>CM066730.1:37107522-39507522 GCA_033961575.1 Aselliscus stoliczkanus | reverse complement strand
CCATAGTCCCACGAAAGCAGCCAGAGATACCATGGGGAAAAGGAAAAGGGTGCCATGTGCCAATGCAATGTTTTTATGGGTGCTGAAATTTGAATTTCATGTAATTTTCACATGCCATGAAATAAAATTCTCCTTTTGATTTTCTTCAAGGATTTTAAAATATAGAAACTACGCATAGCTCACAAACCATCCACAAATAGAAGGTAGGCTGGATATGGCCCTCGAGCTATTGTTTGCGTCCCCTTGATCAACGTCACAATTGCATCTCAGTCAGAAGGATAAGTTGCATAATTTGCAGGATCCATTGCAAAATGCAAATGTGGATGTTCAGAAATTATGAAGAATGTTCAGACAGTGAAGCAGAACGTTAAACTCAATGTGGGGCCTTTCTGAGCACAGGGCTCTGTGTGACTGTACAGCTCCCACGTCCAGGAAGCCAGCCTGTCATGTATTCGTATCTTAATTCTATTTCTAGTTCCCTGGATATAAAGTGGTGGACATGAGCAGATCTGTAATTATGTGCGTCGAGTACCAAGTATTTATTCTAACCTTGTGCCGCTAGAACCTAGCAGCACCTGGCACACGGCAGGTGCTCATACCCAAGCCAGTAGGAGGAATGGAGCATGAATAAATGACTGCAGTTGAACGTATTGTATATTTTGTTCCCCGAATCACATAGAAACAATGCTAGGCCACTGCCACCTAAAGTTACAGCTCCGTGGAAAACCCACCCAGAAGTCTAGAGACGTGCATTCTTGAAGTTTGCTTTTTAAAACAAGTTTCATTTTTCCTTGCAGCACGAAGTACTCGTTCTCCAGCCTCATCTCTCCCTTCTTTCACCTGGTACCTCAGTCTCCAGGCAAAACCTTAGCAAGTCCAAGGAAATGTTCTCCATTTTTATCATTGATTCATTCATCCAACAAACATTTATTAGGTCCCAAGCACTACTCCAGCAAGGGAATATGTCAGTGAACCAAAAAATCCCTTTTCTCATTAAGCTCTCTCTCATGCTGGAAATGGACGTTAAACAAATAAGCATACAACATGTGAGATGATAACAAGGGCTATGAAAAACCAAAAAGCCCAGTGAGGGACTCGTGGGCTGGCAGGGACAGTCCAAATGAGGGTGCTCGGGGAAGCCTGCTCTGATTAGGTTACAACTGAGCAGAGACCTGCAGAAATCATGGGAGTGAGTCCACAGCCTCCCACCCAGAAGGCAGGATGTCAGAGCCCTGGGGCAAAAAAGCAGGAAGCTGTCAGTGTGGCCAGAGAGCAGGAGGAAGGGACAGGGAGAGTGACACAGAGGTCCGAATCCAGTCGAGGCAAGATCAGGAGGCTCTCAAAGGCCATGGTGAGGGCTTTGTTCTTAATTCATTTAATTCTGTTATTTGACTTTTGAAAATACTGGAAATGCAGGTTTTGAGGACCTCCTGTATCCAGGCACTGTATACTTACTTTCACATCTTCTGATTTTCACAAAGTTTAATCTCTGAAAATATCAATATGAGCCAAGTAGAAGAAAACATCCAATTTTCCTTGACACTTTCCTGGAGAGCCTCTCAGCCAAGAACTCATAGATAAATTCTTCAAATACCTTTGGCTAGCATCCATAATGCCACTCATTATCCATAGATTTAGACACAAGTGGTCAGATCAAAACTCATTTCCATGGAGTGTAATTCAGGTAACAATGGGGCTGTTCTAACAGACCAGCAGTGAGAAATCTACACAAACTCTGATTGCCTTGTTATTGCCTCAGACAGGCTAACATGCGTGTTATGCCCTTGATATTTAAGCGATTCTGTATCATACGGAAGGTCCAATCTCTGTCTCATTGTGTTGTCTTGAGGCCAGGGAGAGAAAAATCGTTTTGTAAATCATAGAGCATATCTCTCTCTGCAAAGCTGAAGACCTGGGTTCAAATCCCAGCTCCACAACTTCACTGCTTTGTATTCTTGGGCAAACTTCATAATCTTTCTTCTTCAGCTGTGTCATCTGTAGAATGGAAATACTAATCGTAGCACCCACTTCCCTGGGTGACTGGGCCCTGGCCATCGTAGGCTTTACATACGTGTTTGCTATTATTAATGTTTATAATACATAATTGTATATTGATTTCTAAAAATATTATTATTTATAAAAATTACAAAGAATCTAGTCATTTATTTTCAAATTGAAATTAATGTCATTTTAAACACTTCCCAACTTCCAAAACCCCTACCCCCCAAATCAGTTTACTCATCAACTTCCCTAGGAGACTGTTTCTCTACCCATGAATGAACACTTTGGGAATGAAAGACATCTAAGTACTCATAAGTCAACCATTCTATAATTTCAGATCAGTGCATCTGTCTCCTTTAGTCCACATGATATGAGCGGCTCCTGTGTATCTGTGTGTCCCATGTGCCTCTGTGGACGAGGAGAAGGACAAGGGGAAGGCTGGGCAGTGCAGTCACTTGAGACCCAGCCCAGTTTGAAAATGTGACAGTTACAAAATCTGAGGTCCCAGGATTACCTTATTCCTACAGCTCTTCAAACTCACAGGGCTCAACAGATTCTGCTATAAAAGTAGAGCTTGAAATTTAATTTTAATCCATTTGATATTTCTTCCTTACTCGTATATAGTGAACTCAGTAGATGCTGGGCCAAGGGCACAGACAATCCTCTTTGCCTTTCTGCTGAGACTTTTCCAGCCTGCACAGGAGACAAGGAGGGTGCTGTTCAAAGGTCCAGCACCGACAATCCAACTTGTTCCCAGAGTCCCGGCGCTGACGCAGGGTCAGAATTCACTTTGAAGCTAATGAATATCAACTGCCCACTTGAAAGTTCGGAAAACAATAAATGACCTCCATGAGATCAGCATTTAATAGTGTGTTTGGCCTTAGAACAGGGGTCAGCAAACTTTTGAGACGGAAGGGTTGCCAGGGGTCAGCAAGCTGCAGCTCGCGAGCCACATGTGGCTCTTTGGGTTCATACATGTGGCTCTGATGCAAAATTGAAATGAAAATAAATAGTTTCATTTATAATATTACTTTAATTTTACTTATTTGTAAAAATATATTTCTGGCTCTTGAATAATTTTTAAATTGTTGTGAGGGACAGGGTTGACTCTTCCAGGAGTTGGCGAACTTTTGAGACGAACGTAACCAAAGAGCCACATGTGGCTCACGAGCCGTTGTTTGCTGACCCCCGCCTTACAATCTTGTTGAGGCACATCATTTATAAGTGAGAATTTACAAATATACTTGGTATCTTTTGTTCAATGTCAACTGTGTATTCAATGCTGAAAGAAATATAGTTACAGAGATTAGAGAGAAAGTAAAAAATATCTCAGCATATATCAACTCAATCAGCATTCTCATTGCCATGCACTGAAGTATATAGCAATCATTTCCACAGGTGATTAGAGAAAGATCTCTGCTACAGTCTTGCTTGTTTTTGTTGCCATGTCCTTTGTCTATCTTGCCCACTAGAATAAAACCACCATGAGATCAAGGGCCTTGTTTAGTATCTGTAACAGGCATAAGTAAGTAGGCAGACTATAGACCACAAGTCAAATCCAGTCCCACTCCCACACCTGTTTTTGTAAACAAAGTTGTATGAGAACCCAAGCAAACCAATTTGTTTATGAATTTATGGCTGTTATCACTCTACAACAGTTGAGTTGAGTAGTTGCAATGAAGACCATATAGTCCACAAAGCCTAAAAATACTTAATATCTGGCCCTTTACAGAAAGACTTTTTCCATCTCAGTCCGAGAACAGTGTCTGGCATATAGTAGGTACTTGAGAACTTTGTTGCATGGATGAATAAATGACTTTATTTATTCTTCATGACAACTCAACTTCATATAAATTTCCAGTGGTACAGATGAGATTTGTACTGAGTTCAGCAACCCCAAATCCATGAGCATTCTACTGTACCATATTTCCTCCCTAAAATAACTCCCATATGTTTAGCATTTTACCATTTATAAGCCATTGTTAGTCTATTCTTGTTTGACCTTAGTGGCGACCTTCTTAGAGAAGTGTTGCCATTGCCGATTTGTCATCCCCAATTTTTAGATGAGAAAACAGGCTCAGAGAGGCAACATTCTCTGTCCGGCATCACTCAGCGAGTAAAGGTGGATCCGGACTTGGTCCCAGGACTGCCTTTTGTCATTACAATATTTAGAAGCCTGTTTATCTTCATTTATCATCTGTGCTCCTGAAGGGTGTGAGTTTATCCTATGTATCTTCATATCCTCAATGCCTCACATAGTTTGTGGCTCATGGTGGACATCCCATAAATTGTTGGTGAATGACTACAATTCACTTTCCCACTTCACAGGAGATAACTAAATCATGCAGCATTAACTTGTGCAAGACTGACACAAAGGCAAGCGATATGAAGTTCACTGGCCGGGCACAAAACCTGGCTGTACTCGAGTTCACAGATTCCAACCTTCACAAGCTCTTCTCCCTAATTCTAAGCTTATTATTAACATAAGACAAAACAAAGGACTAAGGGGATTATTTCCCAATCCACAAATACTCACGTCTTATATAGAGCTGCCTACTAATATCAGATGATTTCCCTTTGGGTAGCACATGTAGCATCTACTTCCTTTTGAAAACTATGCACTAATAAATCTACATTGTTTTTCAATTACGCCACGCCTTCCTTGATGAAGTATGAAACATTCTCCAAACATTAGGGTGATGGTAAGGGATGACATGTTTGTATAATTTTCCCTTTTTGACAACTACCATAGAGTTTTTGGGGAACATGATGAATAGCTTAAAAATTGCTTCTATCTTTGGCTAACCAGTGTCCAGTAATGAATCAACTCATCACAATTGAAGATAACGTGTACTCTTAGCATGTTCAAATTTCTTAAAGATGACATGATTTCAAGTGGAAATATTCCAAATCATAAAATATTTGCACTGCAATGAAAACAGTTAAGATGCAAAAGGCGAGTAGGGACAGCATTGTTCTGGTCAGAGGAGATGGACACGGCCAATAATGTGCTGACAGACGGACAGATACGGGGCCGTTCACAAAGCGCCTAGGACATCTCTCAACACAGGTTTTTCTCCTTTGAGAGTGACTGACTCACAGCCCTTTTCCACTTCGGAGATGCTGCAGTCAAATGATATCTTCGCTCAGTTTTGGATCATAGGAAAATGCTAAAGTGAGAAATAGTTGTTCTGGACATTCGTCAAGTGTCATTTAATGCATTTCTCTCAATCTTTCTCTCTCTCTTTGCCTCTCTGTCTCTTCACCTCCCTTCCTCATCCTCTTCTCCTGCAACTTCCTCTTTCTCTCCTTCCTCCTCTTCTTCCTCTCTCTTTTGTTCTCTCTCTCTCTCTCTCTCTCTCTCTCTCTCTCTCTCTCTCTCTCTCTCTCTTTTACTCTCTGTCTCTTTTGCTTTAGATTTTCCCTGAACTTGTATTTTTAATAACTCAGGGATGAAAAACTATGTTATTAGCAGAGAATATTTATTAATTCTTTAAAAATCTTATTAAACACAGGAGGGATAAATGGTAAAATACATGCCAGTCTCTACTTATCCATTATTACATGTTAACAATGTATTGTTACAGCATCTGATCAACTTAGGCCCTGGGAACCAGGTCCAAGGTTCCACATTGAATTAATTTACAAAACTTGCACTGACCCAACCACCCCCTCAGTGCATCCTCCCTTCCCTCTAGATTCCATTAGCACTGGGCTAAAATAACCAAACTTCCATTATGTAATATTAATCCCAATTTTTCACCAATACAGTTAATATAAGTAAACATTAAGAAAATATGCAAACAGATATCAGGAAGCGGTTAAAATCTAGCTCAGGAGATACTGGACTTTCTTTGGTATAGATGAACTGTGGAATTTATTACTTTTAAGGTAACTTCCAATTTGAAACAGGATGCCTACATTTCTAGGATGCCAGGTATCATTTGCCTTGAATTCAATGAGAATGGATTATTGAACATTCCTCCCACTGTTCAAGAAATTCTTTTTTTTTTTTTTTGAGGGCAGTGTCACTGGCACTCATAAGTGGGACCCGAACCGGGGCCGCTGGATTCCCAAGCCAGCGCTTAACCACTGGGCCACTCGGCTGGCCCAAGAAATTCTTAATAAGAGAAAAAAAATCCACTACCATGTTTAATTATTCCGGAAAAAGAAAAAATAAGATATTGCTTTTCTTAATTGTATTTATCATGTTATAAAGCCAACTCATTCAGCCATGGTCTTCCTTAAAAATAGCCATGGACACTCTCACATATATCTGTATTCTATCCATGATAGCATTAGAGCCCTTAACATAAGAGAACTGACAAACAGGAATTGTCTCTAGTCTTGGATCTATTTGAATATTCAGAGTATTGCTATTACTGACATTAATCTTCTCCTTGACTCTCCCATCGTCCATAGACAAATTATACAATGTATTTACTCACTTTTTTTCCCCGCCTCAAAGGCAAAGGAAATAACAAATGGGTTTCTGGTGGAAACAAGTGCCTCTTCTCTGGTTGTATTCAGTAAAAGCCCATGCACTAGAACTGTATGGGCTGGTTCACTCCTTATCGCTATCTGCCTGGGCGCTTCGGGAGAGTTCCCTGAATCAGTCAGTGACGTCAGCAAGCTGCAGTCAAGGGACAGCTTGGCTAACTAAAAATGCAGTGTATCTATTTGGTTCTGGAATTTATTGACTTTTACTAGAAATGAGGCATTTTCAGCTCGAATGGGATGAATTCACCCATGGATAAGTGATTGTGGTGGTAGCTGAGGTTATTCCCATTACTTTTATGTTAATATTATGGCCACTAAAGCTACCATTTATGATATGGTGACTGGATACCAGGCACTCCACTAAGCATCTCACATATATTATCTCATTTTGTCCACCCAACCACTAGAAAGTTATGCTCATTATCCCCATTTTACTTATAAGGAAACTGAGACAGAGTTTAAGCTTCAAGGTCAAATAGCTAATAAGTAACAGATCTGTATCTTAAATTCAGGTCTTCTAGATTCTATAGTTTAAGTGTTTCTCCCCTAATTCTTTACTGCCAATAATACTTAGAGCACAAACAATTACTAGCATAGAAATGGAAATAAAGTGCATATAAAATGTCTCTTTTTATAATGTAGTTAACTTAGCCTTACTTCCAACCCCCAACCCTTATCTTGAGTTTATTATAACTCTGTGGCATAAATATTGGGCCTAGAATCAGGAGAAATAAATTCAGGCCTTGAATTTACCACCAACTTGCTGTGTGATTTGGGGAAATACATTTAACCTCTTGAGCTTTAGTGCTGAGATCTCAAAATAATGTATTTGGGTTCTATAATTTCTAGAGTCACTCACCATTTTGAGATTCTATGAGTTGGCCATTGGTTGAGAAAGCCTTGTGTTTATAAAAAGATATATTTCATCTCAACTGCAATGATCATGATTTTTCAAGTTAATGAGATCTTAAGAAATAAGCTTCATCTTAAAAAATTAAGTAACAGCTGAGAAAATTGGCCATTTGAACAGTCTAGCTATACAGATGGGAAACACCAAACATTGTACTCAGTTCTTTCACTAATACCATATCAACTCTGAAATCTGTCCCTTTATTCTCATTTTACATAAAAGGAATTAGGGCTCTGAGAGTTACGGTTTCTTTTCTGATGTGATGGAGTTAGTAAGTGGTACAGCAGCAACTCAGACCAAGATCTCCCTCTGGAACACAGATGTCAGGGACGGAAGGGATTTTGGAGCCCCATGTTCTGTCTAAAATTAAGTTAATATTGGGCTGTTCATTGCTGTGAAGTAATTTAGGATCCTTCTTACTATATATAGTTTTGGGATGTACACTACATCTCCCATGGTTTGGATGAAGAAATAAGAGAAGGGTATAAAACTCCTTAAAAGAAAAAAAAAAGTAATATCCAATAAAATTAAGGAAAATCCAAGTTTAACACAGTAACAAGGAACTCAAGCCTTGGAAACAGACTGACCTGGGTTCAATCCGGACTCTGACACTGAATAAATACGTCACAAGGCAAGGCATTTATTTTAAACTCATTAAGCCTCAGTCTCCATATCTGTGAAACAGAAATACAGTATCTACTTCATAGTGTTACTATAAAAAGAACATGGAACAATCCACGTTAAACTGCTTAACAGAGTACTGGGCACATATATAAAATGGGGTGTTATTCTTATTTTTCAATGAGCTAAAGGGAAACATCAAACTGCAGCCGATACTCAGCTCTGATCTCCAAGGCTCCCAGCCTTTTTCCCTCATCCCCCACTGTCACTCTAAAGAAATTATATTACACAAAAGACAAATTGTTTCCTTGGTTCAATAACTGACCTAAAATGCTTTATAACCAGTCATTCCAGGTCTAAGTAGCAGTTGCATTAACGGCACAACCTTTAAGAAAAAGAGTGGCAAACATATCAGTACCAACCCCTATTGTAGAATTTCAGTCCTTAATCTAAATCTCAGCCTGACTGAGCACATCACCACAGACCAGGTAGTAACCAGGTGGTAACCTATGCAGCCTCCAGTCAAAAAGTATTTGACACAAACTGGGAATGTCAGAAACTGGGGAGGGAAGGAAGAGTATGAGGTAAGAAAAGGGCTTGAGCCTCAAGTATGACGAAGATGGATGGTGAGCGATCGGGCTGCGCCAGGACCTGGTAGCCTGGATGGTTTGTCTTGCATGAGCTTGTCTAAAACAATCATTCTTGTTTACGTGCAATTTTTACAATGTTTTCCTTGGAAAACATGAGGTTCTCAACACAGTACCTCAAGTTCTTCCAAGGAACAATTATAATCGTTTCAGGGCTACAGCAGGGTTGGCAAGGATGGAAATAATCAGGCAACAACAAGGATAACGGGCAGCAAAGGGAGAAATGGCACAGGAACAATAACGGCGGATGAGTGGCAGCACAAAGAGGGAGGGAAATCACTTGGGGTGCTGACTTTCTCTCTCATTCCAAAACAGGGCCCGGATACTGCCAGATTCCCCCCTCCAGCCTTCTCTCTGTCACCTTTCCTGTTGTATCTCAAATTATGAGCATCTGGAGGGCGGGGATCACATCTTTTTTTGTTTTGTTTTGTTTTTTGCAAGTAAGCATTCATGTATTCATTCTTTGAACATTCGTGTATTAGTTTCTTTCTTTTTCTTTTATTAGTTTCAGGTATACAAAACAATGTAATAGTTAGACATTTATACCCCTCACAAAGTGACAACCCCTCTCCCCCGATCTATTATCCCTGTGACTTCGTACACAGCTGTAACAATTCCATTGACTCTATTCTCTATGTTGTACTCCATATCCCATGACATATATATATATATATATAATTATAGTTGACATTCACTATCATTCAGCTTCACTGTGATTCCCATCTGTCTGACCATAGGAACTCAGTAAACACTTGTTGAATGAATGATTGAAATCTGAGTAACAGGCTGCAGTGTAAAAGTACCTAGGCTTACAATGCTACATTGTTTTGCCCTTTAATCTCCATAATTATCATGTTCTATCAGTTAACATGGCTAAGTCTTGTCTTTTTTTTTTTCTTCTAGGAGTGTAAACAGTCAAACAATGTGGTTATCAATCTTCTCCCCTTGGGCAGGATGGGATGCTGTAAAACCAAGTACTGTGCTCCAGTGTCTCAGTGTCCTTGGGCTCACTCAAATTTAGTCCTTCTTCACATCACTACAAATTAACCTGATTAAAGTTTGAGAGGGAATACATGATCTTATGCCTCTTTCAACCAAAAGATTCTGCTAAGCACTTTGGAGTATTTGGTTGACTACTTTTTTAATTATGAAATTTGCATAAAACTGTACGTAAGGTACTTTTGGGGATATAGTAAAGCAGTCTAGCCGAGAATATAAAATGAAAACAAATGCTACAGGCAAAGTAGTATGGTATTTCAAAAAAGCTGAACACAGAGTTAAGGCATCAGAGTTCCGGTTATGTCCCAGCTTTAACTTGTCATGTGATGTTGGACACACTATTCACATTTCTGGACCCCCTTTTCCCCATCTGTAGGCTTAAAGAGTGAGTGTAGGATAACCTCAAAGGGCTCTTCATGGCCCTAAACTAAAAAAGAGTCTGGTAATAATTTAACATGGGACCAAATTTATACCATACACACAAACAATGCTCCCGAATGTAACAGCATTGAATGTATGCTACTTAATATGAGCCACTACAAAAAACAAAGATGTATCTTTTATAGCTGAGCAAAGAGATGCTTAAGGAAATAGCTTTCCCAAGAAAGAAAATGGAAATGAATTTGATGATCTAAAGAAATAAGTGAGGAAGGAAAAGATTTTGGTGACTTTCCAAAACTAAATTTTAGCCAGTTGCTCAATGAAAATTTAGCAATATTTATTCAAGATAAAAACCACAGGATTTGAACAAGTTGTTCTAATTTTAATATCAAATGGAGGCTTAAAATGGAAATTAATCTAGTTACTAGATGAAAAAACATACACAGAGGGTGCCAAAAACATGTATATACATTTTAAGAAAGGAAAAAAACTGTATTAAAATTGTAATACTCGATATACACCAATACCAAAAGATGAATACAAGTGACATATATACATTTTTTTGACAACCCCGGTATATACTCATATGTATGTGTAATATAGACATAAAAGTCTAAGCAAAATAGTGTTAAGTAACTTACAGAAGTATTTCAGTTATTTATCACTGAGAAAATGTAAGCATAATGCATAGACTAGAACTACTTCCTATAAAATATGCTTGATTTCCCAAAAACAAACAAACCATATAAACATCTTTCTCAGTAAAACATGCATTAAGTATGCTCTTGAATTGTCTTGGAAATCTAATCAACCTTCACATAACACTGAGAGTCCATGGGAAAATGTTTTAGTTTCTGCATAAAATAGGATTTAAAGTGAATTATCTGATTATGGCTCATTCTTAAGTGGAGCACTGTAAATATCAGAGAACACTACCCTATAAATCCACAGAATGGACCCACTTAGGGCCCAACCTCCCCCTCCCATATTGTGTGCGATTCCGAAGGCCCCCAGCCCCGCCTTTCCTCCCCGCCTACAGGCACCAGGCGCCATGGACACCGAGACTGCCAGTTCTTTCAGTCTCTCAGGCCCTTTCATGCAGCTGACTCCATACGACCTTCTAACATCTGTCTGCTACTCATTTTCACCCTTACCTTACCTGCTGAATTTGTCGCTCACTACCACTTTCCTAGCTTCAACCTTGCTTTCTCTCAACCACACTGATCTTTTTATACTGTGATTCCCATGGCCATCTTGAATGAGCATCCTTGAGGAGTCCACTTGGCCCTAAGACCTCCCGCTCCAGTGGACTCCACAGACGGGCCACTGTTAGCTCTTCCCAGCCCATCGGAGAAAGCCAGACCAACACTTTCATAATATTCCAATCGTTTACCTGTTAGGATATTATGAACTGGTCAAAACGGCATAATGTTGAAAATGCCTCATCACTGCCTGATTAATTTAAATACTGACTGAGCGTATAGAAATAAGATCATACTCATTTGGCAAGATCATAAAGGATTGTTCACTTGGTCAATAAATAATTATTTAGCACCTATTACATATCAAACACTGTGCCAGGTACTGGGAACCAGTGGGAAATGAGATACATTTCATGACTACGGATACTTTAATCTAGCAGGGATAAACATTTGACAAGTTTATAAGTGAGATGAACATTATGAAGCAAACACTATAGAAATGTATGAAAAAGGAGGCCTAGTTTATTAACTGAGATGTCAAAGAAATATGGGTGAGACGGGCAGTCAGGGAAAGGGCCCTAGAATTCATTCCATCTAAACCCTCAACTTGCAGATGAAGGCATTTGGAGCTGGAAAAAGGAAGTGACCAACTTGCCCCACTAATTAAAAAGGTTAAATGGGTGGTGGCAAACTATATACACTTGCTACTTACCTTGCTACCCACCCTCTAATTCTCCAGGCTGCATCCCTTTTCCTACTTTTCCACAGTCACCCATTCATGCCTCTGCCATCCATTTGCATTAGCTATTTGTGATGGACTGAACTATGTCCCCCAAAATTCATAGGTTGAAGCCCTAATGCTCATGGTGACTATATGTGAAGATGGGGTTTTTAAAGAAGTAATTAAGATGAGAAGAAGTCATAAAAATGGGGCTCTAATCTGATAAAACTGATGTCTTTATAAGAAAAGGAAGAAACAGCAGAACAAGTCTCTCCCCCCACCCCCCCAAAGTACAGAGGAAAGGCCATGTGAGGACACAGAGAGAATGAAACCCTGGGCTTTCATTATGGTGGCCTAAGCTGCTAATGCACTGTCACTGTGTGCTTGGAGGAACCAGCTTCCCTGTTTCCAGGTCATCTTATACAAGCAAGTACAATCAGCACAGATATTATATTAGTTTCTATTGCTGCCTAACAATTTACCACAGACTTCGTGGCTTACAACGACACCCACTTATTAACTCACAGTTTACACGGGTCAACAGTGTGGGCATGGCTTAGCTAGGTCATCTGCTCAGTGTCACGAGTTGCGCTCAGGGTGTTGGCTGGAATGACCGTCCCATCTGCGTAAAGGAAGGGTGCTCTTCCAAGCTCACATGATTGTTGGTAGAGTTGGTTTCCTTACATCTTTAGAACTCATGGTGGCTCCTTGAAACACAGCAGAGAATTTCTGCAATTTCTAGTCTCTTTTCAATATCTGATCTGACTACATCACGCCCACCCAGTGCAATCTCTCCTTTAATTGATTCAAGGTGAACTGCTTAAGGTACCTAATTACATTTGTAAAAACTTCTTTTCACCTTTGGAATCCATTATATGCAAAGGCTCTGCCCAAACTCAAGGGGAGAGAGTTATACCAGGTAGTGAGAATCTTAGATTTCTGCCCACCATAGATTTGATTCCTTGATTACCATTCAGCACTAACGGCTATGCACAGAGCTCGGATCTGTAGCTTGTGCTGTACTCAAGCTGAAAGCCATGTACACATGAAAAGATGGTAATGCACAGCAATAAGCAGAAATGGCACAGTGGTGCAGACCGTCAAATGTGAAGGAGTTCTGAAGAGCTCGCCATGGCCAGACGAGGGGACCTACAGCATGGGCCCAAGGCTGGGCCCCAAAGGCTGAGGCCTGGGCTGTCCAGAAGGCAGTACCTCTTCAAGTCACAATGACATAGGGTTCAAGAGACAGTGCAGGAGTGGGAAGGAGGAGAAAGGGAAAAAGCGGGGCATTTCTGGAAGAGGGAACTAAATAACCAAGTGTTAGAAGCGTAGCAAAGAGAATGGTCAGGGAGTGAGTCATTCAATGTTTATTAGAAGCAGAAGGTATACATTGCTTACTTCTGGGAGGGTCTTCCTTCTTATTCTCCTCCTATAACCTCTGCCTCCTGAAACTTCCTGTTATGGGTTGTGACCCTATTTGTAATTAGGGTGATAGCCGATGTAATTACTTAAGATGATGTCCTACTGGAGTAAGGTCAACCTCTCATCCAAAATGACTGTTGTCTTTATAAAAAGGGTAATTTGGACAGACACATGCAGAGAGAACTCCATGCAAAGATAAAAGCAGAGATGAGAGACATGCATCCACATGCCAGGGAAGGCCACCGATTCCCAGCATACCTCCAGAAGCTGGATAAGGGATGCAGCACGGATTCCCCTCTCATCGCCTTCAGAAGGAACCAACCCTGCCGACACCTTGACCTGAAGCTTCTAGCTTCCAGAAGTATGAGATATGCGTCTGTTGTTTAAGCCACTCGGTTTGTGGCACTTTGTTAAGGCAGCCCTAGGAAACTAGTACTACCCATTCATCCACCTCAATGCCACCTTCTCCAAGGAGCCTTTTTCTTGGGGCCCCTTTCAAACTTCATTCTTCCCTTCTCATCTTTGGACACTTGGAGCATGATGCTTTGTTCCCACTCCTCTTAGAATGGCAGGCACTTGTGTGGCAGTCATGCTTGAACTTGTCTTCTCTCTTTGAAAGGCTAGAAGCTCCTGGAAGCTCCAATTCATCCGATTGAGTCAGATTCATCATTTTATTCCTGAAGGTTATCACAACACACATCACATGGTGGGAACTCAGCACATGTTTGTTGATTGGAAGTGACCCAAAGGAAAAACTTACAAGGAGAAAAGCCTACAAGAATATGTTCTTGGCCAATGCTAGGTAAAACTCATGTATAGTTCAGATGAAGAACTTTCTGGAGGCTCAATTTTTCAGCACCCACTCTCTGACAAGCATAGCCTCTAGTGATGCAAAGATGAATTAGACACAACTCATGAGTTAAAGCAACTTACAGTCTAGTAAAGGAGGTGTTTAAATAAACACAATATAATGTGGTACATGGTAGGTTAGAATGAAGCACAGGGTTAACTCTATGGGAATTCCAAAGAGGAAGTACCTGACTCGCCAGGATTGGGGTGCAGGGTGATGTGGGAAAGGAGTGCATGATCAAGGGTAGTAACAGTAGAGCTGGGACCAAAAGAGTGGGCCTCCCCACTCTCTTTTGGGGGTGACTGCTAACACACAAGCCTAAATCATTGATCTCAGATCTCCCAGCAATGTTTATTTGAACAATTCAGCATTTGGCTGAGTAGCAGGTGATTAAGCATGAATTTACAGGGAAGGGATCAGTAGGTGGCACCGTTAGAAAACAGCCACAGCCTGTAGTCAGCAGTTACCCCTACCAGTAATGAGATCTGCAAAGGCGGCAGGAGGGAGGGTTGCAATGAGTGTGCAACAGGTTGGAATGCAAGTCAAGAAAGTGCGAGACAGAGGACAAGTGGGAGCTGCTCGCAGGGAACCGACCCGGTTCTCCAGAAAGTCTCCTCAGGACATGGTGTTCTGCAGTCCCCTAGTACCCAGGAGAACCCGTCTTCCCCTTACGCTTGCAATCACAGAAGCTGTCCGATTTAGCACGCAATCAGACTATAAAGCACTGGCCCCTCACTCTGCCTCTACTCCAGTGTATTCGTTCTCTAGGGCTGCTGTAACCAAGCCCCACCAACTAGGTGGCTTAAACACCAGAAATGTATTTTCTTCCAGCCCAGGAAGCTGGCAATCTGAGACTGAGGTGTATCAGCAGTGTTGGTTCCTTCCGAGACCTCTCTCTTTGGCTTGTAGATGGCCACCTCCTCCCTGCGTCTTCATGTCATCTTTCCTCTGTGTCTGTCAGTCCTAACCTCCTCCAGTCGCATTGGGTTAGGGCCCACCCACATGACCTCAGCTTACATTAGTCACCTCTTTAAAGGCCCCATCTCACATTCCCAGGCGCTGGAGCCAAGGTGGGCAGGGTGGGGCCTCAAAATCTGAATGGAGTGGGGGGCCCAATTCATATAGCAGCCAGGAAAGTGAGAGGTGTGTTAGGCTGTTTTTCCCCTTCACGAGGAACCTCGGAATTCTGAGTGGGGAGAATCATCTCCTTCAGTTATTGTCCCTTTGGAAGAGGCGAATGCTCTCTCAGGCTACTTACGGACCCGGGAAAGGCAGGCCCTGAAGAAGATGTGGATAGATTGATGGAGATTAATAAAGCTTAGGCATCAGAGCCCACCATTATGAGTTCTGGGAGCCACAGTATAATCTGGCAGGAAAGGAAAAGCAAAGTCACAATCAGAGAGCATTTCTAGATAAGCATTTCTGATAAACTGGCAAAGAGATTTTAAAATAAGACATCAGTATCTCCAAGCCTCCAGTAATTTGTTGTGATTTTGTTTCATGTTTCAAATAAATATTTACTTTCATACATAATTTTGCATTCTCTCTATTAAGCGTCAGACACCTCCCAGGACTAGATCTGTTCCATGAAAAAAAAGATGAAACAGATGAAATTCTTTCTCATAGCCTTGACAGTGAAACGTCTAGAAATTTAGAATAGAACTTCGGAGTTGTGGTGTTAAAGAAGGAGAGGCAGGAGAAGAGCTGGGAAGTAAAAAACAAACTCAGGAAAAATAAGTTTTGCCTCTGGAACTCCACAAGACGAGGCAGAGCTGACGGCGCCTGCACACCGGTGCTTGTCTACTATTCATGGAACTTAGCTATCTTTGAAGTATTCAATCCTGGCCTGCTATCCATGCTAAAAAATTCCACTGTGGAGAAAGAAAGGGAAAAAAAGCTTTCATCAGCAAATAGTTAAAAGCCTATACTGATTCTAAAATTATCTTTGACAGGAACTAGGAGTCTCTTTTTCCCAGCAATTTAATTCCCAACTCCCCCAAACCATACCTTTGTAAATCAGGTCAGGCAGACACACTGAGGACCACACAAAACATGTTTACCAGAGCTTGTATGGCCCGTACCAGGTAATAATCCCAGCTGTGCAACTATAATATACATCACGCCAGCTGCCGGCCTTAAGGCCCAAACTGCAAGACCTATGCAAAGAAAGCTACAATGCCTTAGGCCAACACCGGTGGCATTCGAAGTCGTCCTCTGTTCATGCTATTTAGAGTGCTAAATGCCAGGCCCTCTAACTGTGGGTCAGTTATTCCTGGCCAATGATCTTATATTTACAGTTTTAATTCGTGACACTCACACCTCTCTCCCCAGCTTGAGTTTGGAACTAGTAGAGAATTAGACATGGCTGTCAGAGACATAAAGACCAAATATCAGATGTGTTTCTGAAATCACTAGATAGGAGGATATGAATTCGAGAAATAGTCACAGCGGACTTCCTAATATTCACTCAAACTTCAACTTACCCATAAGCAGAGTAGGCAACGGTGGGCATGCCCACACATCCAGAGTCTGCCCTAGTAATCTGACCACACAGCAAAGAGAAAGCGCAGAGGTACAACGTCTGTGTAGGCAGCCACATCCGAAAGCAACAGAACCTAGAAACAACTGAACCAAGCTGCCTGCTTCCAAATTCACCCATTAGGTAAGTTGTCCTGTCTAAGTCACTGGGAAGGAGTGGGTAGAGGTGGGAGGGCAAAAATGCCCAGGAGGGTCCCTCTCGCTGGAACACTGAGACGGAAGGCATGGGGTTTGGGCTTCCATCTAACAGCACTGACAACTGATATCACATATCTTAAATGTGTTCTGATCTTTAGATCAAGTAACTGCACTTCCGGAAACATGTCCAAAGAAAATCATCAGGGATACAAATAGTTATGTATGAAGATCTTCGTTTTAACATTAGAGCAGGAAAAAAAATCAAAACAATAAAGGAAAGGAATAGTAGGTCTCTATTAAAATGTTTTATAAATGCTTTCAATGACATGAAAAGACATTCATGTTGTAATGGTATATTTTTAAAAGGGAACAAAATTGTATTACAAAATAATCCTAACTTTTTTTGAAGTCTATTCACAAAAAACATAAAATAGATAAGATACATAACAGGTGCATTTTTTTCTTATATTATTACATATTTTCCAAATGTTCCACAAGGAGTATATATTATTAATAAAACCAGTATAAGATTGTTTTTTCCAATTTTCCCAGTGTATCCCATCCGTGATGTTTACTATACATACTAATTTCATAAAATAAAAAAGAATTTCATATTAGGTATCACTCTTTAATCATGAGTTAAACTAAAATAAACCTAAACTGATATAACACATTACCCCATAGATAAGAAATGAACATTCATATCTTATGGGTGTCCCATTATTTCTACAACATAAAAGAGTAAATACATATTTTATCCTATTAATTTAATTTACCTAAAAAAATGGGGACAAATGTCTAATATATCTATTAATTCTAGTGCACCTAATCAATGATCAAATAAATCTTCTGTGAACAACAATATCATCTGTTAATTATTCATGACAAGAGTTGCCAGATAAAATACATTGTGTTCTATGAAATTTGAATTTCAGATAAACAATTTTTTATTGTAAGTATGTCTTGCGCAATACTTGAGAGGGTCCATGCAATATTTGGAACAGAAGTATGTAAGTAATGTCTTACACTAAGAAATCATTCATTGTTTATCTGAAATTTCAATTTAATTAGCCACCCTGAAATTTTATTTGCTCAATCTGGCAACCCTTTTCATAATGCCACTTCAGAAAGCTACATCCTCTGCTCTGAATATCCATGACTCTAGTTCCAGCAGGGGCTAGAACAATTGAATTAACCAGAAACCAGTTCATCAAGCTAAAACCAAAGCTTTCCAATTCAGAGGGAAAGACTCCCAGGAGGACACTTGCAGAAATTCCAAGCTTGCTGTGTACGCCACTCTGTGATTGCCTTTGCAGGCCTCTCCCTGTCCCCATCCCTGTTGCACAGTCCCAGATAAAACAACAGCAGCAGGGAATGCAAGCGCCCTTGTTTCCAGGCTAATCTTAAATGAAATACGTGGGAGCCCAGCAATCCTTCCCCACTCTGAGAGCCTCCCCTGCCTGCACACCTCCCTGTGTGCAGCACCACCCAGCAGCTGCAGGGAGTGGGGCTGCCCCAGCTGCGGTTCCTCCCTAAAGCCCAGAAAGCAGGGGAGCCAGGGATCGCCAGAGCAATTCCTGCTGCCACTGGAACAAACAAGGAAGATGTCTGGCTTCCCTCCTCTTATTCCAGAGATGGTTATCTCACATTGTGACCACAGAAAAATAGAGGCTGGGCAAAGGCAAGAAAGTCATTTGGACAAATGATGTATTATGAGTCTATGGTTCTTATTCCATTGTTATACGAACAATTAAGTAAAGATATGCACCAAGAGATGCAGTTATTCAGGCCCTCTGCCTCACATATAGATGAGGACTCAAAGTCCAAGAAGACTTTGGTAGCTAGGTGGCTCTCTGGGTCCTTTATAAAGTCCTGACCTCAAACCTCAAAAGATACCTACTCATTATTTGGTGCCTTACTTCCAGGAAAGTGGTTTCCGAGGCAGATCAGCAACAATACTGAACTCTGAGAACCAGATAAGCAGGAGAAGGAGGGATTCCAGCAGGAGACATCAAGAGAGGAAATGTTCACCATCTGACCTGTTAACCAGACCATCTACCACGCCATCAGATACTCACAAGGACAGGTCCAGCTTCCTCCCTAGATAACTTCCAGATTTCTCAGTTCTCACGTGCCCCATCCCAGTAGGGTGGTTTTATAGTTTTGTGAGGCAAAGGATAAGTAGAAGGCAGCATAGTTACCTCCTGCTGTTCAATCACAAAACGGCCTTAAGGCTCAAGCTGATAAATTATACATTTATCATCTTTCCTTTATATTCGTCATTCAACTGTCCCGTTCACCTGCAACTGTACTAACACACACAAAGTGAGGTTGTCCAACAGTTTGAAATCTATACCATTAGCCTAATGCTAATTGGACGCAAACCAAGAAACAGAAACTATGCTTTCTGCATTCCGATTTTTGCAACTTAAATATAATTTGTTTCAAACTATCTGCATAATTATTTTGCTGTGTGTTTCTTTTATCCCCATCCTTTGCAATGCTGTATGCTTTAGTTATCTATCCCTTGCCGCATGAGCCTGTGGAAATCGTTTCCAGTCCACTTTATGGAGTCTGGCTTCTCAGTTGAAACTTTCTAACCCATCTAGGCTGATTGTCTCCAATTGTCCTGTGGCTAGAACTTTCCATTCAGCCAGCCCTATAGCATACCCAAAGAGACCTGGAAGAAATGACCCCTAGCCATTAGTAATAATCATTTTTCCCATCTTTCTAATCTCTTTAATGATACAGGCAAAGAAAGGCATTTTTTCCATAGAAGACAACAACCAATCGACTTTGAAAACCTTCAAGAAATTAAAGGTACTGTCTCCATCACTAGAATACTTCTGATAACAGCTGTTAGAGAACCTGTAAGTCTGGCTCTCCACCAACCCAGGCATCCACTGGTCGGTTCCTTCCTCACCAAATCCATGTGACTGTGAGGTAGGAAAATATATTTAATTCATCTTGGTCATCACTCTGTCTTATGAGAGGATAGTGTCTAAACTAAGATGATGCCATCAGGCTACTTTCCCTTCATAGAAGTGAAAGCTGGATTAATTTACTGGGTATATTCATCGGGAGAGCAAAACTCTATGGCTGTGCATCATAAGAGGACCACCTCCCTCCTTTAATTCAGTGTTGGGTGGGAAGTGGTCGAAGGGCAGAAAGTCTGGGTGAGTCCCAGAGCTTCGAGTTGCTAGAGCTACTGTAAGAGACATTGTTCAAGGGCAATTGAGTGTCAGTTTCCTAGGCTATAACACAGGAATGAAACGTTGTCTACCTCTTAGGCCTATTGTATGAAATGAAGGAGATAATGTGAGCAAAAATACTCTGCAAACTTCAATGACCCCAATAAAAACCAATTCCATAGCATGAGAGCTCTCGCTACAGAGGAGAGTCAGTCTCTAAGAATTCCTTTAATCTAAGTGTTTTAAACAATGTGTAGCTGTACCAAACCGATATGCTACTCTGGAAAATAATGGTATACTGGTATTTTCCGTGTGTTTATTTTATACCAGTTCCTCTCTCCATAAAAGCCTTTTCCGATCAATAATGTGTTTAACCTCAGCGTTAAGGAGGTATTTAAATTAGCACGATTCTCCAATTCCTCTTTCCCAGAGAAGTCCCACAGAGCTTTCTAAATATTGCTTTTGTCTGGGCCAAGTCATCGTGCAATGCCAGAAATACATTACTGCAAAGTTGCATTATATATAAGACAGTACCATCATAACAAAATGGTGAAAACCAGAGCGTTTTTATTAATAACAGCAGAACTTAATTTCATGGGTTTTAATTTACCATTTTTACATTTTACTATGACATTCTCCAGATATAAATTGTTATGATGAGAAGCTATTCACTAGGGACAAAAAAAAGTTACAACCCTGCTTTAAAAGAAAAAGAGACTCCGTATATCAGTGAAGGACACGCTAATAAAGATTGGTCTGGAACATTTCTCCTTATGACGATCGACTTATCAGCAATAGTTACTGCAGCAGAGTTGGAAATTACATAATTGCCAGAAACTGTAGATATTTAACTTGGCAAGAACCCTGGGTTTATCTGATTTATTTTTGTAAGAATTGGGCCCCGTGAATATTTAGAAATGTTTAATGAAAGAACAGTAGAATATAAATGAAACAAGCAAAAATCCTCTCTTCAAAGGCTCTATTTAACTCCATCGTCACTGTTGTGATAACACAAATAAACCAAAGACAAACCTTTGGTGATGGCGTTGGGCGAAAGAACTACTCTAAATTAAAACATTATGAGCTACTAACATCTGGACATTTTCTCCTTCTTCATAATCATGCTCGTCCATTCCCTGCCTACTATTTATCAGTGGGCACTGCATAATGTGACACTGAGCCTTGGAACATATGCACAGTAATAAGGAGCATAAAACACGAAGGGCCGTATTCGTGTGCAGGCGTGTTCTGACCTCTGTCTGCACTCAGGGAGGAGGCCGCCCACTGGAGAGAAAAAGAGACACAGAGAGATGGGGAGAGACAGACGTGTTTTGCTAACCCCAGACTCTGTTCTCCTGCCTTTGGACCTCCAGTGCCGGTATGATGCTTTATTACAAAGCTGATTCCCAAGAAGTGTTTCCTTGGTGAGTTGATGAGAAAGATGGACTAAGAGAACATGAAACAAAAGTAAACATCTGTATATAGTAGAAGAGCGAGAGCTCAAAGGCCTGCTTTCTAGTCCCGGTTGTATCATCAACTTGCTGTGTGAGTTTAGGTGAAGTCCTTTCTTCTTTCTAGAATTTCATTTCATCATCTATAAAATGAATTCTTTTTTTCTTGATGCATCTGAAGTATCATCTACTCTATTAATCCATCATTTTAAAAGCCTATTGTCCCACCAGGGGCGTCACACTTCCTCCTCAGTACAACAAACCTTGTGTATTCACCACTGCATTTACTTGATAAGTTTACTTATTTTGGTGAAGCCCTTCAACAGAATTTCACCTATGAGCTAACTTCTCTGCTCTGTATCCTCTTGAGTTTTTTTCTTGTCATAGCTCTGATATCATCCAAACACTGGCGGGCAGAATCACAGAGCCAAAAACACTCATGTTTTGAAGTTAGACCAACCAGAGTTTGGATCGTGGGTCCTTCGTTGCCGCGGAAAGTGACTTAGCTCCCATGAAACTTGCATCTGCAAAGTGAGATTCCTATTTCCTCCATCACTGAGTTGTGTGTGGTAAGGCTGAAATAAGATGAACACATAAAGCACTGATCTGGCACCTAGAAGTTTCTCAATACATGTTTTTGCTTATAATCCATCTGTTGCCTTGCAGATCCTACTTCAGAAATGAATGCATGACCTTTCTTTTCTATAACACATTTCACATTGTGCCATAGTTTCACATTGTGAGAGCAGATCTGGAAGTGAATGGGCTAAACCCATCCTCAAGAAAGGGAAAGCCACATATTTCAAAAATAGTCACCCATCCTTCATTCCTTCAGAAACACTTATTGAGGCCTGAGTGGCAGCAGGACAGTGTTCTGCCTCAGGGTACAGAATATAATCAAGATGCTGGGGAGATGTAACTGAGAGTGTGTCGTGTAACGTGTTTGATGGTAGCGGGATGTCCATGAGGTTATAGGAGCACCAGGGAGCATCCAATGCCAGGAAGAGCTGCCACTAGCTTGGTAGTTTCAAAACTCTTGTCTGTATTAGGGAAAGAACACAGTGCTGGGGGGAGATACCTAGACCTCCCCCTTGAGGCTATTTTTTAAAGCGGGGTAAATTGAATGAAGAATTGACTTCTTCCATAGGAATGTAAGTAAACAAGATTTTAGGTGAAAAAGTATTTCACAGACACCTATGAACATGAAAGAATTATTATAAACAAGATTTATTTGTACATTAAAACATATCAAGCTTGTGGATTTTTTAAATCACTATAAAAATGCCCATGCACATAAATATTTTAAATATCCACAAAATCTTTATATATTCAAAGTCACTATGGGTAGCTAAAAATTTCTCACATTAGAATAGGATTCAGACATACTAATGAATAAATGTTATATAGAACAAGTATCTTTAATGATCCTTTTAATTGCTAACTGACTAGCAAAATTAGCAGAATTCTAAAATAATGCTTATTATGAACATAGTTAAGTGTTGACTCAGTTTCCGTATAATTTTCTCAATAAAAATAAACTAAATTCTTTTTAGATGTTTTGAACTTTATCTTTCACTATCACCTGAGTAGCAAAATAATGGCTGCAGTGTCGAATGTTTAATATTTGGTCTGGTACCTCCGTGAAGGTAATAAATTGGGGCAAGAAACAGGAGACAAGGAGACAAGGAAAAAGCCTCTTAAATTGTTTAACAAAAATATATTTTCACAGTGTTAAGGGTTAGCAATTCTGAAAGTATCTCAGGTATACTCTCAAGTTGAAGAATAAACATACTGAGGGAAGACAGAAAAAGGGAGTTACAAATATAGGAAGGGAGATTAGAATAAACCCTGAAGAACTGGAATGCAATTGACGATACCAGAAGAAACTCATGGTTTTTAATACCACAGATAGGCAGGCAGATAAATAAAATATGGAAATAAACACAGATGTCTGTGTGCATGGGCGTGTGAGTGCGTGTGCATGTGCATGTGAGTGTGTGTGTGTGTGTGTGTGTGTATTACATAGGGCCGAGAATAATGACATGCTAGAAGCAACAAGCCACTTAATGACTACATATTAGTTTCTAAACACTACTCTCCACTGAAATGAAAGTGCTGCTAGTGGCCAAATTCCTGTGTCCTTAGAGGAATTAGTAAATGTGTGCAAACAGAACGTGCTTTATTAAAGTAGAATGCCATCTTAAATAAAGAAGGAACGATGGAGCTAGAAAAGCAATGTACACTAAAACTAGAGGTGAAAGCTTGATGAGAATGGGACATTGACACAGTCTTTCAGTGTATTCCCTAAATATTGTGTATTATTTATGATAGAACAATTAGTGACTTTATAATGGAGAAACTCAAATTCAATCAAGTCATCAAACTGATATTACCTATATTGGGAAACAGTGACATCATGATCCTTCTAATACGATGCACTGAGAAGGGTACAATATTGCTTCCGTGACAGCGCTGCCAAAAACACATAACAAGAATCAGGAACTATCAGACAAGCCCATATGGAGGAGCATTCTAGAACTATTTTGCTAATAATTTTCAAAAAAAGTCAAGGTCAAGGAAAGGCAGAGAAAGACTGAAGAATCACACCAGAGAGAGAAGGTTAAAGAGACATGAAAACTAGTGTAATGGGTGATTTGGACTTGATCCTGAATAGGAGGACAATGACATAAAGAACAGTATATTGAGAGTATATTGAGAGTATATTGAGTATATATATGCCAAATGCAAATACAGCCATTGGATTAAACAATAATATTAATCACTGAGAAGTTTCCTGATTATTACAGTAATAACTGTAGTAATGACTACACTGTAGTTATGTAAGAGATCTTTCTATCTTAGTAAATGCACACTGAGCTATTTAGGGGTAGAAGGGACACAGTGCCTTCCACCCTCAAATTGTCAAAAAAAAAACAAAACATTATCTGCCTATCTATCTATCTATCTATCTATCTATCTATCTATCTATCTTTAACTATCTATCATCTACTACTTATCTAGGAAGAAAGAGGGAGAGATAATTAAATGGGATAAAATACAAACAATCAGTGAATCTGTGTAAAGGGAATTTAAGAGTTACTTTTATTACTTCCTTGTCTTTAAGTTTCAAACTACATTAAAATACAAGTATATCAGGCATTTACTCAATAAGCATAATTCTTGCTCTCAATCAGTTCACAGTATACTAAGGAGATTTTTTAAAAATACAAGAAATACCTTGTGTTGGTAGAAATTTCCACTAGACACAGTGATGGGCCAACTAAAAAATGATCACCTCTGGTTGGGGAAGTCAGTAAACCTAGTTCAGAAGCTCCTATCAGAAGTTCAGAAGTGATGAGGGTGGGAACTAGACAATGATGGGGAGAAGGTGACAGATTCCAGATTTATACAAGTTGAATCAATAGAACTCAGTGACCAAATGAGTGGCAGGATGATGGAGTTAGGAGAGGCTTTTTCATGACTCTCATATTCCCGGCCAGGAAACAGGGCTCATCGGGATAAGAAACAATGGATGAGGAAAAGATTTTGGAGGGAGAGATTAAGCCCAATTTGGGGCATGTCGAGTTTTAGATGTCCATTGGTCATTAGGCAACCTAAGACCTACGCTTACTTGCAAATAGTTTCTATCGAGCTGTGGACAGACTAATTACTGAGGACATTTTGGCTGAAAATTAGAAAAACTCATATAGCTACAATCTCGTTCAAGCCCCAGGTTGATGGAACTAGGATTGGGGGTTCCATCTAATTTTAGGGTCTTAGTCTATCCTCTGACATAGAAAGTATTTCCAATTGGAGAAACAATGTCTTACACTCCTTTTTTTTTTTTTAATTCATCCACGAAACATTTACTTCCAACATTGTATGAGGCACTGGAGATGCAGAGAAAATTAATTCATTGGCCTGTTCCCCCAGGATTTCAAGGACAAGTGAAAAAGAAAAACACAAGAACAAGTAATTATAAATAAGTCTTTTGGAGCTTATGATAATGGCTGTACAAGGTGGTATGGAAGGGACCACAATATGACAGTGGACATACGGTGTGGGAATGTGGCTGTTTTGTTTTGTTTTGTTTTGAGGGCAGTGTCCCTGACCCTCATGTGGGACCCGAACTGGGGCCGCTGGCTTCCCTAGCCAGCTCTTAACCAATGCACCACTTGGCCAGCCCTAATGTGGCTTGTTTTGAAGGATGTGAAGAAGTTCAAGCCAAAAGACGCTAATGAGCGCCAGGATGAGACAGGGAGGGAGAAGCAGCAGCACAGGATAAATCCAGGATTTTACCTGCCCTACCGGGAGGATGGTGCCGTCCAGCAGGCCTAGACACACAGGAGTAGAAGCAACCTTCGGTATTTTACTGGGGAAGGGGAAGTGGGCAGCCAAGGAGGCTGACCAGAAAAGAAAGAAGAGCCAATCTTGAAGCCAAACTTCAAAAAACTGACAAATGTCACAAAAGCCAATTTTATCCAGATGCATCGCCAAAAATAAAGAATTCACAATGAGCTGTGTTGCCTGGAGGGATAGTCATCGCTGACCTACATTTTGCAACATATTGGGGGAGGGGCACATCTAGAAACAAGCTGCTTGCTCCTCAAAGAGCAAACACACATATTTTCTCACCACCAGCGGGGCTGTTGCCAGAAAGTCACAGAGACCCCAAATAAAAAACAAGCCCAAAGAAAACAAAGAGACAAGCCTCCTGGTCTCCTGTTTCTGGGGCACTGGGGTCAGGGCAAGGCCCTCCTCAGGTGGTCATGGGGTCCTGATACAATCCTCCCAGAGGCCCTGAAATGTGTTTATGCAGGTGAACCTGGAGGCAGGGAACCAGGCAAGGATGGGGCGAGGATGTTTCCTGAGGGCCTGCTCTGTGCCAGGCACTGGGCTTCAGCCTTCGCATTCCCTGTGTCTCTTCTCTCTGTGAGGTCGGTATTATTATCATTCTTATTTTCCAAATCAGGAAACAGGCTGTGAGGTTAAGCAACTTGCAGAGACCCCGGGTAGTGGCATTAATGTTCAAAGCCAGGCCTGCAGACGACAAAGCTGTTTCTTTTCTCAGCAACATGTGGCCTGTCACACAGACTTCAGCTTGCCGTCCAGGAGCTCCTGGTGCCTGCCACCTCCACACAGGACATGACGTGGTGACAGTGCAGGGGCAGTGTGATAAACGTGTGTGTGTGTAGACATCTCAATCCCTTCTTTCTTTTCTGTTTTTCTTTTCCTTTTTTTTTTTTTTAAGCTACGTAATAGAGGAAGTCTCTTCGCCCCCTTCGTCCCTCTCAGATCGTGGGTTCCTCGGGCAAGTTGATAAACCTCTGAAGGTTCCAGGCTGAGAGGTACAGCCCGGCTTTCTATCCTTGAGGCTGCCTCAAGAAAATAGAATCATCAGGACATCACACAGGGCCGCACTGCTTAACGACAGCCTCTGTGAAGCCAGGACAGGTCCGCCCTAGCGCACCAGGTGCAGGAGGGCACACATTTAAGTCCTACTTAGCACTTGTTCATCTGGCTGGCGTGCAACAGGAAACTGGATCATTTTTTTCCCCCCTTTGGATGAGGCAGAGTAAGCTGATTAATGATGTGAGTGAGAGTGGGCTAAGGAGGGGAGCTCTACAAATGTTTCTTTTAGGAGAGCCACAGCAGGCATGGGAGAAGAAAGGTGTGCATTGTGAGGGGGTGGCAGGCAGTATTTGGCTAATTAGGGCTTGGTTAATGCTGGTGAGTGTCGAACATTCTTGCTAATGGCTGTTACTAATGGGAGAAATGGGATCATTTGTTAACTTTACTTAGGCAAGTGAGTGTTGAAGGCAGGATGGAGGGGAAAAAAAAGGGAACATGGACCATTCTGGCTAAGCCTAATGCAAAGTGGAAAAAACTCCTCATGATTTTCTTACAAGGAGTTAGGCCTGGATTGCACACTGACACTAAGCTCCCGTGCCTTTATGAGAAAGTGGTCACCACATTCAATGCAGAACGATTTTCAGGCCCTTTGGCCATCTTCCAACTGACCTTTTCTCCCTGATTCCAGATGCATATTTTTTTTATAAATGGAAATTGTCTTGGAGGCATGTGTTATTAAGAACTTACTGTGAACTGTGTGATGTGCTTTTACTTGCATGCTTTTATTCAAGTTTTACAACAACATTGCGAGATGTAAATAGGCGTTTAATTCTTATTTTACAGATGAGACTATCAAAGCTCAAAGCCCTAATCTACACAGCAATGGTGGCACTTTTATTTTTCAAGGCCTTATATTCTATAGAGCATCATTCCCATCAAGGCTCACCCCAGGAAAATGTTTAAAAATACTTTCCTAAAGTACAAGTGTTCTATATTGTTTTTCTTTCCTAATCCATCAAACACATTCCACCTCAGTGTGGCACATCCAGAGTCTCCTGGACCCCTGAATCCATGGTAACCCCTGAGTCATATGGATAATCAAGATGAACTGACTCAAGAAACAGGAACTTCAGAAACAAATATTCCTCACTGGTAGGAGTTCTGAATGGCATGCTCTCCTCTCCAAATAACCTTCTCAGGACTTGTACTTTGCAAACTTGACCTACATAAGCAGAGTGCTGACATAACCGTCATCTGGGCAGAGCCTGGCATATGCACATCGGCCTCCAGTTACTATTCTGGACAAGCAATTTCCACTTACGAGCTCTTGGCAAGAGTGCTTTGCGTGTGCACCGTGAGCAGGGTTGATGTGAAAAGCTGCTCCTTGATCATGCTCTGAGGCTTGTGGAGACACAGGCTCAGGAGATGGGGATCCGTTTGAGGAACTATAAAGGCCTGTCTGATCCAATTCTTTAGACCAGTCAGCTGGCTGTGTAAGATTTCAGATTGGCCTGTTGGTAAGCTGGCTATAGAAAAATGGGCCCCTGGAAAAGCTCTCTGAAGAGAAAGTGTGATTAAACAAACAAATCATCATTGTAAGCTTTAGAGGCTGGTAAGGCTGAGTTAAAATCCTGATTCTACTAATTGACAGTTTGTGTGTACCAACAGGTTGCTTCACTTTACACTGCTTGGTGGTTAAAAACTAGTACATCGTATAAAATACGTCAAGTGTCTAGGAATGAATGCTTAAAAACATTAGTTCTCATTGCCCATGATTTTTATCCGTGAAGATTTCAAACCACCCCGATGACAGCAGCATCCCAAAAGGGAAAGAGCAGCCACTGCAGCCTCTGGGCTGCAGAACTCACACGACGTTACTTCGCCAGCATCGCAGTACACAAAGCAAGTCACAGGCAGGCCTGGATTCAGGGCGAGGGTCACAGACCCACTTCCTGATGGGAATGGTTACAAAATATTGGGCAGGACTCAGTCAGCCACAGAACTGGGCACTCTGGGCCAAGCATATTACATGCATTACCCATGCATTGTAAAACACCCTCCAACTAGGTGTTGTAATACCCATTTTACAAACATAAACAGGTCTCAAAGACATTAAAGAACTTGAGCCTAACCAAATGGTTAGTAGCATGGCTGGCTTTTTAAGTCAGGTTTATTTGACCCCAAATCCAACACTGATCCCTCAGATATATATTTTGAAGGACAAGCATGACAGATGGGACTAAGAAGGATATATTGCTTCATCCTCACATTTACTTTTTAGGCCTATTCCAATGAAGACATCTTGAGTTTATAAATTCTCTATTTATGTGTCAAGGTGCACCCCAGGTCTGATCCAACAATCACAGACCTCAGAAGGCTACAGGAAAATGTCCACCACTCCTCCAAAAATATCCAGACACATGAATGTGAGGGACTTAGGAAAAAGCTGAGATACTTCCTTATCTATTACCTTTCCCAGCCCCATACTCTCAAAAAATAGGAAATATCTTCAAATCAAAGGCCCAGTGCAGCCCTGCTATCCCATATTCTCTGAGTTAGATGATGGTAGCTATGAATTTGCAAGCCTGGATTTTACTAATTTAGCTCCCCGTTTTGAAAGCTCCCTAATGTAAAGTCAGATAATGAGCATATTGGGCAAAATTCTAAGATGACCCTCCTCAAAAAAAAAAATCCTCACCCTTGAATAATTCCCTCCACCGTGAATACAATGGGACATCACTTCCATGATTATGTTATTGTACATGGCAAAAAGGATTTTGTAGCTCTAATTAAGTTGCTCAGTAGTTGACTCTGGGTTAATTGAAAAGGGATAATGAAAATGTTCTAAAATTGATTAGCAATGGTTGCACTACTCTGAGACTACTAAAAAATCATTGAATTGTACACTTCAAATGGGTGATTTAGATGGTATGTGAATTATATCTCAATAAAACAGTTTTCTAAAAAGGGCAAGAAGGGGTTTGTAGGTAAAGTTGAGGTACCTAGGGCTAGGGCAACAGGTGAGGAATGGGGGTGAGGCTGTCATGGGAAGCCTTTCATATCAGGCTAATATGTTAGAGATTTGATACTTCAAAAATAATAGTTCCCCACAAAGTATTTTAAATAGGGAGTGAAAGGTCCTATTGGTGCTTTGGAAAGATGTTTTTAGTGGCTGTGTAAGTATGAATTTGAGAAGAACAACACAACTCTATAGACTCAAATGTTAGCGAGGAGACTTGCTTAGCTCACAGGAAAGATGAAGACTTAACCTAAAGCTAGAATGGAAGAAAGCCTAGTGTTTGAAAAACACTGCTAAAGGAAAAGAGGTGCAACATTGTAAGAGCTTGAGAAAGGAGAAAGGCAGAAGTCAAAAAAAGACTGGGTTTTCTTGCTCGGGAGCCCAGCTTCATGAAGATGATGCTGCCTGGCCCTTTGTAGTGTCTGGGGAACTGGACCCAAGGAAATGGGGCTGGGTGGGGGCAGTGGGTAGGGAATTAGACATTTTAACAATTACACTTGGAGCCCTCTAGCCAAACACAAATAATACTGACATGTGGCTCCAACACCCAGAGATTCCCCTTAAACCTGCCTGAGATTGTGGTCTGGGTAGAGGGAATTTTAAAGCTCCTGAGGTCATTCTAACGTGCAGCCAAGGATAAGAACCTCTGGCTTGGACAGTTCCTTTCCAGTTGAGGCAGGAGAGGACACAGCTGCTGCTTGCCAACTGCTTATCACCCAGCCAACCAAATTTGGTTCTGCTGAACAGAGGCGAGGCTCCATCATGAGCACTTGGGGTCTGATGGGCTCATCCAACTGCATGTTTGAATGTTCTAGTCATTGTGAAAAGAAAGATTTTCTACTAAAGAACTTTTACTTAGCTAAAGAAAGAAGATACTCTGGAAAATATTATCTATAGTAGAAAAAACTCATAGACACCCCAAAAATTAGGAAAATACTTATGCAAATTGTAGTGTACCCACTCTAGAACATTATGGAGTAATTAAATTTATGATTACTCAAACCAAGTAATAACATAGAAAATACTTGTTTAATATTACATAGGAAAAAAATCAGGATATTGACTTATATATACTATATAATTCTAAAAATATTTTACAAAGGAGGGAATGTTAAACATTAGACACATGGATGGAAAAAATTTTGAAGAATATAATTTTAATTATGACTAAGAATAGTGAGTTCACAGATGGCTTCTTTTTTCTAACTCTCCAATTTTCACTAAATTTTGTTATCTTTGAACCTGCCTATCTACATGTATAAATACTTCAAAATAGTAAAAAACTTCATTCACATTTTGACATTAGTGACTGGTATCTTTAAACTCAGAGAAGAAAAGCTATGAAGGCAATAGAGCCGATTTCCACAGCATTTTTTTCTACAGATGAAGGAGGGACAGGGTGGCCATGATGAAGAAAAAGATTCTTTGGAGTGTTCCCTGGTTGTAATAGTCAATCTATCTCCTGCATGATGAAAACCTCCCAGGCAAGGAGGAGTATGCTAATGTCCTGAGAAATTTTAAATAATATCACAATTCCCCAAGAAAATAAGAAATAGTAGGAGGCTGGCCAGGTAGGATCCATGTCCCACAAATCACTATGCAATATCCTTTTAGCATTGCCAAGGGTATGGATATATTCCTATCTGTAACCATGGTGAAAATCAAAAAAGATTTGCCAAAAATAAATGGAGAATGCCCACTTAGACTTGTCCATGTTTGCGGTGTTCAAAAATGTTTCTTAGTTCTTTTATGGAGCTCCTTTTTTTAAAAAAAATTATTCACAGCTAGAACTGAGAATGATAATTTCATTATCAGAACCAATTTTGGGAGATTTGGGAAGGCTGCATGACAGTGTCATGGTATCACCGCATCTTGGCTTTATTACCAAGGTTGAACTCATGGAGAGAGAAACCTAAGCCACACAAAAGACATGCTGCTCTGGTGGTTAATTTTGTGTCAATTGGACAGGGCCAAGGGATGCCCAAATATCTGGTAAAACTTTATTTCTGTGTGTGTCTGTGAGGGTGTTTCTGGAAAGAAATAATAGGATTTAAATCTGTAGACTGAGTAAAGAACTTCACTCTCAGCAATGTGGGTGGGCATCATCCAATCTGTTGAGGGTCTAAATAGAACAAAACAGTTGCAGGGAGGGCAAATTCTCTCTCTACTTGAACTGAGACATCCATCTTCTCCTCCTGCCCTTGAACACCAGAGCTCCTAGTGCTTGGGCCTTTGGGCTCCAGGACTTACTCCAGTGACCCCTCAAATTCTCAGGCCTTTGGCCAGACTGGGACGTATGCCATTGTCTCCCCTGCTTTCCGGGCCTCAGGCTCAGACTGAATTGCATCATTAACTTGCCTGGTTCTCTAGCTTGCAGATGGCATATTGTAAGGCTTCATGTCCATAATCACATGAACCAATTTGAATAATAAATTACATCTCATATATCTACATCTCTATAGCTAGAGAGATATAGCTATAGATGATAGATATAGATACCAATATAGATATAGATATATAGATACAGGGATATAGGAATACAGGGATATAGATCTATGTCCTACTGGTTCTGTTTCTCTGGAGAACCCCAATTAATACAGCTGCCTACATGTATATGTAGTTTTCCATGCTCAATAACAAAGTTGAGAATTAGAAGATAATAAAGAAAAACAAATTAGAAAATCTGAAAAAAAAAACATACAAGTAATTCTTTAATTTCACCCTCAGCACTCAGGGCAAAACAAGTAGTTCCATATTTATATCTCCATACATAAAATAATTCAAAGCATTCATTAGGATAATATTCTATCCTGGGTGGTGGGTGATGGGAAAAGACCAATAATCAAAGAACTTACTGAATATATAAAGGCTGAATTACATGGAAGAGTCATGGAAAGGACCAGAAGCAAAAGTTGAACTTGGATGTTGGCTGAAGGACCGGTCAGAAACCAAAGACTCTTTGAAGCCCGCATCTCTGCAAAATCTTCCTCCTCTGTTTTGTAGAAACCAAGTCTCGGAGCCCTCCAGCTTTGGTTCCTAACTGCTGCTCTAATGCCTGGCCCTTCTCAGCCTGCCTTGCTTGCTCTCTGCACCACTTAAGACTATGGGAAGAGTCACCAAGCTGACATTTGATTAGTTTAGATGTATTAGTTAGTAGTTTGGATTGGTGAAGAAGTATTTTCAAAATTCTGTTCCTACAGTTAGAGTGTAGTGGGGATTAAATTAGCTAAAGATTTTTCTATTTGAACTCTGTAATATAACTGTAGCAAAATTCTGAACAAAAGTAATAGCCAATATTTATTAAGTAGTTATGAATGCCAGTCATTGTCTTAAGTACTTCAAATTATTTCAACTATCACAACTATCATTTGATGTTGATACTATTATTATCCCCACTTTACAGAGGAGGAAGTTGAAATTTAGGGAAATTACACTACCTTCCCAGGATCTCAGTGAGGTATGGTGGGTAAACATGCTGTCTTACCTACACTCTGCACGTTTTACTATCTAGAAGACCCCTTGGAGGACTTTGATTAAAGCTGCCAAAAATTTCTCCTGAGAGTCAAACTCAGTATCAACTCCCATGAAGAGAGGCCAGAAATCTGTCTCAGTTCATGAAGATTTGACCAACTCAGGCTGGCATGGCACGTCTCTTACCTAAACCTTGGGTGAAGATAACATCAGAACTGTAAAATGCAGAAAATTATTGGACCCTGGGAACCAGAGCTGGGAGCTGGATTTTATTTACATAGTCTGTGTACACAAGAGGGACAGATGTATGTTTAAATGTTTAAGAATGGGTCAGGCAGCAGGAAAGACAGTGCAAGTATCATTCTACCATACTGTGCCTCAGCATAGGGAAAGAGCTTTGACTTTGTGAGATGGAAATGGCCTCGCTGCAAAAGAAACACCACACGAAAGTCTAAACTCCACATCTAGAACAAAATCTCGGCTGTCTCCAGAGGAAGTTCTCCAAAATCAGTCAGAATGAACAATAATAAATGATCGGGTCCACAAACGAGCTTCCCACTAATTTTGGCAGGACCAGAAAATATGCAGCCACAAATGAAACTGATATAACAAGTGACATAACAGTGTTAAAAGAAGAATACTGCTACATATGAAACATTTGAACACTATTTAGACATCAGTTCCTAAAAACCCAGACAATGATTATGAGTAGATGTACTCAAATATGAATAAACAATACTGTTATTTTTACAGTTATGTATTCACAGAGTCATTTTGTTACTATGGAATCTCAGATGATGTCATAAATTTGACATTCTATATGCCAGCGTGGACTCAGCAACAGAAACAACAAGAAATGGAGCTGGGGAGATGAAACCCTGCATAACAGCAAAAGAATTTCAACAATTAAAGAAATGAGTCAAACATCTCTGAAACATAAAAGGAAGGTGAGTGAATTAAACATCTTGGAATCTTGCCTAAGATATCAGTCCATCACCTCTGGGAGTTCTCTGAAATAATCCAATAATTTCAGATGATGACTACACGTAGAGAAAATGGAAGAAGTAAAGGAAATGAAGAGAGTGGGAAAAAAGCAGATTAAAGTGTATATTATAACTCAGTCTAATGAATCAGTCTTTATTGAGCATATGCTCATATTAGTGATAAGAGGTGAAAACACAGCTGCTATCATTAAAGAATGGGCAGCCTAGTAGAAAAGAGAATACATAAAGTGTAGTCAGTGCTCAGGGAAAGTATGTATGAAAGACACAGGCAACACAGGGCAGTGTTAACTCGGGGAAGATCTATCTCCCAGGTCACACTGAGCTGGGCTGGGAGAATATTAGAGGGACGAGGACGGTACAAGTAAACAGTGTGATAGATAGGCAAACACAAGTCATTTGGCACAAGAAGAACATAGAGATAATGGGTAGGGCAGAGGTATGCAAGTTCGAAGTAGACAGGATACATCAGGAGGCTCCTGGTTTATCTAACCAAGTGAGGGAAAAGTGTATCCAGAAATTAAGAATAATGAAATGTATGTTTTATAAATATCACCCTAAATAAATGGGATGGATGGATGTAGAACTTGAGAGGATTTGAGGCCATGAAACCAGATCAAAAGGCTATATTCTAAGAATGTAGGCCCATGATGATCAGAGGCCAAGGCAGTGATAACAGGGATGGAAAAGGGGGATTGGATTTAAAATGCCTTTGGGAGTTATGACAGGATTTTATGGTGATAGCGCAGTGAGGGGTCGGGGATTGATGGAAAAATTGTAGGATAAGTTCTAGAACCACACAGCTATGTCATTCTCTGTTGTCACAGACTCAGTCATTGAACTAACATCCGATTTTTCCTGGGTATAAGGTGCAGAGTACAAAGAGATGAACAGACTGCCCCTGAGTACCTTGATCTAAGCTAGAAGTTGAGCTCCTTAAACAGAAAAATTGCACAAATCTTGATCACATTATGCTACCAAATTAGCATGAAATTATATAAATAGTGATCCAATCTAATAGTATTTCTCACAATTGAAGATGAAAACAAGTATCTGGATAAGTGTCCATGAAGTGAGTGCTTGTGCTCTCCTACACAGTCTATTAGTTTGTTGATCAGAAATACTGCCATCTGCAACAACATGGATGGATCTTGAGATTGTTATGCTAAGCGAAGTAAGACAGACAGAAAGTCAAAAACCATATGATTTCACTGACATGTGGGTTATAAAACTGAAAGCAACAAAAGAACACAGACACAAAAACTCATAGACAACAGTTCAGTGGTTATCAGAGGGTAAGGAGGGGTGGTGGTGGTAGATGAGGGTAAAAGGAATCAAATATATGGTGATGGAAGGAGAACTGACTCTGGGTGGTGAACATACAATGTGATATATAGATGGTGTATTACAGAATTGTACACTTGAGACCTGTGTAACTTTACTAACCACTGTCACCCCAATAAACTTTAATGAAGAAAAAAAGAAAGAAGCCTCTTTTCACTCTAGATGCTATTAGTAATTATATAATATGAACATAAGGCATGCCTGTCAATAGATCCATACAGGATCCTTGATTTTAAAAATCAGATTAACATTGGTGAGACTTAGAGCCACAGAAAATTGGACTTATGGTTTATTAAGCAAACAAGAAAAGTTTCAATTTTGCATGGCAAAATAAAAGTTCCATAAGTAGCAGTCTTCAGAGTAACAGAGGGAAAAAAATGTACTCTGTGTTAGCAACCTCATATTGAACTGCGAGTACCGACAGTTTCCCATGTTATCATTTTATAAATGATAAATTCCTCATGCCTCAAATCTATAAACCAACAAATTTCTACATTAAAAATTATTTATATAGTTCTCTGATGTGTCATTTTTACTCATGCTTTTTAGAACAGGGTTAAAAAACATGCCTCAGCTTTATACAGTTTTTGATATTGGCTAAGAGACAAATGCTAATAATGTTGATTTATCCTTTTAAATCCAAACCCCAGGTTTCGAATGCCCCCGAGATTAAAATTAATAAACTTTCTTTGTTTCCATATTAAGAATGAATCTGGATCAAAACACTTAAGAGACAGTCTAGAAGCAGAGAAAAAAAAGGAGTCTGAGAAATCAGGAGTTCGTCTGGGCACTCAGGTGAGCTGACCTCTAGAGTTGGTGAGAGAATTAAAAAGCGAAAAGCCTATTAGAAGGTATTAGGGGGCAGAGCATCCCGGATGAAAAGACTGAGCGGTTGAGATTTGTATTTGGGGATACCTAATATCCCTCATGGAGAAGTTAAGACAAAGCTAGGGGGAGCTGGTCCCTGCCTTCCGTTCAGTACACACCCCCACATTCATGTAGGATATACGAAGTGGAAACCCTGCTGTCTTCTCTGCTCAGCCTGTGGGAGGAGACTGGTCTTTGTTCAGATCAGGGAGGGGAGGGGAGTCTGGCCATCGCATTGACCATTTTCTGCACAATCTTTCAGATGAGGCGTGCAGTGAAAACGAATCACTGGCTGAGATGTTGCCCCATGCGTGGTCACCTGCCGTGTAGAAATTGCCTTAGTGCAGCTGGGGTAACAGTCCTTGGCCCCTGCCGCACAATACAAATTTATATTCACATGTGCCTGTTGTGGGAGCAGGGCCGGCAGATCAGCATGATCAGGGTGAGCAGAGATCAAACGACCGATTGTGGAGGGGAGCTACAGTCCCTCTGGGTGAGGGGAAGGGTGTGGGCAAAGGCAGCTCTTCCACTCGCCTCCCCATGGTCTCCTCCATGGTGGTGCCTCCTGAAGAGAATGCTAGGGGGCTCTGGTCCCACTTACGCAGCCCCTGTTGCAGCCTTGTGTAGGTACCAGCTGCTCTCATCTTCGCAGTCTGCTCGGAAATGGTGGCTATTTCTTTTTAGCATCTATTAATGGGCTTATCCCAAAGGGAAGAAGAGGAAAGGGAGAAAAAATGGTCAACTCAGTACTAAATACCATGTAAGAGGAGGCACAGGTGAGAAACTGTGAGATGTCAGATCTGTTTCTTGGTTTTGAATGCTCTTCCAGGCGGATCTCCATTTTGTTGCCCCTCACAGAAGTTAGGGTTGGGCCAGAGCTAGATGAGTACACAAGAGCCAAGATGGAAGTAAGGGTCATAGATGCCAGGGATCTTCTCATTGGGTGCTGCTGTGTTTAGCGTGATGTGGCTATTCTGTGGGCACATGCATGGGAGGACTGGGTGGCGGGGTATTCCATTCCTGGGTCTCTTCTCTCCTCAAAAGGAATCACAAGAACTATCATTGCCGAAGGCAGATTCTCGTGGGTACCTTGTGCGAAGTGAGTGGTCCCGAACTTCACGGAGCCCATCCACCGGAGCCCCATCAGTAGAAGAGAACAGAAACAAGACTGCCAGTCTGAAGGTAAAGATGGACATGAAAAGATGCAGTACATGACTGCACCATCATTATCATCACCATCGTCATCATCAGTATTATGATGGTCAATAAACAATAACCATCCTCACCATCAGTATTATGATGATTAGTCATTATCATCATCATCATCATCATCATCATCATGTAATCATCATAATACTGACGGTGATGATGGCTAATGTTTATTGATGCTTTCTAAATGCCAGGACCTGCTCTATGTACTTTACATGCTTTAGCTAATTTAGCCCCCCACTCAAAAAAAAAAAAAATGCTGTAAGCCCTACTTTACAGGTGAGAAAATTGAAACACAGAATAACTTGCCTAAGATTTCACATTAATAACACTAATAGAGCTAGTTTAAAACCCAGGGTCTTAGGTCTATAAGCTGTACACTTAATGATTAAATTCTTTAGTTTCTCATTCCTTCCTTCATTCATGTAGCCAAGACTAAGGAGAGGGGTTGGAACGGTCAACAAAGACGATAATTTGTTGAAGGGCATTACATGGTGTGGGTGAGCCTGGGTCGCTAACTTAGCCTGGCCACATAAGACGAAAAAGTTAGTTTTGAGATTAAAGGTTTGGATGCAGAGAGAGAGGACACAGATCCAGCCACTGGGAAAACATGTATTCCTACCAATCCACCTACTCTGTGAGGACTGGTTCAGTAATCTAACCAAGAAAATGCCTTTTTAAATGGGTGAAACATTCGTGAAAACTGAAATGCTTCATAACTGATTGCACACCTTAGTAAGGGTCCTTCCTCTAGATGGTTCCTTCCTGGTTAGGAAGATGATTGCTTCCACTGGAGCTCCACAAACACACAGACCTCTGAAGGCAATGGGGAGATACCCGATTCTCCCACCTACCAACCTTCTGGTCATCAGTGCATTAATAACAGGGTGAATGTGGAGACAGGCGTCCCTGAGTGGCTTTGTAGAGTCTCCTGGTGGGCACATCTGGTCTTACCTGCTCATCAGGTTAACTGGAGGTCACAGATGGAGGTGGCCAGCAAGGTCCCTTACGCAAGCCCTCTGCCTACCCAGAGGCCTCTAACCTGGTATACATACCGGAGGCAAGTGACAGAAAGAACTTTGCAATGCGAACTATAAAAAAAAAAAAAGAAAAGAAAAAAGGAAGAAAGAAAGTGTGAGGGGCCAATGAGGGAGCTAAGGGGAAACGGAAGCAGATTGTGTCCATTGACCAGAAGTATCTAATATCTGGAGCCTTGAGATGTCTAAGCCCCTTTAAGCCTCCACCTAAAGGAGCCCAGATGAACCAGGATCCATCTGAGGGCTAGGAATGGAACTGAGGGAAGCGGGCAGCTCCTTGACTCCAGCTGGGCAGAGACAGCAAGCATGGCACTCAGACGCCCATTTCCTTGCTCCAGGTCCCCACCAGCTCCACCACCTCCCAGACCTCATCCACCTCCCCCAGCCAGCAAGACTCTCAGCAGGAACTGTCCACGCAGCGCTCCCCGCCGCCAGCGCCTGCAGACTCCTGTCCTCCCACGCCCCCGGGGCCTCCGCCGCCGTCCGCGCCCAGGCGCAGCAGCAAGATGCAGAACTCTGACAACTGGGCACATGGCGTGGGGCGGGACCCCCGGGATGTCCAGCAGCGGGACTATCCCCGCACGCCCCCCACGGAATGGAAGCCCTATGCCCAGCGCAAGGCGCACCACTCCCAGCTGGACCGCGACTGCATATCCGACCTGCCGCGGCAGCAGCGGGAGGAAGAGGACGACGATGAAGAAGCCTACTGGTCATCCGTGAGGACCCTGTACGAGAAGAACCCAAACTGCCCCCGACCCCGGCCGGTGAGCAGGGCCCGCCGCCCCTGGTACCTTGGTGCCCTTCTGCACAGCCTTCCTCCTCGCTGTACTGTAGGGAAGTCCATGTCAGCCCCCTGCTTCTCGGCCCGAAACCTGCCTCCTGCAGCCTGGGCAGACCTAGGTCCTGGCAATCTCCAGTACCCCAGGGCTCCAAGCCCAGCTGTTCTCTTCCCACCTTGCCCCGGGATGAACCCCATTTCTGAGCCCTTTGGATCTGTGTGACTGTGTCCCATTGGCGCCCCTCTCTGCAGGTCAAACCCAAGCATGCCATCACCATCGCTGTGTCATCCCAGGCTCTCTTCAACATGATGGACGGCAGGAGAATCTACGAGGAAGAGGGTCTGGAAAAGTACTTGGAGTATCAGCTCACCAACGAGAATGTCATCCTGACTCCCGGGCCCGCATTCCGCTTTGTCAAGGTACTCTGCAGTGTCTGCCAGGGCCTTGGATGGCGAGGTGGGGGGCCCAGACCCTCTGGATCTCCGCCATGTTCTGTCATTCTTGCCCTTTTAACATTGACCCCGTGTCAGTTTATGTTTTCACAGAGGCTTCCCGACTGCTGAGGAAGGACTCCATCCCTGGATTTGGGAGGTTGGGCTTCCCTAAGCAGAGTCCCCATCATGAGACCTGTGATCGAAACCTCAGTTCCCTCCCTAGGAAGAGCAATGGCCAGAAGCAATGAGTTTACAATTCCGAGTACTAGTAGAACTATTGTAAAATGCCTCATTAAAATGAGATGAAATTCACCTTTGCTGCTCTTGCCCCAAACATAGCATATTAAGAAAATCAAGATGTTCTTGGCACTTAAGGGCATGATATTAATAGAGATAGTAAGGTCCTTTGAACATATACAGAAATGGATCGCACTTATAACTGTGATCCCATTTAAAACTTAAACCAACATTGCACAATAACATCAGAACCAGGCAGAAACAAATGACACCTCCACAAGTTGTGCAGAAAGGACTGACGGGCTCTGTGTGATAGGGGCAGGGAGGAAGCCGTGCACCTATTCTAAAGGCTGTTTCAAAACAGACAATGTGCTCCCTTCAGCAGCACGTACACTAAAATTAGAACAATACAGACCCTTTAGCATGGTCCCTGTGCAAGGTTAACATGCAAACTCATGAAGCATTGTAAATTTTTCACAATAAAAAATCATCATCAGATGATAAAAAATAAAAGGCAGATTTTACAAAATCCCCTCCCCCCAAAAAATGACAAAAGATAAAAGGGCTATTAGTCTGATCCTTCTCTCTACCTACCCAACAAGAGCTTTTTCTATCTAGTAAACCAAATGTTGTAACGATTTTCAACAAATACCACCTATCTATTCAGTAAACATTAACTGGAGTCCTGTGTATGCGAGGCAGAAAATACAGAAATGAATGGCAGGACCCTGCCTTCACGGAGCCCTATCTTCACAGCTTGAACAGATCACTTGGCTGCAGATTCCCAGTGCCCACCTTGCCAGGCCCTCCTTACACACATTCGTGTTTGCACCCGGCAGGCTCTGCAGCATGTCAATGCTCGACTCCGAGACCTGTATCCTGACGAACAGGACTTATTTGATATTGTACTGATGACTAATAACCATGCCCAAGTGGGAGTGCGGCTTATAAACAGCGTCAATCACTATGGTAAGTAAAATAAATACCATGTGCAAGTACAGTCGCGGCTCGGGAGGAGAGAAGCCATGTTATTTTGCTAACCGCGGCCTCAGGAACGCAGTGTCTGTGATACTGACACCCCTTCCGCGTGAGGAATGTTTATTTGCCTATGTCAGAACAAGAGAGGCCATGTTCATTTTTAACTGCAGCACAGAGTTGGGCTCAGAGCTCTGGCCTTAACTTGTCAAGTGTGAATTTCAAAGTCTTAATCCCAGGTCCTGTAAGATATTTCTGTTTTATGTTTTTCACTTCTGAACTTGACTTCAAGGAGCCGTCAACCCAGAGGCTTTCTCGGTGAGATCAAACCTCTTGCTCACCACAGATACATGTTAAAGGTTTAAAGGTTTTCACCTTTCCTTTCCACTCTTAAAATCTGATTCTCCCTGGCTGCTTTCCCCACACATCCAATCCACACTCACGCCTGCAAAGTTGTCTTTAGTCCTTTACATGGAAAATTGGATGGACTCTAGTCCCTTCATAGCATTCCTCTCAGGGTGTTGGAGACATGCAAAGAGAGTCACCGTTTGTCCTGTCATGGAATTACCTGACTGCTTATTTGGGGACTTTTAGCCTGTTTTCTAAGTGACAGATCCAGTTTTGTGGGTATGCCAAGCCACAATAAGGTTTAAACTTGGCATATTTAAAGTCTAGGTTTAAATTGGGTGTATTCATAAATAATAAAAATATATTAACAAGTTATGAGTTTTATATTATGGTATCCTAAGTATAAGGCTGGTGTCTTACTGAGACATAGTTTAAAAAATGCTTGTCTTTCCAAAAATGTGGCCTTCAAAGTGTTATGACATGAAAAGAGAGAACATACATAAAAGGTTTAGCATAGGCGACTGGCATAGAGGGATCACTCAACAAACTACAGCCATTATTTTTACAACACATACTCTTATTTGATTTAGTAAGTGACTTAGGTCTATCTACCCCCAACACTGAGCCCATTGAGGGTAGGAGCATTAAACAAATCAGTTATTTACCAATTAATTCTAATAACTGATTGAACGCAATCTTCCCATATAGCCTATTCATGGAATAACAACCTTTTACTTGGAAGAGTTAGTTCCTTCTATTCTCTGGGTGCTGAAGGCAATTTGTATATCTCTCTGCTATCATCTTTGCTATGCCCAATGTTGGCATAAGTGAAAAAGTGAGAGTAATTTGTTATCACCATAGCAACCACATCTACCTCACTGCTGATACGCCCTATCTACTCTCTTGGTCCACACAGATGATAAACAACTGACTAGACTCAAAATTCTGCTTTATATCATGTGCATCTACCCAGTTTACCACATATCCAAAAACACTTGAAATGGGTACATAATATTTTATATGCATGAAATGTTAACAAGGGTGAACAAATGTTTTGCATTTATTAATAGTCCTACACTGAGGCTGAGACCTTTCTGCATAAGTATCTATCAGAGTTTCAGATTATTCCCTTAGAAGAAACCAAAAAAAAAAAAAAGGAATCCTAGGTGAGAAGGTATAACCCTGTTAAAACTCTTGATACATATTGTCAAATTACCTTCTAGATGGCTTGTAGTAATTTATACTTCATCCGCAGTGTATTTGGGTACGTATGTTACAAACCTCCAACCAACATCTAGTGTTTTTGTTTGCACTGTTGCTGATTTGAAAGGCATTTGATGGTATATTAGCGTTTAGTCTGCTAATAATTCCATTTAAATTTTCAAGTCAGGCAAGGCACTTTCCTTTTGTTGTTTTTAAAAAGGAGTTTATTCCCAGTACTACCTGTTATTACTATTGTATTTTTACTGAAGAAACACAGAAATGGTACTTAAAATAGAGCCACACTAACTGGCCCTTTCAGCGCGGGAAGAGGCTATAGTCAGTATGAACCAGTGGGCTTAGGCAAGTCTTTAGGTCTCAGTTTCCTTTTCTGTAATGAGGAGAATGATGCCTGCCATACAGTTGTGAAACTAAATCATCATGACCTATGTGGGTGGACATTCTAAACTATCATGCACATAACACATCCACTATTACCTAAAATAGCTGAGACATTTGTCAATATTGGCACTAAGAAGGTCATTCTAAAACCTCAGTAGGCACTCAGTTATTCCTAAAGTAATTTTTGCATTTACAGTGAGTACTTTGTCTTTAGTCTCTGGCATAACAAAATCTTTCTTGCCCAATAATAGGCTTACTAATTGACCGCTTCTGTATGACTGGTGGAAAAAGCCCCATTGGCTATTTGAAGACCTATCTTACCAACTTGTATCTTTCTGCGGATTCTGAAAAAGTCCATGAAGCAATTCAAGAAGGTATTAGTTTGGTTTTATCCCTCTAGTTAATAAAGAGCTTTGTGGTAGTAGTTACTTACAATGGGCTTCCCATGTGACCATGTGTTTTATGCCCTTGTTGGATTTTCTGCTAAGGTGTTTCCGCCGCAGCAGCACTCACGTTTGGCCTTTAGAGCTTTGACCTTTCTGGAGGCAGACATCCATCCATTACACATTCCCATCCCTTATAAAAGCGGAGCCAGTGTGTAGACAACTGTTTTGGAATGTGTGGTTGAGAAGAGGGGTTGACTCATCAGGGAATAATAGCTAGAGAGAAAATGCAAGGTCTGGGAGGGATTTTTATTATTTTTAATGATAGAAACTAAAACTCATAGCCCTGAGATGAGTATCAATCAAATCCCCAGGCATCGCCTCTGCAACGATGTTTGATGGAGGCAAAGACATGGTTTACTGTGACACACAGCTCCGTGTGGCTTTTGATGGGGATGCCGCCATCCTCTCAGAAGAGAGTGAACATCCTACCAAGGATCATGGGATGGACAAATTCTTTCAATATGAAACACAGCATGAGAATAAGTTTCCTGCTCAGGTAGGTTCAAGGAGCCCTGATGAATTTTGATCTGCTTATTTTTCAACGTACAGATATAAATATTTGTTCACTGTGATGGCTTTTAAATTATTTTAGGCAGGCCACTCCTCACTTCTGATTCTTTGCAGTTTTCTACCTTTGTTTCTTTCATGAACTCACTTGAAGTGTCTGCTGCTGACTTTAGTTTTTATTTTAATGTTAAGGTTCTTTTATCTAGCCTTTGGAAACGTTTCTATGATCTCATGATAATGAGTTCACCTCCTGCAAATTATGAGTAACAGAGGTATAAGGGCTTACCAACAAGCCGTTTCTACATAATAGGTTCTCAAAATAGTAAGGCCATTTCCAATAGGTCAGTGAACATCTGTTGAACCTCTCTGTCCGTAACCTCATGCTCAATAAAGGCATCACTTAATTGAGAAAATCTGCAAATCTGAGAGCTTGAATACAATCAAATAATGAGCCTCAAAGAAGTGCAAACTATGAAAACCTAATCAAACTGAAACAATATTTAAGTTTTTTTGAAGTCAATCCATGAACTGAAGTATGAGAATCATGATCAGAAAGGAACAAAACCTACAACTTCTGAACCAAAGGAAATGTGAAATATCAAAATATTCTCCAGATTGAATCTTCACTGATCATTCAATTTTAATCTATGAATTTTACCAACGAATTTAACTGGACTTTTTTTCCTTAGTTCTTCTTGAACTTAAGATAGACTTAAATGTTGTTATTTTTATTATATTTATAAAAGTATTAAGAGACTAATTGAAAGCTGGAAAGTTTTACTAACTCACCTCACATTACAGCAAGTGATATTTAAACTGTGTGTATGTGTGTGTGTGTGTGTGTGTGTTAGAGTTGTTGAGGTGTAATTTACACATACATACAGTAAAATTCATAACTTTTAGTGGATGGTTCTAAGAGTTTTGACAAACACTTACAGTTGTAAAAACACAACTAAACTCAAAATACTTAATATTCCAAATTTCCTCAGGCCTCTTTGTCGTCATCGCTAACCTCCTATCTCCAGGATCTGTCAACCACTAATCTGATTTCTACCCCTATAGTTTTGCCTTTTCCAGATGCCACAAAAATGGAACTACATAGGATACAATCTTTTGCATCTGACTTTTTAATTTAGCATAATGCATTTCAGATTCATCCCTATCATTCCAAGGATCAGTAGCTAGTTCCTTTTTACTGCTGAGTAGTATTCTGTTCTGTGGATCTTTTGGGGGATAATTGGGTCATTTTCAGTTTGGGGCATTTATAAATGAAACCATTTTAAGTATTTACATACAGGATTCTGTGTAAACATAAAATCTCATTTTCATGGGTAAATACCTAGGAGTAGGATTACTAGGTCACATGATAAGTATATGTTCAACTTTGTAGGAGACTGCCAAATAATTTTCCAAAGTGACCACACTAGTTTGCATTCCCAACAGCATAAGAGATTTTGTTGCTCTGCATCCTTAGCAGTATTTGGAACCGTCAGTTGTTTTTCACTTGCTTTTTTAAAGTTATTCTTGTGGTTCTATCTCATTGTATTTTTAATTTGCACATCCCTATCTCCTATCAGGTGCTTATTTGCCATCATATGTATTCTTTGACAAAGATATCTGTTCAAATCTTGTGCTCATCTGTATTGGCTTGTTTGGGTTTTTTCTTTATTACTGAGGTTTGAGATTTATATATTCTGTATACAAGTTCTTTATCGGGTTCTGTGTTTTGCAAATATTTTCTTTCAGTCTGTGCTTGATTTTTCATTCTCTTAACATCTTTCAGTGTCTTTCATGAACAGAAACTTATAATTTTGATGAAGCTCAGTTTACCAATTTGTTCTTTTATGAATTATGTTTTTAATGTTGTAGCTAAGAAATCTTTGCCTAATCCAACGCCACAAAAATTTCCTCCTATGTTTTTGTATAGAAGTTTTATAATTTTAGGGTTTTTTTGCGGGGGAAGTGACTATTGTTAGTTAATTTTTGTATTTGTGCAAAATATTGGTTCAGATTCATTTTTACCTCTTATAGGCATCCTACTTATCTCAACATAATTTGTGAAAAGGGCTGGCTTTCTGTTCTTTTAACATAGGTATCTATCTTTTACCAATATCACACTGTCTCAATTATCATAGTTTGGTAGTAAGTCTTGAGATCACGTGGTGCAAGCCCTTCAAATCTGTTATTCTTTCTTTATCTTTTGAATTTTTGAATTAAAAAATTAATTACTCAATTATCTTTTGAATATTCTGACTCATTTGCATTTTCATGCAGATTTAAGAATCGGTCTGTCATTTCAGGGGGAAAAATGAATCCTGCTGTGGTTGTGTTAAATTTATATACCTTAGTCTTGGAAGAACAGATATCGTAACAATATCATGTCTTGCAGCCCACTGGCATGGTATATCTCTCCATTTATTTAGGTCCTCTTTGATTTCTTTCATCAGTTCTTTACAGGTTTCATACAGCTATATTTTGTTAGATTTATAACTGAATATTTCATAACTTTTGGGGCTATGGTAAATGATACTTTTAAAATTTTAATTTCCAATTTGATTGTTGAAAATATAAAGAAACACAATTGGTTTTGGCATATTAACCTTGCATCCTGCAACTTTCTTAAAGTCATTTGTTAGTCATAGTTAAACTTTTGTAGATTTGAGATTTTCTTTGAATGCAATGTTGACTGGGAATAAAAACACTTTTATTTCTGTTTCCACTCTGTATGACTTATTTATCTGTCTTGTCTTATTGCCCTTGCTCGGTATTTACAATCTACAACTGTAAGTAATCCCCCAGTCTACTTCTAAACAACATTATGTCACATCATATTCAGTGTAAGAACCTTGTAACAGTGCTGTTGTAAAACAGTTCACTCTCATCTATACTATAAACTCACAATACCTTGCTACTATGTTTTATCTGTGTAATCAGTTATCGTTAGAATGAATATGGAAAAGACAAAAATATGTCTTTTGTATTCATCTTCATTTTAAACATTTCCAGGGATCTTCGTTTCTTTCTGTAGATCCAGGTTTCTCCCAGGTAGCATATTCCTTTTGTCAGGAAATCGTCTTTTAACATCCCATGTAGAACTCATATGCTGTTACCAAAAGTTTCTAGTTTTTCTTTATCTGACAAACCCTTTATTCTCCTTCATTTTTGAAAAGTATTTTACTTTGATTTAATACTTAACTGTCTGCATTAACCATGTTTTTTCTTTCTGCACTTTAAAGATATGCATCCATTGTCGTCTCACTTGCATAGATTCTGACAACCAATTGTTTTGAGATTCTTATCTTTGGTCCTGTATGTGTAACATGACTCATTTTCTCTGGATGTCTTCAAGCTTTTCTATACTTGTTTGTGTTTCAGAAGCTTGAATATGGTGTGGTGTGGTGTGGTGTGTGTGTGTGTGTGTGTGTGTGTGTGCAATTCCCTCTCTCATATTTATGAAATCTAAGTTATCACTGAGTCTTCTTCTGTTAATTACTTGCTCTTGAGAGTTTTTGTTTGTTCTATTTTATTGTAGTCTCATAAATCTTTGGTTAATTTCCAGTCATAGTGTGTATATACTAGAGGTTTTAGTAAATAGTATATATTTTGGTAAATACCACAAAAAAAATGGGTAAAATTTTTTGCTTGGCTATAGGCATGCCTCCCCTTCTGCTAGAAATTAGTGTGATGGATTGAATCAAACAAATCAGGAGTTGGACTAGCTGTGCATTTTGTCGTTGCTATTGTGACCTTCATTTCTGCACAGGCTTCAAATTCCTCAGGTAGGGTGGTGAAGCGTTTTTCACAATATTCCTGTTCCACGTTCAGCTTTAGTTCAGCTTTAGGTTTTCCCCTTGTGCATGTGCTTCAGAGATGGTCTCCATGTTGTTACTCCAGGGGTTGCTTGTTTGTCTCTGCCAGCTAGCTTAGTGATGTGGGGACAAGGGGCACTCTCTGTTGTCCTAGTTCAGCCTAAATCTAGGGCAGAACCTGTATCTCCCTAGATCTTAGGGATGAAGTTTTATCATTGATCTTGCCTTTCCCCCAGTGACAGGAACTACCTAATGCTCCGGGTCCATAAGAGTCTCTTGCCCCTCTCCCAGGAGTGGAGGGTTTTCTTTCACCTCCCACTATAGTAGTGCATTTTTACCTGTGCTCCGGGGGAACAGTGTTTGAACCCCTTCTTCCAGACGTTTGTCTTTTGTTACTTAGGAAATATGCGACAATGTGGAGTTTTAGTCTTTTCTCACAGTGGCAATTGGTCCTCTCTTCCAAGCCTGCACCACCAAGGGCTGCATTCTTTCATCTCCCACCCTGCCTGCGGTCTTTCTCATAAGCAACTAGCCGAGTCCATGGAAAAAAAAAGCTCGTAAGGGAATATTTCTTGTGTCTGTGGCTTCCAGGGTTTCCGTGCTCTCTCATTAGCCTGCAGTTTGCCTTTCTTAATTTTTTAAAAATTGCCTGATTTTTTTCATACTTGCTTGGATGGTGTCTGCTACAACTCCCTTCAGTGCTCTGCCAAAGGTGTGCGAGTTTTGGAATTCCATCTCTCCTTGAAGACACCTTAGATGTTTCCTTAGATTTTTTTTCCCTTTAGATTTCATGTTAGTCGATTGCCCTATTACCTCAGCTCTCTAATAGACTCAAGAAAAGTTATGATTTTTTAGATTATCTGGCTTTTTCTTCTTGTTGGGAGTAACAGTCTTTCCAGCATTCTACATCCTAGGTAGATTCCAAATGTTTTAATTCACACAGCTCCTCAAAAAGGTGTTTTTGAATAGCTCTCCTTCATAGTTCTGTATTTTCATGATACACTATATGCTTATACTATTGTACAAACATATAAATTATAAAACATGCCCAAAATTAGAAGATGGAAACAATGATACCTGGCTTTAATATGGTGACATAAACTGACCAGTCCCTATTTCTTCCCTTGGGGAGGTGCTCAAAAGCTGTGCTCCTCTGTGTTTCAAAGCCAAACTGTGAGCAAGGTGGCTCCTACCAATGGTGCCTACATCCCTACACCTTGTTTGCTGCTGTTGTCGCCCCCAAAAAAGTTACAGTTTTTTCACCTATGTATTTGCCTTTCACCTTTAGGAAGTGAATATTTACTTGTTGTTTTCTGATATATACAGCCTCAGAGAAAGCAAAATAAATAAATGATCACATCGATAGTCATGCTTGCAGAAAAGTTTGTTTCCATGACAGCAGAGAGCTTTGGATTGTGAAAACAAGTCAGTGTTCAAATACTATGTCTCCCCTTCCCAGAAATCTCCTACTTGTTCCTACAAAAACCAATCTACTTCAGTGATGAGTAATAAAAAGGGGACCAGCACAGAACATATATGTAAAGATACTATGAGAAAAAGGCAGACAAAGAAGAGCAAAATCAAGAACCAGATGAAAAACTCTCACTACAAATATTTGCCAAAGCGCAGGTGAAAGTTGTGACTAAACATTTATCATGACTTTTAAAAAAATGTAATAAAGCAGGGTCATAAAGTGGAAATGCAACAGAATTTGGGAAGAGATGTTAAAATGTTAAATGATAGAACTCTGGAAATTAGTAAAATTGAAAAGTAAGATTTTAGAGAGAAAAACGACAGAAATAGATCACAGGCAAAGAAAATCCAACACAGGCATAACTGGAACCCTTGAAGAAAAACACTGACATTATGTCCTGGGGAGAAGAAAGGGTGTTGTGTGTGGTCAACATAAAGATGTGTATGTGAATAAAAATGTAAATCAAGAAAAAATCCTGAGTTAATTTTCGTACATACATTAAACAATTAAAAGATGAAAGGCCACATTACATAATAGGGAAATAGAATGGAATGATTATGAGACATGCCTAGTAAAATTATTTGACTTCAAAAATGAAGAAATAATTATTTGGGCAACCTGCACATACAAGTTACAGCGGGGAGATCCAGCTTTACTCAGTATTCCCCACAGGAGCACTCAGTAGTAAAAGACAGTGGACCACTACTTATGAAACAGAGAGAAAATATAAATCACAGATTCTATATTTAGCCAAGAGTTCATTCAAGTTAAAAGGAAACAGGTCAACACTTGAGAACATACTGTATTCCAGGAGTTATTATTTCTATAAGATTTTCTTGGTAAAAGTCGTACAGTTGGACACATTTTGGCCAATATGTAGATGACTAGAAATACAGAGGCACAAGTGAGCCTAAAATACATATATTTAATCATAGAACCAAAACTAAAACAATTGTAAGGATTAGGGAGCAGAAATATACGTGCTCTAACAATGTGGAAACTACGTACCTAATGAAAACTGGAAAAGCATGAATGAAAAAGACCTATGGAAGACTAAGTGTGCTGATAAGTTCACTTACAATAGCTAATCAAAGGATAAAAGTAAAGCTGATAAATAAAAACATGAGAATCTTTACTAATGCAAATGTAAACCCCAAAAAAGATGAAACAAGTATAACTGGATGGCTACAGAAGAACTAGAGAGTAAAAGAGAGGTAAAGATGTACCCTAATTTCATCATTTCTCATTGTAAAAAATAATAGATCCAGGATTTTAAATAACAGAATACTGACGGTACTATAAAAAGTTATAGTTATAAAGGTTATAGTTATAAAGGTAACCAATAGAAAGGAATAATACAAACCTTCCTAAATGTTATAAGAAACACATATATACACACACATAAAGAAAAAAGGACATTTGGTGAACAATCCTTTAAAAGCTTTAAACATGAAAAATACAATAAAAATTATAAGCCAGAACCATTACCATGTATATTTGTAATATCAATAAATATAAATGTCCTAAAACTCAACTATTTTTTTTAAAACTTAATGCTCTCAGATTGGATCACATAGCAAAATCCAATTCTATGCTCTATACCAGTGCTACAGCAAAAACTAAGTGTTCAGGAAGGTTGAAGATTAAGTAAGTGTGACAATATACCAAGTATGTATAAATAGAAGACAAGGCTAGATCCAAGCCAACAGGGCATTAAACAACATAAAAGAATACAATTCCCAATGTTAAAATGTGCAATTCACAAAAAGTAAATTAAAAGGATAGTGCTTTTGGTGATTAACTGAACTTTACTTGGAGTATCCCACTTTGCCATACATGGTTTATGTCTCTTGTCTTGCCTTAACTTTTCAATAGAAACTTTTTTCAATTGTAAACTATCTGTGTTTAGATAATACATTATATGATCATCCCACATTTATTCTAGGAATGCAAGGATGGTTCCACATAAGGAAATATATTTACATAAATGCAAGGGGTTTCAGCATTGTGCCATAGGCTTTATAACACTGCATGCAGTATTGTGTCTGTTTATAAGCTCTTATAAGCCTCTGCTTTTTCAGCATTCATTTCCTTTGACCCACTGGATCACAGCTGTGACATACGTTCCTTTTACAGGGTCCTTTAAAAGGCTTCCTGGAAGAATTAGGCAGACTGCAAAAGAAGTTTTATGCCAAAGATGAAAGGCTATGTTGCCCCATCAGGACCTACCTGGTTACAGCCAGGAGTGCAGCCAGCTCAGGTGCCAAAGTGCTGAAAACCCTTCGCCGCTGGGGTCTAGAGATAGATGAAGCTCTTTTCCTTGCTGGAGCCCCCAAAGGTCCCATCTTAGTGAAAATACGGCCCCACATCTTCTTTGATGACCACATGTTCCACAGTGAAGGGGCACAGAAGTTTGGCGCCACCGCAGCTCACGCACCTTATGGCATTAATCAAAAATGAACAATTAGAGATGGGGAGAAGAAATAAAGCAGTGAGTCTGGTATTACAGACGCCACTTCCTGTGGATCTCTAGGGTAATTAGGGCAGGTATTTCAGATGATTAGATCTTAGAGCTTAGTTCATTGGAAAGATTTTCTCTGAAATTGTTTTGAAAACATTTTGAACCCTCAGGCTACCTTCAAGACACTCTGAGCTGTCAGTGCTGTTGAATAAGACTACACCTACCTTTGTGTGTAAGTCATACTAATGACTCCACAGAATAAGTCTACAACTTGAATGCTTAAAAGGGCTGTCAGAAGCCTATTTAGCCTGACAAAGCATTGCCCTTTTTTGGATGTTGGTAAATAGAATAAATTCTTACCCATCATCATTATAGAATAGTGATCTTCAACGTTGGAAAGAGTAGAGTTAAGGACATACTTGAAAATTGAGGCTTTTTAGTCTGTTGGCTCTATGATCAGCCTTTAAATCAATGCAAAATGAAAATGTTACTCCACCTGCATGTGTATACCAAATTTGATACCACTCATTCAGGAATAAATCAGCTGGTTAGTCATCGGGCATTTTCCATATAAGATGAGCTCCAGACAGAACCTCCTAGGAAGGGTACTTTGAAGCTTATTTGGTGGGCTCATTGTCTCTGGACCACAGAACCTCATACTTGAAGTCTCTGGTTTTAGGCCTGGCAGGTAGGCCCAATGTTTGCATGGCAAAATAAGCCTTGGCCATAGCTTCAAAATGGGACATCAAGTGTAGTATCCTGGCTTTTCATTGTTGTCATGCTGTTGAGATTTTTTTTTTCTTTTCAAAAAACACTTGATTGGTTCTGAACCATAATCTACATGTCAAGGCACAGTGAGCTGGTTATTTTCATGTTACCTCATTTTCTCATCAAACCAAACATTTCATGTTCCCTCATTTTCTCATCAAACCAGACATAATATTGTAACCCTCCTTTTTAATCAATAAAGAACCTAAGATGCAAAAGAAAGATGAACTAGCTTGTCTAAGAATAGCAGCTAATAAATAGTAGGACTAAGGTTCAAATTCAGGTCTTATTTACTTCAAAAGATATGTCAATTTTTTTGTTCTGTGTTACACATTCTTCTAAATTGCGTTGTTCTTATTGATTCCATGGGTATAGGAGCATTCTAAACAGCTTAGTCATTCCATTAAGTTCTCTGCTTAAGCTACACAGCAGTTACATAGCAGGTCTGAGCCTCCCTGTCCTGCCTTTTCCATGCACCCTCCATCTTTACCCCACCTACATATGCATATTCCACCCTGGCTCTAGTTGAAGAAGACCACTGCTGAAATACATCTTTTGATCTGCTTCCCAATTTGCTGTAAGCCCATCCAAAATATATCAGTCATGACACTCATGGAGTGCCTAGTGTTTTTTATGCACTGCCTTATGTGAAGACCACAAGACAGTCTCAGTCAGAATCCCATCCTTTTGGAAATTTAAAACCTTAACGATCCCATAGAGGAAATCAAATGTGCAAACTCAAATAGCCAACACCAGAGGGCTGTTTGGCCCCTGTGCCAAATGAGGATCACACATGAAGTCGAAGCAGATATCTGAATGGGCTGGAAGTGGTCAGGAAATGAAAGGACCTCAGCTGAGCTTTGAAGTACAGAAAGTGGATCAAACTGGAGAGAAGAAATAGATGTGTCCTGGGCTCCGTGAGTTTGAAAGGCAGCTTCAAATGATGGAAGTGTGGAATGAAGGCCCACCTTATAGGGGGTATATTTCAAGCTATACACATTTTGTGTGTCTTGTTCTGAAATTTCTAGAATGGGGATGGAGCAGTGAAATTTTCTGCACCAGGCAATAAGCACCGTATCTCCCTGTGGCTCTGACAGCGCACAGGGCCTGGCACATATTGGATGGGAGAGTAGATGACTGGCCACTTAAGAGTAGCTGGGTCTAAAGCTATGAAATCTGCAGCTTGACGCTGGGTCCCTGTGGCTACAACCCCTGACATTTCTGAAGTATTTTTCAGTGAATAAAGCACTTTCCCTTCATTTTTACTCTTAATAATGTGGGGAAGAACTTGGGAAGTGGCCCGCTCAGAAGTCTATGTTTACAGTAAGTGCAAGCTTTTCCTACCGAATCTGTGCCAGTATCAAATAAGACCATATGAGGATTCCTTTTCTATAGGGATCAATATCATATGGTTTTTGGGTCTCACACTGTAGTGCCCAGATCAGCAGCATCAGAAACACCTGGGTACTTGTTAGAAATGCTAATTCTCAGGTCCCATCTTGGAACGATTAACTTCGAAACACTGGTACCAGAGCCCTGCAACTTGTTTTTTTATTGTTTCCACAAGCACATCAGGTGATTCTGATGCAACCATAACGTTTGACAGCCACCGGCCCATTCTATTCCCCAACTAATTCATGTTGCTAAGCTCTTAGCCTAATCTATGGGGAAAAAAGAAACAGCCCTTCCTCAGACTTTTGCAGCTTCAAATTACAGAAGTATGGAGTAAATTGTCCCTGTGGACAGGGATCATTCTCCAGAGGGTGACAATAAAGTGAACTGAGGGTTCACAAGTCCCAGGAGCCCTTAACGGAAATCACACTAAGCCATCCCTGAAGTGTGGGATTTGTAAACCAGCCTATAAAGAGATTTGTAAATGCACAGTATTCATTAGCCATTCACACGGAGAAGGCCACCACCAAACTGGGATTTGCATGGGCAGGAACCCCAGCAACCAGAAAACGGGTGGACTGTGCTCACCCTCCACTAGGAGAGGGCTCCAAGGAATCACCAAGACCTAGCCTGTGGTCCTCTCATACCCAATCAGATGCCCTCGGACGGGAAACTACAAGTCCCAGCATGCCCCTCGCCGCCCGCCAGCGGACGACAGGCCGCGCCCCAGAGTGCTTTGCTCGCAGGTGGCAGCCTCCGCCCGCCGCGTGCGGCGACTCCGGAAGTCCCGCGCAGGGTCCGCTGGGCCCTGAGCCTGGGCGGCTATGTCAGTGGCTACGGTGGCAGCACTGCTGGCCGCACTGGGTGGGACCTTGTGGCTGGCTGCCCGGCGGTTCGTGGGGGCCGGCGCCCAGCGGCTGCACGGAGGCGGCCACGCCGGCCTCATGCACGGGAAGACCGTCCTGATCACCGGAGCCAACAGCGGCCTGGGCCGCGCCACGGCCGCCGAGCTGCTGCGCCTGGGGGCGCGGGTGATCATGGGGTGCCGGGACCGCGCGCGCGCCGAGGAGGCGGCCGGTCAGCTCCGCCGCGACCTCCGCCAGGCAGGGGGCCCCCCCGAGCCGGGCCCTGACGCCTGCGGGGCAGGCGAGCTCGTCATCAAGGAGCTGGACCTCGCGTCGCTGCGCTCGGTGCGCGCTTTCTGCCAGGAGGTGCTCCAGGTGCGGGCGCGGGGAGCCCGCTGGAGAGCGGGGGACTGGCGCGGGGCCTCGGGGGGCGGGACCTCGGGGGCGGGGCGGGCCTTGGAGGGCGGGGCCGCGGGGCGGGAAGGGCCCGCCCAGAGTCGAGGGGGCGTGACCTTGGCATCAGGGGGCGGGGCGAGGCGGAAAGGGCCCGCCCAGCGTGGGGGGGCGGGGCCGAGCCCCGGAGCAGAAGCAATTCTGTAATTTGGAGGCGGCCTGGGATGCGCAGACTGGGAAAGCTGGTAGGGCAGCCTCCCGTCTTACAAGGATGCTGAGAAACAAATAGGCCCTGGAGGAGAGGCTAAGCCGGTGTCAGGCCATTCCTTCAGTTCCGTGAGGCCGGCCCAGGAGAGGAGCCCGCTGTCGGACTGGCTTCCCGGCGCTCTCGGCGATGGGCGCCGCGCCTAAGCCAGCCAGCGGGAGCAGCTGCCGGCCGGGCCTTGGAGCGCCTCCCCCCACGGCCCTCGGAGTGGGAAGCTCAGCCCCGCGCCCCCAGCTGAGCCATCAGCACCATCCCTATCCACGCTGGCCGGATTCCCAAATAGACTGGGACTGGGAAGCCCAGTGGTCATGCGCTCTACACGGGGACAGACATAAATACATCACACTTACCGTTTATGGACGATTCCCTGTATGCCAGGAGTTCCAAGCATTTCAGATACTTTAAAAAAAAAGTTCATGAAATTAAAGCGCCCTTGGCTATTACTGCCATCGGATGCTCCCAGGAGCCCCGCGAGGCAGGCGTTGTTATTTCCATTTTACAACATCAGGGAAGCGAGGCATCACCGGGCTAAGCCCTCTGCCCAGGACGTCTCCAGGGCCCTCGCCTTTTCAGTCCTGTGCGTGACCCCGGCTGCCCGCCAGTGCGACGGAGGCTGCCTTTGGAAAGGTTATAGAGAGTCCACGGAAGTGGGTGTGCTCTAGAAATGGAGAGACAAGGGTTTCCTGCCGAGATGGCTTGCGAGAGGGCATGCAGAAAGCTGAGACTCAGAGTTAGTGGCCAGAGGAAAGGTGCTCATATGACGCGGGGGCAGGGGGCATCTCTTCGGAGAAAGGTGAGAGATTCCAAAACCTACTCATTCGTGCATAATGTCCTGAGGCCAATGGAAATATCTACCAGTTCATTGACATACGCAATTGTCTGCCAACAACCGACTAAGTATTGGCATAACAACTTAGCCGTTTGAAAAAAATAGGAGCATCGGGAAAGAAAAGATATATTTCTTTCTTCAGTAACCGTAATTACTAACTGGAAGTGGGCACCTGCTTTGCACTGCATCAACTGCTCAGGCTTTGGGATCAGACCGGACATCGCTGCCCCCATTTCTTGTCCTGCGTTGATGTTTTAACCGTGTACTTTCATCTTCTTGCAGCAGCTGCTAAAAACAAAGCTTTGCAAAGACGTGACATCATCAAAAAGAATATAGCACAGAGTCAGCCAAGTGGTGCGGTGGTTAAGTGCTGGCTTGTGAAGCCAGCAGCCCCGGTTCGGGTCCCACGTATGAGGGCCAGTGACACTGCCCTCAAAAAAAAAAAAAATGAATATAGCACAATATAATGTTGAAGCCATGAACCCCGTGGAAGTAGCTTTGGAGATGTTGAGCAGAGTAGCACTTTGTTTCCCTTGAAGATTTAATTTCATGCCCCCTAGCACCCTGGGAGTTCCATGTGATTCCAGGGCACTTTGAGGCACCGTTTCAGAGCTTTTGCAGATCGATCTAGCGAGGTTTTTGTTTTTGTTTTGGAGGGGGCAGTGTTTGTTTTTATGGCTACTTCGTTTTCAGGTAAAACAGATTAAGAAATAACACTGATGTATTATAAGAGATGTTGGAAGCAGTGAAAATGGCTATTCCTAGTCTTCATTAAAATGTAAATATGGGTATACTTCTCATTCCTGATACCTACCTATGGTATTTTACTACTGTGGCCACTGGGGACAGAACCAAGTAAAACAGTTAAGGAGATAAACAGATAAGTAAGTTGTCCTTGCTTCTAAGTATTAAGTTCCTTCCTGGCTCTGAAGTTCAGTGACTATAACCAGAATTTTTTTATAAAATGGAAATGTAAATTTCCCACAGGTTGGTATTCGTGGTATTTATGTCATGTATCTCCTAGAATTTAAAAAATAGTAGATGATAAAGTCTTAAAATAACACAAGCCCAGCAAAGAATGATGGCTCAGAAATGATTAATACAGGAAACTCTTCCAAAGGATTAGTGAAAAAGAACACTCCTTTCTTTCCCCCACGGGTGAACTTTTGCCTTCTTTTTGAAGCAGACTCTTCGAAAAGCTAAAGGTGCTTAGACAGACAGAATGAGAAATAGTTAATCCTCTGACAGGTGGACTTTGATAACAGTTGTGAAATTTAACACATTTTTCTTTTCACTTACACTTGGCAGAAGGGCCAGTGAAATTTGAAATTTGACCTCAAATTAATTTAATGGTGGGTCATCACTCTGTCTTTACACCTGGAACACGCTGTCCATTTATTTTCTCTGCCCATCATAAGAAACAGAGAGGAGCCAAAAAAGACGAGGGAAAACCAACTTATATGGTTTAAGGCATGAAAAGACTTCCCTTTGAAACAGTCTAAATTTTAGGCCTTTAATCTGGAAAGCTGCAGCAGCATCTGGTCAAAGAGCAGACTTCTGACTATACAGATTTAAGGTGGGGGCCCCTCAAAGCATATAGGGAAAAAAAGAACTGAATTCTAGAGCCATAAGAGAGGTTAAAGGCGTTTGTTGGTCCTACCCCCTCTGTTAATCTCCTTTGCTGTTACTGTAATCCTTAGGATTTATGATTTATTACGTTGTTCCTGATATTTTAATATTACCTGCATAGTTTTTTAAAAAATATTTCTTTGATTTATTCATGATGTTCTCTCCTCTTAATTTACATCCCTGACCCACTCAGCTGCTTGTCCCAATTTTAAGGAAATGACTTGAAGTTGTTCCCTCTCCATGGTACCTTTTACCCTTGGAAAACTACAAAATAAAGCAATCCTAAGCTGCACCTGGCGTTGACACCTGTAGCTCTGGGACGATACAGAGCTGACCTATCTTCTTCTGCATGTCCACTCTCTAGCTCACAATGACTCTGGTTTCAAAAGGCCAGTTAGAAAAGCAAGCTGGCTTATTATTTAAGTGTCCAGACATTGGTGTCAGAAGATGCCATCTTTAGATTTTTGTTTGCCACTTAGGAGCCTGTGATACTGGACAAATCACCTAACTTGGGTGCTTTTCTTTCCGTATAGAGTTGTTGAGCGTAGATAACTTGTGAAAAGCATGAGGCCAGGCCTCTATTAAGCATGCAATCATTTTTTGTGTTTGTTTTTTCTTTTAATTGTTGAAAATTCAGAGGGATTTTATAGAATTTTAGTAGTTTGCCGACTTCTAAAAGTTTGTATTTTAGGTACATTTAAGGTCCGTGTTCATAATTCTGCCTCTCTCTTTCTGCCATTTAAAGGAAGAGCCTAGGCTGGACGTGTTGATCAATAACGCAGGGATCTTCCAGTGCCCTTACACCAAGACAGAAGATGGCTTTGAGATGCAGTTTGGAGTAAACCACCTGGGGCACTTCCTACTCACCCACCTTCTCCTCGGTCTTCTCAAAAGTTCAGCGCCTAGCAGGATTGTGGTAGTGTCTTCCAAACTTTATAAATACGGAGATATCAACTTTGAAGACTTGAACAGTGAACAAAGCTACAATAAAAGCTTTTGTTACAGTCGGAGCAAACTGGCCAACATTCTCTTTACCAGAGAACTAGCCCGCCGCTTAGAAGGCACAAATGTTACTGTCAATGTTTTACACCCTGGCATTGTGCGGACTAATCTAGGGAGACACATACACATTCCACTGTTGGTCAAACCACTTTTTAATTTGCTGTCGTGGGCTTTCTTCAAAAGCCCAGTGGAAGGTGCCCAGACTTCGATTTACTTAGCCTCTTCCCCTGACGTTGAAGGTGTGTCAGGAAAGTACTTTGGGGATTGTAAAGAGGAAGAACTATTGCCCAAAGCCATGGATGAGTCTGTTGCAAGGAAACTCTGGGATATTAGTGAAGTAATGGTTGGCATATTAAAATAGGCACGAGTTGTGTAAGGGAGCTATTTATAAAACTGGATGTCAGCTATATCTGTGATCAGGAATGGGGTGTGGCTTGAGCACTTGCTACTTGAAAATATAATTTTGGTTTTACATAGTCCTCCTGGGAGGTACCTAAGGATATGTGAAGTTATGAAAAAGTTATAATTTGGAAAACTAAATTTCAGAAAAGGTGTTATTAATAATAAGCATAATGAATAAGTATAATGAACAATACAATTATAATGTTTTTAAAATTATAATTGAAAAAGCATGGATTAAAACTGTTAATTCACTTAAAATAGACACCTTGAGAAGTTTTTAAAATATCTTTGAGTTTCATGGCCAAAATGTTAAATATTTCTATTACAATGCTGGTGTGGAAATAATATGCCTGGTGTGTGTACACAGTTCTTACTTGAAATAAATTTACTGATGTAAATTCTTAATTGTCTGTTTCTTTAGAAGTTTCACTGAAAGTAGCCCTTTAGCATCTCATTAGCCTACTGGTGTTGGTTACCAAGTGTCTTTCCTTCCCACATACCTTGCTTGCTGTTTTAAGAAGTAATATTTCTAAAGCCCAAATCTGTGTCAGGTTGTTAGGTCCGTACTGACAACTTTCCAATTACCCATAACAGTGGATCTCCGGTTTTTTGTTTTTAAGTTGCAGAATGTTTTCTTCAAGATAAGCCTTACTCAAATGTTGAAGCTGGGTTGGTAAAACAGGCCATAGAAATGCTACAGATAGAGTCCCCTCAGGCTATTCCCCAAGGGACTTGGTAGGACATATTTATAAATCATTGTTACTTAAAGTTTACTCTTTTAATACACGTTTTAGACTATAAACTGCCAGAGGCTTACCTTATGTTCTTATACTCAGTTCTTTCCAGTAGAACTTTCTACAATGAAGGAAGTAATTCTCTGCGCTGTCTAATATGGATGACTTGACATAATGTTACTCAGTACTTGAAATGTGACTGAGAGCTGAATCTCTAATCTTAAATTTAAATAGGCCCATGTCACTAGTGACTAATGTCAGTCCATCTCTTGGACTGACATTAGAATAGTTATTCTATTGTATACAATCCAGTCCTCAATATAGACGAGTTATCTACTCCCTTCCTCTTGGCCTTTTCTTCTATTGTCCCTTCAATCTGGAATTCCCTCTTTCTTTTCACTGGGAATACTACTTACCCTTCAACATTCCCTTGAAATATGTCCCATCTCCAGTTTCTGTAGGCAGAACCATTCTACTTGATTTTCATTGATCTTGGGCTTTACTAGGCATTTAGTGCACTGATGATTTTTTTCATAAATCCAGTTAGACAATTGGAATTTTCCAAGGAAATATTTTATTATTATACTCTCGTTAGTTTTTCTTCCTCAAGAATCAAGTATACATGACACACAGTAAACACTGAATGCTGATGTTTGAATGAATAATAAGGAATAGGTGGTGTGCATAAAAAGTCTATGTAGGAATGTGGTAGGCATCTGTATTATAGCATCAAAAATAAAATTATTTGTCTTAACCATCTCTTCATTTTGGAAAACAAGGAATTATGACAGTAAAGGATAGACTGAACTACGCTGAATTTCACGACCGTTTTGGTCAGAGGTAATCTTTGGTAAGTTATTATTCTTCAGGCTTTGATATCCGGTCACCAGTATCAGTTCTGTTTGAGAATGGCGGATCTTGGCAGAGCACACAGAAGTCTGTTTTCTGTTAGAGCATTGGGCTGTGAATATGAGGAACACTCGGTGTTTGTACGTATCATCACAGGTGTGTCTTTGCAGGTGTAGTGGGTATAGCTGCATCGTGTTCTCTGAAACATTTTTTTTTCTTTAATCCTACAAAGAGACCTGCTGAACTTAGAAATATGGGCAGGAAATACACCAGAATGCAACTTGGAAAAATGGAAGCTAATAAATCTGTCCTACACCTCAACTTCATTAAAAAGGAGCCCTTTTTCTTTTTTTTTTCTTTTAATACCATCTTTTCTGACTGCATTTTGATACCTGATGCTTTTCAGGGGATTTGGACCTTTTGTAAGAGTTGAGTCTTTCAGAGCTCTTGTTTGTGGCACCATAATAAAATAGGATATATTAATTTATCTTGATGGAAAACTCAAAACTCATCTGGAAACACCAACTATTAAGGTAAAATGAGCTGCCATTTGGAAGATGTCCTTCCCACCCGGTGTTTGATGGAATCGAGAACTAAAAGCTCTAGTATGACTCGTTAGATTTTGAAGATTATTCAAACCTTTTGCTGCTCTCTTCTTTCTCCTTTCTACTAACTTCTAACCATTTCACTGCTACTTGGATACTTCCTCTGACCCCTAGCGAAATATTGTTAGAAGTGTGTAATGAGCCAGCTCATGGAATAATTGAGTTGGAAACCCATTTCTATGTTGGTTGTTGGCTCCGTCTTTTGACATACTGACTTCTGTTTCAAGCAGCTGATTCTGAAAAGGGGTGAGATTACTGGGTCTTCTGCCTCCATTTCACTCAGATAAACCATTTTACATGGTGAGGGTCTAAATAGTATTTAATTGGAAAAGCGATTTCACTGCTGAAACACACAACCATGTCGGGTTTTAACAGCTCCACTACTTAATTCCATCTGTGATGTTGGCAAATCACTTAACCTCCCTGAGCTTCTGTTTTTCCTGTCTCTGTCACTGAAATCATGCCAACTTGAAAGGATTGCCTAGTGACAATATGGCAGAGTATGTAAAGCGTTTAGCAAAGTGCCTGACACATCTGAGCTCTGGTCAATTTCCCCTTGCCTAATGCACCTAATCATCACTAGTAAGAGTAATTAATAATAGTAATATTTATAGCAGTACATATGATGGAAACAAAACTAAAGCAAGGGTCAGCAAGCTTTTTATAAAAGGCCAGGCTGTACATATTTTAAGTTATTAGGCCATATACAGTCTGTTACTTTTTTTTTTTAACAATTTTTTTAAAAATGTGAAAACCATTCTTAGCTCACAGGGCCATGTTGTTGTATTTATGCCACAGCCCAAGGTATCCACTTATTTGTCTTTAAGATGTTGAGTATGGTAGCAGTTCTCGTGCCTGCTGTAACTCCTACTTCTTAATAAGGCTCCTGCTGTTTCTCTTTGTGTCTCATCTTGTATGACTATTTGCTTGCAGACCCAGGAAGTCTACAGAGTATATTTTTTAAGTCTTGAGCTATAGATTTTTGGTGTGAGGAATAGCAGTTATCTGCCTTCAACTCCCTCCCCTCACAAACTTGCTGGGTCTGGCTAGAGATCTGAGAGAACCTATATTTGAATATTTAATTGATTCCAAATGTCCTAAGAACACTGAAGAGAGAACATGTTACTAATCACCCTTCAGGAACTTGGCCCCCACAGACAGCTTCAGATGTTTCACAAACCTTCTCTAGACAATGGGGAGTTAAATTAGTTTCAGGTTAACATGGAGGAAGGTGGTTTATTCCTCGAGGAAAGTAAGATGGAGTTTTATGCAGACCATAAGGAACAGCTTTTGCTGAGTTAGATATCTGATCAAAATATAGTAGAAGCACTCTTAACCAACCACCATGTAACAGACTTGCTGTAATAACTGGTTCTCTATTTTCTTTTTCTTTTCTTTTTTCTTGTAAAACAGACTGACTGATGCCCATAGCATGCAGATGCTCTAGGCTAACAGTTTCCCCTCTAGCCCACCCCTGGCACTTTTGCTCCCACCTGTTCTATTATATACTTAAGAAGAATGGATCATGTACCATCCAATTGTCATTTCACAAATATTTATTGAATACCTATTATGTGTCAGGCATTATCCTAGGTGCTGGGGACGCAGGAAGCGACAGAGAAAACCCAACCAAACTTCTGTGACTGTGTTAGCTCTGCTTGTTATAATTTATAATAGAAGTTATTAATCATAATACAAACCAATGACTTATAAGTACAAAGGAAAAGAGAATTTCTATGAAAAGTAAGCTGAGTGCTTTGTAAAGACTAAATAAGGCAAATTACTACAAACTGTTGGACAAACTTTCAAAACAACTGTCAAATATTAAAAATAGATATAAAAATCTAAAAAATAGATATATTTAGTGCTTTGCAAGTGACTTTAAACTTTGACTCCTTTTTACAGACACAAAAGCTGGAAATCACAGACTATCCCATTTGAGTATAAGGTAAGAATGTGGAATTCCAAGTGAACTCACACTCAAAAACTAGTGATAAGCCCTTAACTTTATATCAGAAGACAGGCAAAGGAATGAATGTGTCATATGTTTTAAATCCAGATAGTAATTTTGAGGTGATGTGATTCATCTTTATGATTTCTTTCTTCAATCAACTTTTTCACGTAACCAACTGATTCCAAATAAGAGGGTTTCCATTGTATGAAAGAGTTATCACTGACATACTAAAAAAGTTTCATTTTGGAGGAATTGGCAATAACTGTTTTCTGCATGGTGTGAATCATATTGTCCCTAAGACTTCTAATCTAGATTTGGATTTTTATTTTTTAATATATCCCAGTACACTGGATTATTTGTTGGTATATTTATTCCTGAGGGTCTTTGCAGCCTAAAATGTATTTTTATCATCAACCCTCTGTTTTCTTCTCTCCCTCATTTAAGGCATGTATTAATTGTTTTAAATAGGTACGTTCCTGAATATTTAATAGTTATTTTTCAGTAGGTTACTTTATCTTTAAAAGTTGCCATGCTCCATACGATGTATTACAGCCCGATCTGTCCTAAATTGCAGGTTTTAAAGTCTATTAAAAACAACAACAACAACAAAAAAAGTTCCTAATTTCTTTATAAATTCTGACTTTAGAAAATAATTACACTTTTTTTTTGATACCCCCATATATCTAAAGAGTTATCCAGTTTTTAGCAGCATGGTTCTAAACCCTAAAGGCTCACAGTAAGGTGAGGGGTAGGGGTGAATGAGTAACTAGAGGTTTACGTTATAAATATATTTAAAAGATTTTTATCTGAGCAGCCCAGTATACAATGTTGGCACTTTAGGTATATTTTGAAGTTGTACACATGGTCTGAGGAAATGCTGAGCACAGAGAACTATATAATCATTATGAGTTTGTGCCTAAAGCAAAGCCCGTTTCTGCCACCAACCCATGAAAGCACAGGAAATGGCTCCATGTAGTAGGTGTTCCAGTCTAAGCATTCTGTTGACAGAAGCGGGTTCTACCCAGGGGTTTTGTGTTAATGTAATCAAACACTTCAGAGCTGCAGCCTCACAAGCTCAAGTCCACCCACCTCAGAGTTTATCTTTAGCTCATCTGGAAGAGTTTATTTTAAACATTGAACATTGTTTGCTGCTGTTGAAATGAAAGTGAGAGAGTTACAAGCTTTCTTCCACTGCCATCTGGCAGATTTACTGATGGATCGGGTTCTTTAATCCATGTAGCCCCGTGTGTGGGAGCTATATTGTCTTTGTGTTCATCATGCAGCTGGCTTGGCTGAACTTTCAAAAGCTCACACAAAGCTATCAAGAGCCATCCTATAGATAAATGAAGTGGTGGGGTGGGGGTGGGGGGTTGCAAAAGTCACTGGAGCCTTTTGCGGGCGGGTGGGGGAGGGCTGGGATGTGTATTCTCCCTATTTCTCTGAATGCACGATTTTTATTCTTTAGTTCCCTGTGAACTAGACAAGAAGGTAACTATTTGAATATTTAGAAAGGAATCATTGAAGCTGCAAATGAGTGACTATGCTTAAATGAGAAAAGAATAGAGCAGGGTAGAAAGGAAAGGAACAGCACACCTAGGGAGTTATAGCTTATTCCAGAAAATGTGGATTTAAGAAGTCAAACGAGGATGCTCTTGTTTTCAGAGGGGATGTGTCTTGCTATTTCTTCACACTATATGTGATAGGAGGATGCTCAATGAGACACACGTTGCACACTTAATCATAGTCGTGGCCTCCTTGGGTATGAAATTATCCAGGATCTCACACGGTACATTATACTAAGTATAACTTACAGCTACCTCCACTGCACAGCTGCACAGTTTTGATCATATCTGCACATATACATTAAAAGGTAATGTGTGAGCAGTAGGCTATGTGCAAGATAGGATGCCATCAGTACAACCTATATTAAGTGTATTAGGAACAGAAGACAAATGGGACCTGAATGATATGGTCGGCTAGCATTCAGTTTTCTTTTCCTACCTACCTCTAGAGTGCCCTTTTCATCTTTCATAGGCTGGGAAGTTTTAAAACAATAAACAAAAACCACATTGCATACGTTCTGAATGAAAACCAGTTTCCAACAAACAGATGCCCCTACAGTGAGATGTTTGAAGGAAGACTTGAAAAAGGGGCCTTCTTCCTACTGATTTTGGCTAGTTTCTGCTGGCAAGAAAGGTTGTGGATACTGAGATGTCTCTTTTTTGTTGTCTCTTATTTTTTTAACAATGAGAGGCAATTGGGATAGAGCCTGCATTTCTTAAGGGGTGTTGGGAAGAGGTTATAGTGGGGGTGGCATACTGCTTCTGGTTTCCCGATTCCTGAATCATAGCTGTGGTGCTGTGTGCTGTAGCCCAGTGTTCCCATTGGCACCCTGGAGGCTCCCACCTTCCTCATCCTGGCTGACGTAGTAGCGTCTCCTGGCAGGTCAGTCCTGTAGTATTTTTGGAGTCATCTCTGTTACTATAACTTATCCCACTTTTCCGGCCCTTCCCATTATTTTATAGGCACGTATTTTACTGTACTCTATCCTTTCCTCCTTAAAATACCTGGGATGGATTCTGCTTCCTATAAAGAAAGTGGACCAGCAGGATTACGGACCAGAGAGAAAAAAAACAAAACAGAAGTTTGCAAGTAAAAACCACCTTGCAAATGAGCAAGTGGAAGCATATATAGAAGACACAAAGAAATTGAGTACCACAGCTTGAAAAGAGGGAGCTGATGAAAGAGATGCAGTCAGCATGGCATTTCTTTGGTGAAATCACAATAATACAATGCCTGTGCCTTAGTTTAGCAGCCTCAGATATTTGAATTTACTGAAATGTCAGTTCACAATGAGAAACCACCAAAGGAACTGGAAACTTCTTTCCTGTGGGTAACACATTGTATCCCAGTGAGGAAATTCATTTGAGGAGCCAAAGGACAATCTGAACCTCCATTTGTTATAGGATCAGAGGAGAGTAAGTTAATTCTGAGGTGGAGTGTTTGGTGACATTCACAGTGATACCTGTACTAGGTGAATCCATAAGCAGGGGATTTATGCTCTGGACACACCTGGCTCTTAAAGTGAACCTTGGAAGGGTGCGTCCTGTCGTTGCCCACAACGCCACCTTCTTAGAGACATTTTCTTTTTTACTTTTTAAAGTATGTGTTTATCATCTAAATATTGCCAGTCTGACCCAGGAAACATTTTGTCTCTAGTGTACCTCACAGAGAGGTGGAAGGGTCCAAGCAAATTAGCCACAGGTTAGGGTACAGGGATATATTATTCATAGTTGGAAAGAATGACAGTTGAGAGAATATCTGAGAATTCTTTCCTAATATGTGATTTCTGGTGAACATTAATTTATCACAGCTGTTTTCCATTTAGGAAAAATGTAATAAATACTGAGCTTCCTTCAGCAGGCAATTTGATTAAGATTGTAGAATGACTTGTGATGGATAATCCTGCATAAGTGCTTTGGGTGGTGTGAATGGATTAGAAGGACATTCATAACTGAAACCCTGGCTACTCTAGGAATATTTATTTCTGCTTATCTGCTGCAAATCAATTCATAGAAGGAAAGGTAAGAGGAGATTCAAAGGCTGGATGTGAGTTTTCAAGTCCCAGACTATCGTATATGGAAGGCAAGGACATATTTAAGCATTTTCTGCCTTCTGCTAACATCTGGGATGGGGCTGTAATAAATCAATCACTCACAACATATTAGGTTATTTAATTAGTTAATTAGTGGCCTAAAACCTAAGATGTCTGTCACCCTATTGATGGTCAGGGTAGATGGAGCTGATTGAACTGGTCCCTTCCTACACTCTAGAAAATGTGTTCAACCTTCACAGAGAGGAGATGGCCCTCTGGCTTGAGAAAGGAATGCCGATTTCCCTGCACACTCTTATTCAAAACACGCAATGATAAGTATGAAAAAGCTTTGAGGAGGTGTGTCATCATTTTTGACAACTATAGTCAGTGGTAATTTGGTATTAGTATCAGGGAAACTAAAAAGAAAGTTCACAGACTAAAAAAAAAAAAATTAATCAGGCCACAAATTCCCCTGGAACCTTTAATACAATTCAAATCATTGACTACTGCCTTCCAGTTTTTCTCTGCAGATACCTGTGCATTTTAGTCAACAGTCTGCCTTCGGTTGACTAGGTATGATTTGCTAAAGCTAACACAATTAATTCTACCATAACCAGTATGTTTTACTTTGTCCCATAATTGATATTCAAATAAGTATATAAGTACATAAAAATTAAAAGGGCTTATTTCCTTTTTAATTTGTTACAGGGCTGGCTGAGTGGCGCTGTGGTTAAGCGCTGGCTTGGGAAGCCAGCGGCCCCGGTTCGGTCCCACGTGTGAGGGCCAGTGACACTGCCCTCAAAAAAAAATAAAAATAAAATAAAAAAATAAAGTGAAAAAAAAAAATAATAATTTGTTACATTATTGCAAACCCCTAACAGCAGAGATCATCAATAATAGGACAAATTAGGAGATTCGATTAAACTCCCCAGAGACAGTTCTTTCTAGACAAATAACTACCATTTGTGTGAGATATTTAACATATATTATCTCTAATTCTCATAAAACCACTGCAAGATGTTCTTATTCCTAATTTAGAGGTAAGGGAAGTTACCTTTAGAAAGTGATATGACTTGCCTGAAGCCTGATGAGCACAGGATTTGAACCCAAATTTTGCAGATTTCAGAGCCTCTGGCTCCTTCCACTGTGCCAGTGGACGCTTACTTTGTGAACTAAAATAATATACACTGAAAAAGTTCAACTTTTCTCTAAAATAAAAATAGTAGATATTTAATTCTATTTAGAATCATTATCATTTCCAATCTTTCCCTTTATTTTGTAGAGTAGATAATATTTTAAATAAATTTTTTTCCCCTGCCCAATAGGTCAAGAATGTGTTAATTTTTTTTTTCATTGACTACTATATTTAGTTTCTCTGTCAACACAAGTTAATTGAAAAGGTTTCTGCATAATATCCCCAAGTGTAAATTATTTAGCAAGGTGGTTAAATAATCCAGTGCCCAATCCAGAGTGTTGGTCTCATGCCAGAGGGGTATATATCACCTTTCATGGGTTTGGAGAAATTGCACAAACAATAAAGATGTCTGAGTTAAATCATAATACAATGATCAAAAGAACCATATTACTGTTCTTTATAGCAAATGCATCCATTTCTTTTGAAATACAACAGTTTTAACTCTCCAACATCTGCTGAGAATTCAGACATTATACATATCCTATTTGTGAAAAACCAGTAATTAAAGATTTCAAATACTTAGAATAGTTTTCCTACTATGTAACTGGTAACACATTTCACATATCAATATTATTCATGTAAAAGTTTCTGAATAATATGAGTGGTGAAAGAGAAAATTTTTTTCGTGTTTCCTTTTCAAATAATTGTTTCAGGGACTTTGGCTTCTGGAAATGACAGGCAAAACTATTTAGACCAATCCTTATTTAAAACAACTAACAATTCAGATGAAAATAGAAAAAATATATTTAAAAAAAAATCAAAGTTCTGACAAGATTGTGAGAAATTCCTAAATCATAATCAGGTAAACATGAAGGTAAAAATCTTAAAAATCAAGAGAAAAGGCAAAATTACTTTTTCCCAGAGGACATTTGTCACCCTGGAAGAGACAATGATGAATAGGAAGTTTTGTTTCGACTGCTTAGAGTCTGAAGGAGGATAGAAGTGAAAGCCTACAAAAAATCTGGGGCTTAATAGACACCCACACAAATTAACATTAAGCTATAATTCTAAACTACTACACACTCAAGGTCAGGGTGAGCAAGGATTAACAGTATATTACACTCCCAATTGGCCCATAGAACAGGGGAGTTGTCCCAACACTGAGCAGAAGAAGGGTACATACAAAAGGAAGAAATCTGCCCCTGGAAGGCTATAAACCAAGCCCTACCCCAATTCACAGGTGCAAACTGATTTCACCAGAGTAAAGCAAGAAAGCTCTGGTACTTTCAAACCATCAATTTGGTTTAAAATTGTTACGGACTGGTAATACCTTTCATGACCAGCAGGAAAAAAAAAAAAAAAAAAAAAAAACCTCTTCAGAGGAAGGTACATTCATAACAGGGCTTGGACAACCTCTGTAAATTATTGTGTCAACGGCAAAGACAAGCAACAAGATACAAATACAGGTACCATGAGTGAGAGCCAGCAGCACTGACCCCAAAATTTCAGATATAAGAATCATCAGACATAGATGATAGAATAGCCATGCTTACTCTGTTTAAATAAATAAAAATGAGCTTGAGAATTTCAGAAGAGAGAAAAAAAGAATCTATAAAAGTGACAATGTTTAGAACAATTTATAACTTAACTTCTTGAAATGAAAAGTACTGTAACAAATGAAAAACTCAGAGGATGTATTTGGCTGCAGCTTTAACACAACAGAACAGAGAAGTAAAGAACTACAGGGACAGGTCCAAAAAATGATGCAGAATGCTGCAAAGAGAGACATAAGGATAGAAATTTTAGGAGAGGGGTTAAGAAATGTGGAAGATAGGATGAACATATGTAATACATTTTTATTGGAGTTATAGAGAGAAGACAGAGAGAATAGTGGCAGAGGCAATATTTGAAGTGATGATGAGAGAGAATTTTCCAGAACTTATGAAAAACAATAATCCATAGCTTCAACAAGCCTAATTTTAAACAGGAACATTAAAAAGGTATACACGAACTCACAGATATTTATAGCAGCTTGATTTGTGAGTGCCAAAACTTTGAAGCAACGAAGATGTACTTTAGTAGGTAAATGAATAAGTAAACTGTGGTCCATCCACACAATGAAATATTATTCTGCTCTAAAAAGAAATGAGCCATCAAGCCATAAGAAGGCATGGAGGAACCATAAAAGCATACTGCTAAGTGACAGAAGCCAATATAAAGTATATACATACGTGAAAGATAGTAATGGACTGAATGAAAATAACTGCCAACCTAGAATTCTATACTCAATCAAAATATATACCCAGAATGAAATAAAAATGTTAAGAAACTACCGAAATGGAAAGAACTGGCCACAAATGACCGTATCAGTGGACATTCTAAACAATTCACTTCAGGCATAAGGAAAGTACTTCCAAATGGAAGTCCTGAGAAACAGGAAATAATGAAGGCCAACGAAAATGCTATTGAGTAAGTATAAAACTGATAATTATATTAGAAAAAAATTATATAAACATTATATAAAAGCAATATGGTATACAAAATAAAAATGAAAAATAATAGACTTAATATATCTGATAATATTTAGCTAGAAATCAGAAAGGAGTAAGTTTAGTTAAAGTGTTCTAAAGGTCTTCCATTATCCAGGAGAAAGACAAAAGTTGATTGGTATTCAAACTTATTAAGTCAAGGATGCATATGTAATACAAAGTGACCACTGAAATAATTTTTAAAATGTATGCTCTCCAAAATAATACAACAACAACAAAAAAAAGTTGGCACCCAGGCATGAATTTGCACCTAAACATCCCCAGTTGCTAGCCCATAAATTTGAATTTAATTGGTCTTGGGTGGGGCCCAGACATTTGCATTTTTTTAAAGAACCAAGTATTTTGAATACATAGCCCGGATTGAGAATACTGAGTTACAGAATCTACCCTGAATGACATAGAGAAAAATGAGCTCTCAGGAAAAAAGCAGGCCAGCTTTATCCTGCATCTGAGCTCCCTCTCAGGTATCTCATGGTACCTGGGAGTGACTTTATGTCCCTTCATGCTTTGTTTTCTTCTCTGATCTCACCCTGTCATCACCCTCTAATGTCTATTCCTAACATTCCCTTATATTTGGATGGTGCCTTAACCAAAACACTTTTTGATATAATACTGGTGGTTTTCAATGTTTTTACTATCTATATTTTGCACTGACACCCTTAAACACATCTCTATGCTGAATTCAGACTTCCACCATCACTCATGAGAAGACATTTGACCTATCCTTAGGTCAAATTGCTGTTGGCCAGTGGTTCTGTTTACAAGTGGCATTGTCCATGTTCTGCAGTATTTGGAAACTTATCTGCTTATTGATTGCATTTTAGCAACATTTAAATTTTTTTTTTGTTTTAAAAGGGGGAGTGATAAATCAACATATGTCTTCATAATCCTAACATATTTGAGACTAATGTGCCAAGTAATGGACACTCACTTTTTGTTTGTTTTTGTCAAATGAATGAATGAAATAAGTGTACTGGAAGCAAATAATCTATAAGCTCAACAATATGTTGACCATATGTATATTATATGTATTCATATGTATTTATGAAATGCTAGAAATATTATTTCTAAGATTGTATCAAAATAGTAAAGTCCAATTAGGGATTTTGTAGTTTATAATGATCGGGACCTAACTTTCCTTATAAAATATCTACTTTGCTTCTTCAACTGAAATATATATGACTTACACACATCTAAGAAACATGTCATGTATAGAAAGAGGGGTCTGGATTTGACCTTCACAATACTTTGTGAGGTAGGTATTATGGCCCCTTTCTAGAGATGAGGAAATTGAGGCTCAGAGATGGGACATGGCATTAATGGTATGGAAGGCAGTCTCAGGCCTGAGTTACTTGTCATCCTTCCACTTCACAGACGTTTAGGAGTTTCCTTCAGCACATTCCTGGCCATGAATCTCTGTCAATGTGATCTGATAAATCCTTAGGTGTGACCCACCTCCATCTCAGTTATTTTCTTTTAAAAGGTTCTCAAAGACCCAACAGAATGATTATCTACTGGTAGAACTTCAAAAACTATAAATTAAACTAGGCGGGTGAGGAGCTACTTCCAAATCCCATCTTTCTGTACATGAATCCCAGTTACCAGGGACAAAATCTTGGTGGGGAGAAAAAGGCTCCAGCCTCTATTGAATAGTGGGAAACCTTTTCCAACTGATCACCATCATCTTAAAGGGCTCCCAGAACTGCATAATACCCCCTGAATTACATAAATTACATGTGTGGTTATGAGAAAGTTAAGTACTTATTTATCCACATCATTAGTCATAGAAATTCTTGTAGGGAGGAACAGCCCAGCCCCACAGGTCAGCCACTTCATGTTTCCTTAACACTTCCACTGTTTTTTAAACACCCGTGTCTTGATTTATGGCCGTACTGTGGCCTCAGCCTGGGTCTAATAATGCAGCACGTACCACCCCCGATCAGAGTGACACACACATTCCCTCGCACCCATTTAAGTCATCCCATATGTGGGCTCTTGCCTTTTATTCTGCTATCTGGAAGTTCATGGAAACAGGTGACCTGCATTGCAAGCCAAGGACCTTCACTTCAACGTGAAGACTTTGCAGCAAACAATGCTTACTTCTCAGTAAATTTCAGCCACTCACTGGTTTTTGAAGCTTTTTTTGGCTGTGCCTTGTTTTCCTCCAATCGGGCCACTTACTTCCACTGGGAATACTTTCTCTTGTTTTTACCCTGCAAGGGTAAGGAATTGTTTTTCACTTCCTTCATAAAATCACTACCCAGGTGATGAGCCCTGGCTCATAGGCCACCTCTACCGGAAGCCTTTCCCATCCCTACCGCCAGTCAAGCCCTGACACACTGCTGTTATTTCATGTCTATCACTGGGTCAGATCCACATGCATCTCTAAGCCTGGCACCTATTAGGCATCAGAAAAATTCTAGTAACTGTTCTTGGGTATCTGTTATATTCTAGGTACTGTGCTGAGTGTTGGAGACACGTCAAAGGATAAGACCAATCTTTTCCCTTCAATGCACCCCCAGTCTGGAAGGTGTAGATAACTACATGCATAAAAAACAGCTAGAATACAAAATGATTGAGTCTAAGATAAAGAGATCAAAGGACAACTAATGGTGGATGGGGAAGCTTTGGCTAAGTATGTGGTTTTGAGTTGGCCTGGGAAGCATGAGCTCCTTGGGGAAAAAGGGAGAGAGTATTATTACAGGCAGTGGGAGAAGCACAGGCTGAGACCCGGAGACTCCGCCTTGGTGTGGCAGGAGAGTGGAAACTAAAGAAGACACTGGACAGGTGAATGAGACAAGAGTCATGAATGCTAGGAAGGTCACATAAGGGATGCAAAGGTGACCTAGATTTTTAGACAGTGGGGCGTCATTGGAGTTCTTTAGCAGATGAATGGCATGGCTAGCTCTATATTTCAGATGGACTGTGATCAGAAGGACAAGGGTCATGTTACAGCAGGGACAGTGGTGGAAACAAGCCCGTTAGGAGGTTGGTGCTCTAGTCCAAGAAAGAGCTAGTCAGAGGGATAGCTAGGTCCACATGTTAATGGCACTGCCTTCCCTCATCCCATGACCAGGGTTTTTCATAACCAGGAGTTTACACCTGGGGGATGTTTAAAAGGCCCCCTTGCCCAGTCCAGTCAAGCACAGCCCTGCCTAATGTACATGACATGACTGGGTTTTATCGGCTCTTTGAACCCTATTTGCTTTTTCATACACTTTTTCTAGACAAATCAAACATTCAAAGTTTCTTAACCTTCTCCTTCCACATTGAGTTCTTTTGTGGGAAAATGAAGCCTGCTTCTGAATGACATTTTTAGGTCCATGTTGGCATAATTATTATTGTCAAAAATTTACACTGCTTTTCCTCAGGCCCAGGTCTCTACCCTCAGTGGGCTAGATGCTCATGGGGAGCTCGAGCAGCCCCTGTAGAGGACCCGAGTCTGAGGGGATGGGAGGTGGCCACATGGGAGGTGAGGAGCAAAAATGGGGACATCCCTTCTCTCTGAAGACTGGCCACGAGTGCTACCTCAGACTAGAGGGCCTGAGGTGAGGTGTCCTCCTGCCTTCTGACACCCCACCACCTTTAGATTTGGAAGCTGCACAGCGTGTAGGTAAGAGCAGTGGCACTAGAACCAGAGACCTGGGTTTCCGTCTCAGCTCTGCTGTCACTAGCCGTGTGTCTGGGACAAGTCATGTCATCTCTCTAAGCTTATCTTACTGGCGTGCAAAATGAGTATAAATGGGATAACATGTGTAAAAATATTCAATGCCGACAAATAGCCCACAGAAAGAACTCTGAATATTAACAATATCAATAATCATTTCAATTCAAAACCCCTTAATTCAAACCCAGTCCTGTTCCTTCTCAGCTTTATGAACCTGTTTAAGTTATTCTCCTCTCTGAATCATCTATGGAACAGATTTAATGATCCCTGACTATCTTCCTGCATTATTTTGGAGACTACATGACATCATAGATATGCAAGTACCTTGTACGTTGTCAAGTGCTATACAAATATATGGGATTCTTATGGTTATGAAGCAAATAATCTTATGGAGGCTTTGGACTTTTAGAAGCTTCTGCTCTGCATAAAATGACAAGGGAAAAATACCTTCCACAGAATTGGCACAGTTAGAGCAGCAGCCAAAAGCCAGGTTATTCATAGATGGGGGCCCCCAAGCTAGAAAGGGTTTCATATGAGGGCAGCCTGCAGTGGGACCACTCATCTCAATTTTACTATGAAATGGTTTCCATGTGTTACCTGAGTCCTGTAAGCACCACCTTTAAGCATGCTCCCTACTGCTCTGATTACACTGCCCAAACCTTAGGACACACTTTCTCATCACCATGCAGTCTAGGGCCCAAGGTCCCAGGAACTAAACAATAAGTGGACAAGGGGTAGTGGACAGAAAGTGAACGTCAATACATTGGAAGCTTCCATGGGAGTCAAAGCCAACCTAGCATATGTGGAATTCCCTTCAGGCACTGAGTGCTGCACAAGGGTGGAGGCAAATACAAAGTCATGGTTATTATGGAAATGGCTAAGGTTTTTTGAGAGACTATTAGGTCAGGCATTCTGATGAAAGTGTAAAGGCATTAATATTCACAGTATTTCTATGAAGCTGGTATTGCTATCTTTACAGATGAAGAAATGGGCACCGAGGGGCTATGTGGCTTGTTCAAGATCACAGATTAATAATAAAGTTAGAGCCCACATGTCAGACCTGTCTGCTTCCAAGTTCTGTAGCATTTTACTGCCCCAGCCGCAAGGGGCTTTGAGTAGAACTACGGGGACAGGAGAAGACAGTATATGGTTCTATACAGTGCCAATGGCAGCACACACTGAAAATAGTGGAGGAAGGTTTTCAGACGGAGCGTTCTTTGAGGATTAAGTCTGTGTGAAAAGTCTTTCTAGAAATGAGGTTGGCTGGAGTTTGAGGCAGACAGAATAGGAGAGCAGCAGGAAGTAGCTAAAACCTGAAGGGCTCCCACCCCTTTACTCACCTCGGATGAAGGGATGAGCACACCTGGGCTTTCTACACAGCCTGCCGTTGAGATTTGTAACGGCAAGGGCTGCTGGCTTGGGTCAGACCTGTGGTCCAACGGGCTTGAAAACCCAATTGCAAAGTAGATCAGTGATGTGAATAGGCATGTCCAGAAGAGGAACACTGAAACGCAATGAACTTGAGGACCCCACTAACAATGAAAATAAGAAGATACAAATCTATTTCCATTTGATGGGCAAAAATTAAATAGTATCACAATCAAACATGAACAAAGCTAGTACTAAACACGAACACTTACTTGTACACTGCTGGGCAAAATGTAAAGTGTCTCATCGACTTTGGAAAGCGATTTGGTAATAAGCAATGAAATTAAGAACGAGCATCATCTCTGGCTCTGAGATTCTACTATCAGCTGCCTATTTTAGAGGGATTCTCAAAATGAGCAAAAGACAACACATGCAAGAATATTCATTGCAGCATTGTTTTCAGCTGAAAGAATTGGAAAACACTCAAACACCAGCTATAAATAAATACAATGGAATATATGGAATATATATATATATATATATATATGAATTCTATTCATCTGTTAAAAAGAATGATCAGATCTATATATGCAAATATCAAAAACATATGTTGATTTTCACTTATGGTTAGGTGGCGGTAGCTGTAGGAAACTACTGTTCTAGCTGTGAACACTAAGAAAAGTAGATAAAGTAAAAGGCATCAGAGAGTTACTGTCGCAGCCAAGACTCATGGGGCTAAGCTCTGCGCACAGGTTTTGAACACTGCTCAAGATGGTGCACTTGCCGATTCTTGGTGTAGGTAGATAGGCGGAGAAGACTGGCAGAGGATAGTTGCTAAGATGCAGCCTTAAGGGGCTGGCAGATAAAGATTGGAGCTCAGGACTGCCAAAGCACCCAGGACTCACAGGGTCACAATTCTGGAGAGAGGAGAGATGCTAAGGAAGTGACACAAGTACTCCATGGACACTTAACATAAAGAGACTGGCGTCGTGGTGTTGTCATGAGAACGGAATAAAATGAGGGTGCCTAAAGCAATGCGTTCTCAGCAGGGATTTTCCTGGAAAAAGCCAATGGGATGGTCCGTCTGTGTTGAGTATGTAAGGAATGGCACATTATAAGAGGATGCATTGCTGAGATAATCATATATGAAATTGTCCAGAAGCAAACACTGTCAGTTTTAATCCTAATTCTAAACCTTTTTTCCCCCCACTCCTTTCTCTAAATTTCCACATTGTGTTGTATATTATACACTATGGTAGAAAGTCAGATTCATTTAAACCGAGTACACAAGATGATCAAAATTTGAAATAACACAAAGCTCCAAAATTTATAAACATTGAGAATTGCAGAATAATCAATAGTACTGAATTAGTTGTAAACTCCGTTTTCACTGTTGTCTAACAGAGATGCCATATGGGTCAACACACACAAATCCTTCACCTATCCAGTATGTTATTTACCCAGAAAGGTGGGGGAGAAGAAGTCCTGCTGCCATTTCTTTCACTGCTCTTTGTTCTTATAATTTAAACTTTTTCTATATCTTATAGCAATGCCATCCACGGGTGCCTCAAGTGGCGAGGATGGCACTTTCCCTGAGAAACATTCCTGACAATAAAACATCAGGAAACAGATTTAGATGTGATAAAATACTATGAAGATGACTAAATATCTGCCAGGATAACTCCAGCAGTTGATTGAGAGTTGATGTAGGAAAACATGAGAGCTCACCCCAAGAAAATAAAAAGCAGCCATTAACAAATATCTCTAAGTTTCCTCAAAGTTTTTCTTTATACTTATGTATTTATTGTTTTAAAAGTAAAATCTCAGAAACAAACAAAAAGTTATAGTTTGCTATGGTATTTATAGATTTATAAGTCTCAAAATGCATTCTTCCTATGTCTATAAGACATTTAGTTTTGAGTTATTCAAATTTGTGATTATGGGAAGTCTCCAGTAATAAATCACTTGCGTAGAAAGGGGTCACCCTGTACTGACCTCCGCGTTGGTTCTTGTAACCCAGGCCCACAGCTGTGTTGGTGGCCTGTCTTCTGATCCAGGCTGTCCCCGTGTGTGTCCCCCCCCAGTGCCCAGCTCCGGGCCCAGGCTGGCGCTCAGCCCAGGGAGTTTTCCCAGGATCCCTCTCCCTGGTCAGTTGTTGGAGGGCTGTGGAGCCAGCAGGGCTCCCACACCTCCCAGAATCCTCACCCCAGGCCTGGGGGACAAGCCTCAGATTGCGGGGCTTCCGAGGAGGCAAATAAAACTGACTGGCTAAACCTTGAGAAGTTCAAGTCTAGGAACTCGATAAGGCGGTGAAAGCTCAGTGCAAACGAAGGCCCTGTTCCAAGTCTTGATAATTTCAATATGTTTCTCCAGCTCCTCAGATAAGTCCGGCCTCCAGCCAGGCTCTCACGATGACCTTGAGGAAAGGCAGAATTACCCCTGGATGTGCCTTTGCCCAGAGAATTGGCTCACAGAGCATGTGAAACAGTTTAGGCAAGGACAGTGGGACAAAAATGTAACTAGGCGTTGGGGGTGGGGTCAGCTTGTCCCCTTACAGCCTGTTTAACAAGTTCCCTCTTTTGACCTCCATTTCCTCATATGCAAAATGAAGGCTGCATGAGATTATTCCTGAAGCCCCATCTTTCTTTATGGGCATATGAAAATAAAAAGGAGCTCTCCTCTGCGCCCCCTCCCCCAACATTGCACATAAATTTACAGCACACCAAACCCTCGCTAAGTCCTCCTTCTCCCAGCGCTGCTCCCTGCTACCTTGGGTTTGAAAAGGCTCAGAGCCGTTCCCTGTGCTTTCTGTTTTATGATTTGAATTTGACAGAGTCCAGAGAGAAGGAAGAAAATGTCTCCCTCTTTTTCAGGACCATCCCTCTGTCTGCACGTGCTCAGCTGTAAAATGAGAATCACAATCATTACCATAAGGAAATACTTATCTCCAAGGGATATGGGGAAAGTTCATGAGATAATGGGACCTGTAGCTGCCAGAAGGGGGGGGAAGGGGAGCAGGCCCCCATCCCCACCCCAAGGTGTAGTAACTCTTTCGGGATCAGGGGAGTTGCTCGAGGAGCCCAGGTCCATCAGGAGTGTGGAGTCGCACATCCGTCTCTTTGAAACCTTCAGAGCTTTGGTTCCCTGTCCTTTTCCTTGCCTGCAAGAAGGTGCCAGAGTCAGAGACCCCAGGACCTCCTGACCGGACAGTCCCTCTCTCAGCGCTTCCATAACGCCGTCTCTTTGGGATTGCGAACAACCTCCTGGAAGACACCCTGCATGGACATTTTCCCCAGTGGAGTTGCTCCTGAGTTTGCATGAAAAGATCTGATGTTCTTAAAATTAGAATTGCATCTTACGGCCCTCCAGGATTTCAGGTCACCCTGTCCAGTGCTGGGAGAGGACTGTTTTATTTTTAGGCATGTAAACTGCCTTGCCTTTCACCCACCGAGAATAGAATCCTTCTGGCCTGTGGCCACACAGATGTCCGCAAGGCCGCACCGTGGCTGGGCTTGTTGAGCTCACACCTAATTCTTGGATATTAGCCACTCTCCAGCACCCTCCAGTCCTTGATGCTTGTTCTCCGCTGTGCTCCCTGATGGCCTCGAACACTTCCATATGCAACCTGCAGCACCTCCCAATTCAGAGTCAGCTCACCTCTGCCGATGTTTTCCCATGGATACAAAGGAAATGCGTTCACTCTGAGCATGTGTTACGCTGGGGCTTTCAAACACCACATTTTGCTTTTTCTCATCTAAGGACCTCTTGAGGCGAGTAGGCAGTCCTATTACTGCTCACATCTTAAAAATGGGAAAATTTGAAGGTTGCCCCAACTCAGAGCATGATACATGTCAAGATCGGAGCTCAAATCCAGGACTCGTGAATGTAAACCTGGAGCTCTGTGTCTGCTTCATGGCCTATCTTCCTTTCTCAGTGATTTTTAGTCCTTATTTAGCATCAGAGTCATCTGTGAAGGATTTAATAATAATAATAGCAATAATAATAATAATTGCTCCCAAGCCTATCCAGGGATTCTGATTCACTAGGTCTGAGGACTAGGGGTATGTCCTTTCAAAACGGTGACACTACGGTTCATCCTAAGTTGGAAACCACTATCCACCCTGCCAAGTAAAGACCTAATCAATTGTCCTTTCTAACTCTACCTCCTATTTCACCAAATATCAAGCTTGGGTCAGGCCAGGCTGAATTCACTGTGTTCTGAATGTCCCTTGTGCTATCCAGCCTTTGCTCCTTTGCTGCTAGAAGACCCTTCCCAGTCTTCCACGCCTGCTCGAGAAGTCTTTCTGGGCTCGAATCACACCTGATCCTCCCCTTAAGCCTGCCACGAGTGTACAAGGCCACAGGGATTATTAGCCTTGCAACACTCATCTCTTGGATCATTTGTTTTGGCCTTTTCATTTATTGCCTATGTTACCTATAAAACATTTCTCTGTACTTTATTTATATCTCCACCCTTGTCACTGGAGAAGGACTGCCAGAGGGCACAGAGAGAGTATGCAAGATGAGGCACAAGGGACACAGCCTTCAATGTCAAGGGCCTTGGGTCTGAGCCCTGGTTCCACCAGCTACTGAGTACATGAACCTAAGCACATCACAGCCTCTTTATTGTTGTTTTTGGTGTGTTTGTTTGTTTTTGTCTTTGAGCTTCAGTTCCCTTCAGTTCATTATAAAAAGGGGATAATGTTATGCAACTATATCGAGATTATGTCTCAAAAAGCACTTAGCACCGTTGCTGGCACCTAACAGCCTCTCAATATTTTATAAGCCCCAATCTGAGACCTAACTCCAGGCCATCTGTCCAATGTTGTTGTCTTTATACCACACGAATGTCAAGAATTGGATTTTCAGAGGAAATCATAACTTGACATGTGACTTCTCATCACACCTATTGCAGCAGAGTCCCAGCTCTGCCAACACCTGTGAATACGTGTTGAAGAAAAGGATGAACAAATGAAGCATGACTGAAATTCTATAGGAGACATGCCAAGAGGGAAAAGCAGGGGATGAGCACCTCTAGTGAGGGAAGCCAGAGAAGATTCCTTGGAAGATGTGCTATTTGGGCATTGAGGTTTGAGGATATAATTAATGACTTCTCTCTTCTCCCTCAGGATTCAGAACCAATTAGGCAAGAGAGATGGAAGGAGAATGAAGGAGCTAAAACCATCAGTATTCCTGCTGCTACCTTGGGGTGACAGAACATGGCACCCTCTCCCTGCCATTGCAGTCTACAGCCTGGGAGAGCCCTGTGAGGACAAGGCTGGGTCTGCAGAGCAGACATACCTACCTGCCTCCCAGGGGCCATCCTGTGGTGGTAGAGGACCATGCACAGAAAGCAGAGCCTCTTGACGGCTTCTGGAAGGCAGCCCTACACCCTGGCCTAAGGGAGCTAGTAGGAGCCAGACAAGAAGGCATTGATCTGCAGGCAGATGCAGCCTTGCAAAGATGGAGGGCAGGCAGGGCTGAGCCCAGTGGGCTTATTTCCTGGTCCAGTTACTCCTCTTCCTTTAGGAAGAAAGAGTGAAAGATGGAGAGGAGGCCTAGCAATGTTTCTCTATCTTTCTGTCTCCTAGAGATGGCGGTGAAACTTCACCTTTCCTCTCCTGCTCTGTGGAAATATGAGGGGCTTAGAAACATTTCTCCCTACAAAATGCTCATGATTGTAGCAGGCAGACATTTCAGAAAAAGAAAAAAAATCCAGGCAGGAGAAGTTGTATGTATAAAGTTTGACATGAGAAAATGTGGGACATGCATGTGAAAGGGTGTCTGAAACTCAAGGTGTTAATAAAGAAGGGGGGGCGAGGGTAAGGCAAGAAGGGTATCGCCAGATTGGGAAAACCTCGAATTCCAGGCTTAGGAGCTTGACTTTGATCATCAGGCAGCGCAAATCCGTGCCTCTTATTGGAAACATAACTCTAAGCATCTGCCCCCACCGGAGCAGGGAACAGTGCTGGTTCTGGCAGAAAGTTCTGGCCTCCACTTTACCTGCTTATGAGTAATCTAGGATGAAATCAAGATACACATCTACCTAAAATATAATGTAGGAAATCTGAACCAAATATCCTTGAGGCAAATACAGAAACAACAGAAATGCAAATAGCAGGTGACTGAGAAGCGAACCCACTGTGGGGTTTTTGCAGGAAGCGGAGCCAGAGAGCCGCCTATGGGGTGCCCACCGCCCCTTCCCCATCACCCACGTCCATTTTAAGGATGGGGCAGAGCTGAGGGTGAGCAATGAGTGAAGGTCAGACAGGTCACATGCAAAAGAGAGCTTCAAACTCATTAACTCAAGTAAGAAACAGTATTAGGGAAAAATAAAGGTTGACCCCATAAGTAGAGGACTTTTATTCAGCTCTCAAGAAAAGCATGCCAGTAGTCCAGGCAATTTAAGAAATGTAAGGAACCAGTATGAGGACGATTCCTCCAGTTTCTCCCCCAAATTGATGATATGAACTTTTCATATTCATTAAGCACACTGCAATTTACAAAGCACTTTTCACAGGACATTAGCTCATGGGTACTCACAAACAGCCCTGTGTAGTGAGAGCTAGTGGGGTAGAATCCCAATTTTAGGAAACTGAAGCCCAGTTCCGGGACATGCCTAAAACCAGGCCAGCTGTTCCTCCGGTTCCATCATAACCTCATGGGTTTGTTGGTGGGGGCTTTCTTTGAGGAAGATGAGGCAGGGATGATCATTAGCTCGTCCGTCTGTCCACTGTACAGAGGTTTTGAACAGAGACTGCTGCTAGGACCCTTTGTTCTATATGGTACCATCCATAGTATTTTTAAGTGACAGGGTTTACCTAATCCAAAGTGGGATCCAAATCCAAAGAACTGTATTTATGAACAAAAATGGGATATTAAAATCAGGTTCAACTGGGCAGATTTGGGATTTCCCCTGCTACCAAATTTATTTCCCTTCTTTCTTGGTCTTTTAAGTAAGACTAAAATACAAAAAAAAAGAAAAAACAAAGGCGGGGGGACGTAGACATAGAGATATAAATCAGTAGCCCTTAGACCACAAGATATTTGAAGTACTCTTTTAAAGAACAATAATTTGAATATCAAAGGCAGGGTATGTACCTTAACATCATCCCCACCACTCCCTGATGCCTCATACCAGATCCACTCTTCGTCACTCGCCAACAAATACTCACTGTGCACGTCCCTGACCCAGGCATGCCCTCATCATTCCATTTGCATCACCTGCCTGGACCCTGCAGAAGAAGTGACCACTACCCTACAGCAAGACCAAGGTGGGCTAATGTTTGACCATCGTAACCTGAAGTCAGAGTCACTTTGAAACTAAGACATTATAACTAGTATCTAGCACAGTCTCCAGAAACTGGCTTTTCCGAAGACATGTTATTTTTCTCTTCATAGCCCCATGGCCAGTGGCAAATGGTAGGTTTTAACCAGGTGACCGAAGCCAGGAAACGTTCAGGGACTTACTTGCCCAAGGCCCCAGAGGTGGCAGGGAGGCCAGTCTGGACAATCGGTCATCTTGATTCCAAGCCCTGGATAGATCTGTCCTTGAGGGGCTTCGGTTTCAGAGCCTGCCTGGGAGAACAAAAGAGATTTCAGTTGTCACATCTCCGCAGCCCCGAGTTGCTCTCTTTTCTGACTTGGCTAGCTTTCCCTGTGTGCTGTTTCACATCAAATACCTCCTCCCTCCTCCCCTCAGATGATGGGTTGAAATTAAATATCCTGAAATTACATTGAAAGGAGGGAAAAGCTAATACAGAATTTTAATCAAAATACAAGCTTAACAGTTCCCAGCCTTTGAAATGCGAAGCAGACACTGGGTCCATAGGGATGCCCAGACCTGTTCTCAGGTGTGAAGTTCTCCAAGGAAGGGGCCATCCCCTGACTAACAGAATTACAAATACACCAGCGCGTTGCAAACTGGGGATTTCTGAACACCTGCTTTCCCTTTCCAGTGTGCCAGGGCAGCCCAGCCAACCCAGAGCAAAACTCTCGCTGTGGACATTGGAGGAGAACCTCCAGCGGGGCCTGGGTTTTCTTTCCCAGCTTTGATCCATCTTCCTGTATCCAGGGCCTGAAAGTCACATAGGAAGGAAAGGACAGGACAAAGGGCTTCCAGGGGAGCTGAAATCCCTTATCAATTAAGTGCAGTCTGGACTGATTGAGGTGGGTATCGGGCGCCCTCTGGCGGAAGAGTCCCACCTAGACAACCCGAAGGATTTCTCCGTGGATTAACTCTATAAATAGATGATTTATTAAACAGATTTGAGGCTCATTTGAGGCGCTGGGCCATGATTGCTCCAGGGCTCGAATAAGGGAGTGCTTAGGACCCTGCCTCTTATGTAAGCACCTGGACTTACTTAGTGAGTCGCTAGCATGATCTACATTACAAGTGCATCGGACTGTTGGCTCAGGCGCTCCCGGCCAGGAGATGCCAAATTCTTCATATATAAAAGGAGCTTTAGTAACTCAAGCAAAATAAGCACACTTTTCGCTGCACCGCCTTTCCAGAGACTGAGGCTGCAGGGTTTCTGGGAGGATACACAATACCTTGTTACAAACCATGTAATGTTTTAAAAAGTATCTATCTGACAGCCTTGGCTAAAGCCAGATCTTCTATCTCGATTACTTCAATATGTCACATCCATATCGCACCATGGAGTCCAGGCTTTCAGAGCCAAGGCCTCTCTGTCTTGTCCAACCTTCCCATCTGGAAGCAATGAGCTTAATATTCTGGCTCTCCCTCCATAAAAGCTATGTCACAAAAAAGTAGCAGCCTGTGAACTGCTTTATCCCCCCAAGACGCTCCAGAACTCACTTGATTCAGTTACATTTAAAGAGCGTCCCCTCGTCCCCCTCCCGGGCTGCCCCACATCCCCAACCCGCCTGCAAGGCTCAGCACAGTACCAGGAGGACAGAAGTGCACTGACAATCATTTACACTTTAATCCCACTTTTGACATTTTGAGGGATGCAGCTTAAAATATAGTGGAGGCTTAGGGATTCCCGCCGGACAGATGTGTTTGTTAGAGAAGAACCATCCGTTTGCAAGCAGCCTACTGTTTCTGGTGCCCCCGCCCCCAGACCCATTTTTGGAGGCTGTGCTGTAGCCCCTTCTCCCACTCACCTTAGCTTCTCAAGCACTGACTGAAGAGTTCTACGTGACTGGCCTCAGTCTTCAGTAGTTAACGGTGATAATGACCTTCTTTATCATATGTTCCTAATTAATTCATTGATTCTCATCCTTACTGAATGGGATTGCATACCCTTTTGCTATGCTCTCTGTTACGTTGCGAGGTCAGTTGGGTGTGTGCCTGGCCCCCAGGAGACTAAGTCTGGGAGGGAGATGGACCCCACATTCAGAATAGCTAGAACAGTGTCCTGGGAATTCTTGGGGTGCTTGTTAAACATGCCAGTCCCTGGCCCCAGCCCAGATCTTTAGAATTGTTAGAAGCAAGGCCCTGGGTGCTGCATGTTGAGCAAAATCCCCAGGTAACTTCCACACACATGAAAATCAGGAGACTCACTGAGGTAGTTCAGATGAGGCAGCAAATGAAGAACAACATTTGAGGAGGAATCATGTGACCTGACGAGAGACCTTAGGTCTTTGCCTGGAATGATACAACGCTGCTGCTCGTCCTCGGGTCCCAGCATCCTGAAAGATGACCGCAACTGGAAACCACTCTGTAGCTGAGCTCCGAGGACCTTGGCTACCTCCCCGCTCTCGTCAGCTGGAAGCTTCTGGGGGCAGAGGCCAGCCTTCCTGTGTTGAGTCCTTGGGGAGGGGCCTCTGTGTGTGGGGAGGGATTTGCTAGAGCAGCTCTTCCAAGCTCCTTGTTTTATAGGGAGGACACCTAACCTAGGAAGGGAAGTAGGCTGCCCAAGGTCACACAGCCTCTCAAAACAAATGCATTTAAGCTCATTCTTTGATTTGGAGACATCAACATTTGGGGATAAGCCAAGTCCTTGTTTGTTAAGGCCTATATTCTCCAGCTTCCAAAAGCATTGCCGGTTTATTCATTTACACCAAAGAGTTTTCAACAGTGCTCATCCGAGAGCCATTTCCCTGGTGGGGCCTCGCGTGGCCTGGCCTCCCCAGGCCACATGCACAAAGCCTGTTTCCTGAGATGCTGAGATGCCGCCATGCTGCACCGGCAGTAACCTCTTTTTTGGCCAATTAGTTCGTGACCTGGGAACAGGGAAACGAAACTGTAGGCACATCAAGAGACGGTTATTTGTGTTCTGTCTTTTTTTAGACCAAGCCTCTGATGTGTTTATTTGGAAGCTTGGCTCTAGCTCCCTATCTCACTTCTTACAGTTAATCCTGTGTTTTCTTTGAGCTACCTTTCTGTCCATGTTGAGTGAAAAATACTGCCTGATTTTGAAGTATGTGGTATTAGAAAAAGAATCCCAAGGTTTATGATCTCAAATTTATTGTCAAATGTATTTACTTCTCATTTTTCTTTCTTTTCCTTTTTTTTTTTTTTTTCTCCCCGGTTCAATCCAGCTTGGACGTTTTTAGGATGACTCACGAAAGAGCAGGAATAGAAGAAGCTGGGCAGTGTTTCCTGGGGAACTCTTTGTCCTACAAAAGAGATGCCCATCCTGAGTGCCCCTAGGCTGTAGCCTTTGAAGAGCAAGGTGGTTTCAAGGGGCAGCCATGATATCTGTGTCACCTCTCTGTCCTTAGTACCAGACACAGTGTTTGGCACATACAGGGCGCTCAGGAAGTGTTGTTGGCTGAAGTGACAGCCACTGAAATTGGCACGAGGCCAGGGTCTCCGCTTTTACCTGTGGTGCATCTATCGGAATGGGTTTTGAAAAAGCTGAGATAGCTTTGTTATTTTTTGTTATGCCCATGAGACAAAGACACTTACTCTCAGAATAAAAAAGTTCATGTTTTTAAAGCACTTCTATATTTAGTTAAATATTCTGGAAATGACTACAAATGTATAAATATACACATGCATCTAATGTTTGCTTTCAACTAGTTATTATAAAGCAATATCCAGGAAAAATGAAGGTTGCTTTTTATAACAACTTTCGTTAAACTTAAGATAAATATTTTTATCAGAACTGTTTTTGTTTTTTTTTTCCCCTACAGTTTTAGGGATCTGGATTGGTGACTTTTGGATGCTGGAGTGTCCCAGCGAGACAAGGAAGGTTTACCTTGTCTTTACCAAGGCACTAGGAAAAGGGGTTTATGGATGTGTAAGTGGGAGGCACGGAGCAGAAGTCACAGGGGCATCCCAGAGCTGTTCCTCTTGCCTCGGCTCTGTCATGTCCAGAGGGTTGTGGCTAGCATGTGTGGAGAGGATGCAAAGAAACAGAGGAGCCACTCTAGCAGATACAGGATGGAGAGACATAGGGGATCCACTGCCCCCCACCCTCTCTTTGTCCAGTCACTTCTGGCACCACACACGCTAGCTCAAAATCATGTGTGAAGTGACACCATAGGCTTTCAAATACTGTCAAATGGCTCTCTCTATGTATTCAAGGTGGCCCACCCTCAGTCTCCTAACTTGAAGCTGCCAGGGACCCCCATTTGGGGGAAGAACATTGGCAAATCTTACTAGGTCCTTCAATGTCCGGCTGAATCTTCTACCCTAACCCTAGACATCTGCCTTCGTTTTTGTTCCCTGTGACTTGGTCTCCCCTCTCTATCAGACCGTGTACAATCTTCAGAACCAAAACTTGTGTCCCTGCCATTCATTGCCCAGCTCAAAGATGGGCACTGTGTGTATGTTCACTAAATGCTCAGTAAATCCAAGAGATCACTCCTTAGCCTGGGCACGCCCATCACTGCTGTGAGAATTCCCTCCAGATTTCTCTAGGCAGCAGTTGAGCCAGTTAGCTCTGGCAGATTTAAACAGGCTTAAGGTACCTACAGAGCCCTGTCACTTGTTGACCTCTGAGCTGACTACAGATTTTGAAATAATGGTGAAAAACCTCTAAAGCTTCCTAGAAATGCTGCTAGACCGCATTAGGCAGATTGAGAACCACAAGGTAAATATTTTGCACATTTCACTCTATTTATCGAGACCCTGCCTTCTGGGGCTGTGGTATTTAAGATGACTCGACTCCTGCAGGGTTAAATCGACTCCATTTGGGTTCACTCTAAACAAGTTCACATTCCAGCCTTGCAGCCTCCGACTGACACACGCAGAGTCCTCAGCACGTCTCACGCACCTTTCACATCTGAACCGTCCATCAGACATTAATGTGACGGAGCCATCACCAGACAAGTTCATTTTACCATTAATATCCTGGAATAAGAACACTGAATATACACATCCTGAGATTTAATCTGTAAACAGAGCCCCAAGCGTCTGGAAGAAGGAGGTGTGTTTAGGCTTCGATAGTGCTACTTCCACAAAGCGAGATGGGACTATCTTTGGCACTAACCAGAGACATTTTCTCAATGGTCAGAGGGAAAAGTCAGAGATGACATTTTGAACTGAGACCCATCCATGTCCCGGTCGCTGGTTGGGAGCTCCAATGCAGACCTCAGAGAGAGGCCACTGGCCATGTCAGCACAGTGGCATTTGTAGCATTTATCTTTGGCCACCTCTGTAGAGGAGTCATAGGGACAATTCTCTTCGCTTCTTTCAGGATATGACAAGAGCCCAGGGGCCAAGAAGTCCACTGTGGTCCCAGCATAGCTGTGAGCAGCTATCTCTTCAGAGAGGAAGGTCCAAAAGCAAATTTGAAGAGTTTAATTATCGTTTCCGAAGTATTGAAGTATATGAAAGACTTTGACACTTAGAAGCACTGAAAGCAAATCATTTCCAGGTTTATCCTTTCTGTTTTATGCTTAAAAAAAAATAGCCTATCCCATGGCCTCTGAGAGTTGCAGCTTCTGTTTCTTCCTTCTACTCGGTTCAGAGCAGGCAACCGAATCTGTGGCTATTAATTAAGGTTTAGGAGACATGAGAAAGGAAGGAAAACTCATGTTTTCTTTGGAGGAGGAGGAGGAGGAGGTGGAGAAAGATGAAAAGAGAGAGGGAAAGAAAGGAAGCAAAATGACTGTTGGAAATAAGGGTGATCATTGCCACAGAAGCTGATTTTGAACAGATTTCCTTTCCTTAAGAAGATGAACTGGCAGTCATACATCACATCCAGTTCTCAGGAGTATTTTGTTTGGCCCCATCAGGGTTGGCCTGGGGAGTCCTTTTGAAACAGAGGCCTATGTTTGACTCTGAGAAACTTATTATTTCTACAAATGTGCCCTCTAACACCCAGAGGGAGATGCATTTAGGCGTGGGGAGGATATTAACTCTTGGTGGCACTGCAGTGACACTGGTCAGTCAGAGGCAGCTCCCAGAAGGATCCAATGGAGTCATGTGGATGCATAATTATTCATCACTGCTGCCCCTGCTCCTGGTTTCACTACTCCCATAGATGTGCTGATTGCCCAGCCCAACCCCACCGCTAAGCAACCCCCCTACACACACACACACACACACACACACACACACACACGCATGCACACTTTCTCACTAGCCAATATGGCTGCAAGGGGCAGCCTCTGAGCAGTGGCCATTCTCCTTGGTACAATATGTGCTCTCCTGTTTGCCAGACTCCCACACATTAATGGCCTGGTCCTATAGGCATTGGGCTTTTTAAGGGGCCCTGATGTGTGCTTTTTTTTACAGCTTCCCCTTACCTCTGGGAAGACACTGGGAGTCACGGTGCAGCCCCCCGAATACAGGAGACCTGGTGCTGGACCGCAGGCTGGTGCAGCTGGCGACTCGCACATGAGCACACTCAGTTGTCTCCCCCAATCAAGGCTCCTTGTCCCCTGCAAGGGCACAGAAACCCTCTCACTAGTGGACACTCCATGGTTAATTTCCTTTTTTGCTCTTTTGTGATCAAAAGAAATTCTGTTTCCTCAGAGATGCTGGAAGTTCCCTACGGAGAAAGAAATATTATCATTTCTCTCTCATCTTCTTGTAGTCATGTGCTAACAAAGCTTCTCAAACCTCCAGGGCTCTGCTCACACTCACCAAACCAAGGAAAATGCAGCTGGGAATACAGCCCAGGAACGTGTTCCCAGAAGTGTAGGCTCCCATGGACGGCACCTCACATGTGCACACCCTGTCTGGGTATACTCACAGCGTCTTCTCAGACAGAAAGAGCCTGATTCTCACCACCCCACATAGCCACCAGGACTTGTGTTATATCCACCCACAGTACAGATGACGGGATGGAATGACTTGTCCAGAATTATACAGGGTTGTGGTGGGGCTGAGACTAAGTACTCAGGTTGTCTAAAGTCTTCCATCATTCTTTGCAATGTGCAGCCTTTCATGCATTAAGAATCCTAAACAAAGCAAATAACGTTATTTAATTTTATGCTAAAGATAATGCTCTGAAAGGAAGAGCAATTTGCAAATGAATGATTTAAATAAATCATGCTACTATTCAAATGATTAGTGAGGGTGAGGGGTGAATGATGGGTGGAGAAAAGGTTGGGAGGGCAAAGGGTGAGGCAAGAAAAGGGGCCATTTAGATATTTGGAAATCCTGTCACTTTGGACTTACTTGATTACAACTGTACGGCTGTGTTAGTGGAAGTTGATGTATAGCAATGCTAAGGATATTCTTGTTGGTACCTAGGAAGTGCCCGGCTTTTATGTAGGTTGGCACTTTTAATTCTTATAGCCTCCCCTCTGTGTGATGGAGGTATTACTATTCCCATATCATAAAAGATTATCATTTAGTATCATTTAGCTTTGGAATAAATATAAATATTCCAGAATATATCAAGAGCCTCCAAAATTTCTAAACACAAGTTCTCAGTAATCCCTCTTCTAAAAATTTTTCAGGAGAAAATAATAATAAATGGGCGCCAAAATTTAGACACTAAGATATAAACATAATTTTTTATTATTGTAAGAAATTTCAGAAAAGAGAACTAGGAGAAGGGTTAAATGAGCCATGGTAGATTGATGGCAAGTAATGTGTATATCAAAATCAGGAAGACATAGGTGTGGGGGCAAAATTAATGTTGTCTACTACTATAAATATAAACATAAACACACACATATGTGTATACATATATATATACAATTTACATATATGCACATTCACACATGTGTATATACTTGTGTAATATCAAAACCTTAACAGTGGAACCGTGATTATCTCTATGTATTTAACAATTTTCTCATTTGTTTTATTTTGTTTCCTATACTTTTATCAAAAAAAATTCATACTTTTTTCCTTATCAGGAAAATAATTATATATCTTATCTTACAAGTCAAGAGAATGAATTACTCTCTGATCCGAATTGTGAGAAACTATGGAATCCATGTAAAACAGCCATCCTTTCCTACAAGGCATATATATATATATATATATATATATATATATATATATATATCTCACTAGACCCACAACACTGAGGTTACTCAAACATATCTGATGTCAAGAAATAAGAAAACTTCAGATTAAGTAGGTTATTTGAATATCTAGGTCATTTGAATAACCTAAGTAGTAGTTTATTTGAAAATATCTAAAATGCTACATAAAATACATTTTTATATTACAAACACAAAAGAACTAATCATATAGGAAGAGATTATCTAGTCAAAATCTACGTAAAGGCAGGAACCCAGAGAGGTAAGGTGCCCCCACAGATGCTTTTTCCTCAAGGATATTAGGAAAACCCGAATAAAGCACAGTGTGTAGAGGACAGAGGACATCGTCTAAGCTTTCAGGAGAGGGGACTCAAATAGGCAACGTGTCCAGAAAGCTGGGATCCAACTAAAAGTAAACTGGCTTTGCCTGATCCCCCCAAATAAATCTGTGTCCTTTCTTCCCTGGAGAGGCCACAGAGAAAGCTGCCTTGGTCCTGGGAAAGTGAGTCTCTGAGAACTTGTAACCACATGCTCTGTGTAGCACCTGCCGGCAATCTGAATTCACATTTACCCTGTTAAAAAAAATCTTCAAACCATGGAGGTTCAAGTTGCAAAAACCAATCTTCAATTCTCTGTGGAGAAGTGCTCTGTCATCCCAGGCCTGGAGAAGGCCCTCCAAGTAAACAGAACAGCTCACTGCTGAAAACAAGGAGACCATGACCCATGAATTAGAGCCAGGAAAAAAGAAGCGATAAAAATAGTTTTACAAAGACCTAAGACACTGAATAATTACCTCTGCTTTGTTTAAATAACTGAAAAGAAAATCTTGAAAATATCTACAGAATAGGAAGTCAAACTATGACATAGTGTATTTAACAAAAAAAATATATAAATTTTAAAAAGACTCAATATTTGAGCAGTGGCTGAATCAGGAGACTTCCAACTTGAACTCGCATCCTCCATAAGGCTGTTTCCTGCCTAGCTTACCTATCACCCACTTTCAGACTCCCTCCCCTCCCCCTGCAGGAATGTACCTGGAGTTATTTAGCCAGTGGACAGAGCGACCTACTCACAGGGTCTGAAGTTTATGGCGATATTCTTCCGCCATGTAAGCCGTTCAGGGACTTCACTTCACACACTCTGAATGCCACTAGTAACCCAGGGTTACCGAAGGCAGGGCTACTGCCTCTCTCCCCAGCACCCACTTTTCATAAAGAACTGTGGGTTGAAAATGGCCTTATAAATTTTCCAGTCTCACCCTTTTATTTTGCAGATAAACAAATAGGCTGCGGATTGACCTGCCTGCCCCAAGGCCAAGAGGCTGGCAGATTCCTCTGCTGCCCAGGCTACTCCATCTCCTCCTTTATCCACAGCCAAGACAGGGGAGAGCAACTCTTAGGAAGCGTGGAGGTCAGCTCAAGACTCCAACCAACCACAGGTGAAAAATGAGGGGTTTGCAGAGTTTGAGGGTTTTATCATTTTTAAAATTTTTTTAAGTCCCCTGGGTATAAAAGAGTAAAAGAGAAAGACTGACCCTGTTGGAGTGAAGGACAGAGGTCTGAACTTTTGGGAAAGCCAATGAAGATGAATTAAACTAGCAAAAGAATAGGAGTTCCAGCCCCCTCCTCCCTGCCTCGTGAACCTTTTCATTTGCTGTTCATGGAGGAGGACCCCCTATGTGATGGGAACTGTGCTCAGTGCTTCAATAAATAAAGACAAATAGAAATCTCTGACCTCAAGCATCTTAGAGAAAAGAGAGACATAGAGCCCCACGATGTAAGTATGTAGATGCTTAGAGAACTAAGACATCAAGGGTCCCCAGCATTGTGACAGGGACCACTGGCAAGCCATAGCCTGAAGCCAACCTCCTGGGCACAGCTCACTCCAGGATTACAGCAGTCACATACAATATTTTGGGCCGTGGATATGACACCATTTCCTATGAGTTTCTTTAGTTCTTTTTCTTCTGAGAATCTCAAAGCTGGAATCAACCTTACAGATCACTGGGCTCAACTGTCTATTTTTTTTTTTTGAGGGCAGTGTCACTGGTCCTCATATGTGGAACCGAACCGGGGCCCATGGCTTCCCAAGACAGCACCTAACCACCGCGCCACTCAGCCAGCCCTGGGCTCAACTGTCTTTATTACATGGGTGGGTAAATGGGAAGTGCGCAGTGGAAGTGCTAAATGGATGCCCCACATCAGGGTGGGGCCTGGGTTGGAACACTCCCTGCAGTGAGGATGTTCATCTGCCCTCAGCACAGAACATCAGTGGAGCTGCTTCTCTCCCAGGCCTTCCCAGATCAATGTCAAGAGCCAAGACCCAGCGCCACGCTGATTTTTAAACAGAAACCTACTAAATGTGGACATACTGAATTATTTATATTTGGGGTCATAAATAATGTATTCAATATTAATACCAGATTTATAAATGCGTCCATAACCCTAGGGGTGTTAGTCACTGTTACATGCTTCCTAGAGGTAACAGATTACCTGGCCCTCATGCCCTTGACTAACTCCTACCATTGGGGACAGCTCCCCTGCAGAACCCTTTGCTTTTTCCTTCTCTATCAGTCTGACACTAAATAGCAGATGTCTGGGCTAGGAAATAAGTACTACAGAGCCCCAGTGCACTTTCAGCCACTAGCTCTTGACACCAGCTGCTTTATTAAGCATCCAGCAGAGGTGATAGCACCCCTGGATCCTCAGACCCCCTTATTCTTCTCTGCCTCACAGTGTTAGAGACTACCTGGATGGATTCATTTCAGGCTGACAATTTATAGCTAATGCATTCTCTCCAGCCATCTTTTGGTACCCATCTCATTGCTCTGTGAAGATAATCAGGGAATGTGTAGGCCATTGTTTGAAGTTCAGACATTGAATTGTATAAGGGAGTGGTTTGGGGAGATGAAGTCTCTAACAGATTGTTCCAAGACTATCTTCCTTCTGTGGAGAAGGAAATAAAGTGGAAGATTCTGATCCAAGAGATGGCAAAAGTACTCTAGTTTCTACTTGGTCCAAGCCAGGAGAAGTGGAGGTTGGGGGTGAGGGGGCAGCCTGGTTACTAACTGTCTCTAAAGTAAAAATTACTTCTTTAGGTATAGAAATGTTGAATAACTATGGTGTACACCTGAACTAATATAATACTGTATGTTAACTGTGCTTTTAATAAAAATCTTTAAAAAATAAAAAAAATAAATAAAAAATATTTGAAATTTAAAAAGCTCAGTGATCAGGGCTGGCTGAGTGGCTCAGTTGGTTAAGAGCTCATTCAAGAGTGAGGTCTGTGCAACAGGGTTGCCAGTTCGATTCCCAGCCTGAGTTGAGCTGCGGCTGAGCTGCCAACAGGTGGCAGGGTGGCTCAGCTTAAAAAAAAAAAAAAAAGCTCAGTGATCAGGTTTAACAACAGATTTGAAATTGCTGAAAAGATAAGACAGGTTCAGAAGAAATTATCCAGATTGGAACATAGAGAGACAAAGAGGCATAAAATGTGATAGAGACTTTATGAGACATAAGAGGAGTAAGTGACAGTCTTACCTATTTCTCATCAGACTTCCAGAAATAGAGTAGTAGAAGAGGATATTTAAAGAAAATATCCGAAGACATAAGAGTTTAGAACTTTCCAGAACTGACAAAAAAAAACCTTTATTTATAGATTCAAGAAATTCAGTGAATCAAAAACAAGAAACATTAAAGAAAAATCCAACCTAAAAACATTATAAAAAACTTCCAAATACCACAAGCAAAGCAATAAGAAGCTGAAAGGAGTGGGGAAATGTTATGTTTAAGCAAATGGCAGACTAACAACTGACTTCTGAAGAGCAACAATAGAAACCCAAAGAATGGCATGATCATTTTATATGTGTTTGGGGTGGTGGGGGGTAGGGGGTGTGAGAAAACACATCTCTCTGGAATGAGGGAATAATGAAAACATTTTCAGGAAAATTAAAACATGGATTTCACACCAGGTGACCCTCACTAAAGGAAATTGTGAAAAAAAAAGTGTTATTTTAGGGAAAAGGAAACCAAAGCTAGGTGAAAGGTCTGAGATATAAGATGGAAAGAAAACAGAGAAAGTAGAAATATGTGACTATATTTAAACAAACACTGCCTGTATAAAAATTGCAATAATGTCTGTGGAGTTTACAGGACAAAAATAAACACTTAAGTTATGAAGCAGGTAACTGAGTCAATGTGATCAAAAATCCTTGCAGTGTGCAGAAAGTAGGTACAAATGCTGATTAATTTTAAACTTTTCTAAATTCAGCATTAACACATTAATTTGATGGTAATCACTAAAATCATAGAAACTATACATACTTACTAGAAGTTAAAAATCACAAATCCTCCCATAAAAATTATGACAAGAGAACAATAAAAAGGCTAAAATGAGATGAAAGATATAAATCTAAATATATACTATGATATATAAATGTAATAAATGTTCTAATTAAAAAAATAAAGATTACAAGACAGTATGAAAGTATCCACATGCAAGCTATTTACAAGACACATATACAAACTATAAGGATACAAATGACTTAAAGTAAGAAGGAAGAAATACTGACCAAAAAGTTGGTATAGCCATACTAATATTTCACAAAGTAAACTATATGGCAAAGTATGTAAACTGTTAATTGGGTTACTTCATAATGAGAAAAGTTTTCATGTACTGAAAAAATATAACAATTCTAAATCTGTAAGTTTTCAATAATATAGCCTCAAAAATATATTTTACTAAAGTTGTCCAAATTACCAGAATAAGTAAATTCACAATTTTAGAGTGAGATTTCAACACACCTCTGTCAGTAATCAATAACACCAGGGCCACCTCAAAAACAAACAAACAAAACCCACAAACCAAACATTGGATACCTTTCATCAAGAACATTTTATTATTAAAAAAATCTTAGTAATAGAAGTTGAAGAGGATATTATTAATTTTGATGAGGGTTTATGTTAATAAAACCCTGCTACAAATATCATAATTAATGGTTGTTTCTTAGCATTATCTTGCCTGCATTTCTTACCAAAACAAGGGTGTCTGCTATTCGCAGTATTTTTCACCATTGTTCTAAATCTAATAAAAAGTGTGATAAAGCAATAGAAAGCCATGCAAATGTTTAACATAAGACAAGAAGAAACAAAATATAATTATTTGTTAGTGAAATAATTGTATATATGGAAATCCAAAAGAACCTTCAAATAAATTGCAACAGAAAAAAGTTACTGGGATCAAATGTAAATGTTTTCCTGCAGTATTAAATGGTTTTTATCATATTATATATGTTACATATGTATGTGTATTACCCACAATAAATCATTGGAAAATGGAAATTTTAAATTATATAGTTTATAATAGCAACAGAAAATATGAAATTCCTGGAAATAAGTTTTGCAAAAGTTGTGCAAGACTTTTATGAAAAAAAATTCATAAAACTTAGGTAATAGTTCCTGGGAAAGATTTAAGTAATTAGAAGTTTAGACTGTGTTTATGATATTTGGAAGACTTAATATTTTAAAGATGTTAATTTTTCCCAAACTGGTTTATACACTCAAAGCAATGTCAAACGAAATCCTAAAATAAAGGTGTATATTTGTTGGTGTTTGTAAATTGACAAACTGTTTCTAACATGTATGTAGAAAAGTAAAGGGATAAGGGTAACAAAGCTACTCTAGAAAAATAACAGATTGAGAGTACTTGCTTAAAACAAAAACAATATTTTTTGTGAAGTTATAGTAATTAAGGCAATGCGTCATTGATGTAGGTTAAATCAGTAAGTCTATAGCAAACGATATAACTCAGAAAAAGAAACATGTACATATCTACTCTTGAACTACTATAGAAGTATAATTTTATTTCATTTAGGTAAGTATTGTCTTTTCAATAAATGATGCCTAAATCATTGACTAAACATATTAATAAATGAAATCTCCACCTTGCTTTATATACAAAAAATATTGCATGTTGTTTAAAGACCAACATAAAACTACAGAAATATTTTAGATTGTAATATAAAAATATATTCAGGGTCTTGGAAGGAAGAAGACAAAAATTTATATTAGTAATAATAATAATAATAAAGAAAAGACTAATAATTGAACTATATTAAAATAAGAATTTCTATGTATCAAAGATATAATAGTTTAAAAGACAACATAAAAAGAGTGAAAATTCATGTCATAGAATAGAAAAAGTGTGTATAGCACATACAACTCACAACTGTCAAATAGAATACGTAATGAATTACATAAGTTCTCAAGAACAGGCAACCTAATACAAAAATGGTCAAAAGATACGAACTGATCCAAACTGGCAAGAAGCTTATGAAAAGGTGTCCAACCTTGGTGGTAATAATAAATATTGTTAATATACTAATGGTTAATATAATAATGAATATTCAGAAAAATGAATATTGAAATCAAGATACAAATCAGAATGTCAAAAATTTTAAAAATTGGACAATGTCAACTTTGGTAAGATGTGAAATAATGGGCACTTTCATTCACTGCTGGTTGGAGTGTAACCTGGTACATCACTTGGGCAAACCATTCAACATTATGTCCTAAAGTTGAAGATTCATGTACCCTCTGATCCAAGCTTTCTACTGCTCCTTACATATGCTAGAGAAACTCTAGTACATGTACAACATCACACATGTCTAAGCATATCCACAGCTGTCCGTACTGGTCACATCCTACTGCCCACCATGAGAAGAATGGTTAAATGCATTGTGGTATGTTCATAATTGGGGATTCCACCCAGAAACTAAAATAAATACACGTCAGCTACATGCGATAACATAGATACATCTCCAAACATAATGTTGAAAAATGAATATGCCATTAACGTTTCTTAGGAAAACAATGAAATGCCTATAACTGTAGTTGACATAGCAGTTACCCCTGGCAGATGAGAAGGTCGTAATTGGAGAAATGCAGGGTTTCTGGGGTTCTATAAACGCTCTAACTCTTGACCTGGTTGTTGTTTTCACAAAACTTTATTTTTGTAATCATTCATTACACTTTGCATATATATTTTATGCACCTTTAAATATACATCTTACAGCATGAAAATGTTATGAGCAAGGAAGGAAGGGAGAGAGAGAAGGCAAGAGAGAGGGAGGGAGGAAAGAAGGGAGGAAGGGAGCTGGACAGATTTGACAAGCGCAAATGTCAGATTCCAACCTCCCCTCGAGTTGTGATCCAAGCTGTTGGGATTTGCTTATTGTTTGGACGATTGGATATGCTATAATCATTCTGGATACCTTCCTCTGGAATGTTAAAGGAACCATCCCTCCAAATTGCTAATGCGAGGAAAATCACAAATACCAGATTCCATACTAACCTCAACCTTTCATCTCTGATCTAGATAAACTCCGAGCCATCATGACCTTGGATTTCAAGAACCTGAGCCTGCACTCTGCTTGCACAAGGAACTGCCAATGTTTTGCCCTCAGGCAAAGAGGAAACCTGATTTCTTTCCCCTGACCATGTCTCAGAATGTCCAGTTCCAGCAGCTAAGATCTCTCCCCTGCTGCACTGCTAATTAAGAACATACACAGTCACCTCTCCTCTCTCTCTCTCTCCCCCTCCCTCTCTCTCTTTCTCCCTCCCTCCCTCTCTCTCTTCCCCTCTCTCTCCCTCTCTCCCTTTTTTTTACAACATTAAATTATTTCTGATTGTCTTCCTTTGTGATGCTGTTCATGGAGGTTTTTCTCAGATATGAGGTGTCACAGCCTTTGTACAGCTTCAACCACCTCTTTATTGTCAGGATGAGGAGAGAAATACCATTATCTTCCAGAATTTCAAGTTGTGTGGGAATTTATTTTTGTAGTGGCCCCAAGAGAAGTGACATAATTTTATATGCACTTCAACATAATTATAATAGCAGCCACTTTCTCAGTAACATAATTTGGAAATGAACTGATGCCATATGGATGCGTGGAATATGTGTAAAGGTCTTTGTTGTTTTGGAAATTCCAGCACTGGGGCATAACAATTAATGGACCAACCACTTAGACCCAACTCTTAACTGACCATATGAATGAAGTGAGTAGGTGAGTGTCCATGTTCCTACACACATAGGTGATATAAAACTAATTTTATTTACACCTAGATAACTTTTATTCTTAGAATGTGCTCCAGCTAAAATGAAAATAATAATTATCCTGCTAATTAGTAAGCCCTTACTATATAGCAGGCACTGCACTAGTTGCTTGATATATATGATTCAAATAATCTTTCATAGTTCCACATGAATCTATTGTCTCTCTGTAGGTGAGGAAACTAAGGCTCAAAGCACTGAAGTGAACTGAGCTTCTGGTACAAATGCTGCTGTTCCTTCAAAAAGTAGGTGGGATTTTTATCTCCTCGCAGCTCCAGGAACTCTCTCCCCTCTGAAAAGGAAGTTCTTATTGTCCACACCAGTAGTCACTCTGACATTACATCAGTCTTGCCTCACAACACCTCTTACTGTTTTATTGTCATTCACATTTTCATGGCTATTTACCTGGATTCCCTGACCTGACTGAATGAGAGACCATACAGACACATTTCCAGCTTTGGGTTTTTCCTCATCATTTAACTCAAAGATGCTGATGAAATAGAGAAGCAGGAGACATCTGATGAAACATGGAATGTATGTAAATAAACAAAAGCTAGTATGACAGGAATATGACTGAAAGCACGAGATATTTTCCTAAGTATCCACCAGCAGATGTGAAGGAAGATAGGGAGGTATGGGGAAAATTTCCATATAATTTAACCTGCATCCAATTTATACGTGGATGCTTAGGAACTGTCCCAAGTCCATTCTGAACCATCTTCCTTGAGGTGAACATTAGAAGGTTCTTTCCCCTCAAATAAGAAATTTTATAATTGTGCCTTGGAGGTTTAACCAAGTCTGGAATATTATGTTGAACAAAACTCAAAATGTAAAATAGAAATAGAGTTATAGAAGTTATAGGGGCACTGAAGAGGATGGGGTGGTGGTAGTGGGGAGCTTGGGGATACACTTCCTAACATCATTTCATGTCACCCTAGGAAACCACTAGCAGTAACTGCCAGACCCAATAACTTCCTTCACTTGTCAACTTAAACATGGAATGGATCTATCACTTATCGCCCATGTTAGCAAAGATGAGTGTCAGTGGTTCTCATTTGCTTTAAAATCCCGTCATTTCTTCCAAAATCCCTCCAGAGAAGCTCCCACACCAAAAATTAAACTCAGGGAAAGTTTTGCTTTTTGCAATTTAGCAGTTTAGAGTTTTTTCATGCATGGGCACCACTCCACCCTACCCCACTCCGTCCTAAATTGAGTTTGAGGCTTTTTGTTTTTACTCTTGCATAACATGAAAATGAGTGAACACACTTTACTCAAAATTTCCATCTCCAAATCTTCTAAGTGGTGTGAAAAATCCTGGAAGATCTCAGAGCACAAGAGGATGCTAGGAAAATCAGGACAAGTGGAAACAGCAGTGAGGGATGTAACCTAATGTCTGTGTCAACACAACCAACATTTCCCAAAGATGGTCTCTCTCCAATGAGGCTGGGCTGCTGGGGCGAAACCATGAGTGATTGTTATGAATCAGCCCTGCACCCATCCAGCACTGACAAACATCGACTTTGTCCCTTAGACACTCAAGGTCCAGGGCCTACAGCTGAAGACTTGGTCAAGATCCCATGAAAAGGATGCCCCCAAATAATTATTGGCTCTAAAATAAAGAAGAAAACTGGAAAAGTGAAATCAATATGGTCAATTAAATATCTGTAGAACAGAACTTTATGTTACCTAGTGCTATAGGACTCAATTCATACATGCATACATATCTAAGCACATATACATATATACGTAGGTGTATCCAAATATAAATATGCATATGTGCACAATATTTCATTGAGATGTGGGTACATTTTAGTATGTTGGGTATAATGTGGCTTGGGCCTCTTCAGTTATGACCTTAGAACAGCCCTGCCCAGAAGGTGAACACTGCACTTCATTTTTCTTTCATTCAGATGAATAAACTGGGCCGGCCGAGTGGCGTGGCGGTTAAGCGCTGGCTTGGGAAGCCAGCGGCCCCGGTTCGGGTCCCACTTATGAGGGCCAGTGACACTGTCCTCAAAAAAAGATGAATGAACTACTTGCTAAATGTCACTTGAGGAAAGGCAAATAGACTTTCTTTCATGCACAGTTCTCGAAGGTACACCCTTGCCACAAAATTATGGCTGAGGTAGACAATCATTTCAGAACAAGATATATTATGGCAGAATTTACAAAATCTATATTTGGCAAATAGTGATATAGTGATATAAAGAGTTATGGGGGAGAGAGGGAAAGGGAGAGAGAGAAAGGGAGAGAGAGAGAGAGAAAGAGGTGTGTGGTCCTGGGCTACCACAGGAAAGGTCTCAAAAACAAGTTGGGACTTGGGTTGGGTCTCCCATTAAGGCTCAAGACGTGGATAAGTGAGGTAAAGGAGTGTGACCGAGTTGAGAGGAGCATGTGGAGGGCAGAGGTAGGGTCTTGAGAGCAGAGTCCACAACCTAACTAAAATACCTTTGGTGAACTTGGGTGTGTACATTCATACAAGAGGCTACAAAGAAGCTGATGCTGGTAAGATTTACAGTATTAAATTAGGTGAATATTCGTTATATAACACTGAATAGGTAAATGTTCTCTCTCCCTACCTACGCAGTTGAGAGAACTAATGGATTCCAGAAAGAGCATCCAGTAATAGGCCTCTAAGAAAGAAACTGTTAAGATTTTTGGACTTTTTTCCTCCCCATAGATAAAACAAGAGTAAATTCAGGGTCCAAAGTAACTACTGCTTTATTCTATTCTAGGAGGTCTTCGGAAATCCTTTCTTAAGTGATTTACAATAGATGGTGTCATTTCAGGTGCTGTAATATTAGGGCAGGAACAGACATTTGGGGAACTTCTCAAAATGGCATCTGTTGGTAAGACCTCCCCCTTTGTTATCCTTTTCTGTCAGTCATTCCCTTGTCTTCAAAAGATAACGTAAAGAGATCAATGACTCTTCTCATTTCCCACTCCAGTTTTCCTGTGTTGTTATATGATGGATACTGCATTCCTTGTGTTAGAGTTTTCAGTACACATTTGAATCCTCACTGGGCTGTGAGTTCTGTGAAGCAGGTGGAGGTGGTGGCGGTGCCTTATCTGTCTCGGTCGGTATCCCCTGGACCTAACACAGTGTTTAGCCAGAAGCAGGTGTTGTGTGAGAGGAATAAATTTAAAAATCATATAAATGAATGAAGAAAATAAAAATACATAATTCTACAAATGATGTTATGTGTACATACATACATACATACAGGGAGGGGGCGGAGAGAGACCTTCAGGTTGATATGATTTGCAGAAGTCAGAGATACAATTTCCTGTATTTTTATAAATAGTAATGCTGACTCCTCTACACTGCAGACATGTTTGCTGTTCACAAACCCTCACCCTGAGTGTAATAGTGAATCTTTGGTCCCAAAAGCGGGAGTGTGTTTGCATTTCTTGATTTCTGGTTCTGTAGCTTTAAGAAGTCCCTCATTCTCTTGGAGGATTAACTTCTGTAATGTTACAACGCTAATGCTATCACTGTTTGTAGTAGTTTTTGTGAGAACAATCGTGCCCTGTTCTTAAGCATTATAAAAATATAAGAGAAATATATTATTTTTGCCTCAGATTCAGAAATCTGTACTCCTGTAACACTCTTCAAAGCATTGTATGAAAAAAATAGGAACACATTGTACAGATTGAAAACCATGCAAAGGACTCATTGGCCAAGAGGTTACCTCCTCTCTCCAGGTGATTTCATCTGGAAGTTTCTCCCATGTCTCCGGTATGAACCCAATGGATTCGAGAAATAAAAGAGGTCACCTAGTCACAAAGTTTCAGTGAAAGAAAGTGGCTTGTCCAAGTTCAGAGAGTGGGATCTCTCATCTGGGAATCTGAATATTACCCCACTCCCAACACACCCCTTTCTTCTGGGCCACACTGTCCTCATGGGAAAACAATGTCACATTCCTGCATCTGAAGATTGTCTAGCCATGGCTTCCTTTAGGCACCTACCTATGATGAGGGTTTTGTAGGGAGGAAGCTGAGGCCAAATAATCCTTTAGCTTGTTTTTACCTGTTCACCATAAAGTTAGGGTAACAGGTTGCAATGCTGTGGAGTTGAACAGAATGAGTATGTATGGGTTTTGGAATCTGGCCAGGGTTTGAATTCTGACGCTCACCTTGTCCCATGTCTGCCTCCCTAAGCACATATAACTTACTTGCTTGGCAATTATAGAAAGATATTTAAATCTTTAAGTTTTAGTTTCTTTTGAAAAATGGAAGGAAATTCAACTAATCAATAATGTACTGATGAGGACAGTTAAATGAGTTCACGTTTGCAAAGCACTTAGCACAGTGCTGGTCTAGTCAAATAATCAATGGATGTTGCTGTTTTATTGTAAAGTGTGTTTAAAGGGTTTATCCATAGCTAATCCATGGTTCTCTGCTCTATCAAATGATGGGATAATTAAATAATTCCTGGAAAAGGTTGAAAAACAAAAGAAGACAATTAGATTTTTAATAAGTAATTTGGACTAATTTTGGCGAGTTCCTAAAATTTTATGAGACGTTTTGTAAGGCTGAGCATTAAATGCTGCTATAATTATACAAAAGCATGGAAAGAATAATTTTTGGATTAATAAATGCTTGTTAATAAGCTAGCAATAGGAAACAAGATATGTCAGTAATAACAGATACAACTATGGTAATAATTTTCTACAAAACTGTAAGAAAAATTCAAAATTTGAATATATGAAACACTATTCTACCAGCATACAATACATAAAATGTATTAGACAAAAATTCATGATGATCAACTTTGGATGAATCTCCCAGAGATGAAGAAGACTTTAAGCTCCTACACAGTTGTTCCCAGAAAGCCTAGGGGATCACTTTCTTAGTTTCCAGTAACATGAAGTATTGCTACACATTTATTATTACATATTCGACATGGCATGTCATGCATGGCTGGGAGAGAGAACCTTTCATCTGCCCCAACAGATTAACAGATTCAGTCATGGCCCTGGCACTTACACACAATAGAATAGTTGTTGCTCAGAGGTGAGAAACAAATATGAAGAGATGGAAAATTGTTATATGATACATGCGGAGTCAGTACAGCTTAGATAAGTAGCATCTGTACTGAAGGAATAAAATATTTCTTTCTAGGGTCCTTGCTTTAAATATTTTTCAACTAAGACTGTTTGTTAAGAGTAGTTTTGGAGTCACAGCACAATTGAGGGGAAGTTACAGAGGTTTCCCATATACCCTGTCTCAATACATGAATAGCCTCTCCCATTATCAACATCCCCCCACCAGGGCAGTGCATCAATTACATTGATGAACCTATTCTGACAAGTCATCATCACCCAGAGTCCATCGTTTACACTGAGGTTCACTATTGGTGTTTTTCATTCTATGGATTCAGACATACGTATAATGACATGTTTCCACCGTGATAGTGTCATACACAGTAGTTCCATTGCCCTAAAAATCCTCTGTGCTCTGCAAAGTCATCCCTCTCTCCCCTCTAACTCCTGGCAGCCACTGATCTTTGAATTGTCTCCGTAGTTTTGCCTTTTCCAGAATGTCTTATAGTTGGAATCAGACAGTATGTGGCCTTTTCAGATTGGCTTCTTGCACTTAGCAATATGCAATGAAGTTTGTTTCATGTCTTTTTATGGCTTGATAGCTCATTTCTTTTTAGTGCTGAATAATACCCCATTGTCTGGATGCACCACAGTTTATTTATCCATCTACTTACTGGAGAACATCTTGGTTGCTTTCAGAATTTGGCAATTATGAACAAAGCTGCTATAAACATCCATGTGCGGGGTTTTGTGTGGACAAAAGTTCTCGACTCCTTTGGGCAAACCTTGCTTGAAATTAAAGGAATGCATAGAACAATACTTTTCTTAGCACACTGCCTAAGAATAAGTTTGGCTGCATATAACGACACCACCAACAACAAATTCCAGAAGGTTTAGCAAGGCATAACTTTTGTTTGCTTATTTATCTATTATATAGGAAAAGTAAGTTGTTTGGGTAGGTATGGTAGCTCCAAGGTCATCAGAAATATAGTCTAATTCTCTTTTTATTTTCTGCTTTTTTTATTTTAGCATATAGCTTCCATTTCCAAGTTTACTTCATGGTCATAAGATGTTGGCTCCGATTCTAACCATCCGATCCGCATTCCAGGTAGCAGGAAGAAGAAGAAGCACAGATTCTCACATCTCTCAACTGAGTCAGCCCCAGAGCCTTCTGGGAAGATCTGCCCACGCATCCAAGGTCTTGACTAGCCTTGATTTATATCTCATTGGCTACTCATGGTTGCAAAGTAGGCTGAGAAATGTAATCTGGTAGCTGTGTGTGTTGCTACACTGAATAAAGCCGGGTTCATAAAGCAGAGGGGGAGAATGAAGGATTACACAGGCAGCTTTAAGTTTCTTCTATAGGTGTGCTGCACAGCTCACATTCAGCCCAAAACTTAACTGGGTGATGTGATTTCATGAAGTCAGAGATACAATTTATTTCATTTGAACAGAAAGTAATATTTCTGACCAATATTTGTATATTGATTATAGTTTACAAAAAAGAATATTCACGTATTACCTATTTAATTCTCGCTGCAATCATGAGAAGTAAATATTTTGTGGACATTTATCCAAGAATGAAACCAGCTTAACAAAGCTTAGTACTTTGCCCAAAACTAACCAATTAGTAAGAGGATTTGAAAAGATTTAAACCAAATCTGAATGACCCCAAAATCCATATTCTTTTATCTGAAAATTGATAAACAAGCTGCCAATTCTTCCTAATTATTTTTTTTTCTTTTTTTTTTTTTTTTTGAGGGCAGTATCACTGGCCCTCATATGTGGGACCCGAACCGGGGCCGCCAGCTTCCCAAGCCAGCTCTTAACCACTGCGCCACTCGGCCGGCCCGTTCCTAATTATTTTTTAACTCGTGAGTTACGATGTTCCATTTATTCTACCTTTTAGTTGTAGCCAACTATTTCTTTTTACATGGGGTTAAAAATTCAAAATGACCTAATCAAGGGTAGAAAAAGGAATGAAAGAATAGCAGAGAAGGAAAGGCAGCTAACTAGCAAGCATTATTTACAAAGTTCTGCTCAACCGCCTGACCTCATTTTGCCCTCACAGTGGCCCTGTGCATAGGTGATACTTTCCTACAGATGAGGAAACTGAGCTCAGAGAGATTATGAAACTCCTCTAAACTCACTGTTAGTAGTTGACAGATGGGGATTTGAAAGTAGCTCTTTCTGATTCCCTATAGGAACTTTGATTTTATTCATATCTCAAAATTATTTATCCATATATCCTTCCAGATGTAAGCAATAACAAAGGAGTGAAATAAAGTAGAAGCTATGTCACTTGACTAGTAAAGCTTCTGAATAGTGAGGCGGAAAACAAAGAAAAAGAGATTGTAAAAGGTTTAAAGTAGTTGTAATTGGCTCTTTAGAAGATTCCAGATGTCTGACCTGTTCAGTTTAAACATTTGCTTTCGAGACAGAAACTACGTGTAGTTTTCTCAAATGACTCTCTCTAGTTCTAAGTTCACAGTAATAATAGCTACCATTGACCACTTATACAATATGACAAAGGTCCCCAAATGATGCATGGGATTAAAATAATAAAGTTGTTTACCTTAAATTCTAATTTAACTCAGTGTCCTATATTTTATTTGCTAAATCTAGCATCCCTGAATATGACATATATATACATGTATCACTTCACTTAATTCTCACAAAGGTGATACATCTCCAGAGAGAGATAACTTCCAGATCACTCAATTTAAAAATGGTCTCAGGACTCACGCTTATATGTGCCCACTCTGTAGTTGGTGGCCATAGCACATTTTCTCAACGTCGGCAAATGAAAACAACCTTGACATCCTCTTACAATTAAAAAATTAACTATTGATTAATTACTTTAACAGAGGGAGGGGATCACATAAAAGCTACAAAGAATCCACAATCTGCCTCCTGCACACTGGTTAGAGCATGTGATGTTTTTAATGTCTTCCAGATCATTAAGAGAAACAAAAAGCAAAGAAGCGCCCTCTCTTAAGAATCATTAAAGCAGTGGTTCTTAACGGGGGGTAACTTTGTACCCACGGGGACATTTGGTAATGTCTGGAGACATTTTTGGTTGTCACAAGTGGGGGTGCTACTGGAATCTAGTGGGTAGAAGCCACAGACGCTAGTCATTTTTTATTGTACTGACAGCCCCCACAATGAAAAATTATTCATTCTCCAAATGCCAATAGTGCTGAGGTTGAAAAACCCCAAATTAAAATAATCTGTTGGGTTTTTAATGTTTTTTCTTTAAATTTTAAATTGCTATACTGTACAAGGAGCTGAAGCGTGGAGGTTTGGGGGCTTCCAGAAAGGGTGAGTTCTATATGTCAAGTAGTCACCAAGCCAAAGTCCCTTTATAGGGTTCTCTGGACCATGCAGGAGGCAGGTAACTAGAGCCTTGTAGAAACAGCCACCTCCTACTAGCTCTACCACATCTTTAGAAATCAAGTCTGGCCTTTCAGAGTTGTTTGTCCTTTTTATGTTTCTGATGGTCGGGGTTCCTTTTACTGTGGTGGCACTTGCATCGGTTTGTGTGGGAACTAGCCTATGCACTGCAGTTCTAATCCAAGCATGTCTTAGTTTTGGACAACTCAGTCCCAGAGGCCATATGTGAGTGAACACGGGGTTAGGTTGAGATTCCAAGTCTCCCTCATCTCTGTTGTCCCTTTTGTCCCCAGTCCCATGCCACCTCTCTCGATGGCCCTGGCTGCCTCAATCTGGAGGAAAGGGGGACTATAGCTAAAGGACACTGGGTCAGTAGAAACTTCTTGGAGCTTAGAGTCAGGCTGACCTAAATTCAATCTCATCTCATCTATCTTCTGGCTAAGTAAACTTGGACAGTTTTTAAAACTCCTCTGAACACCATAGCTATCCATAAAATGCAAACAATTTTACCCATCTCACCAGGTGGTGATAATAATGAAATAAGGTCAAATATCTTAAAAATGGTTTTATAGTTTACACAGCTTCATTAAACCAGATTAAAGTCCTCGAGACTATTTGCAAAGAGGGTTTTAAAGCATATGTGTTTGATTAAAGCGGCTATCTGTTTGTAGTTTACTCATTCTATTGACCAAGTCAATTTTCTGTACTGTAGTGAAGAGCGCCTGTCCTCCCTCAACTAAAGGAAGAGGACGATTTTGTGAAATCTGTTTGTTTAAACACTTTCTCCTTTTTTGCAGGGTGGGTGGTTAGAAAGAGCAAAATAACTTTTTCCTCAAACAAACAAAGGCAAGAAATACCCGATTTAGGTTGACAGGCCTTGGTAAACAATGGCCTGTTTTTAAATGTTGATGGCCTTCGGGTACGTTTGATTGTGAGTGGTGCCTTTAGCATCTCTTGACAGATGAGATTTTGTAAAGTGAGAAACACCAGACTGACTGTGGCTCTGTGTTACCAAACCCGAATAGGACACCACTCTGAGTGGGAGAGCGGTCCTCTTCCAGGGGACTAAGGAGGGTTTCCAGGGAGAAACACTTCAAGGGCTGCGTTTTTTAAAGTTTTCTGAGAGTAGAGGTTTCCATAAGGGTCGGATTCATTTCAAGATTTGTATGTTTCTGGCCCATGTCAGAGTTACAGAACACCCAGAGCCAAAGGAGGGCTGATGTCTGAAATGGAGAGACATGTCAAGAATCTAGGAAGACCAGGCTCAAGTCAGACTGAGACGCCTTCCCGCTGAGCTGCCTTACCACTCTATCTCTTGCAACTTACCACAACATGTTGTCATCTGTTTTCGTATCACTCTTCCCCATGAGATTGGGAACCCCTTTGAGACAGGGAGTGAGTCTTAATTATTCTTTTAATCACATTGCTTTGCATGTAATGTCTGTTATGTAGAATGTGCCCAATAAATAAGAGAGGGCAAAGGGAGGGAGAAAGGAAGGAAGGAAGGAAGGAAGGAAGGAAGGAAGGAAGGAAGGAAGGAAGGAAGGAAGGAAGGAAGGAAGAAAGGAAGGAATGAAAGTAGGTCACTTGCTATAGTTTGATCTTGGATTAACAACAACAAAATAAGATTTTTTTAGTCCAATGAAGGTCATCAGGCCAATGGTTATTACATTAAATATTTGTCTCTTTGTGACAAACCGTTACACAGACTGGGTCTCCGCAGTAGTTGACAGGACCAGGCTCTGCCTCATAGGGAGTGTCATCTTTTCTTGTTCGCATTGCCCACCTAGCTCTCCTGTGTCTCTCTAACCAGCTCCCTTCAATTCCTGCCACATTTGCCATGTGTGTTGGCATTCCATTTCATTGTCCCCATTTTAATGTGGTGGCCCAGTCCTGGATACTGTACCCTTAACATGAAGAGAAACCCTGAGAAACACTGCTCCTAGGCATCAGGGTACACACTGGTGCCAAGCCCAGGTTCCCAGACATCAGAGCCATGAACCCTTCCCCTTGGAAAGGGAAATAGAAAGTCATGTTTTCAATAAGTCCCCTCACCAGGCAAGACCTATGACATGCTGGCAGGGCAATCCTGCATCCAGCCACATCGGAAGCCAGCATGGACAGTTAGAAAAGTACCTAACTCCCCTAGTTTTCAGCCGATTCATCTCTGAACGGAGGTTAAAAGTTGCTGTGAATAGAAAACTAAATGTGCTATCTCGCTATCTCTAGGAGGCTCTAATTTTTTTGTGGTTGTTCTTTTACAGGCACAAACCTTCAAGCCCAGGGCCTTCCCTTCACCAATCATCAGAGTCCCATCACTGGACAGCTAGTTTTATTGTATCTTGAATGACACAATAATAACATACAAATTAATCTGAAGGGAGCACTACAGCAATATATAAATATAATATATATATTCTTTGTGTAGGCTAGGCTTAGGTAACACAAAAGACCATATACAGAGGGTGCCAAAAAAATGTACACACATTTTAAGAAAGGAAAACTGTATTAAAATTGTAATAGTCGATATGTACCAATAACAAAAGATGAATACAAGTCACGTTTGACTTCTGCAATTACAAGAGGTGTTCGAAGAGGTTACCATCAGTGTCCAGACACTTTTGATTATGGCAAAGTACTGCTTGAGCAATGCTGACCAAAGTGTCTACTTGAATATATTATTTTGGCACCCCTAGTGTGTGTCATTCAACATAATCACAGTTTATTTCTAAATCACTTAAGGGCCCAGGACAGTTCCACATCTGTGAATAATGACAGCAGGGGCTCTGCTCCATGCAGTCATTCAAGGACTGAAGGATGACAGCAGATCTGCAACTTTAACAAGGTACTTACAAATTTACCCCTGGGGTGAAGGAGGTCCTGACTCCAGTCAGCCTTAAAAGTATAAAAGTATGGAGGAGCAAAAATGAGGGGTTTAATGAACCATGCCTGGAAGTGGCTGTCATTTCACTGGCTAGAGTTCAATCACATGGTAACAACTAACACAAAGGAATCTGGGAAATATAGTCTAGTGTACAGCTGGTGGTATCCATCAAAATAACCAAATTTCTAGTAAAGGTGAAAGGCAATTGGTTGATTTCTGGATAAGCACTGTTTTCCCCAGGAAAAATGCATCTAAGGCTTAGGTTGGAAGGAAAAGACCAGTTTTGCCACCTGTTTTATATGTCCAATCATCTTCTGAGAAGTAAGCATAGTCTCTAGGGTTCTCATTATTGCCACAAAGCTGTAAGGCAACTCTTTACTTCCTCTATGAGGGCCATGTAATTTGGTGTCTTCCTTATAATGAGATTAGAAATCAAAGTTGTAATTACCATCTAGGCAACCTTTGCCATGACAGGGGCCCATGAAAGATGATGTTAGTTGCAGATCCAGGATATTTTCAGGAGTGGTGGCGGTTTTCTAATTTAGCAGTGAGAGATGGGTGTTCTACAAATCATTCTTTAAAAATATAACTTATGGCACTCTGAAAAATATGATTTCTATTTTGCTGCCCACTTATAAATGTCAAGAGGTCAATCCAAGGAAAAGTTGGATTTAGTAATTGAAAAACAGTAGAGTGAATATAACACAAGATTACACAAATCTTTAATGGGTCCAAAAGCAATGAGCTTTAAAAAATCTGCATGCAGGGCCGGCTGAATGGCGTGGTAGTTTGAGCGCTGGCTTGGGAAGCCAGTGGCCCCGGTTTGGGTCCCACATGTGAGGGCCAGTGACACTGCCCTCAAAAAAAAAAAAAAAAAAAAAAAAAATCTGCATGCACTTGCAAATTTTTTTCTCTTTCTCTTCACTATTTTTATTCTAAAACCAAGATTGTAGGTGGAAAATGTTATTAACATCTGGGGAGGGCCCCTCCCAGTGCAGAAAATCTTCATTCATCATTAAGATGTTTATCCCCATTTTTAAAAGAAGGACTCACCAACAGTCACAGAGCAATCCGGACAAAGGTAACTGACTGTTGAATTTTCAAACTTTTCTTTCTTAAGAATGTCTTCACTTCTGGAATGTAAGGCTGCTTTAAGTGAATATGCATGTGTTTCTAAGAGACAAGCAGGGAAAGGGAAACTAACTGTAATTGAGAAGTGATATTTATGTTAGGATTTCCTTTCCTCTTCAGTTTTGCATTTAGTTTTAAGCACCTTTGCCCCAAGGGAAGAAGGAGCCCCAAAGAGCTGTTCCCGGCCCATCAGATTGCTTGTACTTCACCACTTAGTTGGAAGGACACTGGGTCACATACTCTCGTACACCCTTCATCCAGAATATTCTGGGGAAAATACAGTGAGACGAGGAGATGTAGGTGAAATACTTGGAAACCAGGAGACAAGTGAGGTGAACTATTTCTCCCTTCACAGGAGAACCTTCTAATTTAACTGTCATGGCGTGTGTAAAGTAAATTTAGTTTTGATACACCTCAGTTACTGGTTGAAGAAAAGCACACTCAAAAAATTACCTAGAAAATAAATGATGTTGCAAGATTCTCCAACTTCTTTTTAAAAGTTTGGGGGAAAAAATTGATCTACATGAATAAATAAGGAGAAAAATGGCAATAAAGTTGATAAAGAGCTTATAGTCCCTTCCTTTTAACTTGACTGTCTTTTTAAACAAAAATTGATTTCTTCTGTATGTCATCAGCTCTTCCTCAGAAATTGACAGACTGATTGGTTTATCAGTAAATGGATTAGCTTCTCTATGCTTGCACAGGGATGTAGAGAGTTAGGCTGTCTGATCTCTGCATGTGTGGGAAGGATAGTCGGCCCTTTATGGGCAGGTGGGCCCATGGAGGAAGGCGGCAGGTGATGGGGGGAGTTAACCCTTTTACCCTCCAAAGCTTCCACAGTTTCCTGTCCCATGTGGAGGTGCACACCATCTGGCTTGCTCTGTGGGGTCAGCAGCTGCAGGAAGAAGAAATGGAAACTCTTCATTGTCATCAAGCCTCTTTCTCTGCCAAAGAACAATTGATCCCTGAAACTGCTAGCAGAGGGAAGAGGCTTTCCAAGGACAGCAGAAGACAGAGACAAACTAACTCAAACTATCAGGCTCCCTTGGGGCAGGGTGTAGTCTGGAAGCAAGCAGTAACTAGAGAATGAGGAGGGCAGTGGAGGCCTGCTGGGGGAGCAGAATGTCCTGTTCCGGCCCTTTGGGGACAGGGACTCTGGGAGCCCTGGGAATCTTGCTGAGACACCTCAGCTCTTAGCGGGACTCTTTTTGCAGTGTAACATGATTTTATTCCTTTTTATATGTGTTGCATAAAACGGTAATGGAATCAAAGGAGAACTATTCCAACCAAGCTATAAATCTAAGATGATACTGAGAGAACTATCCACAGAGGAGAACAGTTTAGTCAATCGTGGTCTTCAGTGAGCGCTATTTCGGCTTTGGGGCTCACAAACCAGCACTTGTGGAAAATGTGCCCAGACAATACTCAGGTTATGTGGGCTAACCTCACCCACATGAAAAGGGCAAGGAGTTAAATGGCTAAAAAGGGGCCCCTGAAATAAGACCAAGTTTACTACTCACAGATTCTCTCTGGAGGAAATACTTAATCATGTATACTTAAAGCAAGAAGAAAAATAAACCCAGAAGGAAAGAATGATATCCAACAAAAAGTAATATGAGAAAAGATGATGGTAAAAATATGGCGGTATGTCAAAATCTTATCAACCACAAACACCAGTTATATTTGGGGAAGTTTACATTGGAGTGTGATGTAATTACAAGACAACAAAAACACAGAGGACCAGAGAAGGAAAAATGAGAGGGAAATTAAAGCTTCCTAAGGCTCTTGTCTTATTTTGGAGAGCTATGAAATATTAATTATAGGGTCTGTTAGAAAGACATAAATTTAAGTTTTCATGTTATTCAGTAATATTTTTTCTTTTATTAAAAGAACAAACAAACAAACAAAAAACAATCCCAGAGCAAATATGGTATTAGGTTAACTCTGAGTCTTGAGTATATAGATGGCTTTTATATTATTTTTTGTATCTTAAAATTGTTTACCAGATTTAAAAGAGACCAAAAAAAGTGAGGAATAGAAGGAGAGAGAGAGAGAGAGAGAGAGAGAGAGAGAGAGAGAGAGAGAGAGAGAGAGAAGGAGAGAGAGAGAATCCAGTTATAGAGCAAGTGGCCAGATTAGAGAGAATCTTTCAGAAGTCAGTAAAGAAAAGGAGGCCATTCTGAGGTTTAAAAGGGGACAGTGGCCTTGTGTCATGCTGTTGAAAGGGAGAAAAATTTCTATTTAAATAAATCAATAAATACAGATCTTGGGGGGTGCGGGGAATGGATTTAACTCCATAAATAAAAATTTAAGATTTTCTTGAAGCAGTAAACAAGAAAATAATAAAGTAACATCACAGACAGAGAGCAAAACCTAGGATAAGTAAAAGGGATCTAATACAGACGTTCTAGTTCCTCCAACTCTCTGGTTAGGAGTATTCACAAGAATTTAAAAAGCAGACTCTCAAAGCTTGTGTTAGAATTCCTGGTGTTTTACTCCAAATGTGATGCATGTATCAGTACCTAAGTTCAAATTTGTGTTGTGTCCAATCTCACTTACGATGAGGGCTCAGTTCTTCTCAAAGCTTTTGTCATCTTCTAATGTCCAAGTTCAAAAGCCTTTCCAGGTGCTCCTTTAGAATCTAGATAGACATTAGGCCAGGTGGTCATGGAAGCTAAAACTGAACAACCACTTGGACATTCTCCCAGGGAAGGTCTTAGCCTACTAAGCACCATCATTTACCACAAACTAGACCCAGGAAGGCCAAACATCTTACTGAAAGGCACACAACTTGTGAATGATGTAATTGTCATTGGAAACCAGGTCTGTCTAAACATGAAGCTTCATATTCAGCCTACTCATTGGAGCTGAGTGGGAGGCAACATAGAATCATGGTTAGGACCAGGGTGAGGAAAGACCTAGCATCTCTGTTGAGAGAATGGTTTCTGTCCAAACATATTTTTTAGGCTTATGGGGCCTGGGTGACGCTGGAAGAAATGGAAAAGTTGAATGTCAGGGAGAGGGTATCCAGGGCAAATGGCTAAAATTGTTATTTTACAGAGACCTCAGAGGTAATTGTGTACTGGTACCCATTTCACTGCTTAACTTCTTGGCAGATTGTTAATCATCACCTTATTAAAGCCAAATAATCACCCTGTAGAAATGAAATTTTGTTCATTTTCTTGTTCCCGTAAGTTATCAGGAAGTTAAAAATTATCCATTACTCATTGTAAATTGCAAAAAAGAAAGGCATGGAGCAATTTTTTCATTTTTCATTTGGACATTGGCTTGGAATTAAAATGCATAAACAAGGAAATACACTTACTTTAGACTAACTTTAGGGTGTTAAAGCTAGGACATAGGTGGAAGGTCACTGGCTCCATGTCCTGCCTCTGGAAGGACCTCCAGTTAAACAGACACAGCTCTCCCTTACTGCAGTGGTTCTCAGTCAGGGATGATTTTCCCTACCCCTAACCCCGCTGGGGGATATTTAGCAAGGAAGATCTGAAGACATTTTTAGTTATCACAACTGAAGTATGCTACCATTATCTAGTGGGTATGCTGCTAAACAGCTGAGAATGCATAGGACAGTCTTCATAACAAGGAATTATCTGGTCCAAAATTGCAAGAGTGCCAAGGCTAAGATACCCTGACTCACTGAGAAAAATAAATATAAAAAATATAACAAACCCAGAAGGCTTCCCTTGAAGTAGATTAGTAAAATGCGGGCATTCAAAGTGACCCTACAGCTCAGATATATTACCTTCCAGATTTAATAGAACAGAGTCAACCAAGGAAGTGACCAGGCAAATACTTGACCCAAAATGCAATATGTTTTTCACCAGGTGTGTCTTAGCCTGACCTGTAATCAATTTCCATGTGTTTCTGCAACACAATGAATTCTATTAATAACTCTGCTAAATCACTCCCTCTCAACACGGCCCCCTTTAAGGACTATGCACTTGAGTTTTCAGACAATACTTCTAGGCATAAGACACATTTTCATCAATAATGACATTCTGAACAGTGAATTCCTGGTCACAGCCCACTTCGGGAAATTGATAACTTCTCTGAGTTGCTGTCCTAACCACTTACTTCAAGAAATGATACCGTACTAGTAAATTACACATTACTACAGTTGGGAAAAACAATCTCTTTCAAATTGTCCATTCTCTGGTTCTAATGAGAAAATGGGCCATTTGGAGGTTGATGTCAAAGGAATTAACTCATCACTTCTCAGAGTCTCCCTTTCAGGATAGAAGAATGGCTCGGGATTTACCTGCTTCACTCCATTCTGGAGCCTGGATCAGAGACATAGGGAAGCAGGGACATGTCCTCAGGAGCAGCAGAAAAACATTAATGTGTGGGACTGGGAGACAGGCCTCGGAGCCCTTCTCAGCCAGGCCTTTGGAGAGCGTCCGCTGCCTCTTCAGCAGCTTCCGTCCAGCCTTGCGGAGGAGCTGGGAGGCTGTGCCTCGCATTCCTCCTGCCCAGCGGCTCACAGAACATTTAAGGCCTTCACATGGTCTTGAACAGCAAGTTGAATAAGCCTCGGTGAAACATTCTCCCAATGCCGGTGAACAAGACCATTGATTAGCAGCAGAAACTGATGTTGTCCCCAAGTTTGCCCCACTGTGAAGGCCTCTGCTTCTGCCCTTTGTGCCTACCTCCTCTGGGGTGTTGGGCAGAGGCTTCCAGGAAAGGGGACAGAGCCCTCTGCTGGGGGTCGGCACCCCTCACCCCTTGGTTCCCTTCCCACCTCTGCCACTGACTGACTCCTTTCCTATCTGCTCATGGCTTCCTCATGGTTCAATAAGCAAGAGGTCCCTGAGTGGCCCCAGCAGCCTGAATGATGAGTAAGTTAATGGGGCAGCATGGGAATATGGCCTGCAGCTTTGACTTCTCTCCCTCTCTCTCTTCTTCTCTCAGGAGGGCCCGTGAGGAAGGGGCCCTGCTGAGTCTGTATGTGGGGCTCTGAAACCCCTTTATAAAAGGTAGACTTTTTATAGCTGGTAGATGTAAGCTGGTCCTGAAGGCTGAAGGGCGGTTTGAGGATTTTTTGGTCGTAGAGATAGGATGGAGCTATGGTGGGGATGAGAATGGCATAAGCAAGGCATAGTTTGTGGAGGGAATTGCAAGCAGTTCAGTCAAGATAGCACTTTGTATTTGAAGCGGGGGAGTGAGCGAGTGGGTTGAGAAAGTGGGTTGAAGTCAGATTGTAGAGTGTTGGCAAGCAAAGGCATTTGGACTTGACACTGCCTTATGAAGACTTAGTAGTGAGACTTCCATTAGCACCTCTGTCTTGTCAGTTAGTGGGACCCACAAGGTCAGACACTATCCTGCCAATGCCCCCCAAGCCTCAGGCATGGTCCACGTGGCCAAGGGGTGGAGAACACAGTCTGTTACTGCAGGTAAGGCTGCTTTAGGGAAGGCCGCCCTCCAGGGCCTGCCATAGGCCAATGTGTCAGTTGTGCTTCATGGAGGAAGAACCGGCATCAAGCTGGCTATCTGGGTACAGAAGCAGATGAGTCGTCCATGGGATGTCTCTGCCTGCAATTCCTTCTGTAGCTCTGAGTGTGTTTTCCTGAGCCTCATCTGAGAAACAATTCCAAATGTGAACCCAGGGACAATAAGGCATTATCAGACTGGCCCATTAACTGCTAGGCTTCTCTTTCCTGGAGTTTTATTCTACAGCAGCATCAGTGCCCAGAGTTAGCAGGAGCTAGGCCGACCTGGGCCCAATCCCCCTCCCAGGAAAGAACCACTGTGCACTTTTATTGGGCAACAGGAAGACAGCAGGGACGGACAAGGAGGGAGGACCTGGAGGCACTAGGCTAGTGAGAAGGGAAGTGGCTTAGAAACATTTCTCTCTGTTTGTCACCCAAAGCAGATTACTCTACTGTTCTGAGCCATCTGCTCCTCAACTTTCAATACAGAATATGAATCTACTTTGCAAGAATGTTGTAAGAATTAAATAAGATCATGTATGCACACTGCTCAGCAGGGGCCTGCTATCGGACACCACATGGATGCCGTGATGAGACGTGCAGAAGGCATCTGTGGGCCTTCATTCAATCCATTCAGTTTAATAATTAATAACCAGAGAGACCAACCCTGGGTCCTCTAAATTCTCACTGGTTTTGTAGTCAGTTCACTGCAAGACTGTCTCCCCATTAGCCCGAGGGCCACTCAAAGCCTCATGTGTCTCTGAGTCTTTGGCTTCTAGCTCAGAGCTAGGAAACCACAAAATCACAATCCAAGTCAAGATTTTTTTTAAAAACTAAATGCCTTCTATTTTCAGGGCAGGACTTTTCTCAGGGTTTGCTATTGGCCAGCCCATCCTGATTTTAAAATCTAAGGAGGAAATGATCTGTAACTCTTTGATTACCCTTCTCAGTGGGTCCCTGGTAGGCTTCCAGAGTCACCTGCCAGCTCCTGACATCTGATACCTGACTTCACCCTTTTGGGATTCAGTTTCCTCATCTGTGATAGTCCCTTTCTGGTCTTGCAAAATGTACTTCTGTACCTATTACGAGAACAGGTTGGACTGAAGATCTTAGAGATAAACTGGTTCTAAAAACTGACCAAAAAACTTCATTATCATTTGGCTCAGGTTTCTTAAGTTTCCTTGAGCCTCAAACCTCTTTGAGAACTTGATGAAAACTGTGAATGCTTAACCTGGAAAAATGCACCACGAGGCATAATTCTGCATACAATGTCAAGGGCTCCATGTTCTCCGGAAGCCCCTCTGAGGATCCCAGGCTAAGAACCTGGGTCCTACGTCAGAACCTGAGGTGCAGAGGGAAGGGGAATTGTTCCAGGAAGTCATGCAGATTTACTTCATGCAGTAAGTCTGTGAATACAACTTCAGCTGTCCAACATTTCTCAGTGATCATTCCTCTCATGTGTACACATGACACAATATGTCTCAAAGCATTTTTCACATCCATTTTCTTAAAACCACCTCATAAACAGGGTCAAATCGGTATGATTATTATTATCTGGGATATGCGGAGACTGTAGAAACGAACAGGTAACATCCAACAGGTAAGCAAAGGTACAGATTGGACTTTCCACCTAGCTATCCTGATTTAAACCTGCTTTCTTTCTGCCATGACCTAGACCTGCAAGCAACCTAGGACACTGTTAGGCAGAGTGAAATGTGAGAGGAAGAAGATGGACAGAGAACCATGGGAACAAGGCAGATGGCTGACAGGGAGGGTCTAGGAAAGCTTCATGAGTTTTGAATGGGATCGTAAAAAAGGCAAGGAAGGACTTTTCTGCCTGTGGTAATAGCATGGACAATGACACAATATTATTGCTGTCACAGTAAGAGCCTAAAGAGACCTTCCTCCATCACAGGGGGCTGTGGAGGTGCGTACAGACCAGTGGGTTCCCCAGTCAGTGAGGCAGGGAAAATAAATAAATATAATCAGTACATTTCTATCATTTGTACCATCAACATTATAGTGGGCAGATACCCTTCTGTATATATCTAGATTATATATTATTAGGTTATAGACATATAGTTGAGTATCTTTATTTATAATTTATTATTATTATACTAACTGTATTATAATTATAAAAATAAGATCCTTCTGCATATACTATATATTGTGTCTCACAAACTTTTTTCCAGCCAATTATGTCCCCTTCTTCCATTTCAGTAATCTTCCAGTAAATCTAACAACCAGACCATACTCAAATTTTCTAATGTCTTCAACTCACTAAAAAAAAAAAAAAAAGATCATTTATAGATGGCTGAGACAAATGTGTTTCTTATCCAGGATCTTAATGCACTTTGAATAGTTCTTTTGAGATGGCTAATGTTTGCTTTAACAATTCTCAACTGGAGATCGCAGCTTGTATTCTTTTTGGGAAATCCTTTCCTATAGTAAGGTGCTTGTCTACAGGGTTTTATCCCTTGTATATGCAGAGTACAAAAACACACCAATTTTTCTGTGACTTAAGTGTGAAGCCACTGGGCTGTGAATTCTTTGGGGGAGGCAGGTGAGTGTAATGCTTAAGAGGGTGACCTCTTGAATCAGGCTGCCTGGGTTCAAACCTGGCTCTGCCACTTACCTACCAGCTATCTAACTTTTGACAATTTTTTGCATATTACGCATATTTCCAATAATCAAATTATTTGCAATAATCAAATTATTCAATGCATGCAGTGCCTGACACTTCAGTGAGCATGAATAAAGTTATTGTCGTACTTTTAAGGATGAGACACCTAGCAACAACACCCTCACAGAATTCTAAACGAATAGATGTGAAAAGGAATGTAGAAGTATTTTGTTCCAATCTCCTACCTGATCTTTATGATCGACTGATAGAAGGATAAGTAGGTAACCCTAAGCCTTTAAAAATAATCTTAAAGCCCTTTGTGTATCTTCAAATACGAGCATACTAAAAATAGCACGAGAACAGGACCCACTGCAATATGGAAGCATTTTGACTTCCCAGAGGCTGCCATGGTGTGAAGAGGGGGCCTAAATTAGCCCACTTGGAGAGACCACATTGGAAGCCTCTGAGACTATGTGAAGAGAGCAAAATGGAGGGATGGAGGAAGAGAGAGAGAGAGAGGAGAGAGAGAAAGAGAGAGAGAGACCAATGTTACAGCAAGCCCCCACTGGCTTTTGCTTCAGACCCTGCTTTTCCAGCTCCTGACTAACTACATGCAATGCCCTGTTCCAGGACTGTCTAGCCCATCTCTCCCCAAATCCCTGACCCTAGACAACTGTGAGATATAAGAAAATGACTGTTGTTATCTTATGCCACTAGGTTTTGTGATGATGTGTGTAGACAACCAGAACAGCTTTTTATTTCTCACTTGAAATCTTTAATTTTTTTTTTCCATGCAAGAATTAGTTCAGGAAAAAGAGATTTTAGAGTCTTGTTTAAATTGCCACCTCTTCCTAGGCCCTTTACACAATAGAGGGAAGGGGAAAAGGTAGCCTTATTTATAAGAAATTGAACAGTGGGATTTTCTGCTGACAGAAAACCAAGAACACATACAGGAATTCTGCTTGCTTTACACATAATGCCATTGAATCATGGCTTATCACTGGGGGGAGAAATGATGTCACATAGCTCTGTGAAACATGAGGCACGTGAGCCTGACTTGAGGGGCAACAGGTTATCTCAGCCTCATCTGGGCAGTACATGGGGCCGGCTCCTCATGTGCCCATGCTTCCACAGGCTTTGTCCCAGGGTCCCAGGGAGGGCTCCAATGGTGAACGAGCCCTGCATTCTTCCTCGAACCCCTTCCCAGTTTGACAAGCTCCAAGGAGGCAGCACATAAAGCAGCACAGGAAATGCAAGACATCTGTACTGGAGCCTGGGAACACACTTTCCCCAGTCCCCTTGCTGGTGTGGTCCTGGCATGGAGCGGGGCCTCTGGAGAAATGAATTAAAGAAACAAGTCCAGTGGAGAACATGGGATTCCACTTCCATTCATCTTCCTTATTTTGCAAACACCGCATTCTGCAAATCCCATGCCAGTAAAGCTCTTGGATCAGCCCTCAAATTCTTCTGGATCTTAAGGGAGGAGATGTCAGAGCTGGCCAAAACTCTAAGTGGAAACTGATGACAGAAGCTGACATTAATCAGCTACACAGTATGTTCTTCCCAGCAGGTTTCTTCCAATAAATCAAAGGCCAGCAAATCCAAGGGGTGTTTAGCCATGAGAGAGCAACTGTTTGCTGTTCCCTTTTCTTTGCTAAAGATGATAAATTTAACGTTTAATTGAATCCAACACTGGTGGCCGTGGGAGTGTTTGCTGTAGGTGTTGGGTGCACATACCACATGCAGCCACATTTCCTCGCAGGCAGGGGCTTTCTTCAAGCACCCCCTGCTACACAGGGTTCATTGTTTATGTTGAAGTTTCCTGGACAAACGGAGCCACCACCCTATCTGGTGACCTGAAACAGTCTTGCTCTTTTGAGTTGGAATCCTCAGGCTGTTTTGGTGACCAAATAATGTCTTTTCCTTTCTGCAAGACCTAATTAAGATACTTAAAGATATGAATGTAATAATGTCTGTTTAAAATCCAGCAAGGGCCAAACTCTTCCCACATCAGGTCGTGTGGCGGTAGGACTCAGAGGAGAGGGTGGCCTTGAGTCTAAGGTCATGCTCCACCCATCCCAGCTGGGTCACCTTAACTACATCATTTTACCTCTCTGAGCTTCTTTTCGTTGTCCCTAAAATAAGAATCTAAAAAAACCTATCTCATTGATTTGTGATGAAGATTAAGGAAGAAAATGTGTGTGGAAGCCATTCCTATGCTGCAGAAGCACTATGAACATGAAGTGGTAGGATTATTGTGAAATGTATCAATGATAATAATGTATTTACTAAGGAACATGAAAAGAATGGGAGTGGCTCTTACAGCAGGCAGCTCTAGGCGAGGAACATGAAAGAGGCACATGGCAAGATCTCGGCAATAGATCCAACACAAAACTTTCTTGAATAGGATAAGATAATGATTTCCAAGGCCAGGATCATATCAAGTCTACACTAGGCCAATAAATGGAAAAAAAATTATGGAAAGAATTCAGCTACTTTCAACCAAATAACAACTTAGATGATTATGGCAAGGGTTCCTTGGACATGGGTGATAATTCAATAGCAAAGTGACCGCATAGTTTTGGAAGGTAGATCTAGCTATGCTGATATGTTCCCAATATTTTTCGGCTTCTACCCTAGAAGAAAAGGAATATGAAGTCTGGTATCTTGTATATCCATAATGATTGTCAAAATAATTAATACAATCAATATTATGTATATTTTTCAAAACATTAGCACATTTTTCATGACATTAGAGTCTTACAATTGTCCTTAAATAAGCTCAGCAATGATCATATCCATCTTCATTTATAGAAACTGAAGTTCAGATAGGAAAAGTGATTTGCCCAAGGTCAGGAAGATACCTGATGGCAGAGTTGGCCCTAGGACTGGCTTTCCTGACTCTTCTTCAAATCTGTGCATTATGCTTATAAAGGTTACTTTATTCAGGCTTAAAAAGCATAGGAAATCTGAATTGCTTAAGATGATTTTGTGACATGCATCAATACTGTTAAGAAATTCATCTTACACATCTTACAAAAGGGTAGCAAAGTACCCAGTATGTAGACGTACTATGTATCTAAACATATGTTTATTAAAATGACCACAGGGCCGGCCGAGTGGCTCAGTTGGTTAAGAGTTACCTTAAAAGTGTGAGTTCTGAGCAACAGTGCTGCCAGTTCAATTCCCACATGGGCCAGTGACGCTGCACCTGAACTGAGCTGCCACTGAGCTGCCAACAGGTGGCAGGATGGCTCAGCTGGTGAGAGCACGTGCTCCTAACAAGACTGCCTGTTCCATGGTGGGCTATGCCCCCCGCATCTAAGTCTGAACTCAGCACCTTGAGCTGAGCTGCCGCCCGGATAACTCAGTGGATAGGGCTTGTGCTCAGTGGATAGGGTTCGACTCCCGCATGGGATGGTGACTACGCCCACCTGCAACTAAGATTGTAACACAGCACCTTGAGCTTAGAGGCCACAAGATGCCGATGAGAAGCCAGATGATGGGCCCTCCACGACTAAGACTGAAAAACAACAACTTGGCTGGTACCCCTCCCCAATTCCCCAACACTGTTCCCCTCCCCCAATTCCCCAATTTAAAAAAAAAAGAAAAAAATCTGGAGGTGCATACGATCCTTGTTTCATTCACTTTCTCCTCTACAAGAGACAGTGTAATACATGTGTACACGTAAAGATTTTGGAGTTGTACAGATCTAGAACAAATTCTTGTGGGGCCACCTACTAGTTGTGTGACTTGATCTCTTCCCATATAAAATGGGGACAATATCTGGATGAAACAACTTAATGTATACTTACATCTGACTAACCATTTGGGCCTGAACTCTAACTTTCCCTCCTGAAAAGGGGACTTTCCAAGGGACCAATAGCTAACTGGCCCCTCCCTCAGCACCCATTGTTATTACTACCATCATCCTATTTTCTTTTTCGGAGCATTTTTCATATTTTGAATGTACTGTATTGTTTATTTTTTTATTTATTAAGGTTGGGGTTTTTTTTGTATTTCTGTTTAAAACTGCATTTTCAAGAGCGTAGAAACTGGACTCTGCTTGACTGCTTCTCAAAGACACTACAATTGGTAGTCCTGCTGCTTTGTAATAAATGATCAATAAGTCTTTTTGTGCACGAAATAAGTGTACAACAATAACACTCAGCATATGTTTCTTGCCAGGTCCCATGATAAGGGCTGGAAATGTAGAGAATGACTAAAATGCACTTGTCACTCCCCATAGGCTCATATTCTGGTACTGAAATGTTTTATTACCTTAATGTGATTCTGAGTTTCAAATACTGCAAGATAGCTAGCTTCATATAACTTCCTATATATATAGAACACATTTGAAAAACATTTTGCTATCTTGTGTCATTTATCTTTATCATGATCATTATCATCATCAACATCATCATCATCATCAAAATGAACACACAATTTCCTGTGAAGTTCCTGCTTCCTGCAAAGTTCTGTGCTGGTCACTAGGGACACTGAAAAGACTAAAATATGGACCTATAATTTCTATACTCTAAATATAAATATTTTCAATGTTATGATTCCCAGAAGATAGAAAACATGTGACTCTATGACACCTGATAGACACAAGTAATGTTGGCTTATGCCTAAGATATGAATTTGCCCAATAAGCAAGGTGAGGCACCTACTGCATCCATAGGTCACCCTTGGCAATGACCTCATATAGAAAGGTCAGTGTTTGCCTTGCATCACAAGTCAATGAACATGCTAGGATTCCAGATGACGCACAAAGCTGAAGGAAGACTTAGGGTACCCAGAGTCTTTCTTTGGAGTTATGTAACCCAAATCTTTCTTTAATGAGAGTGGGCTAATTTTAGCAGAGGGGAGTGTACATTTTTCCCTACATCTAATTGAACATTTGCTCATATTGCAAAATCAGTACCCTGCCATTTACCAGTTAATTCTTTATTCTCCTCAGAGAGACCAGATCCTCAAAAGCCCTGGACAAATTTCAACGGCATTATCACTGTGACCAACAAGGGCTACTTTCAAGATATGTGATAACCACCAGTAGTGGTGCTGCCTCTGTTCCCACTGAACAATTGATATTAAAGAACGCAGGACACATCACACTAAATTCCAAGGACATAGTCAAAAACATTGAGAAATGAAGAGCTAGCAATGTCTTGAGAAGTATTTAATACTTTGCCTAAAATTCTAACCCTCTTTCTCTGTTTCCTAATGCTTCTTCTGCCAAACCATCCACAACTCTACAGCACATGTCTGTTACAGTTTGATTTCTTCTTGGTTTTCCCTGACATTTGCTCAGTTCATATATTACAATCTCAGTTCATGTTTCACAGGTTTATACAAGGGATCTCAGAGATTCTGATGTCCAACCCTTTAGCTTACAGATGAGGATCTGAGAAGAACCAGTTACCAGAAATTGGTAGTTTTCTGGAAGGTAGTATTGCTCTTAGGAATGTGAGAAGCCTCTCCTTCCTGAAAAGAGAAATGCAGAAGGAGAAGGAGGATCTTTAAGAAGAATGTAGAGGCTGTATAAATGTTCAATATAGAGCAATTCATAGATTTCTTTATGAGTCATGTACATTTATGTAGTAGTGAGTGAGTACGCCAAGCTAATGAACAGGTCCGCATGTAGTTCTAGATTGAAGGCAGAGTTTTAAGAGGACCAAGCTCCAATTCCCTCTCTTCCCTTCCCCTTTTCTTCTCTCTCTATCTCTCTTTGTCTCATTCCTTCACCCTTTTACCACCACCATCATCATCATCTTACACAAATTATCAGAACAACTATCAGAAGAGGAGTTAAGATACTGGTAGAGACAAATTGAAAATGTAATTAAATAAACTAAGATGGCCAAGAGGGAACATTCAGGGATGATGTCAGATTAGGGAAATAAAAAGATAGTAGAGTTGTCAGAGGGAATCAAAAATATTTCTAGAAACAAGTCCTGCTGAGCCAAAGGGAAATTAAATGAATATGCTGATGTTTACTTTCCCAGCTTTTTATAGGAAATTGGAGATGGTTTTGTGAAAGGCAAGCAGGGAAAAGGTGAGCCTACAAACTATTATCCACTCAAAGTCTTGATTTAAAACATTTGCTTTCAAACACACTAAGGGTTCAATATGTAGTTGTTAAAATTTGTGAAGTGAATTTTTTTTCACAATTTATTTGCAGAAAATACCTTGGGAAATTGGAAAGCTGCCAAACAGGATAAAAGATGTCCAGCATAAATGCATACTGCTGGAATTTTCGGGGCTACAAGCCAGGGACTTCCCATTGGAAGAGCCCTTCTCCCCTATTACCCACTCTATTTGGTCTGAGATGGCAGAGGACTTAGTTTTTAGGGACCACAAAGAGCAGGTGCCCTAGCACATGGCTTCAGAATATCTTGGATGTATTTCCAGTCACTGGTCACCTTTTCATTGGTGGAAAAGTGAGGACAGGAAGGTGGGAGGTGAAGTTTTGTCCTCACTTGAATGTCCTACTTTGAAGGGAATTCTTGGGTGATGGTCGCAGGTGTGTGGCCTCTCTCAGTAATGGCCAGCACTGGGTATCCTGAAAGACTAGATGCAGAGCAGGAAAGAGAAATAGCATGACTGAGGGTGAGATTCACTCCCAGTACAGAATTGACCTCTTCCTGCTTCCCCCCAACTCTGTCATTGATTATCAGCTTCCTCATGGTCCATGGGCCAGAGTCCACCATTCAGGGCCGGTTTCAAAATCCAGTCATGGATCCATGACTGGACAAAGCACAGTGACCCAGGAGGCATCACTGGGTAGCGCATGGGGTTGTTTCCTCAATCCCTTTGGGATACACGTCAGGAGACTCCTCTGTGAGCCACCAAAAGAACGGAAAAAGTAAGAATTGGAGAACTGTCTAGGGAAAAAAAAATATGGAGCTATCATGTGACTGCAGCCAGGAGAATTGTGAGGTTAGTAGTTTGGTCCACTGTCTCTGGTTGGCTTCTACCCCTGACGCTAGCCCTCAGGGTCATCGCAGTGGTGTAGGGGGCACTGTGAGGGCATTGCTGCTCTGGGCCTCTGGCTCTCACTGACCACTGCAGGCAGGCCTGGCTTTAGAAGGGAAGGGGGTGCCATGCTTCTAGTGCACAGCATGCAGTGGTTGACCCTCAGAGACTACCTGGAGGATGGGTAGGAAGGGAAACGAACAGACAAATAAGAAAGAGAATGGAGGGAGAGGATGGAGAAGAGATGAAAGTGGTGCCCACAGGGGTGAGTGGTAGAGAACAGGCATCTGTGCACCCCAGCCCTCTCTGCCTCTTCTCTCCTGTACCTGTAAGTAATGAAAATACCTCTGTTATCTTTGTATCCTGAGGTACAGTTTCTAAGGCCTTTCAATCTACTTTCTCCACATTACATGCCTCATGACCAGCCTGCTCTAACAGCAGCCTTGGTAATCCCATTTCATGAATTAGTACATCAAGCCTCAGGAATGTTGAGGAGTCCCTCGAGTCACGTAGCTATTAAGGGGAAAAAAGGGTCTTGAACTTCAGTTGTCACAAGGAAAGAAAGGGAGGCAGTCAGTCCACCCAGGGACGTTTTCACAGCTCAGGACACTCAGGGAGCAGCCAGGCAAAGAGAGACACATGGTGAGAGGTCTATGGCAAGAAACTTGGAAGAAAAGGCCAAAGAGACCAGAGGTTAAGGGGAAAGAGGTGTGAAGGAAAGAAAACACTCTGTCTGCAGAGCCAGCCTCCTCGCCATCATGTTTCACTTAGCAGACTGTGTCCTGGATTGGGAGATGGATGAGAAGATAAACAACGCCTACGCAGGCTGACTAAGCTCCCCCCTCCCCAGGGGGGACACGTGGAAGGGAGGCACAAATATATCGTCACCCAGGCCTTCCAGAAGTGAGCAAGAAGGAGGGTGCCTGCGAGATCACAGTGGTCAGAGAGGGTAGGATGCAGGTTGGGGTGAGCCAAACCCTGGGCAGAAGCAGTGGGGAGAAGACGGGAAGAGTAGCAGCTGGGCAGGTGTCTTTCCCCCATCAATTGCTAGTCCTCCATCCGTCCTTGGCCTCCCCTAAGCCTCACATTCCAGAATGAGTCAGTGTCATCATCTATCTCTGCTGTCTATTCACAGGGCCAGAGGGGAGGATCTGGCTTGAACATATAAGGCCCCTCAAAGTATGAATTTGGCCCAGAGTGTACCCAAAATGCTCTGTTTTTCACAGCTGTCCACGTCTACAGGATTCTATTAGCTAGAACATCTCTGATGCTATTGAGCCCCTGATGTTCTTGTAACAGAACTTTCATGAACTCATTCACTCCTTCATTCACTTGGTCAACAAACATTATTGTATAGCAGGCATCTTGTTAGACATGAGAGGTGTTTAGCCTTGATGGTCCCAGCCTTCTGGGAGAACACAGCCTGGGGGGCATCCAGGCCAAAGAGCAGAATATTTAATTTAGTATGATAAGTAAGATGGGAGGCGAGCATTGGGCAGAGCTGTAGAAAACCCAGCTGGATGGCTGGTGGTGGGTGGGAGAAGTCTGGGGCAGCCCAGGGCTGGCCTGACAGTGTCACAACTGTAGTAACCAGACTCAATCACAGAGATCACTCCACAGTATCCAGGGCGTGGCCCGAGTCCTCATGGCCCAAGATGGTTAATAGAGCCCCAGCCATCATATCTTTGTATAATAACATAACCATGAACAACAAACCCAATAGGCCTTATGTTGCTTGGTAGTCCTGGGAATTAGCATCTCCCCTCATGCTTGTTTTTAACATCCTTCAGTCATTCGTGCCTCCAATTTCAGTGTTCCTTCAATGCCCTATTCTGAACGTAGAGCTTTACATTGTACAAAAGAATGTATTAGGACTCATCAGCTCTGTCCTGCCCCTCAGAGCGCACACGCACACACACAGGTTGAACTGCATATAGCGACCATGAAGGCTTGGTGCTCAAAGACCCTATAAAGGGTTCATCTAATCCTCACAGCTTTTAGTTTGTTGAAAATCCAGCTTTACCATGGCAGTGGCTATTGTGATGCTGAAGTTACTGCCCAGGAGGCCAAGTGACAGGGTTTGGCCCCAGGCTCCCTACTGGGTCCCGGTACTTTCCATATCTGGTGAGTTAACACCAGACTTGCTTATGGGTTTTGATGTTCCAGTTCAACTTGAGGCCTTACCTACAGATTCACCAACATTCTCCCTTTCTTGCCACCATGCCTTTCTGCTTGGAAACTGGGCCCACAGTCTGAAAGGTGGACCCAGGCGTGTAGTGACTCTGAGCCAGGCCCTGATAGAGTTGTATGATATAAGTCACTTCAGCATTGAGACTGCTCCTTGTAAAAACAGAAATGGTATTAATCCCGGCCTCAAGGTTTTTATGAACATTAAATGCAAACAGTGTGACGAAGTTATTCAATACAAAGGATAGTTTCCTTTCTTTTCCTTTAAAAGGGGTTTCCTCTTACAAAATATTTGCATCCTAGGACATGGAGGGTCTCTGATAAAAAGGGAAGACAGTCAACCACAAGAACTTGGTGCCGGCCTGCATTTGTGGCAGCCTCCATAACAAACAGCTCCAATTCCCTTCTCTCTTGGCTGACAGAATTGGAGGCGAGAGCCTGATACTTATCTCCCTCCATCTGTTTGTCTGTGCGAACTTTTTATAACAGGATGTTTCATTCCAAAACAGTGGCCCCTTCTATACAAGTGTGCAAAAATATTTCTCTTAATTTCCTAGTGCTCTCAGCTTCCAACTGCAAAATCAAGAGGCGCTAAAGAGAAGGCACCTTCCTGACTTCTCTGCTGAGAGGCAGCCCTGGGGAGAGCAGGACTTGGATGCATAGGAGCAGAGATATTATCTGCAGAAGGAATATTATCTCCAGAGACCTCCCTCACTCCCCCTGTTGCCCAGTACCCCTTCAACTCCTCCTGAGCATACCCTTAGCTTGAGGCTGGCTAGCTTCTCCCATGTTCCCCGCAAACAGTCTCTTGCCATATTAATGATTTTGGTCTATCCTCTCTGTTCCTTCTCCCAACTTCAACCCCCACCCAGAGGCCTGATTTCCATCTGTAGCTCCCACTTCTCACTCTCCTAACCCTACCTCCAAGCTTAAGTCATGCTATGCTCTAAGAATTGGGGACAGCAGCCAGTTATGTCACTAGGGTACTCTGGATGCACTGAGGCCTCTGGCATTACTCCACGCAGAGGCAGCTACTGAGGAAGCTTTGCTGACATCTCCTGAAAGGGGTCAAACGGGCCTAGCCTTCCCCAGACCCATCTGGTTCCCAGGAACCTTCCTCCCTGTGGGTCTGAGTCTATACTTAGAAACTGAGTGCTATTAGGTTTAGATGAGTTCATGAGGCCTTAGCTCCAATTGCTATACACGTTGCTGTAGGCAATGGGGTGGCTTAAACAACATTTATTTCTCATATTCCTGGAGGCTAAGGAGTTCAAGATCAAGGTGCTGGTGGATTCAGTGTCGGGTGAGAGCCCACTTCCTGGTTTGTAGACAGCCATATTTTAGTTGTATGCTCACAGGGCAGAGAGCAAAGAGCAAGCTCTGTGTCTCTTCTAAGGACACCAATCCCATTCATAAGGACTCTACCTTCATGACCTAAGTATAACTCCCAAAGACCCCAGGTCCTAATACCATCACATTGGGGGTTAGGATTTCAGGGTATGAACTTTGAGGCGGGGACACAAACATTCAGTCCATAACACAGCCTGAACTGACCAAGACAATGAGGAAGACTGGAGGATCAGATAGACATTTATACCCCAAATACTAAGAAATGCATGTCTCAGCCTAGAAGCCCACCCATCCTGTTTGGTGTAGCCTGACCTTCACTGCAGGGCCCGCAACACAACATTTTGGGGGCTGTGCCTGCAAGCAGAAAGTAGTAAGCTCACCAGAAATACAGCTATCCTAGCCTGAGCTGATAATCTTTTTTAAAACACCTTCCTTTTCATATCTATTCTACAATTGCTCTTACCCCAAGAATGAAGGACTCTGATATGCAACGAGTATGGCTTTACAGATAAATCTATAATTTAAACCTCAAAACAACCCCATGAAATATATATTATGACTCCCATTTTATAGATGAGGAAACTGAGACTTAGGGGAGTTACTTCCTCCAGTATCATACAGACAGTAAGTGGTGGACAGAACTGGAATACCAATGCAATTTTTTCTTTACACCCGAATCTCTTATTTCCAATGTGATCCATCAGATTGTCAATTTGGAAGGCTGAAGTTTCTATAGACAACTGATTGGCATGACCCATCAAACAAAAGAATTTTTGAAATCATTCTTAAATGACATCCCAGGACCATGAATGCCCAACTTCATAATCGCATAAGTATATTTCTACTTATTTCCATTTAGAGTAATCAAATAGTGACCACTACTTTTTTTTGACTTTGCACTATATCATACATAAACCATTATCATGGCATCTATCATACTTGAGTGCATTTATTATATTACATGGCAGGCAGAGTTAAAAGAGCATTCCACACAGTAGGAGATGTCCTTGAGAGCAGGGATCATGACTTACTCCCCAGTGTCAGTACCACCCAGAACCAGGCAAGGGGATGTCCTCCCTTCTCCTGTACATCAGGCAGCCTCATACTTTCAAGTGGCTCCCTGGAATTTCCTAAGTCCCCCTCCACTGCCAGAAACTAGTTTGGGCCAGCAGTTCCTTTCAGGTGGATGGAGGTGTCGTGGAGCCACTTGGCCAGTTCCTGGTTCTAGATTCCTAGGAGGAAGTCTGGGGAGAAGCTAGCTCCCACTGACCAGCACAATGTTCCTTTTATAGAAGGGCATAAGATAGAGTTTCCAGATATTGCTGACATGCTGATATTGGTGACTTAAATGGTTTATAGAGAAAATCTTTTCCCAGAGCCCTGCAGACCCAAAGGGTATGATCAAAGGATTTGTAGCCACCACCCACCCCAGGCACAAAGTATTTGCTCAGCAAATGTTTGTTAAATCAATCAATGAATGGATAGTTTGTGATACTTTGAAATAAATTAAATTAGAAACATTTAAATGTTTTTCCTAATCATGGAATTGTCATTTTCCAAAGATAAGCTGTATGAAACACTGGTATCAGAGTCCAGAGACTTGCTCCCAGAGTTAAGTCAGCTAATGACAAGATGGATACCAATTGGTCCATTCACAAAGCCCACGCACACTCTCCCAGACTTCGCGCAATTCTCTGGGCTTTGGTCATCAATATGTTATATCCTCGACACATTAAATGTGCCTGTATTTCTCCATCATGGGAAACCTAGCATCTTTGAGAAGCTGCCATCCCCCACCCTGCCCACCATTATTATAGGGTCACCAGGGCCAGGAAATCCCAAAGAAGCAAAAAAAGCCTGATTTATCTCAATCTTGTTCAGGGCTAAAATGACGTTTTTTTAAAATTCCTATGCTGATGTTGAAAATGAAATCTTCAAGACAAATGGCTTCTGGACAGTGGAAATTCCAGCCCCAAGAGAGAGGAAGAAAATGAGCTTTCTGTTATGAAGTCTAAAGCCACCAGGACGGTGGTATCTGATTGGCTAATGTGTTATATTGTGAGTGAGGGCTGACAAGAGCCTTATGTGAGACCATTATGTGATTCTGTGGAAGACACCTCCCGGATTTCCAACTACATGACTTCCAGAGGAATTGGGCCTGCTGTCAAAAATAACATGCTTCATATGAAACACAGATTTATTGGGACCTGGATAAGTTATTTATGGTCGTGGGTTTATGGGTTTAATAACCTCTTCTCCAAGAGGGTGTCTGAAGAAGGAAGGCCTTATGGCTAAGAGCCAGAGAATTACACACCGTGAGAGCGGGGGAAGTCACTCCATACATTCCTCTCCCACAGATGGCTTGTCCTTACAGATGACCTGCACCACCAGTAAGTTGGCTGTACTGTATTAAGCACCAAGGGTATACATATAAAACACAGGTCCCAACCTCAGGGCCTTACAACCAAATTGCTCTAACCTGAAAATATCATCAATCATTTAAATGGATATTTAATTTATACCATAAGAATTTAGTTCCAAGTAGATTGAGATTCTGAATTCAAGCAGGTTATTTTAGGCATGACCCTGACTGTAGGATTTGTTTGTTAGGAGTTTAGAATTGAGGATGTTTAAGTAAACAATATGCATGAACCAATAGAGGTAGGAGAATTCAAGTTACTTTCAAGCACAAAAATGGGACAAGATGGGTTAGAGAATAAGGATTTGAAGTAGATCAGAAGGAATTAAGGATGAAAGGGCCAATTTGCTGATTGCATTCTACTGCAATATTTCTATTTCTATAACTCATTGACTATAGCAGTCCATGCCCTGCTTAATAATTATTGAGAACATGTCTCAAAAATATCACAATTTACCCCCTCCCGCCAGTATGTATGCATACACAATATACATTGTATGTGAGTATCTGTTTGTGAGTGGTGTGCTTGGTGTGTGATGTGTACATGAGGGTGTGGCATGGTGGGATGTGTTGATGTAACATGTGTTGTGTTTAAATATATATGCTTTATGGAGGGCCTTTACCTGAACTGGGCAGAAATGTGGCAAGTTTTCCACATTGGTGAGCCCACCCAGTGGGCTTTCTAGGGTAGCACAGTATGTAACAGAGAGTCTCCAGTCCTGCCTTCTCAGGAGAGCGCTTTCCTTTCTTGAAAGACCATTGGGTATGATATCTGGGGTGGGGGGTAGTAGAGGGGGGAGGGGGGAGTCACTTTGTAAGGGGTGAAAAAAAGGGCTGGCCGAGTGGCGCATTGGCTGGGATCTGGTTTTGGGATGCCAGCAGCCCCGGTTCGGATCCCACATATGAGGGCCAGTGACACTGCCCTCTACAGCTAACAACAGCTCCACCTGGAGCTGGGCTGCGAGCCCCAGCGACGGTGTTGGCTGCAGCCCCTGCTGCAGTGGGCTGCCATAGGCTGCAATGAGTGGCCAGCAGCCAGCGTGAGTGGCTGGCAGCCAGCGTGAGCTGCCAATTGCCGCTGTGAGCAGCTGTCCAGAGGCTGGCGACCGATCTGCCTCACCCGGGAAGAGCTCAATGACGATACCAACATGGGCCAGTGAAGCAACGTCCTCCACAACTAGACTGAAGAACAAAAAGACAGCAACTTGTCTGTTCCCCTTCCCCGATTCCCCGAAGCTGTTCCCCTCCCCCAATTCCCCAATAAAATCTTTTAAAAAAATAAATAATTATTGCATTGTTTTGTACATCTGTAACTAATAATAATAATAAAAAAAGTTAAAAACAAAACAAAACAGTAATAATAGAGACTAAGTAACTGGTTAATATCAAATAGCTCAAGAGAGAAGGACCTGTCTCAAAACATAAACATTAATTCTAAGAAGCCCTAACTAAAGACAATTATACCCATTATCTTATAAATATAGCTTTGATCATTTCTTCCAAAAAAAAAAAGAAAGAAAGAATGGCCATTGGGGACTCAATCATCCTTGGAAGAGGGAATATCAGAGCTTCTTGGCTCACTAAGATATAAATGATTTTATATTTCTACTATAATCAGAGGCCCAGAGGCAGGCACCTAGAGAACTGGGCGAATTACTGTGGACAATGGTGCTAAAGGCAGTAATTCAGGCACTAACAACAAAAAGACAGATAGAACCTATGCTTCGGGAAACCAAGATAATCACAAAGAGCTTGCTGAGCAATTAGAGCAGACAAAGCAAACCCTAGGAAGCACAGAAGGTACATCCGGGCTGAGAGGAAGGTGTGTGCTCTGTGCTGTAGACATGCAGAGGAAGACATGGGCTGGAGACATGGAGGAAGTGATGGGAACTTTTCAAGCTGTGTCTGTAGATTGAGGAGGATTTTAAAGTTAGGAAAGGGAGAAGGCGAAGGAAGAGATTTCTCGGATGAGGGGCTCAAAGATAAACACTCTGTAAAGTGGTAAGGACAGATTGTGATATATGTTTGTAATACACTATTGCAAAATGGAAAAAGCCCAGTGTGAATTGAACTTACCTTCCATTTGTACAGAGATGGCTAGGCAGTTTAAAGGGAGAAGAAGGGCTTAGAGTAGGAGGTGAACAGAGGCTCAGTGGAGTCAAGGAAACGAAACCTTACAAAAAGCAGGGAAGAGGGGTTGGTCCTTATGTGACACCTGTCCAGCCTTGCTAACTGGTGCGTATAGAAGTTAGGCTCCTCCTCTACCACAGAGACTGGGCCACAGGGTCCTATCTTCAGGTGTTGCCTGGAACAGAGAGTATATTTTTTTTTACTTTCTTGAGATTCCTCAGGCAGGCATTTCAATGGGGCCAGGGTCATCTTAGGATGTGGCCTCGAGCTGTTAGAAACTATGTCACTTTTTTATCCAAGATTTTATAGGCCAAGGTTGAGGCCTAGCCAAGAAAACACCCAGAGGAGCCTGGCTGGTGTCTGGTCATGGGGAGAGATTTGGCAAGGGATAGCATGAGCTGAGGTCCAGGAGCTTGGAAGTTCTCAGTGAATGTGAGAATCACAGGTGAGTCAGGGTAATCAGGTGCATGGTGTTAAGGTAGGGTGGGGCAGGATATGAGGCTGGAGAGGCAGTTCCTGTTCAGCTTTTGGAATATGCTTTGGGGTTCTCTGATGGAGGAATGGCTGCTATCCTCTGACATAGATACTGGTTAAGGAGCTGCAATTAATTGTAGGGTAAATATGAGGGGCTTGCGGTATACAATTAAGCCAGACTATCTAATTAAATATTGTTCTTTGTTTATTTCCCTACTGTTATTCCTGAACCATTAGCAAAGCGTTATTTAAACCTTCCAGTTGAATATCAGCTACTGGGAAGTAATGGAGGTTGTTCGTTGTGACCCTTCTGGTAGTAAGTGACAGAAATCCAAATCAGCACAAAGGGAAATCCAGGGACTGGGCTGAAGACAAGGCTGGATCCAGAGGCTTTGGCCAAGTTGTTTTTATTTCCATACCTGGGCTTTGATTTCTTTTATTTTTAGTTTATATTTATGTATTTGTTTATTTATTTTTACTTTATCCAACTATGTGTTTCTTCATGTGGCTGAGGATGAAAATCCTAGGAAGCTCCAGGCTTGAATAATTTTTTATTGCTTGGGATTTCTGAATAAAAGAGAAAATTGTTTTATCCCAAAGAAAATAAATCAACTCTCAGGGTCCACCTTGGTTTACTCTATTTGAGTGATGTGTTTATCTTTGCCAAGAAGCAGCGTATTCTGACTGGCCACCCAGGGCCTCTCATTCAGGTGAGGGCAGGGTATCATGAAAGTCCCACCAGGCCACTCAGAGTGGGACAGGGACATTTTCCCAAAGGAAAAACATAGAACTGTTTCAGACAAAGGAGGAATGAATTCTGGATCAGAAAAAACAAGAGACAATTATTGCAAAGAATCTCCTCTTGTTTCAATACTTAGGCCAGAGTGTCAGGAGGAAAAGCCATGCTACAGAGAGCAGGGTGATCATGGAATCATGGCAGTGGGAGTTAAACGATGGAAGGTGAGAGATAGGTTGGTATACTTTCTGGAACTATCTAGACTCTCTTTTCCCAAGGACTTACCAATGTCCAAATAATAATATAACAATAATAAATAATAGGGGAAAGCATTACCAGCAATTACACTAGAAAACACATGTGAGCTTAGAAAAACATTGGTCAAATATTATGCAGAGTGTACCTTCAATTAGCTCGTCAGGCAAAGGGGCCATATACAGCCATGCGAATTTTCCAGTGAACTCCAGACTAATTCACACAAACTAATCCCTTACAGGAAACCTCAGAGAATGAAATATATATATGTTTAAATTATTGTTTGTTTGATGTGTCATTTAAAACAGTGTTTTTCTTGGTGATCAGAAAAGACATTGCTTTGGATTACTGTTCATGCCTGTCAAGGTCTTCCACAAGTTTGCCCTTGAGTATTACAAAAATACTCCCGATCCTACTCAAAGAGTGATCCTCAGACCAGCATCATCAGCATCATCTGAGATCTTCTTAGAAATGCAGAGCCTCAGGCCTAGCCCCAGAAATCAGACTTTGTATCGTAATAAGATCCCCAGGTGATTTGTGTGCACATAAACATTCTAGAATCTCTTCTGCAAAGTACGCTCTTTCCTGTGCCAAACACTGTTGTACAAAAACACAGTTGTAGAAGTTCAAAACGATGAAAGGAAATATAAATAGCATGGGCTTTGTAATTGAGTAGAACTGGGACTGAGTGCCAATTCTGGCTCTGTGACTTTGAGTAGGTTACTTAACATCTTTGAGGTATGCAAACATTAATTGATTTCAGAGCATATGAGGTGCTCCATAAGCATTAGCTCTGTTTTTCCTTCTTCCCACTTAAATCCAGGGATGTTGACATAGTGTTCCTTAGATTATACAGTATGTATAACGTTTAATGAGTGGTGAGTTAATAGCATTTAGCATGTGCAGAGAAACAAATTTGATGTATCAAGCTGCTAAGAAGATAGCTGAATTCGTTACTGCAGCATAAACTAATCTAATTTAGTTACTATAAAGTTGATACCAAGAGTGAGAATCGGCTAAAAAAAAAACTTCAAATGTTTGGCACTGCTTTATCCTAACGTTATTCATATTGGAGGTGGTAAAAAATGATGGTTCATGACAGGCAATGAAAACTGTTCGAATATTTGGGAATAATGATGTGAGAAGTAGATCATGAACTTAACGATGTTATGGCTCTAGGAGAAGGGGTGTGAAATAAGGATGTTAATAGTGTGTTAACAGTGGCAGCATTTGGAAAATAGTATAAGAAAGAGATGAGCTCAGGAAAGAACCGGCCAGTTGAAATGCAGAAATAATGGAAAAACTCTGAGAAACCACCCTGCTCACAAAGACGACATGTCACCTAAGACCCGTATCAGAAATGGCCAAGAAAAAGAGACATGGGAAAGAAAGACCCTCCCTGAGGGCAGATCCAGGGGACAAAGAGAGCAAAGAACTAGGAAGCTTGTCACGCAGAGGGAAAAATCTGGGCCTAGTTGAGGAATGTTCTCCTTCTGCAGGTGAGGAGGCCCCAGAATGTTCCCCGAGTTGCATTTGAGAGTTGTCCGTTCACTCATTGCCCTTTCCACATGGTGGTTTTCATTTCGGTAATCAGTCCCATTTCTGTGATCACATATTGTCTTTTCAGTACATGAGTCTTTGAATCAAGCAGGAAAAAAAAAAAAAAAACGTCCAAACCTAATGTAGAAACTACCCTTCATGCCCCTGGCTGACATCCTGGATGTTGACATACTTGGGATGAATCAATGAGACTTTGGGTTTTCTACTGTGGGCGGGAGGGTAAGTGCTTTCAGTGTGGGAACAAAAGTGAAGCAATAATTGAAGGGCAGATGTTGTCAGCATTGCTGGTGTTGACCGATATTTGGTCCTTTTCTTCTTTCAAGTGCTCAGGGAATTGCATTTATCTTGCTTTTAACTGATGTAACTGTTTCTGACCAAAGAAATGTGAGCAGAAGGAACAACTGTCATTCCTTGGCAGAAGCAGTGCAGAGTCCACGCGAAACTGTCTAGTTTGTCTTCTTTGCTGCCACAAAACCTGAGAAGGGAGCCTCTGAACACCTGGGTCCTTGTGCTGGTTAGAGTCCCCCTCAGTCTTGTGTTGGACACGCCAGGTGAGCAGAGAACCATGCCTTGGCTGCATTAAGCCCTGGGAATTCTGGGATTAATTTGTTACTACTGCATAATTCAAGACTTCTTTGACAAGCATGATGACCTCGCTGCAGAGATTTACAGAGCGTAATCACTCACCCAACTCAGGCTGAACCTTCCAATTCCAACTGGATTAAAGACTTTTCTTTTAGGTCGCTCTGCCTTTCCTTTGAGGGCTGCCAACGGCAGCATGGACTACAGAGATTGTCACCAACAATGAAGGATTGGCTTTGCTTTCTCAGCTCTCTTGGATTTAACAAATCCAATCGGCTGGGCTAATTTTAAATCGGGAGATGCTACAGTCTGAGTCAATAGTTTGTAATTGAGAAATACCAAACAGGATTTGCCAAAACCAAGAGAACCAGCTGACTGAAACATATCTCTTTGGCAGGGCAAAAGCAAATACCACTCCAATCAGAGTGAACAACAAAGAATACAGTATTCCCCACTCCCTGAAATGGAGGGGACATGGATGACAGACAGTGGGACCTCAGAGTACACTGAAGTGGCCCTGTTATCAGGGTGGGCATCTGGGGCATTTGGAATGAAGGGATGGTTATGAAAACAAAGGAAAGCAACCCCTAGAACTACTCTATTGTCCATCAGTTAAGCAATCACTTAGTCAAATGTGTATTTATTACTTATTATGTGTCAGTGATAACAATATTAACTGACCGAAACACATGATGTAAAGCTGGAAGGATTTTTTTTCTGACTGAGTCAGAGGATATTTTCAACCTGAGGACAGAATTGTCTGCAAAATTCCCTTGATTATTTATTCAAAGAAGTGTACATTTTTCCTGAGAAAAGAAATGAGACAGTTTCCTCCCAAGCTCAAAGCCCACATAGACTGGAAGTGACATCAAGCACCCACTGGGGCAAGAAGGGCAGAAGAATCGAGCTCCATTCAAGTTACACACATCAGCGAAGGTCTGGACATGCTTGAATCAGCATCCATTCAAACTGGCCAAAATCCATGTGAAAATGATTCCACCAACCCCCCTCTCGTTCTATGTCCACAGCATAACAATAAACTGAAAAGTAGAGGCTTACTCCATGAAAGTCCGTGGGACAATAGACACGAGGCAGCTGGGAGGCTGGTCCCCACAGTTTTGCACCACATCATGGCCCACCGCTTCTGAGGCTGGGACCTCATCCCAGGGAAACAGGCTGCCTAGAGTCTGGTCCCATATTTGCTGGATGAAGCCGCCGCTGCTTTTCCTTCTGCAGACTGAACAGCCCCTCACAGACCAGACCTTCACTGAACACCTGCTAGGGCCCTGTCTCTGCTCCAGATAATGGAGAAGGGTGCCAGCTTCCTATTCTAAGGAACAAATGGGGACAAAAGTTATGAGCAGGCATACAATCTCCAGGGACCATAAAATCATGTACAGTAAGTGAGAAGTCTATGAGTACAACTCCTATTTCAGTAGCTACAGTCCCTTGCTTTTAGTCCTCGGCTTCTCTCATGTCTCCACTGCTTCTGCCTCTGCTGGTCGCTCAGCATGGGCTACACAGCCCTTTCTCCTCTGTACTGAAACCTCACCCATCAGTCATTGTCCAACTCCACACCACCTTCTTCATGCAATCTCCTTCATCTCCCTGGTCAGGATTATCTGACCCTTCTCCTGCATTCTCTCCCCCTTTTACTAGTTCCATGTACCTCTAATGCCACTAGAATGTGAGCTCCTTTGGAGAAGGGGCCCATAGGCCCTGTTTATATCATTTTCTGTCCCCAGTGCTGTTAATCAAAGCTCAAGTAATGACTGTTGATGGCATTTATTATGATACAAGGAAGTGATTTTTTTTCTTTGGGGAGACAAAAGTGTTTGGGGTTAGCTAAGCCTCTTGGGTGAATTAGATCGCCAGGTCATGAAGGTAAGAAAGAGTGGCCAAAAGGGCATGACAGTCTTTAAGATGGAGAAGGACAGCTTACACCACAATGAAAGTGGGGATCAAAAGCACGCGTGCGGGTAGTACAGGCAGGACCTCAGAGCTGATGACTCCAGAGAAGTCAAAAGCAACATAGACAAAGGTGGCCATGAAGCATTTGATTTGGGGACACAGTAGGAAAGCAGTGGGGCTAAATGTTCCTCCAAGGCCCCTCTGGTTTGACAGTCATTTATAACTGTGATAAAATGGTGTCATCTCCCTGAGCAAGCTCCCAAGTTTCTAGTTACTGAGGACTGTTACAAAACGTGCTCCTGATTTCAGTGTGCCTATGGTCCTGGGCTGGGGTCCTGGGATGCTCAGTGTGCTCTGCCCAGGGGATGCTGCCATACCCTTGCTTCTCACCCAGAAGACACCCCTGCTGCCTCTGAGGAGCCACTGCCCTACCCCACCTGCACCCATCAGAAAACCTCTGGGATCCACGTCGCCCATGTGATCTGTAAAAGTCACGTATGTCTGGCTTTATCACCACACGGGCACGCCTGCCCTGCTCCCATTCTTATGTGATTAGTATCTACTACAGTAAGTTGACTGTCCAAATATTTTAATAATACACCTCCATAAACCTAATAAAATGTATTTAGGGTACTTGTGGGTTCAGGCCGAAGTTTGATGTGGTATCTATTTACTCCTTGGTTAGAAAAAAGAGGAAAAAGAGGCAGTTCACTGTGCTTTTTGTTTTCCAATGTAAAGTGGAGAAGAGGCTGAGTGATATGTGACAGAGGTGTGAATACAGACAGATACATGACACATGCCAAGGAGCCCATCCTCCCAGCCATGCTGTTCCCAGGCCACCCCTTCCTCTGCTCTAGGTTGTCTTCTGGAAGTCAGTCTGCAAACACTTCCTCCAGGCCTCCTCCCCAATTATCACCACTCAGTGTGAGCAGAAGCTGATTAACCCTGAACTCAGTATCACATTTCCTCCTAGAAGATATGCTAAGACTGACGAAGTCACAAATGTGCTGCCTATTTGCCCTGCCCATGGGGCCCCTAACTTACTGATAAAGTGTAAATAAGTTGGCTTTGTCAAACTAGGCAGGGACCTGCCCTGGAAGTTATCAATAGCAACAAAATTGTTAATACTTGCTGACACCAACTCACCTCCACTTATTAAGTGTTGCACAAATATTTTTAAAATATTGGTTTGAAAGGGAGCCGAAGTACCCACGGGTCTCAGTCTGGTCCTGTATCGATCTGGATACCGGCTCCATTCACTGAAACAATAAGAAAGGTCGGGGGTCACTGAGCGCTCCCAGATGTCCTGCTCTTTCCCTCCCACATGATTACTCCTCTTCGCCTCTCGTCACTCCCTCTGAATACCTTCAGGTCCCTTTCCTCACCATCCTTCTCTCCCAGGTCTCTCCAGGTGGGGAATTCTGACTTGGAAATGGAAGGGGGATTATGGTGTCAAAAGGATGCCACCCTCAATCCTCAGACACCTGACCTGTCATTAGGAAGCACAGAAAACCTGGTGAAAACAACTTGAGGCAAACCCAGGTATTTCCATATTCTTAGTCCAGTTCATCAGAATAGTTGCTGAGTGCGTACCGTGTGCCGGCACTGTTGTGCCGTTTTGGAAATGATACCCTTATTTCTGAACCTGGGTGCTCTCATTTGCTTATGTTGCTCCGATTTCATGGAAAAAAATATTGATGGATTGCCTGTTCTGTGTCAGGCACATTGCTGGTATTTCCAACCATTCCATATCTCTTTCTATTTCCAAGATGGGGTCAACCTCAATTTATAGAATCATTTGGTTGGAAGCTAACTCTATTATTGAAAACTATTTCACATATAAGTGATAGAACTCAATTCAGCCAACTTAAGTAAAAAAATTAAATGATACGGATAAAGCGGAAGAATTCTGGCATAGATTTCAGACCCAAAGGAAAAGTGACAGGAAGGTAAGCAGTTCTGAGGAGCCTCCAAATGGGGAGTCTGGGCCCCAAGACTGACTTTGTTGCTTCCCTGACTGTGGGCTTCCTTTTCTCAGTCTCCTCTCTGTGCTAAGGTGTGTGATTAGCAGAAGCCCAGTTCACACCCTTAGCTCATCTCTAATAGGAAAGAGAGACACTGTAACCATCAGTGTGTCAAATCCCAGGGGAGGACTTTGATTGGACTGTTTGGTCACGTGTCCACTTTGAGAACATTTATCTGACTTGACTCACATGCCCATGCCTAAGGCAACAGAACAAGGTGGCAGGACATGTGCTTGACAGCCTACTGTAACCCCATATTTGGAGTTGGAGAAGAGCGTTCTCCAATAAGAAAGTCAATTTTAGGTGGGAATTGCATTCCTATAAGATGGGGGGAAATGTACATACAGAACAAGCAAAAAAAGAAGTCATGTCCATACACTGAGTGTGCTAATTCAGGTCCTCTGAGAAGCAGATACCAAAATGGAAATCAATGTGCAAGAGATTTATAGGGGGAAATTCCTGTGAAGTAAAAGGCAAGAAGGCAGCAGGGATAGTCAGGGGTTTCTGCAGAGTGGGATGCGCACCTGACACCAGAGAAAGAAGAGAGAGGACAAAAGAGGAAGGTGCAGGAGAAGCCCCAGGCTCCCGTGCAGCTCTGAGTGTGATGGCCAGGCAATAGGACCCCAGCGCACCCAGCGCCCATTAGAGAAGTCCTGTATTGGACAGGCAGACCCTGCCCTATACCCATGCTGTGCTCAGTTGCTCTCTGAGAGCATCCCAAAAACAGTGTGGTTTTGGCAAGAATGCTATTGTGCGTCCTGACTGTGCAGCATGAAGGCATCAACCAATCACAATCCTCGAAGGAAGTTTTCTTCTTGAGGGCGATCTGAGCCACATACATCCATGTTTGCCACACTGATGCCCAGAGAGGACCCGGCCCTTTCTCAAGGTGAGTCACATGGTGAGTGCAGTGATGGAGCTGAGTTCTGAAGTCATTATTATCCATTCCTAGTCCCTTGAACTTCCCATTTCATCATCCTTCCCCAAAGCAGATGCTTCTGCTGCCCTAGGACCTGCTTCTTGTTTGGCCATGCTGTTGTGCATTAAGGCCAAGCCTTATGCTGGGAAGGCTCTCATTCTCAAGACACGGACCTGTTCAAAAAGCTGGAAGGGAAACTGGTCCAGCCAAAGCAGTAGGAACCATGATAAGTCTCCTTCAGCTGAAAGGTGACATATGAGTATGTTAAACATACACTGTTCTTTAGCCTGATGTTACCATAAATCTTGAAATGTTTTTCCAGCTAGAATGGACTACCCAGAACCATAAAACAGTGACACAAACAACTCAATACTGTTCTATTTAAAAGCCCCATAGGTATATTCTTCCTAAACATAAAATCTCCTCTCTAACTTGTCTCCACCATAGGATTAGATTTATAAACTCTATATTACCAACTGATCTGGCAGCAAGAAATACATCATGGATGACACAGCCACCTGCAGAGCTGAGCATTCTGGTATTTGCTCCTTCACTGACACCAGGCTGTGTTCACACCCAGCAGTGTACCCAAGGCACAGCCCTGCCTCTGCCCACCAGCAGGAGCTGGCACTCACACCAGCCATGTCACGTGTCAACAAAAAGAAATATCATTCTTTGTTTTATTAGTTGGAATCTAAAGCATGAAAAGAAATGCCTTTGTGGTGTCTAGCCAATCCTGTTCCTTTCTAAATATACATATAACCTGGAATTGGTCACATACATAAATCAGAATAGCCACTGGCCCTGAAATTCATTCAATTTACCCTTTTCTGACCATGATCTTGTAGTGCTTTAAGAGAATTTCTTACCTTATGACCAAGGCTGAGAATGGGGAAGGTAATTATGACAGAGGGAATGAAAGAAAGCTGGTGTTCGTACTCATACAGGCCTACAGCAATACCTTACTTGTTAGGTGGACACATCCAATTATCCAGAAAACAAATCTTTCCTGATAGCTAGATTTAGGTATCATCAGAGTCAATCATAAAAATAGAGGCGTTTATGGGATACAAAGACTCATCTATTTAACACTGTTTTGTACACGATCCAAATAGTTTTGCATGGTCTTGATTCCAAGTTCATAGTCAATTACTAATTGTAATTTAGAGGGAAATTTTAGGAGTAGGCGGTAACTCAGGGTAATAGCTGATTGGCTGGCAATAAAAGTGGGGGACAATGCAAACTTATAAACAGACACAAGAGCTAATAAGCAATAATATCTAGAATTTATGGCAGAACATTAAATCCTGAACATTTCAATACTCCTTGGCATTTCTTACAGTAATGACATTACCACTATGAATACCACCAATTCTAGTAATAATTATAATCGCTGACACAGACTGCCTATTATGTGCCAAGTACTATTCCTCAAACACGTTTCATATGCTAACTCATGTAACCCTCATAATTCAAAGGAGTCGATATTATTATTCTTGTTTTACCAATGAGGTAAGTGAGCTGCAGAAAGTTTAAATAACTTTCCCAGGGTCACAGGGTTACTGAAATATTATATGACATTCAACCAGCCCTACTTCAGTTAAAAACAAACTGTCCCGTTTCTTTTAGATCTATATCTATCCAAGATATTTTTAAATCATCCCTAAATCATCAGACTTTAGTTCACTTTAATAAAAGTCCATGTTGTGTCACTCACTGAACCAGGTACCAGAGATTCACAGATGACCAGACTCAGTTCCACTCCTCTGGAAACTAATAGTCTAGTGACTGTCTTCCATGAGCAATGTGATTTGTTGAGAATGCCAAATTACTGAGTGTGTGTGTGTGTGTGTGTGTGTGTGTGTGTGTGTGTACTAAACCTAATGCTTAGGGTAATTATCCTAACTAATCAAGGGTAAATCTGATGAGCACATATGCTTATTTGTATTTCTGGTGTGTCTACATGGGTTAATTACACATCACTTTTGTATAGTACCCTATATTTTTATATGATACACATATAAAATCATAAGAAAACAAGATTGCTTTCAGGGAAGAAATAGGATAGAAAAAACTTGAAGACGGTCCCCCAATCCTACCACTGAACAGACAGTGAGAAAAAGGGAAGGCTGATGCTCACGCTACATCTCGGAAGCCTGGAGTATGTGTGCCTGGCCTAGAGCCTGAGTCCTAGCCATTTAATGCTTTGGTTTCTGTCACAGGGTGAAGGGCATGGAAAAAAGTAAAAAAAAAACACCATTTGAGTAGGAAGGAGGGATGTATGAATTACTTCCCCATTGGAGGCCATGTGCTTGGCCATATAAATATCACGTCCACATGCACACTCTGTACCTCTATCCAGAAAAGGGTTCCAGCCCAGCACTATAGTATCTCAAAGGCTAGAACAGGGATTTCTACCTGGAGTCTACACTTCTCCCCAAGGGATTCATGGGCAGAATTCAGTGGGGTTTTGAACGTGGTTGGGGTGGGGGAGGGGCAGAATGCTTTATTTTCAATAACTTTAACTGAAAGTTAGCATTTCTCTTCATTATACCTGTAGGCAATAAGCCATAGGAGTACTAGCCACACTTGTGACTTTTCACCAGTAGAAATCAGATATTTCCCTACTGCATTATAGTTGTTGTAGATATTTCAAAATTCTCTTAATGGTCGTTATTAGAGCTAACAGTAGATCACACATAACTCACTGTCTTCTTGTGCAATGTTGCCAGGTGACTTTCAGGCAACCCAAGGCCAGGTATCGTTCAGCCCCCAACTACCGATTATCCAGACATCTGCAAAACAATTTCCATCTACAATTGTCTGTGGATCAATATGTGGAAGGGGATGAGTCGTTTTCATTATGTTACTGAACAGTTTCTAATATAAGCTGTATCAAAGATGTTGATCTAGCCAAATATGAGCTCACTGATCACAAAACTAAAAAATCAATGTATGAGTATCTAAATCAAAAATCCTTGGGTGATTTTTGGTATTTCTTGAGAGAAGACTATTATGGCCTTGCATTATTATCTATGGAAGCTTTCATTACAAATTCCTTAATATAACTTTGTGAACTGGGATTTCTACATTTGCAACCACGAAAACAAAAAAAATCAACATTGACGAAATTTCTAACGTGACATGTGTGTGGCCTTGACAAAGACCACCCCACAGTTCAATATTCTTACTCAAGGCAAGCCTTAATATTTATATGGTTATAAAAAATCAAAACCACTTCTAATTACTTACATTTTTAATGTGTTGTTTTGCTCTTTAACATGTTAATAACTATTGTAAATTTTAAGTTTTTAACATCATGGTAACTATTTTAATCAAATTAGTTTCTTCTGCAATGTGTTTCTTTTGTATATGCTTTATTTTAATCATTTAAAAATATTTCTTCTAAACTGTCACATTTGCAGATGATAGATTCTTTATATAGAAAACCTTAAAGACTCCACCAAAAAACAATTAGAAACAGTAAACAAATACATTAAAGTTGCAAGATATAAAGTAAAAAATCCATTTCATTCCTACATGCTAACAATGAAATTTCAGAAAAAGAAATTAAAAAAAAAACCAACAGTTCCTTTTGCAATTTCAATTATAAGAATAAAATACCTAGGAATAAACTTAACAAAGGATGTGAAGGACTTATACACTGAAAACTATAAGACAGTATTAAAAGAAATTGGAGAAAACACAAAGAAATGGAAAGATATTTGTGTTCATGAATTGAAAAAATCAACATAGCTTAAATGGCCATATTACTGAAGGCAATATACAGATTTAATGCAATCCCCATCAAAATCCCAATAGCATTCTTTAAGAAAATAGAACAAAAAAGTAGATTTGTGTGAAATCACAAAAGACCCTGAATAGCCAAAACAATGCTAAGAAAAAGAACAAGGCAGAAGGTGTCATACTCCCTGACTTCAATTTATACTACAAAGCAATAATAATCAAAAGAGCATAGTATAGTCAGAAAAACAGACCCACAGACCAATGAAATAGAATTGAGAGCCCAGAAATAAACCCAAATATATATGGGCAGATAATTTTCGACAAAGGAGCCAAAAACATACAATGGAGAAAAGAGAGCCTCTTCAATAAATGATGCTGGGAAAATTGGAAAGCCACGTGCAAAAGAATGAAACTGGACTGTCATCTGTCACCACATACCAAAATTAATTCAAAATGGATCAAAGACCTAAACATAAGACCTGAAACAATAAATTGCAGAGAATAAAGTATATCTACTAAACTTATGGATCTTGGGTTCAGAGAGGATTTTATTTGACCTCAAAGGCAAGGGAAGTAAACGCAAAAATAAATAAATGGGACTTTATCAAACTAAACAGTTTCTGTACAGTAAAAGAAACGATGTATAAAACAAAGAGGTAACCAACCAGCTAAGTGGTAGAAGACATTTGCAAATAATACCTCCCATAAGGAACTGATATCCAAAATATATAAAGAACTCGTACAACCCAACAACATAACAACAATCCAATTAAAAAATGGGCAGTGTTTTGGGTAGATACCCAAGAGAGGGATTGCTGGTCATATGGTAATTCTATTCTTCATTTTTTGAGGAAACTCCACACTGCCTTCCATAGCAGCTGCACCAACCTGCATTCCCACCAACAGTGTAGGAGGGTTCCTATTTCTCCACAGCCTCTCCAATACTTGTTATTATTTGTCTTGTTGGTGATAGCCATTCTAACTGGTGTGAGGTGATATCTCATTGTGGTTTTCATTGGCATTTCTCTGATGATAAATGATGTTGAGCATCTTTTCATATGTTTATACCCCAAAAAATCTGAAAACATTATCCATAGAGATATATGCGCTCTGATGTTCATTGCCACTTTATTTACAGTGGCCAATACATGGAAACAACTAATGTGTCCTTGGAAAGATGATTGGATAAAAAAGAGATGGTATATATACACAATGGAATATTACTCAGCCATAATAAAAGAAGAAATACAGTAAGTCCCTGATTTATAAAAAAAATTCCATTCCGGGAGAACATTCATAAGTCAGATTTGTTCGTAAGTCCTATTCGTTTGTAAGTTGGACAAAGTGAGTTTTATACACCTTTGACACAAATGTGCAATGTAAAGCCAATGGTTGAACGATTCATGTTATAAGAACGAGCAACGTCTACCATCTTTTCACATCAGTCCAATCTCTCAATTATTTTCACTTTTGTTTCCATGGTTATGGCTTTGTGCTTCCTAGCAGTCCCTCCACATCACCACTGCTTTTCCTCTTGCTTCCTGACATCCTGGGCTCTGATTGAGCACTGGACTGCTGTCCACTATCGCACTGCACAGTAAGCGCACAGCAGCACAACTGGACAATGTCCGGAAGACAAGTAAGCTACTTCCGTAATTAGTTCGCATCTATGAATGTTCATAATGCAGGTTTCATTCGTATCTGTGAATGTTTGCAACTCGAATGTTTGTAAGTCAGGACTTATTGTAGAGCCATTTGCAACAACACGGGTGGCTCCTGAGGTGATTATGCTAAGTGACATATGTCAGACCGGACAGAAAAGTCAAGCACCATGTGACTTCACTCATATGTGGGATATAAAACTGAAAGCAACAAAGAGACAAGACAAACGAATAAAGAAACAAAAACTCATAGACACAGACAATAGTTCAGCAGTTACCAGAGGGTAAGTAGGGAGGGAAGATAGAAGAGGGCAAAAGGGGTCAAATATATGGTGATGGAAGGAGAACTGACTCTGGGTGGTGAACACACAGTGATATATAGATGATGTATTACAGAATTATATACTTGAAATCTATGTAATTTTACTATCCATTGTCACCCCAATAAATTTTAATTAAAAAAAAAATGGGCAGAGGGCCTGAACAGACGCTTCTCCCAAGAAGACATACAAACAGCCAACATATGTATGAAAAAATCCTCAACTTGGCTATTTATTAGGGAAATGCAAATCAAAACCATGATGAGACAACACATCACACCTGTTAGAATAGCTATTATGAACAAGACAACTAATAAGAAACATTGGAGAGGCTGTGGAGAAAAAGAAATCCTCGTACACTGTTGATGGGAATGCAAATTAGTACAGCTACTATGGAAAACAGTATTGAGGCTCCTCAAAAAATTAAGAATAGAATTTCCATATGACCCAGCAATCTGTCTTCTGGGTATCTACCAAAAAAACCTGAAAACATTTATCTGTAAGATATATGTACCCCTATGTGTATTGCAGTATTATTCACAGTGGCTAAAACCTGGAAACCAAAGTGCCCCTTGATAGTTGATTGGATAAAGAAGATGTGGTGTATATACACAATGGAATATTTCTCAGCCATAATAAAAGATGAAATATTGCCATGTAAGATAACATGGAAGGATCTTGAGATTATTGTGCCCAATGAAATAAGTCAGATAGAAAAAGCTGCAAAACAGATGACTTCACTCATATATGGGATATAAAACTGAAAGCAACAAATGAACAAACAAAAACTTATAGACAGACACAGACAACAGTTTAGTGGCTACCAGAGGATAAGCGGGGAGAGGGGATGGTAGAAGAGGATAAAGGGGGGCAAATATAGGGTGATTGAAGGAAAACTGACTCTTGGTGGAGAACACACAGTATAATATATAGTTGATGTATAACAGAAATGTACACTTGAAACCTATATAATTTTACTAAACAATGTTTCCCCAATAAACTTAATAAAGATAGAAAACATAAAAACAAAAGATATCCATAGGCTTTACCAGGTGCCCAAAGGTATCCATAGCACAAGAAAAGTTAACATCCCCTTGGGCTAAGCAATTTCACCAGGAAGCAATTGAGGCATAAGAGATCAAAAGGCAGCCAGGTGTTCTTGAGAAACACCACGGAAATGAATAATTTACTGTTAAGTTTTATCTAACTGTATTAGTTAGTGAAATGTCAGCTTCTCTAACAAATAGTCCCTAAATTTCAATGACTTGGAACAACAGAGGTTTGTTTCTTGGTTATGTACTCATACGAACTGATTTTACACAGACTACTTATAATAGAATGGAGAGCTTGTTAAAATACAAATCCCAGATATACTGAACAAGAAACTCTCAGATGTTTCTTAGGCACTGTAATTGAGAGTGATGAGGGATATTAGATAATATATTAATGAAGAACATCAATAAAGGGAAGAAGGAAGAAGAACCAAAGCAAGTAACTTACAAAGAAAAACTAATTACGAAACAGGTTATGGTTTTGTTATGTTATGTGCTTAATTTGCTTTATCGAATAAATGATATTCTTGGTTTTGAGCTGTCATTTTAAATAATACGCCCTAAAGTACATTATAATTATGTGCCCATTATTGATTAAAAAAAAATTAAAAAAAAAAAGAAACAGGTTACGGGAAGGAAAGGTGTTCCAAAGAAGAGGCATTGGCTAAAGGTGTCAAATGCGTCAGAGGACGCAAATAAGATAAAATATCTGCATAATTCTGTGACTTCAGTAAGTTCATCATCTGAGACTAGGATGTGTATTATTTTGTTGCTGTTGTTTCAAATAAACCTGATATGGTCAAGCCATTAGGACAATAACTCTAGTGTGGTACAAATTTTTTTTTTCTTTTTTGAGTTTTAAAAAACTGGGTATCGTGACCACTGATTAAGGTACAAGGAAGAAGCAGCTAGTGGCTTTGGGAGAACGTGATAGGTTTGGTCTTACAAAAATTGTGCTTAAGGGATCTCTGAGACAATCAGGTATGGCTTTGCAGAAGTAATTCAAGCTCTAAAAGGAGACTGAGTCTACAGGTTACAGGTTGGGTTTCATCATCCTACATGTGGTTGTCCAGAAAGGCTGTGTGGCTGGAGGAAAAGAAGAGGGAATTATCTGTGTGATTCAAACAAGAAATGTTTTCCCTGTAATCAGAGAAAAGGTTCATGCCAGTGCCTCAGTGACGTGATGAAGAATGGGACAATTACGGAACTGGGATGGAACTTATGAAATCTGTTTTAGATGTCTGCAGATATTGACCAATGCCTCCTTTCTTTTCCTGCCCTTTTTATTTCAAAGAATCAACTAGAGATGCTTTGGGAAATGTTGGCTTGGATAGGAATCCCCTCCCACCACTGGGTAATAATTCTCCCTTTGACTTCATTTCTTAGTAAAAATCATCAATTTCACTACAGGCAGTCCCTGCAGTGTTATTGCTTCTTTTCTTGGTTCTCTGACCTCCAGATAAAAGTCAGTGTGCCCCGTAGACAACAGTCCTGCCTCCAGTCTCCCTGTGGACATGTTGCTTTCCACCAGTGAGAGGGATACTTCGTGGAGGAGGAGAGTGTCTTGTGCAATCATGATCAAATGTAGGACTTATTTTTAAACTAACAAACAATGTTTCTGACTCCCCGAGGAGACAGATTCTAGTGTTTCCAAAGAAAAGGAGAGTCAATGCCACAGGCTGGCTCCCTGGGATGTACTGTAAATAGCCTCAAATCAAGAGTAAAGAAAGCAGCTCAGTTAGGAAGAAAGAAGACAAAACCAAAAAACAAACAAAACAAAAAAAAAAACGGAGAAATGACCACGTTAGCCTGTTGTTTTTCTGAATACATCCATGTTGGCACTGCTCGGCCTCAGGTTGCCCAACACACTTATCGCCTCCCACAGTCAGCCTCTGTCATGTGGAATCAGTTGACATCTGGGGGCTGTTTCATGCTTGTCTCCTTCATCTGCCCTCACTAAGGCATTTGGAGATATCGGTTCCCAAACCAAGCACAGAGAAAACAACGAAAATTAGGTCATCTTCTATATTGCACTGCACATGGTAAAGCTCTCTTGAAATAATGAAATCATTCATTCATTCATTCATTCATTCATTCATTCTTAACAAATATATTTCCTGTCTGTGTAAGTCTCATGTGGAGGCTGGTTACAGGGTTGTTCTTAATTTCATTAAGGGAAGGAGTTAAACAGGCAGATCTGTGAAAATGTTCAGAATATAGAATCTTGGGAAAAGCAATAAGACAATGAGGTTTGTTTGGTGTTTGTTTGTTTGTTTGTTTGTTTGTTTGTTTGTTTTTTAAACCCTTTCCACATCATGTCAAGGATTGGGAGAGGGGTGGTTGTTATTAGCCATTTCCTAATATTAATATGTAGCAGGAAGAGTCAGTGGGTAGAGAGATGGATCTTCCAGCTAACAGTGAAGGAAAGAAGGAAGACCCCAGAAAGCCTTTTACATGATTCAAGAGCCAACTGTCATGGTGGAGAGTGGTCTATATGGCAGCCATAAGTTCTTGTATCATCTTGGCTGGACTACCCAAGAGGCCAGTTCCTGGTGCAGAAACTTTGTTCAGGGATTTAGAGTTTAAGAATAAGGCTGAAAAGTCTAATAGCTTCATTCCATTATTAGCAAATATCCAAGTGTAACTCTGAGTCAAACTTCTCCTTTTTCCTGTGTCTGACTGTAACCTCAGCTGGACCCTAATGGCTGTTCTTTTACTCTCACCCAGAAAATCCCATGCTGAATTTTCTCCAAAAGCTACTTGAAACTGCCTCGATTCTTTTTCAATTCTTTCCCAAACTCTCTCCCAGTCATTTTTAAAGGATGACGTAGACTCCTTTTTTGCTAAGATGAGGCCACATGAGGGTGAGTTCCTTTTGCCTCCTCACTATATAGAGTGCGTTTGTGTAGCTTCTTATACCTTCTTCTCTTCATCCTTGGAGGAATCCCTGCCCTTCTTCAGGCTACAGAAAAAACCCAACTTGTCCCCAGAATCCATCACTTCCATTTCTCAGGGCCTCACCCCAGCAACTACCCTCTCCCTCATCCCCTTTTTCCCTCCCTCCCTCCTTCCATTCATCCCCTCCTGTACCTAGTCATGTTTTTAATTTTACAGTATTTGGACATCTTGTGAGACCTAGCTGGTCAGGGAAGAGACTACTTCTCCCACGGCTAGCTAATTCCTAAGAATACAAAACTGGTCTGCAAACAGTGCCCTTCACAGGCAATCCACCAACCCGGAGTCCACACTCCTAGCCATCTCCTTTATGTAAATCTCCCGCACCAAACTAACACTTCCCCAGCCTAAATCACCCCAGGGCCAGGTACGAATAGGTAAAGACCACTCCGTCCCAGATCCCACTGAGGTTATTCCAACCAGCCAATTATCAGCTGCCTCCCCTGCCTTGCCCACAGAAAACCCCAGGACAGTCTCCTCCCGGCCATGCTTTTCCCTCACTGCTGCTTTTGCTTCTTGACCAATCCTAGTGCTTCCTTATGTGGCCCTTTTGTGGCATGGTGTGCCCCCATCTCAAAAATTGTAAGTAACGAGCTTTTTGCACCATCACTCAGTCACTGCCATAAACTAAAAAGCCATGGATGCATTTTATTTTATTTTATATTTATTTATTTATTTATTTTTAATTAGTTTCAGGTGTACAACACAGTGCAGTAGTTATACATTTTCATGGATGCATTTTAATATACTGTCCTTCTCTCCTTCTTCTCCTCACTCCCTTCCTCTTTTGTTTCCCTTCACCCTCTTCGGTTCCCTCTCTTAATTCGTACTTTTCATTTGAAAAAATTTATATTTTTTGGCAAAAATGCCTTGAAAAGTTTAAAAATTGAAACAATATAGAAAAATGAACCAGAAATATTATGATCCAGAGAAAAATGCTGGTAACATTTCAGTGAACATTTCTCTAGACTTACCTTGTATAAAAGTACATCTATACCGGGGGTGCCAAAAAATGTATACAAGTGGACACTTGGGTCACTGTTGCTCAAGCAGTAGTTCGCTGTAATCAGAAGTGCCTGATGCTGGTGGGAACCACTTTGAGCACCTTTTGTAACTGCAGAAGTCAAACCTCACTTGTATTTACCCTTTGTTATCGGTATATATTTAGTATTACAATATTACAATTAATAGTTTTTTTCTTTCTTAAAATGTGTATACATATTTTGGCACCCTCTGTATTTTTTTTTAATAAATGGGATAATACTTCACATCGTCACTCAATAACATGCTGTTAACAGCTTTTTTTCAGTTTTATTGAGATGTAATTGTCATACAGCACTGTATAAGTTTAAGGTGTATGGATGACATAATGATCTAACTTACATACACTGTGAAACAATCACCACAATAAGTTTAGTTAACATCCATCACCTCATATAGGTACAAAGAAGGGAAAAAGTTGTTAATAGCGCTACCTTTTAATAAATAAAGGTCTAGGTCATCAATTTTAGTTGCTAAAGAAGATTATAGTTATCGCACAGATTATGTACCTAATCTATGATATATTTGGCTGTTTTTATTTTTGCTAATTTAAATAATAATGCAATACACATCTTTATTCATTTATATTTTCACATTTGCCTATTTGTCTTCCTAGGATCAGTTCCTAGAAGTGAATTTGATAGGTCAAAGGATATATCACTTTTATGTACTGATATATATTACCAAACTGAACACCGTAGACTGTCATATTTTATATTTTATCTCACCCCAACAGTACATGAGTGTAATCATCTTAATCCTTCATAAAAACGGTTTTTTCACCTACTAATTGAATCACCAATCTAGTAGGTAAAAAAAAAAGTGTTTATTTTATTTGAATGTCTTTGATAAAGATTTGATTGGTTTTCTTTTGTATATTGATCATTTGTATTTTTCCATTTGGCTACTCATTTGTGTTTTTAATTGTTCTGCCAGACTGCTTATGTATTCAGAAATCAACTCCATGTCAATCATATGATTGGCCAACTAGTTCCCCTCTCTGTTGGCTATTTTTCTTCCACTCTTATTCATTATTTTTTGTTATATAGAAGTTATAACTTCTAGAAATTTTTTTGTTTGAGGGCAGTGTCACTGGCCCTCATATGTGGGACCCGAACCAGGGCCGCTGGTGTCCCAAGCCAGCTCCTAACCGCCGCGCCACTCGGCCGACCCAAGAAGTTATAACTTCTAATACAGCCAAATTTATTTGTATTTTCCTCTTTGGTTTCTAGCTTCCCTGGAATTCTTAGATAGAACTTCTCAACTGCCACATTATAAAAATACCTTCAGTAGTTTTAAATTTACAGTTAAATAGTTGATCCATCTGGAGTTTATTTTGAGGTACAGGGTGAGTGGTGACCTCTATTCCCTTCCCTCTCCCCTCATTTTCCAGCACGTGATTCTCCACCTTCAGAGTCATCCGGGTTCCAAAACCTGAAGTTCACCTGGGATCCTTCCCTCCGTTTGTCCCACACATCCAAGTAGGAACTGAAACAAGCACCATGAACTTCCGAGGATTTCTCAGGCTTTGGGAGGTGTTTCCACATCTATTGTCTCATCTGAGCCTCGCCACAGCCTGGGAGGGTTTAGCTGAATCCCTCCTGTCCACTATGCCTTGAGCAACACACGTGTGTGTGTGCACGGCTGAGCAGGAAGAAAGGAGGGCTGGAGAAGTTGTGACTTAACTCCAGGTAATTCTGAAAGCGAGGGGGTAAAAACGAAGTGCATTGTAGGGCCTGCCTTTTTCCCAAACCCAGACTCTCTTTATAACAACACAACACTTCTGAAACCTTACCCACGCCTCTGTTGTAAACCTTCTCTGCATATCCCCTCTTCTTCATTCCAGCTACTCCAGTTCAAGTTTCATGATCTCTCGCCTGCATTTTTTTCAGGTGTTACCACTGTCAATTTACTCGTGGTCTTAGATTAGTCTTCCGAAATTACAGTTCGATTCACATGCTCAGAATCCTTCAGCCAACTGAGTTCGCCTTTGCCAGGCTCTTAAAGATATGGCCTCAGCCTGGCCTCCTCCCTTGTCTTCCAGTATGCCTCTCCACGGACTGTGTTTCAGAGACACCAAGGGCTTGCCAGCACTCAAACATGCCCCGCGCGCCCCACACCCTTGCCGTGTAGCGAACCCCTGCATCCTTCTCTGTGGGCAATTCCTTTCTTTCCCCTTCAGCTTCCCACAGACCTTTATCAGTGACTGTCTCATGACTCATAACTTCCTGCTTTATAGTTTGTGCCAGGGCCTTACTTTTCTTATCAGGCTGTCAACTTCTAGAGTTAATGGATCACCTCTTCTTTCAATTTCCCCCCTCCCCCATCTCCCAATGCTTAGAACAGTGACTATGCAGGTAAATATTTGAAAAATAAAGTATGTAGTGAATGAATGTCTCCATGAAGGAATTACGGAGTGAAAGGATCAGAAGGGTGACTTCTGATCCTTTTGGGAAGCCTCTATATTCCAAAAGATTTCCTCCTTTTATCTCTTCTGTTTGTCCCAAAGTCCATCAACCCACACTCACCAGGTAACTAAAATCTAAGATCCCACCAGTAAAATGCCATGATTTCCATTTATTACTTTGATCTATGTAAAGTGCTGACATCCCAAGGATAAGGATCGGCATCTCACATTTCTCAGAGACATGGTCCATCATCTATAATAAACAAAGGGTTTGAGAGCAGGAATTTTCCCCAAAGTCTAGAGATATTTGCATATGGGAACAGGGACCCATGAGGCTGCAAATGTGGTAGCTGAAGGTGAAAATGGGCCAATTAGAAGGACTTGCCCACTGACACGAAGATCCACCTGCTTTTCAACTCTAGGTCTGTTTTACAGCCCTCAGAGTTCTACACAGAAGGCTTTCCTCCTTTATTTCACCCCGCCCGCCTGTGACAACCAGGCTGCCTCCTGCAGTATGGCTCTGGGTCTGCTGGACTGCCCATTGAAACAGAAGAGCATGTGATGTAACTCTGTCCCGGTACGGACGTCATCCCTCAGAGAGAGAAAGGGAAGCACTGTGAGATGGGAAGATGGTATGCTCAGAAAGAAACCTGGCAAGTCACACCTTCTTGCCCCAAACGCGAGGAATTACATTGATTGAGAGGCCTGAGTGCCAGTTTGCTAGAACTGAATAAATCAGATTTCTAATGTTTCATAACAGATGTTCTGGCTACAACTCATGAAATCATTTCATATTGCTTTATGCTCCAGTAATAAAAATAAAGTCATCTGGCTCCACTTGGCCCAGGTCACATATCTTCCTCGAAGGGTCACAATGATTTGATGTAGTTCTCGGATCAAAAGGGCTGATATTCTCTGCATATTACAGGCTGTGGACAGGGTTTGCTCAGAGAACAGGACAGATGCTGGCATCACGTATTGTTTGCATCAGATGGCCTGAGGGATGCCTCTGAACCCCAAACTTGCCCTAACTCTGGGCCTTGGAGAACCTGAACACTCTTCAGGAGGCTCACTTTCCACCCTTCACATGTCTCCCATCTGGCAGTGTGAACATCCGAGGAAGGCTGAAAGCAGTGACCAGCCATACTGGATGTGGCTGGCAGGGTTCCAGAGCTTTATCTCTATGGCCCCAAAAGGCAGCAAAAAATGATTTGGCCCTCTCAGAATGAGTTTTGCAGATGAGTTTGGATTCATATTGAGGTGGGGAGTAAAACATGCCTAATGAAGCCTGGTCATAAATCAGAAGAACTTGCAGCATGGATAAATGGTGAAACTGCCAAGATGACTCAACTATTGAAATAACCAAGTTCATCAAAAAAGATCTTCTAAAGAAGACACAGTAGTCCCCCTTATCTGTGGTTTTATTTTCTGTGGTTTCAGTTACCCATGGTCAACTGCTACCCGAGAATAAATTTCCCCAACTATCAATGCCATCTGTTCCTGACCTCCAACCATCAACATCGTCACAGCCCCATGACCCTATGACCCTCCTTCCGATGTAACATCAGAACGTCAGAAGTCACGTAATGCTTTGTCACAATGCCTACGTCACTCCCCTCACTTCATGTCATCACGTGGGCATTTGGTCATTGCAGATCATCACAGGAAGACGGGTGATTACAGTACAAGAAGATTTTGAGAAAGAAGGAGCAACTACATCTACGTAACTTTCATTACAGTGTATCACTATGATTATTCTATTTTATTATGAGCTATTGTTTTCAATCTCTTACTGTCCCTATTTTTAAATTAAACCTTATCATAGATACATCTATATAAGAGAAAGTATAGTAAAGATAGGGTTGGGTACTATCCAAAGTTTCAGGCATTCACCAGGTGTCTTGAATGTATAAGGGGGGATTACTGGAATGACAAAATGAGGGGGTACCTTATCCTCGGAGAAAATATAAGGAAAAAGCTGAACAAGGCAAACTCAGAAGTCAAAGAGGGAGATGATGGGATAATTAGAGTATTGGTCTAGAAGTAAATGAGAGGGAGACAAAGGAACATCCTAAGGCTATGTAAAAGGAACCGTGGCTGCAGCTTCTGAAACAGAGTGACACTTGTTTCACAGGAAGTGTGATGTCCATACTTAGTAAAATAAACGGTAAATACTGACCTACAACATCAACACCATGTAGGATAACGAATTCTAGAGTAGTACACTCCACGGCCTCACAGAGTCTTGGAGACAAATATGCCAGGTAAACCTTACAGTCAAATTAACACACACACACACACACACACACACACACACACACACACACACACACACACGTGCATGTACCCAGACTGAAGAAGAAGTAGGAGAGAGTTATACAATAGGCTAGACACTACTTTGGAGGTCCCCTGCCTTCTGCCCCCAGTGGTGGCCCCATGCTACCTGCCCTGAGGAAGCCCCCTCCCCTCCTTGTCCACAAAGGAAATCTCATGTTCAGGCACTCACTGAATTCCTACATCATGATGCCAGACACCATATCAGATTCTGTGGATGCAGATGTATCAGGCACATTCTAGACCTGAAAGTAGCTGCCAGTCTATTGGGGGAAACCACTGTGTCTGTAAAAGACCACACACATGGGAGTGGAATTGTGTACCAGGCCTGGTGAGATCCCTGAGAAGGGATGGAAACAGAGCACAGGGCCTCGCTTTGCATGAAGCATCTGAGCAGATGTCCTACTGCCCCCAGAGGTCCAGGCTGGTCCAGAGAGCTATGATGGGGAGTACACCTATGGTTCTCGCTCTCATACTATTAGATGAGGACGCTTGTCAAGGTTATGATAAGCCTGGATGGAAAACCATTCTATGGTAATCTGGGGAAAGCAGAGTGACCAGGTTTTCGAAAGCAAATGTGAGGGTACATTGCCTGAGATAAGTCCCTGGGCTATTTCAAAATTCCCGTGACACTGTGGAAAGTATAAAAATGTTATGTTCCCCAGAGCATTTTGGTATAGGAGGATAGAGACAAAAATGCAGCGAATAATAATGGTGGCTCGAACTAGTAAGGAGAGAAATGTCTGAGAATCAGAATGTCAGGGCCGAGAAGGATTAGAAAGAATGCCCAGTTCAACACCCTGAATTACAGATGGGGAAACTGAGGCTCAGCTGACGAGAACCGACTTGTCAAGGTGATGGTGCTAGCCAGTTGGTAGCAGAGGAAGTTAAATTTAATCTAATTACATTTCCTTTGAGGGGAGGTGTAATTTCACACTCACTTTTCAATTTTAGTAAAATTTGCGAGTTAGAGGAAAGGCAAGCGTACAAATTGCCCTGTTTCTGTAATGGCAGGCTTTTGCATTAATTTCTTGATCTTAAAACATCTTGTTTTGGAACCAACAGCCCAAGTTCTAATCCTCTTTGCACCATTTTACAAGAAGCAATGAAGGAGTTGAAGGAACTTATTTCATAGAAGAACACAAGTCAAAGAAGATGAGACGGAATGCTAGGAGCCCTGTTGAATTGGAGAGCACTTCCAGCTCCAGATGTTCAAGGAAGCAGACAGGCTTGTGTCCACCAGGAGATAAGGGATCCTGTGATGACGAAAACCAGTTCAATCACAACCCGATCTAATTTGCAAGCTACAAGCTGATAGTAAGTGCAATAATGAAATCATCTGTTGGACACTCAACGTCCCGCAAGGAGTCCAGTCAACACCAATTAAGTACTCAGCAGCTTTCGCCTTCTACTCACCTCTGAAATGCCCAGCCACCGGTGCACATGAGCCAGCTTCAAATCTGTCTCGCCTTCGTTGCTCCAGGAACTCAGAGAGGCGTGGGGCAAGCTGTACTACAAGTTGAAGGATGGGAAAGGCCACCCCAGAGCAGCAAGCAGTGGGAGGGCAGAGCTGCTGGGAGCCTGACGCTGGGTTACAGACGGACCTGAGAGCCATCGGCCTCCCCTGCATTCAAATTCTGGTTCTGCCACTAACCCTGTCTGAGGTCGGGAACATTCGTTACTATATTTCATCAGTTTTAAAGGCACATTTTTTCCCCTATATTTTAAACCCCCTGAAATTCAGACATGCCTAGCAACTGGTGGACTCTTACAGTTATATTATCAGAGATTTTTATTTCCTTGGGTGGTGGTACCTAAGATAATGATATGCATTACAACTAAAGATTTTAGGTTTGATAACATTTGATAGTATTTCTGATCTTCTGTGCATTTATAAGATAGAAATATTAAATATCTGCTTTGGTGTTTACTGTAAGGGACAAATTAGCTAATAAAAAAAACAACAACACGTTTAAGCAAGTACTCAATATCTAACCATTTCTTCCAATGGTAAATGTAGGTGTTGAACGATAACTCCCTTCCCTGACCACCTGAGCTGGTCATGGGCTGGCCCCAGTCCTTGGTTTACCTGGGAAAGTTGAATAATAAATACAGCTTATGTTTGCGGATTGCTTATTTGGTGCCAACACTGCAAAATGATTTCACTCACAAAGCTCTGAGGCTATAGCACTCTTCTAACCTGCTAAGAACCCACAGGTAATAGCAAAATGAGGACTTGGGTCATCTGTCTATGACACGATCCAGTGCTTCCTGCCACCAAGGAGATGAGCACGAGGTTGATCAGCGCGAATCCTCAGAGGTCCCTGATCTCTTCTACAGTCTGACCTCTGGGTTCGAATGAAGGTGGATGACAGGCTTTTCTATTGTCCTGAGAAACCAGATTCCTATGTCGAAACAAGGTGTCAGGAGCTGGCTGAGAACGGCCCAGGTATGACAGAACAGACTCCTGCAAACACACCCACCCCTGACTACCAGGATCACTCCTGGCCCCGGTGCAGAGCTCTGACCAGGACAACCTGGAGTGGGAGCGAAGGGGGTGGGGAGACACCATCAGGGTATTGTTACAATGCTCTGCACTCAAACAATCTCCTGATGGCTTCCCTGGGCGAAGGCCAACAGCGATGGTGTGTTCCTCACAAGTAGCCTTTTCCCATTTCGGGGACTCCCTGAGGTGTACTCAATAATGCACTCCTCATTCTGAAGCAGATGGAAAAGTGTTTAAAAAGGTGCCAGGTTTATTTATGGAAGCATGAGATTGAATTTAAGTGATGCGCCTTGCCAATATGAAATGTGAACTCTCAAAACAGGAAGTGTGTTTTACTGCCTATTTATTTTATTGCCGTATCAGCTGCCCAGAGCCGAAGAATCCTTCCTCTGAGGAATTATTTATTTTCTAACTTCTGAACCAGAACATCTTGACCATCAGCACTCAAGCTCCTTGCTGCCAGATTTCCAACTACAAACATGTGCCTCACTGTCTTTCAGAGGGGATCCATGGAGGTTTCAGTGAACAACATTCGGACTCTCTCGTATTTTGCACTGAATCTTTTCTGTTGTTGTTTAATGTCAGTGGAGATGTTTCAAATAAATTGAACCGAGTGCCAAGAGATAATAAAAAAATTTTAAATACTTCTTACAATAATGGAGTAATTCTTGAATTTTCTCATATATCTGAAAATGCCCAATAATTAATATTCTGTCACTATCATTTAATTGTATGAAGAGTTTAATGGCAGAAAATGAATATCTAAGTGTATGGACCCATCACTACTGAACCGGCAATAACAAAGATATCACCCATCATTTAGTGAATTGGTTAGTGCACCACCCTCCACATGCACTGACGTTTTCACAGCTTTGCAGATTTGAAAGTTACTACTCTATTTTCCGTTAAATAGACCAATAATAATTTGTCACCAAACAGCATTTGATATTTGAACTAGCCTAAATGTATACGAAACCACTGAACTGGAACTCGAGAAACTCGTGTCTTATTCCCGGCTCTATAGACTCCAGCACTGGCTGTGAGCCCTGAACAAACTCTTTTCCAGGTTTTCCAGGAGGCACTGGATATAGATGAGCGAAAAACGGGCTCTAGGGGGAAATGTTTAATATAAAGAAGGACAGAGCTACTGTGTAACAGTTCTTTCAGCTCTTAGGAAAATCCACCCCAGTCTAGTCTACTTGAATGATCTAGACCATTCTACTCTGAATGCTTCAGAAAAGGTACATGTTCACACGTGGACCTTTCTGCCAAGCTCAAGGTGCTGGGAGAAACTCTCAGGTAGAAGACGTGTTACCATGGCGCCACCTGCTGGAAACTCTCCAAAGCACACCTTTTCTCATGCTTTTTCCTCCTCACAACTCCTCAATGGCTCCCTACTGCTGACCGAAAAGAATCTAAAATTTCTGTCAATTAAAGCCATGTATGATATAGCACAAGTTTATTTTCAGGTCTCATCCCCTGACACTCCTACATAGGTACTACGTGCCACTCCTCAGCATAAGTTCAGAATTTCCTGCCTCCTCAATCTCAAGCCCAGCATTAACTCAATGCTATAAGCCAGAGGAAAATAATACATAGTGCAGTTAAGGGGCCTCATGGCCAGAATACCAGCAGGAAAAAGGCCAGAAGGAATGGGGTGCCCCAATACCCCCATTTGTAGGATTTGAGCCAACAACTCAGTAAAGAACATGGATACATACATAAAACATACGGTATTCAAATAAATATAAGAAAAAAACAGCTAAACTCACTAAGGATCAAACACCCAAATTCAAGTCAAGCCACATCATGTTTTTCCATCATAATTTAAATGACTGTTTTCCATGTGCCATGGTGGTGAGCCTCTAGAAAACAGGTAATTCGTACACTTTTGAAGTGTGGCGTGTCTGGAGGTTTGTCAATACTCATCACGAGCCTTAAATATTTGCTTTCACTTTAATGCAGAAATTCTCTTAAAAATTATCTTTAGGATATTATCACAGTTGTATACTAAGATATATCTACTAGAATGGTAATTATCACTGCAATATTACTTGTGATGGATAAAAAGCTGAGATAACTTACATGACTAACCATAGGAGATTTGATATATTCATATGACAGACTTAAATAGTCATTACAATTGATATTTTGGCAAAAATGTCATTACCTATGTGTTGTTTATATTATATTATTTAGTAAAAAATAGAAGATTGAAGCCCAGCATGTTCTGTTTGATTGTATTTTTGTGTTTTAAGATATGTAAATAGGAAAGTAATTTGAAAGAATTACTCCACAATAGCAATCATGTCTTCTTATCCAGGTGGCAGCAGTGTGAATGGTTTTTATCTTCATTTTTTCCCAAACTTCAAAAAATATTGCACTGAGTCGCATATTTACTTTTATAATATAATATTTTTAAGAAAGAAAGTGACAATTAAAAACCCAATGAAAGCAAGATCTATATTAGGTTGTATCTAATCACATAATTCTTGATTTGGTTAAAGTGAGCGTGTCATCATTTTTGGGTCGGGTCAGTGTCTATTACAGTTTGACATCTCTGGGATACCTAATATTTCCCTCTTTTCTGTTGAAAGTGTGGAGGTGGTGAAGAGGTGCCCAAACAATGACAGGTAAACACTGTAGCTGAGAAAAATATTCTCTAACTGAACATACATACCACTATGAAGAACCATAAAAATAGTTCTATGCTTCAACCTAATAATCCCATTATAAGGGTTCCATCCTAATGACATACTTCCCTTAAAAGAAAAACCATATTACTACTCAAAAATGTCTATTGCTGAGTTATCATTAATAGTGAAAAGCTTGGAAACAGTTGAAATATCCAGTTATAAAGAGATCGTTAAGATAATTCTAGGGCATACATTCAATGGAAACTTAAGTAGTCATTAAAATAACTCTTATGAAAATTACATAGCAGGATTTAAATGCCTGTGGCATAATGTTAAGTGAAAAATAAGTGGAATAAGATGTCGTTGGCTTCTTGGGACGGTGAGTACATAAAAAAGCTGTAGGTAATGGAAGAGAAGAAAATGTGTAGAGAAAGATCAGTAACAACTAGAAGATTCCTAGACGTCATTGTGCTCTATTTGAAATACACGTAACCTATCCTCCTTCTAGGCTGTAAATCTCTGCCTGGGATGGGAGGAGACAATGCAAAATCCACAGCTGTCCAGTGTGACGTGAACCCCTGAGAGTCTGAAGGTGTGAGCGTAACAGAAGCACTACATCTCCACAGACAGCTTTGCAGGCAAGCCCGCTCATGGAAAACTCCATTCCCTGGTGACTTTCTCAAAGGATGTGCTCCGTCTGTCCACTCCCACTCCCCCAAAAAAGAAGCCTTTTAGTTTGTCTCAGAGCAATTTCTAGGGCTCTGAGCTCCTACCCCATACTCTATTGAACTCAGTGATGAGAGATCTTACCATGGGCACTCAGACCTTCAGTTCATAGAACTTAATCTGTTTGCAATTTTCTTTTATACGGAGGGGCCCTATTCTGCAGAGCAGTAGACCCACCTTCCCTAAGTGACCTGGAGGACCCACACCTAAACAAGGAAAGAGAGATTTCAAGAAAGAGACAAACTGGCCTTTAATTGAAGGAAGAACAAGCCAGCTCAGGGAAGCTTTCTCTGGAACAGCAGATCCTCCAAAGACATACTTCTGCGCTCAGAGACATTGGCCTGGCAACTCGCTTCCACACTCCACTTGGGGAAATTTCTTTTCAGCACCAGCCAACATGCCGATCCAGGTTCCTTTTGCCTTGCAGCCTTGAAAGCTTGCACACATTTAGAGAAAATATTTTCAAATGACTCTGGAGCTCTGCTTTATGTTTCATGTTCCTTTGAACTTATTACCTCTTTACAATGTCTTGGACTATTAGTTTGGGAACATTTAAAGTTAATGACTATATGGAAAGTAAAACAACACTTTGATGCTGTTCAGGTCATTCATTTCTCTCTTTCATACACAGGAGGTTATGGAAGGTGGGGTGATGCCAGATCAAGTCATTTCAGGAATAAATAACTTATTTGGGGGTCTATATGGATTATTGCTCAGGGGGAAAAAGAGGGATAGATCAGCTCTGGAATGTCTAAGGGAACCGGAGCCATGATTAATGAGCATCAACTTTAAAACTTGAGCACACACAGATAGGATTACTTCACACAGAGAACAGAGCCTGTCTGACCCAGGCTACCCCAACACAGTCTCCGGAGGGACGTAGCTCACAAATCTTGGTGGTTTCAAGGAAGCAGTGACAGTGAAAGAGATATGGAGAGGTCCTCTTTTGGCTGCAAGTAGACAGAACCCAAAGTACCATAAACTACAATGATGATGGCCACTAAAGAGAGTTGGCAATGTTTTCAGAAGGTCAAGATTGAAGCGATCCGGTCTGGTGTCTCGGTAAAACATATAGTATTCTCTTCCAGATAATAGTGATGGCCATCATAATTTTTTCTTTGTTTCTTATTTCTGTAGATAAGAGCTTGGAAGCTACTTGTGAGATGGATTTCTTTGTGATACATAAGATACTTAAAGTAAAGGCAGAACCACGGAACCAGAGAGTCAAAAGGCAGACAGAGACCTGCTCCTACTAGATTTCCTAGAGATTGGCCTAATCGAAGTTGACTGAAAGAGGAACGGACAATATCCACAAGAAAGTATCTCTCCTCATTGAATAAACCGCAAAGAACAGTAGACCAGGCATAGAGTCTCGAAAACATGAGACAGACCCAAAGGGTAGTCAGCAAAAATCCTAGAACGCCATTCCTTGTTTCCTTTTCCAAAAAAGCTAAATATGTATTTATCTGTGTTGTGTGTACAGAACAATAAAATGATGTCTTTCTCATGCAGCTTATGTTACTAAAAGACACAGTTAATATGTTTAAGCAATCGAGAATAATAGATGATATTGCATTCATTCTCTAGTCATTAAATAAATATTTGTTAAGCATCTATGGTGTGCTTGAGACTGATCTATACATCGATTTACAATGATGAAAACAGAGGTAAGATCCCACTTCTCAAGGAATTCATATTCTAGTGGGAGGAGATAGACAATAAACAAGTAACAAAGGAACAATAAGTGAAGATTGTTTTAGTTGTTAAGAGCAATGAGGAAAACAGAGCAGAGGAATATAGTAGAGGGGGAATGAAGATGGAATAATTTAGATCGAGTGATCAGGGAAAATCTCACTTAGGGAAGAGATGCCTGACTTGAGACTATTCAGGTAGACCTGTAAAGACCTGTAAATGGGAGAGTGCTTCTAAGCAAGAAAACTACATGAAAAAGTCCTAAGGCAAGGACGAGCTCTTTGTATTCAAGAAATAGGAAAAAAGTCACTGTGCCTGGGGCTTAGATTGCGACGGGAGGGATAGCAGGTCATTTCAGAAAGGGATGCAGGAGCAAGGTCATGTGAAGGCTTTTTGTACAGGAGAGGGACTAATCATTTTATTTCAGGTGCGATGGAAAGCCATTGGAGAGTTTTGAGCATGAGAGTGGCAAAGCTTATGTTTCAGGAGGTCACAATTACAGCCCTGTAGAGAGTGAATGGTAAAGGGAGAAGGGTAGGAGGGAGCCCAATTAGAGGGTATCGCAATGCTTCGCGCAAGAAATCATGGTATTCTGGACTATATGCTAAGAGAAAAGCATCTGGACATGTTAATCAGTAGGGCCTACAGAACTTCAACTTGCCATGCAACTGGCTAGTGGTTCCACACATTCAGTCAGGAGAAGCACGAAGGAGCTGGTTTGGAAATGCCAACATATTTTAGGGAAGTCATTTGTACTTAGAATTGTATAACCTCTGGATTTAGGTGCTTTGGAAGAGTTCTATAGAAGAGGTGAACCTGAGCTAGACTTCCAGGAATGGGTAGAGTTTTGAATATGTATTTAATGATGAGTTGTTAAGATTGATTTTAGAGTGTGACTTGAAAAAAAAAATCTGTTATGTCATTACCTCACCAATTTCAGCCATGGGTGATATTTTTTTGCTATATCAAATGTGCTTCTATGTAATATTTTTTTTCCTTCAGTTGAATCCTCCTCTTTTTTCTTATGTAATATTTTTTGAAAAGTAAACATTGTACCAAGGAACTGATGGGCTGGATTGAACACTGGATTGAGTTATTTGAACTCCATCAGCCACCTTATTCTTAAAACTGGTACTCTGTGAGTTTATTAAAACTCGGGACTCTGAACCAAATATTCTATTTAATCATCTTTGTCTTTCCCAATTGACTGAACGTTCCTTAATAGTCAGAAGTGAAAATATGTTTTGTCAGTTTTGCTGTTGTTTTGGGGAAAGGTGGAAACCTTTCCCAAGAACCGTGTTGGTCTCATCCATGCCAGTTTCATCCTTGTCTAACTTGGAGCCAGCAGTGTCAGGGACAGAGTGAGCACTCAGCAAAAGTGTGTTGAACAAATAACTCTATACAGATGATCTCATGGTCTGGATTTCTGAATTTCAACCCTTTGATTCCAATCTCTAGTGGGTTGAATGGTGACTCCCCCCAAAATATGTTCAACCATAACCTGTAAACATGACCTTATTTGTAAAAAGGGTCTTACACATGTGATTAAATAAAGATGACATCATCTCAAGATGACATCATCCTGGGTCATGTGGGTTGACTCTAAATCCAAAGACCATTGTCCTTTTAAGAAGAGGAGCAGACAGAGACAGAGGTCATGGGAACACAGAACCAGAAGCTGGACTTCCATTGCTACAAACTGGAGCCACCAGGAGCCATCTAGAAGCTGAAAGAAACAAGGAAGAATTCTCTAGTAGATGCTTGGGAGGAAGCAGGGCCCTGCCACTCCTTGGTTTTGGACTTCTGGCCTCCAGAGCCATTTTGTTTAAGCAGCAAAAGCTACATTTTGTTTTAGCTGCTAACGTGGTCATTTGTTATGGCAACGCTAGGAAGCTAATATACAATCTATACCCCGCTCAATTAAGCTTTCAGTGAGGAACTCCCTGCCCTATCTGGCAAGGTTAGGACAAGGGTGAGTGTGGCACCCAGGGCACAAAATTAAGGGGGGCACTCACTCAAGCATGCACATGTCTCCAGCTCCTGTGGCCTCAAGGGTTATTGAGGCTAGTTCCCAGAAGGAGTAAGTCAACTTTTAGGACTCACGGTAAACTTGTGCCTACACATATATTTTCAACCAAAGCGACTTAAAGCATTCTGATTGGAGTCAGAACATATCAGAACACCCTAAAAAATGTTCATAGTGTCCTTGTTAGAGACAACAAGTCCTCAGGAGAGTCCGTTCAGAAAGTTGGCTACATTTCCCGAACATTCAGACACCTCATTTTGAAAGAGAAAAAAGGGAACCAACCTCAGGCTGAATGGTAAGTTTTTTACCATTCTCTTTGATTCCCCTGGGTGTGCCAGACATAGATGGCAAGGGGGGAAGTTGAGGAAAGAGCAGGAAGGAATTTCTGAACATGAAAAAGAGAAGCCCAGGAAAGAGTTAGAGAGAAGATCATAGATGAGAGGGCCCAGCAAACAGAGCCTCCTCAGCCAACATGATTATCTGTCCAAATGGTGACTTAGTCCTGACTTGTTCTTTTCCCCTATCTGCTCCCTGATTCCTATATAAACAAGTTAATGAGACAAGTAAGCTTCTATTTCTAGATTTTTTTTTAAAGGTGCTTCTCTGTAATTGTCAATGGAGCCAGGGTTGTTATTGTTGAACAAAGTTGTGTTTTATTAACAGTGACACACACACACAGAAAAAAAGCCAAAATTTTCTCCCTAGAGATGGTAACCAGCAAAAAAGACAGTAATAAGACCATAATACATGAGGGTCTAATCTCTGATTAGTTCATGTCAAATTATAAATGGCTAATATTTTGATTTCCAACTTCCAAAATGTCTCCAACCGGACAACCGAAAAGAAATACATTCTTGGTCCTTAAGTCTGTGATGAAATGAAAGGAAGGAAGTACATTATCTTTTGCGTTCAGCTTATTTGTACAAGCTCTTATTTTATGAGGAAAATGCATTAAGTCTCTATTGGGTCAAATCATCATTGTCCAGTGATAAGAGTTTTCAAGTTGGCAATGATCCGCAGGACATCTTCTGGAGCCAAACTATTTCTTAACAGAGGCGGCAACTGAACCCCAGCAAAAAACCCCAGCCCATCAGCAAATTAGAGAAAAAGACTTGTTGGATAACTCCTTTTACTAGCATTTTATTATATATTTTATCTACATTTTCCATGTTAAACTGCCTGATAGTCCTAAGAGGCAAGTAACCTTTCTGTCATTTTATAAGTGCTAAGAATAAAATTCAGAGCAAAGTGTGCATTGCTTCATTTCTAGCCTCTTTCTTTGTGGTCTTTCCTTCCTCATCTATCCATCTACTCTTCAAACTGGAAATAGCTCCTATGGAGAACAGACATTAAGGAGGTCCCCATGATTTCTGCCTTCTGGTATTCACAGCCTTGTGCAATGTTCTCGAGTGTAGGTGGGACCTGTGACTTGATTCTAACCAGCAGAATATGGTAAAGGTGATTGGATGCCACCAGCATGGCTATGTCACATTATATAAAAATCTGTCTTGCTAGAAGACTGTCTCTAGAAATGGTCTCTCTACTGCATTTAAAGAAGTTAAACTGACGTATCCTGAGGGGTCTACGGAGGAGATCACATGCCAAGGAACTACAGAGGGCCTCTCGGAGCTGAGAGTGGTCCCTGGCTGACAAGACCATAGTCCTAAAACCACAGGAGATGACTTTCACCAACAATGTGAGTGCATTTGGAAGCAGAATCTTCTCCCATTGGTCACTCAAATGAGAATGCAGCCTGACCTTCCTGTTAATTGAGCCTGGTAAGACCCCAAACAGAGAATCCAGTTAAGCCATATCTTGACTTGACTCACAGAAACTGAGATATAGCAAATGGCCATTGTTCTAAGCTACCAAGTTTATGATTTGTTACTCAACATAGAAAATTAAACAGCATCTAGTACAACTCAGGTCCTATGGTAGATGCTAGAGATTCAAAAATGCGTAGGAAGCTGTCTCTACACTCAAGTTGGAGGACACATGGATGGGTAAATATCACATAGACACAATGCAGGGTAATACATTTCAGGTATGACAGTGAACAAAAAAGAGAAATTGAGGAAACCAACTGTAGCGCTTCCTTCTTTCTCCCCAGTTCCCAATGCTCCTTTCTCTATGTCTCGACCTTCATCAAGACCCTGTATTCTCATTGATGGGTGAGGACTGCTGACAACCCCAATTACCACTTTTATTCTGTGAGATATAGCAGGAAACGTGCTCACCGATACCTCTGGGTTCCCTCTCCATCTTTGGCAGGCAGTAAAGTACGTTTTGCAAAGTGTTCAGAAGGGATGGGTCATGTGACTCGCTTCTGGTCAGTGGTGTGTGGATGTGGTAAGGTGTATCACTGCCATACCCACCTCTTAAAGCCCCTTACGCAGCCTCAGACAGAATGAAGAGGATCTGGTAGAAGGTACAAGGCTCTGTATGGTGAGAGAACCCTCGGTCCCTAAATCACATTGTAGAAGGATGCCTGTCATACAACCATCTCACCAAGCTATGAGCAAGAAATAAACATTTATAGTGGCAATCTACAGGGATTTGGGCTGTTTAATGCTGCAGTTAGTCTAGAATGGAATTGAGTTTAATTGGTATCAATGATAATTAGAGGGATGGGATCAATGAATGAAAATCCTTTTCATTGTGTTTAGCTGTCTTTGAGATCTCCAGTATTCTAAAGTTAAACTCCAGTTAACATATCAACCCCGTGGAGCTCTGAGTGTTCGGACAAAGGCATGGATGAATTCTTCACGTATGAATAACCCTTTGTAACTTTAGGCAATAACAAGGCCAGTACGCCAACCTGTCTATCTGCATGGGCTTCTTCCCTAGCCATTTGTAGCCCAGACTTCCCAGTTCATTTCTAGATGGTTCCTAGGACTTTACTTCAGGAGGGAAGGCCTTTTCCAAGGGCTATTAGAAACCCTGGGAAAAGGGCCAGAATGCTTCATATTGTAATGGAAAATAATCCTTCCACCTTCAATCTGCACATTTTATTTAAGGTGTGAAAAATGCTTTTCCAGCTTCAGCCAGGAGCGTTCAGGCCTCCATGGGGACCTGGGCTAAGAGGGGTGGGGGACAATGATTAGGTGAGGGAGAGAACCCTCCCTGTAGCAGTTTCCAAGGGAGCCGCTAATATGTCGTCAGAGGAAAATAAGACTTGACCTCCAGTCTGGTTCATATTACATGTTTCTGCCTCACCCTGGTGCCCAGAAGCCCCAGCTCACACTTGGCCCGGGACCAAGGGGAATTGAATGAAAGGGATCCCTGATGTGGACTTGGAGTGTAGAAGCCATCGTGCTGCCTTCAGAGGTTGAGACTATGGCCAAGCCAAGGGCAGGTGAGGAAAAGGGGGCCTGCTGCATGGGAGCGTTTGAAGACAGTGGAGTAACACTCACAGACTCTCAAGTTTGAGTATTGTTAGAGAGGCTAAAATCAAATCATTTTTCAAAGACACAAAGTAACAACAGAGTAGTTGGCTGGTGGATGTGTGCAGTAGGTAAAGTTTAATTCTTTCATAGTTCTGGGTCCTCTTTTTATGACTGCATTATGCTTTCTTAGACAGTTGTCATTAATATTGCCTGATTTTCCATAACGGTTTCCAGGTGACTAGATGATTATACAATAGTCAAAATTACAGAGAGAGTCCATCAGACACAACATGATGTTTGTTGCGCATCAATATGGTATTCTTCCTCTGGGCCTTTTTAAATATCTTTCGAAAATATAAATGAATAATTAGCTCTAAGAAATAATTTTTTTAAGTATGATTTACTTTATAAACACTAATTTGCACCTTTATTACTTAATGAAGTAATCCTGAATTTCTCAAACTTAATGATCCAAGACTTTTTTTTAATTGAATATCTGGCTCCAGGTTACAGATTAACTAATACAATCTCCATTTTAATTGCAAGACAACTGTAGCTTACAGAGCTTATTTCCTAAGTTCAAAGTTTGTTAGGAAATAGCAGAGTTGGGATTCTCTAAGGTAGGACAAAGTAGTTCTCCCTGACTTTGGGCAAGCTCATTAAAATTTTAGGGCCGGCTGAGTGGCGCATTGGTTAAGAGCTGGCTTGGGACACCAGCGGCCCCGGTTCGGATCCCACATGTGAGGGCCAGTGACACGACCCTCAAAAAAAAAAAAAGAAAAAAAAAATTTTAGGGCCTGGTGTTTCTCAGTGAAATGAGGTCTTGCTCAAGCCTTCTATTCTCACCCCCAACATTCATCCCAACGTTCACCCTCCCAAGAGAGGTTTCCTCATCCTGGGCCACATTGATTTTCTTGTTTTCCAACATGGGCGAGCACCTCTCATCAGTCTCTATCATTTGGATGTTTAATGAGACACTGTTCAGCTGTGACTTGAACATACCCTCTTCATTATGGTAGGGCTCGCACTTGACAATAATGTCCACCGAATATTTACGGTGTGTCAGGCACTCTGGAAGGCATTTTACAGGCATTATGCAATTTGATCCATACACTAATTTATGAAGAAAATATCTATTCTACTTTACAAATGAGGAAATGGAGACTTATAAAGATTAAGTTGCTTCTTGGACATCACATAGGTAGAAAGAGCCATGCTGGGTCCATTAGCTCCATGTGGGGGCTAAAGCCACTTGTGCCTCTCTTCAGTCCCTTTTTCTCTACTAATCTCTACAACTAAGCCATTTGCTAGTTCTGTCTCAAAATAGATCCAAATCTGAGCATTTCATACCATTTCCTCTGTTACGATCCCAACCCAAGTCACCTACATTCCTTGATCTGGTCTGAGAATTCATTCTCTACACAGCAAGCAGTGTTATCTATTTTTAAAGCTCTTGCCATGACAAACTTGCAGTGGATTTTTATTTCTCTTAAAATCTGTACTTTGTCTCATAGCCTATGATTCTCTGAAGATCCAGCCCTTGCCTAAATGTTTTATATTGTAATAGAAAATAATCCTCCCACTTTTACAGTAATATGCACATTTTTATAAGACGTGTGACTGAATTCTTATGGTGAAGTCCTCACACCCAGTACCTCAGAATGTGTCTAGACTTGGAGATAGAGACTTTAACTAGGTAGTTAAAGCAAAATAAGGCCATACCGGTGTGCTATAATCCAGTATGACTGGTGTCCTTATAAGAAGAGAAGGTTAGGACGGGAAGAACACAGACCATGGCAAGACTATATGAGCACACAGAAAGAAGATGGCCATGTGCAAGCCAAGGAGACCTCAGAAGAAACCAGGACTGCTGAGACCTTGATCTCAGATTTCTAGCCTCTTCCAGAACTTTGAGAAAATAAACTTCTGTTGTGTAAGCCACCCAGTCTGTGGTACTTTGCTATGGCAGCCTGTATTAGTCAGGGTTCTCCATAGAAACAGAACCAATAGGAGATAGATAGATAGATGTATGGATGGATAGACAGATAGATAGACGAAAGGTAGATAAGAGGAGATTTATTATAGGACTTGGCTCATGTGATTTTGAAGGCTGAGAAGCCCCAAGATCTGCTGTCCACAAGCTGGAGAACCAGGGGAGCCAGTGGTATAATTCACTCCAAATCTGAAGTTTTGAGAATGGAGGAATAGAGGGAGAGGCCAGTGGTTTAAGCCCAGGTGTGAGTCTGAATGTCTGAGAACCAGGAGCACTGATGTCTGAGGGCAGAAGATGGGTGTCTCAGCTCAAGCAGAGAAAGTAATTTCCTTCTTCCTCCACTTTTTTGTTGCATTCTGGCCCTCAACAGATTGGATACCTACTAGCATTGGTGAGAGCTATCCTCTTTACTCAGTCTACTGCTTCAAATGTTAATCTTTTCCTGAGACCGCGCCTCACACACACTGAGAAATAATTGCTAGACCAGCTAATCTAGGCATCCCTTAGCCCAGTCAAGTTGATACATAAAATCAACCATCACACAGTCCTAGCAAACTAATACTGTCTGAAAAATGCGTACTCAGCTTTAGCCAAAAGCATTCAGGTGTCCGTGAGGAATGGGGCTAAGAGGATGGGGAGCAATGATTAAGTGAGGAAGAGAATCCCTCCCCCTGAAACCCCTTGCCCAGCTTCCTTCAACCACAAAAATCCAGTCTCCCTGGCCTCTTCTTTTCTTGAACTTACCAAGGCCATTCCTGATTGTCTTTGTATGGAAGGGTCCCTCTGGCTATAGAGCTCAGCATGGGTGTCTTCCTCGTTTAATTCAAGTACCAATGAGACCTATCAACTAATCCAATCAGCCTCCCATCACTGTTTTACATTTGTTTTCCTTCATAGCACTTTTTACTCTCCAAAGTAATTGATATATCTGTCTGCTTAACTGTCTCCTCTGACCAGTTTCACAAGAGCAGTGACTGATTCATAATTAAATCTGTGCTAAATGAATGAATGGATGGGTTAGACTCTAACTTTTCAAAGGCATTTCTACAACTAATGTATCTGTACTCCCATTTCCCAATATAGAGCCTGTCACAAAGTAGACTCTCAATAAAAGGCATATACGTGAAATAGAATCACTAAAATACACTGTGTGAATGCTGAATGAATGAAATTAATACACACACACACATATAATGCTTATAAGTCTTTTTCTTTATGGCTTTGAAGTTGGAAAGAAATATGTACAGAAAGGAAAAAAGCCTGTTCTTAATAAACCAGAATATTAAATTTTTGTCTAGGGTGTCAGTAGATATGTGAGAAAGTGGTCCAGAAGGTCACAGAGCCAAACTGAGGTCCTGTCTCAGTCCTTTCCCAGTCACCAACATCCCAGAACATTCCTAGAACAATTTGCCATTATCTCTTTAAAATTGGAAATTGATTAATTCCTTATTTGCAGTATAAAGAAAAAATCTGAATTTCAGGGAAGGTCATTGATATGTTCAAATTTCTTAACACACAAGATTGAAGATAAGAATATACACTAACTTCTTGGTTGTATCCGTATCCCCAGGCCACTTTAACTTCTGTGAGAAACACTTCTTTGCTACTGACTTCAGTCTTCTCAGTTCTCCAATATATGTATACACAAATTTGACATACTCAGGTTTTTGAAATGAAAAAGTAGTTTTTAAGGCTGTGACAGAGACCGGATAAATGGTCATCAATTGTGTTTCCCCTTCTGGGCAATACCACAAAGTCATATTTCCTGGCTCTTATGTAGAAAAGATTGGGCCATATTACTAGTTTTTGAGTATGGAATGTGAGAAGAAGTGGCATGTGTCACTTCTAGACTGAGACAGTTAAGAGCTTTGCAACATCCTCACTCTCCTTTTTTCCATGGGAATTTAGAGGCCAAGAGTGGATAATAATATAGTTACATACAATGGACGATACCTGGGTCCCAAAATGACTTCAGAGAACAGAAACTATAGCCAATGAGCATTAGATTATTATATATCAACAAGAAAAACACTTCTATTATTTTAAGCCACTGAGATTTTGGTATTGTTTGTTATAGCAGTTTTGTGATACTTGTTCTTACTAATAAGGTGACTTGAACTGAACTTCTTCAGTTATTTACTACTTATTGGCCAAAGCAAATAATCTGGTCTAGGCCTGTTGTGAGTTTTAGAGCACTACCCAAAGGTATGAACACTGAAAAAAATGAGAAAAAATTTGAGTTATAACAATCAGCCCACCATAAGAGGAATAATCACAAGTGTTCTTCACTTAAGTCATTGTATGTGTCTTCAATTTCTCTTCTATGTTAAAGAAATGAAAAACTGAATATCATAAATAATATGGAAATAGTTTGTGTTTATGCATGTGTGTAATATAATATATAATAAGTAACATAAGTAATCTAAGATAATACCATCTCTCAAAAGGCATTATTCAAAGTGGGAAAATATATTCACTGGATATAAAAGACAGTGGTTTATAGTTCTTACATAATGTGGCCTTACCAAAATCATTTTTTTTCAAATTTTCTGTATTTAATTTTTAAAATTATGATAATAATTTGAGGTTGTTGAAACAAGTGACACCATATACAAATGCAACATAAATCAATCCTCTGACACCCTCATATTTACAGATATATCAAAGTATTCCTATTGCTTTTATTAAAACATAATTATATCATACATATTAGTCAGCAAATTACTTTTTCTACTTGACAATATATCATACCTATTCCTACAAGTCAGTGATAAAGAATTGCTATATTTTCTAAAATTTTATATATATGCATGCATTTTATATAAATGTTTCCATATATATGCAGAGTTTTTATTCATTTTATTTATTGGATTATATATGTATATTATATTTACTATATGAGCATCTTAAGTGTACAATCAGTTGTATGAAGTATATTTATTTTGTTGTTCAACCATCACCACTATTTAACCGCAGAACTATTTTCATTTTGTAAAACAAGCTTTATACCCATCAAACAATAATTCCCCTCTTTCCTTTCCCTAGCCATCAGATACCACCATTCTAGTTTCTGCCTCTGAGATTTTGATTACTCTGAGTACCTCATATAAGTGAAATCATAAGTATTTGTCTTTTTGTGACTGATTTATTTCCTTTAGCATAATGTCCTCAAAGTTTATATATATTGTAACATATGTCAGAATGTCCTTTCTTTTTTAAGGCTGAATATTCCATTGCATGTACTCATTTACACCATCTTTTGCTTATCTGTTCATCAGTTGATGGGCACAGAAGGTTGCTTCCACATTTTAGCTATTGTGAATAATACTCCTTTGAACATAGACATACAAATATCTTTTTGAGAGCCCTGTTTTCAATTATTTTGAGTGGAACTGCCAAATCATATAATAATTTCATTTTTAATTTTCTGAGAAACCATCATACTTTATTTTGGAATTTAGCAGTTTCATTAAAATACACCTGGTTATTTGTGTTACATGTTTTTTTCTTTAATCTTTTTAGTCTGTTTAGGTGTGTTTGTTTATTTGTTTGTTTGTTTACTTTAAGATTATTTTTCTTGTTTTTCACTTAATTATTATTCTTTGCTATCTATCTTTCTTGTCTTTTTCTTCATGACTTCCATTACCCTTGTATTTTGGGCTTATATTTGAGATATTTCTCTACTTCATAAAATCAAGCTTCTGCAATCACTAGCTTTCTTTCAAGACACCAAGATAAACAACACTTTAAAAAAAAATCCAAGATGTTTCTAATCATCTATATCAAGTACACACATATCAATTAAGGTCAACATTTAGCTATTATTTTCCATATGGTAAAGAACATGTTTGGCCATGTCATCAATTACTGCTCAGCATTTTTCTCACCATTAGTTCAAGTATGGTTATAATTGCTCATATCTGAAGTAATTCAATAGAAATATTCTTACAACAAAATGCAGAAATGTACTCCTTAAGAATATTGGCAGAAATGCTGTGAGAGTGTGTTAAATTATGTGATACTTTTCTCTATTTAAGAAATCTTATTATATGTTGCCATAGCATTTATAATGAGTCAAATTTTATTCCAATAGAAAAATATAATACTAAAAAAAGTAATGGCATTTAGCCTGGAGATAATCTTTACTGGAAATATTCTACCCAAACAAAATCCAGAATTCTCAACTCTAGAAGAAGTCTAGAATCATCAAATTAGTATCAGAAATTATTCTGTCTTTATTAATAAATGCCTAATCAGTTAACTAATTCAATTTTCCAATATTCTACCAATATTTATTAAGCACCATCTCTGTGATAGTCCAAGTACTAGGGACTAGGTTTTTGTTGTTGTTGTTTAATATACGAAGACAAAAATCTATGCCTTTGCATGGGGTCTCACAGTCCAGTAAGAGAGGAGGGCAGACAGCTGACAGATCATTACAACGTAGTATGAACAAATGCAAATATATCCTTAATAGAGAGTCAACAAGGAACAGGGTGGGGGGAACCTGAGGTGGGGAGGGTAAGAGCTATTGAGTAACTACTTCCAGGGGCAGAGGTTAGGGTGGGGCCAGAGGATTTTGGTTAACGCTGCAATTGATGTCAGTGTTTGGGTGGCATTTGTTGGACAGTCTTTGGTTCCAGAATGGACCATATAATAAATATTATGAAGAGTAACAGGATTTTCCTGTCGTTCTTAATTCCACTCCTTGTAGCTAATAGCTTGTTTTGAAGGAGACAGAAACATGAGTCAACTGCAATAAGATCCACAGAGTGGACATTCCCAAAACATTAGCCACTTTGCATCTCATTATCTATTCTTCACTAGGAAAAAAAGAAAAAAACCCTCCAAATTATAAGATATTCAAACAGTGCCAACCCCAGGAGGAAGCTGTGCCTCTAAACTGGAGGCCGCTTTCAAGACCCATGACTCACCTCAGACAGTGAAAGATTTCTGGCAGATGTGCTTGCATTAGGCCATGGGAGTGAGAGATGTTGGGACCCTTTATCTCCCTCCCCTCGGTGACAAGTTATCCTCCTCTGATTATTTCACTTAAGGATGTTCTGTCGTATCATTTGCAGAAAAGTTTACAACAGCCAAAGAGAAGACGTCTTAGGCTCCACATTCATCAATAGCTTGCTTACATGGAAAATTGTATTTTATAAAAGGTGACTCATGTGTTTATGTAAGGATATGTAAGTTTTTACACTGTCTGATGTGACAGCCAATGATAAATCCTTTGAACAAATGTGTTTATGCATTTCTACACGTGTAACACATAGAGTTGCAACTGAACTAATCATTTACATTTTCAAATGTTTTGTCTTTCTAAGCTAATTGATTTCCTGAGCTGGAACCATGCTGAAACCTGCCGAGCCAAATTCTCCTGGTGCCAAAGCTACTCCCCAGCATTGGTGAGACCCATTTGGAAGTTGCATTAAAATGTTTTCAGGCTTCCAGGCAGGGACTGTTTCAAGAAGGGCTCAAAACTGTATTAGAAAATCAATGTATCTTGAAATATGACTATTTTTTGACTTGAAATAAAAACATGTGTTAGGGTTTTTTTTTTAAATGATGAACTGGAAATGCTCCTTAAAAAAAAGAGAGACAGATTTGCTAGGTTTTCCTAGTATAGACTAGAGACATTTGTGTGATGAGCAAACTGGGCAAGCTAATTGAAAACGAAGCTAAAAAAAAAAAAAAAAAAGAGGAGGTAATGAATATCATGGCTTCAAAATTTAAATACTTTCTTTTCTCAAAATAAGCAAATCCTTCCATAGTACAGAGTCACTCACCAGGTTCATAAAGGACCCATTTTAAACAAGGAATCAACAAAAAACAACCTGGAATAATGTAAATGTGCATGTTTTTAGGATATTTCCATCAAGTTCCACTTTTACCACTTAGCAGCTATATGCTTTTGGGGACATTTCCTAACCTCTCTGGGCCTCAACTTCCAAATGAGTAAAATAGAAATTGCACATAGTGAGAAAATGTGTGTAAAGAACTCATGGTACAGTAACTCTTCAAAAAGCAGCAGCTATTTTGATATATGAATACTGATAAATGGAGTAGAGTGGCATGTTTTCAACTATTGATAATTATGAAAGACTCAGGCATCACAAACTCCTTAGGGAATAAGTTGTGTTGAGTAGCTGAGAGTTTATCTTTATAAGCCCTCCAAGTTTTAAAAGATATTATTTCAAATTTAAATCTTTCTAAAAATGTTTTACATATGTTTGTACCTTCATAAACAGAAGATATAAACATTATAATCTAACATTTTCTTAATAACTTAATAACTTGTTAGATACTGCAATTTTCTAAATGTTTTGGAGGTTTGCAATGCCATGTTCTTGCACTAAATAACCCTTACCCTGAAATGTGGGCTGTTTGCTTTATATTGTTTAAAAATGTTCTTATTAGTGGTAATCTGGCCTGAAAGAATCCTCTTTTATTTCCAAAGCAGATAATCTTGCATTGAGAGAATGGGGCTGGCACAGGGAAAAGCCTACAATGTTACATGATAAACTTTGGAAATTTGCTAATTGAAAATATTTTGGAGAGAAACAAGTCATACAGTGACAGAGAGCTGGTATTTAACCTTTCCAAAATTTAAATCTTTCATTTTAAAGAGGTCACCTTCAAATGCTAATTGCCCTACGTATTCCTCCATAATGACCACATATATATCTTCCCCCAGTAATGGCTCAATGTTTTACAGTGATCTGCATATTTATAAACAGTTAAGCCACTGTCCCATCTAGCCTTGTCAACTTTTTATCTAAAAACATCATATTTCCCCATATTTTCTATGTAATCATTCCTTGAGATCACATAGGACGATATACTTACAGCATAGAGAGAGTGAAATAATTTCTCAATTGTTTTGTTTTGCTTTTCTAAGTATAAAATCCCTACAGATTTCTTATGATGAGAATCTGACCCAATGAAATTATTTCCAAAAGGAGGAATTTTTCCTACATTTTCCAATGATTTAATCACAGTACATTGGCATATTCGCTCTTGCAAGAGCCAGGAAAACCTATATGGATTATTTCAGTGCCATAGAAATAAAAACTAGGAGGTACTTAGAACATTTTACAATGATTTACTTACTGTATGATAAAATTTTCCAACTTCAAGCTTAGCTAAAAGTAATTTAATTTCAACATTTTACTGAAACGCAAAGCCAATTTTTCTCACTGGCCAAAAGATGTGGCCAGCTGGAAATCTAGAGCCTATAGAGGATGCCTTAATACCCTTAGGCCACTAGGTTTTTGTTTAGAAAGTTTCATGGTCTATAAAACTAACCTCCTCCCTTCTAACGAGGAAGCAAATCAAGCTAAGTTAGTGTTGAAACATAAATTGGGCAAAGAACATTCTAATCACCCTGAGAAACAGAACTCAATTTACTCCCTCTCCTCAAGAAGATGGAATGTCAGTGGACTGAGGGAGTCATAGAAACTTCTAGTAATGTCTTGGATTAACTCGCTTTGTGGCTTTGCTTTGAGCCTCAAGGCTTTGCTATTCGCTTAGGATTTAGTCCCAGCCCTCTTTAAACACTTGCCTATGTAAGGGCAAAAGTGAGAGCCATATCAGTCAGGCTCCAATCACAAGACAAGAGCCTCCCAGTACGTCCCATGGTGAAAACTTAACATAAAGAATTAGTAGCTGTAACAGGGATTTGACGTAATGAAGAATGCACTAATAAGAAGTAAAGAAAACGCTAAAGAATACAGGAACAGCAGGTAAAAGAAGCAACCACTATCTATCCTTTGGATTGAAATGTGGGGCCCAAGGAAGCGCCTCCCACCCACCTCCCCAGGGTTGACATCCAGTTCTCATTGGAGGGCATGGTCATGGTTCACAGGGTGGCAGAGAAGCTTCTGTGATGCATACCATCTGCTCTCTAGAGTGCCAGGGAGAGGGACTTGCTGGAGGCCCTGCGCTACAGAAGCACTTGGGGGGATTGCTTGGGAAAGCAGCTGGCAGCTGAACGCTGCTGGCTGCTCATGCACTGAGGAGTCAGGTGCTGGGAGCTGTGCATTCTCCAGGAGTGGTACTGGGGGATCCGTACACTGCAAATGCCAGGCCCTGGGGAAGCACATGCATTGCAGAAGCTAGGTGTGCTGCAGGGGCCTGTGGAGAGCACATACGAGAACCAGGAAGGAAAGCCCCTTCTTCCTGCAGTGTCTGACAAAGCGTAACATGCTAGCTAGCCAGAGAAAATGATTTCTCCATGTTTTCACAAGCGAGACAGTGAAGGCTGAGTTTGGAGCTGATAGGCAATAAATCAATAAGTGGACAAGGAATCAGAGAGGAAGCGCCTTGCCTTCCGATGCGCTGAGAGCCAGGTTACCTTCACCAGAGGTAGGTCACCAATGGGGAGACCCTGGAGTGACGGAGGCTGTATGTACGTAGTGTGGAGGCAGCTTTAATAACTGTTGCTTTGAGGTTCTCATCTTCTCTCTGTGTCATTTAGTTATTATTCTGGTTTTGTTCAGCTTCTTTTCTGCTCTTTTTACATAAACGCCAGGACCTCTGGCAGGAATAACATGTTTGATGACTGTCACTGCAAAAATATCATTCTGTCTGGGTTTATTCCAATAGAAGGAGAAGACACAGTACAAATCATGCCTCTATTATGTGTCAGGCACTGCTTTTTATGTCTCATTTTATTTTAACCTTAAAGAATGTAGGCATTTCACCCCCATTTTATACAAGATAATTAGCATAGTCAAGATTACTCAGCTATTAACCCTATGTTTAATATTTATATTACACATCTATCTCCATTTATAAATTGTGTAAATTTTGGGAAGTTACACAATCCTAGGATGCCTCAATTTCCTCATTAGTATAGAAGAGTAATATTGACCTCATAAAATTGTTGGGAGGATTTCATTAGACAATGCATGGTACAAAATGCTTAAAATCATGCTTGGCACATTTTATGCACTCAATAAACATAAGCAAGGAGTAGTGCTAGTGGTGGTGGTACAGAATGGAATAATGCTCAGATGTGTAGAGCACTTGACACTTTCCTTATGCATCGTTGCTAAGCTTTTCCCATTTTCCAAAAATCAATTTCTACAGTAACGCTTGTCTCTTGTATTTTTGATGATGGTAAGTGTTTAACAATCAGCATTCTGGAAAGCCAGCTTCAATTTGTAGCATTTGCCAATTTCCATGGTGTAAATACTCCCACCGTGGCCAATTTCAAGTTACCAATGTGACATTACTGAATGTCAAGTTGTGAAAAGATACACACAATTACTTCTCATGAGCTGGTGAGAGTCAACTCCAGGACACTGTACTGGCAGTAATCAGTAATAAATGATGGAATACAGATAGATTTTTTTTTTTGTACTTGTTGGCAAAAAGAGAAGACATTGTCTTATCATAAACCTGAATTCTTATTTTGGTTTCTTACTGTGGTTTCCATGTTTGTTGGTTGGTTGGTTGGTTGGTTGGTTGGTTGGTTGGTTGGTTGGTTGGTTGGTTTTCACAAAGTACTAACATTATGAAAGGAAACAGTGAATGAGAGAATTTAAACTTTGTCCAAAATATTCTGATTCCGCAGAACACATGGAATGTAGTTTCCTCATGCATATTTCTCATGTACATTTCTCCTGGAAACATGCCAATAATTACCTAAAAAGACAAATGCAAATAAATGAAGAAAGGCTCTGAAGTCTTAAGATAGCAAGGAAACAATCTTCTGTCAGCTTACCCTTCACTACCTTCCAAATTAGCCTTTAGGATTTCTTCTTTCGTTTACTCATCTTTCTGGAATTAAACATTCGTTGAAGATAAACACACATGCAGGGGCCCATTACATCCTCTCTGCTCGTACACAGTCCCTGACCAGGCAGCATATCTCCTGCAAAATTTACTTTTTCATGGGTTTAACATAGGAAATTGTCTGTTTGAATCAATTTATTATTTCCCTTATAAAATATGGTTTTCATAATGTTCAAAGGCTGATATTGTTCAATAAAACACTCTCATCTATTTTCCACTTTAATGTTGGAAATGGTCTGCTTTGGTGAATTTTTTTTTTTTGTCAGCCAAAGATAACTCTAGAGAAAAAGCTGTTTAATCTTTGTTCTACAACTGTTCAGAAGTGGCTAGCATTTGCAGGTTTGTGATTTCCCGTGCAAAAATAAGTGAACTTGCAAAGGCAGCATGTTAAAGGGATCCATTCTCTTTTCCGCCAGTGTTAGGTAAGTGATGCAGGTGGTCAATGAGCTCTCCAGGACAAATAGGTGAATGTTGAGTGAACGTCTTGGGCTGCTTTGGGGTGAACTGGACTGAGGTCTTTCAGGGGTACCTGCTCATTTCTAGGCACTGTGTGAATCACTGTCCCATGTGCAGCCTCATGTATTCCTCATGTTAATTGTTTGATAATGATACTTTATTGCAATCTTATAAATCAAGAGACAGATAAGGGGATAACATGTCACCCCAGGGTCCCCAAATTTGGAATTACCAAGCAGGGATTTCATGGCAGTTTTGTTGGAATTCAAGGCCCATTCTCTGTATAGTATACCACTCTTCCTCATAGGCTAAAGAATCTCAATTTTTTTTTTTTTCGGGCAGTGTCCCTGGCCCTCACATGTGGGACCTGAACCGGGGCCACTGGCTTCCCAAGCCAGCACTTAACCACCGAGCCACTTGGCCTGCCCTAATCTCAATTTTTTTGTGTGTGTTTAATTCCAAAGAAAAGGGTTGCATAATTTCCCTTTGACCAAGTCATTGTGAGAAAAGTAAATTATACATTGCCAGGTAGATGGAAGTATACTTGAATATGCAAAGGTTTTTTCCTAGGAGGCTCTTGGGAGAAAAAGAAAAACATCTGAATTTTTAAAAACTAAAACATCTCAAAATTCTGATCAGATAAATTACTCAATTTAAAACAACTCTTTGTTTGATAGACTACTCAGTATCGGTATTCTTTAAGTAAAACCAAATCTTGTAGCATATTAAAAACACTATCATTGTCACAATGTTGATAAGAATAGAGTCTTTTGTGAATAATTTTAACTCTTAAGAATACCATTGTATGTATGTACAGACTAATAGGTAATTTACAAATGCCATTTACAACCCATTGTAAAAACGTAATAAATTTGACATGGGTCTTGATTTACCCATCAATTGAATGATGATGTTGGACCAGATCAGTGGTTTTCAAACTCCTGTGAGCTGCAGATGCCTTTGCATGCCCAGTGTATGCAGCAGTGATAAGCAAAACTACCCTGGATGAAAGGAGAAGGAGATCCCGAGGGCTGGATTGGTGACTTCTGATAGACTAGGATTTTATGCTTTGAGAAAGATGAAGCTCTAGCATGCAATCTATATTCAAAATCCACCAGGAGATCTGTCAGCATCATATTGTAACAAGAGCTGGTCTTCAGATAACAGTTGCCTAATGTCTGATGGCCCTGGAACATCCATGCCCAGGAGCTATCATATTCCCATTGGGCCAGGCCCTTGATGGAGTACAGAGGACTTATCAGATGCCAAAGTATCTCATGACTTCTGTATGTCCTCACATTTAATCCCCACGAAATAGTGTGCCATTGATATCATTACTCTCATTTTACAGATCAGAAAACAAAAGCTCAGAGACTTAAGGGAGGTTTTTTATTCACCAATTAACAAGTGCTGTACTTGGGTATGAAGCCAACTCTACCTCATACCAGAGCTTGGCTTGACCATAGTGCCTCTCCCCAAAATATCAACACGCCGTGAGTTTCATAATCTCGACACATGAATTGCCACTACCCTATTTTCCTAAGGGTGCCAGCAACAAGTTCTTTTATCTTCATGCTCCTGCTAGCTAGCTTCCTGAAAAGCACCTTCCAGTTCCTGCTGCCACTCTTCTAAGTCCCACCTTTTCTTTAAGTCCTGCCTCCTCCATGGAGCCTGCTTTGGCGACTTTCAACTTCAAGAACTTCTGGTCTCTGGATTAGTTTGTTCCTATTGATACCCCAAAATTTAAGTTTTGAATCAAATTATTGTTCTGATTAGTCTTTAATTTTTTTCATTTTGTATTCTTAACATGAATTATATATTTAATATGAAATATATTTTTATACATTTTTGCATCCTCCACCTTGAGGTATATAACACACAGAAGACCAAACGGGAATATATTTACCCAGGTGCTCAATAAACAAATGCTGAATGAATGTTATCTAATTATCAGTAAACAGTCTTGGCTGTGAAGTCATCCAAAGCATACCACTCAATGCAGACATCATTAATTTAGCCATTTGTTCAAACTACAATGGAATGCCAGCTATGCCCCAACCATTAAGCATAAGGTGCTTCAATGTTCAAATCCTAAGCTGATTGGGGAACTCCAAGAAGTTAGACCTAATGGAGGCCTGAATTGAGGTCAGGGCCAAGGGCATGGAGAGGAAGCCAGGGGTTTGAGGAATTTCCAAGACCTGATGACCAACAGATATTAAGAGAATAGGATAAGAAACAGTTTAGAATAATCCCCAAGTATTTAGCCTGGGGCTCTAGACTATACTAATCTGATGCTAGGGGCAGTGACTGGGAGTACAGGTGAAGAACAGGGTTAATAGATTGAAAACTGGTTCAATTTAGGAAACACTGAGGAAAGGACCAGGGACTATCCAGGTAGAGTAGGATACTGAGGTGGTAAATGGATAGACAGAGCTGAAGTTCCTCGGAGGGGCAAGCCTGAAGGTCAAGATCGATGTCATCAATATAAAAGTAGGAACAAAAACCGTACATGGGGATGAGATTACGTAGAAAGAATATGCAGGACAAAAGAGTAGTGAGTCTATTAAGGGGCTCCAAAGAACATTAATATTTAATAAACAGGTACCAATTATACCTTAACCTGGAGGGAAAAGGGGAACTATTGAAGCAAGAATTGTCAGAGAGGGCCGGCCGAGTGGCGCATTGGTTAAGCGCTGGTTTTGGGATGCCAGGGGCCCCGGTTCGGATCCCACATGAGGGCCAGTGACACTGCCCTCTACAGCTAACAACAGCTCCACCTGGAGCTGGGCTGTGCGAGCCCCGGTGATGGTGTGGGCTGCAGCCCCTGCTGCAGTGGGCTGCCATAGGCTACAGTGAGTGGCCCGCAGCCAGCGTGAGCGGCTGGCAGCCAAACGTGAGCTGCCAATAGCCTCGGTGAGCGACATCCAGAGGCCAGCGACCGATCTGCCTCATCCGGGAAGAGCGCAATGACGATACCAACAGTGAAGCAACATCCTCTGCAACTAGACTGAAGAACAAAAGGACAGCAACTTGTCTGTTCCCCTTCCCCGATTCCCCAACGCTGTTCCCCTCCGCCAATTCCCCAATAAAATCTTTAAAAAAAAAAAGAATTGTCAGAGAAAGAGACTAAAAAGGAATAATATTAATAATAATAATAATAGCAGAGATTTTTAAAAAAGGATTCTTAGACATATCTATTTCTTATCTGACACAACAGATGTTTAAAATTTTGTCACTGTCCCCAACAGGTACACTACATTTGTACAGCTCTGAGAGGTGTGAGTGTGAATGGGACCTTCAGGGCTTGTGAAGCTCTGGGGTGAGATGACTTCCCAAGTCCCTTTCCATTTGACCTCATGCTCAACACCTGAACATTTTTTTCTAATCCAGAGAAAATATCAAGAACAAGCTCCTTGCTCCTACCCCTTTCGTTACCACCTCAAAATATTCATTCTTCTTCATCCTACTGTTCTCTCGGATCATTGGCACATCATGGGAGCTAGCTTCCCTATTACTGCTCTTGCAGTGATACAGTCCAGTCCCACACTCAGTTTGAACAGAAATTTTAAACTTACAGAAACGGATGAAAAAATGCAATGCCAATATACCTCTAACAGCCATTTCTACAAAGGTGTTTTATCAGTTCATTTAGAATTTCCCATGACTGGGGGATATTTCATCTACTGTAATAATAAAATGTTCAAAAGTAGCATCAAATAGAGAACTCCGTACGTGCTCTATATGAAAAGATGTTCCCTTAAAGATGCAGCTCTTAATGCACAGTGTAAAATGCTTGTAGCTTTTATTATGTCTTAGATGAAAAACATGTTTTACTGCATACCAGAGTAACAGACGTCAACTCACTTTTCAAATTGGGAACAGCTTTTCATTTCGTTCTATTCAACAATTTCTGGGTCCTAATTCAACCCTTCTCTCCCTCTCTCCCACCTCCCACTACTATACATGTGTCTTTGGATCAGCAAGGCAATGTCACAAATGGTTTTTTCAAATGGCAGGGACAATGTGTGCAAGGTGACAGAAGGAGGATTTTCAAGATAGGAATCTACCATGGTCTCTCTCCTTTCATTCAGTAAGAAGAAAAGAGAGGAACTGGATGGTGAGATATTTACTACCTCAACATTGCTGATTGAACACAATCCACAGGAAACCCAGATGTCCAGAGTAGTAGATCAGAGAGGGGAATCACGTGGCGGTGGAGCCAAATTTTGATTTCTAGCCTCCTGTGTAAGAAATAAAACGACCATCTGTTATGCTATTAAAACTCAAAATGGAAGCACTGATCACAATCCTCTTCCAAGGGCCACTTCTTTATTTACTGATGAGTAGTCAAACAAGTTCATTCTTTATAAAGTTTTACTATAACTGGAAGTTTAAATATGATTTTAGATGGTAACTCATTGATATAAGAGTTTTTTTGAGCATTCAAGAAACTGATAAGTGTTTTTTGCCTTCAAGGGAAAAATTCAGATCTCATTTCATTTTATAATTGAACACAAACTTTGACCTGATGTTATTCGTCTGTGTTAGATCTGAAGGTCATGAAGCCTACCCAGGTTATAGCAAAGACAGTCTCCTCAGCCATGCTCTTTGCTGGTGAAAAGGTTATTTTGGTTTTGTTTCAAGAGATAGTGGAGCCCAGGATCTGAACATCAACATCGAAACCACAAGATCTGAGGCCTAATCCTAATCCCAATATGGACAAATCTGTAAACTTTCTGTACCAAATTCAAAACCGGGAAGATATATAACTTGCCTCCTTTTGCTCCAAAGGGCTATGACAAGTGGAAGTGAGGTCATCTATGTGAACGCACATTCACCTTCTAAAACAAAGAATGGCGAAGAAAAGCAAGACAATGAAATTTTTCCGAAACAATATAGGATATTTTTCCCTTCAGCTTTTTTTTTTAGATAGTCAAGTTTAAAGTCAGTGGTGCCCGTTTAAAAAGCAAAATCACAGAAACATGCAGGAAAATTTGGAATCAATTTATTTAAAGACATGTTCTTTGCAGCTGTTGTTCATTAGGGTACTTTTATTGACGTGTCCAGAAATCTTTCCTAGTAGTTTAGGCACGCGGGGGCTTTGAGCCCTGTGAAGTATAGCAAATTGCAGATGAATTGGTCCAGAAATGTAGGTTTAAAAAAAAAAAGCTTCATAAAATAGAATATTCTCAAGGGAGTAATTGGTGGGGGGAGGGAAGTATGTACTGACACTTAAAAGATCCTTGACCTTCTGGAATGCACATCGAAACTTCTGCAACAGTAGCCCAAAAGGCCTGAGCCTCAGTACTCAAAACCACTTTCATAAAGCCTGCTCCAAGGATTCCCAAACGAAATGACCCAGGGATAATTAGTTTCTAATAATGTGACGCTGGCTTTAAGAGACCTGTTTTACTGAAAAGCCTTTGTATTGGTGCATCACAAAGTTTCTGGGTCTCAGGAAGCATAGGACTTTGCCAAGTGGATTTGGCAAAAGATGGAGGAGGAAAAAGGACTTTAGCAAATGGAATAGAATAGTCATGGACATGGAGGCTAAGAACACGAAGCAAGTTTGGAAACACTATGCAAATTCATTTGTCCGTTCAATCTTTATTTCATAAACACATATGGAGCTCCTATTATAGGCTGGGTGGCATTCTGGGTAATAACAAGACACATCTCTGGCATCAAGCGATTGGCAGTACAGTGAAGGAAACGGGCATGCAAACAATTTCAGTGCAGTGTGTCAAGTCTTAGGCAGAGGTAATAATGAGTCCTGTGAGAGCTTAGTGCTGCAGAGAAGCGAGGATGTGTTTGGGATGTGGGGAGGGCAGTGGGGCGTGGTATCTGCAAGAAAAAACTTCTCAGGAAAATATAACACCTGGACTGAGACCTGAAGAACAAAGAGATGGTCGCCATACGGGAATTGGGATGAAAGGGTCTTCCAGGTTGAGAAGCAATATGAGGAAACGGCCGAAAGCTAGAGAAAATGTGGTGGGATGCAAAAATGCCAAGAAGATGTGGCTGGAGTTTGGATTGTGTAGAAGGGGGTGATAGGAGGGTAATGGGAGGGAGAGAAGGTGTGGAGATGAAGAAAATCATTAGGTGAGGTAGGTGGGAAAGGATAACATTGTGGAAGGCCTTGAATGTCATGCTAAGTTAAAGGATTTTGGTTTGGGGTCCTATTGGAAGGTATGGTGATGGTCTTAGCTTCTCAGGGAGGTCACTCTCTGGATGGTGGGGCATGGACTCTGATAGGGAAGACCAAAGAAAGCTGGTGCTCAGCCGCTATATATGGGCTAATAGAAGAAGAGAGAGTAAGGCAACAGCATCGATAGGAACTGCAGCGTAGCTGTGTCCCCTCTGGGAACCCTTGCTGACACCCACAAGTCTGGGTTCATTATGGTAATAGCATTTAGGCCTGCTCATTTATTTGTCCTCTCTGGCAAAAGGGAGTGGACCTTAGTCACTGCTATGCTTCTAGAGCCCAGATTCAAGGAGAGTGATTCGGAAGAGGCAGAGGAGGGGTGTCACAGGAGATGGAAAGTATGCTGAGGAACTCAGAAAACTAACACATACATGGTGGTCAGAAATGCCTGCGGAAGTGAACTGAAAAGTCAGCTGATAACCCTTACCTTGCCAGCATCCTTATGTGGGAGTGAGGCTTTCAAAAAGCAAGGACTTTGGAGGAACACAAGATCTTACTATTATTTAATCACCTGAGCCCTGCATTTCTGTAAAGTGGAGGTAACATCTGCCTTTTTGGATTGCGATTGGAATAATTACATGTAAGAAAAGGGCCTGAATACATTGTTGATTTTATTTATGAATAAACAATGAGAAGAGATGATAAATCCCTTTAATCTCCCTGTTTCTCAGATGGTCTATCCTCTACTTTCTATCTGTCGTCTTCTTGTATCAGTGCCCATACTCTCTGTATTCCTGTTGCTTTGGAAGAATTGTGCCTGCTCCATTCAAGGGAAACACTCTGACGTGTGTACATGTGATCTTAACTCTCCTTGGCCAATTGATACTTCTCTTCCATAATTGTTCTCTCTCTCCTGCACCATCAATTTCTCTTTCTCTACACCATCATTCCATTCTTACAGTTATACTGTCATTTCTTCCATCTACAAAACAATCCAAGCTGTGTTTCACCCATATTTCCATCATCTCTCTGCTCTGGTTCACAGCCATTTTATATAACTACTTTCTCTACTTTCTCCCTTGCCTCATTTTTGATCCTTAATCTCCTCTGATTGGGATCCTGACCCACCATACCACTGAGGTTCCTTTTGTCAAAGTCACCAATGGCTTCCATATTGTCAAATCTAATAGTTCCTTCACAGTTTTGTTTTCCTTGACCTCTCTGAAGCATTCAGAACAAATGAACTGATTTTTAAACACTTCACTCTTTTTCTGAGTGAAACCACTCTTTCCTGATTTTTCTTCTAATTCCTTCCTCCTTGTCAATCAGTGTCTTTTGTCAGATTATTCTCCTTTACTAAATCTTTAAATAAAGGAGCACTTCAGTGCTAAGGGACTTGTTCTCTTCTCTACCTAAGCCCTATCCCCTAGCTAATCTCATTTGGTCTACAGCTTTCAATACTACTCATTTGCTGATGGTTTCCAAACTTCCATCACTAGCAATGATATCTCTCAACTGCCTATAAGACATCTATGCTTATAGGTACAATGAGTATCTCAAAGTTTACATGTTCCAAAAACAAAAACAAACCTCTATTACATCTTCATAGACCCAGCCTTTGTCATCTCAGACAATGACTCCACCACATCTAGTTGATATCCTTGACCTTTCTTTTATTCATTCTCTGCAACCACTCCCTGAGCATGTTTCTTATTTGTTCACGTATCTCCATCCATTACTACTCTTCTAACCCACGCACCGACCATCTCTCTCCTGGACTATTATAATAATCTGCTAAGTAATCTTCTCTTCACTTCCCACCCCTCATAATCCATACTCCACACAATTCCATGAGTGATCATTTCAAAACTTAAATAGGGGCCCGTCTACCCCAAGCTTAAAGAGACATTCATTAGTATTTAGAAGAAGTGTCTCATCCTGGTGTTAATGTCCTACATGATCTGGCCCCAGGCCAACTTCTTCAACCTCCTTTAGGACCACTTGAAACCTCACCTCACTCTCCACCTCGTTTTCATTGCATGAAACACACCAAGCTCAGTGCTCTGGATGGTTTCTCTGCATGGAATACTTTCTGATTGGTTTTGGCATGGCTGCCTTTTAGCCTAAATGTCACTCAGAGACAACGTTTCATGTTTATCACACCATCCTCTAATAATTCTCTACACAGCAGCCATCACACTGTCTGATTGGTTTTATATTATTTGTCTGTATGCATGTCTATTTGACTATGGACACCCAACAAGAAAATAATCTTCATTAGAGCAGGTTCTTTATCCATCTTTTTCAACGCGATATCCTCATGACATAGAGTAGCTCTGGGCACAAGTGGGCACTCAAAAATAAGTACTGAAGGAATGAATTGATCTCTTTATGATGCTGGAACAGGCCTTAGAGATTATCTTAATCCAACATCTTCACTTTACATATGGGGAATCTGAGACCCAGATAGGAATAGCTATTTACCCAGAATCACATAATTTATCAGTAAGAAATATCTCCCACATTGGTCCCTGAGCACCCTCTTATGTTTGAAATAATACCAAATACCTTCATTTAAAAACAATCAATATACATAAAACCCTACGCTATTTTCTGTGAGAGCACATCACAGGACAGATTAGCTCTGCAGGCTGCTCTCAGGAATGAACTCTGATGGGACATATGTTGCCCAGCAAATAGTCTCTAGAATCCCGAGTACTCCGGAGCAAAGACCTGGTTTTCTGGGAGCCCTGGGAAACCATAGGCCTCAAATAGGTAGTTTCCACATTTGTTTGAAGAGAGGACAAATGCTGAGTTTTGTTAGAGTGATAGAAAACACATGTGTTTTCTCACTTCATATCCCAGAGAAGCTAGCTGTCAAAGACGCAGCTTTTAGCTCCCATTTCTTCCACTCTTAAAAAAACCAAACATGTGCCAACATGGCTGCAGACCAGACATTTGAGCAATATGAGACTGGAGGGTAGGGTAAGGCCAAAAAATAAAGGCCTTGGATATCATTAGAAGGTATTTGGCTTTTTAAATTTCTTCTCTCTGAAGTCAGTGTTTCACCATTAAAAATTTTCAGAAGAGTGATGTGACCAGATCCATGTTTCAAAAGGATCACTCTGGCTGTGTATGGATTGGGATGGATTGGGAGAGAATAAGACTGAGAATGAGGACCAATTAGAAGGGTGTAACACTAATCTAAGCAAAAGAGGATGGGGGCTGGAAAGAAGGCAATGGCAGCAAGAGTAGAGATAAGTGAACAGATGTGAGGTATAACCAACAGGAATAATCATATTAAGGGCATAGGATTCACAGGACTTGATAATTATTTTTCCTCTGGTCAGGGGTGGCCAGAGACTGATTTCCAAAAGAAAGCAGAAGTGATGTGTGCAACTTTCAGGCCATCTCCTAGGAATTCTCACCCTAAGTTCCCTCCCCGCTTCTTGTTGCCTCTGATTTGGGGAGCTGTTTGTGATTAGAGCAATCTTAGAAACCACATTCCAGGATGGCAGGACTTCTTTCTTACTTTCAGATTTTTACATGAGAAGGAAATATTCCTCTATCTTATTGAAGCCCCTGCAATTTTAGATTTCCTTGTAACATGGCAGCATTAACTCAACCCCAGGAATGGGGGAAAGAATGCCTGTACAAATGCTGAAGAAACAATGGCTTCAAAGGTCCAATGCACACAGGAGCCATCAGTTAAGAACTCCCCATAACAAGCCCGTTTGATAATTCCATCAAAAGAGTTGATAGCAGATATTATCAAAACCATGTTCCTGAATTTTTGAAGGCCTAAAAATATTCATATCCTTTGTTCCACTTGCATTATTATTCTAGCCAAAATAAAGAATCAAAGGTGTACACAAAGATTTATGTAAAAGAGTACCAATTATACTCTTGTTTGTATTAGCAAAAAAAGGGAAATTAACAGATATGTCTAACAATATACAACTGAGTGAATAAATAAGTGGTGGTACATTCAAAAACTACAATACTCAGTATTCATGAGAATCATGATCCTGAAGGGTATACTAGTTAATGGAAAATACCTCACTGTACAATACTAAACAATATAAAGGTCATTTTGATGTCTGTGTGTTGATTATGTCAGGAAATACATTAAGAACATGCTTGGAATTGACAAAAAACAATGATTTTAAATCATCATCAGTTCCTACTTTTGACTAATTTCTATGTCTTTCACTCAATTACTCCAAATTAGTGAGTTTTTTACCTCATAGACAATGAACTTTTTCAATTAAATCAGTTGTGGTTCTTCACTCATTAATATGTTGAAAATTTAGCATCCCTCCTATTCAATACAAAGTTTTCATCCTACATGATTATTTCCACTTACAACTAATTGAAATTCAATTTAAAATTCCGTTTGAGAGTTGTACCAGTCCCATTTCAAGTGCTTAGTAACCACACATGGCTGGCGGCTACCATTACCATCAGCACCAATATCCCCATCGCTGCAGAAGTTCTAATTGGCCCCCTGATCTACCTTCACCTGGCCTTGGGTGAAGTGCTTGGGATTCAGCAAGGAAAACAACGCAGTTCTGATCTCAAGGTTCTCTCCAGCAAGTAGCATAGACAGACATGCAAAGAAAATTAGAGTCTGCGTCATACGTGGGCTTGTTCCGCTCCGTTGTGCAGAGGCCGGCCAGACACGGATCCGCATGCCGACCTAGAGACCTGCAGTGGGAGGGCTCTTGGTCAGAGCCTCCTGCGTCTCTAGGAACCAATGTCATGGGATCATCACTGCGCCGTGTGAAGCAATAAATCATAATTGACCAAGATTCTCTGGGAATGGTTTGCATTCTAGTACATTAATCGTATTTCTTTATACAGTCAGCAAACATATACTGAGTGCCTGCTATGTACCAGGTATGTTCTAAACGGGAGAGATAGAACTGATTAAAATAGCCACAATCTCCACCCTCATGGAGATCACATTCTTGGGGGCTGGGAAGACAAAAGACATATAAGCACATAAATTATCTGGACTAGATAGTGATAAGCACTATAGAGAAAAATGGAGTTGAGCAGTTGGGGGAGGGAGGTAAGGAATGCCAGGCCATAAGAGGAGAATCAGAAAGTGTGGAGGGAAAGTGTGGTTAAATGGGGTGATCACAGAGGGCCCCACTGGTAAAACGACAATCACACAGAAATATGAAAAGGCTGATTCTTACTGGATCTTCCATTTGGAAAAGGCCTTTAGAAGCCCGTGTTATAGGACACAATATATTATTAGTATAATATGTATTTGTTATCTCTACTAATTTATTGGAAATTTTATACAGGCCACTATTCCTCTCTGGTCCTCAGTTTCCCCATCTTCACTTCAAGTGTTGTAACTAAACGGTGTCTGAGAACATTTCTGGTTCTTAAAGGTTCTGATTTAAGCACAGCACAAAAGGGGAAGAAAAATTCTATATGCCAACTGTTAGACTCATACATTTGTTCAACAAGCATTAACTGAGAGCCAAATGTGTCACGGGCTGTGGTTGATAACTAAAGATAAGAAGGTGGGGAAGCTGATTCTACCTTCAAAGAGCTCCCAGTGGCAGGAGGGAGACAGTCAAGAATTTTCATTGCCACTTGGAGGCTCTCCGGACTGCTCTCTGCTGCTGGCTGTGCAGTGAGGGTTCCCTGCCATCCACACTTGCCAGCCATACTACACAGTCATGCTGGAAAGGCAGAGAGCCCAGGGCCATCAATCACCAGAGGCTGTCCAAAGAGGGCGGGCCATCACCACATCCCCAGGAGAAATGTGCCTGAGATGAGGGAGCTGTCTCCATGGATGTGATGATGATGGATGGCTCAAGGAAAGCATTTTTCATCTCTCAGTGGTACAAGTGTGTATTCTCACTCTGGGGCCAGGTTCTAACTGGGATGCCTGCTGTTCTGTTTTCTTAGCTGTTGTCACCTTTTCCCCTTTACTGACAAATGGACCCATTTCGCAGCCCAAGTGACTCATGACTGCTTTAGGAAGTCTAGATTAACTCAGTGTGCCATAGGAAGAAAATAAAGACAATTATTTTTAACTTGACATCTTAAACCTCCATCTTCATCTTGGCACACCCCTGCTGAAAAACCCTATAAAATGGTTCTATCTTGACCATGTAATGTCATCTAAGTTCCATTTCCATTTGGCTCAGACAACAATTTCAACCTTCTCCCCCATCACTGAACTAGACAGGCAGAACTCTCACTCAGACATGCCACATCCACACCATATTCCATGATTTATTCCTACCACCCCTTGCCCAACTGTGTGGCCTCTATGAAGCTGTCCTTGATTGCCTCAGGCCACTTGACAATCTCTGGTCCTTTGAATGCTTATTGAGTACCAGCTGCACAAAGATGGTAAGGCTGAGTGCTTTTGTTCACAGACGAAAGTCTGCCTTTCCCCGAGACTTCTGGGTACAGACACCTTGTCCTAGCCACCCCCTCTTCTCCAACAGCACCAGGCTGAGTGCCCAGCACATGGAAGTCGTTGTAGGAAATCTAGTTAGCTGATGGATTCTTTCAGTGGCCCTCTCTAATGTGCGCTAATTCCATCAGCAAGTGGGCAGGGGACCAGGTTTCCTAGCTTCAGCCTTGATCCGCCTACGATGAGGCTTGGTTTTAGCAGACCAAGAAAACAGACCCATGCACTGTGACGTCTGGAATGCTAGGTCACTGTGGACTAGTGACTCCAAATGCAGCATTTCTGATTCAGAGAGAGCAACTTTCTGAACTCATAACATTAAAATTATTGGCTTAGTCACCAATTCAATTTTGCCTGTAGAGTCTGCCTTAAATAATAGATGAGTCCCTCACATCCCTGGAACCTGCAAGTTTTGTAAAATAATTGTACTTATAACTAAACCATTAAAAGGCTTTTATGCAGAACCTCCAACATCTCTCTATACCAGAGGTTCTCAAACTTTAGGATGGATCAGAATCTCGTGGGTGGCTTTCCCCCTAGAATTTCTAACTCAGGAAGTCAGAAGTGGAGCCTGAGAATATGCGTTCCTAATGAGTTTCCAGGTGGTGTAGACACTTTGAGACTAGGACTGTATCCTAGCACTTTCCTCTTTTTGTTTATTCTTCCCAAGCCTCTGTCTACATAATGGCATCATTTTAGATAGCGGTTTTCGTAGTGCATAATAATTTGTGCATTTTTAATCTTCTTCTGAATTATAATGTGTATATTCCCTGCCCGTGATAAGAACTTACAGGTTAGCATAGCTCTAAGATAAAATTTCACCAAATAAGAGGACCTGTTGGAAGTTGGGTTGAGAAGCTGTCCTAAGAACCATGGTAAGAATTACTTAACCTTTGTATGAGAATGGAGGGTTACTAAGGTGACATTCAGCCCCCAAGTGAGTCAGTCAGGGAATTAAGTTGATTTGGGCTTCAACTTCTTGTCTGTTTTGTGCATTTCTGTATCTCCATCTCCTGGAGCAGTGGCTGGCACTAGAAGGCACTCATTAAATATTTGTGGAAGGAATGAATGCATTTAACAAATGAACATTTTCTGCATGTGCTCTGGGTAATGTAGCAGTCTCTGGAATGGGTGTAAGTGCAGGCAATTCAGGAAAACTCCTGTAGCCCTTGTTGAATGCTTTGTCTTAAAACAAGCCACTTATGAAAGAAGAGTCATTAATAAGCTGCCCCTGGTTTTCAGGTGCTGCATGGGCAGCTTTTGTATACACAGGCGGCACATGCCCAGCTATCTCTTTGCAGAGTTGTGCAAAGCAACCTGCACCTGTGGATATGCTCTGCATGCTGCATGGGTCCTAAACTTTGTTACACAAGGTTTTCTATTTGCAATTAGAACCCTTTCTATGCACAGATCAGTCCAGGATCAGAAATCAAATGCAACACCGGAAACACTGTGAGGGAGCCTGCTTCCTACTGTGCATTACAGGAAAATACTAAAGCCTTTTCTTTAATGTCATTCCAATTAAAGCAAATAAGCGAAGCAATACTGTTGGCGAGTCCAGTGCCCTTTTTACCGAAACAAAATAAGAGCTCTCCAGGCACGTGGTGGTTTTTAACATTTAATCAATAAACCCGAATGATTTGAGGGTCTGGCTGTCTTAATAAGGGGCTTGTGCAAACACAGGGCAGTAAATTAGATTTAAGAAATTTGCAAAAATAAGGGAAAATTATATTAGAAAGGTGACGTTAACATTCCAAAGCACTCAGACCTGGGGACTGCGGAGTCCCTGAGCCAAGTGGGGAATCTATGCAGAGCCCAGTGAATACTGAGATCGCTCTTGTGCTGTTGAAGGTGAAATCTGCGGGAATAGTGGCTTCAGCCCCAAGCAGCAGGAGACCTCTCCACCGCTGGGCAGCTGCTTTGACAACACCGTTGACAGATTCTGAAAGCATTTCACCCCCTGCCATCCTTTGGCAAAGAGCAGCTTTGCTAAAGAAGTGTTTTCTCAAACATTCTTGTTAATGACCCAGCTGAGGGACTGCTCACTGGGTGCCTTCTCTGGCACGGCTGTTACAGTATTTCATCCTACTTGCTTAATTTCAGGCAGTGCTTCCTCCATACATAAATACATCAAGTTATATAAAAACCAGGACTTTTATCTGCAGAGAGGGCTTTGGAGAGTTCCATTCTCTTGCTCTGTAGGACAAGAAACATCATTGTTTCCCCCTTTGATTTAGAGATGTGATTTATACGGGTTTACCTTTCAAGCTTCTGTTTCAGTTGTGCTAACTCTCAGGTTTGGGTGCATTTGTTTGGATTTACTGACCCGAGTTTAATTCTTGATTTATCATCTGTAGGCTTCAGAGGAAAAATAAATTTTGATTTAGGGAAACACGTTTTCTATGGCTTATATTTTCCACTCAGAGTCAACTATTAGTTGGTTTTAGCACAATTGAATTATGACCCTTCCTTGAAGGCCCTTTTTTAATGAAATTAAGATGGATTGAAAAGCAAGTATTTCCCATATAACTACATGAGATAAAGTTTCCTCGCCACGTCTGACTTACACGAACCGGGTCCTTCTGAAAGGAGCATGCAGGCTTCTCCCCAGGTCACCTCACTGGCGAGTCCTCTGGTCTTCCCCTTGTGATCATACACTGGTTTTCTCATTCATTCATTTTCAAAAATATTTCCAAAGATGTGTCACAGAGGGTCACATCACAGGATAAGCATGCTCTTTTCCTAAAGGTTCTATGCCTTTCAATGTCTAAATAAACAGTGTTGTGAATTATCCAAAACTAACAAGTGAAGGAAAAAGGCATCACAAACTATTCCTAATGTGCATATAATTTGGTGTATTCCTCTATTTGGATCTTTGGGATCCATGGTCTAAAAGGAGGGCAGCTCTCAACGTCCGCTTTGTGAAAGCGATCTCTTCTCCAATCACACTGGGGTAACAGACAGGGTATGCAAAATGGTAGAGCAAATGCATCAACTGGGTAAAACTTATGCAGGACCTCTCTCTCTGTACTATGTACTGCAAAGCACGTGGGCCTATGGTTTTCAAAACAAAGTAGTTTAAATTTAAAAAGAGGACTCCTTTCAACTCAACAGTCCATTGAGTAAAAGTGGACATAAAGCCAAACAAACTGGTGTCCTGATGGTCAGTGGCTTACTAGTTTCAAGTAATGGAATAAATGGGGTCATGGTTAGCCTCCATTTCATTACCCTTAAAAAAAAATACAATAGTTGGACTTCAGGAAGACATTACACTCTTTGAATGTTCTGCAGGTTGATTAGGAAATTAGTGAAAGTATGAGGTTTGGGAAAACATGGGGGAGCATTTTACATATCCTGTCTCATCCTCATAAAAGCCATAAGACAGTATCTTATGACCAAGATCTTAATGTGTTAACAATAAATATGACTTGCTGTTGGTGGAGCAGGGCAGGGGGCAGGAGGCAGTGTCCACGTGAGAGTGCAGGAAAGTGACATCAGACAAGGGCAGGAGGTTGAGGGAAGAAAAAGAAAACAAAAAAGATTTGCTAAGATATGTCAGGTGGTCTAACATCCCTTAGGGATTATATTTCCTTTAGTCAAAAAAAATGATAAAATAAAATAAAAATTTTAAAAGGAAATGTTATTTCTAACCAAATATGCTCCTTTTCCACACTTCTTACCACCACTCCCATCCTTGACCCTGTTTGGTCCTCACCAGATTCATCCCATTGGCAACAGTCCCCAAGAAAGAATACTTAAAAGGGAATATTTATAATTTCTTTTTTTTTTTTTTTGAGTACAGTATCACTGACCCTCATATGTGGGACCACAACTGGGGCCACTGGCTTTCCAAGCCAGCGCTTAACCACCACGCCACTCGGCTGGCCCTAAAAGGGAATATTTATTAATTAGGATTCTCTCACTCATTCATTGACACTCTCTCATCCCATAGAAGTACAGATATTAGACAAAGTCTTCACTCACGAGGCTCCAAGAGTCACTGTAAGGGGCTTCTACCCCTTAGTTGAATAGTACCTTTCCTGTCATGACAATCAAAGTGTCTCTGGACACTCTGAATGTCCTCTGGGGATGAAATCAACCCCAGTTGAGAACTACTATGGAAGAGGAAGTGATCCATGCAGCTCTGGCTTCCTGGACTCATGACCCCTGGCACAGTTGCATGGCAAAGCTTAGTGGGAGCACTGCAGGTCAGGAGGGAGGCTTCTCTTCAGGCAGAGCTGAGAGGCTGGTGTTGGCTGGGGGGAGGACTGGTTTGCCACAGTGGGAGTGGAGAGCAGGAATATCACATCAGTCATTAGCATGTGCACTCTTGCTTTCTGGGTCCCATGATATAGACATACTTTTTTTTTTTTTTTTAGCTGTGCCATCCTGCCATCTGTTGGCAGCTTAGTGGCAGCTCAGCTCAGGCTGGGCATTGAACTGCTGTTGCTCAGAGCTCAGCTCGCACTCTTGAGCAAGCTCTTAACCAACTGAGCCACTTGGCTGGCCCTAGACATACTTTTAAATGATGATGGAATATTAATATATCAGAAAAGTATCTAGTCTTGAAACATCTTTGTGACTCCTAAATGTTGTTTGAAAAAATGCACTCCTCATTGGCTACATACAATAACACAATTAGTATGCCATATATGTTCATTAACATTATTATGATTATTAGTATCTTAGCTTTTCCCTAAAAAAGCTGTTCTTTCAATATTTTCTAAAATAAATATTAGACATCATACACACATGACCCGTTTAAGCTACTAAAAGAGAATTAGTATATAATAAGTAATTCTTATATATTAGTTTACTTTCTTCTTGCATTTTCTTGAGCTGATTTCTCCTCACTCTGCCAAAGGCATCTATTTATATCTATATCTATCTCTATATCACAATTATATATATGTAACAATTTTATAGACATACATAAAATTGTTACACAAAAAGACAGGAAGTAAAAGGAAGAATTAACTCTTGACTTTATTTCAAAACTGGATTTAATGGCAAGGAAGCTCTTTATCTCCAACTTTAACTTATCAAGAGCTAAGTCTAGATGACATAAATATGGAGTTTTACATAGGGAAGCCTCGGACCAGCCTGGAAGAAGAAGGGGTGAAAACCTGACCTCTTTAGCCAATGGTGAGTGCGCAAAACAAGAGTGAAGCAGGGAGAGCCAAGTGGTCGAGCTCTGGGTGTCCTTCAGAGGGAATGCGGGCATCCTAAATGCTGAGCCTGTGAGGGGCCTGGAGTCAGCTGAGGCCACAGGGTGGGGCTACTGACAGTCCAGGCATACAGTCTGGAGTCTATTCTCCAGCAGATCAGCAGCACACTGCATGGGGATACCAAGCCTCCACACTCATCAACACAAGATCACAAAAGCCACAGCCCTGGACCATAACCCAGCTGCCAGCTTGGAGAGAAACAGAGAAATACAGGGAATGTCTGAAATCTGAACCCTTATTTGGATCATTAGTAGAGGCAGACTCATCTAAGAGGCATTTAAAATTATGGGAATGGACTGAATTAGCAGACAGGAGCATGTAAAAGAGATGAAATTTAGGTATCAAGGAATAATAACGAAATAATGAAGGTATACACTCTTTGCATATTTAGTTACAAATGTATTTGTGGCTTGCTATGATTATTGAAGTCACTCATCTCCTTATGTATATTTATTCAAATGGCTTATCCATGAAATAAGGACTCATAGGCTCCCTGCAGGCCCTCAGGAGTATTTTGATATAGTGGTCTATATATTATTTGTTATTACACTATTTAATCACTTGATTTATTTTAATGTTTATTTTTATACTGACCTTATATTAATTGCAAGTGATGCCAGTTTCCTACTTACAGACGAGATTATTTTTCCTTTTAAAATAAATTTATGTTTTTCAAAAGAATAGCTAGTTTTAAAAATACTAAACAAGTAATGGTGCAGTTGGATAGTGAACATCACAGAAATGACAAAGTTGATATCAGAATGGCTGCAGTTTGACATGCAACACTCCAAAGCAAATGACAGGGTCCTTCTCCCCATGGGTGGCTTGAAGGAAACACAAAGATCTCATAACCCTTTCTATCACCAGAAGCATCGGCACTAGGCTAGATGCATTAAAAGAAGGCTAGTGGGTTAAGGAAATAGCTAAAAGAATAAAGGAAACTCACTTCTTGGGCCCTTACTCTGTGCTGGTGCCTTGTCCTTACTGTCCTGAGTTAAAGCAGTCCTGTGTTTTAAATGAGAAACAAAAGTCTAAGAATTAAGAAATTTATCCAAGTTCATGCTGCTAGTAAATATATTAATAAGAGCTGAAATTTGAGCCCAAGTCCATCCTAACTACCTAAGAGTTGAGACCGGACTCAATCAGTCTGGAGTTTGTCATTAAAAAGCTTCATGAAGGGTCATTAAAAAGCTGTCCAAAAGGCAGGTGATTCATTAAAAAGCTGTCCTATCTGTGTCCTTTGAGGTTTTTCAAACAGCAACTGGAGGGGGCTGCCCCATGACGTAAGAAGGAAGAAGAGAGTCTCTGAGCCAGTGAATGAAAGTGACTTCACAGAGATCTAGCTGAGCCCCTGCCAGGGATCCATGCTCAAGTCCCCAGGAAATGCACAGAGCACCAGTAAACAGCAGGTTGAGGGGTGCCTGTTGTGGTCATCTTGTGGCTGCACTGGACCTGGCATGGAGAGAGTCAGCAACAGCGTCTTTGAGTTTATAGTTCATTGGAATGGATCAATTCCCATTTCTGGGAATAATCCAAGGGTACAACCGGGATCAGTCGGTTACTGATTGTTCAGGGCGCTGGTTTCACGAGCAAATATTTCCCCCTAGTGGCGTGTGCTAGTCATTGCATGTATCTCCTCTTAGGACTCACCCCTGGAGAATTCTAAGCAGACTGCAGTTTGGGACCCAAACAATTGTCCTTCACCCTCCCACCCACAATAGTTGGCTCACCCAGCCGTTGAAGTCAGACAAAATACTCACTATGATTTCAATCCTTTAAAATGTATTTATATTTTCATATGATCTTTCTTGGTTAATGTTTCATATGCTTTTTAAAAGAATGTGTCTTTCACTATTGTTGGTGTATTATCTGTGATCATCGACAAAGACAAGATGTTTGATAGTGTTTTTCAGGTCTTCTGGAACCTTAGTGATTTTCTGTCTGCTTGTTCCACCAACAGGTGGAACTGTGAACATCTGCCAGCTGTGTGAAGCCATTTGTTCAGTGTGCAGGGACCTGGTGTCCCTTCCTTGCCTGGCCTCACGGAGTGTAACCCTACATGTTCATGGCTTGGTATTTAGCAAAAGAACTGATGGAACCCCTATGCAGATTTCTGGATCTCTTTCTCTACTTTCTCCTTTTCTGTACTCTGCCCTGCAAATTCCTACCACCTCAGCCTCCCAGACATCAATGATCTGTCCCCTCATCTTAGTGACACTGCTGTGCTTTGCTTGGAGTCTCCCTCCTGCTGCCACCCAGAAAGGGCCGCAGAGCTGGGAGGCAGGGTCCAGCAGAGCTTACCTGTTTATCCCTTCTCTCAGTGATCCCAGGCCTGTTCGGCAGTTATCTAATGTGTATCAATAGTGGTTCCATATATTTTGCCCAGTTGTCTGACTGCAGTAGGAGAGCGAGTCTGGACCCAGTTACTCCATCATAGCCCAGAGGCGAAGTCCGCAATTGCCTCATATAATAGAGCCATACCAGCTTTACTTAGGTGATTTGATATCTGGGCTAGGTTTTTCTAGCTTTTCATTTTAAACTTTACTATTGTAATTAGATTTACCTACCATCTTGTTTTGTGCTATTTGAGCTTTTCAGTTTTGTTTGGAAGGAGGACCCTTCACACACACACTTTTGCTTTCTTTTGTATTGATTGAATTTCTCTTTTATTTTACCTTTTTCTCATTACATTTCCCTTCTCCCCACTAAATTGGTAGTTATATTTTCGTGGCCATTTTCAGATAATTTAATTTGAGTACTTAGCAGAATAGTTTGGTTTACCCTCCTCCTGAGCAAAACCAGTTTGCTAATTCTTTCTTGGGTCTAACATTCTGGTTTAACGGACCGACTGTATTTTATATTTTCATTATTTATTTCTAGAAGTACTATTTGGTTATTTTCTTCAAATCTGCTTTTTTTTTTTTTTTTGCATCTTCCACATTGTGCTTTTTTTTTTTTTCAAATCTGCATTGATACTCTGTTTCCTGAAGACAGCGTTTATTTCTTAACATATTTAATGGAGTTTTACCATTAGTTTTCATGAGAAGGCCTTTTTTGTGGATCTAGTACATAACATTGTAGGAAACAGAGTCCCTCTCTTTCCCCATGGCTCTTTTATCTCCTGCTTGGCCAGCCTTACTGTATGCCTTTCACTCACATGGTTAGGAGATGGCTGCTACACCTGTAAGAATCATAAAGGTATTACAGGCAAGAAGACACTGAAGCAAAATGGGGAAAAAAAAACTTGTATTATCTCAGCCTCTTCCTTTTAATCAGGAAAACATCAGCTTTACTGGAAGACTTCTCCTGACAGCTCATTAGCCAGAACGGTGCAGCATGACTACTTTTGTTGAAAGATAACAAAAATGAGCAGGACACATAGCATGATGAATAATGAGCTCGTTACTAAGGAAGAATGCGATGATGGGTATGCAGTAGGAATCCGGAAGTATTTCCACACCCTGGAGTCATTAGAATAATAACAATTGGAGATACATGTTTTTTTCTTACTCTGGACCATACACAGTGACAAACTGGATAGGATGCAAACATGTAAATAGATCAGTTTCTCAATCTTAACACTAGTGACATTTGGGGCCAGATAATTTTTCCCCATGAGGGAACAATCCTGTGCATTGTAGGATGTTTAGCAGCATCGCGGGTCTCTAGCCACAAGATGCCAGTAGTCCCCCCTGCCCAGAGACTATGTCCACCAAATATATCACCAGGCATTACCAAATGTACCCTTGAGGTGGGGGGAATCACCTCCAGTTGAAAACTACTGATACAGATGTCATTAGAGATGTAGATGGATATGTAGATATTCATATGCAAATAGAATGCATACACAAATACACACATGCATACACACAGATATATGGATGATTGTATACACTGTGAGATTTGTTTGTTGCTTACCATTAACACTGGAGTCATAGCCTTTCCTAGTTCCAGCTTTCTGTGGGTCTCCTACTTCATTTTCACTAAAACTATATGAGAAACGTGCCATTCTTATTTCCCATTTACACAGATGACTAACCTGAAATGAAGCTCTCAGAGAGTCAGGAACTCACCTAACGCCACACAGCTAGTCAGCCACAGAACCGGGGACGTGAACAATCTCCAAGACTAACTTCATATTTCCTTGACTTGGCTTCATCTCGCCAACCTTACAGCTAGCTGTTCCCATCACGACAGCCATCTGCGTGTCCACAATCTCCCTGTGGCCAACTCTGCCTCTGGCCCTGTATGTCACCATACCTTCTGCTTTGCTTCTCCTCTTCAGTGTCCCCTTTTACAAAGACCCCCATTTCTCTAGGCTCAGCTCAAATAACACCAACTCTATGGAGCGAATATTTAAACCTCACATGGGAAGAGGGCCTTCTCCAACTAAAGGTTACATAATTCTTAAAATTCTATAATCCTAACCAGGCAACCCTCAGTAGGCAGATACTATGTGACGATACCGCTTCAGGGCCCGGGTACCTTGGGTTCAGCATCTGGAAATATCAGCTGCTGGTAATTTAATATTGTAATCCTGACAGGGAATGGCCTTTGGCTTTAGAAAGTTTCCTCACCAAGGTTAGGCTCCTCACGTGAGGTGGCCCATGGCCAAAGATTGGCCAATACGGGGGTGCAAGCTCCACTTTTTCTCACGTGGATTTGGAGCATTCCACAAGGCCATCTCAGCTTCAGAGATCCCCACAGGGTGGCTTGAGGCCTCAGTGGTAATTGCATTAGTGGTCACCTTCTCTCTTCCCCAGTTCTGCTGACCTCACGTCTTTATAGGTGGATAGCCTGAAGGTACACCTGCTGTATGCAACTGTTTGTCTCAGTGTAGGTAATGGACCAAGAGTGTTGGTTTCAGAAATGGATCTAAGATGTGGGCCAAGGAGAAATGGGTGGGGCAGCGACCATTTTTGCTATAAAAAACTACTAATGAATATATCGGTGTAACATTTTTAAAATTGTGTGGTACTTTCTAGTAGGCAATATATTCTTCTGTGAAGTAAATCGTCTTATCTGACATCTATGAAGTCCCTGGACGGTTGCAGAAATTCCTTCTCATGCTATAGTGAGAACGTGCTGGGCTCTCTCACTGATGCCAGTGTCCAGATCAAAAGCCTTTCTCCTCCTCCCGACTCTTCCTGCCAAGCCTATCCATGGATCCAAGGGCCTGGCTGCTCTCTGCTATCTTCCTAGGAAGAGTGATGCCCTCATCCAACAGCAGAGGGCAGCAAAGCCCATAGTCTGATCTCAGAGACACTGCCAGGGATTTCCAGTTTCCTGACACTTAGTTTCAGGAACCTTTGCTGCTGGAGACTAAAATCAATTAATTTATTAGCCTGAAGTGAAGATTATAAATAATTAATAAAAGCAAAAATCCACAAATATTGAGACTAATGACTCCTAAATAAACCCCAAAGCACCAAGGGAGATCAAACCCAAGATGCATTTTAGCTTTCCCACCTCAGTGCCCCATTTTCTGAAACCTCTGACCCAATGAGTTAAATGCTGATATTGGGGGTGAGGCTGTCACCTCCATGAGCTCCTACAGTCACCTTCCCATGCAGTTCAGTTTTGTCTCTCTTTCACTCATTGGTCCAAGATCACTAGGAAGTAAATATGACTCCAAATGGCCTCAGGAAAGAAGGAAAGAACAGGATTTTCTCTCTGTCTACAGTTGGTGGCCACAGTCGAAGGCTCACTAACTTAGGTACCGTTGAATGTACAATAATCTTAGAAGAGAAATTAGATGCATATATCTTGCCTTATTGCCCACTGGTAATTGGGTACGTCAATATCCATTTTGTAAGGAGCCTGGCAGATTAATCACATAAAACAAATATGTTCTCAGACTATGAGCTAGGAGAGTGGATACAATCAAGGAGCAATAACACGTGAAACTCTTTTTGATGTTCTAAGAAAAAATAAAGTGCAAATAAAGTGAATCCTAAAGATCATAGCTAGTCGGCTTTTTAAGATCATCTCATCTAAATGCTCTAATTTTGCAAACGAGGTAAAAAAGTTTCAAAGAATCAACATGTGAATCACTGACAAAAATAGAATGAGAAGCCAGCAGTTGCAGGATGTATTCAGAAGCACGTGACTATGGTCAATTTATTTCCATTGCTATAGTGTATTCTCTTGTCCAGATACATCGTAATTCATTAATGCATTTGGTTCATTTTGTGTTTCATTATTATAAGCCACGTGCCACGTGTGTCCTTACACATATTTACTGGTATTCCTGTGGAAAAGTCTCCCTAGGGCAATAACCTGAAAGAAGGTAGCTGGATTGTACAGTACACAAATTTGCAGGTTTTTGGATAATGAAATGCTGTTTCCCTAAAGTGGCAGAAACAACTTGCATTCCAACAAGCAGTGGGCTAGCGTTCCCATTATTCCACATCCTTACCAACACTTGGAATCATGTAACTTCCAATTTTTGTCCACCTGGTTGGCGTTTCATCTTGTTTGTTTGTTTGTTTTAAAGATTTTTGGGGGGAATTGGGGAGGGGAACAGCGTTGGGGAACCAGGGAAAGGGAACAGACAAGTTGCTGTCTTTTTGTTTTTCAGTCTAGTTGCGGAGGACGTTGCTTCACTGGCCCATGTTGGTATCGTCATTGCACTTTTCCCAGATGAGGCAGATCAGTTGCCGGCCTCTGGATGGTCGCTCACCGTGGCTATTGGCAGCTCACACCAGCTGCCAGCCGCTCACGCTGGGCCACTCACTGTAGCCTATGGCAGCCCACTGCAGCAGGGGCTGCAGCCAACACCATTGCTGGGGCCTGCAGCCCAGCTCCAGATGGAGCTGTTGTTAGCTGTAGAGGGCAGTGTCACTGGCCCTCATATGTGGGATCCGAACCAGGGCTGCTGGCATCCCAAGCCAGCTCTTAACCAATGCGCCACTCGGCCGGCCCTCATCTTGGTTTTAATTTGGATTTTCCTGATTATTAAAGAGACTGAGTATATATTACAGTTTATGGACTAAAAGTGTTTCTTTCTCTGTGAAACACCTACTGTGGTCCTTTCCCTGTCTTTGTGTTTTTAGTTTTATTTATTTGTAATAATTCACTATGTATTGTGGATATTTCTCCTATGACTACTACATAGTTATCAAATATTTTCTCACATAATTTGTCTTATATTTTCCATTTAATTATGGTGCCTTTTGGAAAGTGAGAAAAATCTTAATTTTATTGTAATAAAATGTATTACTATTTTTCTATAATGTTTGTGCTTTTTATATCTTGCTAAGAAACTCTTTCCTACCCTGAGGTCATAAAGATATCTTTTTATTAACTTCAAAACTTTAATCTTTTGCTTTTTATACTTAAGACCTTACCTTAGCTAGAATTTATTTATTATTTGGTAGTGGTTGAGGTAGAGACCCATTTTAATTTTTTCCATGTTGATACCCAGCTATTTCAAAACGAATATTTGGGATGCATCCTTTTCCAATGATCTTCCAGCAACTTCTGTTATGTATAAAATTTCTATATATATACACAGGTCAATTTCTGAGGTTTCCTTCAGTTCCATTATTCAAATTGTGCATCCCTTGAAGCAATACCATTGATCAATTTATTTATCCCTCAGTCAGTCATAATCACTATAGCCTTATAAAAATTACTGACATCTGATAGTGTCAGTTCTTCCACCTTAAACATCTTTGGAATGTTTTTTGTACTCTTGACCCTTTTCTCTTTTGTATAAACTTTTAGAATTAAGCTTGTCAAAATCCTGCTGGGAGCTTGACTAGAATTGTATTGAATCTATAAACCAATTTTGGAAGAATGTACATTTTTATATAATATTGAATTTTCCTATTCATAAGCATGATGTCTCGCAATTTATTTAGGATTTTTAAAACTGTCTTTCAAAAATGTTTTATAATTTTTCCATACATGCCTTTCACAGATTTGATTAGGCTTGGTCTCCGGTATCTCATATTTTCTTATTTCTCTTGCAAATGATATATTTTAATAAAATCACATTTTTAAAAACTGTGGGCTGGTATATAAAATGCAATAGATTTTTGTTTATTAATATTCTATTAGATAACATTACTAATCTCAATTATTAATTTTAAGAACTTTCTTACAGTGATGTCTGGGTTCTTTATGGAAACAATTATATTACCCAGAAATAATGATAGTTTAATTTCTCCTTCAGTTTTCTTTTTTCTTTCCTTTTTTTTTTTTTGAGAGCAGTGTCACTGGCCCTCACATGTGGGACCCAAACCGGAGCCGCTGGCTTCCCAAGCCAGCACTTAACCACCGCGCCACTCGGCGGCCCTCCTTCATTTTTCTTATATTATTTGTTGGCTGGGACGACTAATTAATGTTTATGGAAGAGTTGATAGCTTCCTTTGGAGGAATGGATTTTTAATATTTTTATCATTGAGCCTGATATTTTCTGTAAAGTATCTTGGAAATATACCATTTATCCATTGACTAGGTTAAAAAAAAAAAAAGACTTTTTCTATTTCTAATTTGTTAAGAGATGCTAACAACGATAGAATGTTTAATATCACCAAATATTCTTGTAACATTTATTTAAATAATTCCATAAATTGTCTCCTTTTCAGTCTGTTAATATGATATGGTAGGCGCCAAGCTGTGCACATCCTGACCCCAAAAACTTGTGACAGTGTTAGCCTGCAGGGCCAAAGACACTCTCCAGAAGGGATTAAGTCTAAAAATCTTGAGATGGGGAGATAATCCTGGGTCACAGGGGTGGATCCAGTCTAATCATATGATCCTTAAATCAGAAGAGACGGGCCAAGAAGTGGGTCAGAGAGATGTGGTGGTACAAGGACTTCATCTACGGTGGCTGCCTTTGAAGGTGGAGAAAGGAAAGCAATGGCCTTCCTTTGTCTTCCTTTGCTGAGGAGAATTCAGTTTACAAGAAAACAGAGACCTCAGTTCTGTAACAACCGGGTACTGGAATCTGCCAACATCCCCAGTGAGCGTGGGAAGCAATCTCCCCTGGGGCCTCCGGGAAGCACCCTCCTGTTAGCCCCAGGGTGATCTGTGTCAGACTTCCAACCTCCAGAACTGCAACATGATGAACTTGTATTATTTCCATACACTAAATGTGTGGTAACTTATATCAGCATTAGAAAATCCATACACACAGCAAATTACATTAATAGAATTCCTATTGCAAACTAACCATGTCTGCCACACTTGGAGTTTCACCTTACAGGGGCACTAGGCTCCAGGGGACCAGTCTGTAGCTTTCCAGGACTCTTTAGCTACATACCTTCCTTTTCTTTACTTTTCCCAGGACTCCATTTTTCTGTCTCATTCACTTAGTGAGAACACACATCCTGCCTGTGATCCCAAGCTTACACTATCACCCAGAAACCGTAATCCTCTTAAGGATCATTATATTGCTGCACTGCCTGTTTCCCCATATCTAAAAGTAATGGCATTTTCAAATGTCTTGTGTATGGCAGGAAGGTAAATCTGTTCTCAGTTATGGCATTATTGCATTGCATTATGGTCCATGTTACTTGAGAATTATACATAGACCACAAGCTGATATAGTCATGCTAACTTATAATATCTTTGTGGCAATTACACTCAGCCAGCTATTGTAATCCCAAATACTATAAAATGAATATTTTTGACTCTCCTCCTTATTAAGTCAAAAAGTGACTCGAGTCCCCTCCCTTAGCTATTAGGTGTTAAATTGGATGTTGAGTGAAAAATTTATCTGAGGGAAATTATTGGGGTTTGGGGGATATTCAACCACAGAACTCTGTTTCTGAGTTTCTTTGTAAATGCAGGATCATCTTCACTGTTTTTTTGTGTTTTTTTAGCACATACTTTGTTCTTCCAAGAATGGGGAGTGCCTAGATCTTGCGTTTGGAAACATAGCCATGAGTCAGTTGCCCACTTTGGTGACAAGTTAGGTAGCAACAAATTATCTCCTGCTTCTGTGTGGCAGATAGATGTATAATTTCTTCTGAATTGGGTCTTTTGATGAAAAGTTGGCTCATGTCCATATACCATGAACCGGAGAAGACAATAGTGAAGTATGGTCGTGCAGTTTCTCTTCTTGCCCTACCATCTCTGCTAATCTATGGAATTGGAATGAACTAAAAATGTTCCCTTCCTTTATATGGCCTATGTATGCTCCAATCTTATTACCTCCAAACATGGAGATATTCTCAGGGGCTTCAGAATCCTTATAGATTTTTCCACACTAATTTCAGCTTTAATCTTAAAGAGGGCTATTCTTTGTCAATTTCAGATACATCTCCATTTGATAAAAATAAAATCGTGTCTGACAGATAGTCTTTCAGAGATCATAATATGAGATTAGGGGCTTTTCTTAGTTGTAACATAGTTGAGATTTTCTATTTCATTTCAATGTGATAGACCGCAGAGCATTTGTAAATGGACCATTAGTTACTTTACCACATTTGCTGGACAATAAAGCAAAGCCTTCCAAACTTTTCATAAAGAAAAAAACCAACAAAAAAAAAGAGCAAATTCTTTTATCTCCCACCTCACCACTGCAGCAAGTTGGGACACAAGACATTTCTTTTCTCTCTCAAGTCTTTGTTTCTGGGTTCTTTTGGGGTAACTTGTCTTTTCCTGTAATTATGTCAACATGATTCTCCACAAGCAGCCCTTTCAAGGTGATCACTGTTGTAAACTTGGCTTTTCCTAAGAGACTGTAATTGAGACATTTAATTGAGATCCATTGTGTACTTTAAAATGCAAATGTTTGTGATGTTCATTATAAGAAAGCACACAGCTATATAATACAATATTTAACAGGGCCCACAGCTATTCCCTCAACACACTGCAATTGAGAGCACAGTTCTAGAGGAATGTGCTTGTCACCAGGATAGAAACTATTTCTGATTAGATAGGGAAGGTAAATGAAGGGAGAGCACCTGGTTTAGTGTGGTCAGTTACACATATGTTCTTATAATTGATTAACTATGGAAAGTTCAAATTAGAGAAGAATCTCTCTGAGTGATCTGAAAATTCATTCCTTTCCTGTTAGACAGAATGAATGGGATGTTAAAATACTCTCTTTCTACCTACAGTTGCATAGAATCCAAGGATTAACACCTAGAATCCAGAATATTCTCTGAGTTCTTCCATTAATATTTTAAATCTACTCTTAAAAACAAAAAACAAACCATCATTACATTAGAGATAGGTGTGCTTCACCTTAGTTCAAAGTTAAGCAAACCTTGAACAAAGATAGCAAAGATTGGTGTCACTGACCCACTGCTCCCCGTCTTCAGCCTGCACTCTGGAAATGAGGCCTGAAAAAGCAGGATGGAAAAGAGAAGGTGCTAAATCTTACTCATTTCTGAAGCTAGGAGTGGAAGGTGTGCCTGAAGGCTGTGGTTGGCTTTGATGACTCCAGAGGAACCTGTCACCAGAGAGAAATGTTTATTTATATTGTTCATGTCTTCTGAATGGTGTGGTTCAAATTCAAGTTTGATTTCTTTTAGTACATCATATTGTAAGAACCATTTTACATATCTCATTTACATACATTCCTTTAGGACAGGAAATACATCTTATACAGCTTTGTATCAGAACCCAGATACAGTGCTCAGAACTCGATTGGGGGCATTGTAGAGACTCCTCTTCTTTAGCTATATAATTGATCAATTGATTTCTGGCTATCCTGTCTACCCTAAATCTCATAGTATAGATAGAAAGTTAACCATTAAGGAACACAGTACTCATTATTTGTGAAAAAATCAAAGTTGAGGAAACATGCTGTTTTAAGAGTCGATTTTTCTTAGTCAGTGCATGCTACACATGAAAAAAAAATGGCCTGTCACAGAGGCAGACTGAGAAGATAAATAATATCCTCTATAACAAAATTAATTTGGTTCTCAAATAGAATTGATAGATGCAGGTTTTTACTACTGAAAGAGGTCTCAAAGGTCAGTTACTCCATGAGGGTTGCTAATTTATCAGTGAGAAGTCAATCTATGCTAAGCATCTTGTGAGAATCAGAGAGACAATGGTGACTCAGAAATTGTCCCTATCCTCACTGAGCAAGGCAGTGCTATTATATTAAAGTATCAAGGCATTGAATTCTCATATATAATGCTGCACATTGATCACCAATGATGTGGCTGAAGAATCTGGCCCAAAATTCATAAACAACTAGTTATGAATCTTGGACTTGTCTCATAACTCTTTTGAAACTTACTCCCTCATTTGAAAAAGAAAAATTAAAGAGGTGTCTTGAACTTAAAGTGAAAGACTAGGCCTATGAGATTGCTTACCTCTTCCTAAGATGCCACTGAAATAAGAAAAAAAAAAAAAGGAATAACCCCGTAGTGGCAAAGAGAAGGAACTAGGAGATAGAAATAGCATTGATAAGTAGTTTCAAAAATTCTGAAAGAAAATTGTAGTAGGAGTGGGTTGACAGATAAAATGGGTGGACATTGTAACAGCATGTGATAGGCCATGAGAGAGTCACTAAGGAAGTAGCATCCAGGCTCCCCAAAAGACCTCAAAGTGGCACTGAGTTCAGAGTCAACAATATGTTGAGAGGCAGAAGTAACGAATGAGTAGGAGACAGAAGGAACAGTTGATGGTCAATTTATGGGACAATTGCACAAAATGTTATGTGGGATTCCCTTCCACTACCCTGGCACACACAAAGCAGAAAGCCAACATTTAAGACAAGAAAATACACCAGGTGGAAATTCCTAAAGACCTTACATTAAATGCTTTGGATAATTTAAGCTTTCCACCATACCTGTGGAGACTCTAGACTACAACTTTCTTGTTTCTGGCATTAGAGTAGAATGGAGCCCAGCAACCAGCCCTCTTACCCTAGAATTAAGCCTGACCATTAAGATGTTCTCCCTTGACTTAGTATCTGGAACTCCAACCCAGGGCAGAGCCCTGGCCAGCCAACAGACTATCATCAGTGATGCTTGAAAAAAAAACATGCTGGAGAAACAAAATAAGTATGACAGCATATTTCTTGTTAGAAACTATGTAAGCTAGAAGACAATGAGCAATATCAATTGAAATTCTGAAAAGGAAAACCCAGAATCTTTTACCCAGTGAAAATATCTTCTAAAAATGGAGGCAAAATAAAGACTTTCCATATATATATAAAAGTGAAAGAATTAATCACCAGCATAGCTATACTACAAGTAATGTTAAAAAAAGTCTTCAATCAAAAGGAAAATAATTTCAAATGGAAATTTGCTTTTGCACAAAGGAGGGGAAATCACCAGAAATGGTAACTACATGAGAAAATAGTAGTTTTCTAATTATTTCAATACATGTAAGACAACAGACAATTACTTAAACAAAGGTAATAACTAAAATTTTGAATTTATATCTATGTACACGTGAAATGCATGGCACAAAGACGGGCCAGGGGGAAAAATGGAATTGTCTTATTGTAAGGCTCTTATACCATAAGTGAAATGATATAGTATCACTTGAAGATTAAATATGTAAATTATATGTATATTATATATTATAAACCCTGAAACAACCACTAAAATAACACAACAAAAGTAGTAGCTAAATGCAATGAAGAAGATAAAATAAAATTATAAAATATAATCGAAAAAAGGCAGAAAAAGGGGGACAGTGAGACAGAGAACAGATGAGACAAATAGAAAACAAATTCCCATGACTGCATTCTCAAAGAACAAAAAAGATTCCTGTGCGTTACAATAGAAGTTAGTGATGGGGCTGATGTAGCTTGTGGGTGATAGCTTGAAAGGGCCAGGGGCTTAGACAAGGTAGAAGAGTAATAGCTTGGAGGTAGTAATAGTCCTTAAAAACGTCAACCCTATTTCTGGGACATTTGGGCCTAAAAAGGGCTTAGATATTGAGTTGAAAGAGATTAGGAGACCTCTTAATATATCTCAGTTGGGATACAAGATTAGACCTACATTCTGGGATGAGGAAGCTCCTAATATTTCTAAACTGAAAAAGAAATTTGATAATGTTTTTGTATAAAGAATCAGGAGACAATTTTCTGATTGTGAAGCCCTCGGAGTTTGAGCCCAGAGTGGTGGGACCACCGAGAAGGCCATCAGAAGCACTTTGTTGGGATTGACTGGCTAAGGCCACTATAACCCCAGATGTCACAGTCTGGGAGGATTTTCATGTCCAAAGGACCTGCTCAGGAATACTTAAGGCCTCCTGCTCTGGCCTTTACTCCTGGGACAAGAGCTGTTGACTCTCCCCAAACCCTGGACAGGAGGGAGCAGCCTATCAGATGCCTGCGCTGGCAGCTTGCACCAAAGGCAATGGCTGGCCCCTACACTCTGAGAGGCAGACGTCACACAGAGCTTTCATATGATCTTTGTGCTGCAGGTTTCGGGCTGTGGGGAAATAGTCTTTCATCCAGATATTTTAGTGCATAGCACTGTGTGTGATTAGGGGGACTCTCTCAGAACTTGCAGCTAAATCAAGCGCCCCCATATCATCCTAAACCTGAATTTTCTGCTTCCCCACATTTATCACAATGAGGTCTAATGTTCCACAAGGGAACTTTTTTTTAATTTTTATTGTGCCTATAGGTCTTCAGAATCAAAAGTAGAACATCAGAGCTGGATGGGATTTTAGAGTATAACATCCTCATTTTATAAAGGGAATAGGAGGCACAGAGCGGTGAGGTCTTACACCTTAAGATGAATCAGACTAGAGCGAGTAATCCCTGACTCTCAGCTGGGGCTGTGTCTATTCTCCCCGACATTCAGAAAACCACACCATCAATCATGAGCTTGGGACTATGAATCTCATTCAGGGAGCCTGCCAAGAGGGTCCTTCCCCATACAGATGACCCTCTTCCATTTAGTTCTTCTAGCTTGAAGTGGTTCTTGAGATTGCTTTGGATCTCTGTGGGTTGGGCTGTGGCACGTCCCCAAACTGTAACTGCAGCAGACACAGTTCTCATTATGGCTGCCGCACACAGACATTTCCTGTCATTGGTGTCTGTAACCTTTTAGGAATCCAAGCTGATAAATGTCACTGGCTGTGGGAGGTGGCTGACAGGCAGGAGGCTGCCAGAGAGTTGTCATAAGATGAATGACAGCTGAAGACCTGTAACCTTTTCCCTTCAAAACAGATGAAAGAAAAGAAAGAAAGAAAGAAAGAAAGAGAGAGAGAGAGAGAGAGAGAGAGAGAGAGAGAGAGAGAGAAAGAAAGGAAGGAAGGAAGGAAGGAAGGAAGGAAGGAAGGAAGGAAGGAAGGAAGGAAGAAAGAAAGAAAGAAAGAAAGAAAGAAAGAAAGAAAGAAAGAAAGAAAGAAAGAAAGAAAGAAAGAAAGAAAGAAAGAAAGAAAAGTACCTGTGATTCAGAGCAGGGAAGTTGGCACCTGCAGTCGATGGACTTGGAGGGGAGATGAATCCAGTCAGGTGGACTCACGGGGCACCCATGTCAGGGGCCCCCCTTATGGTGGCACCACTGGAGGGTGAGATGAGAAGGCATGCACAAAATGGCAATGACAATGACACAGACCTCGGCATGGCACTTGTCCATGTGATTTCCTTTAGGATAGCGGCTATTGTCATGAAAAGAAATGGCTTAGAACTCTAAGGAATATGAGTGATATCACCTGCTATCCCGTTCATTTCAAATTGTCGGAGCTGGGTTTGAGCTAGGTGTTAGGAAGTAACAATGAATGAGACAAACATACAAATATGGTCTCTATCCTCAGAGATTACTTAAGTAAGCGTGTGTGGGTGTGCATGCATGTGTGTGTGTACACATATATTGAGACATATAATGAGTGCTGAGCACACACATAAATATTGGAATACAGGATCGGGCTTAATAAGTGCAGACCTTTCATTGAACTGATCGTTGGAAGATGACTCTGAAGATTTCCCTCAAGCAACATAACACAGCAGGACGGAACGAACAAAGGCTTGGAGATTTGAGCCCTGGCCCTGCCACTAACTGCTGTTCACATCATTTCGACATTAACTGTTTAAACTTCCCTCTCCCCATTCAGCTTCCCCACTCATTGTCTTACTACGGGGACCATGTTGTGAAGGCACTGGGTGTTCCTGGCACAGGGAGATTTCAAGCGTTAATCATGGGACAGGGATGATTCTCTGGCTCCTCAAGGTGTTGGTGAAACCAAGTCAATGAGAGAATATGTGCAGGAGACACCTGCCTGGGCACACACCCCAAAAACTTGGAAATAAGAAAAACATGAATGCCTTCTGGGACTTCCACTGTGAAACCAACAGGCCATGGGTCAGGTCAGTCACCAGGAGATACCTAAGAAAGTGGACTGCCTCCCAGGTAAAGGACTTCGCTGATTGCAGACACCCGCATTTTATCAGACGGGCCTGGAAAGCCTCCAAAGCATAATCCAAGCAAAGCCACCGAGGACCTGCCTGTAAGAGAGGGGCCTCTGGATGGCTGGGTGACAGGGCCGTGGGTCTCTCTACCCCCAACACAGATGCCTCCAACTTGATATTTTTGCATGTCCTGATAATTTGCCTAAGTTTCCATGTTTTGAGTTTACTGACCTGCTCTTCTATCAATTATGCCATGTAAAAAACGTCCAAGTGGTCACTTCTGCCGTTGACTTTGCCACCACCATAGTGTAAGCCACCAGTCTTTCTCACTGCCTGGTTCCTAACATCTCCTGGCCTCCAGACCTGCTCACTCTACCCCACCTCCCTTCCAATGGTTCTATATCCTCCAGCCAGAAAGGTCTTTATAAACCATAAGTTTTATGTTAACTTTCCTGCTTACAATCCTTCCGTGGTTTCCTAGTATGTTTAGTACAAAATCCAAATGCCTTGATAAAGTCTAAAAGGTTTCAAAAGCTGCCCCCTGCCAGTCTCTGCAGCATCATTTCAGACCTGCTCCCGCTCCCAAGATAATCTCCTGCCGTTTTGCATAAACGCCTGCTTTCCTGGGGTGCCTTCCAGTCCCTCTCTTCCCTGGTAATCTCACATGTGCTCCTCAGTTCTCCACGTGGAGACCACTTTCCTGGATCCCTAAGTCCTGGCAAGGCGCCTTTTCATGTGTTCTCAGAGCACTGTCGCCTACCCTTCACCTCTGCAGTTATTATGTTATGTTGAATTGCTTGCTTACTTGACCATCGTCAACTAGACTGTCACCTCTTTTTTTTTGAGGGCAGTGTCACTGGCCCTCATATGTGGGACCGAACTGGGGCCGCTGGCGTCCCAAGCCAGCGTTAACCAATGTGCCACTTGGCCGGTCCTAGACTGTCATCTCTTTACATGTAAAATATGGTCTCACCCCCTGAGCTCCAGGTTCTTCATCTGAAAACTAGAGATGTTTATAGCAATGACCTCATAAGGCTGTTGTGAGAATCAAGAGTTAATATACATATATAAAGCACTTAGAACCGCTTCTGACACAGAGTAATCACTATAGGAGTATTATATATATATGTATGTATATATATATATATATATATATGTATATATATATATATATATTATGTAATCACATATATGAAACACAGAATAATATGTATCATGACTGCTCTTATGATTACTATGCTATTATCATTATTATACCTCTTTCCTACTGGAACTTTAGAATACAATGTAGTGCATGTCAAGTAGGTGTCTCTCAATAAATATTTGGTGAATGAGATAACTAGTTTCACACATGCCAAGCAACCATCTGATTTTTATTTGACCTCCTATGTCACTTGATTACCAGGAAATATTAACTTGGCCTAGACCAAAAGTTTTGTTCTTTTAAATCTTGTACAACTGACCACCCTGTTTTTCAAGATGTCACTAAATGGTTATTTTGATTGTATGTATCAATCTCCTCAAAGCGTTTTCACAGTGGGTCAACCTCTCCAAGACAGATCAATCCTGAAATATCGAATATGAGGTGCTGAGGACCTGAGGTTGTATGCTGGAGAAACTACTGGTGATAACACCATTTTAAAGATGTTTGTCTGGGGGACCAAAAGGGCCCAAGAGAATTTTCTGCATTGTGGAGTCACTCTATCCCCAATATACCAGTATAAGGATTTATTCTGCAGTTACCTTCCCTGCCCTCTGGCTTCCCTATAAAAGGGAGGGGAAAAATGCAGAAAAATGTGAAACAAGTAAGGGTTCCACTGTCTAAACTACTCATTAATGGAAATGGGTAGGAAGGATGGGCTCGGTGTTTGGGCAGTGGGAGGTGCAGGTCACGTGGTGGGGCTGGAGGCAGCTGGGCCATTGGCCAGAGTGAGTGTGAGGCTCTAATCTAAAACTAAGTAACTGTGACATTGGGCAGCAGTGATGGCTAACCTTAATCAAACACTTCTCATCATCCTGTGAAGTGTTTAGACCACGAAGGGGGATGGGAACTGCTATTAAACACAAAGTAAGTGACACACCAGGGACTTAATATTCCAGGAACCAAGCAATCAGTAAGAGGCAGAGCTAGGACTCAAACCCAGGCAGTCTGACCTGGGGCTTGCATTCTTTCCCTGTGGTCTCTCCATGTTTTTCACTCTACAATGGGCCTGTCACCTCTATACTGCAGGATTATTGTCATCATTACAGAAAATGGACATGGCAGGCATAAGTAAATGGCAGCTCTATATATTAGCCAACTGTGGGATCACCAGAAAGTTCCTTTACTTCTGCAGTTTGATTTCAGGGCTCCCATGTACAAAATGGAAAGGATAAAGACAACCCAAGAGTCTACGGTGACAGCTCTCTTCTGTCCAAGGGCAACATGCTTCCATTTTACTAAATTGTCAGTCTAACATCTTTGTCCTCAGAGGCATGAGAGCCTGCGAGGGTCAAGCCTCCCCATGGCCATGTGTGTCTCTACTCACAACTGTGTGGATGGAAATAGTGCCACTACACATTGCATTGTATCGATTGTCCCTTTGCTTGCTAAGCTGCCGTTTAAGGAAGAAACAATTCAGAGTGTGGAAAGAAGAATGAAGCAAGCCTCACAAGGTAGAGCTGGACAACAGTTCCCATCCGTATATAGATAAGTGATCCTCACTGCAAACTTAGAATTAGACAGCTCACTGCCCTGCAAGTGACCTCATCTCTGAAGTATCAAGCTCAAATGCATAGATTTCACTTGACCTCGACACATTCTAGGGACTGGGTGCAAACAACACACAAGTTTTTGAGTGAGTTCTGTGGACAGGTTTGGATCTGGGAAAATAAACATCCCAGAGTAGAACATTGTCCCAAGGACATGGTAACCAGGTGGCCCCTGCCTCAGGGAGGAAAAGGGAGGTGGAGTTTGGGCCAAGACACCATCTACCTGCAATGTTCTCACCTCTACCCATTCACCGGCCCACCCAGTGGTTTCAACTCAGGGACATCTAATTCTGCCCCCTTCACATGAGGACAGTGCAGTTTCCAAAACACGTTCTCATGTTATAGCCACGCATGCCTTTTCCGAAGAGAAGAGGTCCCTTTAATTTTCACGAGAATTTTGTAATGTATTATACTTCATAGTTAAGGATAATTTCCTTGTGACTTTCAGCAATATAATTTAATGACTTGGGAAATAACTGTTGCAGTCATGGGCAAATAGAATTAAGCCCCTTCTGCCTTGATGGATTAAAAAGTTCCTCCCGATGCATTTTTCTTTCTTTCAGATACCTGAATAAAGCAAAACAAAAAACAGAACCCAGACTTATAACAGTCATTCCTCAGATTTGCACCAAACTTTACCATCCACTTTCATATCATTTATTCACTAAAACAGTATCGATCTTAGGATTTGTTAGATGAATGCTGCACACACATATCGTAAAGTAATGATGATATTTAATATTGATTATATATCTACTATGCCTTGGCCCTTAAATAAGAGGTCTCATTTAATCCTTATAATAGTTTTGTGGGAGGTGAAAAAACCTGTTATCTTCTTTTTGCAGATGAGAAAATTGAGGCTCAGAGAAGAGAGTTCTGTTTTCCAAGGTCATGCAATTGTGCTTCAGTAGGAAAGAAGGCTTGGGTGTGGTGGATGAGCAAAATAGAGGTGGGTAGACCAGTAGGATGAGAGTTATAGGGAAAGTTGTTGCAATAGTTTGACAACTGTGACCCTAGGAAGAAACGTGGAGATTAATGTCAGATTCCTATCATGGCTCTTCCTATCAGGGGTTCTGTAAGGACTAGGAAAGGTAGTTTTGCTTCCTTTTTCCAAATATTTCCCCAAAGATCTTCAATTTAGGCTTGGTGTAGTGGCCCCTGGAAGGAAAACACATAGGAAGGGCATTGGGAGGGGCATTAAAAGCTGGAACCAGGTAAATTTAATCTGATATAATGACTCCCATGATTCCGTTCTCTTCCAAGCTTGCTAAATTGACTGCCTTCTTCACAGAGGCAGAAAAAATTTATGATATCCATTTTACTATCCTGAAGGCTCCACATTGCTTTATATAATGGCTCCTGTTGTCTTTATAGATTGTTTTTTTCCTAGGGAACATTTTAATCTAGCCAGAGTAAATAACATCAGTCACATTGCTCACATAATCATTACTGGCCTGGGCCTTTTCTTTGATTTACTTTTAAATATTCTTTTCTATGCTAAAGGCAGCATAGGGTAGTAGAAACAACACCCACCTGAAAAAACCCCCAGAAGTTTTGGGTTTTCAGTCTGATTTCTTCAGTGATAAGCTTGGTGTCCCCCCCAAACTACCACCCCTTCAGGTCCTGGCTCTGCATAGAATGTATTTCTCCCTGAAAGGGTAGAAGCGCAACAAGGAATAAAGGGTGGGCTCTAAAACAACTGGTGGATTGGAAGGAAGCCCACCACTTTCTAGCTGTGTGATCTTCAGCACACTAGGAAACTTCTTCTTGTTTCTGTTCCCTAATCTGTAAAATGATAATCATAATTAAATCTACCTCCCTGGTGTGTCGTAAGGACTGAATGTGCAAATTCATATAAGAGTACATGCATCATGGAAGTGCTCAAAAACGTTAGCCTTTATTAAAATTACATCCTCACATCCATTCCAAAATGCCCTAATTGGACACTTAGCAAACTCTTATTACTAATCCTTCAAGTTTCAGCTGAAAAGTTTCCTCCTCCAAGAAGCCTTCCACGACCATCCTTCTTCCTAAACAGAGTTTATACTTTCCTCTCTGATTCCTATGATGACATTTTGTTTGTCCATTCAGTCAAGAAATATTTACAGAGCTGAAAGTGTGCCAGGCTCTGCAAATACAGAACTATTGGTGAAGAAGCCATTGTCTCCAAATTGCTTACAGTCTATGAAGACATGACAAGCAGTATAAAAAGGCAGCATGGCAGCACCAAGGAGGTTGTTTGCTCTGAGATCAGTCATTTTTCTAACTATAAAACCAAGACAGTCTCTGAGGCCATATTAGCTATGTCTAGTTTTTCTTTTCTTTTTCTCTATTCTGTTTCATTCCTCAATTTTTCATTTTATGTTCTGGTCTCCCCACCTTTCATTTCTTACTCTTCATTACTGTCTCTTGGGTTTTGTCCTCACCTTTTCTCTTTGGGTGTGGGCTCTATGTGGGCATTGAAGAGCACTCAGGCAAGCCTTCCCAGAGTACAGGGTGACCACGTTGTGTCTTCAGGAAAGACAGGGATTTAGATAAGAAACTTAGGAGTGAAGGGGTAGCAGTGGACTAGAAAGAAGTCAGAAGAAACATCAAATGTCAGATCCCTGAGAAGAAAGAAGAAAACACATGTGTGCAGATGGTATGTGCTAAAAAAAAAGGCATGAAGTTCAGTCAGGTATGGGGACGCCCCAAAGGTGAAGTGGGATGGACAAGAGAAAAGGTGCATCAGGCATTCTACACTATGCTTGGACTATGTTCTCTGTAGGATGGGTTCTAAGTTGAGGTTCTATGGAAGGAAGTGACGTGATTCAATTTGCATGTTGGAAAGCTCGCTATTTCTGGGTGTAGAGTGGATTAAAAGGGGCTAGCTAGATATGGGGTACAAAGTTAGCTTGTGAAACAGTCCAAGCAAGAGATGCTAAAGCTTTAAAGATGTTGGCAAGATGGTGCAGTGGTTAAGAGAGTAAGCTCTGCTTACTCATTGGGTCCTTATTCTGGTTCTGTCATTCACAGATACCAAGAAGAAAGGTGACTGGGGTGGCCTACACCCTGTCAAATATTTTAGTACTGGAAATATCGGCTTTTTGTTCAGGTGGTCAACACTTCAGCATAAAGAAACAAAGAATGAGAGATATTCATAATAGTTTATCATCAGATTTCATAGGTGAGAAACATGAAGCCTACATATTTATTTATTCATTTATTCATTGAATATACTTGCTCTGAAAACCTGTTTTGTGTCTGGCACTGGGTGAGAGGGGCATATCAGAGAACAAGACAGACCAAGTTCCTGCCCTCTTAGAGTCCATCTTAGTGAGGATCAAGCCCATAAGAAACACACAAGTGCATATTATTATAGCAAGTCTTGATGCATGCTGTGAAAAAGTCAAGTAAACTAAGAGTGGCAAATTTATATACAATAGGGTGGTCAGGGAAGGCACCTATAAGGGGAAACTTGATCTTGATAGAAATGGGAGGGACAGCTAGTCAAATGTTGGGGTAAAGAGTGTTCCAGGCTGAAGAAACAGCAGGTGCAAAGGGCCTGAGGCAGCAGCATATGTGGTTCCCTGAGGATCAGTAAGGAGGTCAGCATGGTAGCAGCAGAAGGGGTGAGAGAAGAGGGTAGCGGGAAATGAGTCAATGAGATAGATGCCAGATCATGAAGGACCTTAGAGACCAGTGGTTTGGATTTATTTTTCAAGTGTGATGAGAAGCCATTGAAGGATAGAAAAATCATATGATTTGACAGAGTTAATGTTGGTTGCTGTATAGATAATAGAGGAGCTGAGCAGAATCAAACAGGAAACTCAAATAGGAGATTATTATCCTAGTCAAGGGAGAAATTGTGGTGGATTGGACTAGGGTTGTATATAAAAATAGCAAGAAGTGATGGGAGTTTGGATATATGTTGAAGATAGAACTGACAGAATTTGCTCAAAGCATTGCTGTGGATGGGAGAAAAAGAACGAAGAATTAAGGATAATCCCAAGATTGGTGTCAAGCAATTGGGCAAAAACGGTGTTACTACGTGTCTAAGGGGGAAATAGAAAAGAGTTTAGTTTTAGACATGACAAATTTGAGATGCCTAGTAGATACCTCAATGACAATATTGATTGGCAGACAGAATATTAATTTGGGGCTCAGTAGGGAGGTTAGAAATGCGGATGAAAATTTGGGAGTCGTCAGGAAATATCAGTTCTTGGCACTGGCTGGGAACACAGATGTTGTAGAAGAGAAATTCTAAGGACTGAAACCTGTACTATTCCAACAATTAGAGGTTGGAGAAAGGAAGAAAGTTTAGCAAAGGCAACCAAAAAGAAGCAGCCAGAAAGAGAAGGCAGCCCGGAGGAGAGTGAAGGAAGAGCTTTAAGAAGGCAGTACATCTTAAAAATGTTACTGTGAAATCAGCCTTTCCCCTCACTCCTCGTAAATCATGTAAAACCAACAAGGGGAATGAACAGAAAGCTGCAAACCACATCTTTAATGGAACCAGCAGACAATTATAACCACATAACAGATCAAAGGGTGCCAAAAGCAGGGGAGTATTGCATAGGGCTGTGGGAGAAAGCAGGAAGGTGAACCCGGTGGCTGGTTATCTCAGAAAGAGCAATCGAAGTGAACTTCTTGGAGAAGGGTTCATGCTGAGGCACATGCACAGGTCCCTGGGTGCTCATGCAGCAGTCGGGGCTCCGGGATGCTGCTTGATCAGGAAACACAGGGGGCAGGACTCAATCAGAAATTGCACAGGGATCGTAGGGAAGAAGAGAAGCTTTGCATTTTGAACAATCCTAGAGTTGCCCATAGATGCCTGTCTCTAGTGTGTGGGAAGAAACAAAGGCTAACAGAACTCACAAGCACAACACTGGGCCATAAGAAAACTCCTGTTAACCCAGACTCTTAGAGTATTGCTCCGGTCCTTTACCATTAGAAGGTCCTCCAAACCACTGGTCCAGGGAAAGGTCAACTGCTTAAGGTAAATAAGAAAAAGGAACCAGAATAAGCACTCTGTAGATACCAAAAGACATGAACAAACAAACAACAAAAGAATGAAAGAAACAGAAGTCACATGGTATATAAAAAACATTCACCAGAAAAATATAGCCACAGAGGAAATGAAAATTGTGATCAGACATTTTGTGATAATGCAACAGATACTATAGATTGGCTAATTCAATACCCACTCCAACTCCCTTCTAGCCAAGCTGGCAGGGAACACGATGTATCATTTTTAAGACTTCTTTGTAGCCAGGGTTCTGTCTATGACAACCATGCCTAAGAAAAATCACTTGCCGATGAGTTCTAGAAGGAAGCCAATAATAGGATCTGCATATGGAGAAACTGATCTTGTGGCAACCACAGGGACAGAAATCACAAGTCTGGGCCTCTGGAGTGGCTTCCAGTGTATGGAACTCAGGGTCCGAGACACTGGACATGGATACAGCAGCAATCGGTTTCTGCCAGAACATTGCTGATGTGTCGCTGGGCACTCTCCCGGCTGTATAGTATCCAAGCCTCGTTCCCTAACAGGCCAGGAGAGTTTGTGAGTTACCGAAAACCCTTTAATAAACCCCTTTTGCTTTAATCATCTAGTATAAGTTCTGTTTCCTTTAACTAACAATACTGATCAATGTTTATATATCTAAAAAAGAGAAAAGTTAGTAAAACCAACCACTAGTGAGTAAATGCACAAAACAAAAAACACTAAGTTAGGAAATGGATAATGAGACAAGAAGAGAGTAAACTTAAGCTGCAAAGATCAAGAAGGGAAATACATACATGAAATATTACAAATAATTTCTCCCACCCCATAGTTTGCCTTTTCATTTCATTTATTGTTTATTGTTTATTTTGCTGCACAGAAGCTTTTTAATTTGATGTAGTCCCACTTGGTTATTTTTGCTTTTGTTGCTTGCATTTTTGCTATCATATCCAAAAAAAAAAAAATTGTTGCCAAGACCAATGTCAAGAAGATTTGTTTTCTTACTGTTTTTTTTTCCCTAGGAGTTTTACAGTTTCGAGTCTTATGTTTATGTCTTTAATCGATTTTGAGTTAATTTTTGTGAGTGGTGTAATATAAGGGTTCACTTTTATTTTTCTGCAGTTTTCCCAACACTATTCAATGGAGATATTATCCTTTTCCCATTTAGTTCCTTGGCTCCCTCTTCAAATGTTGGTTGACAATAAATGTGAGGGTTTATTTTTAAGTTCTCCATTCTATTGCATTGGTCCATGAGTCAGTTGGTATATCAGTGCCACACTGCTTTGATTACTATAGCTTTGTAGTATAGTTTGAAATCAGGAAGTGTGATATCTCCACCTTTGTTTTTTCCTCAAGATTGCTTCTTGTTCAGGATTGCTTTGGCTGATCAGGATCTTTTGTGGTTTCATTAAAATTTTAGAATTGTTTTTTTCTATTTCTGTAAGAAAAATGCTATTAAAATTTTATAGGGATTGTACTGAATCCATAGATGGCTTTGAGTAGTAACGGACATTATAACAATATTAATTCTTCAGATCCATGAACACATGTTATCTTTCCATTCACTTATGTTTTCTTCAATTTCTTCATCAAAATTTTATAGTTTTTAGTTTACAGATCTTTCACATCCTTGGTCAAATTTATTCCTAATATTTTATTGTTTTGATGCTATTGTAAATGGGACTGTTTTATTTATTTATTTTTCCGATATTTTGTTGTTAGTATGTAGAAACACAACTGATTTTTATATTAATTTTGTATCCTGCACTTTTACTAAATTTGTTGATCAGTTGTAACTGTGTGTGTGTGTGTGTGTGTGTGTGTGTGTGTGTGTGTGTGTGTGTCTGGAGTCTCTAGAATTTCCTATGTATGCTAATATCTGCAAACAGATCATTTTACTTCCTCCTGTCTGATTTGGAATGCCTTTTATTTCTTTTTCTTGCCTGATTTCTCAGGCTAGGGTTTCCATTACTATGTTGAATAGGAATGGTAAGAGTGAGCATGTTTTTATTCCTGATATTTAAGGAAAACACTTTCCACTTTCACCATTGCATATAATGTTGGCTGTGGGCTTGAAATATATGGACTTTATTATGTTGAGACATGTTTCTTCTATACAATTTGTTGAGAAATTTTATCATGAAGAATGTTATTTTGACAAATGTATATTTTGAATTAGCTTAAGCAATAAAAGAGAATTTATCTCTTCATGTGATCAAGTGTCAGGTGAATGCTAGAAACTTCTTTCAGGATAACAGGATCTGGGGACTTAATTGCTCTCCCCATTTATGGCAAATTTAGGGCTTGTCTCTAAAACAGAGAGGAAAGTTAGGTCCAGTGTTCATGAAGGATCTGGTAGTAGTAGAAAATTTACAACTTTTTAAAGTGGTATTTATTCTTCTTGACTTCTAACTTGATATATCAGTAATTTAACATCCAACCTTTGGTCGGTAGACCCATAACATATTCTTGATTTAAGAACAACAGTCATGGCAGCTGGGAAAATAAATACCACTATTTAGACTGCCTGGCAGAGTCTACATTGTAAAATGGCCCCAGTTTTGTTTATATTAAGTTTGGGTTTATGGAGATGTGGCATTTATCTCCAGGGGTCATTCCAGGTTAAAATGGCAGGAGGCCATATCATTTATTTAAAAACCCTGGAGTTGTTGGCTAGAAGTCACTTGATACTGAAAAGTTGAATATCAGAGGGTAAGAAGTCCTCTAACTAGAACCTTAAGATTCTGCAGGCACAATGAGAGAGGGGACAACATGAACTATGGAATCATCAGACCTGGCAACAAAATTAATTCTCTCACTTACCACTAGTTATTCTTGAACAAGCAACTCAAGTCTGAATCGCCATTTCCTCCTCTGTAAAGTGGGTATAATGACTTCTACCACATAAGGTTGTTGTGAGGTTGAAATAATGTTGTGAGTGTATAGTACACAAGAGAGGCCAGAAAAATGGTAGCTATTATTCAGACTCAATCATATCAATCATGCAATATTTGCATAGCTGGGTTACATGTGTACATTTCCATGTAGCCAGTGTCTGAAAGATGGTATGCATACAGAAGTAGTTAGAGGTGATGGGAAAATTGCAGTCAATTTGTGCTTTTCTTATATGGGAAACCTAGATGAATCTCAAGGACGAGGGTAAAGATCTGCAGCCAATAAGCAATCTGATTCATTTTTTCATATTATTAAAATTAATTGTTAATCAAAAAGCAAACTCAACCATTATTTTATAAAGTCATTGCATATGATCTTTTTATTTGATCCTTGAATGGCAAGTTTGTATGTTCAAATAAAGTCTGAGGAAACTGAATTCCTTCAGCGTTCAGGTGAACTGAGGCTCATGGGAAGTGCTGTATAGATATTACAAGCACTGAATCAAATGTCCTTCGAAACAGCTTCCAGGTGCTCAATATTTCTAGTTATATGAGAAATACAAGTCAAAACCACAATGAGATACTACCTCACACCTGTTCAAAGCCTATTATCAATAGGACAAGAAATAACAAGAGTTGGAGAAGATGTGGAGAAAAAGGAACCCTCACACACTGTTGGTGGGAATGTATATTGGTGCAGCCACTCTGGAAAACAGTATGAAGGTTCCTCCAAAAATTAAGAATAGATCTACCTTATGACCCAGCAATCCCTTTTCTAGTTATCTACCAAAAAAAAAAAAAACCCTGAAAACATTTATCTGTAAAGATATATGCTCCCCTATGTTCATTGCAGCATTATTCAGGGTGGTCAAGACATGGAAACAGCCAAACTGTCCTTCAATAGGTGATTGGATCAAGAAGATGAGGTACGTGGACGAGTATACGATGAAATACTGCCATTTATGACAACATAGATGGATCCTGAGAGTATCACACTAAATGAAGTAATTCAGACAGAAAAGGACAAAAACCATGCAATTTCACTCTTATGTGGGATATAAGCAGAAAGCAACAAACAAAACAGATAAACATAGGCACAGAAGTAGAGTGATGGTGACCAGAGGGGAGGAGAGTGGGAGGAGGATGAAGAGGGTAAAGAGGGTAAGATATATGGTGATGGAAGGAGACTAGACTTTGGGTGGTGAGCACCCAGTTACTAACAAACGTTATCCCAGTAAATGTAATGAAAAAAAAAAGTATTTCCGAAGTTTTATTTAATTAGTCATACTCAAATCTAGAACAATTCTTTTTAATTGAAGAACGTGGCCATTTACAAACTCTGCTTCAATAATTGTAAGCAGAAAGAATTACCATAAAAACATAGGAAAAGTTTTTTCTCATTTTGAATGAATCGTATGTCTACATCAATAGGTCAGTAAAATTGTATAGAAGGTTTAAACTTAAAAGCCAAGTTTCTTGGAGAACTTTATTACTGCTTTAAAGAAACTAAATTAAACTGCTGCTGTAGACTATTCTCTGATTCCCCATTATAATACCACTTTTTCAAAATCACAATAAAGATACATTCCCATGGCTTTTTCATTTCTTTGTGGTTATACAGAAGGCCTGCATTTTTATTTTATGCTTTATACAGTTCAATATGAGTCATACATAAGATAGTCTTTTTCTCCATAATCTGACTACAAGAATTTTTCTAGTAAATATTTATATTGCTTCTATCTCTAATAAAATCTGTAAATACTGGCACAGAGTATTAAAGAGATCTCTCAGTTTCTTTCTATATTTCGTCCTAGACTGCAGAAAATGCCAAAGGAACTTGCATAGTTTTTCTCTTAGAGGAAAATGAAGTTTTTAAATTATTACAAAAATGATATGTTCTTGTTATAAAAAAAATCAAATAGTAGAGAATGATGTGAAATAAACACAGTCCATTATCCTATTCCCACTCTCAATCCCACTAGAGGCAGCCACAGTCCAGACATTTTGTATAAAGTAGAAAAATGTTTGCACAAATTTTATGATTTGATTTTTCACTTAATAAATTTTTAACTGATTTAAAAGCCAACATTTATATGTTTGCAACAGTTTTTTAATGGTTGTAGAATATTGCACTGACTAGCAATACTATAATTTATTTAATCTATTCCTGATAATGAGCATCTGTGTATTTTCCAGTTTAGTTTTAGGAATATAAACAGTGTTAGCCCATTCTTTCAGTTTTACCAATTTGTTTTTTAGTTTTCTGAAAAGGAACACAAAATTTAATATCTATACTTTTTTTTTCTTTTTACCCACAATCAATTCTGACATCTTAAGTGATCATCAGCACGATCAAAGCCTTTCTGTTAACTTTATGTGACCATTTATCATATAATTGTCTTTACAGATTTTGTGAGGTCCTGTCACATGTCTCATGGAAGTTTTTATCTGTAGTTTCCTCCAAATAATAAAAATAAAACCAAGACATTTAAAGTGGACTGCTACTCCGGAAGTTCCAATGTTTTTAGATTGTTGGAATACAAATGAAATGGATTCCCTTTTTGTCACGTTGCTTTCTAGAGGGTGGAGGCTAAGGTGATTGGATTTCGGAGTGTGTAACCCTGCACCCAAGCCCTGGTGCTGCCATCAGCTGGTTATATAACTTTAAAAAATTGCCTATTATCTTTAAACTTCAATTTCTTCCCTTGTAAACTATGGATAATTATCAAAATTAGCTTTATATGGATAGAGGGATATTGATGGGTTACAGAAGATTTGCAAGTAGATCTGCTAGGATAGAGCTTCACACAGTGTACCTGCTATAGCTCAGCTATTATCATCATCACCATTATTGTTATTAATGTTTTTTATAAAACCATTATTTGAATCACCCTGCAATTGACTCCCCAGCATACAAGCTAAAATAATCTTAACGCCTCTCAGCAGGACCTCTCTGGTCTTTAATGACATGTGTGTACCATCTACCTCTCCAGACCCATGTTTTTCTTTTTTTCAGTTTTATTCAGGTATGATTGACAAAAATTTTTTATATTTAAAGTAAACAACATGATATTTTGATACACATAAACATTGAGGAATGATTACCACAATCAAGCTAATTAACTTATCTGCCACATAGTTACCATTTAAAAACAATTTTATGGCGAGAATACTTAAGATTTATGTTCTTAGCAAATTTCCATTATACACTAGAGTTTTATTAGTTAGGGTCACCATACTGTACCATAGCTCACTAGACTTTTATTCTTCCTCCATAACTGAAAATTAGTTCCCTTTCTCCAACATCTTCCCATTTCCTCCTCCACCTGGACTATGGCAACCACCATTCCACTGTCTGGTTCTACGTATTCCACTTTTTCAGATTTCACATATAAGTGAGATCATGCAGTAAATTATCTTTCTGTATCTGACTTATTTAACTTAGCATATGTTCCTCCAGGCCTACCTATGTTGTTGCAAAAGGCACGATTTGCTTCTTTTTTAAGGCTAAATAATATTCCAGTGTGTGTGTGTGTGTGTGTGTGTGTGTGTGTGTGTGTGTGACATTTTCTTTATCAGTGGACCCTTAAGTTGAATACATATCATGGCTATTATGGATAATGCTGCAATGAACATGGGGATGCAGATATCTCTTTGAGATCCTGATTTCATTCCTTTGTATACATACTCAGAAGTGGAGTGCTGGATCGTATGATAGTTCTATTTTTAATTTTCTAAGTAATCTCCCTACTTTTATCCAAAATGGCTGTAAATATTTTCACATTCCCAAAACAATGTATCAGGGTTCTCTTTTCTTTGCATTCTTGCCAACATTTGTTATCCCTTTTCTTTTTGATAATAGCCATCCTAACAAGTGTGAGGTACCTTCTGATTTTAATTTGCATCTTTACAAATGACCAATTCTTACTCTGTAATTTTTTCTATTGTTTTTCTAGTCTCCATTTCATTTATTTCCACCTTACTCTTTATTATTTTCTTTCTTTCCTTAAGTTTGTTCTTTTTCAAATTCCTAGAGGTACAAAGTTAGGTTGTTTATTTGAGATATTTGAAATCTTTCTATTTTTTTAATGTAGGCATTTCTTACTATATACTGCTCTTTTAACACTGCTTCCCCTGCTTCCTGTAAATTTTTATATGTTGTGTTCCAATTTTTGTTTGTCTCAAGGTATTTTTTAGTCCCCCTTTGGATTTCTTCTTTGACCCCTGGTTGTTCAGGAGCATGTTTAATTTCTGCATGTTTGTGAAGTTTCTGATTTTCCTCCTGTTATTGATTTCTAGTTTCATACCACTGTGGTTGGAAAAACATAGTTGATATTATTTCAATCTTCTTAAATTTGTTGGGACTTATTTTGTGACCCAACATATGACCTCTCTTGGAGAGATTCTGTGTACACTTGGGAAGAATATCTATTCTACTTCTGTTGAATAGAATGTTATCCACATGTCTGCCAGGTCCACTAATCTGTAGTATTGTTCAAGCCTGCTGTTTCCTTATTGATTTTCTGTCTGAATAATCTACCCACTGTTGAAAGTGGGGTATTGAAGTCCCCACTATTGTAATGCTATTTTTCTTTTCAGTTCTGTTAATATTTGCTTTATATATTTAGGTGCTCCAGTGTTGGGTCCAGATATATTTATGATTGTTATACCGTCTTAATTTACAGATAGGGTATTCTGTACATACCACCTTCAAAGAACTTACAACATCATCATTATTTATTTGCATGTCTGTCTTACCTGTAAACTAACAGTTCTTAATTCTTGGGGGTGGTAGGGAGGATGAGTTAATTTAGATACAATAAAAGATGTCAACTTTCTCCTGTATTCTCTGCCACTTAGAATCCATCCCCTCAGCTTTAGAAAATTTACAGAAAACTCTGAATCACACTTTTGATTCCAAGCTAACCATATCCAAACTAGACTCTGAGCTTTAAAAGGCAAAGGTAGAGTTTTTTCACTTTGTTAACTCTAACCATCTGGTACTATGTTTGACTCAGAGTAAGAGTTAAAGTACTATTCATCAAATCAATATTAATTGGCATGCAAAAGAAAATGCCAAGTAATTTGCTAGCTTCCATTGACCAACACAATTTAATTTCATGAGCATTTTTGAACTTCTGGTATTTACCCAGTGCTGTTTAAGTCCACCCCATGCCCCACTTCATTACCTCCACAATAAATTATAAAAAATAAAATTCAATTATAAGTGAGGCCTCCTACTATAATTCCATTAAAATAAGTAATAATAACAATAATTGGATTTAGAATGTGCCCTTCAGGGTCTTAAATATGATTTGTATGACAAACAAACTAATAGAAGGTAGAGATCTGTAACAGGAAATATGGCAAATATTTCAAAGTGCTTAAAATTTATGTAACTTAAAAGGGCAAAACTCTTATTCTTTAAATGCTATTGTGACAAATTATAAACCAAAAACTTAAAATCAGAGCTAAAGCTTCTGTCCTAGATTTAGAATATGCTCTCTGAGGTCTTAAACATGTGCCATAAGACAACAAACTAATTCAAGTCAGCAAATAGATCTATATGGTTAAAACTTTATTCATTTTAAAAAGCAGAAAGTTTAAAACTCTTATTGTATTCCGCATATTGAAGAGTCAATAAATTCGCAAAAGAAAATTACTGACAAAAGAAAATTAAAAATACCTACACTTATTCCAGAGCCATATATTTACTACCAGCAATACAAACTTCCATGAAGGCTAAGTTCGTCATTGATTTTTATGCAGTAAAAAATAATATTTATCCATTAATTACAAAATAAAAACTAAAATGCTCTGTAACTATAAAAATCTACCTTGAGGGTAATGACCAAAGCCTCAGTTAACTAAATTCCAATTACTCTGGGCTTTAAATGAAACTGAATTTTCATTTCACTGCTCTCTATGTTCAAGAGGAAGCCGCTGTAGATACAAAAGCAATGGAGACAGGAGATTTATTTCAGTTTTCACTTTTTAAGCAAATTCCAACTACTCAACAACCATTTATTTTGGATAGTTACCATGTATCAGATAATTTACTACATGTGGTAGAGAACTGGATCATAAAAGACCTATTCTTTACCCTCAGCAAACTTATGATTGAAGACTTCTACTTCTGACCAAGATGGAGTGATATAGGGTGGATTCACCTTTTTGCCTGAAACAACCAATAGACCAAAATAATACATGACGCAATGGGATCTTTGGATAGTGATCATAAGGCAATGAAGGACAGTCTAAAATTAAAAAAAATTAAAAATTCTGCTTTTGAAAAGACACCATTAAGAAGATTAATAGACAAGCCACTGACTAGAAGAAAATATTTGCAGAGCAATATGATGAATGATTTGTACCCAGAGTATAAAAAGAACATTCAAAATGTAATAATAATAAATCAAATGGTCCAATTTTAAAAATGGCCAAAAGATTTAAACAGATATTTTACTAAAGAAGACATATGAATTGAATATAAGCACTTTAGATTATGTTTTGAGGAAATGAAAATTAAGATCACAATGAGATTGTACTACCCATCTATTGGGATGGTTGAGATTAAAGGCTGACCATAGTAAGTGCTGGCAAGGATATGGAGGAAATGCAGTTCTCACACATTAATGGCAGGAATGTTAAAAAAAATGGTAAGAATCAGTTTAGAGAACAGTATTACAGGATTTTCAAAGTTAAACATATACCCACCATATCACTAGATATCCCATTCCTAGGAATCGACGCCAAAGAAATGAAAGCATATGTCTATACAAAGACTCCTACATGAAAATTCATAGCAGGTTTGTTTATAATAGCCTAAAACTAGAAACAACCCACATATCCCTCAACAGTTGAATACATAACCCAACAATGATATCCAGACAACGGAATACCATTCAGCAATAAAAAGAATACTATTGGTACACACATAATAAGGATGAATCTCAAAATAATCAGGCTGAAGGGGAAAAGCCAGAATAAACAGTATTATTGCATTTCTGGAAAATTCTGGAAAATTCAAACTAATCTATAGTGACATTCACTGCTTGTGTCTGGAAGGACAGATGAGAAGAGAATGGTGGGTGTCATTGCAAAGAGGCATAAGGAAATGTTTGGGGGTGATGCATATGTGCACTACCTTCATTACTGTGTGGACTTCACATACGTATACATATGTCAACACTTGTCAACTGTACACTTTAAATGGGTAGGTGTCAATTAAACTCTAATAAAGCAGTTTAAAAACATTTTTAAAAGGGCACACACACAAAAGAAGGCTATGATTTTGCAGGCCACAATCCACATGTATGTGTTGAACTCCGACCCCAAGCCAAATTACTTGGAACAAAATACACAGCAGAGATAAAGAGTCATCCTAACTAAGCACTCAGGTAATGGGGGAGCATTTGCGTTGGGCTTTGAAGGATGGAGAGCCATGGGGAGAGAGAACAGCATTCTAAGTGGAAAAATAAATGTTAAAGCAACCATCATGCCAAAGTACAGAGGCAGTGCTGTGCAGACAGAGTCCCGGAAATTAAAGTGTTTGCATATGTCTAGAACACGCTGGGCTGGAGAAAACATCCACATAGAAAATTTAATTTAATAGTTCAAGATAAAGTTGCAGGAGTCATAAATCCAATATATAGATGGCAACATTATCAGTCTGCATTTGGGATAAGATATGACAAAGCTTCCGGTGAGGTACAGAATCCCTGTGAGTTCAACTTCAGGGAGGACTAGTCATACAAAATACAGACGGAGAACTGCTTCTCCAGCAACCCAGCAGGAGACCCTATCTATAGTCAAGAGTAGGATAAGAAAATGAGAGCCTTCCAAATGTCCATCAACTGGTGAATGGATAAACGAAATGTAATGCGGCCACAGAATTCAACCATAAAAAGGAATGAAACACTCACATGCTACAGCATGTCTGAACCTTGAAAAATATGATGCTACATGAAAGAAATCAGATACAAAAGGCCACATAGTGTATGGTCCCATTTATATGAGCTATCCAGAATAAATAAACCGATAGAGAGAGAAGATAGAATAGTAGTTTCCCGGGGCTAGGAGAGAGAAGAAATGGGAGTGACTGCTTAATGAGCATGGGGTTTCTTTTTGGGGTGATGAAAATGGTGTCATAGTAAATACAGATGATAGATGCATAACACTGTGACTGTACCGAATGCCACTGAAATGTCCACCTGAAGATGGTACATTTTAAGTGATGTGATTTTTAACTCAATTTAAAAAAATGAGGACCTGAATTTGGGTATTAGTCATGAAAATAGGTGGATGTGATGCATTAAAATGTATAGGACAGGTGTAGAAACAAGAAAATTCAAGAAGTTGTTTGATAGGGGGTAGGTATTAGTGAGAAAAAGAAGCTGGAAGTGACTGAGATTTAGGGCTCTGTACCTCAGAAGATGGATCAATGTGTCAGCCTCAGGTCATCAACTTCTAGGGTTGAAAAAGAACCCTTTAAAAATTCAACCCACAATTATTTGATATTGGAAATCAATGCCAAGTAGTTACCTAATTTATACCAAGGAAAACAGATTTTCTTAAAAAGTGGAGTTGGGGCCTAATACCACATAAGAATGGAAGATGCAATAGAGAAAAAGAGGTGAGAGGTCACTATTAATTGCATACTATTTATGAACCAGTCACTTTACTCTGTAATTTGCATTTATGATCTCATTAAGCCTTACAACCAACTACCAACTTGCAAGGATTATGTAATAGATATTTGCTTCTTTTCTGCTCCACTGGTGTCTTGCTATTGGGGATCTAACTCACTTTCATTTTAACTCCACATGATTAAGGTGGGACTCAGCCTCCTGCAACCCACTTTCAGACCTGGACAGGGCCCTAGATCAGACTGAGGTACCCAACCCCAACCCCATTCCTGGCCGTAGTATATAACTATGAATATACACCATGTATATACTTATAACTCTGCATCCAGCCAAAACAGTCTTCCATGGGTTTTTTCCTAGCTTGGTGGTTAAAAGACATGCCCTGTTCCTCTACGATTGCTAGCTAAAAGGATAAAATAAAACTACATATGCCAGTAGCCATCTATCCCACTATATCATGAAGGTCTGCTTAAGAACAAACTCAACTTATGGGGAAATACAACCAAGAGATGAAAGGTCTCTACAGAATTCTAATGACATTGTTTCATCCTCAGACCCAACCAGCCTGAAGCCAGACCATGCCCTGATTCCTCAGTTATATAAACAAAGAAAGCAATTCTCTGTGCCTCTTAATTTTGCCTTTTTTTGTTTGTTTGTTTCTTACAGATATGGTCTCAAGAATTGGACTTCTAGTAAGGTCTTTGAGGCAGTGACTCAGAAAAGGCTAAAGACACAGCTTCTCCTCCTGCCCAGAATTCCACCACGAAATGCTTTTCACCTATTTCTACTATTCCTACTATTTTCTATCACTAATACTACAACTATTACTATTAAAACACTATAGTAACACTACTACTGTAGTGTACTACTAAAATTATACAACTAGTATTACTAATTATACTACTATTGTAACTCATAAGAGTATCCTTGATTCAAAATGGAAAACGATGGGTTACTCACTTACATCTGTGATCATTACAGGATCCCTGAGTTATTGTCACTACTCTACTTATAGATGAGATAACTAACCCTCAAAGGGCCGATTCACAACAATGAGTATTTCAAGCCTCTGTTAAATGGCTTATTGTGTACCATGCTGCTGACTAGGACTTGGTCTTTCTAAGGGAACTGACTACCCAGATCCCTGCCCAATGAGAGGGGGAGACTGAATTGCCATGGGTAGAGCCATAGACCTTCATTCCAACACCCAACCATGATTGACTGAATTAAGGATGCTGCACCTAACTCAAGGATGGAAATTCATCAGCTATTATACTTGGAAACCTGGGGCCTGGCCAAAAAGGTATAAGTGGGGTCTTCATCAGAAATGTACACAATAAAATCGTTGAAAAGTATTTAAATAGTGGTAGAATTAGAAGCAGAGAGGATGTGAAGAGTCAAGTTAAGATGAAGAAGGCAAGCCATTTGCAGGGAGAAGTTATAAGGAAGCAAAACATATGAATAAGTAGAGGACGAGTCAGTAGAGTGAAGGGAAGTAAACCGGTTCATACAGGGAAGTAGAGATGAGGTTACAAAGAGAAGCCGGCTGCTCCTGAGAGAGATAAGGACAGCAGCTGGCCTCTGAGATCGCTGTGGTTTCTATTGACTGCTGTTTGGGAAGAATTGCTCTTATTTTCACAGTTTGGGGTGTTTGAAGGAGATCACTATTTCTTACAACTAAACAAACTTGATTAGAACTCTGGACCACATGATGGAACCCTGGACATGGGAAAAGCAAGTCACGGTAACAGTAATAAAGATTTTTGCCTTAATGCTGGCTGGAAGCTCCCACCTCCATCCTAATTACCTGTCACAGGGAATAGCACTGACACGGAGCCTGTTGTGGGCTAAGTATACAGGTATAAAGTAGGGTCTTAGCTCTGGAGCAGCCAGAATAGAGAGGCAGGCAAGTAATGTCTGAGTTACAACAACCTTCCAAACACTGTCTTCAGTGTTTCTACAGGATGAGAACTAATGTCTGTAACAAGCGTCTACTAGATCTTAGCCTGGAAAATGTGCACCAGACTCTCTATAAAGCAGAAAGTGAATATAAAGAAGAAGAAGAAGAAGAAGAAGAAGAAGAAAAGGAAGGAAGGAAGGAAGGAAGGAAGGAAGGAAGGAAGGAAGGAAGGAAGGAAGGAAGGAAAGAAGAAGAAGAAGAAGAAGAAGAAGAAGAAGAAGAAGAAGAAGAAGAAGAAGAAGAAGAAGAAGAAGAAGAAGAAGAAGAAAGGAAGGAGAAGGAAGAAGAAGATGATTCCAATAAACAAATCTGGGAGGGTATTATTCCATCAGTAATTCTGTAACAGCAAATGCCTCAAATGTCTACAGACCCCCACATTCCACTTTCCAGTGGAGTTTTACGAGATGCACACGAAGCCTGGGGCTGTGCCAATAGAACAAGCTGAAATCACTCAGAGGGTGACCTTGTGGAAGGGCAGACTTATTCCAAAGGGACTCCAGTTCCAAAGGCAGCCATGCCTGGGGTTATTAACCTCAGCTGAGGAGTTTATATGTCCCAGTCTCTAGTCTAAGTGCTATAAGGAGAAACCTTTCCATTAGAGCTCAAAGTGTCTTACCTCTTTCTCCTTTCCATTTAACAGATACTCTCCCAAGGAAGTGTTAGTTGAAAATGTCCTTACTGTCCAGGCAAATGCTAGGGAAAGAAGTAGGGTAGCCTTCAATAGCTGAATGTCCCTAAACAGAATTCCACTGTATTAAAAGAACAATGCATTCTTCTGGGAGCAACTAAACTAGAGAATGATACTCTGTTGTCATGGTATCAAAAATACTAGAGAAAAGAATAAATGCTTAGCAATGGACACAACACCTACATGGCAAACAAATTCCCAAAACTCTTTGTGTCACTTAGGCATCGAGTTACAATAAAATGAGAAAAAGTAATGGAAGAAAAAGTATTCTCTTTCCGTAGTTTTATTTCTCCATTTCTTTTTTTATTCGTAACAAAATTGTCTGTATGATATGGTTTATCTTTATATATCTCTTTTTTTAAATGTACATCTCCTTTAAGTAGTTCTATCTAAGTGCTTAAATATATAGATTCTAGAATAAAACGACAAGATCCAAAAATTGCATTACCACATTCTCTATCAGAGTTCACTTAAAGTTTAATTACAGTGAGCTACAGGCATGCCTGTAGTTTGTTGCTTTTCATGGCCAAGTTATTTGGGTACACACCTAAATTTCAAATACACAGAGGTAAAACAATCCAATCCAATAAACAGATTCCAGGGAACACAATTAGTAAAGTCTCATTTCATAAGTGTGAGGGGTGCAGGTAAGATGGGGAGTGGCCATTATACGTCTGCTTCAAGAGAAGCTTCAATCACTAGAAAGCATTGTCCTTATTAAGAAGTAATGTAGGGGCCAGCCAGGTGGCTCATTTGGTCAAGAGTGCAAGCTCTGAGCAACAGGGTCACTGGTTCGATTCCCACATGGGCCAGTGAGCTGCGCCTGAGCTGAGCTGCCACTGAGCTGCCAACAGGCAGCCTAATGGCTCAGCTGGTGAGAGTGCATGCTCTTAACAAGTTTGCTGGTTTGATTCCCGCATGGAATGGTGGGCTGTGCCACCAGCAACTAGAAAGCAGCAATTGGACTTGGAGCTGTGCTTGCAACTTTCACAGCTAAAGTTGAAGGACAGCTTGACTTGGAGCTGATGGGTCCTGGAAAAACACAATGTGCCCTTCTCCAATTCCCCAACACTGTTCCCTTCCCCAATTCCCCAATAAAATCTTTAAAAAATAATAATAATTGCATATCTATAAAAAAAGAAGTAATGTAGGAAAACTCAAATATCTCAGTGATTCAAGAAAGAAAAAAAAACTTCCTTTGGGGAGGAGGCAAACAAAATTATTTTAATTTCGCTTTTAATTCCCAAATTATTTCCAGCACAAGGATTCAAGTCTTTAGGAGCAAGAAACATATGAGAACATCATTAGTGGAGATAAATCTCCCTGATAACCCTCATTTTATGCTGCCCTAATTTCTGCTATTCTATTAAGCTCTTTAAGAAGGATGACTTAGTGAAGAGGCAAACCCTCAATATCTAGCTGGCCAACTAATAGAAGTTTATTCACCGAACTGCCAGGCCCTGAGCTGTTTTACATTTCAGCATCATTCAAACAGAAAACATCTACAAGATAGGAAAGGTTAACCATTTTAAAGTTCAGTCTCATGAAGACTGCAGTAAAAGTGTGATGAATACATAAACTTGCTTCCATAGTCCCCGATCTCAAACAACATGTAATATTGGGTTGTTGGAAAAGTCATGATGTATTTTTCCTATGCTTTTCGTTGCAAAAATGAGTCATGACTTTTCTGACAAACCAATATAATAAGGAAAAGGTGATATGGACATGTAGGGTAATGAAAACTACAATTAAGAATAAAATTCTGAAGCATAACAAAATTGAAGAACAATAAATATTAAGATACTATAGATCTTCATTCATTCTTATATCACCACACCCCAGTTCAGACCTGTTGGGCACACATGGGTCTCCACTCTGTCCATGAAGCAATGCTGACAAACTAACTCATCCTCTCCACATCTCATGAGAGATGGTTGATGAATAGAAATATCCCTTTTTGGATCATCTTGGATCATTTCAACAGTGTATATTATCCGCATTTCATTATGCATTCATCAGGCAGTTGGTATTGTTATATCAATATAGTTGGTGACCTCAAATTCACTCTTGAAAAGTCATCAAATTTTCCCTTTCCAGTAAATAGATCAATTAAAGAAAGGAAAATTAGTTTTACCTGATGATCTGAATGTCTCTTACTTGGCTTTAACTCTGTTCAATTGATGTTCAAACAAAGATACCCAATAAATTTCATTTCAGAGACTTCCTAATGTATCATGTTGGAATGTTAAGAAGCCTCAGAAATTTCTAGCCCCCAATTTTTATTTTACACATTTGAAATTGATGGCAGCCCAATAAAACTTAGGTCATGGACCTAAATAACTTAAATTACTGCTTTATCCTCAACTTAATTCAACCAATATTTACTAGGTATCTATTATGTGCTGGGTACTGTGCTAAGGGCTGAGAATATAGTCATAAAGATGCAGTCTGGTGGGAAATAGGGACATTCTGGATAGTATTTGAATATTATTTATCTATACACATTATACATATTTAACCTACTCTACTGATAGTAAAATGGTAATAGTCCTAATAATATCTATAATTTAATGCATATCTCAATGTATCAGATTTTATGACATTATGTTTCTTATCTTGCTTAATTCTTAAAATAGCTATGTGAGCTATTTACCACTGTACCCATTATATATATGAAGAACTTGAGACTTAGATGGAACAAACAGCTGCTCATGGTCAAGCAGTCAATGATTGGAATGGATGCATATCTAATTCCAGCCTTAATGCTTTTCACTGCACTGTGTTTCTGAGGTCTTTTCCTTAATGCTGTATTTCCAAACTTTCCATGCATATGATAGATAACAATATATAAACTACATATATGGTCAAAATCAATGATTTTCATACTTCATCTTAAAAAGCATAATAAATAAAGATTGTGTTTTCAGATGTTCTGGTCACTTAGCCAATTTTCAAAAGTACAAGTCATTATAAAGTCGGGCTGGGGAGTGAAGAGGCAGAGAATCTCATTTTTTCCTGAAAGCAAAGAGCATCATTATGTAAAGTAAAGAATACGGACTTTGAAGTCACTCAAATTTGGTTTTAAATCTGTTTTATGCTCCTCTTGCTGTATAATCTTGGCCACATTTCTTAAAACCTTATGGTGAACCTTGCAGTGAACGTGTTCTATTGTATAAAAATGTAGCTTAGGCCTCTTATCCAAGAGGATTTCCAGGGTCTGAATGAAATCAGATACGCAAGGTACCTAACGCAATGGCATGTGTAGTGGGCATTTACGCACATAATAAATGTTCATTCCCTGAGTGGGGTAAATTCACAAAACGAGGGGTTCTTGAAGATGGTTTGCTCAAGAAGGGGCAGGGCCAAAGGTGGTGGGAGAAAAGTCTTCTGAATAAAAATTTTGTTCCTCAGGAGAACAATGAAAAAAAGCGTGGTAGAACTAAATTCCCTATTAGATGGAAACATTTTTTAAAATTTATTGGGGCGACATTGGCTAGTAAAATTATATAGGTTTCAAGTGTACAATTCTATAATCCATATTGCACTGTGTGTTCATCACCCAGAGTCAGTTCTTCCATCACCATGAAACATTTGCACTCTTCTAACTAGCAAAGGAAAGCCCTGTTCTCCCTTTTAAAAGTGGCAGAAGAGGAGATAGGTAGTTCAAAACGTGACAGAGGACCTTTCCCAGCACCCTGGAAATCACCATCTGCCTGTGTCACGATCATCTCCATGTCATTCCCAAACATGAGGTTGTGGAAACAGCACAAGGCTCTATGTGGTTTAGCCAGGGGCTGGAAAGAGGCCTCAGCAATGTCCATGGCCCAGGGTATCTCTGCACTGGAAGCAAAGGTGAGTCCACATTAGCAGAACAGATTGTAGTTTTCTCACTCAGTGTTCATAGGTAAATCAGCAACCTCTGCTTTCAGAATCCCAATATATTCGTGCTGCAGGCATTCAGGTGGCTACAAAGCTGCACCCTTAGGTACAAGATAGACATTTAGAATAAAAAAAAAAGAAGAAAGGAGATAGTATATGAAGGATAAATTGCGGTTTCCCTGGGTGTCCACACAGCATCACCTTACTCCAGGTTCTCATTCTCAGGGGAAATTGACAACATCTTCAAGAGTGACCATTTCTCAAGAACCTCCTGTGAGTCAGACGTGTAGTATCCCTGATCTGTACATCAACTCTGCAAAGCAGACATTACTTTAGATGAGGAAATTGAATCTCAGGGAAGTCAGCTACACTGCTCAAATCACGAACTAATAAAGGGGAGAGCCGAATTTGGAACCCAATTCTGTATGAAGCCCTTGTCTAGTCAACCTAGACTCCTCATCAGGCTAGAAGTGAAGCTTCTTGATAGATTCAACTGATAGAGCTCTGGAGCCCAATATACTTGGAGTTCTTGCAGATTATTTTAGTCACCGTGAGAGTGGTGAATGAAGACAAGGGGGTTGGGTTGATCAAAAGCAAGAACTAAAGCAGGAGGCCCACTCATGTCACTAAATGCCAAATATCATGGCATTTTTTAATCACTATCTATCCCAGTAATAACAGGGATTCTTCATGGGCTTATTAACACAGGACTTACTTATACCTTTGATGAAATTCAAAAGCAAAACTGGAGCTTAGACAATGCATTTTTCATATTGTATAAAAATGCATTTGTTTTGGAACAGCCTGTTAATAAAAATGCCCATTGTCTCCAAAGTTCCTATATAGACGTCCCCAATATGATTAAAAGAAGTTTGGAGAACAAAGGCAACATCTTTAAATATTTAAATGATTAAAATGAAAATTAAAAATAGATCTCCTTTCAATGAAAGGCTTTAAATTGAATCCATAAACCATGCTTTATTTCTAAAGCTAGAAGGAATGCATGTTAAGTATTAAAGATGTTTAACATGAAAATGTGTATTCAATAAAAAATAGATGACTCATTTTTATATGTGGTTTACAATCTATTTTGTTGGGCCCAACCTCCCGTTGGAAACACAAGCAAACACCCTTAAGTTTGCAAGATCAATAACTAATAGTAAGTTCTATCAATTTTGGAAAAGAAAGGAAACTGTTTCATTATCTTGTTTGTGTGGTACAATAAGTTTAAAAAAAACAGCCAATAAATAATTCTTAGCAGTTATTCTGAATTGTGTTCCATGCCAGATGTTACAACATCTGTAGAAGAAGATGGATGAGATACTCGTTTCCTTTCAGAGCCTGTGCTTTAGATACCTAAAGAAGATACAAGTTAAGATCTGAGCCCTGTGCTTAGATCTTAAGCCCTGTGCTTAGCCCTGTGTAGTAAACATATCTTTAGGAACCCACAAAAGGGACTTCAACCCACGATGATCTTGTTAGGGCAGATCCTGTGATGTACGAGGATCCTGGCTAGAGAAGCCATGTGGGGAAAGATGAGGACTTCGGAAGGGGCATTTGAGTCACTTCCCCCTGGATGGGGAAGTTAACATGGAAACACTTAATTATCTGCACAGCACAGGGGGGAGAGTGACAGTGTCTCCAGAGGCATGGCGGTGCTGCCCAAAGGAGTCCATCTTATCCCCCAGATGATGTGCCCACTTTTGTGTAGTCAGGTATGCCACTGCCAAGCTAAGAAAAGTATGGCACACGATGTGAGAATACAAAGGAAGCATGGTTTCAACCTCAGGAATGTGATACTGGGTTTTTTTTGGAAGGGTTAGAAGAAAACTTGGAATTATTTCATGATTCCCCCTCACAGGCACCCACGTATGTGTGAATGTGCACACATACACACACATACACATTCACAAGTATGCACACAAAATGCAAGAATGTCTCCTAAATAGCGATTTCCAACACTGATCCATGAACTTGTGCCAATCTGGCAATATTAAATAACACCAGAGAAAATTATTCAGAACATATAGACATGAAACAGCTATAGAGTAGTGCTTTGGGATTTGTACTTTTCAACTGAAGGTCCTGAGGTGGCTGAGAAGCTGCCAATGTAGGATCCATTATTCTTTCTTTTCCTTGGTAAATACTCATCCCTCTCTGTGTAAACAATTCTATTAATGGAGAATTGATGACCTCATAAGGCGGATTTGTTGGACCACTCTGAATACATCGAAAAGAGTGAAACAAGCCAGTCACAGAAGGACAAATCCTGCATGAGTCCCCTTAGCTGAGGTATCTATAACAGTGAACCCACAGAAGCACAGAAGACAAGGGCTGCTGCCGGGGGCTTGGAGAAGAAGGAAATGGGGACACGTTCACTGGGTATAAAGTTTCAGTTATGCGAGATGGATATGTTCTACAGATCTGCTGAGCAGTATATGGTGCGTAGTTAACATTATGGCTTTATGGACTCATAAAGTTAAGAGGCTAGATCTCACATTACATATTCTTACCACAAAAACACAAAGGGACACAAGGGAACTTTGGGAGCTGTTGGGGGTGTCTATTACCTTAATCTTGCTGACGATATCACAGGTGTTGGCATACGTTCAGACTCACTAAGTTGTACACATTAAATATGTGTAGTTCTTTGTATATGATTATGCCTCAATAAAGTGGTCTTTAAGAAGTGTTTCCATATCTAAGACCAAATTTTGCAACATTTACCCAGCAGCCTAATTTCAGGTTCATGAAGAAAGCTTCTCACTCATTCTGTGAAAACTTTCATATGTTTAGTATAATCATTCAGAGATTGTTATAATCATCCTGATTCTGCTCTTTTTAAATGAAACAGCTCCTGTAATTCCAGGATTCTTTGTGTTAAATTGTTTCCAGGGGCTTCATCATCCTAGACACCTGACTGCATAGCTGAGGCATATCTCATTCCCAGGGTGACTCCATGCTTACTCATCACCTCTGTGTCACTGACTCTCAAATAGTGATCTCCACCCCAGGTCTCTCATACCCCAAATGCCTACTAGGTAGCATCTCAGACACAACAAATTCCTCATGTTTAAAACTGAACTCATTGTTTTTCCCCCAAACTCAGTCCTCCTCCTTCGCCTTCTCCTCCTTCTCCTCCTCCTCCTTCATTATCTCTTCCTCTTCCTTCTCCTCCTCCTTCTCCTCCTCCTCTATTACCTCTATCTCTTCATTTTCCATCTCCTCCTCCTCCTCTTCCTCCTGTTCCTTTTCTGTTTTCTATTCAGAAACTAGAACCACCATCCACTTTGTTGCTTATCAGGCCCCTGGAGGCCTCTATGACTTTCTCTCTCACTCTTTATGCAGCAGGTAATCAAATCCATTGATTCTATCAACTAAATATCTTTGAATCATGATATTTATCTTTATCTCCATTTTCGCACTTAAGTTCAGGCCCCAAAGATAACAGGATTCTAAATATTCTCCTACCACCAGGATGCTAGTCACTCTAATAATCATTTCTTCACACTGATAACAGGGATGTATCTAAAATGAGAATGCAAGGGCCGGCTGAGTGGCACATTAGTTGGGAGCTGGCTTGGGACACCAGCGACCCGGGTTCAGATCCCACATATGAGGGCCATTGACACTGCCCTCTGCAGCTAAGATGGTGAACAATAGCTCCACCTGGAGCTGGGCTGCTGTGAGTCCCCGGGACGGCATAGCTGCAGCCCCTGCTGCAGTGGGCTGCCATAGCTACAGTGAGTGGTCGGCAGCCAGCGTGAGCGGCTGGCAGCCAGTGTGAGCTGCCAAGAGCCGCTGTGAGCGGCCATCCAGAGGCCAGCTACCGATCTGCCTCACCTGAGAAGAGCACAATGATGATACCAACATGGGCCAGTGAAGCGACGTCCTCCACAACTAGACTGAAGAACAAAAGGACAGCAACTTGTCTGTTCCCCTTCCCCATTCCCCAACGTTGTTCCCCTCCCCCATTCCCCAACATTGTTCCCCTCCCAATTTCCCAATAAAAATCTTAAAAATAAAATAAGAATGCAATCATGACACTGCTCACTTCACAACTGACTAAGGATCTCAATTACCTTCTCGGTAAAGCCCCAGCTTCTCAATGTGGCCAGAAAAGGTCCCCATATCCTAGCCACATTCCCCCCATACCACACACACTCTGGTTCCAGAAATATTGACCTGCTTTTCCAATTTTCCTGTTTTCTGTTTGTTGTCTTCCTCTTTCTTATCACATTGTTTCCTCTGTGTCTCCCATCCTTGATTTGCCAAGAAAACTTCTACTCACCCTTCAGAACCCAAAACAGGTATCACTTCTCCCAGGGATCCTTCCCTTTGCTTTCCATCCACTTGCGTCAATTTACCCACCTCAGGCTCCCATCGGATCATGAACTCCACTGCTGCTTTGATCTTTATCACCATTCATATGCTTGTTGCTCCCACTAAATTGTGACCTTTCTGAGATCAAGGACTATTTTACATTCATCCTTGTATCTCCATTTACAGAGGTGGACAAGTTGCCTACCACATAGTAGGTATTCCATAAATGTTTATGGAATATTTTCATTGATCAAAGACAGAAATGAGACTTGTCTCTTGAATCCCAGTGCTTTTACTCTACCCTGGGGTGAGCCTGGGAAGATTTCTAGGATAAATACCTACATCCACTTGAAAGATTAAGCTTGCCAGTTACAGAAACCAGAGGAATTTCCAAAAGCTTAAACACTTTAAACACCAGGCCATTTGTATGTAGAGACATAAATAGACATTTTCAAAAGCGTGAATTGCTTCCCCCAAGCTAGAGATGCCACATGCTCATGTGTGCTCTGTGAGGAGGCCAGCTCTCAGCATAGACCTCTTCAGACCCCAAAGACTTCTCCAGCTATTGGCACTGACAGTTGGTTGACCAAGGAACCGTTAGCTGGGGTCAATCACCAGACAGCACTCTTAACCACCACCCACATACACACAGGCTACGTGTCACCCCACAGAAGTGGGGCTGTTTTCCACCTGCAGGTCCTTGTACAAAATGGGATCATCTGTCAAGTTGGCAGATGGCTTGGCAGAAGCACCACAAAAAGCTGGCTCCAGGGCCTTCAATGTAACAAATTAATTAAATTACACTTTTAATGAGCTCTGAAACAATAAGACAATTCATTTAATTTGAACTCTCTGGTATAGAATAACAGATGGCAATTTTTTGAAAAAATTAAATTTGTTTTTAAAACTTTCATGAAATCTAAAGATCAAAAAAATGCCTGTATTCACTTTTTTTTTTTCATTACTCTGTATTCCTATTCTAAATTAGCAGGAGGAAAGTCTTGCAAAGTCAAAATAGTTCTATAATGGGAGTCAGTCAGTGGACTTCCCACTGAGCCTCAATTGATTACATTAAACAAATTTGCTTTCCTTTTCCATGCCTCAATTTTCTCATCTATAGAATGGGGGACTTAAACTATGATAAATGTCCCACTCACACAATTTTGGATTGTGTTTATACATTTAAAGTGAATTAATTATAATAGCTGACATTTATTGAGCACATCCTATGTTCCAGAAACCATTCTAAGTGTTTAAACACACAATCTCAATTAATCCATTTAACAGAAATTACCACCATCATTTCACACATAAGTAAACTGAGGCAGAGAGAAAACATATTACTTATCCGTCTTCCTGGCTAGGCTGGGCTTTGATCTCAGGCTGTTTAACTGGAGAGCCTGTACTCTTAGCCAACACCCTCTCTAACCTCTCCACTTACTTCTGATAACTCTAAAAACCATAGAAAGTGGACACACGGACAACAATTACTGGCCACTTCACTAATAGTCCATTGGCAAATCTGCCCAGGTGAGAGCCATGACCCAATAGTTTGAGCTGTCTTGGGATCATTTTATTCTTCTTCTTCCAGGACTTGTATTCACACTGTGACACTGACAAGGAGCAGCTTACCTAATCAGTAGGCTATAGTCCAGATGTCAATAGGACAATGATTTTTTTTTTAATGATAACATTTTAAAGTCTAACTTCTATTTTGTTTGGGAGGTTATTGGTTTCTTAGGGGCATTATTATAAATCCTAAACAAACTGTCCAGAATTGAGAAAAAAATTAAATTATTTGAATGTTTCTGGGAGACTCCATGAAATATTTCAAGACACTGGAATGTAAATTCAAATTTAATTATTTTACTCCTGAGTAGCTCATACCTTTAAGGGGAACACTATAAATGTGAGAAAATTAACATTTCCTGATGAGTCAAACAAATATGTTTTCTTCATCTTTGTTGCCAAAAGGCAATTCATGTTTTAAACAAATTAACTAACAGAGTTCTGAATATCAACTGTGCTTGACAATAGGAGAGGCATAAAAATGTTGTATCCGTCCTCCGTCTTCCCTTTCATGGACTCTAGTGTAATAGTTTATAGATTAAGGCAGAAGCAAATTATTGTGGAAATGACATCAGATTAGTATAAGAATCCAAAGACTAAGGGTCTAGACTATTTCTGTAGAGACATTCCTACAATTCAGACATCATGGATTTAACTCACATTGACCTGCTAACTCTACGGGCATGTTTGCAATAGAGCTCAGTGACTTTGGCTTTTATTAAGCACTTTAATTTGCAATAGAGCCCACTGACCTTCTTGGATTTTATTGAGCACTGATGTCATGTCAGCCTTAGCCCTCACCCAACTAGAAGGCCATAATGACAAAAAAATAGCTTTTCGGAAGGCCAAGGAGAACACTTCTTAGCTAGCGAGAAGAAACGGTCAAAGGCTTCGAGGACAACAGTAGGTGTCCATTTCTAAAATGTTATTGCCCTTTGGCCACCAATGGGTTTTATTCTGCTGCTTTGGTCTGTGAGATTTTGCAACTTGTACACATAATACATGTTCATCTGAGATGTCCTGTGAAACAGCAGAAGTGATCACATGCATGTAGCATGTGAAGGAGAACTACCCAATCATCAGGATCTTCCTGTGTATAGAAATCAATGCCCACACTATTGTGTAAGTCTCTATGGTGCTACTCTAAGGCACATGGAGGGAGGGGCATCTCTTGGGGGGATTTAAGAACCAGTGGGAGAGTAATGGACAGCAGACTTCCCACTGAGCATCAATGGATTATGAGTGCTAACCCTGACTCTGTCCCTGACTGCACACCATGAGATGTCAATGGAGTTTGTCTTTCATTCATGAACAGCTGATAACAGCCTCTGGCCTGACTACTGCATGAGCTGTAGGTAACCCTGGAGAGAGCCTCTGCATAGCCTTCCCCTACTGTGGGCTCCTCCTCTTCTGCTCTAGCTCACACACATGTCAGGGAGAGCTTTCCAAAAAGCATATTTCACCTTGCCTCACCCTGGGACTTTTTCCTGCTCCTTTCATCTAGTTATTCTACTCATCTCTCGGGTCTGAATGAAACATGACTTCTTTCCAAAAGCCTCTTCTGGACCCCTAATTTAAGCTGAAAGCCTGATCTGTGTGCTTCCATATCCTGGCACACATGGCGCACACGGCATGGGTTAAGTCTATTCTCACAGCAGTGTCTTCCCTTTCTTTGGACTCTAGGCTTGTGGAGGGCAGGGATGATACCTTGCCCCATGTTTTCACCAGACCTGTCACACACATCATTATAGATAACAGTTAGTGAATGCTTACCATGAGTCCGTAAGTGTTCTAAATGTTTTACATATATTATCTTAATCTTTACAATAATCCTGTCAAATGAGTGCTATTATTCTCCCCAATTTATAAATGAGGAAACTGGAACAATGACAGATTAAAAAACTGGTCCATGAGCAGAGAGCATGCAAGTGACAGAAACGGGATTCAAACCCAAGCAGTCTGAATTCCAAGTCCTTGCTATTAACTTCCAATATATGTCTAATCTACATAGTAGGTGTTCAACAAGTATTGCTAAATAAAGGAATGAAGGGCCAACAAATAAATGAATTAAAATCCATCAATGGCATCCTATCATATTCAGAATAAAATCCAAACTCTTCATCATGGCACACAAGATTCTTTGAAATCTACCTTTGCTTGGCCCCAGCACCCGCTCTTATCACTCATCGACATGGACCTTGAGCTCCAGACAACCACACACATCTCACCTCCATGAGTTTTTCAGTGCTATTCCTTTACCTGTGACATCCTGTGACAGCCTGGCCAACTTCCACATGACTTGGCACATTCCTTTTGCCATGCCTTGTAGAACTCTATTCAAACACTTACCACAATATATTGTAAATGTCCTTGTGCTTTTCTACCTCCTTCAAAAGACTGTGTGCTTCTCAGGGGCAGGATTGTATCTGACTTGTTTCTCTATCCCAGTTCCTAGCTTAGTGTCTGGTACTAAAAAGTTTCTAAGAAACGCTAATGGTATGAATGAAGTATACTTTTTTTGGTATATCTGCCTTCAAATTACTCAATACTTCAGAAGCCACATTGTCTTTAATCATCATATGGTTGTGATTAAGTTCTTAAAGGGTATTTTGCAAGGCTTCCCCAATCTCCGTCTTATGCCCACTAGAGGGCTGCCCACCAGAAGAGAACCATCTTGCTACTGAGAGGAGGCAGAGGTGAAGAGTAGAAATAGCTTAAAGGCCAGCACTGTTCTTGGGCTACTCAGCAGGTGAGTATCAAGTATTTCACTGGAGTGGTACTTGGTCTGGGAACAACCAAGCACTTCACTGAGTATGTGTGTATTTCGGGAGCAAGAGAAAGAGACACCTGGCCCAAAGCAATTGTTCCTGGACCTTTCCATGATGATGAAAATGGCTCTACCTGAAAACAAAACTTTCCTTACAAAGATGAAAAGTAATGCTGAATATATAACGTGAGAAGCAATTCAATTGCTTACTAATTCATAGTGAATAGCAACATTTACTGGAAAAATTGCCATCTAAAGACCAAACTATAATATCATAGGGACTGTGCCAGGCAGTTCACCAACCTAATCTTATTGAATCACACCCATTTTTCAAAATAGGTGCCATGACCCCATTTTAACAGGTGAGGAAATGAGACTCAGGGAGATTTGGTTCCCTGCCTAAGTCACAGTCCAAGTCCAAGCCTGCCCACCTCCAAAACCCACGCTCTTTCCACAGAACCAGCTACAAGGTGATCTGCAGAGGCTTCTGTGAGGAGGATCAAGATGGAGAGGAAAAGTGAACACAAAGCCACTAACCCAAGTGAAACAGTGGCGGGAGAAGGCTCAGACACAGGAGTTAGGATTTTGAATCAAAATTATACCGAGTTCACAGTTTTACTACAAAAGTACTCTGCATTGAGGCTCCTCCCGTTCCCAGCAGTACCCTGAATGAGGCTGCACTAATAAAGCATCTCAAGCCAGGGCACAGAGAAAGAGGCGTTGCTCCATCACAAGAGGTCCAGGTTGATTGGAAAGGTCCACAGAAGCAGGGAAGCTGCTCCTGAGTATCTTCTTTGACCTGGTGGCCCCTCCAGGTTGAATTTTCTTGGGTTCCTGGTCCTATGAAAGTCTTCAAGGAGCCCAGGTCACCCAGTGAAATCATCCTAATGGGCAGTGTGTGCCTGTTAGGACCATGCTGCATGGAGTGGCCATTCTGTGACTATGGATGACTGGTCTCCCAGAGTGGGCATAAAAGGGCACAGGAGAAACCATGCAGTAAACAGAAGATGTCTGAACAGGAAATCAGCCATGTTGGGGCCCTGAACCCACACCTGCTATATGGGCTAGGTATAGCAGGATCTCTTACCACATCTCCAAGCCATGCAATAAAGGAGAACAATACTTGGACAATGGAGTAGAACATCAAGGTCAAATCAAGGTTTTTCTTCTTATTATTATGACCCGAGGAAAGTTACCTAACCTCTCTCTGCCTTAGTCACTCAAATGTAAAAGGATTTTTTTTGCAGGATTGTTGCGAAGCAAACACTGTAGGTACACAAAATGTTTCTGATGTTTTATATTATTTCCCAGCCCAGAAAAATCCCCATGGAAGAGAAGTGTTCAGTCACTCTTATACGATAATGCCTATAAAACAAGTGAAGTACATACCAGTGTCTCCTATATCAGACAAACCAAATGACATTGTAATTAATTACATATAAGCCTATCTCACCCACTAAATTGGGAATTCTTTAAAGTTATAAGCTGTGTACATCTGTTCCTAGGACCCAGCATAATGTAGATTTTTTAGTAAATGTTTGATATGTGAGTGTACCAATGAATGAAAGATCCAGTGATATAATCTGGACCACAGTGGGTCTATGTCAGACTTGAGTCCAGAGGTGAACATGCTCATCTTTGTTTGACCTTCTGAAGGACAAACTGGGCTGGTACCCGTTGGCTCCCTAAACAAACCTTTCACCACAGAAGCACATGCTTATTCTCTCCTATTTCACTCTGTGTTTACTTATTCATAGCCCATAAAAAGCTGTTAGCTAGATGTGTTTGAGTTTTCTTATTACATTCCCCAAAATGGGAGGTTGTTTTCTCTTCATATTGCATTTTTTCCCCCCAGTGGATGGAAATCTTTAGTCTCAAAACAAAACATAGGAACTTATAACTGAGTTTGAAATCATCCCACAAAAGAAGAAAGTTCTTGTACCCTTGAATGCCTGAGAGAACAATGTAAGCTCTTCTAACCTCTGTGGAAAACAGGGCATCTGACTGCTAGAGCCAGAAAGGTCCTGAGAGAACACATCTTCCTCCCAGGATGGAGAATGAGGGAAGAGCAAGCACCCTCCCAGCCCTCTTATAAATGGCAAAAATTCAGACATCTTAGTTGCAACTGATTTTTTTTTTAATCTTCCTCTCTAAACTTGCAACTTTTTCTGCTTTCCACTCACATTTTCAACTCAAACGCACTCTGTTTGCCCCAGTCAGAGACCATGAAGTCTTAGAAACTCCCCTCTTCCCCTTCATATCTACTTCATCAGCAGCCCTGACCACCCTTCCCCTCCACTGTGTCTTGTGTCCCCAAACTCTGCAACCTGTCACTCTGCTCTATCTAGGGCTATTGATCTGACGTCACAAACATCCCATCCATTTTACCTTCTCATTCACCCTGTCACTCTCCTTCATGCAGACTATTGAAACAGCCTTCCAACAGGTCTCTTTGTCTTCAATCTTGCCTCCTCTGACTTAGCCTCACATTTCTCCAGGATCACCCTCATAACACATAAATGTGATCAGGCCTTGCTCTACTCAGAAATTATTAATGACCTCCCATGTCCTATAGCTAAATCCCAAACGTTTTAACATAGCATCTAGCATTTTTTCAAACCCGGCAATGCTTTTTATTTTTTATTTACCTCCTGCTGCTTCCCCCACAGGCACTTGCCAATATTTTCATGCTTCACACCTTTGTACATTTGTTCCTTCCTCAGCTGACTACCCAGCTTATCCCCCCAGGTCCAGGACAAACACCATCTCCTGTTTTGTTTCATTTTGAATCTTCATGGAGCTGGCAAGTTAAGAAGCCACTGCTCAAGCCAGGTTATTTAACTTCATATCCAATATTCATATCCAATGCACAATGATTTCCGAGCAGTGACTTGAATAGTAAAAAGTGGATCTCAGTAAAGAAATTCATTTTTTCCAAAGATGTATTTTTTTAAGTCTTGATCAGATTAGTGGATGCTACACCTAGGATGGAATGTTTGTGTTTAGAGGGAAGCCTTTACTACTATTAGTTTAAAAGGTTTAATTAGAAAAAATGAGATAAGAAAGACTGGCTGCTCTGCTTTAGGTGGTCAAGAATCAGAGAACATAAGCTGAGCTGGACTTGCCTTCAAACTGTAGATTTTCAACTCAGATTGAATTGTCTGCGTCCATGTGAGAAGCTGCCAGCCATAGAAGCTTTGGGAGAGAAGGGCTGAGGGCTCAGCCAGCTTCTTCATGGGCATGTGACTCTGACAAGATCACTCCTTACTCTTGGTCCTAGAAGAAGTGGCTCCATGAACCCACAAAGAGCAGCCAAATGCCACCCCAGCTTCACAGGTGTTTCCATCACATCTTTCCCTGATGATTCTTCCATTGAACCTTGTAAGTAGTGGAGCACGGATGAAATTTATCTCTTACGGCCAAACATAGCATGTTCCGGTTAGTTTGGAAGGTTTGGCTGTCCCTTCAGTGGAATTCCAGCACATCGCAATATGCCAAATATTGTTAGGGAAGGAAGAAAAGCAAGGACTAAGGAGAAAAAGCTAACACTTATAAACAGAGAGAGGACATTTCAGGTATTTAAACATTATAAATCGTGTATGGTGCCTGAAAGCTGTATGGATGTTTATTTATTTATTTTTAAAAACTTGTGCACAGTTGTATTTATATCCAGCTTGAAATTAATTTTTTCATTACTTTAATTTTTGGTCTGAACATATGCCATGGATTATATTTATTTTTATGGAAGTGAATAAGCATTCAGATCAGAATCCAGTTAATCTAAGCAACCCTCACCAGAGGGTAGGTTTCATTTGTTGCATTCATGTATTAGTAGATTCCAGCATCTTCCAGCTAAGGTGCTACTCCAGATGTAATATCCAGGTTAGCCCTTTAGCAGACATATCGGCTTATAATCAGTTATTTTGACACAGCCAAATGTTTAGATTTAGACTGTGCTCACAGAGCTGAACATTAAAATCATTATTTTGTAGGATGTCCACCAATTGATGTATAGTTGACAAAATACGAACAAATGTCCAAGGAAAGGTTCTTTCTGAGGAGTTTCAAGCAACTCACAGTAAAGCATATCTTGGTCTGAGTTCCTGAATTCATTAAGGTGTTTCTTCTTTATGTTGCCTTTGTAGTCACCATCTTCATTGGAAGAAAGCAGTAATAATGATAACAATAATAATAAATATTATTATTACAATTGTTAACAACTGTATTGACCCTTACTATTTAGAGCTTCAAAATACCATGGTTGGCTGAATAATATTATATGTCAACTATAATTTAACACATATATAGTCATGGGATGTGGAATATAGTGTGGGGATGGAGTCAATGGAATTGTAATAGATGTGTATGATATCGGGGGTGGGGGGCAAAGGAGGGGGAAGGAGGGAGTCACTTTGTAAGCGGTGAAAAAGATCACTATTGCATTGTTTTGTACATCTGTAACTACTACTACTAATGATAATAAAAGTTTAAAAGAAAAAGAAGCAAAGAGTATAAAACAGAGTTCCGGGCCGGCTGAGTGGCGCTGTGGTTAAGCGCTGGCCACGGAAGCCAGCAGCCTCGTTTTGGGTCACATATGAGGGCCAGTGACACTGCCCTCAAAAAAAACAAACAAACAAAAACAAAACAGAGTTCCTAAATTTGTAAGGCATATTAAGCTGTGGATTCTTAGTAAAATGTTATTAAAATTCTATAATAGAGAGATCAAGGGAAACAGAACTTGCTTTTCAAGTTATGTGTTTGTTGTTATGTTAGTGCTATTGAAAACTCCCTCCATCACAGTGGGAAATAGTTGATCTGTACACTTTGGATGAAACCTGCATTGGTCAGAAGTCGCTAAGTTTGAGGTTGTATATTATACAACCCATGTTAATCAATGGTGAGTTTTATACCTTGGTTGTACACATGTTGTTATATCTATTCTAGTCAACTAATTTCTAGTTCATGTTAAAAGTCTCATGTACTGGTAAAAGAAACATTTTTAAGTAAAAAACAAACAAACAAACAAAGCATGGCTGAATGAAGTTTAGTTTTCCTTCCTTGATAGGGGAAGGACTTAATGACTTGGGCCTAATGAATAGAGTATAAAAGGGACAACTACTATCTTTACACTTACATTAGCCACCATTACTGTGAAACCAGACATGTAGACAATGGAATATTATTATTTAGTGCTTTTAAAAAAGAAAGCTATGAAGCCATGAAAAGATATGGAGGAAACTTAAATGCATATCACTAAGTGAAAGAAGTCAGCCTCTAAAAGGCTACGTATTATGTGATTCCAACAATATGACTTTCTGGAAAACGTAAAACATTAAAAAGCTCAGTTCATGGGCCAGCCAAGTGGCATGGTGGTTAAGCGCAGTAGTTAAGCGCTGGTTTGGGAAGCCAGCGGCCCCGGTTCGGGTCCCACATATGAGGGCCAGTGACACTGCCCTCAAAAAAAAAAAAAAAATCTCAGTTCATTATCTCTGCCTGAATGTCATAAACAATTCAACTGCAACGTGTCCCAAAATGAAGGTATCATCTAAAACACCACCACTCATCAGTCTTGTCCCTTACATATTTGATTTTCATTAATAACCTAATAATCTACCTAAGGTTCAAAATAAATTTTCTACTCCTCCTCCTATATGCCTCAAATCTATCAGTCACAATATCCTATTGAATTGCATCTTGTATATCCCTTTCAAATCAACTTCCTCCTTTCCATTTGCCTGGCACTGTACCAAAAGGATTCTTCACTCTAGTCCTTCCCTTTCATCCTCCCATCTGCCTTCCACCTCGCCCCCAGACAGGCCTTCCAGAAAGCAGTCTCATTAACTCCTTCCTGCACTATGGCCTCCAGGCCATTCCACTGCTCACAGATTAGGTCCATGGGTAGAACCATGACTCCCACCAAACCTCTGTTCTAGCCCCATGGAGCTTAATACTGATTCCTACCAAAGCCAGGCCCATCCCAACCTCATGCCTCTGTATCTGCTGGTCTCAGCCTTGACGGAGTGCCTTTCCCCTCTTACAAACATAGCCTTCTCTATCCTTCAAGCCAAAACTCAAATATCCCCTTTCCTGGGACGCTTCCCCTACTAACCCACCCTACCCCCACAGTGATGGGTTCCTTAGCTGCATAAGCCGTGTTGCTGGCACTTTCAAGAACATTGTTTTGAAATTACTAGGCTTAGTTATGTGCCTACTCCCTGAGATCTTGAGCTCCTTCACAACAAGAGCGTGTCTTCTTCAACTTTGCATAGCCCAATGCCTGTCATTTATTTAGGGCTAGTGCTTCAAGATTTCCACTAAACTTTCTTTTCTCATTTCGAAGCTGAATGCCTTCATGCAAAGCTCTTCCTTATGTGTGGGCAGCAGACCATCATCTATGCAGGGTGAGTGCAGAATAGGATGCCCATATTGATATGCATCATTTTGTTGCAGTTTTCCCAGGTCAACAGTGGTATACATCACTCTTCCCTTACTCATCCTGATTTGTTCACTCATCCATTCATTTGTTTACATTAGACAAAGGATGGCGATCCTTAAATAAATAGTGCATTTTTAAAACGCCTACAGATAAAGTCAATTTGACTCCATCTTTAGGTCCCTCCCTAGATGAATGATCACAAACTGTTTACTTGTGAAAGCAATGAGAGTATCAGAGATGTGGACCTCAGCTCACTCATGATCAGTTTTGACAATTGTGTCTCTTCAGTAAAGAATGAATCATTGCTTATGGTGGATAATCATCCGAGCCTAGAGGACTTTGTATAATGCAAGTATTGCATAATCATGTTATTTATATTCCTTGACAGGAGAATTTACAATGCCTCATTTAATGAGAAATTGAATGGAAGATGTGTTTGAAAAATTAATCCATTTTAATAATATATGGCACTGATACAGGCCATCTCTGGCAGGGCTTATACCTATAAACTAAGAGACCGTGAATATCAGTTACAGTAAAAAAAAAATAATAATAATGAGTTATGCATTATTTCCCTAAGAAAATTGCTTTTAAAAATATATAGTCTGACATTCTCAAGATTAATTATATAATTATACAGTTGCAAAGTATAATCAGTAAAATTCTAAGCAGTGGTGAAAAAGAGTGAGCATTTATATTTACTAAACATTCAAAAGCCTCAATTGTAATGCAACCTGCTTTACAAAGTCATTGAGGTTTAGAGAATATAGCTTTTCAGTAAAAATATTTATCAATATTCTGTCTAGAAAAGCCATGAAATTGGGGGTAATTTAATGGTAGTAAAGAAATAATGATTAGAACATTGCAAACTACGCTGAGTCAAAACAAAGGCTGAATATAGAAAAGCCAAAAGAAACAAGGCCATTCACCAAAGGGAGTCTGGACAAACAGATTTAAGAGGAAAACTCATTTCTAGAAATGTTTTTACATGGCTTAATAAAAGCTACTTTCAAAAGGCAGGCATTAAGGGGCCGGCCGAGTGGCCCATTGGTTAAGAGCTGGTTTTGGGATGCCAGCGGCCCCGGTTCAGATCCCACGTATGAGGGCCAGCAACACTGCCCTCCACAGCTGACAACAGCTCCACCTGGAGCTGGACTGTGAGAACCCTGGCGATACTGTAGGCTGCAGCCCCTGCTGCAGTGGGCTGCCATAGGCTACAGTGAGTGGCCGGCAGCCAGCCATGAGCTGCCAATAGCCGCGGTGAGCGACATCCAGAGGCCGGCAACCAATCTGCCTCATCCGGGAAGAGCGCAATGACGATACCAATATGGGCCAGTGAAGCAACATCCTCTGCAACTAGACTGAAGAACAAAAAGAATGCAACTTGTCTGTTCCTCTTCCCTGATTCCCCAATGCTGTTCCCCTCCCCCAATTCCCCAATTTAAAAAGTCTTTAAAAAAAAAAGGCAGGCATTAAGGAGAATAAAGCAGAGTAGAAATCGTAGGTGAAAAATTAGCTTTGAGGCTCAGTACTTTCCCACTCAGGCCCTGTAGTTCTAAATTTCTAAGCGAATACTGTAGAACCCACAGTTCCAAGTACATTAAGAGGGTCTCGGGGCTCCCCTGACACCCATGTGACCCCTATATTGTCCCAGTAAATGAATGAGCATCTCTCTTCCATCACACTAGAGCCAAATCCAGTAGGCAGCTCTGGCTATCAGAAAGTTCTTCATAATATTAAGCAGTTAACAAAAGGTCCCTGCTCTTTTTAATCACTGGTCCTAGCTCTGGCCTTGGTATGAGAATACCATTTTGTCCAAGAGTGCTCTGTCATCACTTGAAGACAGCTACCACGCTCCCTTACCATCCCCCACTTCCAGACTTCCGCTGTCCAAGATAAATAACTCCAATTGCTTATTGCAACATGTGTTTTTTGTTTTTTGTTTTGTTTTGTTTTTTTCACATATTCACCACAATGCTAAAATTCCTAGAGAGCTAAGGTCATATCTAATTCATCCAGTTATAATCAAACCAGTTTCTGACATTTAGTAGACCTCTAATAAATGTTGCTCAGATGAAGTTCTATATAACAGAGCTTCAATTCAGATGAAGCCCTACATCCACTTACTATCTGGCTCATTCTCATCTATCTTGTCCTTCATAAGCCAAGGCTCACTGACATTGTTCTGTCTCTGCTCTGGTTCTGGCTTAGATAAAGGGACAATAAGGGATAAAAGGTCCAAAGAAGCATCCCAAAGGTAGCCTGGAAGAGGTAGGCTCTGGGGACAGGAGCAGGAAATCTCACACCCAAGAGAATCAAAGGAAACATTGATCTGGCAGAGGGAATCAGGCCTGAGATAGGGACCACCAGAGCTTGGTAAGAACTTGATAACACTTTGCCCTGTGTTTATAATTCTTTACCATATGGTTTCCCACAAGAGTAAAGCCTTTGAATAAAGTAACTAAGGGTTTCTCACATTAGATGCAAGAAAGAGCCACGGTAGAGGCTTTTTTCATCTGCTTGCTCACTTGAGAGGAGAAAACCCCTCTCCTCAAGAATAGAGAAGGGGCCGGCCGAGTGGCACGGTGGTTAAGCGCTGGCCTGGGAAGCCAGCGGCCCCGGTTCAGTCCCACATATGAGGGCCAGTGACATTGCCCTAAAAAAAAAAAAAAAAAAAAAAAAAAAAGAATAGAGAAGGTCGGGCAGTCAGTGAAATGAGGGAGAGGGGCTTCCTCAGGCTTGAGATGAAGAAAGAAAAGAAGAGCATGGAGAACCCAACTTAGACATGGAAGGCACTCTGCTGCTTAACAAAGGAAACACCAGTGTGAGAATTCCTGACAAGGAGCCCTATGGTATAAAGGCTAGACATGATATCACAGTGTTAGCTACATATTTCATGGGCATGTGATTGGGATTGGGGGCTTGCCTCAGATATGTTTAATATAGTCAACTGTCATGGCCTTCCAGAAGGCTTGGTGGAGGCTGATGGCCACCAAGTCCAGGACAAATCGTTGGCCTTTCTCTTAGCTGACCCATGTCAAGAGTGAAGCTGCTCTCCTTCAACCTTCCCTTTCTGTTGACTGATGATAGAGCCTTCCCTGTGCTAAGAGCAAAGTCTTGGAGACCTAAAAAATGGAGGCCCCCTTACATAGTGCCCCTCCCAACATAAGGCCTGAAACTCCCAAGGGCATTGATCTGTCCCTTGCCTAATCACCTCCATATAAATGGTAAGTACCTTAAACGTAGGCACTGAATCTATTCTAGTCTTGTGCCATTCCAGGAACATATTAATATCAATTAGCACTCAGCTTCCAACACATAATTAGTAATATGGCATAACTAAAACATACAACACATTATCAACATTGGGCATAATTATATCTGCATACTGAAGTATTTATAAAATTAAATACTTCCTATACTATTGATAGCTGCTTATAAAAAAACAAAAATACTGATTAATATATAGTTGATATTGTATATTTATTAGAAAGGTCATGAAACATCAGGATCCATTCTGTGCAAAGACATGATGAGAAAATCGGAAGGAGTAAGGAAAATCAGAGTCCTGCCTCAATAAACTTATCGTATCGATTCTCACAAAAGTGAAGCAATCTTAACCGCTAGTAAGCAGATGGTTTCATTTCAGACATTCTGTGAATTTTATGTTTCTGTATAGCTTCATGACAAATATCTATTTTTTATAATACTGGTAAACCAGTGATACGCAAGGCAGTAGGTGCTCTATCTAGATCACACGTCGATAAATGTCTGCAGTGAATGCGTGCAAATAAACTATTTTGTATATTTCAAGATAGGCTATAGTAATTTAATTTTACAGTTTTTGTTCTTGCCATGTTCATATGCAAGAATTGGTAGTTAGAAGACAGTGAATGGCTTGATAATTGTTACATGCCATCCATTCTAGATCAGAGCTGTGAACATCTGGATAAAGCTATAGTTAGCCTGAAAATGAGTCACAGAATATAAAAGTATCCAAAATATTTACTTATTCACCATCTGTTATTTTGTGTGTGTGTGGTGGGGGGGAAGTAAAAGGAAGTAATTTTACTGCTGATACTAGCATAATAACTTTAAGGCTTTATGGAAAGATGAAGAAATGAGCTGTCAAGATGGAGATTACAATGCCTGGAGACTTCCCTAGGAAAATATTTTCAACATAGCTTTCTTAAAAACCCCAACCCACCCCCAATAAAATAGGCCTGTATTCCTTGAATATTCAGAATACCAAACATTGTAGTTAAGAATGGCCCTGGGAATAAAGATCTCTGGAAGTCTTTAGAGTGATAACCATATGCTACTGACTCTGCTGAGAGATGGTTTAACCTTATGTTGAACAGCTACCCTTGGGATTGGAAGATCATACTCCCTTAATGGTCATCTATCTTGTGTGCTTTTCTAAAAGTATACTGAGACACTGAACAGAAAGTTGGGGAATAGAGAATATGATTAAACAGCTTTAGCCACAGGTCAATGATGTGAGATCAAACATGGACAGCAGGGACGGGATCTGATGGATTCTGAGGGTCCATGTGACATGAGCCAGATCTTCCAATATCTTCCCGTGTCCAAGGCACTGAAACGGGGAGGGAGTCATGAGAGGGGCTGAGAACTGAGCCACCAGAGTTGTTCTCTTGGCTAATCCCAAGATGCTCTTTGATATTGACAAGTCAATTCTTTTCACTGGGTCTCAGTCTTCCAAAAACAAGTGAAATATCTTGCTTGAACCACTGCATCTTTGTGAAGTAACAATGTGGATGAAAGTACTGAACTCCTGTGATAGACACATCATCGCACTACACAGAAAGATGATATGGCCTTGACTCTAAATGAGGGCATCAATTTTCCATATTTATGAATCACTAGGAGTCACATATAGATGAAGGCAGAGAAAGCGGTAAGAGCCCCATTCTCCAACATCATTGCAGGGAAATTGTGGCCTGTGACAGTTCAGATTCAGATCCTGGAGCTGGTATTCTGGCTGCTGTTATTCAGCTTACAAGGGATTTCCTTCCGATTCTTGAAGTCACATTTAGGCTGTGTAAGTCAGATCTGCTCCTCTGTGAGTGAAACTGGTCTAAACCTCTCTATTTGCATAATGCTTCATGGGGTGGTTCCCGTAAAAGACCTCCACACGCAATGATTCAGCACAGGACAAAGTGTGCGGTATGCAGAGCAAGGATCACGATGCATACTCCACACACAAGGAAGATTCAACTCCATTCATTTAAATCAATTAAAATTAAATCAAATATGTTAGTGCCTTCTGGGTAACATACACTGCTGGGATGTAACAGAAGCACAGTGATGCATAATTGGAAAGACAAGTACCGAAATGCACTGTATAGTAACTAAGTTAGAAAATTAACAGCTATTATGAATATAACTGTTTCAAAGACATTGATCAGGTGTTCTAACAACATTTATTCTTATAAAGCCTGTATTTGTTTCATGAGGTTTTATGTATAATTATTTTGATGGACTTACCCTAGATTTAGTTCCCTTTACTGTATCTTACCATTGCATTCATCCCAAAACAACACTGTTCTCATTTATTCTGAGTGAATTCAGGAAGTTCAGTTTGGATCCTCTTTCTTTTCCTTTGGAGAAGCACAGTTTCTAGGACAAGAAACTCTTTGAGTGGCACCAAAGACATCACAATGCCACCATGTCAGAATCACCCTCCAGTTTGAACACAGGTTGGAAAAAGCAGAGAGACTTCCAACAGTCCTGGCTCCTAGCTTTCTGGTCTTCGGAGGAATCTTAAACTGGGTCAGGGTGATGCTGAGAAAATAAAGCTTAGATACACACTACAAAGCAAAGTATTTTAAACAACTAAACATACTGGTAATTATCTACTTTCCTCAGTAACCTCTCTCCTTCATTCCCTATAAAAAAAAAATGCATTTCTTTTCGTTTTGAATTTAGCCAAATTGCATGATTATTTTTGGCTATGCAGATGCAACTTTTTCCTTCTTTTTTCTTTTTTTTGTATATTTCCTTTTCTATGGGTAGAAAGACAACTGGATTTGAATTTATGACTGGCACTGAATCTCTTACTAATAATGTGAATTTGAAGAATTTAAGCCTTCACTTTCTCATTTATACACATATTGACAGCTTGTAAAAATATTTTATATTTATCTGCATGTGTATACATACATATACACATATACATCATGAATATCTATGAAAATATTTAACACCTATTTGTTGAGAGGATTAAAAAAGGTAGGATAGTAGGTTGCTCAATAACTGTTAGTCTTCCTTCACAACTCTGAAACTTACACACATTGCTCAATGCAATTGATCAACAACTGGACCAAATATGTAATATCTTTGAATATCATATAATATCTTTCTAATGTGACTTTTTTGTTGTTGTTGTTGCCATTTAATAGCAAATAAACATCCATGTCATCTCAGATGGAAATCACTGTCCTTAATCCTGAATGTTCAACATTATCTACAATAACATAACTTTTAGAATTGTATTCAAGGAGAGAACAAAAGGTTAAGATGATGAATGTATGTGTAAATGTTTTCCTATAGACCCAGCACACAATATGAAGGTCGATACAAAGGTCAATATAATAAGATTCCACATCAGTAGACACACACCGATACTTAGTCCTGAGAACAGAGAACTTACTGCTCAGCACAGCAGTCCACCACATTGAACACTTCTGACTATTAGGAAATACTGCTTTTCACTGAGCCCTGTAACCTTAGCATTCCTTATGTCCACTGGGGGGACATTAGCTCAAGTCATGCTTCATTAGGTCATCTGAATATGCCAGTTTTAGTAAAATCCATTATTAGGGTTATTGATAAGAACATGAGCAAGGCAGATGCAGAATATTAAAAAAAAAACTACATAATTTTACCATGTGTGAGAAATAGAGACAGACACACAGAGATCGAGAGAACAGGGAACATAATAGAAATCTGTAATGAATCAAAACCATTTTCACAAGTCTTTAGTTCAGTGTCTAGCACTCTCTCCTTTGATTTCCTTGAGAATTGTTAAGATTTTCCTACCATGTGCTTATTAGCTAGTCTCTAACAACTTTCTAACAATTTTCCTTCCTTCATTAAACAGTGCTATCCTCCAGGACAGATCCAGCATCTTATTTTTCCTTTGTGTGTGCTCCAATGTATAAAGGTACCTGGCACATAGTACGTACTCAGTGTTGACTGAATGAATGAACTAGGTTTCCAGAGAAATAACTCAAGTATAGACAGGGAGATACCTGTCCATTATCATATCATACATAGTCCACATGCTGGAAATGCCAGACGGGATTCTCATCTAAAGAGGGAGGCTGGAGGCAGGCCCTCTCTGCCTCTCGATTGGGATAGACTGAGGTGGAGGACACTAGTCATCAAATGCTTCTATCCAAATTTCTCAATGCATTTCCTGAGTCTAAGCCATACCATTAATAGAAACTAATGCAACAAAAGAAATATTATAACAATTTCACTTTATGAAACAGAAAAGTGTACACTTAAGCAACAAATTCTACAGCCAGGACCTACCCGATATTTTTTTTCTCTTCCATTTGCCCATATTAACATGGTTCTGTTTCTCTGAAATATTGCGAAGTGTTCTTAAGTTTTCCCATGAGTTTATCCGGTGCCTTTCTAGATTTGCAGGATCAGTGTTGAATGGCTTTCTGGTTGCTAACTAATATCTTTGTTAAATATATTTTTCTTCTTTGGATGCTTGTCACAAAGTCTCTCTGTGAAAAAGTCTGTTTACTCTTTTACTTGTATGGATATACATATATGAGATTCAAATACTAAATAGTTAAAAGGAAAATATCCTAATATATTAATACATTTCAAATATCTTACCATTTTAATTATTAAAAATAAATAAAATTGATGATGAAGAATTATGATGATTCACTGAAGGGAAGAGAAGCAATAATAGAAGCAAAGGGTGAATTACAGTAACTCAATTTTTGAAATGGAAAATGGTACATTTGAGTAGTAAATTCTATTTTGGAAAGACCAGGACCCTCATGTCAAAAATGTTTTTTACAGTAGGTTTTAAAGGCTATGTGTACATCAGGGGACAGAAATTCTGATGAGGCAGATAAGAAATCAAAACAAAATTACACGTATTATTTTAATTCATCCATGGATGGTTCATTTCTTAACTTACACACAGAAATTCTGTCCCCGTGTGTTATTCCTGCTCTACACACAATGGTTTGCCAAATAGAACACTGAGGGAATGCTCAACTTAAGATTGACATGCGAGGCCGGCCAAGTGGCGCAGTGGTTAAGCGAAAAAAGATTGACATGGGAGTAAGTACAGTGTCTAATACATACAGGGGCTCTAATATGTTTTGTGTAACTCATGAGGACCTGGATCATAAAGCCCTAGAGAGGATGCTAGTGGGGGAGCAAAGTCGGTGCTGCCTTTTTTTATGTCAAAGCTTTAACATCAAGATGTCAAAGGAAAAATACTATTCATGACACTTGTTATAGCAGGTAAGGCAGACTTTATTCAGGACTCATGTGATAAGTATAGGAGCTAGTGTGATGGGGTTTTGTCATAGGGGAGAGATACTAGGCTCACCTCTGAATACAACAAGGAAACATGGGAATTTATAGCTAATGAGTGGAAAATGACTAAGAGGAGACATCAGGGGTGAGGGGATTCTGGCGAAATTGACCTAATGGGATTCCTACCAAAGGCTGGCCATTGTGAGCAGCTAGGGAGAGTGCAGGATTCTGGCTGAACCAACTTAATAGGACTCTTGTTCAAACTGGGTGATGCAAAGGACACAGAAAAGGTGATTTGCTCAAGGTCACACAGGGAGCAAAAAGCCAGGAAGGAGCTAAAACCTGGATTTCGGGACTCCAATACAGCACTTATTAACATTATGATGCCTAATTTTCTGGGCTAATGGCCATCTCTCTTTGTCTTGCCTGTATGTAGAAAGATTAATTTTAATAACTACCTTTTCCAATATGAAAAAAAATGGTCCTGGACTCAACAATTCAATTCACATCAATAAATCACACACACACACACACACACACACACACACACACACACACACACAGAGACTTTAATATAGTAAGATAACAGATAATAAAACAAATTAGTTATTTTAATCTAGGTTTTCATTTGATGATTTTTGTTTAAACATAAAGGTAATTTTTAACTTGACAGCTTACTCCATTGTGAAATGACAGGAAGTTTATTAGTGACATTTTCTAAGGCATGCACTCATTTGCATTAGAAGCTGCTGCAGCTCAAGCAAAACTAGAAACAGACTACTTCTTCCATTAAAAGAAAGGTCACTATTGGCTATTCACGAGAGATTTAAATATTTTAACACTACAGCACAACAAAGAGGACAGTGGGTATAGGTGTGAGAAAAAATAATTCCATGCAAAATTCAGAAAGCAAATGAGCAAATAGGACTGTGGCCAATTGAGGAGGGTTTATCACTCCTCTTCACCAAGTGAAATCAAGTTATTATTCTTGCTGAATTGTATAGTTCTCAAAATCCAGCACATGGTACTGTTGCTGATAGCAAAATTAGAAAGAGAGACTAAAGATACTTGGTTACTATCGTATACATCATTATGGAATACAGATGAGGTATCTATCCTGTTTTGTTTAAGTTATTGGTTAGGATTCAAGGTATTATAATAAGTTTACAGGGTTTCTCTCTTTGATGTCCCTTCTGCATAATATTTTACAGAGTAAAACTTAGTTACTTTCCTTGAGAGAATAGGTCTAGAACCACTTTTTTCAGTTGCTGTTCATTTGTTTTGTTTTCATGTTCTGTCTTGTATTGCAAACATGTGCTCAAAAGCAGTACGCAGAAATCCATAGTAAAGAGGTTTTACCTCAGCAGGTGCTCGAGCCCCACCGTTGTCACTGAGCAGATCTGATGTACAGACAGGGCTCTATTCATAGGCCATTCCATAATGCCTATTCTGCTACCAAAAAGAGCATTACGAAGTCATGTAAATGAATCTCCTTTTAGCCAACTCATAGGGAAGTTGCTTAAAAATGATTGGAGGTCATTAAAGATTGTTGACCATTCTAGAACTTCAAGGTCACTGTCGTCTAAGTTTGGGGCTTGGAATTAGCATCTTCAAAGATTACTTTGCTCCTCAACTAGAGCAAAAACACAGGAAGGACAATGTGACTTTATACACACAAACATATACACACACCCATAAATACATTCCATGTGAGAAGGAGTGTAAACTTTTAGTAACTATGATTTATAGTTATGTTTTGTCTATGAGCTTGAGTTTATGGCAACAGATGGGGGAGGAAATAGAAAATGAGTGTGCACGTTCATTTTTTTAAAGGACAAGTGGCATTAAATCAAGAAAGTCAGAATGAGCAACCCATTCTAAATATACTCATCTAGGTTTCTATGGGGGTATATTAATTATAATAACACATCTTTTCTAAGAGAAAAAATAATGGCATGACTTTAATGAGATCCTCAGTGACATTGTTTATACTCAGCTGGAAAAAATATGAACTCCATGAGCCGATCTGAAAAGTCCCCCTGCCTCTCTCCAGCCTCTTCCTGCTGCCTCTAGGTTCCTTTATGATCATGGACTCTTGTATAAGTGCTCACATCTTAGTGGCTTGTCTGTGACCTGGTGATTGTTGGCCTTCCATCATTGACAAGGCTGTCACAGTGTCAGCTCCTAGCTCCTTGGTAAGAATTAGCCTCTATGAAAACAAACACTATGGGGCCGGCCGAGTGGCGCATTGGTTGGGCGCTGGTTTTGGGATGCCAGCGGCCCCGGTTCGGATCCCACATGAGGGCCAGTGACACTGCCCTCTACAGCTAACAACAGCTCCACCTGGAGCTGGGCTGTGCGAGCCCCGGTGATGGTGTGGGCTGCAGCCCCTGCTGCAGTGGGCTGCCATAGGCTACAGTGAGTGGCCCGCAGCCAGCGTGAGCGGCTGGCAGCGAAGTGTGAGCTGCCAATAGCCGCGGTGAGCGACATCCAGAGGCCAGTGACGGATCTGCCTCATCCGGGAAGAGCGCAATGACGATACCAACAGTGAAGCAACATCCTCCGCAACTAAACTGAAGAACAAGAAGACAGCAACTTGTCTGTTCCCCTTCCCTGATTCCCCAACGCTGTTCCCCTCTGCCAATTCCCCAATAAAATCTTAAAAAAAAAAAAAAAAGAAAAGAAGTGCTGTAAGAGATTTCAGAGACAGAAACAAGTGTTGTTGCTAATAAAAAAAAAAAAAAGAAAAAAAAAAAGAAAACAAACACTACACATTCCATAGAACTGCAAAGTAAAATGTAAGCATTACCAAGCCCATTTGCTGTCTCAGTTTTACTAGAAATTAATAACATATTTCTGTTTACTTGTTAATCAACATATATATTATATAATATATATAGATATAGATATACACATATGTGTGTGTTTGTATGTGTGTGGATATACAACAAATCTATCAGTTTCGACCAAAATAAAGCCCCAAAAAGATATGGAACTTAAGCTATTTCTTCTCTCCCATGATGCTTGTGATTTCTTATCAGCCATACAAATGATTTACAAAACCAAATAGTATAATTTATAAGAGGAGAAAAGTGGTGAATATACATTCAGCAACCATTGACAAGAGTTAGTCAGTGTGTATTCATATGCAAAGTTAAACACACCAGTAAGGTCCGTTGGCAGAAAGGGAATCCGGTTGAGAAAGAGTTATGTGCTGAGCGGAAATGGGCCACTCGTGGAGCCACAGTGAGGAAGGGTCCCAGGACCACCGTCTAACAAGATGAAGGATCAAGATGGGAAGGTTCAATATAAGCAGCAGGGGGAGCCCCTCTTTTTCTCTCTTTCTCAATTATGAAAATGTATAAATTATAAATTTTCCTCTCCCAGATCCAAAAGGAACCAAGATAAGATAGAGAGAAAATCACTAAACCAAAGAATATGTAGTATGAGAGAAGTAATGGGAAATGGCAAGGAAAAAGGTCTTCTCCCTGGCCAAAGAGGAATTTGAAAGTGCACAAGCCTTCCTAGGCACCAGCAGCAACACGTGGGGACATCTCAGAGCTGAATCCATGCCTTTACTCCGAAGATTAAACCTTGTGTTGGGAGCCAGTGAGAAGGGACTGGGACCCAACACATTAAACTTCATCAATTACGGGAACATTATAAACCTTAACTGCTTTTGGTCTGCCCCTTCTCCGGTGCATACACCTTCATTCACTGAGCTTCTGAATACTGGACGAAGGGTCAGAGTACAGCCAGTCAGTGAGTAACCTTGGCAGAGAGCTTCACCTTAAACCTGACATGTTGGGACAAGTCCAGCCCACAGAAAGGGAAGGTTATATGCCAGCTTCCAACACTACTGCCTGACAATCTGAAACACTTCTTTTCCCCTTTGCTGTCTGAGTTTCCAACTGTAATATTTTTGATGTGTCCCCAACAGTCTCTCTTGGACCAAACTTTACTCAAGCTCCTTTGAATTTTGTTCCCAACTAGGCCGCAACTCTTGGACTTCTGTGTCCTTCTTTGCATCACCCAGTTTTAGCAAGAGTCCTGTCAAGTCGGTTTAGCCAGAATCTTGCACTCTCACTAGCTGATCTCCCTGGCCAGCCTTTAGCAGGAATCCCATTAGGTCGGTTTTGCCAGAATCCCCCCACCCCTGATATCTCCTCTTAGTCATTTTCCACTCATCAGCTGTAAATTCCCATGTTTCCTTGTTGTATTCAGAGGTGAGCCTAGTATCTCTCCCCTATGATAAAACCCCATCACACTAGCCCTATACCTATCACATGAGTCCTGAATAAAGCCTGTCTTACTGTTGTAACAAGTGTCAAGAATAGTTTTTTTCCTTTGACATCTTGATGTTAAAGCTTTGACCCCTCCCATCCTCCACGAAAGAAGGCAGCACCGACTTTGCTCCCCCACTAGCATCCTCTCTAGGGTTTTACGATCCAGGTCCTCATGAGTGTACCCCTATCATAGAACCCTGTGAGCCAAGAACCAACACCTTACAAGACAAGTCGTTGGGATCTCCCCAAAGGGAGTTAGGGTCCTTGGCATTGTTTGTAGGTTAGACTGGAAAACCCCAGGCATCATTTATCCCAGCACAAACCTATGCTTTTTTAAAAGAGATCCAAAAATAATCTCAGAATATTAAAATACACAGTGCAACATAACTGGATGTAAATCTCTGTGCTCAATGAATATGGTGCAAATTTATGTAGTGATTTTTCTGAGCACCTCTCTTTTGCCAAAAATGTGTTTCCAATAATTGTTAACTAAATCCAGGGACTATCATATCCCAAATTAAAGAGACATTTTTTCCCCTATGCAGATATGTTACACTCTTGTAAAGGAATCTCTTGCTCAACAAAATTGTTTATCTATGAAAAAAGATCTTATTTTAGGCAAAGCTCCCTCAGAAACCATAAGGTAACTATATTCTGTGATAGTCATTTTAGACAGACATTGAGCAGAGAATTCACAGTGATGGGAAGTTAATGAAATTATACTTTTAACACAACTTTTTTTTTCAAAATGATTCCAATATATTGGATATTTAAACTCAACCTTCCTCAGGCTACTACAATTGTAAAAATTTTGGAAAAGCATTATTCATGTATATACTTCTCAAGGATCCATTCTGGGAAAGAAAAAAAATAAAGGAGTGGCATAAATTTAAATTTGTGTACAAGCCAGACATTTATATTAACAAATAAATACATAATCAGCTCAGGATTTGAGGACCATCTAACCTGATAATTACTTAATAATCTATTCTATGTTAAATAATCACATAAGATTAGACAGCACTGTTTAAAATAAAAAGGTAAAAATCATGAAAACTATAGAAATCCTTCAGAATCATTCTAATCAGCTTCATGATTCTAAAAAGTCAGATTTTATTACCCCCCATTTTATATAAAAAGAGGCAGTTTGGCTCTTTACATAAAGTGGGAGCTAGACCAGGCCACAGAGGCTAGCGTGGGTTCAAAAATTGATGACATTGATGCCCTAATAATGTCCCATTCAGAAAGTGGGGCCTGAGCCACTCTCACAGCTTGAACGCAGGCAATGACTTGGTGCACTCTACTGATAGGAGTGAGAAAAGTGACTGTCAAACACCAATGAGGCTGCACCTTTACGCCAGCTGCCTGGTGACCAGGAATGACCCAAGCCTCCTACTCAGGCTGTGATCTTAGTGTCACCAATATGACATTGAAAGACCCAAGTCTGGACTAAGGCCAGGGACTCTGTACAGGCTAACATAAAATTGCTGGATGGTGAACAGTAAGCACTGGGGAAGAGAAAGAGAGAGAGAAAAAATGGTTTTTCATCCTCAAAATTACTAATAAACAAACATGAAAAATTTAAGTACAGGAAAGATAGTCACCAACAGCCATTGGAACATCAATTTACTTCAAAGGTAGTAAATTTCATGGAATAATCTAATTAACACTATGAAACAAATGTTTAGAATATTCCCTTAACTAGCACAAAAAAGTAGGCAAGAAAAATAAACAGAAATATAACAAGGACATGAGGGTAAGGAATCAATTAGCTTGGAAATGAAAAACATTTATGTAAATAAAACCCGGTAAATAAGAAACACTGTAGACTGAACACGAGAGCAGATGAGAGAATGGAAGAGATGCTAAGGAATCCATGCAGATGGGCACGGAGACGCAGAGAGGAATAGGCTGAAGGGCCGAGTCTCCCTAGTTCTACTTAGGAACCTCGGTGTTGCTTCGTGTCCCTCAACTTGTATAACTCTCACTACCTTCCTCGCCACCTCCACAGCTCTCACCTTTGGCCCTGCTAAACTCACGTCTAGTCCTCAAAGACTCAAGAACTCAAAGGAGAGAAAAAAACATCCTTGGCTTTTCACACGTGCTCCATCAATTGGAAGGTTCTAAAAGGTATTGTGGGTCCATGTGGATGCCAAGCTGAGCATGGGGACAGAGGGCAGCCCCTGTTAATGGAGGCGTGATAGGGGAGTGTCCTGGGCTCCTTGGAAGTGGGAGGGAGTGGGAATTGAGCACACTGTGTCCAGCATCTAGCAGCAGCATCTTCTCATTGGGTGGTTTAAATGAAGACAGGCAAAGGTGATGCTGTGCCCTGGTAGGTAAGTGGGGAGGCTGCAGCTAAGGAAAGCGTTTCTTTATTTTTCCTAAGATGCTTCCGCTTTCTATGGCTTTCTTTAATGTGCTTTGACAAATATCCTGTTTCTTACCTGTAGCTAACCTCGTCACTCGCCACTCGTTCTTCTGGAAGGCATCATCTGGGGTCTCTCTGACTCAGAGGCCTGAAGGGAGTGAAGAGGCCTGAGTGACAGGCGCTCTAATCCAGAAAGGCTGTAAGAGGCTCCTCAAATCCTTCCTCCACTTCCTGGGCCTGCTTACCAGGAGCCTCAGTCACAACCTCAGAACATCAGCAGTTGGGGATTTATGACTGGCCACACTCCGATAGGCTTGATGTCATTCTATCTCGTGAGGCAGCCTCGTTTCACAGCGAATGCCATGGACTGAAAGGCACAAGCCCTGAGTTCTGTTCGCAGCTCCAAGTCACACCCAGAGAGATGCTGGTGGAATCACGCTGCCTCAGAGACTCATTTTCCTACTCTGCAACTGAACAATGAATCAAACCATCGCTAATGATATCTCTCTCTCTACCGTCTCCCCCACGCTTCACCAATTAAAAACTAATGTCGACTGACCGAACACGTTTGCTGTTACATTATTCAACGTGTCGCCATGTGCTTAAATGAAATGATGATAATATCTTTCCCATTAGATGGGAGTGAGACCTAGATCAGGCGATTAACTAAGGTGCCTGCATAAAACATAGCAGATGTTCAATAAAATGGTAGGTTTTTACTATTGGGTTGTCGGAAAAGTCATGATGTATTTTGTCTGTGTTTTTCAAAGGTCTTTTACTTATATAAAGAACAAAGACCAGTCAATGATATATTGCCCGTTCTGTTCGATAACCTTTAGCCATCTTTCAGTGAGCTTCATAATTCCTCTTTCATAGAAGGACCTGCCTTTATTTGCGAAAAACTGAACAAAGTGCTGATTTACAGCCTTATCTGAATTGAACGTTATACCACGCAAGGAGTTTTGAAGAGAGCGAAACAAGTGGAAGTCTGACGGCACAAGGTCAGGCGAGTATGGTGGGTGTGACAACACATCCCATCCAAGCTCCAATCATTTTTGTCGGGTGAGCAAACGTATGTATGGTCTCACGTTGTCATGATGGAACACAACTTCTTTACAATTAAGAAGCTCTGGACATTTCTGGATGATGGATTTGTTCAAACTGTCCAATTGCCAACAGAACACATTTGAATTGTTTGTTTGGTTCCTTGGTAGGAGCTCGAAAAACACAACACCCACCACACTGAGAGCATAACCTTCCTCTGATAAATGTCTGCTTTTGATGTCATTTGAGGTGAATCATTACGTCGGGACCAAGACTGTTTGTGCACCACATTGTTGTAAACAATCCACTTCTCATCACCAGTTAACAGTCACTTCAAAAAAGGATTATTTTCCTCACGATTAATGAGCATATCGCAGATGTTTACGCACTTCGTCAAATGAACTTCTTTGAGTTCATGCAGAACTCAAACATCATGCTTGCTTATGCATCCCAGCTTCTTCAGGTGGTTGTGAATGCTTGGATGATAGATGTTCAATGTTTCTGCAGTCTCTTGTGTTGGGTAACATGGGTTTGGCTTAATCAATGCCTTTATTTTGTTATCATCAACCTCGGTGGGCCTCCCTGACCGAGGAGTGTCCTTGAGATAAAAAATCACCAGCACAGAATTTCATGAACCATCGTTGGCACTGACGTTCCTGTAGAGCATTGTCACCGTAAACTTTATGCAACTTTTCACAAGCTTGACACGCATGTTCTTCCCTTTATGGAAGTAAAATAGTAAAATATGGCGAAAATGCACAGTTTGGTCTTCCATCTTCAACTTGTTGTGAAATCTCCAAAACTCAACCAAATCACTCAATTATTTTCAAGAATGAAGCTAGAACTGTCAGCTGTCAAATGACATAGCAATAACATAGATGTGAATGACTCTAGTATTTCCAAAAATGAACTAGTGCCATCTGTTGCAAACATGCGTCATGACTTTTCTGACAACCCAATATTTACACTTATTTGTTAATGATAAAGACAGTTAAAATTTCATTTTCAAAAGTTGTGGTAGGGGTATTCCCAACCATTAAAGAGATAGTTTAGATTGCCCAGTAACTCTGAAATTGAAGAGAGAAAGATCATTATTACAAAAGAGGGACACAAAAGCAGTGCCAGCCCTGTTAGGGGATGGGCATGCATGGGGCAGGTGGCTCAGGTTCAAAAAAATCATGTCGAGGGCCCTTGAACTAAGATTCTTAGAGACACTATAAAGGGAGAGGATGAGAGTAGCCTCCTACGGGTCAAGTTTTTAGAGAATATTTTTGTATTGTCAGCCTATCCATTGTATCTATATTTCTCTCAGTATGTGTGTGTGTGTATTTGTATGCATAACATATACCATTCCTTCTCTGCTTCAGAATTAATGTGAACTTTGATACAGAATCATTTTCTGTTTCAGCTCACCCTGTGTGAAAAACATGTTAATCTTATGTGGACTTTAAACTTGACATTCGCTGATAAAGTTTCTTCAGGTGTTAGTCCTAAGAATCAACTATTGCGCAATGTGACTTTTTAGTATAAAACAAACCTTAACATAGGAATGAATGGATAATTGTATTTGCTGTACATTCAAGATGTGTTTTCTCATACTCTGAATTAAAAAAAAGGTTATAGCAAAAAAAAAAACCTTTTATGATTCTTATATATAAACATTATATATATATATATATATATATATATATATATATATATATATATATATATATAATTTCCCCTTTCTCTGTCTTCAAAATTTCAATATTTATACCTGTCCCCAGTGTTCTAAGTCCAGTCTATACTAGCTCTCATCTGGCTGATTTCTTTAGTTCCAATCGATGGCTATGAGGGAAATAAATTAGCACAGCTATTTTAGGAAGAAAATAATTTTACAGCTATAGAGCAATCCCTTACCATCAAAGCTCTCTCGACTACCCTATCTCCTGCCAAAGCAAAAACAACACGAGCACATACAAAAGCTCCTGCCTCACACTGGTAAAAATAGAAACAGGCTTCACGATGCTGACATATAATAAATGTTCTTGGATCTGTGACTTATTTATTGTGCTAGAAATGTTCCTTTAAAAGACGAATCAATACAATCTTTGCAACACCCTCTTTAATGATCCCACTGAAAAACAGGACTGATTAAGTCTAGATTACACAACAGACAGACTTTGTGGGCCATCTCATTAATTGGCAAGTCTAACATAAGAAATAAAGGCCACGCAAGATGTCCACACCGATGAGTGAGACATCCGAGAGACCACAATGACTCCAAGCCTTCTGAGAATTAACACTGCCCTACTGCTGTGGAATGCTGTGGCAGCCCACTGACAGTTTCTTTGGATGATAGTTTAGACTTTTCTGGTAGGAAAGTCAGTGATAGCATCATATTCCAGGCACTCAGAAGAGGAAACAACATCTGTTCAATCTTATGGTTCAGTCCTATTTTGGTGCAAACTGTTTCTCACAAGCAGCTGCCCTTATCAGTCAACTCTTTTTCCTGAAATCAACGGAACCCATAAACATCCTCCCAAAAGGCTCACTTAGTTCCTGCTGATGCTACTACAAGCACAATGAGAGTACTTGGCTTCATTAATTGAGTAATCATGGGAATGGAATGTCAGTAACTCCCACACGAGTTTTGTGGAAGAGAATTATTGTTTAATGCAGGAGATATCAGTTTTTTTCTTACTCCTTGCAGAAGAATAGAAAGCACATTTGCAGTCTGTGAATCCAATTTTGCAAACTGCCCCAGGGGAATCCCAGTTTGAAAAAAATACCTTCTCTCTGCAAGCATTGGACTCTAGAAAAGAAAAAAGAAAAGGAAAAAAAAGAAAGAAAAAAAGAAAAAAAAAAAGGTTGATGGGTTTGGGGCCAATTAGCCTGATAAAAAAACAGATGTAAATTTATTCACCCTATGTGTACATCAATAAAATGTCACTTAAGTACTTTGAAAGATCTTGCCCAATTTCAATATTTATAGGGTAATCTAAAGATGAGAAAAATATTCACCTAAGCTCTCTAGTTAAATGTTTGTGGGCCCTGGGTACATATTATCAAGGACATGCAGTGGAGATGGGGCAGAAATTGAGAGCATCTAGTATTGCAGGGCCCCAGGGAACAGGTTTATTCATTCCCAATGAAAGCCAAGGTTCAAGGTCGAAAATCCTCCTGGGAGACATCTTTGTATTGATTGACAATAAAAATAAAAAATAAAAAAAAAAACCTTCTCCTGAGACTACGATGTAAAGAAGAAAGACAGAGCAAGAAACACTTGGAATAAGTTAGCAGAGGGGAGGGAAGGCAGAGAGAGGGGAAATAGCACAAGAGATCAGCCAGGGCTGCAGCGACAGTGCCGGGGAGACGGGAGCATAGCCATGTTACCTGCCATCACTCAGGCAGAGACATAGGGACTGTGTCTTCTCCTCTTGGGCCAGGCTCTGTAGCAGTCCATTGGCAGGGGCAGATTTAGACCTGGAGACTGAGCTGAATGAAGGGTCCTGTTCTCTCCAGAGAACAGAGCTGTCAACACAGCCAGATGGCTGGTCACCAGCTGCTCTTCCCTTGGACAATTCTGACTAATCTGCAGAGTTGGTATTTACCAATCAATGAACACCCTAGATGCTGAGCTGGAATTGAGTGTTTCCTGTTCAGTTTCCTAAAACCGGACGCTCAGGCACATGGAAATTAATCAACTGTCATCAGACCTGCTCATCATAGTCACTGTGGCTTCAGCATTAGCTTAATAAAAGACATCATAGACTCATGTTTACAAAAGGGATTGTTGTTTTTTTCTATTGACAGCCTTTAACCCATAAGAAAAGTTATTCAAGAGTCAGAGATGAATAAAAAGTTATATCATATATATATATTTGATTTTAGTACTTAGCTTAAATATATTTAATATTTACATAGATTATATAGTATATTGGGTTGTCAGAAAAGTCATGACACATTTTTGCAACGAAAAACATAGAAAAAATATGTCATGACTTTTCCGACAACCCAATATTTTCAATTACATGTATTAAATTTAACTGATTAAATGACTCTTCTTCAACTTAGAAACAGGAAGATACATCTTTATTCCAAGAGATAGAAAAATAAATATTGAATACATACTAAATAAATACAAATAAGTTAGCGTTCCACTGTGATTGGACACAGGATAGAGATGATATACTGGAAAGACTGATAAGAAGCAAAAAGAGAGATTAAAATGATAATAAAGTACAGAACTAGGAATCAAAAGACTTACAAGCAAAAGTTTCTATAGGAAAAAAAGAGAAGAAATGGGAGCTGAGGGGCTAAGGGCGGAAAACACTGAGATTGTTTCAATGAAGACACACAGAGTAAAACAGGTGTAGCCAAAGGAAGAGGAAAAAATATAGAACAAGCAATAAAGAGGCAGAAAAATTAAACTGCTAACGCAGTAAATTCCTGCTTTTCATCACAGAGCCAGTTGCTCACTTGCACTACAAATCTTTAAGTATTCTGTCTCTTCACTACACTGGGAAAGAAATACTATTGGGATTCGAATCATTATTTATTTATACATGCAACAAATAATAATTAAAGTCTCATGGATGAGGCACCGTTCCAGGCACCAGAGTGAACAAGATAATGCTGACGCCTCATACAGTTCATTTCCCAGGAAGAACACATTTCAGTCCTCGTGGAGTGTAAGGGTAGTCATGGTGTGATGGTTGACACCCTCACCAATTACAGTAAAGAAAGAGCAGCTCCCCAAAGAAAATAATGTATGCCTATGTACAAAAGATCAGGTAAATGGGGGCTGCTGATCAAAACAACAGAGGCCCAATATAGGCTGACATCATATCCCATTTTATTAAATAATTAAATAAATAAATAAATAAAACTGAAGCAGATTTTACCTAGAAGATTTAGCTACTAAGAAGTCTAAACAAAATTTCAACCCAGGTATATCTAATCCAATCAATAACAAACAATCCAATTTCATATCATCAGGGCTGAAAATCTCTCAAATTTGTAGAAAGATGTAAATACACACACTATTTTGAAAAGCTAAAAGGATCTTAAGTAGGACAAAGAAATCCATGTCAAGACCCTAATTTAAGTTCTAAACAATAAAAACAAAGATGATATCAGAGAAAACAGCCTGATAGAAATAAGGCATGCCTGTTTGAATTATAGTAAATCTCTCAGCTAAAACAGTGGAGAACAGAGAAAAGTGGCAAAGTATTTTTCAAGTGCCGAAAGGAAAGAACTGTTAACTGCAAATTCCACACTTTGCAAAGCTATTCTTTAGGAATGAGAGGAAAAGAAAAATATTCTTATGTGAAGGAAAACTGAGAAGTTGACACTTAACAGACCTACTCATAAAGAATGGTTAAAAGAAATTCTTCAAACAGAAAGGATATGCCAATAAAGAAATCATAGAGCATCAAGAAGGAAAAATATAACAAGGGAAAGAACCAAAATATGGCTAATAGTCATCAGCCAAGAATAGTCTACAATAGACCATTTTTCTCTTGATGAGCTTTCTAAATCTTATTTGAGGATTGAAACAAAAATGATAACACCATCGCTGTTGATCACCTTGGACTGCCACAATACCACAGACTGACTTAAAACAACAGAAATTTTATTTTCTCACATTTCCGAAGGCTGGGAAGTCCAAGCTCAAGTTTCCAGCAGGATTTCTGGTGAGTTCTCTCTTCCTTGCTTATAGATGGCCCCCTTCTGGTTATGTCCTCACATGGCCTTTCCTTGGTTCATGCCTGTGTGTTTGTGTGGTGCGGGGGGAAGGGCGGTGATGGGGAGGAGAGAGAGAGAAAGCTCTCTCGTGCCTCTTCTTCTAAGGACACTAATCCTACTTGATGAACTCACCCTTATGAACTCATTTAATCTTAATAACCTCCTCATAGGCTCTCTCTTCAAATACAGCCTGTGGGGTAGGGCTGTGGGGTAGAGCTTCACATATAAATTTCGGGGGGACACAAATATTCAGTCTATATCACCATCTTAAACTCAAGACCATAATATTTTAATAGTGGGGATGGTAAAGGGGCCTAAATGGAAGTGAGGTGTCCATGCTGCACTCAAAGTGGTATAATGTTGATACCAGGTGAACGCAATAACTCACATATGTGCACTGTTATGCCAGGAGCAGCCGCTAAGAAAACTACACAAAGCAATTCACACAAGAACACTATAAACAAATCAAAGTAGAATCCAAAAAAATGTTCAAGTAACTTACAGAAAGACACCAGAAAAAAGAAACAGAAGAAACAAAAAGAAAAAAAATAAAGTGGCTGACTTAAGCCCTGATGTACTAATTTAAATGTAAATGCTATACATATTCCAATTAAAAAGCAAAGATTAACAAACCGGATGAAAAAATATTAAAGCAGCAAATATGATATTATCCTTGAAAAGCAGGGAAGGGGAGTCAGCGGGGAGATCAAAAAAATAAAAAGGTTATAAAAAAAAACAACCCAAACAACAAAACCACAGATCCAGTCGAATCTGTTCTATAACCTCTACCCTGCCACCTCTGTGAAATCAATCTGATTACACCTTTTGATATTTATAATTGGTTTATCAAATACAGGCCCAAACTATAACTGGGACAACTTGTATTCTGTTGCATCAATTGGTAGAGCTACTCTAACAAATAAAGACTGAATACCCAGGCTGTTCACAACGCACTCTACTGAAAAGCAAAATGTGAGGCAGGTGCTTAGTTGACATGATCTTCAAACACAACTGCTCTGACAGTGTTTCTCTCTCAACTCTCCTAGATTGTGATTATTTCAGAGTCTGGCAATACAACCTCCAAGGTTTTTCAGCCCTCTGTTCTCTCACATAAGGTGATAACATATCTAAGAATGTACATCAGTCCTCTAAGGTCAGTAAACATCAGCCTTGAGACACCTCAGACTAGTGGTCAGCATGTGTGCAAGGAGGCAAATGAGAAAATCAGGACAGAGTCTCAGTGGATGGAAGGCACCTGACAGATCTGCCAAGATAGAAGGGAATTTTCCATATTTTAAAATTAAGAAAGTTGTTATTACACAAGCAAGCAAAGAAAAGAAAACTAATCATTATTGTGATGCCTTCATACCTTTAGAGCATGTTGTGGCTTTCCAAAGTAAATCTAAAATACACAGAGTATGTTGGAGTGTTCCAAGAGAAAAATGAGGATTTTTCTTACCATGTCTGTATACGTTTCCAGAAACAAACGGTAACTTCTCAGACTCTTAAGAAATAAGATGGTGACCCAGAAGGTGTCAAAAGCTTCTGGGCCTAGACGTTGTATAAAGAAGTAGTGAAATGCGCTGGGGGGAAGCTTGAAAATGAAAGTAGGTGTCACGGAGCCTCAGGATTCCTTCCTAACTCTTTCCCTAACTCACTCAGATACACTGCGCAAGTCATGTGTTCTTCTAGACCATGAAGATTTGACAGTGAGGGCATTCTGAAAAATCAATGGATGGAAGCGACTTTTGATACATCAGGAGAAAATAAATGCCTTTCAAAGCATTTACATTTTTACAAGAAAAGCAAAACCAAAATAGGTGTCTTTTTTCCAAAAATCGCCAGAGCCAAAGAGAAAAAGAAAAGAGAGAGAGAGAGAGAGAGAGAGAGAGAGAGAGAGAAAAGAAAGAAAGAAAGAAAGAAAGAAAGAAAGAAAGAAAGAAAGAAAGAAAGAAAGAAAGAAAGAAAGAAAGAAAGAAAGAAAGAAAGAAAGAAAGAGAGAGAGAGAAAGAAAGAAAGAAAATCTTTATTTTATAATGGCAGGGCAGGTTGGTATGTGCAGTGTCAGGTTTCCAAATGGGCCGTTGAGCAGTGAACTGAGAAATGGTGCAGAAATAGGGGCCCAGATGTTCCCCCACAGGAAGACTCCAACCACTGTATGTATCAGGGGAGGCGCATTTCTAGAAGTTTGTATTGTGGGAAAAGAGAAATGTGGTTCTCTTAGTCTAAAATGTTAATGCAGCAAGATTAAAATACAGAAATCATGTACTTCTCCCTTATTCCTATTGAACATCAGGGTTTCTCCCTGTGAGACTGTTCATGGTTTCCTAGAGACTAAAGAGAAAATCAGTGTTAAAAATTAGATTGAAAAGGCAAAAGGATAGTTTCACACCTTAAGTTTTCATTCCAGGGTTGGACCAGTTACCTCATGTTCAGAAGTGGAACATTAAAAAAAAAAAGATAAAGTTTTTATGTGAATTATGCCTCAATAAAATAAAAAGGTTAATTTCAGCAAGTTGATTTCTTTGTCATCTGTCACTGACAAGCGTGTGTCTTTTCATGCTTCTCTAAAGTCAAAGGATTATCCTTCCCTCAAAAGAAATCAGAGATGTTTATTTAGGTACTGACCAAACCTTTTAAAGCAAAAATCAGTCATCTAGTGATGTATACCATTTTTCAGAGGCTATTTTTGGTCTTAAGAGTTCTGAGCAAGTGTCTGTCCTAAGACAAAAGGCGAATGCTCAGTGTAATCAGGAGAGGTGGTTCTGGTTGCACCTCTACCATCAACCAGCTGAGTGACCTTGACTCTATCTTCTCAACAGAACACATTGTAGCTTTGATCAAATATGAGCTGTTGGAGAAATTCACCTGGGAAGTCTGAGAGTCACAGCTTAAATTGCAACATGAGTAATAAAAGTAACGCTGGCAATGACAAAGTCTCTTCAGCGCCTGGCTGATGTGGGATAATTAGGATCTTTACTAGTTACACCAAATTGGCCTCTAAAAACAAAGAGACTCAGGTTGGTAATGGAAAAACTAGCTGTCTGCAGGAATTTCTGGCTGTGGCGTAGGAGGAAGGCAATATACACATACTGAACATGTTTGGGAGGTAGCCACTATCCCCATCTGACAGATGAGAAAAACTGCGCTTTGAAGACTTCTATGACTCTTTTCAGACGACTCTGCTGAGCCCCAGCAATCCCAGCCCACTGTTTCAGCTTTGGCTCCTATTATGATAGAATCAAACTGCAGTCAGAACCACCCAGCCACATCCTACCTGAATTCTTGGCCCACAGAAACTGAGAGAGATGACAGAATGATTTAAGATTTCAAGTTTTGGATTGCTGTATTTCAGAGCAATAGCCAACAAGAATTATGACCAAAAGGCCTAGACATCAGAAGAGAATGTGAGGAGAAGAAGGAAAAGTGCTATCACCACTTCTGTCATCATACTCATACACACACACCCCACGAGTGCCAAAAAATGTATACAAGTGGGCACTTTGGTCAACATTGCTCAAGCAGTAGTTTGCCATAATCAGAAGTGTCTGGACACTGATGGTAACCACTTTGAGCACCTCTTATAATTGCACAAGTCAAATATGACTTGCATTCATCTTGTTATAGGTATATGAGTATATTGAGTATTCAATTTTAAGAGTTCTTTCCTTTCTTAAAATGTGCATACATTTTTGAGCACCGTGTGTGTGTGTGTGTGTGTGTGTGTGTGTGTGTGTGTTAACATCCATCACTGAAGTTATAATTTTTCTTTTTTTGTGATGAGAACTTTTTTAAAAAGAGATTTTATTGGGAAATTGGGGGAGGAGAACAGCGTTTGGGAATCAGGGAAGGGGAACAGACAAGTTTCTGTCCTTTTGTTCTTCAGTCTAGTTGCGGAGGATGTTGCTTCACTGGCCCATGTTGGTATCGTTGTTGCGCTCTTCCCGGATGAGGCAGATCAGTTGCCGGCCTCTGGATGGTCGCTCACCACGGCTGCCGGCCACTCACTGTAGCCTATGGCAGCCCACTGCAGCAGGGGCTGCAGCCTACACTGTCGCCGGGGCTCGCACAGCCCAGCTCCAGGTGGAGCTGTTGTTAGTTGTAGAGGGCAGTGTCACTGGCCCTCATATGTGGGATCCGAACTGGTGCCCCTGGCATCCCAAGCCAGATCTTAACCAATAAGCCACTCGGCCGACCCTGATGAGGACTTTTAAGATCTACTCTCTTAGCAACTTACAAATATACGATACAGTACTGTTTACTCTAGTCACCTTGCTGTATATTACATTCCCATGATTTATTTATCTTATAACTGGAAGTATTCACCATCTTTACCCATTTCTTCTTCCCCCTCAGTGTATGTCTATGTATGTCAGCCTTCTCCCAATTTCTTCGTCAATCCTCAGAATGCTTTTCTCCACAACCGAGTCTAAGAGAAGCCTTTGAACTTTCCACAGGCATGTTATCAGAATACCAGGATAACGTACTGAGGAAATATTGGACCTACTTAGCCCAACTATGATCCAAATGACAACGTATCTTTTTTGGATGACCAATCTGCAAGGTGGCTGAGGCAGGCAGTTTTATTGCTTCATCCTATGTAGAGTAAAGGAAACCACAAAACAAATAAGTGACTTTCAATAATCAAACAGGTGACAGAGTCAGAAAGCAAAGCATACCCAGTCTTCAAAATTTCGGTCATTTCATGCTACATTCAAATCATCGACAACTTGGACACAGAACTTAAATAGTTCTGCTGCCTCAACCTTTTTTGTATTGTATTTTTGTTTCTCAACATAGGAAGGAAAATTTATTAGAAAAATGATTTATTTGAATTGGTCACTACAGACAATATGAAAATTCAGCATATCCATCCTGCACCAAGTCTCCAGAACCCACGCTGTCACGGAAATCTCTGAATTGCTATTACTCTTGAAAATCCTGAGAGCTGGAGATGGAATATACATCCCTAGTTTTATATCTGAGAAGCTCTTCCTGACACAGGAAGACTTTGGGAGCCATTGTACTTGGAATCCAGGACAGACCCCACTCACAGATGGACGGACACCCACTGCCAACTTTGGTGCCTGCTGCTTTTTAAAAGCAAGATCAGCAGCAATGATCCTGTCAGTCACAGTAGTAAGACACACACTTCATCATATTCTTCACTGCAAACTCAGGTCATCCCCTAGTTCCCACAATCTCACAATGAACTTTACCTCTGAGAAGATGGCTTATGTCCTCACCTTATGGTGCATTGGTAGTTCAGATTCCTCAGGCTGAGTTTTTAATCTTATGACTAATCACACTTGGCCACTGCCTTGGAATAGGCAAGAGTAGGTCCACTCAAAAAAACTATAGCAATTCAATGAAAATATTTTTTAAATGAGCAAAGAAAAAACAAAATGCCATTGGGGTTCGATAGATTGAGATCATATATTTCAAATCCATTTAGAAATTAAAATGTGCTTAAAATATTCCTTGGAACGCACATGCTTTCTTCAAAACAAAATTGGGCATTTTTTACTTTCTCAGAGCCACTCAGCTCCATTTTCTTAGCTCCCTTCTCACAGCCTCTTGGATCTGAGATGACCACTTATCAAGTATAGTTAGTGCATTGAATGTATGAATATATAAATACCTCACATACACAAATGACTGACTTAATGATCTCTTTTTGTTTCTGCTGTTTTGGAAAACGAACATAAAGCTAGCTAATATTTAGACACCTCCCTGCTAGAAATCACTTGCCTATGTGGCATTGACTTCAACATGCCAGCCCCTTAGCACCCCAGAAATTCAGATATATGACATGAAATACAAGTGTGATGCCATACTATTTTCAACATGTCATTTAGCTCACAAAAGAGGAGCTATATGTTTTCAGTCTAACTACTCTTAATCAGTATTTCTACATACCAAATTTTTACTAAAATTTAGAAGACATGGAAATGTCTCTATTAAAAAGTTTATTTCCAAAGAGACCACTGAAGCAAGCAGAGATTGGTCCAAGCACAAACAACAAATTTAAATTCAAATAAACAATCTTCACTCTTTAAAAAATTCCATGTGGATGGCATACATTTTTAACAGAACATTTTTAAGAAACTGAATTACCAACAGAAGGCAAGTAATATTTTTTTTCTCCTTTAATTTTATTACTAAAACTAATTTCCCGTCAGAGCCTATGGAAGAAAGAAATCTCTCTCCAAGGTATTAATCCAAATTTAGGTTTCCATAAAAAGTATGTTGCAGGTTAGAACCAATTTGGTGTTATGTTTTGTATCTTTATAACATGACATAAAATATAAAAGCTGTAAGATCAAGTTTATTAAAGAACAACACTGTTAATGTTTGAAATTCAATATGTCATTAAAACAAGATCATTTTCAATTTCTAGGATGCATAAAGGATGCCATTTGCTGGGCTTTTTCTCCTCCCCCTGCTCCCACTCAATAATGCTCTCCAAGTCAGTGTTCTTATTTTTTCAGGAGATAATTAAATGTAGGACTTCTGGATGGAATGGCCTATGAATTTAGAGACCCTTTACAGTTCCTCTCCCCATTTCCTCAATATTCAAAGTTGTAACTTTGTGTATAGTAGGCAACCCATCACCAAAGCCATTTATTAACATCATTAACACATATTTGTGAATGTCTGCTGTGTGCCAGGCACAATGGTGGTGACAGAAATACAGGTCAAAGAGACATAGTTACTGCACTCATGAAGTTCGCAATCCAGGGAAAGGAGGCTGACTCTAGAATCTTGGGAAAAGGCTGATTAAATGGAGTCACAAGATAACTGACTGAGGAAAATCCATGCTCTAAAACAGCCCAGTTTGGCCAGCCAGGATGTAGATATGAAGATAATTCTAACCTCCCCCATTGGCCTAACTTATATAAAACTGAAAATTGGGTAACTGATCCCTTATAGCTTAGATCCTTTTTTTCAAAAACAGAGTTGATTCTTTCTTCCTCCAATCCACTAGCACCTACATTCACTTGCAATTGCAACTCTGCTGTACAACAAGGTTTGGGGTAGAAGAAATAATATCTGGTGTGGTCCTGGTCAGTAGAGTGCTGAAGGGAACTCCAGATGTGACAGCTGCAGGTTAAAGATGAGCTATAAATTGTCAGATACATGTAGTTATTCTTATATGTTGACCAGCTGCATCACAAAGAACTGGGAAGCCTTTAAGATACAGGAGTTCCAAGTCCAAACTCCAGAAATTAAAATCCAGTAAAGATGAGATGAAATCTGGGAAGCTACATAGTTTTCCAGTTTTTCTAGTGATTCTGATGAACAGTCAAATTTGGAAAATACTGCCCTGTGGGTAAACATTATTTTCCAGAGTAAAAAACCAGGTGATACCAGTAGTCTATTAGAGGTACATAAGATGAGTTATGGTCAGAAACTAAAATTTGGCTACGCACTTTGGACATTAATTCAAAAACAGAATTTAGGACATCTAGGGTCTATAAGCATCCAAGTATACAGAGAAGCCCAAGGCAAATCCACACCTCTTTGTTGTTTTTTGTTTGTTTTTTTAATTAAAGTTTATTGGGATAACAATTGTCCTTCATAGATGATTGGATAAAGAAGTTGTGGTATATATACACAAAGGAATACAATTCTGCCATAAGATGAAATAGTGCCATTTGTGACAACATGGATGGATCTTGAGATCATAACGCTAAGCAAAATTAGTCAGACAGAAAGAGTAGAGGACCATATGATTTCACTGATAAGTGGTATATAAAACTGAAAGCAACAAACAAACAAGAAAAATAAAGAAACAGAACTCATAGACACAGACAATAGTTTACTGATTGCCAGAGGGTAAGCGGGGAGGGGGAGGTAGAGGAGGGTAAAGGGATCAAATATAAGGTGATAGAAAGAGGACTGACTCTGGGTGGTGAACACACAATGTGATATATAGATGATCTATGCCTCTTTCCAAATGACAAACTTGGGTCTTGAGAGATCTCTCACTGACAAATGAGAAAACAAAGAAATATTGTCAATCTATAGAATATCAAAACATTCTGTAACATAAGGAAAGAAATACCCTGCAAACTGAGAGGGAAAACCAGTTTCAGAAAAAAAGTGTTACTATAATAACAGGACATGTCATAAAATGTATTCTTCAACTCAATAAAATAAAAAAATAAAAACACTGCTCCTATGAAACATGGATATGGGATCATAAAGGTTGAGTCAGACAAAAGCTGAGAATCAAAAGGAAAGTGAAAAGATTCCATTAAAAAACACAAATATGGAATGGAAACTCATATTGAAAACTATGTAAAGTAAAATCTATATTGCCTAAAATTAAAAATGTTATAGAAGGAAAAATAATTTAGATGGCTTCCAAGAATGTAGGCAAGAAAGCAAAAATGACAAAGAGATGATAAATAGCGAGTATGGTATGCTGAGATCAAAATTTTTAATAACAAGTGTATTGGAAACTGAGAACACATAGAAGAAAAACAATCCTTTATCTGAACAAAGGGGTTCTATTGAAAGGGATGCTCCTTTAAGACAGAAAAAGAAAGTAAAAGAGAGCCTTACTTTCAGACTTTCCATGATAATAAGCTAAATAGAGATATAAATATGAAGATATAATTTTTAAAAAGTAAAAAACACAACTTTTGTGAATTATAGAATAAGTACATGTCAATTGATTAAGTGACAAAACAATAAAGCTGGTTCATGGGAGAACTCAAAAACTGAATATAGTGTCTAAAGATACCTGAACAATGATTGTTGTTAGAAACACAACTGTTTAACGTTCTAAAGAGCAATACAACTTCGACATTTGAGTTTATTTTTCTAATGGACAGAATTATTTGCATATCTACAGGACAAAAATCTAGAAATTAATGTGTAACTTTATAAAATTGTGGCCCTAATTAATTTTATAGGAAGTCAAACAAAAGATTAGACCCCCCAGGGAATTACATAATCTTTAAATTGGCCTGTTAGGCAATGCTTCAGCATGCAGTCATCCTTTTGACTTACTTCCAAGTACTGAATAGATTTTCTTCACTCTAGTGATGGTAAATAATCTCTACAGGTCATTCTTGACCACAAAAAGGCAGATCACAAACCTCTGGAAGGATCTTGTGAGCATTGGGTCCACAGATAAAGTACAACCTTGTTCCTTAATGGTGAATTGTCATACCTGATTAAATTTATGCTCAAATATAACTTTCCAGGTATAGCTTTGATTGCAAAATAAGATTTTCATTGACTATTTAAAAATAACTACTTTGCTACTGAAAGTAGAGACTCAGTAAAAATGTTTGTTCATGAATTCTTAGTAGATAGAAAGAACACATCATTTAAAGGGAGTTTCTATTTCTGGTATAAAAGCTTAACCTACTAATCTGAATGTTAGAGATACATCAAAAAGAAGTAGAAAGGGCTTCCTCAGATTCCCACAAAAATACAACATTAACAATAATACCAACAATATTCCAGGACAAGCACATTTATTTTGCCTTCATCAGTCCATCTGGTTTTGTGTAATTAATTGTTTTGCTGGATCTTTGATTATAAGTCTGCTTTCATAAAGCCATCTACTTCTAGACTATGAATAAGCTTAAAAATGTGATTTGTTCCCTAGTGCTATGTGACAATTTTCTAAGTAATGTAAGTTTAGAATCTACATCCAAGACTATTCCTTGAAATACAAATAGTTAAGAATACCTGGTATAGTTCTTTCCACAAGATTCTGAAATTGTCCACCTTCACTGAAGATTCAGTTTCTCTTCTGCAGTTTATAACAGCCTGCAAACAAGCCTGAGGGGAAAGTAAAGCCATCCTTTGAAGATAAATAAATATCACAGTAACCACTAATATCAAAATGAAGTACAATTTTCTATCAAAGTATACTATACATAACTATTTCATAAGGATTTTACCAGTGTTTATCCTGTAGGAAAGAACTATTATGATTAATGGATGCATTGACAAGTGTCCAGGTCCTTTCAACCCATCCTGAAAATAATACAATCTAAAATACATTTATATTAATAAACTTTCATCTGACAAAATTAACCTAGAGAAAATGAGCTTCACTTTTTGTGAAGTATTGAATATTGAATATGTAAGAAGCTTGAAAGTTGCCACTCCTTCCGAACAAATAAAAACCTGAACTAATCAAAAAATCAACAACTTTTCTTAGATCTTTGATGGACAGGAGGTCATAGGGCAAACTGCTATTCCCAAACTTGGAGAGACAGACAGGCAAATACAGAGATGCAGTGATGAAATGTCCTAAAATTAAATAGTGGTGATGATCACAGAACTCTGAATATTCTAAAAACTACTGAATTGTACATTTTAAAAAGGTGACTTCTATGGTATGTGAACAAAGTTGTTATTTTAAAACATTACCATGTAAGAAATAAATATTGTGTTTGCTATTTTTTTCATTTCCCTACACAATTTATAACCCAAAATAAGGGGCTTATTTATGTTGTGTCAAAATTTGTAGAGGTCATTGAAGAATCATAACTTTTCACATTGGTGATTAAGATCTTGCCTGGGCTCTACACTACTATGCAAAGAGAGTGTGTTTATTATATATTCACATTTTTATTATTTGTATTTATTTAATAAATAATGATCTGAAACAAAAATTTAAAACCCTGGAATCAAAGAAAAGGGAACTAGAATGGAAAGTAAAAGTGGCATTGATTTTCCTGGTTACAAACTTATTTATTTTCTGCATCTATTTATAGCCCTCTTCTTTCAAAAAGAAAGCTTATACAATTATTTTTTTTAAACTTAAACGTCACAGTTTTTTTTGAGTTTGAAATATTATTCTATCTTTCAAATTATTAAAAGAACTAAAAACAAAAAATGATCAAATTATCAAGAAATGCAAGAACAAGAAAAAAAAAAAACTCAGAAAGCAAGGGTAAAATGACTGAAATGAGACCAATATGTCAATAACTACAATGACTCAAGTAGTTTAAACTCGATTTTCAAAATCAAATATGTCACATTTAATTAAAAATCACATTGTTTATAAGAGTCACTTAAAATTCATGAGAGAGCTAAATACGTATAGTTGTGCAAAAGCAGATATAAGAAAAATAGTGGTAAACAAGAAGTAATAGGATTTAAGACATAAAGAAATAGAGCAGAGAGAGTAAATTAATACTAATCACTGGTTCCATTTACAACAAAGTCATGAATAATAAACTTCTATGTAAAAAATAGCATCGTTTTGAAATATATAAAGTAGCTGTCTAGAATTGTAAGAAAAAATTAATTAAACATATATATTAAGGAAGAATTTCATATGCTACTCACAGTGCATGATGTGGTCATTGATAACTTGCAGTACTTAATGAGATTTAATCAATAGGTACCTACTGAATACTGTACTTTACAAAAAATATACATCCTTTTCAAGAATCCATGGAATATTTATAAAAATTGATTAAATGCTAACTGGAAAGCAAAGAGACCTCAGTAAACGTCAAAGGCTTAGAAATATTAAAATATCCCTATAAGTTATTATTCGGACAAAGAGGAAATTCAAGATACAGCAATAAGTTAAAAAAATAAAACTAATACTATTATTCATCTCAATTTATTGGTGAGAACTTAAACTATACTCATAAACATATTACTAGAAAGACTGAAAGAGAGAAAGCAGGGAGGGAGGGAGGGAGAGGAGGAGGAAAGACAAGAAGGTCGAAAAAAGAGAGCACATATTAAATTTAAGAAACCATAATCACCATCACCACCAATAAGTTAAATAAAATCAGTGAAGCCCTAAGGAAAACAGAAACAGAAACATTTTAAATAAGATATAATTAATAAATTTAAAATAATAAAGTTTATTTTAAAAACCCAAGAACTTGTTCTTTGATATAAAAATAGATATATGTCTCTGGCAGATCTAACTCAGGAAAAGAGACACTCATTAAAATAAAATCTGACAAAAAGTCACACAGCAAATGTGGAAGCAGCCTAGGAACCATCATATAAACTGCAGTGCCCATCTAGGTAACAGACTTCTTATGAGGGTGCTATTTCTAATATGTCTCTTTCCACATCAGACTAAACAGCTTTAAGAAGAAAACAAACAAAACCTGGATTGCAGGTCTTTTTTAAGAACACAATACAGACATTTTTATAAAACATGTGTTTTCGCAAACCACAAAAAAATTCCAGTTTTTCTTAATACACTTGGCAATTGAGAACTCTGGTTTTCTATAAAGTTATCAATACTGTACCTTCAAAGTAACTTCTACTAAGTGCCTTGTTTGACCACCTCAGGCTCTGCCTTAACTTATTCTCAGGTGAGATAAATCATAATCCATAATGGATCAGTGTTTGGGTTTTTTTAGATGTTTTTTTGTTTTGGTTTTTATGTAACATATTTTTCATCTTTACTAAGAGCTTATCAGAAAAAAATACAATCAGATCAAGTTATTCCCCAAACACACAAAAGAAGTATCTTCAGTCCCGGTGATACATACTGCAACCTGGCTTGAAAAACTAGGTCTGGTGGAAAGTTAAAAGGCAGGTTCTAATGCTCATTCTTTTATTCTGGTGTACTGGGTTGAAATTAAAATTCAGTATAACATTTACAGAGAGAACAAGAAGATTGCAAAATGTCAGTCTGCACCCTTACAGGAGGAGAGAGGAAAAGCTTTCCAAACCAGGCCCATCTTGATGGTTCGCATATCAAGTCATAAGGCCTCCTGGGACTGTCATGCCAGCCTGGCTTGTTGCACGGTCCCACAAACACAGGTCCTGATTCAACTTATTACTCCCCCCAAAATACTAGACCACTCAATAAATATGAAAAAATCGAGTGTGTTCTACTTTAAAACAAAACAGAGCATTAGAACTTAGTCAAGCTTCTAAGAGGATTAAGATTTTTCAAGTAAATATCTTGAATACTTTTTTTAATAATCATTTCAATGGCTGAGCTATTGATAGTGTGAAAACCTCACACGTAATAAATCATTCGGTTGCTAAAATGGATTTAGATCCTGACACTTGAAAACAGAATCACCACCTGTATTGACCAATACCACCCAATCAATTCAACCACTGTTTCTAAAGTGTGTTTTGTTAGCTTGTTTGGGATTTTTTTGTTTGATTATTTGTTTTACCCAAGAATTAACTTCAGGTGTAGCAGAGACCACAAACTGGAAACACTCAGCCCAAAGGAGTTCTGAATTTGGCAGTTTGTGTTGCCTTTAATTCGCAGTGAAAAAGGCAAGCTTGATTTATAAGGATGGCCTACTGCTGGACACTGCTTTGAAGGAAGAAACATCATTCATATACCAAAGCAGTATTCTGCCTAAAAATCCAGAAATCAACCAATATGGTAACTATCAGCCACCTGCTTGTATAAACTTAAATTTGAATTAGTCAAAATTAAAGTCAAGGGCTGGCCGAGTGGCTCAGTTGGTTAAGAGCTCGCTCAAGAGTGTGTGAGCTGAGCTCTGAGCAACAGCAGTTCAAGGCCCAGCCGGAACTGAGCTGCCGCTGAGCTGCCTTTGAGCTGCCAACAGGTGGCAGGATGGCTCAGCTAAAAAAAAAAATTAAAAAAAAATTAAGTCAAAATTCAGTTCCTTAGCACACTAGCCACACTTTCAAGGCTCGTGGTTCCAGTATTGGACAGCACAGATATAAAATATTTCTATCATCACAGAAAATTCCATTGGAAACCTGCTTTAGATGCAGAAATAAAGGTAGACCTGGGTTTTAAAAAAAACTGACCAAGACCTCATTTAAAATGTTGTTTCCCCACTTTTTTCAAATACTGATAATCACTGATCAGAGAAATGGCACTGTTAGATGCCCAGTCTCACATCATGCTTCATACACTCACCAGTTTAGAATGCTCTCCCCAATCTATCCATCTTTCAAAAACCATTTTAAGGCCTGTCTCTTCTCAAAGCCTTTCCGGACCCTTACCTCATTGCTTTATCTCTTCCAAAACACTATGACATTTATACCTATAGCATTTAGTATATTGGGTTTCTTCCAAAAGTGGTAGGACTAACCAATAGAAAATTATATACTGCGTCTTCATTCCCACTCTTCTTTTTTCTTTCTTTATATTGACATATGAACTTGCTGTTTCACATCACGATGGGAACACTGATTTTTCTGGGTAGACTATCAATATTACTTTGGAGGAAAGCTGCCAATATTCCCATACACACTGGCCTACATCTTGGCGGTTGTTTGCCTAGGTTTTCTCATGGTCACTGAGGCTCTCTGTGGCATGAGACCCTTCCAGCCATCTCATGAGACCCCATGGCAGAGATCAGGCCTTCCACTCAATCTCCATTCCCCGATACTGAGCCCAGAACAGAAGCTTGCTTGATATAAAGCCATTTTTCACCTCCATTCCTTTTTCAAAAAAGAAAAAAAAAATCCACTTTTCAGTGTTCTCGTACTTACTGCTGAGTTTGTTCTCTGCAGTGAACTCCCTCACTTATTATTATATCAAACCGCAAATAGCTAATTCTTTTTTTTTTTTTTGAGGGCAGTGTCACTGGCCCTCATATATGGTACCCAAACCGGGGTCGCTGGCGTCCCAAGCCAGCGCTTAACCACCAGGCCACACTGCCGGCCCACTAATTTCTTATTTACTAGTTTTGCAAAGTAACATGAAAGCTAGGTCCGTTAACAGAAATTCATGATTCTCTCCATTCCTACACACACACACACACACACACACACAGTCATACACAGCAAATCTGCTTAGAATTAAGAAAGTGATAAATGAATGTCTCTGAAATACATGCAGCTCCGGGTCCCTGACATGGTCAGATTCAATGTACTGAGGGGAGACCCTGCGATTGATGGGGGCCTGAGGAGCCACACGATGCCACTTGGAAGGAGAAGAAAGCATCTTCTGTAATGACTGGGCTCCTGATGAAGGACTTGGAGGAACATCTAAAAGCAGCAGGGATCGGTTCTGGCTAGGTTGCTATTTCTGAGGCTACATTAGGAAAAGCAGAGATTAACTAGGAATGAAGTCTTGAGGTGAAGGTGATTTTGTAATTGGATATCCCCAGTAATACATGGGACTAGCGGAGCAGGTCTGGGACAGCCATAGGTAAGAAAGCAGCAACCACTCCAAGAGGGGGTCCTATAGGATTTTATAGCTGCTGCCTATAAAATGACCTGGGGAGACAGTTTCTGGTTAACTTTGCGGGTAGCTGTTTCTGTCTTCCCAGGCCCTTTAACAGCTTGAGCCAATTTCACCCTTTTCATCTTGGAAACCCTTTTACTCTTTCAAGAGTTAACTTCTACAGCCAATTAACTTTGTTAGGCTCCATTAAAAGGGCCTTTGATTTAATCCTCACAACGCTCTGTGGAGTAGATACTATTACTACGCACCCACAGTTTAAATAAGGAAAAGCTGAGGCTCAGAGTGGTTAAGTAACTTGCCCATGGTTATACAGCCAGAAAACGACAGGCTGGGATTCAAACAGGCAATCTGTTCTCAGAATGTGTGGACCAACCACAATGCCACACTGACATAAACTGTTATACAGTGTCTCTTGGGGTGCAAGGGTAAAACACTGGAAAGTCTGCAAGAAACTTTGAAGCCCTGTCCATTTTTTTCCATACCCAGATTGTCAGCCAGATTATTTTGAGATTATTAACTTTTAGGTATTTTTCGACAGGATACTAAGACCTTCTAGATGAGTTCATAGATCCAACAAACCCTTTGTCCCAGGGCTTCTAGTTTCTCAATGGAAGAGTCAGGCTGCCTCAGGGAAAAGCCAAGAAGGATCAGGTTTCATAGCCGTACTTTCCAGATTTATGGAAAACTAAAGATGCGTTCTGAAGTTTTTCACTCTCACAGTTCCAAAGTGAAGCTATTTTCTATTTCTGCTTTGCTGCCCATGAGATTAAATGAATCTGAAATAAGAAGTTTAGTACATCATAAAGCTGTCTGGTTTTCCTGGAATGATCAAAATTATTTTAGCTCTGACCGCACAGGGAATTAGGGCCCCTCTAATTGTACTGGGTTTGCCAATACCTCAACTCCTACTCGTCTATGTTCATTGTGTTTCTCTGTTTTCCAGCTGGTTGATGTGATGGAGTCTTCATTAGGTCTTTAGCGCCCTTTGGTTCTCACCCAGGACCACCCCAGGCTCCTGAGCCCCTCCCCCACTACCCTGCAGGTAGACCTTAAGAACCCTCCACACTTGAGTGGATGTGTTTGAACTCAGGTTTCCTGAACACTTGATGACAGCTCCAGATCCTACATGATGGCCTGCTTCTCTGTCTCTTTCTCAGAAGGCCCGGACAGGCCACCTTCATAGAATGCAGGGAATAGCCCTCAGCAACCATCTGTACCCTAAATTCACAGGCAAATTCAATTCCAGTTCTGCAGCAGTATCCCAGGCTGCATGGATATTGTGTTTTTGCATAGGAACAGATTTTGGAAAATACTGAGTCCCCTCATCTCCAATTTAAATATGAAGAAAAAGGCTCAAAAACATAATGACCCTTGACTAAGGTCACAGCGCAGATTAGAAACATAAAGACTAGAATTCTGTTTTCCAGACCTTTTATCAACAGAACCACTGATAAAATGGTTAGGAAAACAAGTGTTGTCACTTCCCCAGAGGGTGGGTTATTTTGTACTATATATTTGGAATATACGAGGTCGGCAGACAATTAGGTTCGGGAACTCATCCTAGAAAAAGTGCTACATACCTCATTGCTGAATATCACTATGGTCACCTTCGAAGGACTCCCTTTGGGAAGCTATGAACCAATGCCAGCACCTAGTCCACCCTTCAAAGCAATTTTACAACTCTTTTTCTAGACTGGCCATCACAGCTGTTGTCATATTACCCGTGATGACCTGAATGTGATCACAGAGTCTTCCTTTCAATATTTCCTTTATCTTTGGGTAAGGAAAGAAGTCATTGGGGGACAGATCACGTGAGTAGGGAGGGTGTTCCAATACAGTTATTTGCTTACTGGCTAAAAACTCCCTCACCGACAGTGCAGTGTGAGCTGGTGCATTGTCATGATGCAAGAGCTGAATTGTTGGCGAAAAGTTCAGGTCATCTAACTTTTTCACACAGCCTTTTCAGCACTTCCAAATAGTAAACTTGGTTAACTGTTTGTCCAATTGGTACAAATTCATAATCCCTCTGATATGAAAAAAGGTTAACAGCATCGTTGCAACAAGTTCACGAACTTAATTGTCACACGTATATATAGTTTTTACTTACAACTAAAGCCTCCTAGTGTTTCTGTTCTGGTTTTGAACCATTTGCCTCTGCCAATTTGTCAGTTCTGCTTTTCATGCTGATTAAAAAACAAAAAAGCTGACAAAGCAACTCCACAAAGTAAATCAGCTTCTTTGCCCTCTGATGATGTTGCCTGCTCAAAAACCTCTTAGTGGCCTGGCTTCCTTCTGAAATGTTCCGCCCTGGTTAAGTCCACATACATCTGTTCACACATCACCTTGGATTCACTGTGGGGTCAGCCTTAGGAATTTGGCTGCTTGGACAGAAAGATAGAGGCAGCATGTCGCCCACTTAAGGAGGTGAAAGGGTTTGGGGAGTGTGAGGGTGAGCCTAGTGGCTTTATATATGGAAATAAAAATGGAAGAAATAATCATTCTCCTCATCCAGTAGGTGCCTCCTGCCTCCTCAAGGCTTGGCCTAAACTGCGCTGGGAGATGAAGCATTCCACGATCTGTCAGCCACAAGCTGCACACACAGCCCCTCATATGGGCTCCCATGGGGCTTTAATCAAATAGACCCCTGTATGATTTTGTGATACATGAGCACTGTTACTATATCTGTAACCATGGCATTTTCTGTAGAGCAAGAACCCCAATAAGCTCTAAATGCCTTAAAGAAAAATTGTATATGACAAGGTATTACATTTTAGCACATTTAAACATTATTAATGGTAATAGTCCATGAATAATCCTGTAACTCTGAAAGAGAAGGTAACAAGTGTGGAAACCGAAAAAGACCTCATTAAATCTTGTTCTTTTAGCAACTGGCATAATTTTGCACAAATGAATTAGAACACTGATTTGTTTTAAAAAGCATCCAAATGATCCAGTGCCAATTCAGAAGGTAAAAATCAATAATTATCACAAGGAAGACACAAACCCAATTATATGCCAGGACAATATGAATGGCAAATAAACACACACTGATGTAATCAACTTAAAAGAGACACTTACATGCTTATAAATTATGAAACTTACATGCTTATAAGTTTTAAGCATATGAATAAATTACTCAGTAATGTTACCCCTGCATAGCCATGTTACCATAAGCTTGGGAGTGAAAACAACACACATTTATTATCTCACCATTTCTGTGGGTCAGAAATCCAGCAGGCTTAGCTGGGACCTCTGTTACAGGGTTTCTCTACAATTCAGTTGTTGGTCAGGGCTGGGGTCTCAGAGAGGTCACGTCAGAAAGGATCTGCAGCCAATCTCACTCAAGGTGGCAGAATTTGTTCCTCAAGGGTAGTTAGACTGATAGCCTCCAGTCCTCACTGGCTATTAGTCAGAGGCCACCCTCAGTTCCTCACTATAGGGACCTCTGCAACATGGCAGCTTACTTCACCAGAGGAATAGACAGAGACAGAGGTTACAATTTCTTAAAACCTGATTATCAAAGGGATGACCCATCACCTTTGTCAGTTTCTATTCCTGAGAAGCAAGTTGCTAGAATAGCCCACACTCAAGAGGAGAACATTTCACAAGGCCCTGAGGACGCTGAATATAAGTTCTTGAGGCAGATTGTTAAGAGGTCATGAGAGAAACTGCCCACCGCACCCCCCTCCTCGTAATTCATAGTCCATTTGCTTTACTTCCTTCATTGCTCTTCTCACTACCTAAAATTACATCATTTATTTATTACCTATCTTCTACCGTTTGACTGTTAGTACCTTAACGATATATATCTTGTCTTTGGGGTTTACTCTACTTGTACCCTGAGCCCAGAATAATATTAGGCAACACAGTTAAATAGCTATAATTCACCTGGCCTCAAGTCCCCATAGAGATGATATTAAATACATTTTGTTATATCTGGCAGTTTCCCCCAAATGACCACCATGGAATTTTGGAAAGTCTGGGATCTTTACACCACCCGAGAGAATTGAAATTCAGCTCCCTGAAGAACACCCAGCAGCCCAACTGTCCTAGTAAAAGAGTCAAACGAAAGTTAGAAGACTCCAGTTTCAGGGGAGCACACAGCAGCTGTCCCCCTTAGGGGTACACTAACAAAATGTAAAGGTAAATAAAAAGATACAACTCAACCCGCAACTAAAAGAATGGAGGGAGCATCAACCAAGGAGATATTTTAACACACTTCTGGAATACAGGAAGCATGTTAAGCATGTGACTGACAGAATGGAGCAGTACAAGCCAGAGCCTAGAGACCTTCAGAGTGTCAGCACACATGGGTGCCCCACAGGGAAAGCCCTGAGGGAGATGTGAAAACGGAGATCAGAGGAGGGAAAAAGGGCTGAAAACAGCAGTGAGTTCAAGTTTCAAGGAGCTGCTTGCCACTTTCACCCACCACCTTACACCTTCTAAATAACACAATGTAAAACAGCCAGAAATTGGTGAACACACAACGTGATACACAGGTGATGTATCACAGAATTGTACACTTGAAACCTATGTAATTTTACTATCACCCCAATAAATTTAATAATTTTTGTTTTAAAAAAAACAGCCAAATGTTTACCTCAAGTTCTCCAGAGTTTAAATACCACACACACACACACACGCACACATGCACACATGCACACGTCACATAGATAATGGAAGGAAACATATAATTCAGAAAACAGAAGGATTAAAAACAACTTTAAATTAGCATCCTCACATTATGTCTCAGGCCAGTCTCCTTGGGAAAGACTCGGAGAGAGATTTCCGTGCTCCCAGATGAAGACAGTAAGGAAGTGACAGAAGCAGGATTGTGCAGAAATTTGCATGTGATTCAATTGCAATGGACACGTCAGGCAGTCTCAGGGAGTGCTCAGGAGCTGGGGTGGCCCTTCAGGTATTTCTAGAATTGAAGCAAAGGTCAGCTTTTTCTACATCTCAATTCTTCCCTACCCAACTCCTATTGATCAGTTATTGGCCTCAGGTCACTCTGCAGAGAGGACTCTATAATTCCCAGGGAGGGACTGAGCAAGCAGCCCTCCATGGGCAGAGTGGAGGAATGAGTGATAGCGTATTGGAGGCGGGGGTCTGGGTGGCACAATAGAGCATCACTACAGGTAAATTTGAAAAGCCACTGGATCCATAAAATAAGAAAGTAATGACAAATTGTTGTAATAAAAAAAATCAATGAAAAAAACATTTTTAACTTAAAAATATAGTATTTATGAAATAAAAAATATTGCACAGAAGTATTTATGTATAAAGCCAAGAAATCTCAAATGAAGAATAAATAGACCAAACCATAAGCAAGAAAATATCAAAGACAAAGTTGAAATCAAGACCACCAGTATTTGAGAAACAAAGAACAGAGAAACTGGATGAAAGGAAATTAACAAATATTAGAGTAGGATTTGCAGAAATGAACAAAACAAATTAAAGGGGATCACCAAGAACTACACAATTTTTTAAAAATTCATGACATATATGCTTGTAAAATTTCAGAACACCAAGAATAAATACAAGATTCCAAAACTTTGGGGGGTGGGGCATGGAAAGAAAAACAAATAGCTTGAATAAGAAAAAGAATCATGCTGGCACCTGATTTATCACCAGGAATTCCTTTAACATCCTTAAAGAAAAATGACTTTCAACCTAGAATTTCACCCCAGATGATATATGAATCAATAGTGAGCTCAGAATAAAGACACTTTTAGACATGAAAAGGTTCAGAAAGTTTTTCTTTCACAAATTCTTTATTAAGAGATTCTTTCAATATATGTTCTAGTAAAATGAGGGATAAACCAAGAAAAAGAAAGAATGAGGACTCAGGAGTGAGATTCAGGGTCTAACCTAGAAGGGCAGTAAAAGAGAAGTCAGGCCTAAAAAGGTGTCAGTAGAGTGGAGAATCATCAGAAACAAGACCTTCCACCATCAGGGGGTTTCCTGAATTAAAGAGCAGTGATGTTGGGGGAAATGTAATATCTCATAAAGGCAAAAGTCAATTGAAAATAACAGGGGGAAAAATAAACTGTTGTACAAGAAACAAATTAAGTCCTAGTACTCAGGCTCTGCAGTGAACACTTTTACTTAGTCAATAAAACAAATGTACTTTATTGATCTTAAACCTTTAAAATGGCCCTCTGGACAAAGCACAGAAAGCAGACTTAATTAAGGTTATAAATAAGAATATAAAGGTTAAAAATTTTAAAGTAAAGGTAAAGAGAAGAGATGATATTTTCATTCCACCAAAGTGGCACTCGAGAGATACTATCAACAAGTGATAAAACAAGAAACAGAATCTGAAAAATATTAAAATATAAAATTAACCAACAGAAAAACTAAAAATATGGAATAAATATATAGGGATGAGGGGGTCTCAGATTACTGCATTGAATAAAATGCTTGTCAATAATTCAATGGTTAATGTCTGAAGTTAATGCATCAATTAATGACTACATATGTGTATTGTTTTAAAATATGGCAGAAACTCTGCAAGAACTCAAAAGAGAAATATTTTAAAGTATTCATTTCTGGAAAGTACCCTTAGGGATGGGTCAAAATGTGGCAGGGGACTGTTGCTTCTAAGTCTTAATATACCTGTTTGACCCTGTAAATATACCACTTTCATAAAATTGCACATAGATGAATGAGATAATAAGGATAGAATGAAAGATGATTGACAGATAGATAAATTTAAATGAAAGAAAGAAAGATGATTCAGAAAAACAAACATATAAGAAGAGAAACCCTATCTGGAATGGGAGAACTGGACATACTTTGAGACTATCACTAATGACTACTATGTGGATATAGAAACGAAGAAAGTATTAATATAATCAAGGTACAGTCTTGGGAAGACAACTGTAATTGTCATAATACATTCCAAAGCATGGTTTTATGTTCATTAGGCCAAAAGAATTTATTCCAGGAAGTTAGCTAGCTGTTCATGGTATAATATGAAATGCCACACTTTATATAGCAAAGAGTGAATCAGCCTAGGGATTCAGAGTAAATATACAACACGACTTATTAAGAGAGGCAGGCTCCAGGGCCAGGGAAGTATTTATTTTATTTGTATTTGATTATTTCAATTTTCAAAAACTTTGATGGTAAACTCCATTGAAAAGATTTGTAGATTTTTTTTTTGACAGCAGTTATTTTAAAAAGAAGCTTTGAGATAAGGGACATGTATTGAGAGCCAGTTTTCAAAGGGACAAAAAATATAAAAATAAAAATAATGAAAGGAAAGTACTAGGTTGCAGCCAGAGCTGAGTTGTCAACATCAGGGACATAACGACTTGGGAAACTCTACAGGTCTGGCTTGAGGGTTTTGTCCACATTATTCCCCTGACATTGCCTTGTCAGAGGACAGAGGCAAGCGTTTCTGTGAAGGTCCACTGATCACTGTTCTAGGTGCAGACCATTATTTGAACTGAGAAACTACTTATCCATAACTCACTAGTGCTGATGGCTACTGAAAGCGAGAGTAGCAGAAGACACAATGGGCCATTATATGCAATAAAAGAGAATGATTTGCAGAATGGTCTTTGGATTTAAAGGATAAATCCTTCTTTTATAAATAGCTTTTAAAGGGCATGTATTTCTTATTCCCATTGCAATATCTGTGCCACAGTTGTTTTCAATAATATTAAGAATAAAAAGATAAGCAATGTAAAAAAAAGAAATTTTAATTTATATGTTTGAAATTATTCTCCATCTCTTACATCACATTCAACTGGAATCACTCTCCATACTTACGACATGAAAGCAGATTTGGCTGGAATTGCTTGTTAAGACATTTATAAATACCGCCCATCGGTGAAAACTATAAATGCCAAGGACACTCAAACAGATTGATGAAGCCATCAGTGTTAATCTAGTAGGGATTCTAAAAATAAGTCTATTAATGCTGGCAGCATCTATTTTTTCCCTCTCATTACAACAAAATCACAAATGATAAAGAATTCCAAAATGAGTCTAGCATTTCAAGATGATACCATTTAATTACTTTACCAAATTATGCAATTACTATATAATGATAATCACAAAGCAACTTAGTATATCATTTCTAATTGCTGTGGAAAATGCTTTCCATTTTCCTTTTTCTGATAAAATCACATAGTACCATTGGAATAGTGATTTGAATTCCTGCATTTAGAAGAAAAACAGAGATATTAACTAAACAATATATTCAAATAAACCAATTATAGGATAAGCATTTTTTTTCTGCAAAGTTTCCAAATAGATTTGTTAAGAACAAATGGCATCAAAGAACCAACATATCCTCTTGCTGATGGTTGAAGAGCTAATAAGTTCCTTAATATTTCCAAGCTTTCGGTTCTTTATCTGTGAGATTGGGACAATAATATCTACTTAACAATCAACTGAATTGAATGAAAAGCTTTTATATAAGATATGCATTACAGTGCCTAGACACTGTAGCTAGATAATAATACATTAATAATTTTTAACCAAAGTGGTCTTATAGTTTGCTCACTATAAATCTTGAGGGAAATGTTGGTAAAAAATAATCACAGACCATAAAAACCACAGAAGTTGAGGCCATTCTGTAATTAACACTTTGTAAGCGGGCATTTAAGCTTTATGACGAGTTTACTCGTTTCCCACAAAAAATGTGTTAACACAAAATACATGAAGTATTTTATATAGAAACAAAAGTTGACACACTGTTCCTTCCTGTAGCAACCAGAGAAAACAGTAAATTTGAAAACAGAGGGACAGGTGGTAATATTGCCTAATTAGGGAGATTTATTGTGCAGAGAGGACACACAGAAATTACTCTCAGACCAAATATATATATATTTCAAAGTTGTTCCTTAAACATTAATGGGACTGATATTTCCAACAAAGCCAGCAAGTTTCACTTTTATTGAACAATTTAATTTGAATAAGTGAAATGCATTTAGGACAGGGAAAGAGGTTAATTTTTATATTTTGCAGTCTGCCCACATAATTTTCTATCCCAAGAGCAAAAATAAATTTGATATAAATCATACAGCCTAAAAATAAAAGATTTTGCAATTCAAAATATACCATCAAGAAAGTCAAAATACATATTACAGACTGGGAGAAAATATTTGCAAATGGTATATCTGACAAGGGACTTGTAATCAGAATATATAAAGAACTCTTACAACTCAGTACTAAGACAAATGAACTAAATTTAAAATAGGCAAAATATTTGAATAGACATTTTACAAAGGAAATATACAAGTAGTTAATAAGCACAGAAAAGGTTCTCAACATCATTAGTTATTAATGGAATGCAAATTAAGACAATGAAATACCATTTACTAGAAAACTATAATCAAAAGACACATTAAGAATAAGTGTTGGCAAGGATGTGGGAGAATATACAGAAATTATAATGCCATACACGAAGTTGGACAATTAAGTTTATGAACTCATCCTAGAAAAAGTGCTACATATCTCATTGCTGAACATCATCATGGTCACCTTCGAAGTTCTCCCCTTGGGAAGCTATGCACCGATGCAGTGCCTAGTCCACCCTTCAAAGCAACTCTTTTTCTGGAATGGCCATCAGAGCTGTTGTCGTAGTACCTTTGATGTCTTGGACATCATCCAAATGCCTTCCTTTCAATATTTCCTTTATCTTCAGGTAAAGAAAAAGTCATTGGGAGCCAGAAGGGAGGGTGTGCCAATACAGTTATTTGTTTACTGGCTAAAAACTCCCTCCCAGACAGTGCCATGTGACCTGATGCATTGTCATGATGCAAGAGCCATGAATTGGTGACAAGTTCAGGTCGTCTAACTTTTTCATGCAGCCTTTTCAGCACTTCCAAACCGTAAAGTTGGTTAACTGTTTGTCCAGCTGGTACAAATTCATAATGAATAATCCCTCTGATATCAAAAAGGTTTAGCACCATCGTTGTAACAAATTCTCGAACTTAATTGTTGACCTAGTATTGCTGTAGCAACTTTGGAAAACAGTTTATCAGTTTCTTAAAATTTAATCATAGATTTACCATATGACCCATCAGTTCACTCTTAGGTATGTGCCCAAGAGAATTAAAAATGTATATCCACATAAAGACATGTTATTCAAACAGTCATTGTAACATCATTCAAAATGGCCAAAAAGTGGAAGCAACCTAAATGATTCAGCAGGTAGATGGATAGGCATAAATGTGCTATATCCATAGAATAAGATATTTGGCAATAAAAAACAATGAAGTATAAATACTTGTTACAAACATGGATGAATCTCAAAAACTTTATGCTAATTTAAAGAAGCCAAATACAAAAGGCTACATATTGCACAATATCATTTACACGAAATGTCCAGCAAAGGCAATCTATAGAAATATAAAATACATTAGTGATGATTTGGGGCTGGGGGATAAATGGAGGTCACAATGAATCTTTCCAGGTAAGGAAATGTTCTAAAATTAGGTTTTGGTGAAGGTTGCAGAACTCTATATATTTACTAAAAAAAAAAAAAAAAAAAAAAAATCATTGAATTCTACACTCAAAATAGATTAATTTTATGGCATGTAAATTATACCTCAATAAAGCTGCTTATAAACAAATAAAGAATAATTTAACTAACTTGATTAAAATTAGTAGATCCACACAATCAGTGAGAGACTTTCCTTATCCTGGAGGGACAGTTTAGAAAATCTGAACATAGCAAATGACCTCCCAGCATGCCAGACAGGGCTGACCAGGAAAAGCAAATGTGGAGATTGAGACAGATGAAAGCAAGGACTTTTAGCTCAGGTACAAAGATTCAGAAACTTGGAATTACAGTGGACTATACCAGTATTGTAGAATAGAATTCTCTGTGACATGGAAATGTCCACATACTAGCCACTCAGCACTTGTGGGTACTGAGTATTTCAAATGTGCTAATGAGAACGGGGAACTAATTTTCAAAATTTTATTTAAAATTAAATAGTGATATATGGCGAGTGGGTACCATACTGAATAATGAAACTATAGGCTAATCCGTAACACAGATGACTTTTTCAGGCATCTACCCAATCTCTAATCTTAAACTTGTTCATGGTTATAAAGTTTACCAAGATGGTCCTTCTTATAGTCACTCAGCAAATATTTATAAAGCTCCTAGTACGTGAAAAACAGAATTTGATAATACAAATCTAAGTTGGACATAGTACCTGTCTTCAAGAAACTTATACCCTAGTAGAAAAAAAATAATTATGCACAAACAAATACATTACAAGAAAGGAAATAGTACCTCAGCAACTAAGTCCTCAGGAGTCTGGGAGCAATTCAGAGAGGGAAAATCATTTCCAGATTACCAACTGAAAAACCAGGGAAGCTTTGGAAGACCTGAAATTACCAAGGTCCTAAAGATGATTAGACATGGTCTCAATGAGAAAAGAAGAAAATTCAAGGCTGAAGGAACTTTGTAAAAGAGAGAAGAGCATAGACAAGTCTGTTTGAAGAACACCTTAGGTTGTTTAGAAGAAAGGGTCACAAATTAAAGTAGGAAGAAGCAAATTGGTAAAAGAAGACTGGACCCCATTAAGGGGTGGGGATGGGGACAGGGAAATAAAGGGTCTTTAACCAGGGCAAAGTAGTTTGGATTTTTTAATGAAAATTAAGGAATCTTTTGTTTTGACCAGTGTGATGTGAGAGTCAGAGATGAGCTCCAGAAAGATTATTCTGGTAAGGATATATAAGAATCTTAAGTAGGTTAAGAGGATAAAGAAGGAGAGTCCAGGTTAAGACTATCATAGTTTTCCACCCAAGATAAGATGGGGTCTTGACATTAGGGATAGAATGAGGGGCAGTTCCAAGTTCATAAATGGTTTCTCCTATGGTAGAAGTTGTTATAAGTGACCCTGCTCATTCCCTGAACTCCTTGAACCCTGACATTGAAATAATTATCTTTTCATTATCTCAGCTGGCAAACACCTTGGTGAATCTTAGTTCCATTCATTGGAATGAGCCATTCATTAACTAGAGCAAGTTTGGGATTGGGGAGTTGGGCTAGAATATGATGGATCAAGGTTTGACATATGTATTTTGAAGTCTCTAACTGACACCCAGGAAACCATCTCTTAGCTGCTGGACTAAGAGTCTCAATTCCCCATTTTTTCACCAGTAATTCTAGAAGGATGGAAGCATATTACTAACAATAATCTAGCTGGATATGAACTTGTCGAATGTTTTTCCCCAATGTCAGTGCCCCCACCCCACTATGCAAACACCAAGCAAAAGTGTCACAACACCTGTAACGTTAGGAATGTGATAGAGAAGTTTGTACTCTGAAATCATCAAGGAGCATCTGAACAAATGGGACCCAAGAAAATAATACAGACTTGCTTTTTTTCTGGCTCAAATCATTTTAAATGCTCTAGTGGACTCAGTTCTATCTCAAAAACAGCACTGAAATTAGGAAAATGGGTTTGTCCATCCTTGGTCACATGTTCCGATATAATTCTCCAGAACTTGAGTTTATAAATGTTCCTTTGATTGGCTAAAACTTAGGTTTATTTACAGTAAAGGATAAAAATCCATTTCCTAAGGACAGCATTATCCAATTCACTTACTTATGTTTAATCCAGAATTTTTTTCCTTTGAAAGTTCAGCAAAAAGAATGGAGACTTGCTGTGTCGACCCATTGTTACAGCATGTTATTGCCTTAGTCATTTTGATGACTAAGGACCACCCTGACAGACCACCCTGAAATACCCTTGGAAAATCACTTCAGATTTTTTGATATGAAAGAAGTCATTACACCACTAAATTATTTTAGCACATCACTGCAGCTCAGGTTTTGAGGATACCTGTCCCAGAAATGTAGCAAGTAGATTCATTTCACTAGCCATTTTTCACAAAAGAGCTAAAGAACCATTTTTCCAAGTTAAGCCACATGACAAAGCCTACTGGTGATTGTCATACTTGTTCAAGGATTGTAACCCAATGATGAGGCCACCAGGTATACGAGATGTCCATTAGTTCAGGTACAGTTTAGGTTCAGAGGGCTTAAAGATTGATTGTGACAAATATTGCACAAATGCCCTCTCTGGGCTTTCATGAAAAGCTGAGGATTGGTGAAGGATAGATCCTCCTACCTAAGGCCATAAGTCAAATCCCTAAATGTAGATCCAGAATATTCCCTCTTCAGCAGGAAAGTATGGACACCCTCTCATCATGTGACTTTACCTCTCGCATACATTAGGAGTATATCACCTTGGAGACCTGCTAAAGGACAGACTCATACTTCTAAGTTACTGCTTTGAGTGGTAACTGTGCCAACCCACTGATACATACTTTATGTTCTCAGTTGGGAGTAATCCTCATCCAAACAATGAGGTGGGCATAATTATACCCATTTTATAGCTAAAGTTACAAGTTGAGGGAGCATGGAAGTAACCTGAGAAGATTCATACTATTAGCAAAAAGGGGAGATCAGGAATGAAACCGATTTGTTTGACCCCAAAGCCTTGACTCTAACTTTGGCTGCCCTTCAAAAATACCGTTTGTCTGGCCTTCTGGGAGAAACCCACAGTTATGAGTGTGAAGGCTTAGGCCTTGTGTCCCATCCGTTAGTCTTAGTTGCAAGGTGTTAGGAGAGATGGAGACCTGGTGAACCTGAGTCACCAGACCTAAACCTGAATCCAGCACTAAGGCTGCCATATGTTCCAACTTTACTAGTCAAGAGTCCAGGGAGGTTACTATTTCTGGCACTGCAACAAATTAGATCCCTGAAACACCCTCTCATTGCCAACACACGGAAATGCTGGCGTAAACAAACAAACAAATCATGGAAATTAGGACTCCATAATACAAATGTGGAATCTAAGTGATAACAACAGTGAGTCAAAGTCTCTGTCACCTGGGTGTAACTTGTCAACCTTGACCGTGAGCTCTATATTCATATGATCACATCCGTAGATTATATTATTCGGTGTTTTTTCTCAATATTAATACAACCTGACAAAGAACTACATATAAATATACACAGAACTTTTTAAATTAAATGTTTCATATAAAGGAAATGAAATTAGCTACACTTTTCTCTATGCCTTTTTTCTTACTCATCTTCAGTCAGTGTGGAAATTATAAAAATCGTCTGATATAGCTCTGAGTTCTTGTTTGTAATGTCCATGTTATATTTCACAGTGCAGCTGCATCCAAATGCATTTAGCCATTTTGCAATCAATGGTCATTCACTTTGCTTCCAACTGGGGGCTGGTATAAGAAACACTGCAGTGAATGCCCTGGAATATATGCACACAGGCATACCTCCTTTTATTGTGTTTTGCTCCATTGTACTTTGCAGACAATGCATGTTTTTACAAATTGGAAGTCTGGGTACCCTGCATCAAGCAAGTCTATTGGCATCATGTTTCCAAAAGCATTTGCTTACTTCATGTCTGTGTGTCACATTTTGGCAATTCTCACAATATTTCAAACTTTTTCATTATTATATTTTTATGGTGCTCTGTGATCTTTGATGTGACCTTTGTCATTGTTCTGGGGCACCATAAACCATGCCCATGTAAGACAGTGAACTTGATCAATATGGTTTTTGTGCGTTCTGACTACTGTACCGACAAGCTTTCCCCTGTCTCTTTGCCTGTTCTCAGGCTCCTCAATTCCTTGAGACACAACACTATTAGAATTAGGCCAATCAGTAACCCTGCAATGGCTTCTCAGTATTCAAGAAAAAGGAAGAGTCACCATCTCTCCCTTTAAATCAAAAACTAGAAATGGTTAAGTTTAATGAGGAAGGCATGTCAAATGAGACCTGAGACAGGCTGAAAGCTATGCTTCTTGCACCAAACAGTGGGCCAAGTTTTAAATAAAGGAAAAGGTTTTTGAAGGAAATTAAGTGCTACTCCAGTGAACACAGCAATGATAATAAAGTGAAACAGCCTCTTAGCCGATGTGGAGAAAGTTTTAGTGGTCTGGACAGAAGATCGAATCAGCCACAACATCCTCTTAAGCCAAAGCCTCATCCAGAGCAAGGTCCTGACTCTTCAAAACTATGAAGGCTGAGACAGGTGAGAATGCTGCAGAAGGAAAGTGTGAAGCTACCAGAGGTTAGTTCATGAGGTTTAAGGAAAGACGCTGCCTCGATAACATAAAAGTGCAAGCTGCAGTAGCAAGTACTGATGCAGAAGCTACCCAGCAAGTTATCCAGGAGATCTGAGTAAGGTCATCAGTGAAGGTGTCTCCACTAACCAACAGGTTTTCCGTGTAGACGAAACAGCCTCAGAGTGGAAGAAGATGCTGTCTAGGGCTTTCTTTATACTTCATCGCTAGAGAGGAGAAGTCAGTGCCTGGTTTCAAAGCTGACCTTCTTATTAAGGGCTCATGCAGCTGGTGACTGAAAGTTGAAGCCAATGCTCATTTACCATTCTGAGAATCCTAGGGCCCTTAAAAATTATGCTAAATCTACTCTGCCTGTGCTCGATAAATGGAACAAAAAAGCCTGGTGACAGCACATCTGTTTACAGCATGGTTCACTGAAGACTGTAAGCCTGCTGTTGAAACTTACTGCTTAGAAAAACAGATTTCTTTCCAACTATTACAGCTCATTGACAATGCACCTGGTCACCCAACAGCTCTGATGGAGATGGACAATGAGATTAATATTCTTTTCATGCCTTTGAATACAACATCCATTCTGAAGCCCATGGATCAAGAAGTAATTTCGAATTTCAGGTCTTACTGTTTAAGGTATATACTTCATAAGGCTATAGCTGCCAGAGATAGTGACTCCTCTGATGGGTCTGGGCAAAGTCAATGAAAACCATCTGGAAAGGGTTTACCACTCTAGATGCCATTAAGCACATTCGAGATTCATGGGGAGATGTCAAAATATCAACATTCACAGGAGTTTGGAAGAAGCGGATTCCAACCCCCATGGATGACTTTGAAGGGCTTAAGACCTCAGTGGAGGAATTCACTGCAGGTGTTGTGGAAGCAGCAAGAGAACCAGAATTAGAACAGGCATCGGAAGAGGCAACTGAATTGCTGCCATCTCATGATAAAACTGAAATGGTTGGGGAGTTGCTTCTTATGATGAGCAAAGAAAGTGGTTTCTTGAGATGGAAACGACTCCTGGTGCGGATGCTGCAAAGATTATTGAAAAGACCACAAAGGACTTCTTGGGTTGTCAGAAAAGTCATGACTTATTTTTTCTGATTTTCATTGGAAAAATGCGTCATGACTTTTCTGACAACCCAATAGAATATTACATAAAGCAGTGGCACGGTGTGAGAGGATTGACTCCAAATTTGAAAGAAGTTCTACTGTGGGTAAAATGCTATCAAACCACACCACATGATACAGAGAAATAACATGAAAGGAAGCATCAATAGATGCAGCAAACTTCATTGTTTTATTTTAAGAAACTGCCACAGCCACTCCACCCCTCAGCAACAACCATCCATCACTCAGGAGCCATTAACATCAAGGCAAGACCCTCCAGCAGTAAAACAAATTACTACTTGCCAAACGCTCAGATGATGGTTGGCATTTTTATTAATAAAGTATTTTTAATTAAGGTATGCACATTATGTTTTAGACATAATGCTATTGCACACTTAATACACTACAGTATAGATTAAATATAACTTCTATATGCACTGGGAAACCAAAAATTTGTGTGACTTGTACAAAATCCTCAGTACCCTAAAGTGTGCCTGTACCCTGTATATTTATTTCTGAAGACTAGAATCCAGGAACTGAAATTGGAATTGAAATTTCTATGCAGAAGAATTTGTGTGTGTGTTTTTTAACAGATGTTAATACTGCTTTCTATTAACCCCATAACACTCAATATTTCTCCCAGCAATATATGATGGCCTCCTCACATTTTTCTCACACCCCAGCCAATGCTAGGTGGTACAGTTCATTTTAATTTTTTCAGACTTCCAGGTCAAATCTGACACCTGTTTACTCAGTGTTCTCCCCCTTTAGATATTTCTATTAACCTCCTACTCTTTTTCTGTACTGTTTGTTCTGCTCTTAAGCTCATCCAATGTATCTTTTTAAAATTTTTTCATATATTTTTCAGTTCTACCATTTCCAGGAGGTTCTTTTTGATAGTTTTTATTTCCCATCTCTGTTCATTTTCCTTATGTCTCTTAAAATTTTCAACATATTTATAACAGCTATTCTCATGTCTTTGTTGCAAATGACATTATCTGGATCATCTATGGGTCTTCTGTTGTGTGTGCTTAACTGTGGATTCCCTTTTCTTGTTTCTTGTTATATCTCATAACTTTTTTTTCATTATTATTATGTTACAGATGCCCAAAACAATGCAATAGTTATCTTTTTCACCCCATACAAAGTGACTAGCCCTCCCCTTTCCCCTTTCCCCTTACTCCAGATATCATACATATCTATTACAATTCCATCGACTCCATCCCCACACTATATTCCATATCTCATGACTATATTTGTGTTAAATTATGGTCAACATCTAATATTATTCAGCGGCAGCTTCAGATGTACAGGGTCAGGCCACTACACCGTCCATGAAGTGGTCTCCCTGACAAGACATGAGTCCTTCTGATCCCCTAAAAAAAAATATTTACAATCTTATTGATTATATTCCCTAAACTGTCTCTTCTGTCTCTATGGTAGTATTGTAGCTATCAGTTTGTGTTTCCTCGTCCCTTCTCCTTCTCCCTCATACCCATCCCCATCCCATCTAGTCCTCATCGGGTTTTTTCTTTGTCTCTAAGACTATTTCAGTTTACATTGCTTGCTTGTTCAGTTCTTTATCATAACTTTTGATTTTATACAAGACCCTGTATTGAAAAACAGTGGGGTTTAAAGGATTTTAAGTTCCGGGTGTTTTTGTTTTTGTTTTCCTACTTTGGTAGCTGAGGTAATGAAATGGTCACTCATATTTCACCAAAAGTCAGGAGAGCTCTAAGGATGCTAATACTATCTGATCAGGACCCCATGCTTATGACCTCATTTAAACTTAATTGCCTCCTTTTAAGCCCCATCTCTAAACATATTCACATTGGGTGCTTCAATATAGGGCTTTGGGCAGAGGAGGAGGACAAGGTGCCCCAGTTGAAAGGACATCAAAACCAAAGAGTATTATTCTTGACCCTTAACATCTAATGGAATTTGCCTTGCTAGGCTTTGGACTAGGTTGGGACCCATCATGCCCTGGGATTACATCCTGCAAGAATGACTTTAACTTTACTGTCTGGCTAAAGCAAAATTTAGAAGGGAGTGGGGAGCATTTTTAAGCCACACAACACATTGTGTTTGGGATCCCCCAGGTTTCGACCCAGCTTGCTTGCTTCAACCATCACCAACAATCCAGCGGACCTTTCTTCAACCAGGCAAAGGCTGTGGCAGGCCCTCTCCTCAGCCCATCTGCACCCAAAACAAGTGTCTACTGCAGTCTCCAGGGAGCTGTCACAGTTCACGACTCATCCAGGGAGGCCTTCTCTTTGTAGATAACAATTCATTTAGGCTTCCTTTTGTCTGCCACTCCTCGATTATCTCATAGATAAGTGTAATTATTATTTTACCTTGATTTTTATTAGTGTTACCACAAAGTTTTGTCTTTCTTTTCTATATACATCCAAACTGAAATCAAACCTACTTTTTTAGGTTAACATTTTTAATTTAACTTTGAGAAAATATTTCATTTAAGGAAAGAGACTACTTCTAGGTTACATGAACATTAGTTGAGTATATAGTATTGATCTGGTTCTCAATCACAAGAAAATATATTTCTGTTAGTATAATAACTAGTATATTAGATTCCTCTTTTAAAAAATAATGTGATACTCCACCATTTTTCTTAATTATTAACATCTGAAAGAAGCCTCATTCAATTGTTTTCCTATACTGGGAACTGAGTCATGTAACCACTGACTCCTTAACTAATAAAAGAAACACCTTTCTGACTGTGTTCCAGAAGACAGTATTTATGGATGTCAAACCAACATATTGATCTATATAAACAATAAAGCTGAATTCATTTATGAGTTTTATTTGTTTCATTCAATAGCATCTGACATAATGGAAAACACTGTGGAGTAGTAAGTCTTGCCAACTGGTTTAATAGAAAAGAAAGGTGGTCTGAATTTTTTAAAAAATTCTAAGTCAAATAAAAGAACAGTTTTAGATTAACTATGAGTATACATGGATTCTCAATGACTATTAATTATACTGATAGAGATTTTACTATACTTTCCTTAATTAACAAATATGGAATGAGTTGTAACATGAAATTGACACAAATCTCTTGTGCACATGTTTTTACCATATTTTTACTTCTTTTGAAACCTGTTTTTTTTGGGCAGCACTAAATAACTCAAATTGAGTTTATTGTCCTCACTGTGTTTACTACACACACACATGAATGTTGCATATGTTTTAAAAGAAAGAAAACATTACACCATATGATAATTACACCAAGATGATAAGTTTGCTAGGATGCATTGAGTTTTATCTGTAAACTTTTGCTTTGATTTGATGTGTTTAATCAATATGAACAGCCAGTCTGTCAATTAAAAAAGCCTTTTAATTGTAGGATGTGTTGCTGTACCTTGAATGAAAAACACCATTCAAAAGACAGAAAATATTTCCAATGTCTTTGATTTCAGATTATTAATTGGAAGTTCATATTCTGACAACAATCAAATTGACCTTTCGTTGCTTTTTCCAGAAAAAGTCCTAATGTTACCATAGTTCCCCTTTCCCTAATCATAGCTTTGAACTATTACAAAATAGGCCCCTCTTCAGCACCCTGGGTAAAAATGGCAACAACAGGTTGGGGGGATGGGCACTGGATAGAAGTGGGAGGGAAAGATATGACATCGTCCTGTCTATTACCTCACATTATGCCTTCAGCTATTCCTCCTTCTGGGTGTTTTCCCCACCAATCCTTTGATGTTGAGTCAGCCTATGTGGTTGCTGCATCAGAATGGAACTGTCCATCAATAGATCACTCCCAAAGGAGCACCCAAAAGAGAGACTGGTTTGAAGAACAGACTCAAGAGGAGGGGGAGGAAGACGGGCATTCCCTGCCTTCGATTTTCTTGTTTTTCTGTTTGTTTTTTAGTACTTTGGGTTTATCAGCACAAATCTACCTCTTCCATCCTTATTTTCCACCACTCCCCTTTATGCACCCAGAGCCCAGACAAGCTGGACAACTTTAAATTGGACGAGGGGGATGATTTCTAATTACCCATCATGCCTGCGTATCTTGAGCACAAAGTGTTGGTTTTATGACTTTCAGTAAATATTCAAGGTCCAGCTCAAACAGTGCCATGTCCAGAAAAAAATAACTGATTCCCTTTCAATCTCCCTGAATTCTTCCTTTCTGTTCTATTTTATTAATAACTTCAATTACATCTTTCACTTTCCTTATGGCTGCAACTCTTTCAGAACAGACAGTACATGGTACACATGTCTACATGCCAAGGCAGTAATTGTAAGATGCTTAGCGAGTGTTCACAGAATAAAATATTGAAGGACTACAGTGTTTGTAAGGAAAAAGAACTTATTTGGCATCTTAAAAAAACTAAGCCAGTGTGAATTTTCATGATTGAAATACAGCTTATTTAGTCCAACCAAAGATGTGAAATCTCAACAGAGAAAACAATGACTTAACCACACTGATCGTTTCTTTCTCAAGAAAAGAAGGAAAAGAAGAAAGGGGATGGAATCTAAGTAGGAGGATACAATGGAGATGATGAAAGAAAAAATAAATTGAAAGAAAGCTGTCAGTGGGATGAATGACATCTGATGATCTTTGGGATGTTGAGGTGGGTCTTTGGGCAAAGGAGAAGAATTCAGCACTAAATAAACTTATTCAAACACCTGGAATGATGATTGAGTCCAGATGCTTTCCATATGCCCCTCATTGACCTGCGAATGGCGTTGACCTGCGAATGGCATTATGGGAGTGGCCCAAGGGATGGGGCCCCCAGCTCCTGATTCTCTAATTGCACTTATTAATGACAACACAGACTGCTAGCTGATGGGAAGGAGGCTCTTTGGAAACTCAGTGATTTCAGTCCACTTTTGCAGAGCAGTACTCCGCCTTGTACCACTTGTCCAGGGAGAAAACTTCCCTTAGAGTCTGAGATAGCCGTGGACCCTCACATTTTCAGTACAGCTCAGAGGTTACAGCCAAGCTGTTGGGCTGTACTTCCTTCAGGACATCGCTTGCGACTCAGCTGCCTCACCCCTATTCCCTTTAGTGCTCACAGACGAGGAGGCCCCAGGCTCCAAGACCAAGCAGAAACCTTGCCCGCTCTGGAGCTAAATTTCCAGCACCAGGCTGTTCCCCAAGAAAACGTCCTTAGTAAAATCTCTGACATTTGAAATCTCTTGAAGAGAAGAAGCCACGAAAAGTTCAGGCTTGGTGTTCAGCTGCCCTTTCGAGAAAGAAATTTTAATTCGGAATGTGATTGTACCAAAATACAAAAGAGTGAGGTGAAAACGTTCTCTGAGACCAGGGTTCAAAAGGGAGAAGCTGCCACTGGCTGAGCACACACTGCCTTGCAGGCACTGAGCTCAGCAGTACACCTTATCCATTTCTTCCTGTAGTCTTTTATTTTTACAATGTGCTTGTGATGTAAGTTTTAATACACATGATAAAATTAAAATTCGGAGATGTGGAGTAATATGCTCAAGATAAAAGTAGCAAATTGTGGAGTGGAGATTTGAATTTTTGTCTTTCTGACAGCAAGCTCCCTAATCAATACACTCTATCGTATTAACAAGAACACCTGATTCAAATGCCAGTTCCAAAACACCCTAGATATATTATCTTGGGGAAGTTATTTAGTGCCTTTAAAGCCTCCATTTTCTCATCGTTAAAACGAGTAATTATAAGCCTATTCTTAAAACAATAGACAGGATTAAAAGAAACAGCCCATGTCTGGCACTTAGTGGGATGTCTAGCACATAGGCAGAACTTTTAAAATGTTGACTCTCTTTATTGTGCATCTCACAGAAGATTGTATGCATCCTGAGGACAGCAATATTAATCCGGTCTTTGTATAGGCTTGGGACATAAAGAGTAGCTAGTGGCAGTTTGATATGCACCTCTGGACATGGCATTATTTTTGTATAGAAGACTTTAAGATCTTTTCTTGGGGGCCTCTTTCCTCCCTGTCACATGGAATTGGCTGGTAATAAACTCTGTGTGTGTGGCTATATTATTCTTGGAATGCAGGAATATAGACTATTAAATTAGACTAAGATCAAAATAGGGAATAGAACAGGCTCAGGAACCAGACCAACCCTGAATTAGGAGTAAACTGTAACAATAACTATATGCCAACGGGTCTCTGATGGATAGGAATTCATCTCATAGGTGCCTAGGAACTCTAGACCTTTCCTTTATGGCTAAGGAATTGGGAAAGCATCCAAGGAAATTTTTACTGAGTCATCAAAAGTTTTAAATAGATAGATAGCACCACCAATTTGTTAGCTGCTAGGACACCGTATACTTAGCGTGCAATTAACTTTGACACTGTTTCCAAACGTAAAATACGATGCATTGTATCTAAACATCTTAATCAGCTGAAATGAAATTACTTAAAATCCTCCCCCTCCAGGATCCTATTTCCTAATGGCTTTGGAACTAAAATTAGCTTTAATTTAATAGGTTATGTGTTCATCAATTTGCCAAAGACAAAGTGGAGAGAGGTGGGGAGAGGGGGAACAGACCCATGCCAGATGACTTGAGCATAGTTTCCAACGCTGAGATCAGCTCTGTCTTCACTAAACCTGATGATTTCCCCAGGCCAGGGTGCTGAAGCCCTTTAAGCTGCAGGATTATAGAAGGCTTATCATTACAACCATAAATCATAGAAGTATAAGAATGAAAGCGTGTCCCAATGGAATCCAACTGGATTAAAGAAACAAATAGATCTGAGCCATGTTTGTCTAGCTGCATGAGTTCCTCACACGAAAGACTGTCTGGTCTTAGGATCAGCCTGGGCTAATTTGGCAGCGGTGGTGCAGTGCTCTTGACGTTGCACTGGCTTAACCGCTGTGTAAGATTAGTGAGCCATCCCCTGTTTATGCAATCATTTAAATATAGCATATCTGAGCTAATCAGAAATCTCAGTCATCCCTTGCCTTAAACAGCCATATTGGAAAGTACGAAGGAAGTTGCCATAATACCGATTGCTGCCTTGGTCAGGACAGCTTGGTTGGGCTGGTTTTTTGTCCTTTCTGAACAGTGCATCCTGCTTAGATGGTCATTATACCCTGACATAGGTTTGATGTAAGATGGGGCTGTAGGAATATGGAGAACACCAGAACTGAGGAGATTCTTATCCAAATGCAGGTTCTGGAAAGGACAGCAGGGAAGCTCAGGTGGCAGTGGAACTGTGGGAAGAGAGTTGGTCACAATCTCCATTCTTTCTGAGCTCAGAGAGGCTGAAAGAGCAGCACGGAATCTGGATTTGGGAAAGATGCTCCAGAGTTGGGTTGTTGTTGCCCATTGTTCTGGGAAATCTATCCATAAACAACGTGGCTCTGAATTAGAGCCAAGGGGTATTGAACAAGACCCAAGCCAGGGAAAGAGGACTGACAAGGACTTGGCTGGACACCGTGGCCCCCTGTGGCTGGGCTAGACTGCTAAGAAAAAGGCCAGAGGCAGACAACCAGCCTTATGGACAGAGCCTTTAGCCACCTACAGACACATGCTCATAGTTCATCTTTGAAACAATAGGACACCCCCAGAGTCCATTTGTTAAGGTCACATGAGAGCTGGTATTTATGACTAGACCTCCGGACTAGTGACTGTCAGATTATAAATCCTTGCCTCTAGGTGGGGTGTCAGCTGAATGGGAAGACATTATTCTTAGGCATCCTCTAGGAAACCCTGAGGCTGTCCAGGGGACCTGAGGGCCCCAGAAAAACTATGCACAGGCAGAGCCTTACATGCTGTGTGTTAAGCAAGAACATTACATAGGCCCACAATTCAGGGACTTACGAGGGAATTGTATTCAAGTTGAGTTGATGTAGGTCACGCCGTAATAGATTTCTTAGAAGCCAATATCTCACTAAAACAAAGAGTGTTTCTGGAACTCCCTAATTTAATGCTGATGAGACTATATATAATTACATAGACTGTTCAGTCTAGAGTGTAACCAAAGTGAAAACCAAAGCCGATACTGGGCAGTATAATGGATTGTTGGCTAACATGCCTTAAATTTGTCTATGGTCTCATTTGAGAAGGAATAGCCACAAACCACTAAAACATTGTTTGAAAATGAAATAGTCCAAAGGGGAGACTCCAAAAGGGAAGAAGACACATATGCAAATACTAAAGAGATGACCCAGCCATTTGATCTCCGTCCTTATAAATCCCTTCCCTTGTTCTATGCCTCATCCACTGGAGATGGCAGCCATACAGTCCAGTGGCTACAGACATGGTCTCTGTAGCCAGACACACTGGACTTCCAAATCTTTGGGTAAAATGCTTCATTTTTCTACATCTCAGTTTCCTCATCTTTAAATTGGGAATGACAATACTTACATAGTTTCCCCAAAGCTCGGTGAGCTCATGTATTAGAGTGTTTAGCACAATACCACGCAGAGAGTAAGAGCTATTACGTTGAAGAATATTGGGTTTGCAGACATTGCATCCATCAGTCCATTCCCATCTCCCACACAGATTCATTCATCTATTTCTTCATTTGTGTGCACATTCCCTCATGTATTCAGTCGGGCAGTCACTGATTTAATCATAACATAACAAACACTAAAGTCCACTGGGTGCCAGCCACTATGCTCACAACTATGAGAGACACAGAATAGATTAAATGTTTACCCTGCTCTGAAGGATTTCTACAAATTTAATGCAAGACTAAAAGATGGTCAATAATAATAATACAAAGTGTTAAGTTACACATACTGCCGCGTTGAAATGCATGGGGAGTTGAAAACCAGAAGGTTCTTTAACAGGGGAATCAGGATGGGCTTCATCAAGAAGATTCTACTTCAGCTTAAAGCTCGAAACAGGTGGTGAAGTTAGACGAGATGAGGAGGACAAAGGCTTCTCAGACAATCTGCTGCCCTTCCTTTTGCCATAACCGCTACAACACAAATTCTAGATCCACAGCCTTTAAGAGACACCCTCCTCTCATCCTGCTGTGAGAAAGCCGAAATCCAGAAAGGGGAATTATCCAGGGTCGCCATGTGACTGAGTGTCAAGTGCAGGCTGAAAATTCAGACAGCCTGACTCATGCCCAAATCTATCTCCTTCCTCAGCAACACTCACTGAACATCACTTACCTGCTTTTGTCCTGCTTAAAGATTCACCTCACACGTGTCTGGTTAGCAGAGCTGAATCACAACAGGACCTGAACACCAGTATTTTCACTTGCATTTGGCATAAACACAGATATACGGCTGATGCTGGAGTCTGTCTGGCCTGAGCTTAAGTCTGGTGGTCACGTGCATAAATTATATAACTCCCCATCACTGCTTCCATATTGATCCTGATATTGAGATTAATTCCACATGCAGCTATTTCTTCAGTAAATATTCTTTATTTGACTTAATCAATATATTGTGTCACTCTTATGCTGGCAAAACCAGACACCTAGAAGGCACTCAATTTTAATTTTTCCTTCAGGACTAAATCATTGGAGGGATGGATGGATCTTTTGTGCTTCTTATTAACAATAGACAGAAAACTATGGCCCTCAAAGAAACAAAATGATCAACCACCCAGCCTGGGGGAAGGGGAAGGAGAAGAAAGGGGAGAAAAACCTGAGATTTCTGGTATTCTGAAAGGTTTGACAAAATCCAACAGATGAATAGGAGACAAGTGAGAATTCCTGGTAATCTGACAAATTAGGGGTAAGGCTGGTTTCAAGAGGAAAGGCAAGCAAGGGTCCAGGTGTCACAGTTTTGGGCATTTGAATTAGTAAGATAGCATTTGCCCTTCAAAACCAACTATAAATTAAAAGACAGAAAGTTTGTTTCCCCATTTTCTTCCTCTGTCCCTTTGTCCACCCTGCTAGAAGCTACACTAATACTCGCAGATCGATGTGCATTAAAAGTTCAGTCTGGCTGCAGCTGTTTAATTCCCTTTTGCTGGTCCTTCCATTCAAAGGACCACATTGGGGCAAAATCAAAGAGGCACGCTGAGCACAACAATGAAATGCAGCAGCTGGCCTCCTGGTCTGTGGTAGGCAGGGGCCCATGAAATTTAATAAAGTGTGTGTCACTGTAGTATGGATGCATTTGTCAGAATTTTCTGCATTAGGTTTTTGTGCCAGATCTCAACTGATGATAATGGGCTTCTCATCTCGGTAACTCCTCATGAGTATGTTTCCATCAGAAACCCAGAAGGAAAGAAGGCTGTGATCCCATTATGCTGCAGGCATTCCCAAATCCCTCGTTATATCAAACTCCAAAATCCATCCAGTTTTTTCTAATGCCAGGGAGACCCAGATTTAAATCCCAGCTCTGCACTTCCTAGAAATATAAATTTGGGCAGTTTCCTAGGTGTGAAATAAGGATCAAAAGAAAAACCAGGTCATGGGGTTGTTTCAAAAGTCAAGTGAATTAGTAGAAGTGAATCTTTTTTATAAAATGTAAAGAAATATGCAAATATATAATGCTGTAGAAAGACCACTGACTTCCAGGTGACCTTGAGCAACATAGTTCACTGTTCTGAGTTTCAGTGTCCACATCTGTGAAATGGGTTGAATAATACCTTCCTCTGAAGATTGTATCGTTTAAATAAGGTAATGTTTGTGAAGTATCTGAAAATCATAGTCATTTAATTAATAGTTCTTTTATTATTATATGTGTTGTTACTATCAATGTTATTTTTGCTAAATTATTACTGAAATAAAAATTAGGGTTATTAGTAATAAGTAGGGTTAACAATACAGAGAACAGGCTCTTTTGGCAAGGGCTATATATTTGGAACAGGCTGTTTTCTGACTTCGCACCAGTCTGGGGGCACAGACCAGGTCAAGTTCATAAGTGTAAGGTACAAAGAGGCCAACAGGGGAGCCTGGCTCTGCACTCGAATCACCAGAATCTTTCCTCCTGGTTCAAGGATTCCTTTGAGGTCTTTGCATAGAAGTGGCCCCTCCCACAGGCACATTCAACAAAATTCTGGAGGGCTTGAGTCCCCTGTCCCATTTCCAAAGTGACCAGACTGCTGTTCTTGGGCCTGACCATGTTCCTAGAATGATTTATTTTTGGCTGAACCATTGTCCCTGGCCTCACAACTAGCTCAGAGGTGAGAAATACCCAACACGTAAAACACAGCCATGGCCTGGCAAAGCCAAGTTGACCCTTTGCAGGAATCACACCTCAGTGAAATGAGCCGCGTGCCTGAGGATTTGACCTCTCTAGGGCTTGCGACAAAAGAAACATTACCATCCCCAGCCTGTGACCTGGAGCCCTGCCTGATACAGATAAGCGGACAGGCAGAGCCCTTCCTCTCTGGCCTTGCCCGAATAACCAAAATGGCAATCGCTACCCAAGAAATGAAGTACTCTAGCTCATCTCAGAACTTTTTCAGTTGATTAATTAATCCTTTGCATATGTTCTACGTGTTCAACTCAATGTTACAGGGTAAAAATGCACATTTTCAAGGAGCTGACAATCAGCTTATATTTTGCTTGAAAAGCTTTCACCAGGCAGCTTTTTTCTCTTTTTTCTTTTCTTTTTTTGCTTTCTTTTATTTTTCTGTTCATGGACTGACTTACTCATCTGAATTGAAATTGTTAGGTAATGTATGACTGCACACTACATACACTTCTTCCCAAGGATTCTAAAGAACAAAAACTTTATATAAATTCTGTACATTGTCTTCCAAATCAAGGAACTTGGCCCCTGTTCTGTCACCATCTGGTTCTGGGACCTAGTTACTTCTTTTCTCTAGGCTTTATTTTACGTATCTGAAAATTTAGGGAGATGCATTAGAGGTCTTTAAGGTCCTATTCTTCCAATAGAACCTCTTCTTATAGGATCACATCTTCTCCCATTCCTTCCCCATCAAAAGCCAGTTTCCTGACTGCTGAACAAAAACAGCATTTAAAGAATAATTCTGGTTGTGAAGCTGTGCAGTGCCGAGACTTTTAAGAATCAAGAGAGCAACGCTAAGCCCAACGACATTTTATACAAAGCATTTGAACAGCACTTTATTCCTTTCAAAGGACCACACAACCATTGACCTCTTCTATCCATGGCCAGCGAGAGCAATACATTTCATTAGTGACATGCAGGAGAAGCCAGCCTGCTGCAAACAGAGTCATAAAACCCCTATTAAGTGTATATTAAAATTCTAACGGTGCCAGCTACTGCAGACAGCCATAATTGAACTTTACTTTCCTTCTATGCCAACTGTTACCCTTCACATATGAGGCCAGACAAGGCAGAATAGACAAATCCATAAATACTTGAGCTTTGCTATAATCCAGAAAATTCAAAACAAACAAAAAAATAACTAAGATAAAAACAAAGCTGTTGATTTCTAGAAAGTCGTCCCCGTCTCTGGAGCAAAGTTTTACCATCTGTAAATTGGGGAAGGGGGAGTAAACAGCTTATGTCCCTTCTACCCCCCCCATCCAGATAAAGACAGAATGGCAGCCCACATTCTGACTGTGGTCACAGTGAAGGGTCAAGGAAGGCACTGTCATGAAGTAGAAACAGCTTTAGACTTCATTCACGAGTCCAGGGTGGCTTAATCCAGCCCTGACCTGGACTGAACAATAGCAAGCACCACTTATCAAATAATGAACGATTTCCATGTGCGAGGCACTGCATTGGATGCCTTTGTTTAACTCATACAATAGCTATTACAGGTAGGTATCATTAGCCCCATTTCACAGATGAGAAAACTGAAGCTCAGAAATATGAAACAACTCATTCTAGAACCCGAATCGGTAAGCCGCGGAACCAGAGCTGTGCACACCCCATCCTGCTGGGGATCATTTACTCCTTTCTGTATCTCAATTTCTCCCATGTAGAATGAATCACTGGAACTACTTTATTTTGAACCTGCTTTATCAGAAAAGGTAACGATTAAATCAGCAAAGAAAAAAAAAAAAAGGAAATAACTTTGAAGAAACAACTGATAAATCAAGGAGAAATGGTTATGTCCTGTTAAAGGAAATTGTGTCCCCCAACCGCTATTTGCATCCTCTCAAGTCCTCATTCCCTGGCAGAGCCTTAACAAAAACTCACCAGTCTGAGGCTGGGGCACAAGACAGGACCACAGCTGCCAGAGAACTCTTCATTGTCCCCAATTCCATGGGCTTCACTTTTGTTCCCACCAAGTGGCCAGCCAGGTTAGCAAGACATGATGTTGCTCTGGAGTTGTGTAGTCTCTGTATGCACAAGTTTTGTCCATCTCGTTCATCCTAAACACAAGCAAGTTCTCTCAGTCTTTCATTCTAAACATTTCCTCTAAAAAACACCTCTCAGAAAAGTGCATGCTGTGATGGAAACAACATTCAGGAGCTTTCAAGTGAAAGGGGGAAACAAACCTGCACATTTGTTAAATTCCTTTAACTTCCATAGCTCTTTTTGACCCCAAGAAATAAGACACCTACAAAGAAGGGCTCTTGTGGCTAACTGGGCTCAAATTTAAAAACAGCCTAGCAGCTGTTTCTAAACAGGGCCTCTCGCAAAAGTGGCTTCCGGGAGAAGCCTGCTCTAAATTGCCTGCCTGCACATTAAACTGCCTGCTTGTACTGTTTCTACCAGCTGAACCAGCTCTTATAAGGGAGTTTCTGGAATTGTATTTCAACCAATAGACTGAGACTTTCCCCATCCAATCACAGCCATGCAGCTTTGGTCGCCAATAACTTCATCAACCAATCAGAGCAACTCTATCCTGACCAATCAGGACAGTGCCTTTTGGACACTCGAACTGCAAGGATTTAGAGGCCTCATTTATATGAGGATGGACCAATCAGGAACCATGGGTAGGGACGTCACTTGATATAAATTAGCTCCCCTTATCTCAGGAAACACATTTCCCTTTTCCACTGAAGACTGCTTCTTTCCTGCTGGAGCTGAAACATGGAAGACATCTTGCTGGACCACAGTGGAGCAGAGCTGTCCAGCCGGAGAGCAGCTTAGCCTGAGGGCCGCCATGCAGCTCTTGCATGCTCTTCCACAGCTGTGCTATCTTATAATTGAGCTGTAACACTATTGAGCTGTTCTGCAGCTGTGCTGTATCACAATTGAGTTATTTGCACTGAATAAAGTTTTCTTCTTCCCTGCACCCCAAATTAGAGGTTTCTGTTGACATTGAATTGGCACCAACGACCATTGGTTGACACTATACAGCTATAATTCTCAAAAAAAAAAAAAAACCTATCTGCTGGCTTTTGAAAACATTAAGCACCACCTTATATTTCATTGGCTTATTTAATGGTGACCAGGTAAGCAAAATTTCAGCATAATTAGTATGGCACTTCAGAGTTTGCTTATTTAATCATTACAAAATACCTCTCAGATGGGAGATAATACCAATGTTTTCAGTCAGAAGACTAGCAAGACAGAAAGAAGTGAGTGGTTCCAAGTCTTGTCTTTAGTGAATGATTGAACTTACCAAGAATCCAGGTGTTCTAACTCTGTGCATCCACCCATCACTCCCTGAGTTTACAGGTCTTCACCTGCAAGGTCCATGGACAATGCCTATTTTGGTGCAGATGCTGATTTCCTAAAAAAGTGAAAGGTGTGCATGCTATCTGCCCCTCTCCTCTAAGCACAAACATTCATGATGGAACTTGCTGCTGTGAGGGTCATAATCTAGCAATTCCATGGAGTAAAGCAGGAAGGACCCTGCCTCCTTTGTGATGGGAGAATCATTGTGCTAATGTTGGACTATCTACTTCCTGGCTTCTTTTACTTAGAAAATAAATAAATACATATTGTGCTTAAGCCTCTAGTTTGGAGATAACTGTCATTCACTATTGAACCTGAACCTTACAGGATTCTTATCAAAATTAGGAGAAAGTAATAAATGTCATTAGATGTTAAGTGCAGATAGACTGTATTTCCCTCTCATCAGAGTGTCCACTGTATATCTATGTGTGTTGGTATGTGTGTACATGTGTGACTGTGTTTTACAAGCTGTTCTATGGTATTTGATACAAACTTACTGTGACTTTTAAAGAGCAGAGATCTCTTACTATTATTCTTTGTAGTATAGGTGCCAAGCACATTGCCTGCAACAAAAACATGAGTTGAAAACATACCCTGAAGGGGCCACATAAAGTGTAAGAGCTGATACAAAAGTGAGGACTTAAAGTCATCATTGTTATTTCGATGTTGGTTCTCCCCCTCGGGAGCTTCCTGGGTGAAATCTGAAACTGCACCCCGATGCACAGAGGGCAAGACAAGATGGGAGAAATAAATGATCCCCTTTGGATTGGTGACACGCTTAATAACCAATGGAACTTACATATGAGGCTTTTCTTTGGGGACACAGGATAAGTAGATCCCCACAAGAATCTTAAGAGTTTATAGCGAGGTCTTATCTGGGTTCAGTCACATATTCAGCCCAGATGGTTTCACAATATATTGCCCTCTCCAAGCTGCATCCTTGAAAATGGCTCCCACTGTGGGAGCGATGGGTGGAGAGCACATTCCAAGGACAAGGGAGGAGCGAGGAGCCTCTGATTGCCTGGGACCAACATACACACAGGTCAACCAGCGGTCACCTGCTCTAGGTGACCCCTTCAACATTTAGGTCACAGCATATTGAAGCAGAGAAAATCTAAGAGGAACAAAGTATTACATGCTCTATCCTTCTGTAACATAGGAAGACTTGTGACTACATGAATAAATGTTATGCATTTAGTCTCAATAATTCAACTGACTCTATTTCAAATGTAAATGAGTAATCCAATGCAAACACAGAGTAATTTCAGACCAATTACACTTTCTTATTAAGGCAGAACACAGGAGCAGCTCTTCTATCCAAAATACCATAAGCTGAGAGGACACACTGGTAACCATTTAGGATGATTAGAGAATAAGAGGAAGTGACACTCACTTTTAAGAAAGGCTCTACATGTATAGAAAAAGATATGTAGATTCCTAAGTATTAGAATCTGAATTTTGACAGACCCTTGGGATATACTATATATACATATATCATATGGCTCCAAACTCAGGGAAATCCAAGTGTAGCATGGAGATCTGCATGCAGATAACCACATATGATTATTGTTGTATTGAACACACTGAAAGCATAAGAAAAGTGGCAAATATAGTTGCTTGATAAAGAAAGAGAAGTTTCATAGCAAAGCATTTGAATTGAGATTTAAATAGTGTCCAATGTTTTCCCGAGGGACAGAGTAGAGGAAGACATTCCAGAAAGATAAAAACACTGTGTGTAATGTTTGGTTTGGAGAGAAGATAGGACTTTAAATTAGGGATTTGAAAGAGCCTTGAATATTTAGGGAAACAAGCTACCAAGTTGGACCATATTGTCTTCCACCTTGCTACCCAGATACCCATCCTATGTGAACATTTTTTCTTTGGGTTAAGACAACTTCCAGAAACCCACAGCATGGAGAATTTGCAGGTTTCTTGATTATGTTAACTACACACTGATAAAATGAAAAACACTCAAATAGGCAGATCACATCAGGATTCCTTCCCGAACCTGCTGCGGTAGAGAAGTATGAGTAACCCAAATGTTCTGGTATGTTCACAAAGGCCTTCTTCCCTTTACTTCTTCAGAAGTTTCTTCAGAAGTTTCTCCCCAGTTCTAATGTTCGCCAGGCATTAGAGTCAAAAGAGTTACATGCCAGGAGACCATAAAAAGAAAAAAAAAAAAAAAACCAGAAAATTACACCCTCAGAAATCAGTATTTACTTGTTAACTTCCCAAGAAGCAATTATTCTATTTTAGGCCTTCAGTGGAATGATATTGCAAAACTGCTGCTCTTCAGGATTAAAAAAATAATAATGCTTATTTACATGTTATCCCAGATTCCAAGACAGAAGAAGAATGGATGAATTCACGAAAGGCACTCTGAGAAGAATGAGAAATCTAATAACCGGCCCAGAGAATCCGTCATTTTGACAGCGATGACATTCCCCAACTATACTTATTCCACACTATATACTCTCAATACAGTATCAATTGTCAATCTTCAGGTTTCAAAATTTGAATTGTAACCATTAGTCTACTGAAAATGGGCAATATAAATTATTGACCAAAAAAAAACAAAAAACACACAAATGAGCTCACAAGCACTTGCAAAAGATAGGAAGTTAAAGAAAAAAATCCCTTGATTTTTCCATGCAGATTTGATGAGAGTACACAAAATAAATAAATACATAAATGAATAAATAAATAAGATGATAAGATAGAGTTCTGGAAAGTTATGTACAGTGACAAGAGTATCATTTCCCTTCTCTCTAGGAGCATGGTCCTCTGTCATCTATTTACCAATATCTATAAACAATTGTTTTCTATATCTTGTCCAGTTTTCTAGTCATATACAGCAGGAGTATCATTTCAGACCCTGATAGAGCCATCATATAATTTTGAATACAGTCCCCTCTATGAGTCACAAAGTGAAAAGAGCAAGGTGACCCCTACAATCACCCCAGATTTCTGTCTAAAGCATTTTCTGGACCACAGTGCAGAGAGGGGGACTCCAAGCAGAGCAAGGTAATCTTTGTGAGTTGAGAAGACAGAGATTAGATTAGAGTCCAAGGAAATGAGACAGCTAGAAGACGCAGGAAAGAGTTCTAGAGAGAAGTGTGCTATGGAAAAATAACTCCAGACGTCTGATTGGTGTCTCCTTGAGTCTACACTGAATACTGAGCAGTGCTTATATAGGACTCCAGTGCCCACGGCCAGGGAAGGCGTGACTGTGGAGCTGTAAACTGAACAATTCTCAAATGATGCACAAGGTGAGAAGACAGTCAATCTTTAACCAGCCAGAGAAGAAAGTTTTCATTGACCACTTGGAGCATTCAGAAGGGACCGACTGGGTAACAGCAGAAGAACTGGGTTCTATTCACAGTGAAGATACCATTCAAAAATGCAGGCAAAATAAAGACTTTCTGACAAACAAAATCTGAGATAATCTATCTCCAGTAAAGCCATACTCAAAAAAAAGAAAAAACAAAGCAATGGGAATTCTTTCATTAGAGAGAAAATGATACTATGGAGAGTCTTAATCTATTAAAAAGAATAAGAAGTGCCAGAAGTGGTAAATATATATGTAAATATAAACAAAAAATTTGTAATTTCTTAAGAGATAATTGATTTTTTAAAAATAAAAATGTATTGTGAAATTTACAATATATGTAGCACTGGAAGGGGAGGGAGAAATGAAAGTATGATGTTTTAACGTTCTTATATTTTAAGTGGAGTAATATTAGTTAAAGGTAGAATGCTATAAGTTAAAATGCATGTTTATATTTATCTTACAATAATTGTGACTTTGAAGTAGGCGAAGATATCTTAGAGCATGAGCATGAAAAACAAATTTAAATCACTTCGTGAGGGGTACAAATGTCTAAGTATTACATTGTTTTATACACCTGAAACTAATAAAAAAAAGTTCAAAATTTATGTTCTTTAAAAGACGCCTTTTTAAAAATGGAAAGGTAGTTCATTAACTGGAATATATATATATATATATATATATATATATATATATATATATATATATATATCACATGTATAATGGTATCTATGACTATGTATGTATTATGACAAAAGACTTAAGTCCATAATATATAAAAGACAAATACCTAATAAAAAGTGGAGAAATGATTTGCATTGGTACTTTACAAAAAGTATACAAATGACTAATACATACCAAAAACACGATTAATATTAGTAATTGAATGCCTCTACTCTCCATTTTAATACTACTATTTTTTTTTTTTTTGAGGGCAGTGTCACTGGCCCTCATATGCGGGACCCGAACCGGGGCCGCTGGCTCCCCAGGCCAGCGCTTAACCACCGCGCCACTCGGCCAGCCCTTGAATGCTACTATTAAAAGGACTAACTATACCAGTTTGGGCAAAGATGTGTGAAATTGGCACTTTCATACACTGCTGGTGATAATATAGAATGCTACAACCACATTAGAAAACAAGGCGGCAGTTTCCTATAAAATTAAATGTAACATTTACCATATCACCCAGTAATTCCATTCCTAAGTGTTTAACCAAGACAAATGGAAGCCTACATCCACCCAAGGCCTTTTACATAAATGCCCATCCACATGGGCAGGTGATGGATAAACAAAGTGTCATATCCAGATAACAGAATAATACCCAGAAATAAAAAGAATGCACACAACCACATGGGTGTCTCTCAAAAGCATTATCCTGCATGAAAGAAGCCAGGCATAAGAGAATGTATACTTTGAGATTCCATTTATATAAAATGCTAGAAAAGACAAATTAATATACATTGACAGAAAGCAAATTAGTGCTTGCCCTGGGCCAAAGATTGGAGGCATCAGAATTGTCTGGCAAGGGACACGGAGGAAATTTCTAACATGACAGAAATGTTGTATATATTTCTTCACTGTGGCAGTGGTTACATGAGTCTATACATTTTTCAAAAGTCATAGAAATGTACACATTAAATGGGTGCATTGTATATATTGGTATGTAATTTACAATTCAATAAAGTTGATTTTTTTAAAAAACAAATAAACACAAAAAGCACTGTCTTCCTCTTCTATATTCTACTTCCATGTTAAGGAGTTTTATCCTGGATTTAGAATTCAACTTTTCTGCCCCTTCCAGATCATGGGTTAACTTTTATTTTTACATTAAAAAGAAAAAGATCTAAATATGAAAGAATTATCCCAACCACTCATCACTTAAATAGGAGGCAGTCTATCCCACCAGAGGTTTTATAACAGGAATACTGCGCACATCACAGGAAACAACACAATATGCAAACCATTAGGATCTCTTCATGATCGACACAGGGCAGACCACGGTTCCCAAACACAGGAAGTCAGGGTGGCAGTCTGCTGTGGAGTAACACACTGACCTGAAGTTTCTGAACCCAATTACTCCAACCAGGGTCCTTGTTAGGAACAGTTTTTTGTTTTTTTTTTTTGAGTAACCGAAAGGCTAACAAGAAAGTCACCCCTGGCTACTTGTGTATTCATTCGTTTAGTGGTATCTTTTAGTGCCCCATCGGCACTTTCAATTTCTATCAACTAAGAAGGGAAGGAAGCCCCCAATACTGACTGGACTTCAGGTATTAGGGAATATCTGGAATTGGCTTCTGGGATTGCAAGCTTCACGGCCATTCCAATAATGGGCACTGGGGAGATGCAAGAGAGCTGGAATTATACGTACTCCCTAGGAAACGAAGAACCAGGAAAAAAGAGAAACTCTATTTTTTTTATCCATAGCTGAGACATATCAATGTCTGTTGACTGAGAATGTGTCATTTGTCCAGTTCTAACAGCCCACTTTCACCAAGAGAAGAAGGCAGAGGTGTCATCCTTAGGATGAAAGTCTGAAAGACTTTCAGACCTCTAAAAACATGTACCAAACATATCTAAAGCATTCGAGGTAACAATATGTAATTTCTTTTCAGATTCTTCCAAAGAAGACTCTCAAAGAAAAAAATAAAGGAATAAAGGAACTGTCTTCAAAGTATTGATAGGCTGTAATTTGCAAGAAAAAAAAATGTATATTGGTGGGGTAGAATTTAGGACCAACGGAAGGAAGTTATACTGAGAAAAATTTTGTTCAATATAAGAAGTTTCTAACCTAGAAGCTACCTAGCAATGGGATGAATATGTAATCATTGAATATGTTCACACTCAAGTGGAATGGCCTCCTTTCAAGGGTGATCTTGAGAGAAGGGAGGCCTAAACCACAGGTCATTCCCAAGTGTGATTCAATAATTCTTGCCCTCAGTCTTGAGATTATGTAATTTCCTTAAATTCCTTTGCGAAAGATGGGGATAATAAACACAAAATATTGCTCATGCCTAAATGATTGCAATTCCCATTTTTACTGTCTCCCATGTAAATTTATTTGACAACTTTTACTACATAGATTTAACAACTTCTCATTTAGCAAATAAGAATGCCGCTTCCCCATCATTCTTTGACTCTAATGATATGCATAAATCAGAAGGCAACAAATTTAGTTTGCTTCTGAAATGAGCTTGGGCTCAGTTTCAAGACAGTCCTTGAAGTTCAGGCAGCCTTGGTACATCTTTGTTCAGCAAATTCATGTCTCACCAGGGAAGGCAAACAGTAGATTCTGTCCCTCATGAGATCCTGGTGATTTCTTTTTTTCTACCAAAAAAATCAGACCTAAATGCTTTTCATTCTGATCTTGGAAATTCTTTGAATTCTTCAATTTCTCACAAATGGTTCAATCTCATTTCTTCTAGAGGACATTTGGGAGAAAATCAATCACGGGGGACACCATTTTGTTGTGGATGTGTTTGTGAGGGATGATGAGGCATTTTCAGTAAAGTGGGTTGTGCTCCCAGGAAGAATAGCAGCAGAGAAAATTTCAAGATCAACAGCATTCTTCTTCTTCAGAATGGCCCCTCCCCTAAAAAATGGCACATAATTAAGCATAATCAAGTTTAAAACATACTTTTAAATGCTGCTCCAAATTTCAAATGTAAAGAATAAGTAAATAGAACTGATTTCATAGGCTGGAAACTTAAGTAAGAATTCTGCCAACACCAGTAGGTTTCCCTTTGCAGGTTCATGCCACATTCCCTGAATTCTTACAATTACAAAGACCTGACCCCAGAGGAATTTTATGGTAAGGACCTGTCTCACTCCAGCAGATGCCCACTGCCCTTGGCCCTGGCCAGGGTTTCAGGGATCACAATCCATAGCATCCCCCTCTCCCTCACATTCGAGAAAAGAGGAAAATTTAAAAGGGGTGGATAATGGCTCTTACGTTATTCAGTTGGTGCAATTTTAAAACAAGAAAACTAAAGAAAATAAATAAATAAGCAAAATAAAGTAAAATGGCAAAACCTAGAGTCCCCTATGAAACGTTTTCGATTTCCTGACAACGTTCTCATCAAAGCAGTATTCTTCTAGACTCAGACACTTCTGATTTCCAGAATACGTTTGTGCCTAAACATTTTAATACAGGCAGTCAAATATGTAAAAGACTTGGATTTAAACTTAAGAATACTCTCAAGATCCATCCATGTTGTTGCAAATGGCACTATTTCATCTTTTCTTATGGCAGAATAGTATTCCGTTGTGTATATACCACAGCTTCTCACCCAAATAAAACTTTAATTAAAAAAGAAAATACTCTTATATTTCATGGTTTAACAATGTATCCTTATGTCCATTTATTTAATTTTCAAAACAATACTAAAAACAGATTTTATAATATTGCTAATGAGGAGAGAAGACTTGAAGATTTGTCCAAGACTTGGAAGACATGCCTAAGATGCACCGGCTATTAAACATCGTCAACAGAACCAACCTTGGGACTCACTCCCCAACCTATCTCACCTCCCTTCCAGTCCTATGTAGAGTCACAGTGTGAGGAATCAGGTAAGGGGACTTACGCTCGCATGTGTTAATTTAGCTGATCTGAATCAGGACATGCCTCCTACTGAAACAGTTTCAACATTTCTCTATACTCAGAGACATTTATAAGTATAAGAAACTCAGGAAGCCATAAATTATAAGACTCATTTCACACCAAAACGACCTGACACCATCTAGCGTCCCTGTCGTATTTCTCAATGTGTCCTGAGAGGTGAGCAGCATATCAGTTAATGGCTGTTTGTCTCGCAGGGAAGTTTGGTAACAGCCAAAGAAATTGGGTCCAAGTGAAAGGCCTTCTATTCATTATTCATGAATTCAGATGGCATCTTTTATGGTTGGCAGCCCACAAACCCCATTCTGGTCTCTTTTTAAAATTTGGGTGTTTTATTTTTATTTCCCAAAAGAAGCCAATAAGTTTGAAGTTAGCAGATGGACAATAGCTTAGCTAATGACTACGGGATCTGAAAACTAAAACCTTCCTCCCCTCTGAAGGAATTATTGCACTTGAAATGGAAATGGATTTAGTAAGGGTTGCAGAGACTCACAGATCTTAGCTGGAACTCCCACACCTCCCCAGCCCTGCAGCATGGAATGGATCGGAGCCTGCAAGCTGCAGCACTTTGAAGGTAATTTGGCAGGGTGTGGGTGGGGCAGCCCTGCACAGATGACAGTTTCATATTGGTGGACTGACAGAGTGCATACCCACTAATGTCATTAAGGCTCAACAGCTGTCAGAGGATTCATAGATACCGTTAACCTCTCCCATCCCTTCCTGAAGAATTTCAAAGCACTCAAATTTTTGAAAACCCTGAACACAAGGCGTATTTAGAGATACAGTGTTCCTAAGTATAGACAAGTATTGCAATGACCTGTCAAGATCCTTGACCTTACACCCTCGGAAGTTGAAACTCACTCGTTAGTTCCCACTTCAGCCTGACCTGGGTTCTGGGATCAGTGCTGGAGGCAGGCAGGGAAGGAATACAGAGTCAGTGAAGCATAATGGTGTTTGCTATGAAATACAGTGCAGACAGCCCATTCAATTTTGTGGCCATCTTTCTTCTGCTCCAGATCAATGCGTGTAAGGGCTGGTTTCTCTTGACCTTCCTGTTCCTTGTGACTAAAACCCTGTCATGAGTTCCAGTTCTTTCCAAAGCCTTCCCTGCTTTAGGTACCTACTCCCTCTCCAGGGATAATATTTTCTGCCTCTGAACAACATGTTTTTATGACTACATCTCCTGAATCAGTTATCATCCAGTACACTCTCTGCGAAAGTCCTAATTTATGATTTTTTAAAAATGTTGTCTAGTGTCCTTCCTAGTTTTTTTTCATTACCCTCATCACCTAATTGGTGACAAAACTTCAAACTCATGTTGCTTCATGCCTGAATCTAGAAAAAAGATAATAGCCCCAAGCTATGACTCTTTTTCACTTCCAGAGCTCCTCAAATGTCAGCAGATTTAAGTGCAAGTTCTAGGCTGAATTTTAGGTAAGATATTTGGAGGACAAATTTTGGAGGGTAACACTGGACCCCTCCATTCAGAGCCTCAGCATCCCCAGTCTCAGCAGAGGGTCCTTCACATTGAACAAGGGTCATGGTTAGCAAATGAGGGACTGTGTGTGGTCCTGCCTTTTTCCAGATATATCACTTATTGCCAGGAAGTAGTCCACATGTCCAATAGTTAGATAAAATAGATGCGACATACCATTTCCACCCATGACCCCTTTCAATCAACTATAACAATCTCACAAATTATGCCAGGGCCTCGGTTGCTTCCAAAAAGTAGATTCTTTCACTTTTTTGCTTCCTAGGGTTTTAGCATTCCAAAGAACTCAAAAAACAAGCATTGGAGGAATAAAAATTCCTCTTGAGTTAACAGGGATATGGATACCCTTAATGGAAATGTATCTTTAACCTTGACTATTTAATCTCTGAACTGTTGAATCAACCTCAAACTCTCCACTGTGAAATACATTTGCTTCAGAGACTATTTAATGTCACTTTACCCATGAACTGATGCTACATACTCTTCAGAGAGCTGCCGTTTTCTTTCTGGGCACCGTCAATCATCCTTTCTGAAAGGGCGGGTTCTTGTTTTATTTTATGTTGTTTTATTGACTGAGAAAAAATCAAAGCAGGAAGAGTCCTTGGAGCTCCTCAAGCATGAACCCCATTTCATAGATGAGAGATGCAAGATGAGGAAAAAGTGACAGATCCAAAGCCACCTAGCTGTGTTCAAAGCTAGGACACAAATCACTCAGCCCCTGACTCATGAGGCCATGAGATAATTCACTATGCAACTGAGTTTCTCTTCTGTGCCAGGAACCACGCTGGGCTCTGTGAATCCAAAAAACAGACTTTTCCGTACAGAAGCCTGTGCCTCCTGCCCCCTCCCTGAAGCTCAGACACAGACAGCTGCCATTTAAGATATTTGTCTTCATTCAGACTACACTTCTTTTAGAAACTTCTCGAAGCTTTCCATTTGTCAGCCTCAGAGAATGATCTCATTGGACTAAAATGTGACCGACTGCCTTTTTACTAAGCTAAGTGGTAAGACCCTGAGGAAAACGATAAGACAACCCACCTGAAGGCCTGCACTTACCTTGTCTTCCCAGCAACCCCACAGTCAGGGTGTATGCAGCATTTGGGCGGGATCAGCTGCCAAACCCATGTTCAAGAGACCCTCCTTTGTGCTCCTGTGGCATCCTGTGCTTACTCGTTATGTGCATCTGTCTCCCCGACTAGACTTGAACTTCTTGAAGATGATAATTCTGAATTCTACCCATAATATTTAACATGATGCCAGCCACATAGTAGCTTCATCCTAAATGATTTCAAATCCATTAATAATCATCATCTATTTAAATCAACTTGGTTTAAGACTGCTACAAAGACAGGTGGTAACAAGGGGAAATTGGAGACCATGAGCGGGTTCTGTGTATCTCTGTCACGCCTCTGAAAGGGTTTTGCCCTGTCACTTTTCCATCCCTAGAGTCACTGTGTGTGGAGCAGACAGCCTGGGGCCAGGAGGGCATGGCATCCCTCCCCTGGGCTTCCTGCTTCTCTGCACCTAGACCATCCAGCTGCAGCTGCCTCGTGTGCAGACCTTGCTCCACTGTGCCTGATTCCAAAGCTGTGTGCAGATGAAGTAACACAGGAACAGAAAGGTTAATGCATTCTGTCACCTTCCACTTTACATTCGTGGTGGAAAAAAACAATAGAAGGGTTTTCAGGCATAAATGAATGTTCTACTGCAACTACTCAAAAAAGAAAAATGCCTCACAAACAGCATCTTCCTTTGGACATCAAATTGCTCTGCTGACAGCATTTTTAATCAAAAAAGTCCAAAGGAAAAAAGATGCATGGAGTTTACAAAGAAGCAGCCAGAGAGGATAAATGAAGACATTCACTGTGTAGATGAAGCGTCATTGGGGATGTTTGTGCCTCTGCTCTGGGGGCTCCTGGCTTTGTTCTTGGACCAATTACTCTAGGTCCATGCATCAGAGTCCTTGGGACATGTGCTGTCACCAGGAGGATGCCAGCTTGCAGGCTGATCAGTCTCCACGGGGCCCCCAAAGTTCAGGGCTATCTGATAGCAGACAGAAGGACATGGTGACAAAAGCGCTGGGGCTTTGCCAGCCACCCCCACCAGCGGAGGGCCCCACAGCCCTGCATCCTCAGTGATAACCAAGTTAAGTCACTATTTAGCAACTTTGAATGAGTCATACCTGGCTTCCCACATCTCTACTTGTCGTGAGAGAATTCTAAGGAGGAAGAAAGGGTTTTGATTTACTATAAACCTTGGCATGTTAGCCTGCAGACATCTGCTGCCAGGAAGGATAAAGACAGGAAGTGAAGGAGGAAGGGGGAAGGTGATTCTGGGATTTTTTATTATTACCCAAGGAGTGGGGATGGTGAGTATCAGTGTGAGGCTCAAAATAAGAGGAACTGTGTTTTGTCTCTGCTCACATTTTCTCCAAAGCTCTTTGTAAACTTTCCTAAAATGGCGATCTGAAAGGCATGACATCCTACTAAGGTGAATGCACTTATTAGCATATAATACACAGTGGTTGATATGACATGACTTGATTGGGTCTACTAATAATGCAAATTGGGTTAGAATTTCCTTCAGGTCCCATCCAACAAGCTCCCCTCATCTGGCGTCCTATGATATAGCTATCATCATGCCAAGGTTCTCATCTGAGTGAGGAAAACCAACACACAGTGCCCTGTATAGCCTAAATGTTGCAGCAGCAACTCTAGAAAGAAGATGGGGCATCCCATAAAATGTTACAGTGCCCTTTGCCAGCTCCCTATGGCTGGCTTTAGCATACTTGCATAAGGAACAGGCAGCACGGGAAGGTAAGATACATGCCTGCCTTGAAGAGCTCACAGTCTGTGTGAGAAGGGAGGGATAAGCCCACCGTGCAGCAAATAACTCCCACAGAACCTGGTATGCACCATGATGGAGGGGAACATAGGCATTATGGGATGTCAGAATATCAGCCAAATAATTCTCTGAGTGATGGTGAGATGGGGCTCTAGGGAAAAGGTAGCATTTGAATTAGAATCTGAAATACATGTCAAAGTTCATCAGTAAAGGAGGAAGTGGAAGGTCATTTGTATGGGTCAGACTTCCTATAGGAAACAGATGGCACTCCTCAAATAAGATAATTTTAGGAGAGTTTACTGCATCCTAAAGATGTGGGTGAGAAAAACCACAGTAACCCAACTGAGAGTGCAGTAGCCCAGGACTTTAGAAGATGCACTATTACCAATCTTACGTTAGAAAGAATGTGCACTTACCAAAGCCCAGACAGAGGCAGTCATTTATCCTTGGACTCCTGGAAAGGAACAGTGCCACAGCCATCCTGAGGTGACCTTGCAGGACGAGCTCACTGTCCTCCCTCTAATCTCCTGCAGGGGGCGTGCCCTTGGCCAAAGCCACCTGGAAGCCAGAAGGTGAGGAAATGCGCTGAAGTAGTCCATGCAGGATGGAGAAGGATGGCGAGTGGGTCTGGGGGGCCAACAAATGTGTGTGCCCAGGATTGAAACCGAAGTCACAGTTGAGCAAAGGCCTGACATACAAATGTGATGACTTACTCAGGGAAGAAGGCAAAGCTGAATATGCCTGTAACCCACAGAGATATCCGACGGGGAATGAGAGACCCCTCCCCCTGTGACCAGGACTAGGTTTGAAAGTTCTTTACTCCCGCTTTGAGAAGGTACTATTTCCCTGGCAGGCCTAAGCTATAAGACCCTTCTCCTTGATGCTCAGTTCCCACCATAAGCGGTGGTCCTTTCTTCCCTCAAACCCTCCTATTCTCTTGCCTCGGCTCCCTTCTCACGCTCTAAGACCTACACGTGATGTCAGTGGAGATAACCAGGTGAGCTGTGAATCTCTGTGTGCATTTCATGAACCTGCTGACCACATCCTGGACTGAGAGCATCAGCAGGAATGCCCCAGGCCTGGAAATGTCCCTGGTAACAGGAACACCAATGACACCAGTGATAATGTCATCAGGCCTTGCTGTGTTTCATCTGTAGCCTTTATCCAAGCAGCAGCCACTAGAGCTGAATTTTAACTCAACCATGGCTCAGAATCCATCCTGGCATCAAATGGTGGGGTTTATTCTGTGCTTGAGTTCCTTGTCTGACAACCTGCCTCATGATCCAGGCCCTTCCCGGCTCTGGGGACGGCCTTGCTCAGGAATTTATCTAATGACATCCCAAATCTGGGGAATAAAACCCAAAAAATACGCTCGCAGGAGAGGGAATGCACACATATTGAAAGCATATTGTAGATTCTATAATATGTCTGGCCTCGTTCTAGGCACTAAACTACTACTTATTTTGCATCTCAGCTTAAGTAGCACTTCCTTGAGTAGTTTGTAAGATCCCTGCCAATCAAAGCATCCCATCCAGCGTTCTCCTGTCAAGGAAGAGGGAACAGGCAGGTACTAAGAGGGATAAATCAGAGTCCCTGTAAAGTAGTGATTTATAATCTGATGACAGCCTTTTTCCTGCCTCCCTCATTATTTTCCTACCATGACCCTGCCAAGGACACTGCCAACCTATGTCCTTCCATTTTCCCTGGCGTGCAACCTCCCACCATCTGGGTCTGGTGCCTGTGTGAGAGTGCTGGGGCTTTCCTGCTTTTCTGCCTTTCTCTGCAACAAGGAGGGAGTGAAAGGGCACAGAACTCCCCCAAAGCCCCATTAGAGTGTATGCCCTCCCAGCATATCCTTTGCAAGCCCCATTTTCCCCCACCTCACCGACTCAGGAGATTAAGACTTGTAGCCACAGTAAAGTTGATATACACAATGTCGAAATATTTTCATTTGTTCAGGGGTTTTCAATGATAAAGAAAAAAGGAACAGTTGTACACTGAGAATTTATGGCACAGTTTTAACAACGTCTGCAGTAAAGAGTTTGCTTTCCTAAGAGGCCAGCTGCAGACACTTTGTTCACTAATGTGCACTTGCTCTGGTGGGATTTTATACACTTATATATTTTTAAATAAACAGAAACAGGGTATCCTTTGGGAGCATGCGGCTACAAGTAATTTGCAGAAAAGGCAGTGAGCACCTGGCTGGCGAGTACATCCTGGAATGTCTCCTGGCCACTGCCTACCTTTTGTTATTGCTCATCTGAAATGAGACTTGAGCTTTGAAGCAATAAGTCTCCAGGTGTGGGAAAGACACGAGGACATGTAACTGGTTTGCATCCATCAAACCCCATGCAAGGACATTCCTAAGAAGCCTCTTGCAAACTTCATTTCTCATGGTAATAGGATGGTTGACTTTTTCCAATTTTTACACATCCCTTTATTGAAGTCTTCTATGTAAATGTTCATTGGTACAGAATTACTTACACATTTGTCCACAAGTGCGGGGCAGGCCACTTTCTGCTTTCCCAGGTCAGCCAGTGTGTGTGCATTGAGGGACACTGTCATCATATATTTGGTTCATGCAGCTCTTGAAAGAAATCCCTTATTTAATATTTTGACGTTCTCTGTTCTGATGAAAGTTTATAGGGATAGAGTCATTCTGGCCCCAGTCTAATTACTGCCAGAGAGTAAGAGAAGGAAAATCCATGAGCCAAACACAAGAGATATTAGGTTCAGTCTTGGTTGCGGTGGCTTACTAGTCATTACCATCTTGGGTAAGTTAAAGCCTGTGTCAGCTTCATTGTGTTTACCTGACAATACCGACAATAACAATCACATGCCTAACTATAGATATTGTAAGGATTTGCTGAGATAAAACAGGGGATCCCAGGGACCTATGAAAGGTTGTACAAGTCATCATTGTTGCGCTCTGGAAGTCTCCAGTGGAGTTGACATCAGGTGGAAAACAGGCCACGCTCAGCAGTTAAGCGTTCCTTTAGATGTTTGGTTTTGATGTATCGCAACTTTGGAATAACCTCTCAAGAGCCAGGTAGCACACTGACAAGCATAATAGGCAGGGGAGGTAGTGGTGTAAGACAGATTTGAAGACATAACCAGGTGTCACATCATGTGAGATGTTGCAAGTCGGGTAGAGAGTCTAGATACTATCTTTAGGGCAATGGGAAGCCATTGGAGGGTTCTGGGCAGGGAGTAACCTCAGCATTGATGTGTGTGTTAACAGACCACTATACATTCTTGCAGAGTACATTGTGACAGCAGAAAGGGAAGTTGGAAGGATTTGCAGAAATGCAAGCAAGAGATGAGGACGGCTTGAAAGGAGAATAATTTGTAATAAACTTTGAAGGTGAATTGACAAGGATTTGCTAGATTAGATGTAAAGCATAAAAATAGAGAAAAAAGTAAGGAATGAATTTCAGATGGTGCTTGAGCAGCTAGGTGATTATAAATGTCATCTATTGAGAAGGGGATGCTAGAGGAAGGAGTCAGTTTAAGATGGAAATCGGGAATCCTGCCCTGACCATGTTAGTAAACATCCAACGGGCCTACACAGTGGTATCATCCCTGTGATCGCTGAGAGCGACTGCAAAATCCAAACATCTGGGCCTCACCTCTGGGACCAGTCAACTAAATGGAAATCAAATTAGCTGTAATGAATTACAGTTTACTAAATCTACCTGAATTGTATTAATGAGGACATTTTTGGGGTCAGCTGATTGCAATGGCAATTGATTCCATTGAATAGGAACATTTATTCGCTCCTGAAATGGAAAAATTCCAAGAGAAGACTCACACATTACTGAAACCAGGTGCACCAACGATATCTCAGAAATCTGTCCCTCAGTTTAGCTGTCATTATGTTAGCTTCATTCCTAGGCAGGATCCCCTGAGGGATGACAAAGTTTTCCCAGGGTCGGTGCTAATCTGCTTCCTAATAGCCCAGCAACCCCAGAGGGAAAAGGGCACTTTTTGCACAATATGGGCAAATGTCACTTTTCCATCCTGAGCTCTTCACCATTACTAGAGCCAAAGAGGAGGTCAGCTCCTCACAAGCTACATGAACTGAGGGGGATAGAGGAGCTCTGGTCAGAAAAAGAGATTGCTGTTGGACCAGATTAAAAAACACGCGCCATAACAAAATACCATAAACTGGATGGCTTAAACAACAGAGATTTATTTTCTCACAGTTCTGGAACTGGAAGTTGGAGATAAAGGTACCAGCATGGTTGGTTCTGGTGCAAGTTCTGCTCTTGACTTGCAGTCGCTTTTGTGCTATGCCACTTGCCACCCCCCCGCACCCCACCTCCGCCATCACCACCATGGTGGAGAGAGAGCAAGCTCACTGGTGTCTCTTCTCCTAAGGGCACTAATTCCATCAGGAGGTTCCAACCCTTATGACATCAACGTCTAACCTTTGTCTCCCAAAGGTCTCATTCTCAAGTACCACCACGCTGGGGGTTAGGGCTTCAAGGTATATAAATTTTAGGGGGACACAAATCAATTCATAGCAGATGGCCATTAAAAAGCTTACAGAAGTAACATGAAGTTTTAACAATTAAAAGAAAACATGTTGTTTCACAGAACTTTGCTAACACTACATAAAATTTGTGATTTCTGTCGCAACACATATAATGGTAATAAAGAAGGAATATTTAGTTTTCCTACTCAAGAAATGTGCTTTCTGTTGCCACACACCAAAATTAACTCCAGCTGAAGTAAATAATCAGATATAAATGTTTGGTAGAAAAACCACTAGACACAGAATTGTGTATCTGTCAGATCACTGAATGGGCAATTTTCCATATTTTGAAACAAGAAAAGGAAACAGATAGAAAAGTGTTGCCATATTTGTTCTAAAAACCATATAACACTGGTCCAAGCAAACAAAAATACAAACAGCTGACTAGGAACATATTTGCATTGAGAAGTCTATTCTACCTGCACTCATTTAACTAACATTTAGGAACTGCCTACTGAGTCCAGGCTGCCAAACCAAATTAGGCTGCCTCGCCTCTCTTCCTCTCCAGGAAAGACCATATTTTAGTTACTTTAATCTCTATAAAAAGGTAATCTTTGAACAACTTTATGCCCACAGGTTTGGTAACCTAGATGAAATGGACCAATTCTTTGAAAGACATAATATGCCAAAACTCACAGAAGACATAGATGATCAGAATAATCCTATGTATATTAAAGACACTGAATTGAGAATTGATATCCTTGCAAATCAAAAAGTGCCAGGCTCACATGGGTTCACTGGTGAATTCCACTGAACATTTAAGAAGTAAATTATGCCAACTCCCTGGAATCTCTTCCAGAGAATAGAAGCAGAGGGAACACTTCCTAGTAAATTCTATGAACTCAGTATTTCCCTAATACTAAATCCAGACCAAGACATTACAAGAAAACTATAGATCAATATCTCTTATGAACAGAGATGCAAAACTTTTCAACAAAGTATTAGCAAATCAAATTTTTAAAAATGTATAAAAAGAAGCATACACCACAACCAAGATCCAATATTGGTGATTTTGGGTTGTAATCCTTTAAAAATCCTTTAAACATTTTTTTTTTTGGACTTAATATGAAGAGACAGATTAGAATTCATGAGTTGACAGTCTGGTGAAAGAGACGGTATATTCGTTTTCTAGGTCGGCTGTAGCACATTACCGCAGACTGGGTGGCTTAAACAACAGAGATTTCTTCTCTCACCGGTCTGGAAGCTGGCAATCCAAGACCAAGCTGTCAGCAGGGCTGGTTTCTCCTGCAGACCCTCTCCTTGGCTGGTACGTGGCCATTCTCTTGCTGCCCCCTCTCATGGTCATCCTCTTCCTCTCATAAAGACACCAGTCATACTGGAAAACTGGATTACGGCTCCCCCGAATAACCTTATTTTAACTAATCATCTCTTCTTTTTAAAGACCCTATCTCCAAATACTGTTACATTCTGAAGTCCTGGGGGTTGGGCCTTCGGTGTATGAATTTTGGGAGAAACAATCCTGACCATAACAGATGGGGTACTCTGTTCTCCACATTCCAACTAATGAGAATTTAACCTAAGGAAATATTTCCCGCATACGCATTAATATATCCAATGGGGATTTGTTTTTAATCACTGTAAAAACTGAAATAACTGGTAAATAAATCATGTTAGATAACTATAGCTTTGTAGATATTTTCTAGTCTTAAAATTATAGAAACAAAGACTATATCAAAAGTAAGTATGTGAAAGCTCTTTTATGATTTTAGCCAGATAGATATATCTTAACAGATAATTATGGGAGATTCATTGAGCTGCCACTAGAGGGAGTGCTAACCAAGAGTTGGGCCTAAGTACAGAGTTCACTTGGAATTCTTAGGGCTCAAAAACAAGAGAGGAGAAAACTCAAAGGATAGCCATAGTAGCTGCGGAAATGATAAAGGCACACCCACAAAGAAATTGCGGTCCTCAATAACTTTAGAATTTTCAAAGCCATCTCTCGCCTAGAAAAGAAATGCTTTTCTCTACCCTTCTTCTCCACTTCCACATCCCGAAACCCCCAGGGAAGGTCACGCACAGGACGTGCCCTTGGTGTGCAGGCAGTAATGTGCTCTCTGTGTTTAGTGGTTGTGTTGATGTTGTTGTTTCCTCCACCAATTAATTTTTTTTAATATCACCATCATGCCGTGAAGGACAACGGTCTCTGACCAGTCCAATGTGTGCTGAGACGGACTCTGCTAAGCCATGTGGGTCTTTGTAAAAAGAACAGCTGGAACTCTGTGGCTGCATTTAGTCAACTGGAAGGATTAAGTGTGCATAGGACAATTTCTGAAGTATAAAAGGGGGAAATAATGGGATCGTGGGGATGAGTGGTGTCTGCGTATAGGACTACAATGGAGAAACCGAAGAGCCTTGAGCTTCGATCATGCTCTGAGAGCTAAGAAGAATGAAAGTGTTGGAGTCATGTAAAATCACACAGTAATTCCAACTCTACCTGTGGCTAATTGTCAGAGTTTAAGCAAGTAATCTCACAGGGCTGTGAGAATTAGATACGGCAGACCTAAGGCCTAGCACCATGTTGGGCCCACTGTGGCTGCCCAGTAATTGGTAACTATTAATCACATCAATTGGTAAGAGTAGCCACTTATGGAGGGCGGGGGTTGGGGGGCGCTAGTTTCTAGGTGCTCTGTCCATCCTGAGAGGTTAAATTCAGCTGCGGAGGGGCTGCGGCAGCAGTAAGATTAAGGCTCCAGGTCTAGCTCTGCTCTCCGGGCTAGGTTTACCAACAACAAAGCTGATATTTTAAGCTCTGACTCCTAATTTCATTTGCTTAAGAATTTGATGGAGAAAAGAGAAGTGCTATCAATTACTGCTTCTCAGAAACCACCCAGACCCAGCATTTGTCCCTAGGCCCAACACAAGTTAACACTAATTAACTATTTATTGACTGGGTAAAGTCATAAGTGGATGAAGTACAGATGGGAAAAGAACTATCACAAAGTTATGAAAGTTTTATGGAACCCCAAACCTATTAGAAAATAATGCTTTAGTGTTACCCTAAGTTAATGTGTTAATAACAATGGATAGTAATTGACATGAAGCCACGATATAGAGTCTCACATAAACTTATTTTTTTTTACAAATGCTTGCTGAAATCAGCTGCTGACTTAACAAACTGTTGTTTATCTACTGTCTCCACAATCTTCATATTATAAATCAATTGGGAATAGCATCCGGTTGGTGGCACAAAGATGTGAAGGAGAGGAGAGCCTCTGAGAAATCCACAGGGCAGCAGAGAGATGCTGAAAGCACAGAAATCAGAGGGCTGCAGGTAAACCCATTTAGAGTAAGAAGCAAAAAGCTCTAAGCATCTCCCTGCATATTCGCGAGAACAAACATACTTATATTTTGGCGAGGATGCTGGTACAACACTCTGAGTCATCAAGAGAAGGTCAAATTATATTCTCTAGAAGTTGATAATAAGGATGAGAAGTGTGGAAAACTTTTAGGAAAGAGTTTTATCATAGTCAAGATTTTATTTTATTATTATTATTTTTTTAACTGAGCCATCCTGTCACCTGTTGGCAACTCAGCGGCAGCTCAGTTCAGGCTGGGCATCAAACTGCTGTTGCTCAGAGCTCAGCTCACACTCTTGAGCAAGCTCTTAACCAACTGAGCCATTTGGCCGGCCCTTGTTTTATTTTTAAGGTTTTGTGCATGCATGCTGAGTTTCTGCTTTCTGGATTATTCATTTACAGGAACCATTGGAACAGATGCTACTCTAACATTTATGAGCTGAGAACTGCATATTTCATTTAACTTTTAATAGTTTTATGCATCACCAAATGGAATCTCACCTTCCAAAGTTAGTTTCACCCCATACAATTCATTTTAAAAGGACAGAAGTTGCCATGGGCTTTACAATTGTTGTTATTGTTTTAATTAAAGTTTTAATTTAAGTTGGCACATTTGACATATGGAACTCAGTCTACTTTCCAGGAGTTCCCGAACTAATGAAAAAAATCAATACTATTTAATATGGAGAGAATTAGATAGCTGTTAGGAATAAGACCATTTTACATAAAATGTAATGTAGGAAACATGATATCAATACATAAAACATAGTGTTATCCATATTTATTGTCTGCCTGTTCTGCAAACACTATATTAGCCACCTTAAGAGAAGTGTTACTCCAAATGCTAGATGTTATTCAAAAGCAAGAGTGGCTCTCCATGGCCTACTATGTTTGAGAAATGCTGAGTTAAACAGAGTTAGGAAATTTTTATTACAGGGCTTTTCAGCATATTCAGTAAGTTAATACAAGTTGAAAAGCTCTTAGAGAGGGGCATAGCCTCGAGGCAACATTTCCCAATCTTAGATCATGGATCACATTTCCTCTGAGGAAAATATTTTGGGACCAGCGATTAACAGATGACACATGGGGAAACCAGAAAGCCACGCTGTAAAGGGTACTGAGATGATAAAGTCACAGGCTTGGCCTCTAGGAGGCTCACAGTCTGCATAGTTGATGAGAAAAGACCCAAATTACTACAATAAGAAGAATAAATTACAAATGTTCTGAGATATGGACAAAGTTCTGAGGTTGTCACTCAGCAACGTTTATTGAATACAAATTTAAATGAACTGAGTTGATCTTTTCTCACGTATGGATTATAGGGTTGTTGTTTTTTAACCACCATTACCTCTGTCTGCCAAGCATTTTACAAATATAATCTATAGTCTCACAGAAACTCTACAGAGAGGGAACTTTTTCATTTATTATTCCTGAAAATGACCTCTAGAGAATCGGTGTCTCCTGACAGATTAAGGCATGGCCTCTGTGGAGACCTGAGCTTTGATCCCGCTCTGCCTGACTTCAGAGCTGGCACTCTATCTACCCCCTCCTGTCACAAGGCAATGTTTTTGTTCCAAAATAAACTTGTATAACTGAAGTAATATTGAAGTATAGGAAAGCACAGAAATACCAATCAATAACATTGAACCATTCAGGTATGGCCAAGAGAAAACTCCTCTGCACTGAGGATCAATGTTCAAATAAAACGAAACAAAACAAAACAAAAAAAAAACAAACTTAAAGGTGTGTTTTCCAAAAAACAGTGCCCAAATAAGGAAAAAATGGAGTCCATACTATGAATATACTTATAGTTGCTAGTAAAGAGGAAGAGAAGAATAGAACGCAGATACCAAAAAGAGCCTGGATACATGGCCAGTCTCCCTTCCAAATCCTGATCGATTTCTCTTAGTGTTTTGTTATTCTTCGGTATGTTTGCTCTTTTTGAATACAAGTACCATTTTTGAGTTTGAAATACATCTATGGTTTCTTTCTTTCAGCTTATTCAGTTTATATGAGATGAACTTACATATAGATTTCAGTACATATTATGCCCATTTGCCATGACAAGATCAAATTTTCAATCACTTTGTTCATCAGGAGATTGAAAAATATAAATGTTTCCAAACATTAAACAATGCTTCAGTTTCTATGTAGCTGCCAGCCCCTGGTTTGGTTGAATGGGTTCCAAGTGAAAGAAGGAAGGAAAAATTAAGAATTTGGGTATGGAGAGATTAATGGTGCTTCAATAGTCTTTGTTGAATAAAAATTATAAATGTCTGTTTAAAGTTAGATTTCCAATATGTTTATCTGTGTTACAGGGGTATTATTTAAGATCTGCATTGGGAATACAGAAACCTCTGAAAATGATAAGAAGAAGAAGACGGAGGAGGAGGAGGAGGAGGAGGAGGAGGAGGAATCACAATTTTGGTCTCCGTGTTGAACACACACAGACATGTGTAAAAGCACACAAAATCCTAAGGATATCATAGTTTGAATTTCCTACCACAGCCAAGAATTCTTTTATGGTTTTCAAGTAGCCTGAATGTCAATATCTAAAATGAAACCCATTCTCAAATCTTGCAAAGAATATTCTAAAACCAATCAATCAGCAATCAATAGCTTTTCAGTTCGACCCTTTTCTATAATCAGGGCAGATTTTAGTTGAAAGACTGGGGAGATAAAAGGAAATGAATTCAGTCTGAACATTTGCTAAGATAACAAATTAGCATGTCCTCCAGAAACTTCCCTAACAATTAGCATTCTACCCTTGATCCACAGAAGAAAAATGCATTGCAGCTGCTTCATACACATCTGTATCTGTATTCAGTAAAATACGTTAGGTACTTGAAATCTGCTTTTGCTATGTTGGTAAGCAGAGATGTTTTCCTTCATGCCAAATGTAAATACTAATACAGATTGGTGCAAATTCTAGCTTTGGCAGTATAGATTCTCACATTAGCCATTGCTGTCTGAATCCCTTCTACTTGCAGCTCATCTTGGAGAACAGTCACAACTCAATTTCAACTAATGGGTGGCATCATGTAACCTGTAACGGGCTGGAGGAAAAGTCATTTAGAAAAATGAACCCTTTTTTTTCCTGCCCAGTTGATCATGCGTGCTCAAAATTTTGCAAAAGGTATGCTCCAAGGTTCACCTTCCACTTTACTTCTTTCAGGAAGTTGCCTCTTTTTTCCCGATAGCTTTGTCTTTTCGCTGAATCCTTATGTGTGTTTTTTCCTGAGACTCGCTTCATGCTTCGTGTCTTATTCTCAAAATGTTTCATGGATCTTAACTGTGCCCACCCAGTCTCACTGGAGGCTCAATGCCTCAAAATCGTATTCTTCATTTGAATCCTCCACTCAGCACGGCCCTGGATGTGCGGGAGTTTTTGATGGTTAAGTTCCTGTTCCCAAGTCCCAACCAGCTCAAATGCCTCCCCACCCCCACCATCCCTTTTCACACATGCTAGAGGCAACCTAGCCTCCAGAAGGTATTTTTTCCTGCATGTTTGTATAGGACCAAAGTCAGACATTGGGAGCATAAATGACATGTCGGTTTTGTTTGTTGCATAGGTCACAGGATATGTTACAAATGCTTATATTTTGTGCACGTGCACACCACCACCCCCACAACACTTGACATTTGCCATTATTAAGGTCTAAGAGCAGGTCTACCCTGTCTTTATAATGAAGCCCTGGTTTTCATTTCTAAAGAAAATATCTAAAAAAAAAAAATAAATAAAAAATAAAAAAACAAGAACACTAAACCAGGATTGTATCTTATCTCCTAAAAACCATCTATGTTTTGGAATTCTTAACTTTCATCTCTGCGTTCGCGCTTGTGATGCCCACAACGGGCAAGTGTAGCAGGCGAGCCTACACTTGGCCTGTGGGCTCCATGCCAGTCAGGAGCTCATTCACCATCCCCTCTCTGTTTGTTCTCAATGTAAGAGAAATTATGACTTGCTTGAAATAACCCATAGAAAGGGCCAAAATCATTGGCGAGATAGTGTTCTGCTTATGCAGAAATAGTAACTCGGACACAAGGAAAGATCAGGAATTAGAGGTTCAAATGTCACCCACCATCAGAATCTTAGGCCTCTGAAATGTGTTTCTACTACAGTACCTTCTGTAGTCCACAACACCCAACAGAAGTAAGGTGACATCAAAAAGCACTCACCCGCTTGCTCGAAACTGTTCCCTGACCCCTGACACTGGCATTCAGGGCAGTGTCCACCTCCATCCCCAGGCTCCATACCACGTGCCAGGCAGTCTTCTGCGGATGGACATGCCCATCTCCTCAGAGGACTTTCCACAATATTGTCCCACAATGCCACTGGCCCCTCAATCAATATATTTTGTTACCTCTAATCAATGTGGTAGCATACTCTCTGGACTGGTCCTGATTGCTTTCCCAAGCCAGGCAGGATGAGGGACAGTCATTCTCAGAGGGAATGGGACTTCTCTTTTTGTTCTCTCCACAGTCCCCTCACCTATCCTCCTTACTGGAGGCAGCCTGGGGTAAGCAAGGGTACAGTCAACATCGAAAGAGATCACATTCTAAGAATGCAGTGATTATGGACTAAAGATTTCAAGAGAAGTCATGGCTAGACAATGCGTCATCTTACATTTATGGTCTAGAATTCCCAACAGCGAATTTAACATGACCAGAAAACAAGTTATCAATCACATTTTTCTGTGTGCTGTAGGTGAGACTTGCATTGGTGGTCATCGAAACAAAGGGTAGTGACAACCATTGAGAGAGCGACAAAGTGTTCAGGGACAGCCCAACTGATGGACAACGCACTGGGTTTGGAAGTCACTCTGCCCATTTACAAAACAGCAGTATCATGATTCCGTTTATAAAGCACACACGTGACCCCAGTCGAGGCTGCCATCTGCAGAGGACTGAGGAATGCACTGTGCAGAAGAGAGTGCAGTCTTTGGAGATTGTGTCGTCCTCAGAGCTCTCCGGCGTCGCAGCTGTAACAGGGCAGCTGTCTCCTGGGGACAGAGCTGAAACTGTCACAGACTCAAGGCAAAATCCCAAGGGCCAGGCCACGTTGTCAGCATTCTCCTAGAATTTACTTCTGAACCCCACAGAGAAATCCTTCCTCCTCAGAGGCTAGTTCAGACCAAAGCATAAATCAGGGGTTGGTGTATTTTCTGTGAAGGGCCAGATAGTAAATATTTCAAGCTTTATGAGGTATGCAGCCTCAGTCCCAACTTCTCAACTCTGCCATTGTAGTGAAAACTATCACAGAAAATACATCGAGAAAAGGGAGACGCTGTGTTTGAATCAACCTTATTTACAAAAGCAGACAGGGGCTGTATTGGGCCTGAGTGCTGGGTGGAGTTAGCCAACTCCTGACATAAATCCTTTTCCTGCGTGGACTCCGTCCACTGGCTCCTGCACAGCCTTCCTTATTCACCAGAACTTCCTCGGTGGGCATCACTCTGAGACCCCACTAAGTGCCAGGCACCAAGCTTTCTCTCCTTCCCAGCCACACCGTCTTCCCAGGGGAACCTTACCATACGAGCAGACGAACCATCCAACACCATGGCCTCTCTGCTTGACCTGCTCAGGTCTGATGACCTTCTCCACTTTCAGGTCGCCTTAGACACCCACTCCCACAGTGCTGTCAGCAGCCCAGCATTCCACCTCTGACTCTTAAACAGCCCCAGCCTCTGATTACACACCCTCAGCCTCCCTAACTGCCTTACTTCTCACGTCATGCTCCCGATCTCAGCATAAACCCAATGCTGTCCAACACAGGAGCCACTAGTCACATGTGATGGATGATTTACCACTTAAAGTCGGGCTGGAATATAACTAATTGGAAAAAAACATATGCACCCCTATGTTCATGCAATGCTATTCACAATAACCAACATATGGAAACAACCGAAATGCCCACCATCAGACAAGTGGATAATGAAATTGTGGCATAGTTATACGATAATTTAAAAATACGTATGTAGTCACGGGATGCAAAGTACAGCATAGGGGATATAGCCAATGATATTGTAATAGCTATGTATGTTGTCAGGTGGACAGATTTGTTGGGGTTATCACTTTGTGAGGTGTGTAAATGTCTATTCATTATGTTTTGTACATATAAAACTAATTTAAAAAAGGAAAAGAAAATTGAGCAATACCTTCAAAAAGCAATATTGGGCTAGCACAAATTGAGATGGGCTGTAGGTGGAAATACACACCAGGTTTCCAAAAATTGGTATAGAAAAACAATAGAATATAAGATACCTGATTAACAATTTTTACAATAATACATGTTGAAATTTTAATATTTTTGAAATGTTAGTAATATATATGGCTATATATACCAGGAGTGTCAAAAAATGTATACACATGACTTGTATTCATCTTTTGTTATCAGTGTATTGAATATTACAATTTTAATGCAGTTTTTTCCTTTTTTAAAATGTGTACACATTTTTGGCACCCTTTGTATATGTAAAATAAAAGGCCACAAAAGAAAATGAGTAAATAAAATCATGTAAAGTGTAGCTGTCCTGTGTGTTGGAATTACGAGTAACTTTTTCATTCACAGCCTTTGCAGTTTTCAAACTTTTGACAATGAGCATGATCATGTCAATAACATAACTAGAAGTGAATAAAAGAAAAATAAGTGAAATCAAGGATGGACCTAAATGATGCCCAACCCCTCAGTATACTAAATGATGATATTAAAATTATGATACTAACGTAACTGCAATTGGAAGTATCTCCAAGAAAGCATAACTTCAAATTATTTATAAACGGTGACCGACAGAAATAATGTGATCTCCTGTCATTTCATGTTATTATGAAGTTCATGCCATTTTATAATTTCATATCATGGTGCTAAGCATAATCATAGCATAAATGTATAAGAATACAGATTTTAAAATAAACAAAAACCTGTTGATTTCTAATAAGTTCAGGTATAGAAAAGAAACTTTAGCTCATGGCAGTTGCTATGGTTAGCTGGAGAACAACCAGCCATGCAACCCCTTCTCTCAGTGACTGACATTCTGTCCTTTCAGCCACAGCCAGACCCAGTGAGCAGGCTGGAAATCTCTGCCTGGGGCCATCGGGGCAGCCAAGAGTAAGGCTTACGTTGGGCTCCATCAGGGAGTGACATGGCCACTGCTCACTGGGGAACCTGAAGTCAGTTCCAGGAGGGGAATCCTGAGACTGCGTGATTTAGATTCACTCTGTTCTGGTCCAGAAGGTCTGCAGCTGTGGCCCCTTGAAGAAGAGGCTCAGCATTACCCAGAGGCTTGCTAGAAATGCATGTCCTCGGGCCTCAGGCCAGACACACAGAATCAGAAACCCTGGGGGCAGACCCGTCAATCTGGGCTTGAAAAAGCCCGGCAGGCCGGCCGAGTGGCGCAGTGGTTAAGAGCTGGCTTGGGACGCCAGCGGCCCCGGTTCGGGTCCCACATATGAGGGCCAGTGACACTGCCCTCAAAATAAAATAAAATAAAATAAAAAAAGCCCGGCAGGACACTGATGCTCAAGTCTGAGATCCACTGACCTAACCCCTCCACCCCTCAGATGTCCTTCCTGGCAAATTGCAGATAGTGAACCCTGACCTTAAAGCCTTGTAAGGATCAATGGGAAGGTGGAAGTCAAGCGCACTGCACAAAGAAGCACTCAGTGAATTATGTCATCATGTTCTTTCTCAGGATTCTTAAAAACGGCTACACTTCTCTGCAAAGTTTTCAACTTTTTCTCTTTAATACAGTTAATTCTTTGTCTGATGGAAACATAAATGGACATCTCTGCTAAATTGAACAAAATAGTATTTTGGATACGGGTAAGCAGGATGTGATGCTAACAAAGTTTCTTTTTACAAAAAGAAAGCTGTATGGGGAGGTAGAGAGAATCCTGGACTCAGATGTGGGAGACTTGTGCTCCAGCTCTAACTCTGTGTACGTCCCTTTCTGTATGAAGCCATACCAAACAGCAGAGGCAAAGAATTTGGAATTAGATAACTCAAGGTTCAGAACCTCCCTTTACCATCATACAAACCTGTAAGGTATGTTTCGAGCACCTGGCACCCATGAACACATCGGAATGCCTGGGGTGGCACCTCCTTCCTGCTCTTTACCCTATTAAGTTCATCTTTGTAACTAGACAAGGAGCAAATGGGTAGTTTCCACCATGAAAGAAGGAACAGGGAGAAACTGTCCCCTACACTCCTCCCCTTTCATTGGGTGATGCTTTCATTCTTAACTCCTTTCCTCCCATGCCTGCTGGTGATGTCAGGCAACTTTGCAAATGTCAGGGTCTCCAAACTTCCCCTCCCTCCCAAACCCAGACAATAGGGGATGTCGCTGCTGTCACACAGCTTGCTAACAATCAGAAGCGCAGTCACATCCATGCTCAGACTACCCAGTGAGAACCATAGCCAAGGAGTCCTGAGTGTCAGCTTTCTGTTCTGTAGATTCTCTACACGCAGCCCAGATGCCACACACTGTGGACATGAATGGCTCTGGGCTATGCCAAGAAGTGAGCATGCTCCATGAGACCGCATCCATGCATGGCCACTTTGCCCCAAGACTCCATCTTTGCTGCTGGAAACAGCAGTCCTCTGGTGTGTTCGTTTCCTCCAGTTGCTGTAATGCAAACTTGGTGGTTTGAAATAACACAGCGTTTAACATTTATTCTCTTACTATTGTGGAGGTCCGAAGTGGGCAATCAGTTTCACTGGGCCGACATCAGTGTTGGCAGGGCCAAGCTCTCTCTGGAGGCTCCAGGGGGAAATCTATCTCGGCCTTTTCCAGCTTCTAGAGCTGCATTCCTTACACTAGTTGGCCTGTGGCTGCTTCCTCCCTCTTCAAAGCCAGCACATTGCCTTTTTCTTTTGTAGTCAAAGTCCCCTCTGCCATAAAGGCACTGTGATGATACCAAGGCCTACCCAGATAATCGACGGCACTCTCCCCATGTCACTATCCTTAATTTGGTCACATCTACAAATTCCCTTTTTGCCATAAAAGCAATATTCAGAGTTGCAGGGTTAGGACCTGCGTATTTCGGGGAGCCATTGGATGGCCGTCCACAGTTGATATCAAGTGTCTTTTCTACTAAAATGATAAATCTACTCTCCATTAAGCAGGAAGTGGTTGAGGCTGTTACTTGTACTTCCATCAACCCATAGAGAGGAATATTAATTTTCGTGGCTTAAGAAGAATATTCCTTTACATCTGGCCAGGGCTTAGGTGAGAAGACCGATGCTCTCAAGACCCTCAAGGTTTATAGGCAGGTGCAGCCACATCCCATCTGTGATTCTGTGCCACATTTTCAGCCTTATAAAACAGGGATAAAGAAAACTTGCCAAGAAAAAACTGAATGAGACAATGTGTGACAAGAGCTGGTGGAGCAATAAACACCTTCTCCCCCATTTTTCTCTCTAGTTGCTGATTCCCATCTATATAAGAAAGTTGTTGTTCTAAGTGACCTCTAGACCCCTGCAAACTCTGACATTCTGTGACAGTAACTCCTACGAAGAAGCCTCACCCGTGCCCTTCACCCTGGGCAGGGCCCAATCCACTGCTCAGGGCCCCTTTGCCAGCCTGGCCTCATCTGTATCCCGATTTTCCCATCATGGGTCTGCATGACACCTTTCCCAGAATACAGGCTGACTTCCAAGTTCACCTGCTCCCGCTCTCTTTTCCTTTCTTCTCCTCCCTCTTCAAATCTTCTGGTTCTGGAAATATTTAAGAGAGGGAGACAAAATAGCCCCATTTCCATTTTTTTCTGAGATAAGAAAATATGCTAACCAACAAATCAACCAACTTGAATGGTTAGGTTGGCTGCCTAGAGATTTCTTGAGCTTTTGCCTTGTTCTTTTTTCCCCTTCTGCTGATGCAACTTGGGTTTTTCATAATTTCAAAAGCTGATAAACACACACATCAACAAAAAGATGATTGAGAGGAACAAATGATTTGTATTGTTCTGTTGTATAGACTCTGTATCTGCTCCAGGCTTTCCAACCTCCAGAATATCAGCCTCATCTTTCCTCACAACACCCCTAAAGAAGCTCAGCTGGATGCTGAGTGTTTTCTGGGTGCTAGAAACGAGCTGGAATTTTACAGATATTTTTACAGCCCTCAATCTTGCCACCTAAGAAATATGGTTTCACTTTGCAAATGAAGACACAGGGCTCAGAGTTATTGAAAGGCTTGTTCAAGCCTCTGCAGCTTGGTAAATGCAAAGCTGGAACTGCTGTGGGTGACTATGCACCAGATTGAGGCTCACAGACCAGGGCTACAGCCACCAATACCACTAATCTCATGTGGCTCTTAGGACACCACACTCCTTCCCAGGGCCTGAGCTTCTGGCTCTGACTTCTATCAAGATGGTTTCCAGCTTCCTTCCCTAATCAGAGCTCCACAGTTATGATTTCGTTATGATACAAACATGCAAACACAGAAAGAGAAAGGGGGAAAATAGCAGACCCACTTCAATAACTCTAGAGAGACTTTGATATATACATGCCACCCAATTGCAGGCGATCTGGAAGAAAAAAAATTATTCAGTGTCTATCTCCCAAGCTCAGGAGCTCTAGAAGTCATTAAGGCAAGGCAATAGGAAAATTAAAAGAAGGGAGGCCTGGGGCCAGAATGTTGAGAACAAAAGAGAACGAGATGGCCAAGAAATGCAAAGAAAGGGCTCACCAGGTTAGGGACAGCCTGCAGCCTGGCATCTCAGAACTTATCTTGCACTACCGGTCCTCTCACCTTAGAGCCAAAATCAAAGAGAGACGTCTGCCCCAGTCTTCTCGTGCCCATAAACAGGCATGCATACACATGCATGCATGCATACAGACACACACATGCATGTTAATTGTGTATATGCAGACTTCATAATAAATAAGAGGGATCGTTTCTGAGAGATGCTTTAGAAATGACAGTAAAATGCACTTCTAACTACTTGGTAGGATCAGAGCACTCTCCTCTGTCCCTGGCTGTGACAGCCGTGAGTCAGATTGTGTCACCAGAATGCCTCTGTGAGGCTGAGTCACCCCAGCTGCCCAAGACACATAAGCTTGCACCCTCCTCCCTCAGATAAGCAGGAATCAGTAACCTGCTTTCATTGGCTATTGGAAAATGGGGAAGGACAGCTCACCCACCACACTACGAGTGAGAATAGCCAAGTAGATCAGGGTAGAGCTAAATTCATATTAAAATGCTGTATTCGTTTGCTAGAGTTGCTGAAGAAAAAAGCAAAAGTGCCACAAACTGAATGACTTAAACAAAAATGTATTCTCTCACAGTTCTGGGGCTACAGGTCTAAGACTGAGGCGTCAGCTGGGCCAGCCTCCCTCTAAAGGTGCGGGAGGGATCTGCTCCAGGCCTCTTTCCAGCCCCTGGTAGTTCCCTGGCTTTTAGCAGCATAACTCCAATCTTCACATGGTGTTTTCTCTGTTGCATAACTGTTCACCTTTCCTCTGTTTGCAAGAACACCAGTCATAACGGATCAGGGGCCCACCCTACTCCAGTATGACCTCATCTTAATTAATTACACCCACAATGACCCTATTTGCAAAGAAACTCACATTCTGCGGTTCTGGGACTTAGGGTTTCAACAAGAATTTGGGGAGGGCACAATTCAACCCATAACAAATACCTTCCAAGGAAAATGACCTGCAACCCAGTTCTCAGTTTCCTCATCTATGAAATAGAAACTGCATTGGATGATTTCTAAGGGCTCTTTCCGCAGACCCTTCCAAAATTCTATCTGCAGTAGAGGTTTGAAATGTTCACGGCACATGAGAATTAGGTGAGGTGGCTTCTAAAAAATGCCACCCTGCCCTAGAACAATTAAGCTGCCTTTCTAGGGGTGGAGCCTGGACGCTTTAACCCCCCGAGATGATTCTAATATGTAGCCATTTTCAGAACTAGTCATCTACACTATTCCCTGAGAACAGGCAGAGGTTACATGCGGGAGTCCAAGATATCATCCTATGAAAAACACACATGCTTAGGCTTCTTCCATGAAGGAATCTGCATAACAAAATTATTCACAAATACTCATCATAGGCAAGAAGCTCGCTACAATTCTGAATGCAGCCTCTAGAGTTTCCATCAAAATTCCTATTTTAATAATAATCAAAAGTAGGCTTTATTTCTTCAGGAAGGTCTCCCTGATGTCACAGGTTGAGTGTAGCCTCTCTCCTCCTCCTTTAGGTTTCCTCCTAACATAGCACTTGTATTCCTGTGATTGCCCTTGTCTTACTCATCACTCTAACACTCGAGTCGGGTTTATGAATGTTTTTGCATGAATGAACATGCGAATGAATGAATGAGTAAATAAATGAGAGGGTGAATCATTGTAAAGATTCACAATGAGAAATTTGAACCAAGATATTAGCAATGGCTTATTGCTATAGTAATTATATAACATATTTGCCATTCTGCCAAGAATATGTTGTATTTCATTTAATATCTTGATTGCAAGAGTCTTCATTTGACACCAAAGTTAAAAATATGGTGAGTTCTGCTCACCTCTTGTAAGACTATGCTTTCCAGCAAATAGGCTTTAAAGCATAAATGAGTCATACTGTGTGCCCAAGGCTTCAGACATTTTTGCCAGAGAGCCAGGAGCTTTCTCCTTTGGAATTAGAATGAGAGTTCATTGATTTATGATAAATCATGGAGGATGCAGAGTATATCCAACAGAGACTTCCTTTATCAGGGAATATTATTAATGACATTATTTCAATCCAACTTCTGTGTGTGTGCAAGAAAGGCCTTACAAAAAGGCAGAATGATAAACATGATAACATTCTGAAATCTAAACACACAATTCTGTGATATGACAGGAGGCCCTCACACAAATCTATTCATGGCCTAAGAGCTTTCATTTCTTCCAAAAAGCACTACGCAGGGCAGATATTACATTCCTTTTCCAGGAAACTAGAATACAAAGTCGCTTAAAATGCGAAGATGTGAGGTCTTACAATTAAATCCGTAAACTTGCCAACATGCACTTACATTGGCAGCACTGCACGAACAGCTCAGTAAAGCTTCATGACCTTGGTATATCAGTGTCTCACAGTTGTGTTCGTGTCGATGTGTGGCAGTGTCTTCCTGAGTGGCACCATTATTGTTGTTGCATGTTTTTGTGTGCTGTCACGAGAATGTCTGAGCTTGAATTAGAGCAATGAACAAACATTAAATTTCTTATTAAACTTGGCAAGAGTGGACATGAAATCAGAGACATGTTTGTCCAAGTTTATGGAGATAATGCCATGAAGAAAACGGCAGCGTACAAATGGATTTTTCTGAGGGGAGAGAACATGTCACTGAGGAAGAAAGGTCAGGGCAGCCATTAGTGCACAGAGCTGATGAAAACATTGCAAAAAATCGTCAAATTATGCATCAAAACTGTTGGCTGGCTGGGAGAAGCACAGCAGACCAAGTAAACATCAATACAGAAACAGGAAAATCTGAACCGAAAATGTTGGCATGAGAAAGGTGTGTGCAAAAATGGTCCCGAAGGAGCTCACCGATGAACAAAAACAAAGGAGAGTCAAAATTTGCTAAGAGAAACAAACAAACAAACAAAAAATTTGCTAAGACCTTTGGGAGAGGCAAGATGGTGTTTTGGGCCATGTTATCACTGGTGATGAAACATGGGGGTACCAATATGACCCTGAAACAAAGCATCGAAGTGCATAATGGGAGTCAGCCAATTTTCCACAACCAAAAAAGTTTCGTTAGTCCAAATCAAGAGTCAAAAAGATATTGCTAAACTTTTTTGATATCAGAAGGATTATTCATTATCAATTTGTACCAACTGGACAAACAGTTAACCAAGTTTACTATTTGGAAGTGCTGAAAAGGCTGTATGAAAACACTAGACAAAAATGACCTGTACTTGTCGCCAACAATTCATGGCTCTTGTATCATGACAATGCACCAGCTCACATGGCACTGTATATTCACACGTTAATTTATTTATACATTTTCACTGAATACCTTCTATGTTCCATGTTGGGCACTTGGGGGAGACACAGAAAGAAGTCAAAATAGGACCCTTTCCTTAAAGGGAATTTAATTCTGACATGGTAGATAAAAGCATGCTAAATAGTTTTAATATCAGACATAATGTTATTTCTTCAGTAATAAAGAAAATGTTATTGTTAACACTATATTAAAGATTATACTTATTCTTTTACCATTCCTAAATAAATATTTTTCTGATTAGTTTTTGTAAAAAGATATGAGACTATCTGACAAATGACTTTGAGTCTTTGGAGCATAAACATTGTCACAAACAATGAAATTTAGACTCATGTCCAATCTACGTAGAATATAATCTCCTAGTATTGCAAAATATTTCATCAGGATCATCATTAAAGTCCTAGCAGAGGGACATTTTTAGTATAACAAATAGACTTCTAAGCTAAGTCAGTGTTGCTTGTTTAAAGCTGTGTAATTTAAATCCTGCCCCAGAGGAAGTTATTTGCTCAGTTTAGGAAAAAAGAAAGCCCTCAAGAGAATGTAACTGCTAACCTCCAGAAAATGTCTTGCCACACACTTCAAATTTTACTTTTTTTCCCTCCAGCAAAACCACTCCAAGTTCCTTTCTGTCAGCATCCTACCCAGCAGGAAACAAAGACCAAAAACTATATCTCCTGCATCTTCTCCTTTTCCATCAGAATTGTCATCCTAAGGAAATAAGAGCAGACCACAGCTCTATAACTTCCAACCTAGCGATATTTCACGTTTGTTCGAATGGTTTAAGTTCCATAAATCATAGGGAGCTATATTTCAAATTTGAAAGAATGTAGGGAATGTGTGCTTCTCTCGGCGTCATTTAATAATTGACAACTTGCTCCTAAAGGATTTTGCTATCTAAATATACTCTTTTTTTTAGTGGCGCTTTTATCTATTTGGGTGGAGTTTTTTAAGTCATTTTGTCACTCTATTATCTTCAACTCATTCTCTAAAGCACAGAGTTATTGCTTTCTTTTGTTTCTGATGAGATAAATAATTCTTTGAGACATGTTATATTCAAAGCCATGTATTTGTTCCAAACCCCAGAAGTGAGATGCGTTTGAGCAACTGAATACTTAGTAACAGTATATTCCAGAGGCAGTGTGGGAGATAGCATAGTGATAGGATAGCCTGTATCCTTTAATCCTGCCCACAATTTAAAACTCTCCCCTCCCGTGATTCCTGCCTCCCCTTGTGCCTCTCCCACCATCTTTGACTGAACGGATCCTCTCAACTTGTTAGCCAGTATGGACTATAAACTAAAATGATCCTGAGATTCTATTTAATTCATTCGGATTGTCCTAGGGCCAAGTACAGTTTCCAGACTCATGTGAGGACTTAGCAAATTCTTGTGGAAAAAGAAATGAGAGAAGGAGCTGGAAACATCATTATTTTCTAACTCTAGGTGTGGCCAGTATATCCCTCCAGTAGTTAAAACAGTACCAGTGAGAGTATGGTCATCTCAGGGACAGTAATCCTCAGTGTTCTTCTCAGGAGGGTGGGCTCAGGCCCACAGGGCAGATTCCACATGCCTGTCTTAGTCAGTTCTGGCTGCTATAACAAATTAAACCATAGATTGGGTGGCTTATAAACAACAGAAATTTACTTCTCAGAGCTCTGGTGGCCGAAATTCCAAGTTCAGGGGCCAGGACAGTCAACTTCTGGTGACTTCTTGCTGGTTTGCAGATAGCCTTTTTCTCCCTGTTGTCCTCACATGGAAGAAAGTAGAGGGAGCTTGGTGGGGTTTCTGATAAGGACTCTTATCCCACTTATGAGGGCTCCATCTTCATGACTTCATTACTCCTCAAAGGCCCCGCCTCCTAATACCATCACATTGGGGGGTAGCATTTCAATATATGAATTTGGGAGACACATTCAGTCACAGTGACAACCACGCGGTACCACTCCTGGTGCAGGATTTAAGACACACAGAGTCATCCAATGCCAGGGCTGGGTGCATCCGCTCAGCCTACTGGCCTTGATGTATCAAATCAGGGAGCCTGACCACATCAAAGAGGTGCTTCTCTTTCTAAAATGCTTAATGTGACCCTTTCTTACACAGCTTATTTGAGCAGCCTCACAATTCAAATTGTCTGTCATTTGTTATCTTTGCTTATCTCTAAGCACATTTTGTCCCTCTAAAACACATCTTACCTCAAGTTCTCTTGAACTAGAAATAGTCTCATTCTCTGACGGTTTTGGTACTTAGAGTTTGAGCCTCTTGTATCTATTATTTCTATTTACTTCTTTTTTCTGATAGTCATCACATTAAATCCAGTCTTTCATTAGCATATATTAAGCACCTACCACCTTCCAGAATCCCTAATGTACCTCTTACGAAGAGGAAACTAAGGCAGGAGTTTGGCAGGTTGAGGCTGGTAGAGTTATTTATTACTGGTAGGCACAGGTACCCCCACAAAAGAGAATTGTGAACAGGGGAGACAGTCCGCTTCTGTGAAGAGAAAGGAAGCAGGCAGGGAAGAGAGCCTGAGCAGGTTTCCAAGCCAGCCGTCAGCTAGCCAAGAAGATGAGTGAAGGGAGCGCAAAGCTAAAAAGCTTCACTAGGGGTGGTCCTGGCCCGGGAGCTCCATCTGTGATCATTACTTGTGGTTGCTGCTCTGTAGACTGATTCAGAGGAGGGTTGCAGTACTTAAGGATTCAGAACAATATAGATAAATGTAGACACTTCCATTTAGGGTTAAAAATAAATTGCATACATACAAGACTTAGACTGACAGAGGATTTTAAAGGTATTTTTATTTTAAATTATGACATAGTTTAAATATCGACTGGCCATAAGCACAACCTGAGCCAACAGAATTCTGAGGCTGAAGAAACCTAAAATTGTTGAGTGATTGGGCAGTGAGGGAAGAAAAACCACGCCTGGTTTCCTAGGACACGTCTGGGCCAGATAGCTCTCTGCATTCTCTTCTCTTCCAGAGGGGTTTCGACATGTGCTCTACGGATGGTGGTCAGAGTAGTGAGGAGGTCAGCATCTGAGACCCGTGGGGGATGCTTGAAAGAGCTTAGGCTGTTGAATCCAAAAATGAGGCTCAGGGAGCTGTGACGGCTGTCTCCCAATGATTGAACAAGTGGAACTGCCTCATTCTCATGGCTCCAAAGGTATGATCACGGTCAACGGGAAAAGCCACAGACATGAAGCAGATTTCGGCTCAGTGTAGAAAACTATCCGACCTGAGTGTTGTCCAGCAATGAAGTGTGAGGAGTTAGAGGAAATGAATGCCTTGTCCTGGAGAGCTTGGTCAGATGCCGGGTGCCACCTCATGGGAAGGCTGACCACTGGATTTCTGTATCCGGGAGAGTTGGAGAAGGCGACCTTAAAATCCCTTACAACCCCAAAGTTTCTTTGATTGTAGCTATGGTATTGAGCTGATGTGATCTAACTCAAATAAGCTATTCCTTCTCAAACTCCACTTTACAGATGAGAAAACCGAGATACCTAGACATGAACTGAAAGGTCACAGAGCAGGATAATTGTAGAGGCAAGAGGCCAGATCTCCTTAGGCCTTTCTAATCATGTTTCTTCTATACCCTTGTGCTTCTAAAGTGATTCAGATCAATGACCCCGTAAGCTTATTTTTTAAATTGTTGAGCTACTTTGAAAATAACACTATATAGGTAAAAATTCATTAAAATGTATTTTCCAGATGAATGATTAGGAAAATAGATTTCTGCTGAAAAATAATAGTTGGAAATGACTCTTTTGTTATAACAATCCTCAGGCTATTCTTGGTTCACATTCCTTTGACCCTCAGCTAATGTGTATGTGATGTATACTGTGCTAGTTTGGGAGATATAAAAATACATAAGACACTGCTTCATACCAATGTGCTCAGAGTCCCAAGGTGTAGGAAGTGGACAAAGAAAAACCCACTGCAAAGCAATGTATGATTGCTCAACAAAGGCATAAGTTTTCTACAGTGCTATGGAAAATTTAAGAAGCGAAGTACTGAATCTGTGCAGGAAAATTAGAGAAGGCTTCACAGACAGAGTGACATTTGACCTGCAACTTGAGATGTGTACAAAATACGACAGAGGACACAGCCTGTGGCAATGATAGAGAAAGCCTGCATGAGGCCTGTGGAGTTCAGTGGGCTTGAAATATCAAGTGTTTGAATAGAAAGTGGTGGAGAATGAGCCATAATTGAGAACCATGCTTACAAATTTGGAATTGACCACATAAGCAAATCCCTGATTACATTCATATCTTAAGAGGATCACTTTGGCAGCTGGATGAAAGATAGATATTGTCTTGATTATGTTGGGAGAGCTCGTGTGTCAGCCATAACTAATGCAGTCCAATATCAGTGTCTTTATTGGTTTATTGAGTCTCTTTCCCAACCTTTTAACAATATGACATTCATACTTCCTGGAAATACTTTTAAAAGAGAAAAGCAAAAACCCTGGAAATGTCTGACCCTGTCTTACCTGTTTATTTCAGGGGACAGCAAGCTAGTGAGAATAGAGACAGTCTCACTATGCCCACAATGTCCGAAACAGTTCTAGGCCACATGAGGCCTTAGCAAATGTCTAATAAACTGGTTTTTGGAAAAGGTGATTTTGTTTTGAAAACCAAAGATGAGGAAGAACAGAAAAGTACACCAGCCATATACTAACTTAAGAACGAGTTGGAAAAATTATCACTGTCTTGTCTTAATCATCACTTCCTATACATTCTTCATTAATGGGTCTGCTTACTTAGATCTAGTATCCAAACTCCTTCACCCTCCTTTTGGGAAACTGGCCTTGATTTGGCCTACTCCCAGCCAAGTTGTGTGGTTGGAGTTGAAACCACTCCCAGCTTTAGAGGTAGGTAGGTCCTTATGGCCAGAACCAACCCGCATACTTCACTCCCCTGGCCATAACATTCGGTTTAGAGATGGTTAAAATGCCAAATCAGAGCCATACAGCACTATGAAACCTGTGCTGGGCTTCTGAAGAAGGCATGCTCATGACCTTGAAGCTGGAGGTCGGCAGATGCAAGACGTGGAAGTTCTGCAGCCAACTTCTCCTCCTGGAGGAAGGGCTTCCCTGAGAATGGGGCAACACAGCCAGGGTCAGAGCCAGGCCGTGGCGAAAGACTGCCTCTGAGGGCACCGCTTGAGCTGGACTCACTGCTAGAGGTTTCATCTATGTTAGCCATAAACTCTTTCTTAAGCTCATTTGAATTAGATTTTCTGTCACTCACAACCCAAAACTGCTAACTGGTAGATATGATGTTAGGGGGAAATTGACAAAATCAATTCACCATTCTCTCCATCTACCTTATTAAGAAAGTTGTCTCTGTAATTAAGTTATTTTTAACCCAGAAAAACTTGCCTAGATAACATCTTTCTAGTTCTTCTTTGTGAAGGTAAACAGGAAGTACATTTTTCAACCTCTATGCTCCCCCTACACCATGAGACTTTGTTGACACTCTGTCTCATATAGCAGACATTTGTGGGTTTGCCTTTATGTCTTGTTGGACTGTGAGTTTCTAGTAAGTGAGGGCAATTTCTTGCTTTTCTTTAGATCTTCCACAGCTCCTAGCACAGGGCCTGGAATATAGCAGTTGCTCAATAAATGTTTGATGAAGTAATTTCTATTCATTCTATCAAATCAAGTACAATACCCTCCTAGGCTATACAAAATTGAATTTTGAGTTGTTCTGGCAGTATTGTTCTTTTTAAAAGTCAATGGAAAAAATATGAAATCAGTGAAAATATTTCCATCAGAATCACTCATAGATTCTGTAGGACTAATGATCCCAAGTGGAATAGAACCAGTCACATATGTTGGAAGGGAAAGTTAATATTTGTCTAAATGGTATTTTTTAAGATCTAGGCAATATTGAAGAAAACTCTTGGTTTTATTTTCATAGAAGTAGGACATTGTTTTGTCAAGAGTGAAATATAAATCTGAACACAGAGAAAACACAAAAGCTATATTCAAGCTTTCTCAAAAAATAATAGTAATTCTTTTTATCTGATTCAAAAAACCAGATCAAAGGAAAACTATTGAATTAATTAACATAATTTACTTCCTCTTCCTTCATCACCATTTTAGCTGTTCTTGGGGAAAATCATATCAATTAATTAATTGTCAAGGCATCCCATTGTCATGGAAACCTAGCTCTTTGCACAATGTCTGCACATTTTGGTGCACGAAGAATGTTTATTGAACTAAAGGAAAGGAAAGAAACTGGCATTCCTGAGTTTTTAGTATGCATCAAGCACTTGTTAAACATATTTTAATTGTTCATCTCAATCCAATGACAATTCTTTTATTCATTCACACACACACATTTGTTCATCATTTAATAAGTTTTATTAATGGCCTACTGGGTGATAGCCTAGCAAGTAGCTGAATCAGATTGTATTCCAGGATTCCTGGCTCCAATGCCTCTATCATTTCTCTCTACCTCTTAGGTTGCTCCTTAGAATAGGGAGAAGAATAGCAATTATCTTCAGAACAAAAGAAATCCTGTGTTAGAATACTAGGAGCCATACTGGAGAGCCTTATTGATGCATGTGGACTGGGGAAAGGCTGGTGTTCCTGAAGGCTGAATTCTTAGTGGCTTGTCATGGTTTCCCAGTTCTCTATATTAGTAAGTTAGTTATGCTATTGAGGATTTACATAGCTGTTCTTGAGCACCTTAGGTCTTTACATGCCAACTTTGAGAAATAGAAAATAATTTGCATTTGCTCTTTTGGCTGCTTTGATGCATGTGAATATTTCCAAATCAGAGAAAGCATATCATCTTTTGGATACTATGGCACACAAGACACAGTGCAAATTTTGCTGCACGCGTCATCTCATGTAATGGTCAAGATCAATGTGAGGTCAATACTATCAGTCAATATCTTTTATAGTTGAGAAAATTGAGGCCTTACCATGTTAAATATACATCCATGATTGTTTATAGTAAAAAGCCAAGCAAGCAGTTATGTGCCCAGCATCTCCTTGGCCCATGTAATCCTATTTACAGTGCTCATTTGCTTAGCGTGCCTCCTTTTTCAAGCACTATCAAGCCCTTTTTTTTTTTTCTTAGCTGAGCCATCCTGCCACCTGTTGGTGGCTCAGCGGCTGTTCAACTCAGGCCAGGAATCCAACCAGCAACCCTGTTGCTCAGAGCTCGTCAAGCCGTTTTTTTCAAGTGTCACTTTTAGCCTAGCCTATGTGACTTGGCCCAAACTCTAAATGTGTCCAAATTACTAGCATTTTCTTATATGAATTTTTTTTTCTTAAAATGTTTCGGATCAGCTTCCATAAGGGTGGTTTGAATAGCTAAGAAGCAGTAAAAGAATCAAATATGATTGACCAGAAATCCATTCTCTTCTACCCAGGTATATTAGTCAGCTTGGGCTGCCATAATAGGATACCGAAGACTGGGGGGATTACCAACAGAAATGTATCACAGTTCTGGAGGCTAGAAGTTCAAGTTCAAGGTGCTGGGAAATTTGAGTTTTGATGAGGCTCCTCTTTCTGACTCTTGTAGGCTGCTTTCTCACTGTGTCCTCACGTGGCCTTTTGTGCTCATGTGTGTAGGGAGAGAAAGAGAGGGAGGGAGGGAGGGAGGGAGGGAGGGAGGGAGGGAGGGAGGGAGGGAAGGAGGGAGGGGGGTGAGAGAGAGAGAAAGAGAAAGAGAGAGTTCTAGTGTCTCTTCCTCTTCTTATAAGAACAGCAGCCCTATTATATGAAGGCCCCACTCTTATGACCTCACTCAACCTTTTTACCGCCTTATAAGCCCCATTTCCAATTACAATCACATAGGGGATTAGGGTTTCAACATATGAATTTGTAGGGGACACAATTCAGTCCAAGACACCAGGCCACATCCTCTTCAGTGGAGAGGTCCATTTCTGGTGGAACCCAGAAAGATCAGAAAAATGGAGGGTTCTCCTCTTTTACCCAAAGTGAAATTAAGGGCCAGTGGCTTTAAACAATAAAAACAAATCCTATGCTTGAAATGGGGATCATTTCTGTGACAAAAAGAAAGTCATCCCTCTTCTGTTCTTTTTTATAGTAAAGGCCCATGAAAGCAAATTTACACAATTTTTTTTTTTTTTTTTTAGAGGGCAGTGTCACTGGCCCTCATATGTGGGATCCGAACCAGGGCCGCTGACCTCCCAAGCCAGCTCTTAACCACCATGCCACTTGGCCCAAATTTACACAATTTAAGTAAACAAATGACGGGAAGGTTGTAGGAGAGTATTTGATTGAAGAGATAAAGGTGCAGTTAATTTTACTACTACACAACTTCCTTTACTTCTCACCTTCTCCAATATTATCATCTCTATCCAAAATCTCCTGCCATCTGGATCACTGCCACAGATATTCAACTTGGCCTCTGAGGTTCCAACTCCAAACCACTTCTAAATGGCAACCAGAGTGGTATGTTTAAATACAAAATTAATCATATTATCCCCTTGTTTTAATGTCACAGTAGCCTCAAGCTTGTCTTTTGATAAAAACCCTTTCTTCAAGGCCCAGCATGACCCAGGATTGCCTAGCTCTCTTGTCTCATTGGCACCAGACCCCCTTGGTTTTGGTCTCCAGATCCAACTGTCTCCTGGTTCTTCAGTTTCCCTGGACAAGGTCTGGATCCTCAGTGAGAAGCCCCCACAGCACCCTGAACTTCTCCATCAGGACACTCAGTACTATTGTAATGAAATACATAGCTGTGTGCTTGTTTGTCTCCCATAGATGTCAGGTCTATGAGGCCAGGGATGCTGACGAGCCAAAGCACAATGTTCAGTTGGAAGCCCTTGATAAATATTTGATGGATGGATGGCTTCAGGTGGAAGGAAACTTGATTCTCAGGTTAGAGAACCTAGATTTTATTTTATTTTTTATTGTTTTCTTTTTTTCAGTTGAGCCATCCTGCCACCTGTTGGCAGCTTAGTGGCAGCTCAGCTCGGGCTGGGCATTGAACTGCTGTTGCTCAGAGCTCAGCTCGCACTCTTGAGCAAGCTCTTAACCAACTGAGCCACTTGGCCGGCCCTAAGAACCTAGATTTTAATCTTTTGAATTTAAGCAGCCATTGAAGATTTCTGAACCTGGAAGTAACTTGCATAAAAAATGTTCACCAGTTTGCTCCAGAAAGTGATTGAGTGAGGTTAGCACCACCTCTGCCATTTAGCACTGTGGATGCCTCCAGGATGAGAGACCCCAGGGCTCAATAAACATCAGCTGAAAACAAGCTGAGGCTTTCCAGTAGGGTTCGTTAGAGCCATTTTGAGCCACACTCTCTGAGGAAGGAGGTGGACATTGGAGGACAGTGGCATCTGCAGCCTCTGCACTGTCTCAGGCCATAGAAGAAGCAAAATTTCGGACATTCAGGCTGCACAGACCTTCTAATGCCAACTGAGCAAAGGGACACATCTCAAATGGTTCCGCAGCCATGACGCTAAAATCCACGCAGTGTAGAATTTATTTCTTGAGACTGTCACAAGGTCTAACTAGTTGAGGGGTCTGCAGAGCCATGGATTCGCAGGCTGTCGGCATAAATGTAAAGCATGTGTGCATGAGTGTGCGCCCCATTTCTTGGAAGGGTCTCCCCAGGAGCTGAAGAACCTGGTGTTGCTTCCAGTCAGGAGAGTCGAGTTAAAAAAAAAAGAAAGAAAGAAAACAGACTGAATTCACTCCAAAACCTGTTTTATTTTCAATGCCATCTGTGCACAGACATACTCCAGAGGCAATAAGAAGCTACATGATTCTTCATTATCGCCCAGGAAGAGTACTCCGGCTTAATAAGGGAGCCCTGATTTCATAAATAGAAAGGAACAACAGTTCCCTCCAATAGTGAATTCACTTGCTTTTGATAAATAAATGAATTTTGGCCCTGAGTAAACTTTGCTGAAGGAATTCCATAATTCCATGTCTTATTTTTTTTCAATACTAATATTCTAAAGCCACAGAGCTCTGTAACTGGTTCATGCTTGGGATTTTGTATCCTATGTTAAATTTCTATTTTACTAATTTTTAAAAATCTTATTTGGTTTGCTTGGGGAAAAACTTGCTTAAATAGTTTTTCAAGGGAATAATTTTTCAAAGTGAGGCGAAGTCATTAAATGTCTGAAGCGGGGCTTTGGAGACAGCTCAGAAGCATCTGCCCTTCGCTAGAATGAGCTGACCCCTCCAGAATGTTCACCAAAGCACTCTAATTCCTAAGCCCTTTGCCAGAGGAAATCATAAACTAACAATTTCTGCAGTTTGGGGACTGGGCACCCGATTCTCAGTTTCAACTTTGCAAAGGCCTCTTTTGTAGAGATTTTTGAATGCTTAGGTTTGTATTTCTGATATTCTGGCACATTTTCCATTTTCTTTCTACCTGGACCATGTAGATGTGAGACGTGAGGACCCCATCAAATGCTTTCGGCTGCAGGACATTTTAATGGAAACCACACATCCCAAACTCCCCATGGTCCTCCATGGAGCTTCAGGCTACACAGAGTGACAGGTAAGTGAATAGAGAGCCAAATCTAAAGTGGGGAAATCCACTCCCCTCCCCCACCAAGCCATTGTGTAATAATCAAGGATCAGCTATGAGGGTAAGAAGCATGAAATTAGGGCCAGAAGACTCAAGTTCACACCTCACTTGGTATAAGCTCTCTGGGGAGCCATTTAATCTTACTAAGGCTCAGTTTTCCTCCAGTGGAATGGACATGATCCTCCATCCAAGTTGCTTGCCCAGATCCAGTGAAATGATGGCTATGAACACTCTTAACAAACCTGCAAAGCCTGGGTGTGGAGTTTCAATAAGACTGCCTAGCACAGAGCCTGATCCTCAGTAGACTGAAGGTAGAGCTCTGTCATTCAGCTGGGACCCCCAGGGCTTACTGAAGACAGCAGCCAACATATGGAGGCAGCTGAGGAACTTCTGGTGACATTTTGCTTCTTCTGTGGCCTAAGGCACTGCAGAGCCTACAAGGTCCACTGTCCTCCAACTGACACCTCCATCCTCAGAGAGAGAGCATGGCTCAGAGTGGCTCTAACGGGTGCTTCTAGAGAGCATCACCTTGTTTTCAGACTTTTATTGACCTCTGGGGAGCCAGAGGGAGTGACAGAACATAACAGGTGCTCAGTCAATGTTGGTTTTCTTCCTCTTCTCCACAAGGCTAAAAATGGTGCCTTGTATTTAGTGCTTTGAAAAGTTCTGCTGTTTGGCTAACAGATGTTTATTGCATCATGTTTTTTGTCCCCCCTGACCCACCCATACATTCCAACTTTTTCTGGTAAATAGTGCTATAAAACCCATGTGCCAGTTCTCAGACTGCAGTTTAAGATTTGGAGAAATATTAGGTGGAAGGGTTTTCTTGGGACCTGGCCAGCCACAAACAGATTCTTAGCCCACCTAGAAAAAGCACCTGCCTGGCCTTGAGAAGAGAACAAGAGGAAAATAATGAAAGGCAGGGGAAAAATGAAGAGAAGGGTTGTCTTTGAAAACAAAGCCTGAGGCAACAGCTTCTGGACCAATGGTTTATAGGGGAACACAATTCCAGGAAGCAGAAGACAGGGAAAGGGAAGAGCATGAAACACGGGGAGAAAATGCACGGAAGGGCCTTACAAAGCAGGCTCAGCCTTCACAGAGCTGAAGCTACTGCAGCTCTGAATAGTATCTCCAGGGCAAAGAAATGAGAAACATACATTCACTGGCCCCACACAAGTTCACCTATGGAATATTAAGTCCTCTGACATCCAGGTTGCTCAAGCTGGGGGCCAAGTGTGTCCCGTAGCATCTTATGCAACTAAGCAGCCCTGGGTGGGAGACCCACAGTGCAGGTATAAGGCAGTGTGACCTGAGGAACCAGGAGCAGCTTCCCTCAATGTCCATCCGTGGCACCCACAGAGGTAAAGGTCCTGGCTCCACAGCTGCAAAACAGCATAGCCAAAGCCAAGGCAGCTCTGGCCAGAAAGCCATGGGCTTAAATGAAAGCTGGTGTGAAAGTGCCTTGGCTTTGCACTCTTCAGATAATTATATTGATCAAAACTTTTTAAATACCATAATTTTATGGGTGAGATAGCATGGCAGAATGGAAAGAGCAGAGCACATTACTCTGCTCTTTCTGGCTCAAACCCTGCTCTAAACTCAACTGTGAAGCCCAGTGACTTGGAGTAAATCACTCTCTGTGCCACGGTTTCTCCATTTCAAGATGGGAGAATAGTGGGTTGGAGAGTGGAAACAAATGTTAGATAGATAGATAGATAGATAGATAGATAGATAGATAGATAGATAGATAGATAGATAGATATAGAGAGACAGATGATAGATAGATAGATAGATAGATAGATAGATAGATAGATAGATAGATAGATAGATATGATAAATATATAATAGATAGATAGATGATATATATATATGTGATATATATATATGCCAGTTATGGTGACTGGCACAAAGTGCATGCTCAGTAAATGCTTCTGCGATCAGAATCAGATTGAAGTGGACATTTGGCAGGCAAGAGTGATCTTTAAACATAAATTTTAATTATGTCATTCCTTTGCTCAGAACTTCCAGTGATTTCCCACTGCAATCGGAATAACACACAATAACTCCTTCCCCCTGGCTCACCGGACTCCCCCTAATCTAGCCCCTGCCTATCTCTGTGGCCTGTGATCCAGCTCCAGCTTTTGGGTTCCTCAAACCCACCAGGCTCTTTCCCACCCCAGAGGCTTTGCACTTGCCATGCTTTCTGCCAGAAGTTTATTGCCCCCTTTGATTTATACCTGTGCCTCTCCTCATCATTCAGATCTCAGCTCAAATATTAACTCCTGAAAGAGGCCTTCATGGATACTCCCATTTAATGTATTCCCTGGCCTTGCCTCACCTTTTGACTTTTTCCATGGTTTGTTGGGAGCCGACAGCCCCCCAGTGTCTGACAAGGTCACGGTGCCATGCTCAGCACTGGATGTTTGGGGTGCTGCCTTATGGTTGGTCATGTAACATCTCCTGCCTCTATGAACCCATGTGCCTTTCCTCGACATCGGATCCTATGGGAGACAGTACTTTCACTGCACTTGTGGCAAGTTCCTGTGATGCCCCAATGAGAGATGGCTGTGTAAGTCAATAATGGGGCAAGATTTCCTAAAAAAAAAAAAAAAAAGGAAACTACCTAAGACAGGCTACAGCCCAAGGGGACCCCTGAACTGAAATACTGGGGACTCAAGCCTCTTGGAAACAGAGGCTCAAGACCCCTGGCCACATAGGCCAAAAGCCTGTCTGTGAGAAACTGATGATAACATCAGTCCTTGAGCTCACTTGCCTATGGCCACTGCTGTGAGAAGTCTCCTTGAAGACTAAAAGTCTCCAGGCCATGAGAGTTCTGGTAAGAGGCAGCTTACTGTCCATGGGATATGTTAATTAATAGCCTTATTTGAATTCTTTGCCTAGTGCTTTGTTGCAGCAAGAGATACTGAAGCTTTGACTGAGAAACAGATGCTACTCTCTATTGTAATAATAGGTAGCCCTCCTTAGGATAAAAGATGTTTAAGACTCCCTTTAGCTACTAAGTATTGTAATTACATAGGAATAGACTTTAGATAATTTTTACCCTAAACTCAGCCACTACTAGTCTTTTAATAATAGCTCAAGTATACGCCCTATGAGTCTAGCTGCTGGAATTTGGGATAATGGCTAGGTAGTCATGGTAACCACTCTTTAGGCAATATGTAGAGATAAGTGAATCCTTAACATAGAATAGGCCAGTGTACCCTGGAGAGAATAATTACAAGGAAGTAAAGACTGCAAAAGTCCTAAGAGGTGGAACTTAACTTGTGATTGAGGTAATGAGCAAAAATCCCTATAAAAGGGACATGCTGTAACAATAAAATGTGACACTTCTTCTCTGAAACTCCCCCGGTGTCCCCACTCTTTCCCTTCTTTCTTTTCTTCCCTCTCCGACGCCGTCTCCACCTGAGGGAACCCCTGGACTCATGGAGGCTGGACCTCCGCAATGGTTCTTACCTCCATCTACACAGCAAATATTCATGTAGCCCCATGTTTCTTATCTGACTCAGCCCATTGAACTATGAGCTCCCTCTGAGCAGTCTTCATCTTTCCTTGACCTACAGAGCTTAGAATCATGCCAGCACATAGTAGGGACTCCTTATATATTTGTTAAATGAATGATGAATGCCTTTCCATAGCCAACTAAATTCTCCCTGACTCTGGGGATATGGGTTGCTGAGGATCTCAGGAGTGAAGCAACATCCAGGATTGGTTCCAGCTGGCCACAAAATCTGAAACAAGGATGAGCATGAGTAGCTGTGCTGTGACCTATCATAATTGGAATAACTGATTACTGAGAGCAAGATCTTGAAAGATTCAAATTTAAAAAGATTTACAAATGTTTACAGCCAATGCTAACAGCAAGTTCAATGCGTAGACACAATGTAGGTGGTCTAGATGTCCCATCTGCTTTTGACGTATTTCTCGGTCCTTTCAGTGAGTCAACATTAACTGAAAGAGGGCAAAGTGCCAATCTCTGTGTTTGTTCCAATCTCAATGCTCTTCCAAAAGAGCTCTTCATGTATCATTTCAAGTGACTTTTGAACGCAGTTCCCTGACTAGTCATCATTGGAAGGATATATTCTAAGGATAAACAGAATTGCAGAGATAGTCTGAAAAAAACTTGTTCCTGGTATAAAGCCAATCCCCCTACACAATGTCGCATTGGGCCAACCCTACTCTGTAGCAAGTTCCTTTCCTCCAAATCCCTTCAGTAGAATCTGTGTCTTTTTTAACTTCTCACAGCTTAGCGTTTCCATGCTGAATGCATCATTATGGTGTCATAGAAAGAATACAAGCTTTGTCAAACAGGTTTATGATCTTGGCTTCATCATTTACTACTTGAGTGTTTTGGGAAAAGTTATTGAAACTCTCTGAGTTTTATTTCCTTCATCTGTAAAATGGGCATAATAATAACCTCACAAGGTGGTTGTGAGAAACAAATGTGAAAAAGCATGGCAAGTTCTTGGCACACCAGTAGTTATTCGGGAATGGGAGTTGTTGTTGTTGTTGTTGTTGTTGTTGTTATTATTACCATTATTGTCTCCTCTCTGCCTGTGTTGACTTGTCAATTGTTCTAGTAGTTGGGCCAGAGAGCAAGTTTTCCTGTTGCTTTTTAAATCCTTGTTAATATCATAATAACAGATGTTTCATAAAAGCTTACCAGTCAGGTTTACCTTTATACAGCTGAAGAGTTGAATTCAACAAATATTTATTGAACCTTTCCAACATGCAAAGAACTGTGGTAGACACCTACATACACACAGATGAAAGAAGATGAAGCCAGTCTGTGGTGTGACTTCAAGGGAACTAGTAATGCTAGGCTTCCTTGTTCTATTTTCTTCTGATGACTGATCCCTGAAACTTAACCATTTACATGCCAGTTGTTTAGTTTAAGACAATTCTCTCAGTCAGAATGCAAACTCCCATGGGAAGATATTTCTTAAATCCCCATTTGTAATGAAGGGGCCTGAGAGCATTTGCCTGGAATAAAGGGAGAAAGCGAAAACCCAGACAACTGCAAGGAGGCGGGAGAACCAGGACCTGGAAAGCTAGAGGACCTGAGGTCAAGTCGTTCCTTACCCAGACTTTTCAAGGGAAAGTCTCCAAAGCAGTTGTCAGAGAGTCACATTGCTGGGTGAAATGACTAACTAAGTGAGGGATGGGCATGTGGCCCACCTGGAACCTCCTACAGCAGACAGAACCTGCTTCGTCCCTGCCTGCGTCCTCTGGGGTCCCATGAATCCCACCCAACCTGCAGCACTAACCCATCCAGGAGCAGGCAGGATATATGGTCTGCCTCACATTTTGTCTTGAATTCATAATCACATTCTGAATGTATGGGCTTCCCAGTATCACTTCCACTCAGGCATTCTCCTGGGAACAAAGCCAGACAGAAACACAGGGCAAGATCTGATGAGACTTCCAGCCTGCCATTGCTGGATTTGGTTACCTGCCAGTCTAATTATCAGAGCGCTGCTCCAGCATCCAGATGCCTTCAGCTTCATTTCCAAAGAATAGCATTGAGAGTGATTGCCTCAGTGTCTCTTGGCACCAGCCATCTTAGAAATGCACACAGTTAATCTCACCTGTCAACAGGGGAAGAGCTACGTTTAGATGGTTTAGAAATTTAATTGAATTTGGCCAGACTTTGTCATGGGCCTGGCCTGAAACCCACAGGAAAATAAATAATGGCTCTTGCCCTCAAGAAACTCGCAGTCTAATAGAGAAGAAGGATTCAAACACAGACCCTGACACGTAGCAGCACCAAGTACAGGTCTGATTAGAAAACACACTGAATTTGACTGTCTCTAACATGAAGCAGAATAAAATATTTATAAACAGTGATGTTTTCTAAATTGGAATCACATCCACATAAACAGGAAGGAGCAGTTGATGCTGACCAAGCCAAATGTGAGAGGAAGAGCCATCCCAGGAGATGAGAGCAGGTAGCCTGGGTACCCACCGGAAGCAGAGAGAACAGGTGGAGCAGGGCAGAGGGGAAGCCGAGTTACCCCAAGTAGGCACAGCGAGAGTTTGGGAGAGCGGGGAGAGATAAGGCTGGAAAAGGGACATTGGGTTATGGATTGGGATCACTTTGGGGATTGTGGAGAGCTTGAGGCTCTGATAAGAAACTTGGTTGTTTGTTTTTATTTGCAAACAATTAGTATTTGACAAAGGTCAGAGAATAAAGAATGCTCCCAGCTGTGTTTTAGGGCAGCATTAAGGTGACCGGATGGGAGGGGATCCAGCTGCTGGCCATATGCCAGAGAAAGATGAGAAAAAGTCTCTACTAACAAGACTGGTGAACCCCATTCCAAGGCAAGCTGCAAGAGGAGGGGAGGATCATTTAAAGTGGTGGGTACTGACAATAGCCTCTGTGCAAACTGACAGCTTTTCTCTTGGAACATGGATACCTGGTAGATTGCTCAAGTCTCGGTCAACATCCCAATGTGTCCTGGAAAACAGAGGTAGAGAGGGAACCTGGGACGACAGACAGGCTGCATGCAAACTGTCATCGTCAGTGTGTGCATTCATTCCTCAGGAGCCTGGCCAGCATAGGGGCTGAGCCCTGTGCTGGGAGGGTCGCTGAGTACTCTGGGATGTTCCTCCCAACAGACATACACACTCAAGTCAGACTGTTCTGTCACTGAAAGTCCTGCAGGAAACTCCAAGGAGCCCTGTGTAAGGAAGCCCCACATTTGCAGATTCACTTCCTCATCCACTGTGCAAATATCTGTGGAGTTCACCCCAATGATTAAAACCTTTCAACAAAAGAAGAAGACCTCACTGTGCTCTTTATTAGTTATTGGATTTTCCATTTCTCAGTGTGGGGTTGGAGAAGAAGATGCAATAAAGGCAAACAGTTTGAAATTGATTGTTTGCTGCTCTCCAGGGTAATTTCCTGGCAACTGACAAAACACACAGGCTATAAGAAGCCGTCACGGATTTATTGTAAAACTTCATTCTTTGTATTTCATATTTTAAAATATAATTTCCTTAAGCCCCAATTTCCTTATTTTTTAAATGAGAATAATAACACTAACCTCGCAGCCGCGAGCAGGTTCACCACCGTGAAGCCATGCTAAGCGGTGCAGTGCAGAGCCCTAGGGGGGGCCATTCACACCTTCGCTTATGTGAATGGCGTCTGCCTGAGTCGAGCAGCACAGAATCTCCACAACCATACGTGGCAGCCCTGGTGCTGAGTATCAAGGGAATAAATCAATAAAACCACTGTTTAAACTGTAAAGCACTGTTTATAATCATCTTAACTATAGCCCAGGAGGACATCCAGGGGAATGCCTGAATCCCAACAGTGATGCCAGCGGCATGGCTGAGCCCCGCGCAGCTTGAGTTGAGGCCAGGGGTGGGTATGCACAACAGCAACAAAGAACTTTGCACCTAACAATGAGTGTCAGCCATTTAATCTGCTGTGGGAACTAGATTAGGGACAGGAGAAAAATGGAGACAATAACCACAGTAGCAGATGGCTGCTGAGTATTTTACTCCAGACACTATTGTAAGCATGTTACATGTATCGTCTAATTTAATCCTCACTGCCACCCCATTAGGTGGGCACTGTTATCAGCCCCATTTTACAGGTGAGAAAATACTCCACAGGGATATTAGATATTAGACCAGGGGACCATGGTTTCTAGGCAGTGAAGCAAAGTGCTGAAAGTAAGCAGGCTTTTCCAGCACCTGTGATTTCATCCACCTCCTGCCCCAGAAGAGGATAAACCGCACTGAGCTGTGAGTGTTCCTGTGCAAAGTCTGGTTATCAGCCACTCAATGGAGGAAAAACAGACAAGGCCAACACATCAAACACCAGTGTTGCATTGGGTGCTTCTGGATGCTGGTTCCTACCCTCCATGGAGCTTGCGCTATGACTGAGGAAATAAAAAATACTCAGGAGACAATCAATAAATCAGTGAAGCCCATTCAATCATATGGCTCCATGCAACTGGGTGTTTAGAGAAAGAATTTTCTGAAAGGCTTTCTAAAGGACCTGGAGCCTGCTCAGCCCTTGGAAGGAAGAATTTGAAAGGCGGTGGGAGAGGAAAGTGTTATCTGCAAATTTCTCTCCCTTGGGGTGTGACTGGCATGTGGGCAGGGAGATGAGGTAGAGTTGGCCTGGTTGTTCTGAGAGATACTATGTGTCAAGATTAGTTGAAGGGGGAGAAAAATAATCTGAATATAGTAGCGGTAGTTCCCTCTGCAAGTTGATACTCATTTTTTCTTTGTTTTTAATTGTCAATCTTGATGAAGGATGTGAAATTTTACATTGTCTCAAAACAAATAGAACCATAACAAACGTACCTCATTTTGCAGACTTGTAATATTTCTATCATGTTTCAGTTATCAAGTCTTTTTCCCCCTTTGGAACATCATAGTATTACTTTAGGGAGCAAAAGGCCCCACCATCTTCCTTCCTGCTGATAAGACACTGATGGCTGACGGATAAGTCAACCATGTGTCGTAGAGATCAGGTGAGCACTCAGATCTGAGAAGAAACAAGACAGCCAGTGAGCCAGAGAAGGAGGACAACAGGTTCCCAGATCAAGGGTCTAAAGATTGATAAGAAGAGCCAGGACAGAAGCAGAGACAGGGCCCCAAAGAAGACGGAACATTAGTTGGTGGAGAGTGGGGACGAGATGTCCGTGCCCCTTCCCAGGACTGGGTGTTGTCATTTAAAGCTGCATGTAAATGCCTTCAGAGGTTGGTGCCAGGAATTCTAAGCAGATATAGAAACAAAGGACAGATGAGGGTATTCCAGTGGAGAGGGAACCTCAAACCAATGGGCTAAAGGAATTTGTAAGGCATGCATTTGCCCAAAATGCTTATTTAGAAGCTTTGCTTCAAAGTTTTGCTGCTCCTTCAATCTGGAATATTCCAGCCCACTGTGGAAACCCTGGAGGGTTTGTGGTGGTGCCTAAGAGGCTACTTTAGGAAAAGAGGTGTGAATTGAGCTGGTTTTCTATGCTGGCCATTGCCCTGCCTGCTCCCTACACTGCTCTCACCTGGCTTGGGAGCTCTTGCAGTAAGACGCTTTCACCCACCACCTTGCCCAGTCATTTGCAGACTCCCATACAGCTTTCCTTCTTATTTGTCTCTCCATCACTACTCCTGGCCTGGTTCTTGCCAACCTCAATGGGCACATAGATGATCCCTCCCTCACTTGGGCCTTCCGGTGACTTGACCTTGTCACCTCCAATGATCTCAACCTCTACTCCTTTAGCCCCCTTTCTTGGTCTTAATTTCAGACACACTCTGCACATCTTTCTACCTCACTTCCCCTAACACCCCTCTAATACCTATCTCCATGACCCCACCAGGAACTAAAATATTTTTATTGTTCTTGCTCAGTTTTCCTTTCCCTCCGTACCCAGAATTGGATGCTATAGTTCATCACTTTACTCTCTCCCTTGTCCCCTCATCCCCATCTAGTTCAACTTTTCCTGCTGGAGCTGAGGGGAAGCACTCCTTCTACCCCGTCCCGGCCCCCTGCTATAGCTAACGGGTCTGAAGGGGGTGTCAGCCAAACCGGGGCAGCGGCTGCAGAAGAATCCACAACCCTTCTGTCTGGTCTCCTTCAACACTCAGGATTATATGATTGATTCATGACCAGCACTTTGTGCTGCCTGGCAATTCTCTTCAATTTCCTACTCCATTCACCATCTCCCTCTGCTAAAAAGCTATTTTGTACCTTCCCCTCTCTTCTAACACCTATAACAACTCCGCTCCCATACTTGCTTGGGGCTGATTACTCTGCTTCTTAACTCACTGAGGAAATAGAAGCAATCAGAGAGGTTATTTCATAAGCTCCCATGATCACATCTTTCAAGCTACCTACATTCACACCCACATGCTCTGCCTTCCTCCCAGCTCCTACAGTTACATAGTTGTGCTGCTTCCTGGGGCACCATTTAAAATGTAAGCCAAATTATATCACCCCTCTGCTCAAAATCCTTTAATAACTTTGTATCTCACTCAAGATTTGGGGGGGAGCAAAAACTTTTCATCTAAATCTGCTTATCCTTCATACTACTTACTTCTTCTCCAGACTCATTTGCCACTCACTCCCTCTGTCTGCAGGCCCCATTAGCCTCCTGCTGTTTCTGGAACTCTGCATGTACTCACTCACCTCAGGACCTTTGCACTTGCTTCCTTGTTTGAAATGCCCTTTCCCCTAACATCCCAAAGCCTCCCTCCCTCACTTGTTTCAGGTCTCTTCATATGGTGACTTATCAAATAAGCCTCTCCTAACCCCCCTACACATGGCATCAAACTCAGTACTCCCTATTTCCCACCTTTATCTCCTCCATGGCACCTGGCTTTTTGTTGTTCTTGTTATTGTCTCACACTTGGATGTAACCTCTTTGAAAACGAGACTTTTGTTTCTTTTGTTCAGTACTATTGAAAGAGGTGCCTACACAGTGTCTGGCATTTGTAGGGCTTCAGTAATGTCTTTTGAATGAATAAATGAATGTCATGTATAACATTAGCTTTCACATAAGATTTTGTTCCAGTAAAGGTACTTGCTCCTTAAAAAAAGGTGAAGTTTGAAAACCACTGCCCTAGTTTACAAAAGCTATTACTCAGACAATTTAGCCCATCACTTCGAAACATTTTGAAATAATAGCTTTATTTTAGGGATCTTGGACTCCAAATTTGACAGTGACAGAATTAAATCCAAAATAGAGGCCCTGGTTTTCAGGAGTAAGCAATTGTTTCTATTCCTTTCCCCATTTTGGTTTTTAAATGATCCTTTTCTGCAACATACTCTGTAGGTTCCCACAGAGAGGCTGAGACACAATGATAAAGGTATCCCCAAAGAGCATGGTCAACATGACAAGATTACTAGGCAGCATTTCTCACAGCATAACTAGGCCTATGAAATGAGTGCCTTGACATAAAGGATCAGGAGGCCAGCATCTATTCCTGGATCATTTTCAAGGCAGTCTCTCTGGCCGATTCTTTTGAAGCCAGACTGACTGCCCTTGGTTGATTTTTCTTGCCAAGCCAAGAGAAAGCTGTCTGGAGATGACAAAGCTAGAGGGGTACATTATCTACTCATGGAGTCTTGTATTTCTTCAAATATTTCTTGAACACAGACTTTATCATTCATTCATTCCTACAAACTAAAATGTACACTGCACAAAGAGAGAAACTTAATGAGTCTCAGTCATTTGTTTACCAGCTCCTATGGCAGTCCCTGACACAGAGTTAGCACCCAAATTAACTGTTGGATAAGAAAATGAATACAGAGAACCTATATATTTATTTTGCCAAAATTTGCTTAGTACCTTCTGCGTGTCATGCACAGACAGATACAAAAAAAGACAGAATCTGTTCCAACTTGGAGAGGCCAATAACACAGGCTCCCTGATAAGTAGAAACAAAGTACAAACCTTTATAAACTTGGGAGTGCTCAGTCTAATGTGCGGTGAAGACAGACCTGCAGACAACTATCTATGAAATAAAGCAGAATGAAATAATGGCAAATACAGTTATAAGGCGTGCAGCAGCACACTAAAAGAAACAATTTAGTCTGACTTGGGGGGAATAGTCACAGAATGTGTCTTGAAGTTCAGGTGAAACCGAGCCTTCAAGTTTAAGAGAAATTCTTCAGTCAGGCCTACAGGCAGAGGGAACAGTACAAAAGACTGGGGTGACCCTTTCTCCTCATATCGTCCTCCAAAACTGAATGTCAGGGACATTCTCGGCAATAAAGAACCATTCTTCAAGACTGTCTAATCCATTGTGGACACTTTCGATAAATACAGTAAAAATGCCAAAACAATGTCAGCAGGCTATAAAAGGTTCTCAACGCTCGCTCTCGCTTTGTGTACTTATCTCATTGTGGACCAGTAATAAGCACTTTCAGAGGCGCTGACCTAGGAGCAAGTTGATGGTATCCAAGAAAAAGTTGGGCAGCTTTACTGTGTAATTTGGAAGCAAGTAAAGATTTGTCATCTTGCAGAGGCAAGCACAAGGGCGGGCCAAGTTCAGCCATGGAGGGCCCAAGGTCAAGAGCAACCCTGCACCCTCACTCCTTTCATTTTTACCTCCAGTGCCTGTGACTTCTATGGAACAATGCGAGATCTTTACCACTTACTAATTTTGTCTTTTATTAATTCAATCTTTTCCTAAGTGTGTGTGTGTGTGTGTGTGTGTGTGTGTGTGTGTGTGTGTGTGTGTTTAAGAAACTAGCAGAAGTGTTGAGCTTTGATCCTTGCCTGAATTACAGAGCTGCTATTTCCAGGAGTCCTGTGAAAGAGGAATATACAATGTTTCTCGGACCTTGGAACCTCACAGAAGGGGTTTTACTATGTACGTATTGTGCACCTGTAAAGCAGAATTGCTATTTCCAATATAATTATTCTCTTTAATGAAAGACATTTTCCAATCATTCAAATTTAAACCTACATTTAAGTGAAATGACATATTTGCAGTGATTTCAGAAGTAAAAGTAGACACTGGCTGGTGTGGTCTCCCAGTTACTTTGAAACCCAGTTATCAAATTTCCTAAAATTGTAAGAGGGAGAGATTCCATTAGCAGCAGTTTCAAGGGAGAGAGTATCCCTTCAGAACAGAGGAAAAAGGAGTGGGACGAGGGAAAAACTCTGTGAACTCTTCTATTCAACATTGTACTAGAGATCCCAGTCAGTGCCTTAACAAAAATAAATAAGAAACAAAAAGAAATAAAAGGTATAAAAAGGGAAAGAAAAGAGATAAAATATAGTGTTTGTAGGCAACATGATTTTTTCTGTTGAAATGCACAACGATCTACAGATTCAGTATTAGAATTATTTGAAGAGCTTAACAAATTTGCAAGGTACAAAATTGGTATAAAAATTCATTATATTTCTTCATGGGCCCATGGAGGCCATGTAGCTCACTGGTCAAAAGCAAGTCTCTGAGATCCGAGCAAACCAGGCTGCAAATCCCTGTTTTATCACTTAGTGACTGCCAGCAAGGCTCTTAATTTCTTTATGTCCCAGCGACCTCACCTCAAATAATAACACACACATCTCCCATCAGTGGTCCCGCAAGTGTGGTCCCCAGCATCTGCTTTTCCTGCGACCTTGTTAGAAATGCAAATTTTCAGACCTCAGCCCAGACCTACTGAATCAGAAATTCTGGAGGTGGGGCACAGGCATCTGCCTTCACAAGTCTTCCAGTTGATCCTGATGTATACAAAGATTGGGAACCACCACCTTAGAGGGTGATCGTGAGTCTTAAATGAGATGACGTCTGTAATGTGCTAAGCTGGCACTCAGTTCAGAAGTCAGAGAGGTCAGGATACTTCAGATTCCGTTAAAACCAGCAGGAGCAATGATTCAATGAGTCACTCACACTTTAGTGTGAACCAGTTTAAAGTATTTTATAGGAAATATTTGTACCTTCAAAGCAGTTTGATTTAGTAAACTGGTATTTTTTTTCCTAATTAAAAAAAGAAAGAAAAAAGATGGCAGAACTGGGGCTCAAAGAGGTGAACATTTTCCCCTGAGAAACTCAGAAATAGAATCCAGACTATTGACTGCACTTGGTTCGTCTTCCGCCCCCCACACTCCTGTTGAGCATCAAATACCAGCACTTTGACGGGAACAGACTTAGTCGGGAGCTTATCAAGCCCCCCCTCCACAGGTTCGGGCTGGGCGAGGGGCCTGAGGAGCTGGCTGTGTGCTGAAAATCTGACTCGCAGAGGCCTGGAGTCTTCCCGTCTGGGGAATCAACTGATAGTTCTTATGTCTGCCCTACTTGCTGATAAAGACAAGAAAATGGGACCCTGGTCTGCAAGAAGGCATTCATGTTTCATTTATGCTAAAAACAAAAGAATCCCTGTGACCAAAAGTCACTCAAAGGTCAATTTAAGCAGATCTAAACATTCACTGTAGTTCATCTACTATATTAGCAAACCCACGGTTTAGCTAGCTAGTGTTTTAAAGGTCACAAAAAACACTTGCAGGTAAAGTCAGCCTGATCTGTTGTAGTTGAATTGACACAATGCACAATGCTCTGGTGTGGTATCAGTGTCGGGAAGACCCTGTAATCATGACCCTGTGATCGTGTGCAATGATGCTACAGTAGAGACTCTTGTGGCCATTGGAGGATTCAGATATTTTTACTCCATATTAGGGACCAGGAAACACACTAGATAGGGTTGGAGTCTCACGTGGAAGATGGAATTAATTATTCACTCAGACAGTTACTAAGTCTGAGAACAGCTGAGGGAAAGGGCAGAAGGGCTAGAGTATTCTCTTGGCCTTGACCATGAGGACATTGAGGCACCAGAGAGCACTGTGTCTGCTGACATTCTGAGATCTGAGAGCAGGGCCAGACATTCTGAGCCAGATCCTGGAAACTGGCCCAGATGGATGATGGGATATGCAAGTCCAGGGGTGCATCTGCCAGCCAGCCGTGGCCAGGTGGAAGGCCCCCTATTGTGCAATTCATTCTGCTTTATGTATCTTGTCATTGGGTCTCCCTAAAGTCTTCCCTTCGGTTCAGTACAGTCTTTTGAGGGTCCTAGTGCACCTTAGGAGAGCTTGTAGGAGCCAGGAGGAACGCTTGTGTCTACACTGGTGGCTCAGTATTCTAGAAGCCCCTGGAGGGGCCACAGGAGTCAGAGCAGCATTAGGGGCTGAGAACCCTCAGGAAGAAAAGGCCTTAGCTTTGGAGCTTTGAGTGGCGTTTCAATCAGAGAGGTGGGCCCCTACAACAGCGAAACCTCCACTCTGGGGACTATGACGAACCCTACTACATGGATTTCAAGTCTTCATTTTTTAACAGCATGATTTAATTTCTAAAAATATAGCCCAGACATTTCCTTACATGCTGTCCCAAGGTGACAGGTGAGAGGAGCTCCCCTCCCTGTAATACAGGGAAGGGCATGAGGACTGTTTTTACAGAAGAAGAAACTAGGAGGTTGGGTTCCAAGCCTGCCCCCTGCGTGCTCCAAGACACAGAACTCAAGCAGATGTTAATCAGTCCCCCAGAACACACCCTCTGAAGGCCACTGAGCAAAGAGACTCCATTACGGCCACTCCTGTAGCTAAACCTACTGCAGACAAGCCACAGGTTGTGCCTCACAAAAGTTAAAGATAAACCTGCCCCACCTGTTGGCAGCTCAGCGGCAACTCAGCGGCAACTCAGCTCGGGCTGGGCATCAAACCTCCGTTGCTCAGATCTCAGCTCGCACTCTTGAAAGAGCTCTTAACCAACTGAGACACTCAGCCAGCCCCTAGACTTGCCCCTATTCTTCGTGCAACTTACTGAAGTTAAACTCACCATTGTTCTTCTTTCCTCCTTTTTCTACACCAAGGAACTACTTTCCACAGAATCAAGAAAACACATAAACCCTAGCCCAGTGGATGGAGGGTCTTTCTTCCACTAGTGATTAGAGACCACCACGCTGTCTGCGGGGTGGCCTTTCTTTTCCTACTTACTCTCTGCTAAATAAACTTACTTTCAGTTTGAACTCTATATCGGCTCACTTATGAATTCTTTCCTTCCTATGTGAAGCCAGGAACCTTCTGGGCCCAGGGCTTGAGTTCCCACTCTGGGGAATTCACTCTGCTGGCATCACCTGTGTCTGGCATTCCGAGAAGCATGTATGTTGAGGGAAGGGGCTAGAGGCAGACAGGAAATTTTCTACACCACATCAACAGGGGCCTTCTATCAAGAATCTGTCCTTCCCTTCCTACCCTTTTTCTCCTGAGGAGTGGGGCACACGTTTCTTGTAGGGACCGCCTGGTTCCTCTTCATTTGTCAAATAAGCAATGTCGCTAATGTGGAGAGGAAAGTAGCCAAAACCTTCCTGAAGCTTTCAGCCTGTGAGCTCTGATCACCTTGTAAGTTCAGAGGAGGTCTGAGATCATCATGCTGTGCCATCTCAGACCTCCTCTGAACTTACAATGGTGCCCCATTGAAGAGTGAGGAGCTTTACAGCACGCAGTTCAAGCTGCTACTCTGAGCTTGCCTCCCGTGTGACACTGAGACCCAGAAGTGTGACTCTCTGGGCCTCAGCAGGTGAGTGGAATATCTCCATCCTGCCTCTCAAGGAAGGACAGAGGGAAGAAGTCAGGAAAATAAGTGGGCAGGGCAGAATAAAGGCTAATGCAGTGAGCACTGCACCTGGGACCTGTCCTGGCCCCTCCCACCAGCACCTTTGCCCAGCTACCTGCCCGTCCAGGAGACCCCTGCCCATCCAGGAAGCCTTCACTTCCCTCTCCTTGAGGTGGGATCCATCAGCTGGGTCTCTGTTTCCCTGCCCTGTGTATGGTCTCTGCCTTGGGTCCCCGCCTACATGTGGGCCATCCCAGCAGCTCTCACTTCTGCCTCTACCAGGTCTTCCCAGGGCTGTTCCTGCCTTCACCAGTAGGAACTCAACCAAAGGTCAAGTCCATGTACTTTCTCCAGCTCTGAATTCCTAAGCAGTAAGGTTCAAAGAGGCGTTGTTTCCAATTCCATTTATGTCCTAATATAGTGGAGAGTGCTCCCAGTCCAGAACCTAATCAAGGCTAGTTGTGTGACATTACACAAATCATATACATTCTCTGAGCTTCGATTCCCATACTGGAATATGGGAGAATTAATAATAAATGCCCTACTCACAGAGGATCAATGAAAGGCATATGAAAATGTGTAACTGTGCCTGGCACAGACTAAGAACATCTTTGGTGGGTAAACTAATATCTTCTTCCTTGTATAGTAGGAGAGATAACCTTGATTCTGTATTATCTCACAACTCTTTGACAAGTATTGCCTTCAACAGCTTAGCCCCAGATTACAATTTAGGTTCTGGCATTTTCATTTTGAGACCTAACGTTAAATAAATGCTCTGGTTCAAACAGGTTCTACTGAGGAATGCTGGAAAGGCCACTGCCTCGGACACACAACAGTGGTGCAGGCCAGAAATTTCATCCAAATTTAGCTGGTGATTCCTACCATATCCATATTCTCAAAGTGTCAGTTAAGCACCAAATTCACCTTGGAAGCTGGTAAACAATGCAGATCCAGAAAAGAACTGAAAGCTGGGTGTCAAAGCAATATTTACACACCCTGCTAATAGCAGCATTATTCACAATAACCAAAAGGCCTAAGTAACCCAGTGTCCATTGGCAGATGAATGGATAAACAAAATGTGATACATACATACAATGGAATATTATTCAACCTTAAAAAGGAGGGAAATTCCGGCACAAGTTACAGCATGGATGAGCCTTGAGGACATTATATTAAGTGAATAAGCCAATCACAAATAGACAAATACTTATTATTCCAATTATATGAGGTACCTAGTAGTTAAAATCATAGAGACAAAGTAGAATGGTGGTTTCTAAGGACCAGGAGGAGGGAGATGGGGAGTTAGGGTGTAATGGGTACTAGGTATTAGTTATGAAAGATGAAAAGAGTTCTGGAGATGGACAATGGTGATGGTTGCACAATAACGTGAATCTACCTAATGCCACTGAACTGTACACTTAAAATGGTTATAATGGCAAATTTTATGTTATGTATATTTTACTACAATTTTTTAAAATAATAGTAATTTTAAAAAGCAAAAATAAATGCAGATTTCTCAACCCACTCTGAATTCTCAAAATCAGATTTCTTGATGATGGACCCAGGAACTGTTTGAACAAGTTCTGTGTGTGATTCTAATATGTACTTAAATGTGAGGGCTGCTTATCTTCATACATAGCATCTGGAAAACCAGGACACACATACCAGTGCATGGGTTGGCCACTTACAAGAAACTTCCAACAAAATTGTAGGGACCAAAATGGGTTTTCAGGGGATTCAAGATGGCAGAGTAAATAAACACTGTGCCTGCTTCCTTCCATGAACACATTAAATTATAGAACAATCATTCTGGAGAACCATCTGAAGTCTAGCTGAACAAAAGTTTTATAACTAAGGATATAAAGAAGAATATTGGTAGGAGGGCAGAGATATGAAACAGGCCAGGCCCAAACCTCCTTGTGCTGGTTGAAAATCAAGAAGGATATCTCAGCCACAGAGGTTCCCCCCATAGGAACAAGGGTCCCTGGCACCATACCAGGCTCCCCAACCTGGAGTATTGGTGCCAGGAAGAGGAGTTCCCACAGCACCTGGCTGTGAAAAACAGTTGAGATTCCAACCATCTGGATGGGATGGAAGGCTACAGGAAACCCAGACATCCTCTTAAATGGACCATGCTTAGCCTCACTCACAGGTACTCACCCTGGGCTCCAGTAGTAGAGGGACATTGGCTCAGAGGGTGTCAAAGGTAAAAGGGGAGGGCAGACAAACGTGTGTATGCCTTCGAGGCAAAGGCTAGAGAACAGCTGCCATTTTCCCTGTGTAAGGTGCTTTTCCCATGCAGTTGGCAGATGGGTTCCTTCTTTCCTGTGTTGAGTCCTCCCCTACAGGACTAAATCTGAACCTGACTGGCCTAGTGAGCTCTGCTGGGACCCTGCCTTACGCAACTTCCACAATGTCCGAGGCACTTTCTCAATGAGTAGCCATCCCTGACTGCATTGCATTCTTGCTTGGAAAATTATCAGAGTCTGTGGGCCAGAGGCAGGCGACAACTGTCTGTGGTGTGCTGAGGCTTTAACTGAGTAGCTCCAGGCTCAGCATTGGCACCAAAGCAAAATTTACTTTAACCTGGTGACCACGACTCTTTCCACTCTAATGACTCCCTGAGACCTTGCCTCACCCAACTTGCACACCACAGGAAACTTTATCAGTGACTGAACCATAAGGGAGCTGGCAGGTGGCAGTAGGCCTAGGGGTGTCCTGGCTCTTTGATGAGCTACCCCAAGTCTGGTACTGGTGACAGGTATCTTTGGTTCATGCGTGGCCTCTTGCATGCATCTCCAGGTCAAGCATAGGAGGCAAACAACCACAGATCGCTTTGTTGCTTCTACCAGGTAGTCCCAGGCAGTCACAGGCAGTAGGTAGCTGGGCCTACACCAGAGCCCCTCCCAAGGTGCCACACAATCAACATACTTGAAGGTTGGCTTCAGATCACAGCAGAGCATCGCCCAATTAGCCCCACAAGTGGCACACACAAAGGGCGGTCTTAACAGGCACCAGAGCCTGCTGGTTCAAATTCTACTCAGTAGGGTAAGCACTCTGTACAGCAGCTGGTAAACTGTGGGTGTGGTCAAACCCCATAGCCAATCAGCCTGAGGATCCATCCCACCCACTGATGTGCCAATAGTAATCAAGGCTCAACTATAACAGGAGGGAACACACAATCCAAACAAGAGATACTCCTGGAGCCCCCAGAACAGGTGACCAAGGAGACTGTAGCAGGGCTCCACAGGGCACCTACTGCATAAGGCCACCCAGCCAAGACTGGGAGATATAACAAATCGACTTAATATATTGAAACAAACAAAGAGGCATCCAAAATGAGGAAACAAAGAAATACATGTCAAATAAAAGAATAAAATGAAGCTCCAGAAAAAGAACTAAATGAAATGGAGGCAAGCAACCTACCAGATAGAGTTCAAAGCAACAGTTATAAAGATGCTCAAGGAACTTAGTAAGAACTTCAGCAAAAAGATAACAAGCATAAAAAATGACAGAGAAACCATAAAAATGAACCACTCACAAATAAAAATACAATAACTGAAATGAAGAATGTACTAGAAGGACTCAGCAGCCCACTAGATGAAGCAAAGGATTGATTCAGCGATTTGGAAGACAAGGTAGCAGAAAACACCCAATCGGAACAGAAAAAAGAAAAAAGAATCCAAAAACATGAGGATAGTTTGAGACTTCTAGGACAATATCAAGCATACTAACATTCACAACATAGGAGTATGAGGAGAAGACAGAGAGCAAGGGATTGATAATCTATTTGAAGAAATAATGATGGAAAGCTTCCCTAACCTGGCAAAGGAAATAGACATACAAGCCCAACAAGAGCAGAGTCCCAAACAAGATGAACCCAAAGAGGCCTACACCAAGATACATCATAATTGAAATGCTAAAGGTTAAAGAGAATCCTAAAAGCAGCAAGAGAAGGGAAACTAGTAACTTATAAGGGAGCTCCCATAAGACTGTCAGCTGATTTCTCAACAGAATCTTTGCAGGCCAGGAGACATTTGCACAAAATATTCAACATGATGAAAAGCAAGGATCTACAACAAAGAGTACTCTACCCAGCAAGGCTATCATTTGAAGTCAAAGGACAGATAAAGAGCTTCCCATACAAGAAAAAGCTAAAGGAGTTCATCACCACCAAACAACCAGTATTACAATGAACGTTGGAGGGACTGACTTCTTTAAGATGGAAAAAAAAAAAGAAAGATCAAAATTATGAATAATAAAATGGCAATAATTACATATCAATTATTATTTTTAATGTAAATAAATTTAAAGCTCTAATCAAAAGACATAGGAGGGCTGAACAGATAATAAAACAAACCCTTACATATGCGATCTACAAGAAATTCACTTCAGATTGAAAGGCACAAACAGACTAAAAATTAAGGTATGGAAAAAGTTACAGTAATACCTTGGTTTGCAAGCATAATTCGTTCTGGAAACAAACTACTCATATTGTAAGACATCACTCGTTTACCATGTTAAAATCTATTAGAAATGTTTGCTCCTCTTGCAGAACACTTGCAAACCAAATTACTTGTAATCCAAGGTTTTACTGTATTTCATGCAAATGGAAATTTAAAAAAAACACACAGAAAAGGCTGGGGTAACAATACTTATGCTAGACAAAATAGACTTTAAAACAAAGGCTATAACAAGACACAAAGAAGGACCTAGTAATCCCACTTCTGGGTATTTTTCTGAAGAGACCCAAAATGCTACTTCGAGAGTATGTGTTCGTTCATATGTTCATTACAGCATTGTTTACGATAGCCAAGGTGTGGAGGAAACCTGGGTGTCCACCAATGGATGGATGGATAAAGAGGAGGTGGTACATATATACACTGGCATACTAATTGACCATGGCAGGGGATGGGTTCTTGCCAATCTGTGGTGACATGGATGGACCTGGAGGGTGTGGTGCTGAGTGAAGTATCAGACAAAGAAAAACAGATACAATGAGATTTTGATTCTATGTGGAATCTAAAGAACAAAATAAACAAACAAAACAAATTTGTAGGTACTGAAAACATTTTGCCAGGTGGGAGGGGGTTGGGGATGTGGGTGAACAAAAAGGAAGGGATTAAGAAGTACAAATTGGTATTTACAAAATAGGGGATATAAAGTAAAGCACAGGGAATATGGTCAATAATATGGTAATAACTATGTATAGTGCCACGTGGGTACTAGACTAGTCAGGGGGATCACTTCTTATATAAATGTCTAACCTCTATGCTGTACACCTGAAAGGAAAGAAAGAAAGAAAGAAAGAAAGAAAGAAAGAAAGAAAGAAAGAAAGAAAGAAAGAAAGAAAGGAAGGAAGGAAGGAAGGAAGGAAGGAAGGAAGGAAGGAAGGAAGGAAGGAAGGAAGGAAGGAAGGAAGGAAGGAAGGAAGGAAGGAAGGAAGGAAGTTTGTTTTCCTGCTAACCAGAATCACACGATCCACTTTCCTTTTGCTTGGACCAGATAAACTGCAAGATGCCTTTCAGCCCTAACGCTCTGATAGCTCTAGCATTTTCTGGGCATGCACACTGGCTCTCTCTGTATTCTGGAGGGGAAAGAGGTCCTGCCTGGCTCTTCATACTAATTAAAAACCCCTTTGCCTAACAAGCACTCAGGAAGAGAGAAGCATGTGACTTCTTGGAGGTGGGGTGCCTACAGTAACCTCCAAATCGCCACCCACACGACATGTTCTCTAATTCTCTTCATCCAGCCCAGCCCAGCCACCCAATCTGCCACCTTCTCTGACAGCCCCAGAGCTCTGGCTGTAGGATGGAGCATGGACTGGGAAGCACAGAAAAGAATACATATGAGGTCCTCAGTAAAGACACTATACAGAGTCCCAGGTGAGATCCTGGTGCTTTGGATGAGGGTGTGGCAGGTGGGAAGAAAGAGAAGTAAGTGGCAGCTATCTTCTAAACAGCATGGATGCCCATAGTAATTCAACAATGGAAAGTTAGGGTTAACAGTGGGGTGGAAGGCAGATTGGCATGGGATAAGCAGTGCCGTGAGTGTAGGTAACTCTTTGGAGAATGTGTCTGTGGGTACACAGAGAGATTGTGTGCTAACAAGCTGGCAAAGGAGACTCATGGGAGAAGTTGTTTCTATGGAGTATTGTTTTGTGTTAAGTTGGAAAAGTTTGGGCATGGTGAAATGTGGATGGGAAGGATTCAATTGAAGAAGGAAATGATAAATATACAGGAGATAAAAGAGGACAATTTAAGGGAAAGTTTTCCAGGTATGGGCAGCAGAACAGCCGTGGAAGCCTTGATTTTAGAGAGTAGAAAGGACACCTCTATTGTAACAGAAATAAAGAAGAAGATGACCAATGCAGGTGAGATTTCAAATTAGATGGAAAGAAATTGTATGATTTCCCCTTACAGGATTCCCATTTCCTCTTTGAACTAAAAGGAAACATGTTTAGAGTGAGAAGCGAGAAGGGAAAGTGGAGATTTGAGAAAGTTGCATCTTATAATTCAGGTTAGCTAAGCAAGGGTGTATGAAAATGAATGTTAGTAAAACAAAGCAAACAAGGGAGGGGAAAGGGAGGTAAGGAATGGGGGAGCAAGGACTGTAGAATAGAAACTTGTGGATTTTCTCTGATGTATTTTATGTTGTGCATGGAACCTTAATGGCATTCACCACCCGGGATCTTATTATAAAATGTGGATGAACACTTCATGCTGTCACAAAGGGGAATTTTGTCAGCATGTCACAATATTGTAGATACAGAAGGGGCCTTGGAGATTTCCTAGTCCAATATCCTTATTATAGGAAAATCCATGCCTATATGAACTTAGGAGTGTCAAGATTATCCATGGCAGAACCAGACTAACTAATACCACATCTCCCATACCCAGGATACACTGGACCCCAGCCCCACGGCCAGGCCCCACTAAGGTGGGGAGTCATTTCAGGCACTTGACTAAAGCAAAGGGTTGGAGATTACAATGAACCTGCCTTCTCCTGCCCAGAATCAGCTGCTGGACCTTCCAGAAGGACTCTTCCTGAATTCAGGCAGGAATTCCTGGAGCCACTTCTGCTTCTGTGTGCAAAGGTCCTGCCTCACTGTTGGGTTCGAGAAGTTCCTATAGTGATTTAGCAGAATTGAGAAAATCCATTGGACTGGGATTCCAGAGCTCCCTTATTTGATGGATTTAACTCCAAGATGAAGAAGTCGCTGTTAGGTAGCCTGAGAGTCCAAGTTTTCTTTATTGTTCCATCTTTTTGCTAGGTGAAATCAGCCAAGTTAAACTTCTCTGTGCCATCTATTACCATCGCCAGCCACACACTATGCTGTTTGCACTCCCAGCAGCTCAAAGGAAGTCTTTCAAAACTGGACTTACTCGTTTTTCTGAGTTTGGAGAGCAAAGTCCTCAAGTCACCATGCTTTGCTATTTTCACCTCATTGCATCTTTTATTCCCAGATCATAAAGGCCCCAGTCTCATTTTACAGATGAAAGAATTAAAGAAGGTGACACATAAACACCAAACAGTTCTGTAATACCCCTGAGGATGTTTATAATAAAGAACAGATTCAAATTAGGGCATACAATAGGTTTTATTGTTTCACATAATGATATGAAGGCACTTTGGCACAAAATAAAATAAAATTGTGTTCACAAGCTGTTCAGAATTTATCATTTCCTTTTTATTTTGCATAATTTCAGTAACCCAGTCTCCCATCTATCACCATGGAAGATACTGTCTCCATAGTCATCATGTCTGACTGAATTCAGCACCAAGGTCCCACCACTGCCTCAGAGAAGAACTCAGACAAAGTACAAAGCCTGTACCATTGCCACCAGAGCCTAATGGGGATCCCATCTCTCTGGGAGGATGGAACATTTTGTTTCCTTCTATGTCATGATAATAACAGCCACAATTATTGTTCTTGGGAATGGGAGGCCTAGAATAGGGACCAAAAGAAAAAGACAATGGAAAGCTAATATATCATTAACATGCCTTTGGGGAAGTTCCTTTGGCAACTACAAATGCATTATCCAGGACCCATTTGAAGATAGCAATCAATTTAATTAATTTTAAATGGCTTTGCACATTGAAAAAGCCTAGGACTAACGAAAATGGGAACCTGGTGCAGATGTATTCTAAGGAAACCATCATTAAGGATAGCTCAACTCTCCCCCTATCAGTGAGCTTGAGGCTGGCTTTCCATGCCACAATCCTTTAAAAATCACATGTGAGTGTAAGAAGCATAAAGGCAGAGGTGGTTTTAAAAGACCTGAGTTCAAACCTTGACTCTGCAATTCATCCGTTGCACAGCATGAGTAGGTTACTTAACATTTCTAAAGGCTCAATCTATAATTTTTGGAAGATTTCCATAGTGGCCATTAAAGTATGATATTAGAATCTCCAAACACTTCCCTGAAATTCTCTTCATTTATCATATATCTACTGCTGGTGCACACAGGCTTGTTTTGCTATCTGCTCAATCGTCTAATCCCATGGTACCTATCTGATCTGCACAGTGCCTGAGAGCATGTGGTGGATGGTTAGTGGGTTCATCACAAAACTACCTGTGTGTCCCGCCTCTGCACCCAGCCATAGAGCTTGAAGGAAGCATAAGGCTCCATCTCTGGTCTCTGGGAGTCTTGGTTCACATTCAAGAGATGGAATGTACACTCCCACGGAAAGCTAAATACCACTCAGGGCCATCTGCACTTCATGACTTGTGAGTGGCACACATATTGGATATCAGAGAAAGAAATGAAGGAAGAATACTCTTCCCAGAGAGGAGAGCTAGACTTGGAAGATGAGTAAAAGTCCGGTTATTCACTGCTTATTTAGACAGGGAGACAAAATAAAATGAGAGATATATTTAATACTTCCAGACTAGAGCCCAGCAGATGGGAGGAGCCCAGTTTTTCCAGGTGGGTTCCATCTCCACTGCATTCTTAAAATCCTTCCAAGCTTCCTCCATCACCAAAGAGGGACAATGAGCTGCTGAGTCTATTCTTGAGAAAGAGCCCAGGTAGTGACCCAAGAAATGCCAACCCTCACAAACCATGACCAAGGAGTTTGAAGTTAATACCCTCCTATGCACTAAGGTGTATGTCCCGGTGGCACTATCAGCATCAAACCTAGGGCTTCCCAGGCCAAGAAGTTAATTCCAGCAAATACAGGAAATAGTTCTTAAGCATTTGTGTCCTGAAAGAAGTAGTATGATGGCTAAAAAGATTAAGACATGATCTCTGCTTGTAAGCTCATAGACCAGCAGCATGAGTCAGACAAGTATATCTAGGACTACTCTACAAGACCAAATACGCTTAGTGACAGAAGAAATGTGTGCTGTTGAAGTTGAAGGAAGAACACAATTAGATCATGTGGGAGAGACCAAGAGAGGTTTCTTGCAGAACTGGAAATGGCATTTCTGTTCCCTTTCCTTCATCTATGAACTGATAATATTTATACATATATTATAGCATCATTATAAGTATTAAATAAGTTATCCCATGCTAAAAACTAGGGATCACTCCTGGCACATACTAAGTACTTAGTAACTGTTAGCTGATTTTTGTTTTTAACTGAGAATAGCTTTGGAGGGTTGGTAGCATCTTATAGATAAAAATGAGGGTGGAGGAGTGCCATCTACGATCAAAGCAAAGGTAATATCTGCCCTCATCCAACTAGTTATCTTGTAACCAGGGAGAAAAGAATCTGAGGAAACTATAAGCCCAGCAAGCCCACTCTGTTGGGAATAAAACAGAAGCTTCATATAGAATTGTGGCAGAGAGGACATAGAGAAAGTTTGGGGAGCACCTTGAATGTCAGTCTGGTGAGTTTGAACAAATTCTTGGCTCCTGCCCATGCTTCCATTACAGATAATAACCCAGTCATCCATACCATCTTAATCTGGCAAACCCTGTAGATGTACCCAATTCTGTGTGTGGCATCACCACTCAGCTATTAGAGTGAACTGTCCTTGGGGCATCAAAATTGCAAGTTTTCAGAAAAGCGAGGCAAAGTTATTGATTAGTGCTTTCTTTTGTGCCTTGTGTCTCCTTGGCTGGACAAACATTAGCTGCATTTGTCTGAGAACCCTTGCTTCATTCTCACTCAGCAGGATAAGGATCGGGCAGACCATGCAATTCAAGTGCCAGGGAAATGGCTGAAAATATATACTTTAGACATAAGTACAGAGATGCACAGTACTTAGGACCAAGTGCAAAACTCATTTCCAAGCAAACCTTCCTTTGCAGGAGGAAAATACTAATCACACGACAAAGTAGAATCATGGAGCAGTCAAGAAGCAATGAGTGATCAGGGGCCAAAAGGATGGGTCCAGTGTGAGTGCTCTCAGCGGAAGACCTGGGGGGCAGAGAGTGTTCAGAAAGTAAGGAAGATCTGTGGGAGTCAAGGAAGGCTTCCCAGAGATGTAACATTAATAGGTGGAGAAAGACCAGGGAGCCAGGAAATCTCAACAACCTATTTCATTCGTTTATGTATTAATCAATATGGTTTGAGCACCTGCTGTGCATCAGGAATTATGCTGGGTATTAAAACAATGATCATGGTAAAGTTCCTGTCTGTATGGAGCTTACATACAAGATGAGGGGAGGGGAGCAGAAAATAAGTGAAAAGGGAAATAAGTATATACTATCACTAAAAAAGTGCTATGAAGGAAAATATAGGTACATTCAGGAAATGGTGGCATGCTATTGATTGAGTGGTCAGGGTGGATATATTAGTTTGCTCAGGCTGCCCTAACAAAATATCACAAAGTTGGTGGCTTAAACAACAGAGATTTATTTTCTCACAGTTTTAGAGGCTAGAAGACCAAGATCATGGGATTGGTGTGTAACCACTATGCTGTACACATGAAATTAATATAAAATAATATTGAATGTCAACTGTAATTGAAAATTTAAAAAGGGGTGGGGGAAGGGAAATAAGAGGTCCAAATTCCAGGTGTAAAACAAATAAGTCACGGGGATGTAAGGTACAGCATGGGGAGTACAGTCAATAATATTGTGATAGCGTGGTACAGTGTCAAATGGTTGCTGGACTTACCATGGTGGTCACTGCTTTAGGTATATGAATGCTGAATAACCATGGTGTACCCCTGAAATGAATATAATATTATATGTTAGCTATGTTTAATAAAAAATCATTTAAAAAAATGCTTCAGGGTTGGTCTGCTCTAGGTCCTCCCTCCTTGACTTCTAGACAGCCACCTTCTCACTGTGTCCTCACATGGTCATTTCTCTGTACACGTGCATCCCCGGTGTCTCTTGGTCCAAATTTCCCCTTCTTATAAGGACACCAGTCCAAAAAAATTAGAGCCCACTCTAACAGCCTCATTTAAACTGAATTACCTCTTTAAGGACCTATCTTCAAAAACAGTCACATTCAAAGGTACCAGGGGCCAGGGCTTATTGAATTTGGGGGAGACATAATTTAACCCATAGCAGTAGGTATTTCTGATGGAGTGACATGTGAATAGAAATCTGGATGCCATGAAGGATTAAGCCATGAAGCTTCCTGGAGAAAGACAGAACAGCTAGGAAAAAGCATGCTTGTCATGTTCTAAAATGGGTAAATGAGATGGGCATGGCTGGAAAAATAAGCAAAGAGAATGTGGGAGACAAAAGTGAAGAAGTAGCCTGGAACCAGAATGCATGGGGTTTATAAGCCATGTTAAGTAAGGATTTTGAAATTTGGTGAGAAAAATATTTGGAGGGTTTTGAGCAGATCAGTGACATATTCTGATTTATATTCTAAAATAATTACTCTGGGTTGTGACTGAGAAATAGGCATAAGGAACGTGAGTGGAAACAAGGGGACCAGTTAGGAGCCTATTGTGATTGTCCAGAAGAAAGAGGTTGGTGGCTTGGACCAGGAATTATAGGGAGGTCATGGAATTTCTATGCTATCCTATCTTCTGGTCCCTATACTAGGGATACAGTCAGCTGAGTGATAAGACAGAGTTGGAGGAGAGCTCACATCTCCCCCTTCAAGAGAGAAGGCCAAGTCAGGGACTGGCTGGAGATCTGTCACCGAGTTAAAATGCAGGCATTTTGCAAAGGACTTGAGATCCAGAGTCGTACAGAAATCCACCCACACTCAATTCCCCAAAGGCCCATCAATCCCATCCAATTAACAGTGAGCCAGACGGGGAGCACGAGCCAGCCTTCCCACTGATTTATGGCAATCCTGGAGATCAAAAGCATAGCTAAATAAAAATTTCCACAGTCAGCTCTCAATTAGCCACAATATTGGAGCAGAAATGTCACTGATAATCCAAATACCTCATATTTAGAGTTATTGCATTAGACAGGCTTCCCTATCCATTCAACATACTTCTTCCCTCTGCCCTATTTTGTTTATACCAATGTATGTAATTGTCACCCAATGGATAGAGCACAACGAATATCTCATGAGAGTAAAGAATTTAACCTAAATAATTTTCCTGACAAGATTTCAACATTCAGAGATCTTTAGACACAATAATCAAGGTAACTTACAGTTGAGTAGAACTTTCTAATTTTCAAAGCAGTTTAATAACTATTTTTTCCTATTCACTGTTCAGGACTGTTAGAGGGACCACTAATGCCCTGTCCTTTTATTACTATGAGTAGAATTCTCTCTAGAGTAAAATTCTTAGCCTTTCTGGAGGAATATGTAGTTCTTTGGTGACAGCCATGTTTCTGTTCTGAGGGAGGGAGTATTTAAAAACAGTACCCAGAGAGGAGATCCAAGATGGTGGAATAGATAAACATTGTGCCTGCTTCCTTCCATGAACACATTAAAATTATAACGAAATTATAGATCAATCATTCTGGAGAATCATCTGAAGTCTAGCTAAACAGTTTTATAGCTAAGGATACAAATAAGAAGCCACATTGAGAATAGTAGGCGAGGCAGAGATGATAGAGTAGTCCTAAACCTCCATGTGGCAGTTAAGAACAAGAGAGATATCTTGGCTGCAGGGGTTCCCCCTGAGGAGTGAGGGACCCCAGATGCAAACCAGTCTCCCCAGCCCAGAGTACTGGAACTAGGAAGAGGAGCCACCATAACATTTGGCTGTGGAAAACAGTGGGATTTTGACCAGCCAGTGGGATGAAAGATGGCAAGAAACCAAGGCATCCTTTTAAACAGTCCATGAACAGACTCACTCACTTGCAGACACTCACCTTGGGCTCCGGCGGAGAGACAGGAACCCAGGGAGTGTCAGAGACATATGCGGGGAAGACTGAGGTGTGTGACTTCGTAGCAAGGGCTGGAGGACAGTTGCCATTTTCCCTGTGTGAGGTCCTTCCCCAAAGCAGCAGGCAGATGGGTTCCTTCTTTCCTGTGTTGAGCCCTCCCCCACAGGTGAAATCTTAATATGATTGGCCCGGTGAGCTCCACTCACTCCACCTGCTGACTCACTGAGCCCCACACCTCCACCCCACCCAATTCACACAACAGCTGAGGCACTTTCTCCCTGAGAAGCCAGCCCCGCCCATATTACACTCTTAGAAAACTCTTGAGGGTCTGAGGGCCCCAGGTGAGCAGTGAATGGCCTTGATGTGCACTGAGACTTTTGCCAGGTTCAGCAATGGCACCAAACCAGAGTCTACATTAACTGTTTACCATAACTCTTCCCATTCTAGTGACTCCCTGAGACCCTGCCTCACCCAGCTTGCATACAGCATGCGATTTTATCAGTAGCTGAACCTTAAGGGAGCCAGCAGGTGGCAGCAGGCCTTTGGTTGACCTGGCATTTTGCCAAGCTACCCAAGCCCCGTACTGCTGGCAGACATCCTTGGTTTGCAGTGTGACCTTTCTCACGTGCCTCCAGGGTTAGCATAGGCAGGGAATAACTGCAGATCACTTCGTAGCTCCTATCAGGTAGCCCCCACCAATCACAGGCAGAGGGTAACCTGGGCCTGCACCAGAGCCCCTCTCAAGAGGCCCCAGAACCAACATACTTGGAGGTTGGCTCAGACCATACCCAACTGGAACAGCATAAATAAATAAGAACCCCCCCAAAATGAGAATAGTTTAAGAGACCTCTGGGACAACATCAAGCATACTAACATTTGCATCATAAGGGTACCAAAAAGAGAAGAGAGAAAGCAAGGGATTGAGAAAACCTATTTGAAAAATAATGACTGAAAACTTTCCTAATCAGGCAAAGGAAATAGACATATAAGTTCAGGAAGCTCAGAGAGTCCCACACAAGATGAACCCGAAAAGGACCACAGAAAGACACATTATAATTAGAATGGCAAAGGTTAAAGACAAAGAGAGAATCCTACATAAAATCCTACTCATAAAAGCACCAAGAGAAAAGCAACTAGCAACTTATAAGGAAACTCACATAAGATTGTCAGCTGATTTCTCAACAGAGACTTGGCAGGCCAGAAGGGATTGGCACAAAATAGTCAATGTAATGAAAAGCAAGGAGCTACAATGTAATGAAAAACAAGGTAGAATAACCTTGGGGTTACTCTACCCAGCAAGGCTATCATTTAAAATGGAAGGGCAGACAAAGAGAGTCCCAGACGAGAAAAAGCTAAAGGAGTTCATCACCACCAAACCAGTATTACAAGGAATGTTAGAGGAACTTCTTTAAGATGGAAAAAAAAAAACAATCAAAATTATTAATAATCAAATGCCAATAGCTACATATCTATCAATAATTACTTTCAATGTAAGTGCATTAAATACTCCAAACAAGAGACATATGAGGGCTCAATGGATAAGAAAACAAGACCCTTACATATGCTGCCCTTAAGAGAATCACCTCAGATTAAAAGATACACACAGATGAAAAGTAAAGGAATAGAAAAAGTTATTGCATGAAAATGGAAACAAACAAAGAAGCTGGGGTAGCAATACTTATATAAGACAAAATATAAACTTTAAAATAAAAGCTATAGCAAGAGATAAAGAAGGACCTGGTAACCTCACTTCAGGGTATTTATCTGAAGAAACCCAAACACTACTTCAAGGGGATGTGTGCATCCACATGTTCACTGCAGCGTTATTTACAATGGCCCAGATGTGGAGGCAGCCTGGGTGTCTGTCAATGGAAGAATGGATTAAGAGGAGGTGGTACATATATACAATGGAATATTGATCGGCCATGGAAGGGAATGTGTTCTTGCCATCTGCAGAGGCATGGATGGACCTGGAAGTTATTGTGTTGGGTGCAGTATGTCAGACAGAAAAACACAGATGCTATGTGATTTCACTTATATGTGGAATCTAAAGAACAAAATAAATAAACAAAATAGAAACAAACTCATAGATACAGAGAACATTTTGGTGGTTGCCAAATGCGAGGGAGGTTGGGGTGAGTCAAAATGGTGAAGGGATTAAGAAGTACAAATTGGTTGTTACACAGTAACGATGGGGATGTAGGGTATAGCATAAAAAATAATATTGTAATAACTATGTATGGTGTCATATTGATACTAGATTTGTTGGGCTGGTAGATGGAAGGGATTTGGGGGAAGGGCGAAAAAGATGAAGGGATTCAGAAGTACAAACTGGCAGTTACAAAATAGTCAAGGGGATGTAAAGTAAAGCACAAAAAATATAGTCAATAATATGGTAATAACTATGTATAGTGTCAGGTGGGTACTAGACAAGTCAGGGGGATCACTTCTTAAATTACACAAACGTCTGACCACTATGTGCACACCTGAAATTAATATAAAATAACATTGAATGTCAATGGTAATTGAAAAATTAAAAAAGGGGGTAGGGAAGGTAAAGGGGAATAAGAGGTCTGAATTTCCAGGTATAAAACAAATAAGTCATGGGGAGGTAATGTACAGCATGGGGAATATAGTCAATAATATAGGATCACATGGTACGGTGTCTGATGATTGCTGGACTTATCATGGTGATCATGTCTTCAGGTACATACATGTTGAATAATTATGGTGTACATTGAAACTAATACAATATTGTATGTTAGCTATATTTTAATACAAATCTTAAAAGAATAAAATAAAAATAAAACAATACCCACGTGTGCTCTTGCTTTCTTTCTTGCTCTAGAGGATCTGAAACACTAATTCCACAGTAGCTAGTTGAGCAGACAAGCTTCTGCTTTTCCCTTTGATGGGCAGTCCCAAGGTCTTAACTGGGAAGAGGGTGGGAAAGGCAACTGGAAGGGGCACAGTTGCAGCACCAGGCTCGGTTCTGCAATCCAGCTTTCTGTAACAAAGGCAGCACTCATATCCCTACCTATCTGGTTCCGGTCACTTCACTGATTGGTATCCAACACCCTAGACAATGATCTTGAAATTTGGAGTTGCCAGTCAGATAAAGGCAAGAAAAATAACTGAAATTCAATCAAAAATAATGTTAATATCCAGAAAAAAATTTAACCCTGAAAACTAAGAAGCAAAACTAAAAATAATTAAATTGGGTCATGCTGACAGATCTTTTGAATTAAACCGGAAGATGTTAAGAGTCAAAAATGTAAAATTTCACCTCAGTGGGGATGAAGATTTACTTGAGTAGCCAGTCGAATTAAGTCAAGCATATTTTATAAGGAATGAGGGCTGTGTGACTGACTCCTTTAAATTATGGAGGCCTTGTTATAGATAGAAATAGAGCCCTGGACTGGATACCATCACTAACAAAAAATTCAGTCAGTTCTGGGGCCAAAACCTTTCATTGTGCAACCTTACTTCTGGGAAAGGTATCTCCCAAGTTATCTTAGGGTGATATAATTGTTTAATTAGTGGACAAACATCTTTTAACCAAGACAACTTAGAACTAACTATGCAATTGTATAAGAAAATGACATTTTTATCATTTTTGTATTTAAGAATTCTGTAATATTTTTAAAAAATATTCTTCTTGCAGATGAGGCTTGCAATTTCCATTTAAAATGCACAAGTGAATAATTAACGTGACCTTTTAAAACTGAAAAGTTTCCAAATTCATATTCACAGCATAGAAACATTTAAAATAATTCAAATTCACCACGATTATAAATTTAATGTATTGGATTATCAGCTATTTAAGTACTTGGCCCCTGTTTCTCCAAGTCTCCCCCACGGACCCCTTGCATCGTAAACACTTGATGTCGTTGGTGAAGATCCAGTTTCCTGGATCCCACCTCAGACATGATGGAGTCCAGGAACCTCATTCTAACAAGTAGCCTGGGTGATTCTTAGGTATATTTCAGTTTGAGAATGACTGTTTCATGCAGTGAGGATAGATCATTTTTTAAAACCATTACTGTATAGTCCCATAAAAGTATAGATATTACACATCCAGGATAACACTGAGGATGCTAAATTCATTGTGGCTTCCTCCCCGACAGAAGGAAGTTGCAGTCATTCTATAAACGTCCCCTGCCGCGACTCCTCAGCCTTCAGGGGACCCCCAGATTCTGCCTCCTTTCCAGATTTATTGACTTAGTTCTCCATCTTCAGTGTCTATTTCCACTGTTTATATACGCTTCATTTCTTCGCCCCTTACATTTGTGATCAGGTCAACTTCCTAAATGGCCCTGTTCCCAGCTTCTCCCTCCCTGCCCTCTCCTAGGCGACTTCTTGCCCTTCCCGGACTCCACTCTCCACAGCCCAAGAAAGGATCTCCCATTAGACCCTTCACCTAGCCCAGGTCCCCAGAAACACACTTGCTCCCCGACTTCAAAGAGAAGCGCATTTGTGCATGATGATCTTTGGTGTAGCTCTGTCCTCTGGGTGGGGGCAGGGGTTGTCCTGACCCTCCAGCACGGCAGCTTAGATAGGCTTTGCAGCCCCATTAGTCACAGTGCAGTCCTTGGATGCTTGTTAGAATGCAGAAATGAGGCTCCTCTCCAGATGTACAAAATCAGAACTGGCATCTTAACAAGATCCCCAGGTAGTCCTGGATACACATTAAAGCTTGACAAACACTGCTTTGAAACACTTTTTCATGGAATGTTAATTAATCTGAAGAGCCCATGCTGAATCTTCCAAATATGGGAAAGACCCTCAGACCAACTATTTCAGACGGTAATTAACGTGCAGGATAATTACCTGTGGCTCTTGGTAAACATGCAGATTTCGAAAAACCCCGCCTGGAGCGTCTGCTTCAGTAGGTGTGGAATCTGCACTTTCAGAACCACTACCAGTTAACCCCATGAGCCTCATGGAGAAGGAACACTGGCGTGGGTGGGGGTGGGGGTGGGGGGAAAGGAACAAGGAATGAGCCAAAGTCAGAGCTGCCCTTCCTGGCTCACACGGAAACCGAGCTTGAGACAGAAACTGTCTGATGGGCCTAACCATGAGCTAGAAGGCTGGTCCAAGTCCTTGTCTAAGGACCATGGAACCTTCCATCAAGCATGTGAGCCATTTACACAATTTCCAAATGAAGTTGTATTGTTTTAAACCCAGTAACTCTTTAAAGGCTGTACATTTGTAACAGTGCACCTGTGTCTGTATTTGATGTTGTATAAATGTGTCTCCAGAAATGCATTTCTGTGATTGGTGTTTAAGTCCACAAATGCTAAAGAGCTCATAAGTATTTTGTTTTCTCCCTTTGCTTACCTGCCCACTGTGCCCACACCAGCAGATGAAGCTTCGTTTGTCATGGGAAACTGACTTCTCTTTTCAGGAGCACGCTGATACACTGATGGGTCGGGGGTTCGATTGCTACTTCTAAATGAATTGTAGGGCATAAAAAATGCCTGGTACTGAGTCACATCAAAACAATTGCTCTGATGATTTGCGATAAATGAAGCCAAATAGCAGGATTTTGTAAAGATTAAGAACGAACATCTACTTGTTCTCAAACTTTTTGGGAAGGAAAAGACAAACAAGCATGACGTGTTTACTTCTGGAGCAACTAGGTGTGACCATGCTCCACTCCATTTACTCATAGGCCAAGATAAAACTGAAGAAGCTTGAGTCTTATTATTATAAGGGATTACTTAGAGACTGCCTTGGGAAAAAAAAATCGCATTTAATACAAAAATGTGGACAGTGCTTTTGAATGGATGATAGACAAATTATTTTTTAACAATTTGGTTGAGGCATAATTTATATACCTCAAAATTCACCCATTTTAAAGGTATAATTCAATCATATTGAGAGCAATTACTCAGTTGTGTAACCATCATCAAAATTTCATTTTAGAACACTTCCATTACGACAATAAAATCCCTTGTGTTCACTTACAGTTAATCCCTATTCCTACTCCCAGCCCGGGCTACTACTAATCTAAACCAAATTATTTTTAAATACCTTTGCTGGGAAAATGATACTTACATCATTGGAGCAATAATCCCAGAGGGGAATGTTAGGGAAAACTACAAACAGCATTTTATCTACAAAAATAATCAGGCTGCTTACACGCAGAACGCACCTGAGTATACTGAGAATAACAAATATTTGGCAATCTATGCCTTGAATTATATTTAAACCTAAAACAGAATCCATGGGCTGTGAGCCAATCTTGGCAGGAATCACAATGCCTGAAAAGACATTTACTAGTACAGTTAAGTCCTCACTGAATGCCGCCAATAGATTCCTTGACTTGAAGCAAAATGGAGCATAGCAAAACCAGTTTTACCATGGGCTCATTGATATAAAGAATGAAGTTCCTAGGACATCTTATCAACACTATTCACAAAACGATGTTATTCTAGGACTTGCTGGTGGAGCACAGGCAGAGAGGCGACCTGGGCTCTGGTGACATTTATAACCTGTTTCAAGGGGCTCTGAAAAACACTGAGAAGAGTACAAATTCTTTTGGAATAAGAAACATGTATTGGGTTGTCGGAAAAGTCATGACGTATTTTTCTATGTTTTTCATTGCAAAAACGCATCATGACTTTTCCGACAGCTGAATATTTTTGTTATGACTTGATGTGGTTTCATATATTGCTTATGCCATTGGATTACTTAGATGCTTGTTTTCTCCAATATTCATTTGTTTCACAAACATTTGAGTGCTTACTGTGTGATAGCGCTGGGATAGAATGCTCAGCAAAACAGACAGTCGTCCTCCCTTCACAGCGCTTCCAAGTTAATGTTATGTCATTTGAAGAGCTCATGCAAATCAGCAAGAAAATCACAACCCCCATAGTAGAGCAAAATAGCAGCCTGTGCATTTATTTGGCCAGCAATTAAGAGGGTTTTGGAACTAGCGGCCTAACCCCCTCACATCCTACAATAGTTTCTCCCGAGTAATGGGTTGAGATTTTGGGGACCTTAAGATAAGAACACATTTTGCATGTGGGACAGATGTGTATCTTTGAGGACCAGAAGGTAAACTGTGGTAGGTAGAATAATGACACCGCCCCCTCCCCCCCGCCAAAATATATATATATCCAGTCTCCAACCTGTGAATATGTTACCTGACATGGTAAAAGGGAACTTGCAACTGGATGACAAACCTTGAGGACAGGGAGATTATCCTAGATTACATGAATAAACCCAACCTAATCACATTAGTCCTTAAAAGTAGAGAACCTTCCCTGGCTGCATTCAGAGAGAGAAATACAATAGACGATAGAGAGATACACGTGCAGATTTGGCCCATTGCTGCTGGCTCTGAAGACAGAGGAAGGGGCCCATTAGCCGAGGACTGTGGATGGCCTCTAGAAGCTAGAGAAGGCAAGAAAGCAGATGCTGCCTCCAGAAAGGAAACGCAGTGCTGTCAACACCCTGATATTAGCCAAGAGAGACTCATTTCAGATTTATGAGCTACTACACTGTAAGATGATCATTTTGTGTTATTTAAGACACTAAGTTTGTGGTAGTTTGTTATGAAAGCCATGGAAAAAAAACACAAAAAAAACTAATACATCATGTTAGCCAATTTTTAAACCTCTCTCAAACCTGTTGTCCTTACTTATAAAATGGGATAATGGTACTGACAGAATTGTTATAAGGATTTGATGTCATAAACTGTAAAGTGGTAAGCACTGTGCCTGTTGCCTAAAGACGACTTAGAAAGCGGCTCAAAACAGATCCACCAAAGAGCATTAAAAAGAAGGCTGAGGAAATGCCTCTCATCACAAGTCAGAGGGCTCACACTTTGTTTCAGAGCCTGGGACCAATAAGATATATGTGAGCTTAGGGATTTGCGTCCTTTCTCTGGGCTGCAGGTCTTCCAAATTAGGAATTTGAGTTAGAAGGTTTATTTCTAAGGGCACCTTCTGTTCTGACATGGATGAATAATATAAATGAAAAGCCATTAAACTTTTGCATTCAAGTGTGAAGGAATAAGATATTATTATAACAAAGATTTAATTCAATATTCGGAATTTGAGAAGGCCCTTACCTTATCAAACAGTTACCAAAGGGTAAGGCTTGAGTTGGCTGGTTGCTTCCACAGTAGTTGCCTCTGGTCTAGAAGAGAAAATATAGAAGCACTATATTTCATAAGGACTATGAAAATAAAATGTTTGCAGCTGTGCAGTATCTACCCACCACTCCAGTGTATGCATTCTCCTAGAATTAAGAGCCCAGGCAAAACCCTTCACAAAATAATCCCTGAAGTTATTTCAGACATTCGTCTGTGCACTTAGAGCATAAAAAGTGATAAAAGGCCCTTTCCTAGTACTATCTGGAAGCAGGTGTCAAATATCAAAAAGCTTTTAACTGTTTTCTGGTATAGAGCTATTGGGGAAGCAGTGAATACATGAGAGGGACTTTGGGATTTTGAGTGGAAGAAAAAGCTGTGTCCATGGTGGGTTCCTGGAATATTTCTGCTCAGCTTGTCAAAGCACAAATAAGGACTTGTTCCTTGGCAGGTATCAATCCCAAAGCCTGAAGCAATGGTCAGATCTGAGTGGAAATGATAGCTGCTCCATAGGAGACCGGGCTGTGCTGGAGCCTTAGGGCCTTCCCAGGACAAGCAGGGGTTTGAGTTACCTTTGGAAGACTTTGGTCCCTGAAGTGGGGGTCCTTCTGCAGACACTGGGTGTCAGCGGAGCCTGGCCTGACCTGGTCCCGGGGTCCCCTGTGAAGTCTGACCTGCAGTGAACTGGCTGCTGTTCCACAGAGCGGAGGGGCTGGCCTTGCCCTCCTGCAGACTTTCTGACTTCTTTTTCCTCTCTGTCTCCAAGGAGTCCTGGGTCGGGGAGATCTCAGCAGGGCTGCTCTCAAGCTGTCAAGAAATTAAGTTGTTTCGTTTAGAATTTTGCTCATTCCCTGGGTTGAAAATACTTAAATTTTAGCTTTTTGCTTCTTGTCTTTGAAAAAGAAAACAAAAAATAACTTGGGTTTTAAAGAAAATCACATGAAATCTGAGAGAAAAGGAGTGTTCTTGTTCTTATACACAATTGTTGGGAATATAAATCCATAAAATTATTTGATGGGCAAACTGATAAAACCAGTTTTATAAATTGTGTGTATCCTTTGGCCCAATGATTCCATTTCTAGGAATGCATCTTAAGGAAGTAATCATAATAAGTGTATTAAGCTATATATAAAAACGTAATCATTGCAACATAGTTTATTATAACTTAAAAAATGGCAACAACCTAAATATTCATCATCAGGGGATCGGTCAAATATATTTTAGCACCACTACAAAAATGGAATATTAGTCAGATCTTTCAAAAATGAAATATTTGTTATATGTACTATGTTAAATATATCAATATGTATATAACCACTTATAGAGAGAGAGATTTGGAAAGATGCCTGGTTTATCATTTTAATTAAAGAGGTATAATAGGCACTAGCAAGTATAATAATAAACTATTTCTATAAGGAATGTTTACATTTATTAATTAAAGTAAAGCCAAAAAGTACTCTTCAAAATTTTAACAGGATCAACAAAAGGTAATGATTGCATTGCAATTTCAATTAGCAAAAATTACCATAGCGTTAATAGATTACTCAACCACATCATGTCCCTTGGTGCTGGAAGCAGGTTATTGGGCTGTAGGGGACTTTGGGGGTGAAGGATAGGGCACTATAGAAGTAAAATGGCCCCCTGACCAGGTCTAGGGAATAGAAAAGTCCAGTTGCCAGTTCCCAAAGGAGAGGATGGAAGATGGAAGATGATGGCTTAGCCACCTGCCAGAAGACACAAAGAGGAGACAGGTGAGGTACCTACCAAGTGCACCTACCCAGGCACTAGTGGGTGGCATTTTACTCAGACAGGATGTAGGATGGGGCAAGGCCTGAGAGCTGTTGGAGCCAAGGAAGACCAGAAATCTATACTTGCAGAGACTGGGTGTCAGTTGGGTTTCTTCTAATTCTTATTACATGTTATAGGTGCCTTCCTTTTATTTTTTGTTTTGTCTGTAACTGTGATGGATTAAAAAAGACCACAACTTCTTTGCCATTTCTCCTATCAAGGGGTGGAGTCTGAGTCGCCTCTGATGACACTGAGTTTGGCCCTGTGAGTTGATTTGTCCAGTGGGTTATGAACCAACGTGACTCAAGCAGAAGCTTGGTAAGTGCTTATGCAGTGGGGTGTGTCTTCTTGAACTCTGCTGTGAGGTGGCCAAGCGGAAAGGAAGCCGGGGTACCTACTGGAGGATGAAAGGTTACGCAGTGGACGACAGAGGAGCCCAGGCCGACGGCCAACTCCCACTCCCACACGTGAGTCAGGTCATCTTGTACTGCCTAGCAATTCCATTTGTCATCTGAAATCATAAGAGCAAGCCCAGGAGAGACCAGCAGAAAAAATCACAAAATCCTGGACAATAACACATAAAAATGATTTTAAGTCCTAAGTCTGGGGTATTCAGTTACGCTAGATCAGGGGTCAGCAAACTGTGGCTCTTTGGGTACATTCCAGCTCAAAAGTTTGCCGACTCCTGGAAGAGCCAATCCCGTCCCTCACAACAATTTAAAAATTATTCGAAAGCCATAAATATATTTTTACATAATCACCATTATGTGAATACTATCCTTTAAAAATTTTATAAATGAAACTATGATAGTTTTATTTTCATTTTCAATTCTACTTCAGAGGCACAGTTCACGAGCCACAGTTTGCTGACCCGTGGCGGCTCTTCCATCTCAAAAGTTTGCGGACCCCTGCACTAGATGACTGATACAGTAGTTATTGGTGTTCCTTTTGTAATAAACTCCTGCCAGTCTCAGCTGTGCCATGGAGTAACAGCACTGGTCATAAAGACAGAGATGAAAATGGTGAAACTTGGTGGGACTGAGGCCAGACCACTTGGTCATTTACCACCACTTCCCCCTAACCTGAAAAAAGAATGTCCTTCCAAAGCAACTTCCTGCTCAAATCTTGGAGACCTTTACAGGGACTCATTACCTGACAGACCATTTTACCCTGTAGGGGGGTGATATGACCAGCCTTTCTGATACATGAGTAGAGAACAAACTAACCGTTATTTAATAGTAGCAAGAAGAAGATTGGATAGCATTTCTTGATTACATGCAACATAAAAGGAATAGAGGAGGTATAATTATTACCTTCATTGTTCAGATGGAGAAATTGAGCATCATAGAAGTCAAGTGACTTCTTGCCCAACCTCACAAAGCCAGAAAGTGGCAGGGCCAGGCTTCCAACTCAGGTTTGTCTGATGAGAAAGCCCTGTCAGCCATTATTCAATACTTCCTCTCAGATTTTATGCTTATTTCCCTGAACAATCCACTCCCATAGGAAATGAGTACCTTAAATTTCTGAATCCCAGTTTTCTCATATGGAAAATTGGAGCGTTGGCAGTGCCCATCCCACAGGGTTTGGGTGAAGATTAAGTGAGGTGGTGTGGTAGCTGGTCACAGTGGGAGTACAGGCAGCAGTGATGTCAATGGGGAAACCAGCAGAATCACTCATTTCAAAGGGAATGAGGACTCGCTGGTCTGGTTGCATCGATCCCTGAGAGAAGAGAGAGTTTCCGCCCTTGATTTAGAGTGGTGATTCGCTCTGTACTGCAATATCCCTGGGACATGCTAGATGATGTCACCCGAACCCACAAATTCAGCTTCTGCATAGGAAGGGACACAGAGGCCCCAAGAATAACTCCCATTACAAGGAATGGATATGCAGCTCTCCGCTTCCCCGGCCCCTGTCAACTGCCGCAGGATCTACATTCAGTGATACCGGTTGGCTGAAAAATGCCAGGAGTCCTGTGCAGTCAGTGCTGTGTGCTCTCTGCTGGCTGTGAGCTGGAGGAAATTGCTTGCCTCTCGCCTACTCACTTCCTGCTCCCTTTCCATTTCTGTTACTCAGGTGAACAACCAAATGAGAAGATAATAGGGTTTTGTTCCCCAGATTACACTGTGTACACTATCACCTATCTTTTGTGCCCAGGAGCATTTCCTCACAGGAGACTGAAGCCTGGAATTTGCTAAGGGACATGCAGAGTTTCCATATGCCTGCTCCGGAGATAAAAGCCCATGCATTTTAAATGCCATTAAGTTTGCTCCTCAGTAGATGATTCAGTTGTCATCAGGAAGGTTTTCAGCTGTCTAGCACCTTCCCTCCCCCACAATACAGGATAGATTTTGGGATTTTTGTTTGTTTTCATAAAACACAATGCTCCCTTTATCATCCACCGACTGCCCCTCCTTCTGAAAATGTGGGGAGGGCTACGTCACCCTTTGGGCACCCAAATACCTATTGAAGTCACCCTGACTTTAAAGATATAAATAAAATTGGCTTTGTTGCTTTCAGTTTTGATCCCTCATATGGGTGAAGTCTTATGGTTCTTGATTTTTTCTGTCTGACTTATTTTGTTTAGCATGATAATCTCAAGCAACAAAGGAACAAGACACAGAACAACTATTAAGTAACCTCCCTCTGTTCTTAGGAACTCACATTTCAGTTCAAAACAACAGGAGGTGCAGACATTCTGTGAGGGGACTCACAGTGATTATAAAAGCAATGTAACACAAAATTAGTTGAACATGATTTTTTGCCAGTAGATCAATGAAATATAGAATTGTGAATCAACGAATGATATGGACATGACACAGAGTAGGCATGGAAATGTCAGCTTGCTTTTGAAATCAGAACAGAGATTAATTCTGAAGAAGATGCTTTCAAGGAAATACAAAAGTGACCCAGCATAAAGCATCTCCACACCTCCTCTGAAAGGCACAAAAGTAAACAGAAGCTAGGAACAAGGGAGACTTGCCCAGTGTGGGCTGGATGACAGGACTGGCTGCCCCGTATTATGAAGTCCAGGCCCAGTGGGAGAAAGTCAAAGGCCCTGGGCGGGCTGGATGAGTGGAAAGTCACGAGAGAGAGTTCATTATCATCCAGGGCAGGATATTAGGACATCACACTAGAGGTAACGACATTCCACCGGGAAAATTCAAGAAAAAAAGAGAATCCATGGAACAGCGTGGGATTCAAGATGAGCGGAAGAACAACAGTAAAGCTTCGGAGTTAGTTGAGATTCCAACACAAATGGTCCTGTGCAGTTTCATTTGACAGTGTTTGTTTATGTCAGCACTCCTCTCAGAAACCCTTGGGCCTTCTTTACATTCCCATCAGTGCATCTGTAACACTTTTCAAAGAAAAGTGGAGCCAAACAGACACCATCCTACAAGATCCTGGGAGGAAGCACTCCAGCTTGTCAAGCAAGAAGAGTACAGATGCAAGCAGACCTTGGGATGCAGCATAAAAGAAGATGCAAGACAATGTAATTTATTGAAAGCATTCCATTAGCCACAACTGTAACCAAAGCAATATGAACATGGCTTTTCTGTTTATATCTAAATAGGGAAACTATGAATCAAATAGATATGTGTGAGATGGTGGCAGGGATGATAGTGAGCAGGAAGTCGAAATGAAATCTATTGATTAAAAACACAAATAAGAAGCTGAAAAAAGACTTTTATGCCACGAGGTCAATGAAATATAGGATTGTGAGTGGCATACTCTTTGCCACCACATCTTTAGTCTTGGAAACCTCCACTCTTATCTCCTACTGCCCCTACCTCACTGTAAATTGATACATATTTTAGTCTGAGTTCTTAGTTCAAGAGCTGGTAGAGGGAATGTGGGTTTTAGCTCCTCAATACAACCAGCTTCGTTATTATTCAAAGGTAACAACTGTGATATATTCCATTGTTGAGATATAATAGGTTTGGAAAACACAATAACATTCAATGACCAAACAGCTGGGATGTTTTATAACTGGGGGATAAAAATATCCATGACTTTCATCTAAAGAGCTTGGAGCTGTATATGTTGCCATATGTCCTTAGTATCAGGTCTTGAAACTACTTCACTGACTCAAAGTTCCAAAGAATTCCAGGACACATATCATAGAGACAAAACTAGTTAAGATCCAGTTGGTAGAGACCATCTATGTCGAATTCCCATAGTTCAGAAGGCAAAGTAATGAACTTACAAGTATAGACTTTAATATGCCCATAGAGTTTAAGGCCTCCCCAAAATTTCTAAAAGAAATGCAATACATGTTAATGTCTGACAATTGTCCCTTCTTCAGAAGAGAAGAAAGGATGGGCACAGAACATCAGTTTTCTCCAGTTCATACTAGGACTTCCTTCAATTTATCACACCCAGTTTCTTCTTAAATAACTAAAACAACTTCCAAGGTAATGTCTTTGTTCATATTTATTTTGAAATTAAAAGCTGTTTTAAAATGCTGACAAGGACATGATAAACTCTGACTCACTGCTGGTAGCAGTCTAAACATGCACAACCCATTATTTCCTGGTCACAAGACTGTTACTTTTGTCCTCCCAGCTCTGAGATGTATTAGGTTGTCAGAAAAGTCATGACACATTTTTGCAATGGAAAACATAGAAAAAATGTGTCAAGATTTTTCCGACAACCCACTAGAAACTTCGCTTGCCTTGGAAAGCCACTGGCTTGGGGGTTGTGTCTGCAATGTTCCCAATATTTATGTGAGACACGATCCGCCAAATGCCATTTGGAGACTTGGTGTTTGCACTGGAAATCAGACGTCTGGGGACCAGTTGCAAGCGAACATGAATCTGCCAGCTAAAGAGAGGCTCATCAAGAGAAAGAAAAAGCATGGAAAGCAAAGTAAAACAACAACACACCAACAACCCAAACCATAATAAAGTTGTAAATAGAATGAAGACGTTTGATAGTATCAATGATAGTCATGGAAATCACCAATTTGAAAATGAATTTACTTCGGATGAAATTAGATTTTTGGAATAGTCCCCAAAATATTAAGATACATCTCTCTAGGATGTTTGAATTCATACACTAACGCCTTTGTTATCAAAAGCTTGTCTTTTTATGTAAAAGGGAGAGGAAGAAAGAAGGAGTGGGATGGGAGCTGTGGAGAGGGAAAGGGGAAGAAGAAGGAGCGAGCCAAGATGAGGGGAAAATGTACCACAGCCAGGACATTTCCACCTGGATGGCGGGCAGTCATTCCTGATACTTACGTGGTTCAATGTTTTTGCATCTTTTTTGCCAGAGAATTCTAGGAAAGAAATGACTGATATATGCAATTGTAACAACAAAGCATATGTGCTGAAATTATAGATACTTCAAGCCATTATTTCATTGCATACACAGGACTTTGCATTCAAGGAGACGCATTCCTCCAAGAAGCTCAAGGCATTTTATAAAATCTAATTCCAATCAACCACTCTAGTAGGCACAATAATAAATCATTGTTAAGAGACTATTTTCAGTGGACACATAGAAATTTGTTTAAAACTCTGGTAATAGCTCTATGTACTTCTATTTCCTTGATTTCTCCAACAAAGCCCTCTTTAAAATAAACAGTTTCTGCAGGAAGAAGCCATGAGGGCTTTTAGGAAAAGGAAAGAAAAATAGGACTCTCTTTAGAGTTCCTTTTCATTGGTTTTCAGAACTCTTGGATAAAGTAGTGTGTCAAATGTCTAAATAAACAAAATGAGGAACAAAGGTTTAAAAACAAAAGTGATGATACCAGCTAGGCCCTGTTTGCACTCCAAGGCTCATGTTCCATCCTCTTTACCCTGCTCTGTGCCTAGGAGGCCAGCCTCTAGGGTGCATCTCTGACCCCCATGCTTCCCACCTTCCTGTTGGGTCCAGCCGTTGGGGAGGGCACCAGCAGGCTATCTGAGGGCAGGAGCAGATGAAGATGTGGGTATTTATTTTCCTGTTCCCTCCGTGCTGGGCCACAGGACATGGCTGCTTCCTACAGTCACAGCTCCTGTCCGTCTGGTAGCCCCATCAGCAGTTTCAGTTCTTGTGGCATTGAAGGAGCCCATCTCTCTCCTTCTACCCCTCAGACTGAAGGTGGCACTGGCTTCTCACTGCTGCCAGGCCCTCCGTGTCACCATCCCTAATTAGCATCCTTGACTCTGCCCACTCCTTATTAATCGCCCTTCAATTACTCCTTCAAGTGGGCCCTCTGTTTCTTGTCATGACTCTGATCATAAGAGTGACTTTGATGGCTTTGATCTTGTCATCAGAGTTGTGCCAAAAGAAAGATCTACACTGTGCCCTGGGGGTGCTTGTCTTTTTGAGATCAGATTTCTCCCTTTTCCAAAGAGGGGAAAAAAACATTCTCATTGTGCAGGAATCAACAATGATGATGTCTACCCCGGAGAAAAAGTGTTTGCAGTGTAGAAATCTATGTATGGCTGTGAGCAGTGAATGACTGGGAGGGAAGGAGGAAAGGAGTGGGGAGCGGGGAGGGAGGCGGGAAGGAGAGGGGAGAGAGAGAGAAAGCGAGAGCGAGAGAGACAGACAGACAGAGAAATGGGAGGAGGCTCTGCAGAAGCCGTGGAGGATGGGCTGGTGCAGCCAGTGTGCAGAGAGAAGGAGAAAGAGCAAAGTAGGGGAGGGAAGTAGACATGAGGAGCTTATAAGAGCCAGGAAGCAAAGCCCTAGAAACCAGTGACACCCTTACCTGCCGGGGGACGTCCATCTGCAAGTCCCTGCCACATGATTTGCAGGGACAGAGATCCTACAAGAGGTGAAAGAGAGCTGATCACTGGAGACAAGGAAAGGGTCACCTAAGCAGACAGAAGGGAGGGTGAAACAAGTATGGTCAGTCCCTCTTGGCTGAAGGACAGATAAAAATTCCTTAGAGATGAGAAAGAACTTGAACTCAATGCAACTTTATACAGTTCACTTAGAGGTGAAATGTCAGACATCTGAAATTAGTGAAATAATTTAATTTAAATGTTGTACAAACCTAATTATAATGTGATCTAATTATAACGTGAGTCCTTCTTAAGCTGTATGGTTGGTCTTAATAGCTCTCTTTTTAGAAGTAAGGGAAGCTCCACTTTTGTATCTGAAATTATTCAATGCCAGGTGGATCTGATCAACCCCTTGTTTATTTACTGGGTGCCCAGGTGGGGAGAGGCTCTACTGAGCGCCCTTGACAGAGAAAGGTGAGGGATCTGATCTCTGAACACAGAGTTATGTTTTCAGGAAAAGGAGAGGGGGCAGCACAGAAAACTTTAAACGTTTAGAGCAGCCACAAATATCTCCTGTGCCAATTTCCTTTACCTGCCATTTTACAGATGAGGAAACTGAGGTCCCAAAAGGATTAAGGACTTACCCGCTCTTACAAGGCCAGCACTAGACTGCAGCTCCCTGTATTCTCAGAATACTCCTGTCCAGAGAGGATAAATGGCCAGGGTCACATCTCATTCTCAGGGCCTACCCCTCTGGAGAGCTGGCAGGTTCTTGAGCTGTTGCAAATAGGGAGGCTTCTGAGATAGGTGAGGTGTCCATGTTTCTTCAGTGTACATCGACAGGTGTGGGCACTGTTAACATCCCTTGAGAGTATATCAACAGGAGATCTACCCTTTTTTCACCAAGAAAAATCACGAGTTTATTGCAAAGCCACCAATAGACCTTCCTTTGGATTTTTACACATGGAAAAAAGTACCAAAATCTAGGCTCAAATCTGGCCCTTTTCTTGAGGCCACTTAATTGACATGTTTGCTTGTAAGTAGTTTGGCTGGTGAACTAGCGATTGCTCTGAATCGAGATGATATTTAATGGAACCCATTCTTTTTTCACAGAATCAGCTTCCAGAACAGCCAGTCAGAAGGGAAGCCATTATCACTGGGATGTTTACAAACCAATTTCCAGTTACTTCACTGGACCTCCCTGGCCATCTGTGGCACTTGCACGCAGATTCCCTTGTCCCCGAATTTGGGAAGAGGTGGCCTTGGCTCCACGTGTTCTGATTGCATGCTAGAACAGCTGGACACAATAGGTAGACTGAGCCATTCATATAGGACATAATAGCTTCTAACTGATAACAAGTGTGCTAGAGATTCGTGGGCTTTCCTCAAATGGGAAGAATCATTTTAGAGACAGATACACCTCTTTGTATTCATCAACTAAGTAGAAAGTCCAAAGTTTGTAAATACGTGGCTGTGCTGCCAATAAAATTGGCTACCTGAACTAGGTATTTATCAGGACCAGAAAAGTTAAGTAATGGTAGTGAGAGAACAGGTCATACTGACGGATTCTAGGATCAAATACCCAGGTAGACCCTTGAGATTGGGTAAAGGCCAGGGATCTGAGAAGAATGAGATCATGTGGTAAGGGAATGAGTTCAGAGGTAGATCTAGAATGCAGAAATATGCCCACAGGAAAAGAGAAGACAGATTCTAATACGGATAGAAAAAATTCCAAACTAGGAGTCTACTCTGTCTCTCTAGGGGGCCATGGTCAGGGACTGTTGAAAGCACCAGAGGATTATGGGTAACTATAGAAAGATAGCAGCAGGTAGAAGAAAATTGGTCATGGCAGGACTCTATACTTGTACCTTTCTGGTAAGGAAAGAGGGATATTAATTTTCTACTTTAGAAAATTTACTTTAGTAACCAATTTCTTTGGCTACTTCTGTGGGTCTAAGGTTGTTCAAATAGGTATTGATTACCTGATGACATAGATTAGGAAACCAAGATCAATGAGGCAAAGGCATTTATTCAGGGTCACCCAGCTAATGAATGACTCCTTGTGAACTAGAACCATGGTCTCCTAATAGCAGTGAGGCAGAAAGAGCACAGGATAAGAAGTTTAAAAAAAAAAAAATGTTCCTGATTCTGTTGCTTGTGTTAGCTCCTTCATCTCCCTGACTTTCTCCTCTACAAAATGGAGTTAATAACAACTATTTCATAGGATTGTTTAAGAATTAAAGTAGATAAAACAATGTGCATAAGCACATTGTTATATGTGCAGTATATAAAGCAATATGTTATACAAATACAATGTATGGCTATGTCTATCTCATTGCCATACTTTCATAAGTCTTCATTAAACAACTAAACAGCTGCAACCTCTCATGAAACTATCAGGTAGTTGATTACACAAGGAATTCCCACACATGCCATGAACTTCAATTTCTTTCTTTCCACTCAAAAGGGAATGAACTACATCACCAAATAAAAGTGTATTGTCCACCTACTATGTGTAGCGCCATCACATGTTGTGTAAATTCAGGCATACGACTAACGTCATAAATGATATCCTTCTCACAAACAGCCAGAATATGGCCACTGCAGAAAACTGAATGACGACAGTATAGCATTTTATCTCAACAAGGAATCTGACCCCAGAGTCTTGAACATTCCTCAGAGTGGTGGGAACCTGCTTCTTCAGACCTCCCCAGGCTCAGATTAGTGATTCCCATGCATGCTCATTAGACAGCGATCTGTGACATTGCCCATACATACAGCAGGGTATCTGTCAAGTTGCTAATGGCCTAAACAAAGGATCTCAGTACTTCATAAATCTAAAGCTTAACAGGTTCCTTTTTTTTATATTTTCCCCAAGCCACATCATCACTACCATCACTATTAATCAGATTGTGCTATTATTTCTGTGGGGAGCTTACACATTTCTAGTCATGAGGGGGCTAAAAAAAGAGTGGTTTTGGTGTATGCCCCACTTTGTACAGCAAAATGGCTTTATTACTAGCATGAGGATCAAAAGACCAGCTTGTCTAAATCCTCTCACCTCTCCTCGTGGATTAATAGATTTGAATAATCTCAACAACAGGCACTTAAAAAAAATTTAAAGGTCAAAGAAATAATTGAATACCATGTGCAAAAGAGGGAAAAGACAGAAATTATACCACTTGCCCATTCTTTTATTCCCCCATCCTAGACTCGGAGTTGGAGGACACTTCTGTGCCCTGAGCTTTTATCACCTTCTGTGTCGAGTTGAGGTGATGTTTATGACTCCCCGAACTGTGATTTGATGGTTACTGTGCCTTCCCCCATATTTTAGCAGCTGATTCCCAAAGTGAAACCATGAGGTGTCCACCTGTGCCCCTCATTGTCACGCGAACAAATGGGACACTGACTTGGCCTCACATCGTGTCCCTGCCCCACCCTGCTCCCACTCCACTTGTCTCTCACTGGATTCTCTCACTGGATTATTTCTTTTTAAGTCAGAATGGTTGAACCAATGAGTACTGGCTCCGCTGCTCGCTCTTACCTCAGGAAACAGCTTGCTTCTAATCATACTGCAAAGAGGAACATTTCCCCAGTCAGGTCTTAGGAAGCACCATAAAATTATCTCTAATTTATTGTACGTTTTAAACCAAAACAGACTTGGTATATATCCCTAAGCATAAGCAACATAACTTTTAATTATCTTCCAAGGGGACATAATCCGAACAATAGTCTGTAGAAATTTTCCCTGCAGAGTCTTTCAAGGCCTTTCCTTCTCCCCACCCACCCTCATCCTGGGAGATAACAACAAATGAAATTGTGTAAAACCATCTAAGCAGAAGGAAAATATGTCAGTCATCACTCCTGCCCTAACCAAAAGCAAAACAAAAATAAAAACCAGTGCACTGAATTAGCCAAATTTTTAGCCCTTTGTTGTGTCTCTGTGTAGAGCAGAGCACGCCTGCAAACACCCAAGCCTGACGGAAGAGCTCTCTGGTGATGATGGGGTCGGTAGACAGACGTGAGATGGAGGCGAGGCTTTCCCACCCCTGTCACTGATAGGAATTTCTCAGCTGGAAACAAACCAGAGGACTGGGGGCTGCTGTGGTGTCTCTGACCTGCCCTGCACAAGGGGGTGGCGGCAGGGACACGATGTTAGGCGGGTGCCCTGCGCCCACCTGAGGGACCAGGGGCTCAAATCAAAGCCAGGAGGTGCCTACCCTAAGCCCAGAAAAGGCCTCTTTAAATTCACCCAAAGACCCATTCTCTTGGTAAAATGGGAATCCACAAGGCTGCCAGAATGTCCTCAGTTAGGACCTAGAGAGTATGTGACCTGACAGGACAAGTGGCTCCCAGCCTCCCTGCAGGCCATGACCTTGCTCAGCTCAGCCACTTCCTCTGATCAGCTCTTCCCAAGAATAGAGATGAGGCTGGGAAGGGAGGGGAGGGGAGGGGAGGTGATGGGGGGGGGGAGGTGGGACGGGAGGGGAGGGGAGGGGAGGGGAGGTGATGGGGGGGAGAGGAGGTGGGAAGGGAGGGGAGGGGAGGGGAGGGGAGGTGATGGGGGGGAGAGGAGGTAGGAAGGGAGGGGAGGGGAGAGGGGGAAGCATTTTTGCTCGAAACTAACTGAGACCAAGTCCAGCTGCATTCAGCCCACCCTGGCCAGCTTCTTGGAATGTGTCATCTGACCTTGGCCAGCCAACCATCTATGTTGTGTCTGTCACCAACCAGAGGCTGAATGGCGTGTGCTTCTCTGGCCATCGGTGTCCAAGCCCAGCCCATCAGCTCAGTGCCCCTTCTCCGCCTTTCGCTGCTGTACTCCCATTCATGTACACAGCCTGCCTCCTGCCCAACCTATAGATCCAGTGTGGAATCTGAGCTGGCTGGTGGAAAAGTATTATCAAGATGGGCAGACACCCTCTGAAAGTACAGTACTCTTCCCTGTCAACAGGAGGTATTCTGAAACTTGTACTAACCACTCTGTTTTTCAGGGAGTGATGTAAAATGTGAATGTACTAGTTTGGTCTCCAGAGTTTTCTTCCCTGACCTGTGATTGCCAGCCTGATTGTCAGTCCTGCGCACTAGTGTTTCTTTTGTCACACTGATGCTCTGACAGCATGAAACTGCTCCTGACTCACACTGTCCTCCCAGTTAAGGGTCAGCATTCTACTCGGACACTCTCTTGACCTGCTCCCATTGCGGCATTTATCTCTACCACTGCATTAAGCACCTTGTAACAACTGTGTGTTGATCCCTCCATACTGAAGCTATAAGCAACTTAAGGAAAAGCACCATGTCTTATTCAACTCTGAATTCCCAGCACAATCCTGGCACTTGTCAGCACTCCAGGAGTGCTATTCGAATGAATGACTGTGGAAGTGATATCAGTGAGCATAATTTAGTTTTGGGTGAATTTAGATGAGAAAAAACAAGGTGGTAGCTACAGGGGAATTTGGAATTAAGAATGTATTTTGCCTTCCTTTCTTCCCTCCTTAATTTCTTTTGTTTTCATTTCTTTCTCATTTTTTTTCAGGGATGCTAAACTTACAGAGTAAATCCCTTTAGGCTTAAGGAAGGAAGGTCAAGATAGATGACAGGATGGAGAAGGTTTATGGGTGGGGAATAAAAAGTTGAGGGGTATCACGCAGATTGTCTCACTTTTCTTGATGAAAATAAAGTGAAAATCTGAGGACAGTGAGGGGAGTCTTCAGACAGGGCAGCAAAATAATAAGACACCTATGAATCGAGGTTCTGAATGATAGCATCGCTCACATGTTCAGCAACCGCACAGGCTAGGTAGATAAAGAAACTAAGACAAGAGGGAACTGAAGGACCAGATAAAGGAGGAAGACCAGGAACTGGAGCGCTGGGAAACAGAGCGGGTGTTGTGAGAACCAGCAGGTCAGAGATCTGGAAGACCAGGAACTGGAGCGCTGGGAAACAGAGCGGGTGTTGTGAGAACCAGCAGGCCAGAGATCTGGGAAGCAGGGAACTGTGGTCAGGTCTCTGACATAAAGTGCTTCAGAAGTGTGCTGAAGGAAAAGAGGGAGATACAGCCACTAATCGGCTAGCCCGGACTACTAGCTCCCAGGCCACTCAGGAAGCCTGTTGCAAGCCTTCCAAGCACCAATGGAGCAAAATGGGGGCAGCAGGGAAACAAGGGAATGTGAGGGGCTGCTCTATCCTAAATCAGCGGAAGACACAGTTGGCAACGGGGAGAGATGTGAAGGCCAGGGTGTGGGAGTGAGACGGGGAGCAGCCCTAAATCCTTCACTTTGACACAGGAAAACAACACAACTCCCTTTTTGGAGGCCAACAATTTGACTGAAATATGGCAAACATTATTAAAAACGCCATCCACTTTCAACTAAACTGATAACTCTGGAATGAAGCATATTGCTGAGTAAATATTCTCAAAGATACTCAAACATTTTAGTCCTAGGGGTTCCTTTCCTTATCTTTGCTATCTCCTTAGGGTGTAGATTCTCAGCTAATGGGCCCTGAACTTCTGTTTACAGCAGCTCCTGGCCTTTAGAGATGAGGAGCTAATTCCCAGAGGGGAAGTGATTTGCTCAAGATCACAGAGCAGATGAATAGCAGCATGTGTGTTGGGACCCTGGGCTCCTAACCACTAGTGCAGTCCTCTTTCCACTCCCGTGGGGTACCACTGGAGAGGAATACAGGATTCGATCCTGGAGTCGCTTTTCTCCCAGGTAACTTCACAGCAATAATGTTTTCTGTTACTACTAGACATAAAATGGTTCAGGTGGCTCCTTCAGTTTATTATCTTTTTCCCTGTGAGCATACTCAGGTCATTATCTTTCACATCATGTACTGGTATGTAGTAAAATGCTGTGGGTATACCTCTCTCCTGACAACACATTTTATAGAGGGCAATTTACATACTTACAACAGCCAGATGGTCTCAGTTTTGAGGGACAGACTTATCTCCAGTATTCAGACATTACAGCCCTGCATTTTATATCTGTTTCCATGTAGCTGTATTCTGTCCACAGAGATGATTTGTTAAAATGATTGCTAAGTGGGTTTAAGTGTAATCTTCACAAGACTTTTCAAGTAAACCACTCTACAAATCAGGAAAATATCCTTGTGAGATAATACATTCAAATTTGTGACTTGGGAGAAACGATCAATAATATCACCCAATCTTGTTTTCTCCTCTACTTTCAAATTAAATTTAAGCTGTCATTTTAGAAATTAATCAGTGTGCTCCCAAAAGCTGACAAAGAACAAAATGCTATAAAAATGGAAGTTTCCAAAGAAGCAGCGATGGTGTGGTATATTGCAGCTTCTATGGTAGCTTTACAGAGACAGAACAAGCAGAACCCAGTGAGAACTCATCTCAGTGTCACCACTGCTCATCAAAATCAGTGCTCCCAAAGCTGGTGGCTCCAAGGAGTCAGCAGAAGTTGTTTATAATTGTGCTTATCAATAGACATATCACATTTCTCAGTACTCTTCTTGTTACAACTCCTGCAGCCATTATGATCAGGTACAGCTACCCCAAAACAGAAAAAAAAAAAAAATGTTTCACCATATAATAGTAATTTAAAATATAAAGCAAATACTATTTTAGACAAAATAATATTGGTTTAAACCACACACAGTGATTTTTCTTAAACTATATTACAGAAATTAAGAATTGAGTATTAAGTTTTAAAGCAGATTAGCAGGCAGAAAAATGAGCTGCAATATAGAAGATTTAAACAACGCAATTAACATCAATGACCTAATTGACAGAACTCTGTCCCCAGGGCTTGCAGAATAAACATTTATTGCAAATGTCAATGGAATGTTTTCTAAAATTGTCCATAAGCTAAGCCATAAAGCAAGCATCAACAATTTCAAGACTAAAATCATTCAGTGTTTGTTCTCTCACCACAATTAGAAAGTTGGGGTAGAAATCAATAATAAAGCACAGAGAGAAAATTCCCTAAGTTTTTGGAAATTAAGTGATACACTTTTAAATAATTCATGGGTCAATAAATAAATCACAAAAAGAATTATAAAATTATTTTGAAATAGATGATACTGAAAACTACAAAATATAAAAACTTGTGGGATGCAAAAATCTATAACTTTAATTGCAATATTATAAAGAACACAAAACTAAAAGTCAATAATGTAAGCATCCCTTTCTAGAAGTTAGAAAAAAGACAGAAAAATAAATCCAAAGACAGTAGAGGAGAAAACAATACAAATAACAGAAGAAATTAATCAAATATAAAAGAGAAAAGAATAGGGGATGAAACAGAGCACAGAAACACAGTTTGGGCAGTAACTTAAAAAATAAAAAGATATTTGTTTAACATAATTTTATGCAAAAAAAATTAAAAATTTAAAAGAAATGGGCAGTCCTAGGAAAACAACTTTGCAACACTGGTATGGGAAAAATTAGAAAATCTCAGCGATTCTTTGTCTATTTAAAAATTGAATCTATAATTTCAAACGTTCCTAAAAAATATCTTAAAAGAAAAATTTTAGGCAAGGTAGCCTCATTGGTGAATTTTTTCAAATGCTTAAGGAGGAAATGAATAAAAATAATCTTATACAAATTCTTTCAGAGGTTAGTGCAAGATGGAACACTTTCCAACTCATGTCATGAGGCCAATATAACCTTGATACCAAACACTAACAAAGAAATTATAAAACAGTCATGCACAGCTTACTGATGGAGATACTTTCTGAGAAATGTATGGTTAGGCAATTTTGTTGTGTGAACATCACAGAGTGCACGTACGCAAACTAGATGGCATAGACTGCCACTGTAATTGTATGCACTCTAGTCCCATATGGCAGTGCAGCAGGTTTGTTTATACCAATGTTACCACAAACATATGAGTGTGCATTGCACTATAACATGGTAACAGCTATGCCCATCACTAGGCAACAGGAATTTTTCTACTCCACTGCAATTTTATGGAACTACCGTCATATATGCAGTTGACTGAAATGTCGTTATGCAGCACATGACTGTAGAGGAAAATCAAGACATCTCACTTAAAAATATAAGATAGAAAATTCTAAACAAAATATTGACAATCAAATTCCAACAATACACAAACACACACATACACAGTCGCGCACACACGCACATGTGCACACACACACGAACTTATACTTCCCATAGAATACAAAATTGATTTAACTTCCAAAAATAAAGCAAAGCTTGACAAATGGTCCTGGGACAACTGGGTATCCACCCACGCTATACATAAAATTCAACTCAAAGGGGATTATAGACCGAAACGTAAGAGCTAAAACTATAAAACTCTTGGAAGACAACACAGTAGTAAATCTTTGTGAAACTGGCCATTGATTTCGTTGATATAAAACCAGAACTACATGTGAAAAGAGAAAAAAATATTGATAAATTGGACTACACTAAAAGTTAAAACTTTTGTCCTATAAACTATGGCGTCAAGAAAGTGAAAATATAACCCACAGAATGGAAGAACATTTTTGCAAATCATATATCTGATAAGGGACTTGTGTCTAAAATATGTACATATGTATATATATATATACATATAACTCATAATAAAAGGGCAGATAACCCAATTTAAAATGGGAAAAATTCCAAATAGACATGTCTTCAAAGAAGATATACAAATGGCCAAAAAGCTCAGAAAAGGTGTCATTCGTCATTAAGGAAATGCACATCAAAACAACTGTGCTATACCACTTCACATCTTCTAGGGTGATGTGTTAGTTTCCTAGGGATACTGTGAAAAAGTACAACAGGCTGGGTGGCTTATAAAACAGAAATTGATTTTCTCACAAATCTAGAGACTGTAAGTCTAAGACCTAGGTCTTGGCAGGATTGGGTTCTCCTGAGACTTCTCACCTTGGCTTGTATAATAGATGACCGTCTTCTCTCTCTGGCTTCACATAGACTTCCCTCTGTACATCTCTGTACAAAGTTCCTTTTTTTATAAGGACACCATATTGGATTCGAAATAAGAGTGCAATCCCATTCATATTGGATTAGAACCCATCCTTATGACCTCGGTTTTATTTAATTACCCTTTTAAAGACCCTGTCTTCAAATACAGTCACACTCTGAGGTACTGGAGCTTAGGACTTCAACATGTGAATTTGGGGGCAGAAGGACATAATTCAGCCATAATAGATGGCTAGAATTAAAATGACATAAGGTAACAAGCATGGTTAAGACATGGACAAACTGGAACCCTCATACATTGTTCTTGGGAATGGAAAATGGTACAGCTGCTTTGAAAAGCAGCTTGAGATCTTCCCAAAAAGCTAAACATAGCATTACTATAAAATCCAGCAATTCCACTTCTAGATATATAACCAAGAGGATTAAAAATGTAAGACCACACAAAACTTCTACATGAACGTACATAGCAGCATTATTCATAGTAGCCAAAAGGTAGAAACAACCTAAATATCCCCAGCTGATGAATGGATAAACAAAATATGGTATATCTATACAATGGGTTATCACTCAGCAATAAAAGGAATAAAGAAATGATACATGCTACAATGTGGGCATATCTTAAAACATTATGCTAGGTGAAAGAAGTTAGTCTTCAAAGATCACATATTGTATGATTCCATTTATAAGAAATGTCCATAATACTCTAATCTATTGGGACAGAAAGTATATTAGTGGTTACTTAGGGATAGAAGACTTTGTGAATATTCACCCAACTGGACTCTGATGATGTGTGCACTTTTATACATTCCATGCTTTGGTACAAATATTTATTAAAAGAAAAGTTGTGTAAATAAATAAAATATAAATATTGCTCTGGAAAAAAACAAATATTTATGTACGTATATATACATAGACAAGATCCTGTACATGGGAGCACACAGAGATGAATCAAATACCATTTCTCCTCTCAAGGAGATTGGGACCTATTAAAGGACTTAAAAACCAGATTGGTATATAAGAACCTTAGCTGACAAGACAGAAACCTTGATGAAGGTATGAGAATTCAACTGGAAAAATAAAACCTGGATGTGGGGTTACACTGCTATTTCTCAGAAGCTCTTTTTTGTCACAGCGGAGCACGTGAACTGAAAAACAATCAGTTTGCCCCACATGACCTTGGCAGGAGCACCCTGCCTTGTGGAGGTGACCTTCACTTATGCCCAGACAAAAGGTCATAGCCTTGAATTTGAGGCTGGACTATGCAATGCTCCAACAAACTCATAAGACTAACTCCCTCTAGGGAGGGCCCTGGGAGCATGGCAATTCCTAAGAATCCCACATACCAGGATGGACCTTAGAAGTCATCTAGTCTACCCACTCAGCAGGGAAAGCTGAGGTCCAGGAAGGGAAAGAAAGCCCGTGAGAGTCATAAGCCCACCCATCACTGGTGGGGCAATACAGTTGTCTTCTTCCCTGGAACTCATTTCCCATTTGGAATGAGCCAAAGTCGTATTGAAGTTGAAGAACTATATGGCAATGTATTCAACTCCTATCTGTGGTTTAAAGAAATAGCCTATCTGATGTTTTACGTTTCAATTTTCTGTGCACTAATGAAAGTGCATAACTGCAGAGCGATTCTATAGTGCTGTATATAGGCGTAATATAGATTTATAGTCTGTGAGGGAAATACCAAGATTCCCAGGCACAGAAAAACCCAGAAATTAAAATAATATCAGCAAAACCAAACAAAGACAACAGCTTCCCAACCAAGCAGAAATTGAGACATTCTTAATTTATTTCTTTTTTCTGATTCTTTAGTCCAGAACACTGGGAACACGCTTATGAAAATGTGTACCCTTCCATGTCCTGCTCTCATAGCTTTGGTAGTGCTTTCCAGGGACACGAAATAGTGTGATTAAATTTGCACCCTGGTGCTCCAGCATCTAGAGATTTTCTATACTAGAACTTATCCTGGCGAAACTCAGTAGGTAGCTGCTGACAGCGGAGAATGGCGGCCAGGTTTCACTCTGCTTCTGTGTCTCCAGCAGGGTTTCTCAACCTCAGCACTGTTGACTGGATAGTGGACTCAATCATTCTTTGCTGTAGACGCTGTCCTGTGTAGGATGTTTAGCAATATCCCTGGCCTCTCATCACTAAATGCCAGTAGCTGTTGTGTCAACCAAAGATGTCCCCAGACATTGTCCAACACCCCTTGGTAACAAGACCACCCTGGGTAGAGATCCCTGATCTATAGTTTCAGCACACAGTTGCGATGTGACTTTTATTTATGAGGTACCCAAGGGACATTGACAGAAAGACATAGTAGTAAAGTAAACTATAAGAGCTACCATCTGCTTAGTGCCTATTATATAAGAAGCTCCATACAAGGTGCCCTCCATACATTATCTCATCTCATCCACATGATACTCTAAGAGGTAGTGGATCAGTCAATGCTCTCAATTGCTAAAACAATACATTGTAGGTGGTTTCAATAGAAACGGAATTTAATTTATGATATCAGGTAGCACACTGAATCTCCAGGCATGTGAAGGTCAAGTGGAAGCTTGGCAGCCGGGAACACACCCAAGCCACACTACAGGAATGGTCCAGCCATGACCCTGCTGCAGTCTCCACTGGCACGGGCCCTTAACACACCACAACACACGGCCACCTGCACTGCTGATGCTGAGCTGAGATTAAAAACAACATGGCCTCCAAGAGCCAAAGCCATAGCCACACCAGCTTCTAGAAAATCCATTTCTCCTGATGCCCTTTCTCTCACATGCATGCTTTGAATGCTGCCATCTTTCACCAGCCATTTGACTGGCTGAGCCTGAATCACATGCCTGCACCTGAGCTGCCAGGGGAGCTGGGATCATGAGTTTCTCGGGGCCTTAGGATTTAAGGAAAGTCTCCAGAACCTTAACTTTTCACCTTAATCACATTTACAAAGTCCCCTTTGCCATGTAAGGTAACAGATTCACAGGTTCCAGGGATTATAACATGGCCATCTTTGGGAGTCATTATTCTGCCTTCCATACCCGCTCTTTGTCTATCACTGCACAAATTCAGCCAACTTGGGAGAAGGGGTCCCCTATGCTTAGATGGTTCTGCCCTATGGCTAGCAGGAGATGTACTGGGACCAACAAATGAGCTTGTCATAGGAGGGAAGCAAGAAAAAATTGTATTTGGCCTAAAAGAAAAGCCATATAAGAGACAGATTTGAAGCGGGCTCTGCTTCTAATGAAAGCTGGAATTTCTGTATTTCCAGGGCTACTTGGTTCTCAGCTCATAGAGTTTTATTTTGCCTCCCTTGACAGAAGTGAATATTTTATGCTTTCTCTACAGCACCATTCGTCCCCAGCACCATCACTTGTTTTCATTACACCTTAAAATCTTTTGTTGGACAATTTCAGTGTTCCGTAGAAATCTGCTTGGTAGATGAAACCCTGAGCTTCAATAAGAGGCAAAGTCTAGAAGAAGAGTGCCCAGGACATCCCTAAAACCAGTCTTATTTTTGGAGGCTCTGGTGGGGTCTGGGGGTGCTGTGCTTCTACCACAAGGGGCCATCATTCTAGCCCACCCCACCCCCAATCACACCACTGCCAATCATACCAGGAGCCCTCCTCACCCCTGGCTCCCAGGAACGCCAGGGCTCCCATTTGCCTACCCATACCCTGACAGAGGTATCAGCTGCCCCAGAAGAGAAAGGGAAAAAAATAATAATTTGTAAATACGTGTGGTGATGGCTGTCAACTAAACATACTGTGATCATTTCACAATATATACAAAATTCAAATCATTATGTTGTACACATAAAACTAAGATAATGTTATATATGTCAATTATAGCTCAATTTTAAAAAGCAGGTGGAGGGCACTTCTTTTACATACTAAAAAATAAAATAAAATCAAGATCCCATAAATTGTTCTCAACCCTGCACCCCCAAAAGTTGCCCTTAGTTGTACAATACTAATATTCCCATTTTTTCACATCTGGGTCTCTTTCCATTATACATAAACTCACACCGCTTCTTTCTGGAAAAAAATATCAGAAATTACGTAATTGCAGACTCAACTTTAGTTTTCACTTTGCTCTCATCCCTTCCACTTCACCCCCACCCCAAGTTCTTATCCATATTGTTCATAGACACTCTTTAGCCCTCAGTATCCTTTTAGTTAAAATTTAATGTAATAGTAGGTATCCATAGGATTTAGAATTGTGGAATGCCAGAATCAGAAAATACCTTTGATGTTATCTCTTTAATCGCCTCGTGAACAATGTTCCAGTTGCTTAATTCTCATAGCTATCCAGGTTCAAAGACCTGAGCTTTGCAGTTTACTAGGATTGGAGCATCCACACCTATGCCACCTCAGGCTGCTCACATGTTACATTAATGTTGCTACATTAATTTCTACACATTCAGTGAATTGGACCAATATCAGGCTTCTAGGCACACAGACTCCCTGCGCATGCTTAGGTTACTTTGATACAACCAGTAAAGAAAGAGCAGCCTAGAGTCCCTTGCATTAGGTAAATGTCACCCTGATTTCATAAATCTCACTCTTATGTTCAATTGAAAGCTATTTGGTGCAGCAGAAAGAGCCAGGCTTTTGTATTCATAGCTTCGGTCTCACCTCTGCCACATACTAGCTGTGTGATTTAAGGCAGCTTCCTCTCTCGTGAGATGAGGTTAGAAATGCTCAGCTCACCTGGTTACTGTGATGGTTAAAGTAGATCATGGATAGAAAGAGCAGCCACAGTGCAGTCACACAGCGAGCACCCTCTAAATGGCACTTTTATCAATATTGATTACATTGCTTCTGTGGTGCTGTAGGTACTAACGAAGCAGCTTAGTGTATCTGGGAAGGGATGGGACAGGGCCACCAAAGAACATCAAGGACCCCAGATGTTGCTTTCCAAAAACCTAAGAGGACCTGGGGCAAGGCAAAATCTGGAAGAAACGTTGTGATAAAGAACAGCTCTCTATGCCTCCACTACCCTGCCCCACCCCCAAAATAGAGACACCTCCCTGAGCTATGCAATGGGGTGGGCGCGAGAGGCAGGGAAGATGGAGGAAAAAAGATCAGGGAGGCTGGTGAGGTGCAGAGAGAGAGGATGAAACTGGGAGGGGTCCAGTGGGCAGGAAAGAAGGTAGTAGGAGCCAGTGAGATGTGGACTGGTCTCCATGTGTGTGAAAGTGAGCCATGTCCAGAATAAAGGGCCCTAAATATTCCCCAGTTAATGTTTCTGAGTCCTGGGCTCCTTACGATGTTTACAAGGAGGCAAAAAGAGGTGTGTGTCAGCAGCTCCCAAACACACAGCTGCACAGCTAGGGGGCAGCCCTGTGGGTGGCTTAGAAGGACCACCCTTGTAAGAGAAGCCATTTCTTGGTCATGATGGCTTTTTCCACTCCAGATTGGGCCAGAAAGACGAGAAATCACCCAGTTCCTGACTGCAAAAATTTTTTTAAAAGAAACAAAAAAGTTTCTAAGAAAAACTTTGTTTTTCTAAATTCCAGCCTTTCTGAATCTTCTCTTTAACCTCAGGAAAGGAATATAAACTCCATGGGCCTTAATACCTGCATGTGACAATGGTGGGTTTGAGATAGGTGACCCCTCCATCTCTGATATAATAATTCTAACAGTAGGCATGATCACTACATTACTTGGGTTTCCGTGTGTTATCTCAAAGTCTTTCTAACAGTCATATTTCCCATATGAGGGAGCTGAGGGTCAAAGAGGGTAAGAAACCTGCCCAAGTTCATTCGGCTGGAAAATGGTGGAACTGGGACTTGGAAAGAAACCCATCTGACTCCCAAGTTCCTGGTCTTTTCCACTGGAATGGCCCCTGCGATCCTGTGGTTATTTCACCATCAGCAAGTAGCTGACACAGAGGGAAGTGAACCCCTTCCTGCAAAAGTGGTGGCACCCCTCGGGAAACATACCCTCTGTGCCTCAGGCTCACTCAGTGTAGGCAGACTCAACTGAGCCTGGGGCAATCAGGACACCCTGGGCACCTGAGAAGGCACCAGCAGTGGCAGGCGAGACCTGTGGCATCTAGTGCTTGCAGCTTCCTCGTTGGAATAGAGGGAGACTGAGTTTTTAGGTGCCCCTGCCAGAGATCTCCCTTTTGTATCTGGATTAGAGTTTTGTACTAGGGTGTAAAGCTACGGCTTGTGAAGACCTCTCATAGTTTAGCAAAAATGTGATTTATTTTTTCCTTAACAGAAATACCTTTTGTGTAAAAGACCTGCCACTAATGAAGTGGGTGACATTAGAGAGTTGACAAGTCCTCTAAGCTTCAGCTTTCTTGTTTATAAATGGAAAGAGGGCCACATCACATGTAGTTGTGAAAATCCATTAAGGATAGGGTCAATGCCATGTTCAGATGGAATGGCATCTAAGATACTTTTCAAGTGAGTCTGCCAAGGCAGATGAGCGGTGCCGTCTAAGGAGTCAGTAAACTTCAGTGTCTCTTCCTGTACGCTGGCTTTCCTGGGTCTCTCCCCTGCCTCTGGTAGAATTTAATCACTACCTTTTAGAGCTCCCATAGAATAGTCCTGAACTCATTTCTTCACCCAATATTCTTACCACTGTGAGTTCTCTATCCCCAGGACTACTTAGCTAGGCCTAGTTCCTGGCATTCATTCATTCATTCATTCATTCATTCAAGTGAATTATTGCTTACTGAGTGCTCAGCAGCTGCTAGAAATGCAATCAAGACAGACAAGCTCCTGCTTTCATAGTGTTCCATCTTGTAGGTGCGGCATCACAAGTGCTCAATAGATGAATGACTGTGCATATCAATTAGTATATGGGACTCATGAGTGTGTTACTGCATCTGCAGGGAGAGTCTGACCAAAGGTGGGGGTCTGCCCAAAGCTACGGTATTCAAATAGTGGGGCATGCCTGATGTGTGTTCTTGCTCAGGGCCCTTTGAACCCACACGTCAATCTCTCCCACTAGATTATGAGCCTGAGAGATGGGTCAAGCGGGTTCCTGTCTGCATCTCCTACAGCCAAGCAAGTGTCCAGTCTGTGGGGAGTTAGAGCTCCATCAACCTCATGCTTAATTTTCAAAGGCCTATGTCCTCAGGGTCCAGGACCAATGGACTCAGAAGAATCCTACTTGAGGCCTATGTGCCGCATTTCCAGGCACCCCAGTTCCTTCCTAGTCTCCAGGAGTTCACTGAGTACACCGTCCTGTCAGCAATGGCTTCTCATCTTCAGTGTGACACACCCTCTTCTCTAATTAAAAGTGTCTCCAGTTTATCCCCCCAGATGTTTGAGAATAACTTTTTAAAAGCCACATGTACAAAAATTATTGTCATGCTCAGCAATCTATGGTACACCGAGGAGCGAACCCAGAAAAATGTCTGCATCCCAGTATATTCAGTCAATTTTGGTCTTGAGAACTCAGACACCAAACCCTTATTCATGAAAGTTCTCTGAAAGGCCAGCACCAATAGCAAGGGCCCGGATGCAGGAGGGCTTTGGAGGAGCACTGGTCATATTCTCAGAAATGTTAGTCAAGGAAGAGGAGGAGGTGGAGGCGTTGGTGGTGCTATTGCTCTCTGCCAAGACACTTATGCCTGAGAAGGTGGGAACTTTATGAAACCCAGGATGTCATAGTGCCCATCATGTCCCTCTCACTGTTCATGGGGGTGGTCTGTTGTCATGAAAACCAAGGGGTGGGGGGGACAAACGTTCTTGGGAGGGCAGGTTAGCAGCACTGAATGCTTGGTTCCCAGAGTGGTACGTTGCCTTAGGGTCAAAGGGGATCTGGTCCTGAGAGAGGCCAGCAGTTGGAGGGGAACGGTACTGGGGTGTGCCTTGAGGCACAGCACTTAATCCTGAGCCTGAGCTTCCTCCTTTATAAAGTCATAATCTCACCTGTCTCGCTGAGCTTCTGAGAAGATCGAATGACATAAAACCCATCTGAATGGCAAATCATTAGACTGAGAGTAGTAGAACGCATTAACTGAGTATTTCTGTAATCGGCACAGCTGCAAGCACAGCTGACTCCTCAGGCCACCATGGGGACAACCTGTTAATTAGCCCCTGGGGTGACCTAACACAGCATGACTTAATTTAGCCCTCTCTGGCTCCACATGAAATCAGCTGCTTTTGTTTCTCTTAAGAAACTGTGTGAAGCATTTTGAAATTGTTTCAAATGAGGAAGCAAGCTGTGTGCGTGTTGCTATCCTGACAGGATGGCTAGGTGAGGCTCACTCCAGGGGACAAGGCAACTGCCGGGTGCCGGCAATGCTCCAGATGCACAAAGGCAATGCCTGCACTTGAAAGTACCTTACCTGGTCCTCACCACAGCTCTACTAAATGTGCATTTGTCACGGCCCCTTTCACAGACAAGGGGACTGAGGCTCGGGGAAGATGGATAACTCATGCAAGTTACCTCGCTGGCGGGTGGTGGAGCTGACACTGCTTGTGCCTCTCAACACACACCTCTTACCTTCTCCCCACTGCCTCTCCTACACTACGACTCCCTGGCCGAGCTGGAAAGGCCCCACTCAAGGGCAACTCAAGCTGTACCACTCTCTACCCCTCACACCTTCACTTTTCAAAGTCAGGGCATGAGGCTAGGCCTCACCCTTACCAGCCGTAAGAGAACCCATTCCAACCCTCCATTTAAGGAACAGCATACCTATCCTGAGGGCGGTTGCAAAAACTGAGATGACACTTGAATGCTGGCACACTGGAACTCAGCAGCTGGAAACTGTCACCTATGAGGCTGTGAGTTTCCCAAGAATGAGGACCTGCCAAGCTCACAATGGCATCCCCAGTGATTAGAACTAAATGACCATTTGTGGAATTGAATGGGGCTTTATCAAGACCGACAGCCGTGCAGATCAGGCTCGGCCCCACAAGCACCCTGGCCAGAGAGCACGGCACAGCCTGGCTAGCTCAGGGCAGTGCCCAAGGCCCTCCCATACCCCTTCAGGAGTTCATTCTCAGGCATTCCTTCTCTCCAGAGTCCAGTCTCACACAAAAATAACAACCAGGCAATAGGGAGTTCGGAATCTCTCCCTACAGAAGCACAGAGAGTAGTCAGGGCAGGCCTCGGGCTCTTAATCTGCAGCCTTCCCCTTTGGGTATCAGCTCTCTACTCTGTGTTGCTCTGTTGCAGGGAGTTCTGGCTGTGATGGTCCCTCTGGTGTTTCCCCAAGTTCCTGGTGGACACAGGTTTTGTGGCCTGGTCTGGCCTGGGTGCCAGAGAACTGCTAAGTGTGTCACCCCTGCCCTGGAAGGGAACACGAGTCCTGCGTAGTACTTTCCCAGCCAGGCCTGGCAAGGTGGCCTCAGTCTGGGTCAGTGGCTTATCCCACCCCAGTGTACAACATGTAGTCAAAAGTCAGTGAACCCATCATCTTGCTCATTAATTAATCACAATATAACACAAATGCACTTACATCAATGCTCATTGTTTCCAGACCCTTCCCTTGTGCTTGGATAAAATTTCATCTTTAGAGAACAAATCTGCAAGATTCAAAGGCCAAATATGTGCTAGTGACAGTTCTGACTCTTCAAAGAAAGGGAAGTCAGGCCCCTGGAATGAACTCTCACAATGCATATTTTGAATCTCAAATACTTCATTACACACGCCGTAAATTTTTTGTTTAACGGACATCTTGAAATTTCTTATGCAAAAGATTCCATCTTCACTATAGTCTTTGTCTAATGTTACAAGGTAGGAAGATCAGAGAGCAATTTCAGAGGCTGCACTTAACCTCGGTGAGATGCTGATCTGTGGGAGTGTCCATGGAACGAAAAACATCTTCCTTGTTGTCAAGGAAATCATTTGCAATGAACCCCACACCCACACATACCCAGTGCCTATTTTGCCATCTTGTCCAAACTCTCCTCAGCAAATCATCAGAGTACAATGCAAACAAAGCTGCCCAGCCAGGATCTCATGCAGTCAAGACCCAGAGGACGAGTTCTGAGCCAAAGTGAAAGATGGCAGCTGCTGAGCCTCACCTGGGCAAGAGACCCTCTCATCACAAGCTGGACCACCGGTCTCCAGGAAGCTCAGATAGATGCATCTCCAGCCAGACACAGGGTCGAAAGGAACACAGCTTACCTGGTTGTATTTATCATCAGTGTGGGGTATCAGAAAATCTGACAACTTCAAGTTACAGTCATATATATATATATATGTATATACAAGCTTTTAAACCCAAATTACCTCGAATTTGGAGCCACTTAATGCCTTTTATCAACTTCCATTGTCTTAGTTTAACAAATGAAATCATAAATTATGCAACTGACAGCAATAGCACTTATTTGCAATTAGAATTCATTTGTCAGTGCTCTACCCATGAATAATTAATACTAGGATAACCCTGATGAGCAAACACACTTCGGTAGAGTATACTGTGTCTTTAGGAAGTCTTCATTTGTGATCTCCATTTTGGGTTGCAATGATCAGCTAGTAAATCATTCCAAATGACAGTCAACCCAGCATGTCTACAGAGTTATGTGCTAGAAACAAGAACCAAGGCACAAATAATTCTAAGGGTTGTTTATGGCTGGAAGCAGAGTAGCCAGAACTATTACATTTTTGTAAAAATCCACTGAATGAAACTCCCCATATAGTTCTGGACCAGTTTTGGGTAACAGTCTTTGGAAATCCCATTTTACCCATCTGTAAAGTGAGAGTATAGGGACCAGCCACACTGAAGTCTCATTTTGAATTTAAAAATTTGAAGGCACTCTCAGAATTTTAAAGCTGTAGTCCATGAGTCCCCAAAGGATCTATAGATAAGAATATATTTCAATATAATTTTTTCTTGGTCAGCCTAATGTTTCATTTTGTGCACTAAAAAATATTATTCTCTGAAAAGATTCATCTCCTTCACCACTACCTAACAGATTCATGGCAAAACAAAAAAACACAAAAGACTGAGTCCCATACAGAATGGTATATGTATGCACATATGCACTAAACACATAAAAATTAATCTTGATCCAAACAAAGAGAAAATATGGGATACACACAATAACTCTTCAAATGACAGTGCTGGGAAGGACGTTTTCAATTGCTGTCCCAGCCTCCCAACCCCTCATCTCCATGTCAGGAATTCCTCCACAACCTATCTGGCAGGTTGAGAAGCCCTATCACAAACACTACCTTGTACAATCCATCCAACAACCCCATAAGATGGGTACATTACTATCCTGATTTTACAAGTGAAACTGAATCTTAGAGGGTGAATGTCTTGCCCAAAGTCATATGCACAGAACCAAAGTCTCCTGACTCCGAAAAAAATCCTTGCTATATCAACTAGTGATATTAGTCATCAGCCTTGGATCCACATGAAATAAAACGTTATCAACAAAATCCATAAATGTGACTGAGCAGAAAAATCAAGCTCAATCCAGATGTTCTGCAGTAGAGGAGATGGTGAATGTGCCCTTTCGTGGGAAAACAGCCCAAAATAACTCATTTATCAGGGAGAGGATTAAAAACTCCCAAAGCCAACCTGCAGACTCCATCTGAAACAGGAAAGCCTGCTCTGAGAGCCTGGGGCCACCAGAACAGAAGGCAGTGCAATAGCTGAGTCACATTTTCTATAGATGCAAAAGAAATGCTTTGCTTCTTGGCATTTCTGTGATGTGTTTCCCAAATAGTCTTAATCAGAACTCATTTAGGAGAAAGTGAACTTTAAACTATCCTTTCCCGACTAAACACATAGCCTGTGATATAAAAGACTGACTCTTAGTGAGAGAGTCTTACTATCTATAGAACATTCCAGCTCAAAGCACAGAAAGAAAGCTCACTTCAACAACTTAGTGGCCACCTACTCCTAAACAGCAAGTATGTGCCAAGCACTGAGTGCAGCACTCTGAAAGGGTGGTAAATAAGATATAAACTTGGGCCAGCAGAGAGATAAACCCATTAAAAAATAATAATCACAATACAAGATAGAATTTTCCAGGCCATAATGCTGGAACATGCCAGGAGATGGAGAGATTCGTTTTGAATGGGTAAATATATACTTGTATACCAAGGCTTCATGGAGGACATGGATTTGGGCCCTGAAAAATGTTCCTCAAGTATATCCCCTTCCCTTCATCTTCATCATCAGGTGAGGTAAAGAAAGGACATGTAGAGAAGAGGAAGCACACTAGAAAAAGAAATAAAATCTATGTAAAAAAATAAAAATAAGAATGGAATATATTGGGGAAGGCATGCAGGAGGCATAGTGTGCTAGGAACCATGGGAGGTAAGTCAGGGAAGGAATTGAAGCTGAAGGCAGGTCTAAAGAGATCAGCCAGGCTGAGAAGGACCTTGTACAGCAAGAAAAAAAAGTATGAACGGCACCTCATTGTTGACAAGGAACCAACTGATATTTTAAATAGAAAATTCATAAAATCTGGTTTGGTTTTGTTTTTAAAGATTTTTATTGGGGAATTGGGGGAGGGGACCAGCGTTGGGGAACCGGAGAAGGGGAACAGACAAGTTGCTGTCCTTTTGTTCTTCAGTCTAGTTGCGGAGGACGTTGCTTCACTGGCCCATGTTGGTATCATCATTGCGCTCTTCCCGGATGAGGCAGATCCGTCACTGGCCTCTGGACGGCCGCTCACAGTGGCTCTTGGCAGCTCACACCGGCTGCCAGCCAGTCACGCTGGCTGCCAGCCACTCACTGTAGCCTGTGGCAGCCCACTGCAGCAGGGGCTGCAGCTATGCCAACCCAGGGACTCATGGCAGCCCAGCTCCAGGTGGAGCTGTTGTTCACCATCTTATCTGTAGAGGGCAGTGTCACTGGCCCTCGTATGTGGGATCTGAACTGGGGCCGCTGGTGTCCCAAGCCAGCTCTTAACCAACGCACTACTTGGCCAGCCCAAAATCTGATTTTTTAGAGAAATCATTCTTGGGACTGATGGTGGCAGGGGGCTGAGGAACGAGAAGCTTAGAAGTCAGTTAAAATGCTGTGGAACATCATGAGCTTGACACGCAGGCCTTGCAGGGAGATGGTTCCAGAATTCATTTACTGAGTCCAAAGCTACCTCCTAACAACTTTAATTAAGGTATTTTTCAGAAGGCTCATTCAATTTTAGCCAAAGGAAAAGTTAATGTGTCATTGGGTTATCTGATGCTACTTAAAAAGATCCTTAATACAGAAGAACAATGCAATAAGTAAATAAATTCTCAATAATATATAGAGAATTAAGTTAATTGCCTCGAAAGCTCATCTCTAAAATATCTTAGCAACAATATGGCTATTTCACATGAAAAGTGGATTTTAGCCTGACACACACACATGGCATGTTTCATCTTCAAATGACCCAACCCTGGGTCATCATTTTGTGGAAAAAACTAACCTTATTCATGCCACTCAGCCTTTGAATAAGTTCCCACTGAAGAGTGAGGGAGGGGAAAATGGGAAAGGAGAAGGAGGAGGAAGAGGAAAGGGAAAAGAAGGGGAGGAAAGACACCTAGAGAGATACACACACAGGGAAAGAAAGAGTACCAGACAGAAAAGATGCCCCAGGAGGTTAGTATAAGAATAAAAGTCATTAGAAGAATAAGTATTTTTTTTTTGGTGGTGGAGGGGAGTGGAAAGGAGGCCATCTGGATGTTTCAAAGGTGGCAGTCTTTCACAGTTATCCAGCACTCTCCCTGGATGCCTGAAGAACGAACGGTTGATCAAATGAGGTGGTCTGCCGTGTGGCTTACCCTACTTGAAAGAATGCAGGTGTAGTGCAGTGACAATGGGAAAAATAGGTAAGTTGTTTTTACTCCACTACATACAATAAATTCTTCCATCCATCCTCTTTCCCATTCATAGAGTAAGCACTCTACTGATATTTATTATGTCTTGGGCATAGTAGCAGTCTGTGAGAATAAAAATGAATGAATGAATGAATGAATGAATGAACAAAATTACCCACCTTGCGTGCCCAGGATGTGTTTTGCTTTGGTTCCTTTACAATATCGACAGAAATAGAACAAATCTCTAGCTGTGCAGCCTTAGAGAAATAACCCAAAGCTTTGGAATGTCTATTCTTCCCCTGTGAAACAGAGATAAGAAAACTTTCCAATTCACTTTCTAGGGTTGTTGGGAAGACAAAATTAGATCATTATCCAGTAAAGTACTTTGTAATCTGCAAGCATATGATACTATTATAATGTAGAAAACATCTGGAGGTTTCCTTTGTGACCACTGAATATAATTTAAGCTAGAAGTTTAGCTTGTATTCTTTGAAGTAACTGTCAGCTGATGAAATTAATAGTGTAAACAAGGTGAGGGAGGGGGAGTAGGCCTTTAAGCCACTTAATTGTTCCTAACCATAATCCGTGTGCTAATTATGGTTGTTATTTGAATATTGACCAAAGCAAGGTCCTTAAGGACAATGCTATTCATCTTGTTCTATTGGAAGAAAATGAAGCTAAGCTGCTTTAAAAAACAGACAATAATTCATATTTCTGTTATTTTAGGCTGCTTTGTTCATCCAAGGTCCCCTATCCCCCACTTCCAAGAGAAAGGATCGGTGAGGTTTGACAGGTGGGACTTTGGAAATGCAAACATATGATCAGCAATGCATTGACTCTTTAAGGAGAGTTGTTCTGTGCATAGGGAGCTCAAGCAGGGATTGGGGGTTATGAACCCTGACTGAGCAAGAATTTTACTGGGCGTAGGACAACATGGCAGGGGAAAGATGGCAGTGCTCCCTCTAAGGAGACAGAGATGGAAAAAGCAACCCAGCCCCAGGGAGCCCATCGCTGGAGTCTCTCAGTGTGGAGAATGGAGACTTGCTCCCCATCAAGGACATCTTCTGACCACTCTGACCCTGACACTCAAGCCAGGTGCTGGGCTGCGATCACAACAACCCCAGGGTCAAATGGGGCAACCCAAAGAGAGCTGCCGATTTTCCTGGACATACTAGCAAACTGCGTGTGAGTGGTATTCTACAGATCATGAAGCACTTACCCTACATTATCTCATTTGATTCTAACCACAATCCTGTGAGATAGATATTATTAGCGCCATTTTACAGAGGCACAAACATGAAGCTCAGAAAAATTCATTGGTTTCCCATAATGCACATAGCTATTAGTAGAACCATACATTCTTTTTCTCCCTGAGCCTGCTTCCATCAACCATGCTCTCTTCTGAATCATTAGCCTCTCCTCTCTACCATCTTCTCCATCCCTGAATCCTACAAATAGATTCAATTTTCTTCTTTTTAACATTTTTCAAATATCACTAAATTATTATTTAATATATATTTCATATAGTATTCTATATTTATTTATATCCCACTTCTCCTCTATAAAGGTTGAAGACGTCTTGCAACAAAGATGCCCAATAACATTAATATGGAATGAGGAAATTAGTACTGAAGCAAATAGGATAATCATAGGCTGCTATTGATTAATGGAGTGTGTTCTCTTTTTTTATACATAAACATATACACACACATATATTTCAATATAAGTTTATGTATGTACATATAATATATATGTCTATATTTCAATATGATGTGTGTGTGTGTGTGTGTGTGTGTGTGTGTGTGTGAGAGAGAGAGAGAGAGAGAGAGAGAGAGAGAGAGAGAGACAGAGAGAGAGAGAGAGAGACAGAGAGTAATTGGCATGCTGGTAAAGCTCTCTATATAATTTGATACTGAGGTTCCTGGGAGTCAAGGCAAAGACAAGCAGTGTTAATTACATAGCTTTCACTATGGGAACGGAGAAACCAGATTAGCAATTTAGTGGAAACAAAATATTTCCCAGTAATAAGTTCCACAGGGTATCCTTCCCATTTTGTTATGTATATTGAGTCTCACCAGTGTCTTCTGATAGATAATAAATACCTCTTGATATTTTAGTAGTAGAACTCCTTTGTACGAGTTCTAAGACAGATGTGCCTTTGAAGAAATACTGCCCTGCATATAAGTATTGACTCCTTATCTCTCTCTCCACTCATGGAGATCCAGAATCTTTCAGCACTTTTCAGATCTAATTATTCTCTAGTGTCTCTGAAAATGTGGGTAAACAAGTACTCAAAATGGCAGTACTCTGATAGAAATCAATGTAATCAAATTTAAATATTTGAAAGAAAAATCAGCAATCAGGAGATCAGATTTTAATACTCCAGTATGTGGGGGCTGGTTAATGGTTTACGTATATTTTACTAAAAAATTAAGGATTATGTAGTCATTTTAAATGTTATTAAGTATCCACTTCTTTCAATATGTTCAGTATTCTGTAAATATTCAAATGATCACCTTGTAACATTACTTTAATGCAAACATAATATGATACATCTATGCAAGAGTCATTAAGTGTTGCAAATTTAAGAACTGGTGGTTTAAATTTACTTCTAGTGCAATGGATACTGCTTAGTTGGCTTAATAAAACCAGAACTTTCTATTAAAGATGGCAGAGGTACACATAGGAGTATGGGCTGATCTTGGAATTTGGGGGAATGACCAAATAGCTATTAAGTAATACATAGTAGTAGAATGTTAGGAGCATTTTTATTTACTCAGGTACATTAATGTTCTCACATAGGCAGAATTTATTATTGAAAAATGTCAGTTTTTATCCTGGATGTAAAACATATAAAGAAAATATAAATTTTCACATGTCTTTTTTATTCCCTAATACTCACAGCTTTGGTCATAACCAGGAACAGATGTCTTAATTATCAAGGTGAAAGATTTCTGGAGACACTGTGTTCCTCAGTTTTCTCACACAGAGAGAGCCATTTTCTGAGAGACAGGGTGGTAGGTGGTGGGAAAAGTAAAGAACCATATGAGAGACTTGGTTTCTAGTGGAGCTGACCTCCCATTGACAGGTTTGAGACCTTTGCTTCTTATTTTTCAAAACATTAATAATAATGCATCACAGCGTCATCCTATGGATTAAGTGAAATAATCTTATATGCATGTGGAACAGTTCCTAACACAAAGTAAACATTTAATAAATGCGAGTTCTTTTTCACTTTCTGTTTATCTTTGGGACTAGCTTAAGGATCAAACAGGCATTCACCAAATATTTATTAAATATTTGGTCTCTAGATATACTATTCCAGGATTTGAAGGTGTACCAGTAAATAAGATTGAATCCCTGTAAAAGTACCTTATAAACATGAGTTGTGTTCTTACTGGGGCTTTTAAAGTCATCAGTACAATATAATTCTACCAGTCCCAAGAGCTGGTAAAGGTTAGAATGCAGAGGAAGATCAAAATGGAATTTGGAAATTTTCTGGGACAGGTTAGAATTATGCAGTACTCATTACTTTAGAAGCCCCACTAAACACACAAGGTGATATATAGATGATATATTACAGAATTGTATACCTGAAACCTATGTAACTTTACTAACAATTGTCACCCCAATAAACTTTAATTAAAAAAAAAAACTGTTCTGTTTAATCATATGGAAATTATTATGGGGACCATCCCCCTTTAGAATTATCCTGCAATGCAGTAGCTGCTGAAATTGCCAGGCATGCTGAATAAATTAGGCACATTTTTTAAATGTTACAGATAAATCTTTCACTACTATTTAGGATGTACAATGTCACAAAAGAGTGTTATTCTCACCCTAAGAAACAAAACAAGCCAGAGAACCTACAACATCTTTTATGTTTTATTTTTTCAAATATATGAGTTCAAGACACAAATAAACCCGACTGAACTAAATTCCAAGAAAGGACAAGCTCTTCATAAGAGAGCACAGAGACTCGGTTTTTTTGCCTCTCTGACAGGATGGTGGGGCTGCGGGGACAGAAGTACATAGCTGGAGATAAAGAGAAACCTGCTGAAATGTTAACAAAAATTTAAGGCTGCAAATGGGCTGGTATGACAGATTAATATTCTGAGAAAACCCAGGCACAGACTGTGATCGAATTCACCTGCCAAATATTTTGACCAACTCTTCACTGAGTGCTTCAAGGTAATAAGCCAAAGCCTCAGAGCAGGTCAGAAGCACTGAGATGGATCATCCATGAGGTGTGAAATGCTTCCTCCAGGTACAAAGGAACCACCCTCCAGAGGTGAGAAGTAGGAAAATAGAGTTAAAAGAAATTCACGGAAGGCTTTACAGGTTTTCAGGTACAAGACTTCTGAGAAAAACACATGGCATTCCAAGGCTTTGCAGAGTTAGGTAAAGCTGCTGTCAGAAGGGTTGGGTAGGCCACCAAGTAAAAAAATTCTCCTAAACCACAGAAACAAAGGGAGTAGTCTGGAGAACTAAGAGAGCCCCTCGCAACCCATAAATCTTACATGCAGACTATAAAATGGAGGTTTCACAAAGTTTGGAGAGCTGTTGACTCCATTGTAATCCATAAAATGATCGCCAGAACTCCGACAGATCCAAGGCATAAATTTTACTGAAGAGAAAGTCTCAAGCCACCCTGAAAACAGCTCAAGCCTGCAATGAGTGAACTGAACTAAATTTAAGTTGCTACAAAGTGCAGGCTCAGTGACTTAGGCCTTCACTCTAAAAGCCTGACAGACGGAAGGGTGTGTTCTTTTCTGGAAGTAAATATTGTTTGCTTCAATCTGTTTTTGATCCAAAATGTCTTCTATATGACCCAAAATTGTAAGATACATCAAGATTCAAGAAAATGTGACCCATGGAAAATAGAGAAAATAATGAAAGAAGAACCAGGTAGCCCAGATAATGAAATGAAAGACTAGATTTTTAAATTATCTAGGATAAAAATGTTAAGAGTTTAGTAGAAAAGGTATACAATATGCATCAAGAGCTGAGTGATTACAACAGAAAAATAGAAACTATTTTTAAATCAAATGGAAATACTAGAAATGAGAAATACTGTATCAGAAATGAAGAATTCAATATAAAGTTTTAAAATCAAAATGGACACAGCAGAAGAAAGAAGCAATGAACTTGAAGATGGATCAATATAAAGTAACCAAAATGAGATTCCAAGACAAGAATTTAAAAACAAACAAACAAGCAAAAAACAGACCATTTGAAATGTGTGGGACAATATGAAAAGTTTTAACACATAGTAATACCTTGGTTTGTGAACATAATTTGTTCCAGAAATAAATTACTCATATTGCAAGATATCACTCATTTACCACATTAAAATGTGCTTGGTTTGCTAGCATAATTTGTTCCGGAAACAAACTACTCATATTGCAAGACATCACTTGTTTACCAAGTTAAAATGTATTAGAAATGTTTGCTCATCTTGTGGAACACTCACAAAACACATTACTCACAATCCAGAGGTTTACTGTATACATAACCAGATTCCCAGAAATAGAAGAAAGAGTATAGTGCAGAAGAAATATTTTAAAATAAAAATGACCAAGAACTTTACAAAATTGATGAAGGATATCAACCCACAGATTCAAAAAGCCAACCCCAACTAACATAAACATAAACAAAGCTACACCTAAGCATAAGTGTGAAAACATGTGAAAACAATTTAAAGAGAAAATCTCAAATGGATATGAAGTAAAAAAGAACAATATGAGTAACAGCTACCTTCTCATCAGAAACACTGGAGACCAAAAAACAGTGGAACAATAATTTTGAAGTGTTGAAAAAAAAAAAAGAGCTGTCGATTTAGAATTCTATAGCCAATGAAAATATTCTTCAAAGATGAAGAAAACATAATATATATTTTTACTCACACGAAGTTAAAAAGAATTAATCTCAAACAAAAAGATAAAAGTTTTCCTTATAGGGCCAGCTGAGTGGCACATTGGTTAAGAGCTGGTTTGGGATGCCAGCCGCCCCGGTTCGGATCCCACATGAGGGCCAGTGACACTGCCCTCTACAGCTAACAACAGCTCCACCTGGAGCTGGGCTGTGCGAGCCCCAGTGATGGTGTAGGCTGCAGCCCCTGCTGCAGTGGGCTGCTACAGGCTACAGTGAGTGGCCGGCAGCTAGCGTGAGCTGCCCATAGCCGCGGTGAGCAACCATCCAGAGGACGGCGACCGATCTGCCTCATCTGGGAAGAGCGCAATGATGATACCAACATGGGCCAGTGAAGCAACGTCCTCCGCAACTAGACTGAAGAATAAGAGGACAGCAACTTGTCTGTTCCCTTCTCCCATTCCCCAACACTGTTCCCCTCCCCCAATTCCCCAATAAAATCTTTAAAAAAAAAAAAGTTTTCCTTATATTTTTAGAAAACATAACTAAATGAAACTCCATACACATAGGAAAAAACAAAGAGCACAAAAAGAGTAAATATCTGAGCAAATAGAAGTCATTTTGGTTAACATCTTGAAAGTCTACCTGATATCAAACTATACTACAAGGCCATAGTAATCAAAATAGAATGGTATTGGCACAAAAACAGACACAAATCAATAGAACAGAATCAAGAGCCCAGAAATGAATCCATGTCTATATGGTCATTTAACCTGTGACAAAGGAAGAAGAATATACATTGATGAAAAGACAGTTCATTCAATAAATGGTGCTGGAAAAACTGGACAGATACATGCAAAAAAAAAAAAGAAACTGTAGCACCTTCTTACTCCATATACAAGAATAAACCAAAATGGATTAAAGACTTAAATGTAAGACCCAAAACCATAAAAGTCCTAAAAGAAAATATAGGAAATAAACTCTCAGACATTATCTGTAGCAATATTTTCACTGATATATTTCCTCAGGCAAGGGAAATACAAGAATAAATAAACAAATAGGACTACATCAAACTAAAAAGTTTCTGCACAGCAAGGGAAACCATCAACAAAATGAAAAATCATCTTTCTGAATGGGAAAAGATATTTGCCAATGTTACATCTGATAAGAGGTTAATATCCAAAATTTATAAAAATAAAAAAACAAAAACAAAACAACACTCATACAACTCAACATACACACACACAAAAAAACAATCCAATTAAAAAAGGGCAGAGGACCTGAATAGACATTTCTCCAAAGGAGACATACAGATAGCCAATACACATCAAATGATGCTCTAATCATCGGAGAAATGCAAATCACTAATCATCAGAAAATTGCAAATAAAAACCACTATGAGATATCACATCACACCTGTCAGAATAGCCATTATCAATAAATCTGTAAGCAACAAGTGTTGGTGAGGATGGAGAAAAGGAAACCCTTGTGCACTGTTGGTGGGACTGCAAATTGGCACAGCCACTATAGAAAACAGCATGGAGGTTCCTCAAAAAAATTAAAAATAGAACTACCTTATGACCCAGCAATTCCGATCTTTGGTATTTATCCAAAGAAGTCCAAAACACTAATTCGAAGATATATGGACCTCTATGTTTACTGCAGTGCTATTCACAATAGCCAAGATACAGAAACAACTGAAATGCCCATCAATAGACAATTGGATAAAGAAACTGTCATATACACCCTTGCATACACACATACACACACACACACACACACACACACACACACACACACACTGGAGTATTACTCTGCCATAAAAAGAATGAAATCTTACCATTTGCAACAATATGGATGGACCTAGATAGAGGGTATGATTCAAAGTGAAATAAGTCAGACTAAGAAAGACAAATACCATATGATCTCACTTATATGTGGAATCTAAAGAACAAAATATATAAATAAACACAACAGAAATAGACTCATAGATACAAAGAACAAACTGATGGTTGCTAGAAGGGAGGGGGGTGAGGGGATGGGTGAAAAAGGTGAAGAGATTAAGAAGTTCAAGTTGGTATTCACAAAATAGTCATGAGGATATGAAATGCAACATGGGGAATTTAGTCGACAATGTTGAAAAAACTATGCTCGGTGTCAGATGGGTGCTAGACTTATTGGGGAATCACTTCATAAATTATACAAATGCCTAATCACTGTGCTGTATACCTGAAACTAATATAAAATAATATTGAATGTCAACTATAATTTTAAAAATATATAGTCATGAAATGTAAAGTACAGTATAGGGAATATAGTCAATGGTATTGTAATAGCTATATACAGTATCAGATGGGCAGTAGACCTGTTGGGGTTATCACTTTGCGAGGGGTGTAAATGTATAATCATTATGTTGTTTTGTACACCCAAAACTAATTTCAGAGAGAGAGAGAGAGAGAGAGAGAGAGAGGGGAGCTGGAGCAGGGGGTGCTGGGAGGCACCTTCCTCACCACCTGTGAGCAGGGAGTCCAGTGGGAAAGCTGGGTTCACTCTGTACTCTTTGAAAACTGACAGGATATTTTAAAGAGATTGATTATTTTTCATTCCCTGAAATTTACTTTGAACAAAACTTTCTCCAGACTGTGCACTTAGTCTGCCTTCATTACTAATTCCCCTGCACATTCGGTATAGGAAAGGGCGATCCACAGAGAAAAAATTGCTCCTGGCACTTTTCCTTTTAAAAATAATTCAAATACTTCATTAGATCGAAGTTGACTCTAGCATTCCCCACAACAGCTTGACTGAACTACAAAAGAATTTAACATCTTTATGATACAGGTAGCTCTGAAACCTATCAGACCCACATTTTAGGCTTGTTCCCTTCTAACCTTGGTGAATTTCTTTATAACATTGCTGATGGAATCCATTAGTTCAGACACTTAAAAGATGCAAATCCTTCAACCTCAGAAAAAGGGGTGGCTGCCACTCTTGAGATTGCTATCTCCCGTGGGGGGAAGGGAGCTGCAATAAGCAGAGAAAAGAGAAAAAAGGAATGTGTGATTTGGGGGGATGCCCCCCTAGGCACCACAATGAAATTTAAACCTTTTGAGAATTCAAAGATTAATGAAGCATGGTCCCTTCCCCCAAGGGAGTTACACTTGAATGAAAGAGAGAGGAAACACACTATTAGTTCTAGTACAATGTACAATAAGAAAAACTACTAAAACAGACTTGTTGTGGACATACACATGAGAGAATGCCACCCTCCCTAATTCTGACTGACGAGACAAGCTCCTTACAAAGTAAAACTAGCTTGAAGATGAATGAAACTCGACCGTAGCTGGAGCCTCAGGAAAGAGCACAAGAAAATACCAAGATGTTAAAGTATATACCAGGTATATCTCAATAGAATCAGCACTTTGTGCAATTAGCACAATAGTTGTTAAATTGTGGTCCCCAGACAAGCAGCATCAGTGTTATCTGGGAACTTGTTAGAAATGCAGAAGCTCAAGACCCCACCTCAAACTCACTGACTCAGAAATACTGGGCAGGAGGCTCAGAAACAGGTGTTTTCACAGGTCCCCCAGGTGATTAATTCTGAGGTCCAATTAGTTTGGGAACCACTGGGATGAAGGGTAATGCGCATAGAATGATATGATGTGAGATGAGGCCGGAAAGGCATGCTGGGTCTGCATCATGGTGAACTTAGAATGGAGCTCAGGGTTGGGGTTTTACCCTGGAAGCAATTAGAAGCCATTGCAGAATTTTGAATGGGGGAATAATATGATCAGAACTGTGCTTTAGAAAGAAAACTCCAGCAGCAGGGGGACAATGCACTGACAAAAGGAGTAATCGGGTGTAGGGAGCAAATACTTACAAGCCTATAATTGGGAATTCTTGTAAAAACAAAAAAAAAAGAACACATACTTCAGTCCAAGGAGGTGAACATAAAAGTCAACTTTATCTTTGTGAGAAAATGACCCTAAAGGAATATATGTTCTCAGTTTGACCCTGCAATGGAAGGTCCCAGATCATAGTGCTTTTACACAAGCAATAAAAGAAACTGACATTCCAGAACTCACTCGGTATCAAGCATTACTTTAAGTGTCCTGTATATCTTATCTCACAAAATCTATGCATCGACCTCAATCTGAAACTGGTAGAAACTACCCAACATCACACAGACAGAAAAATCTAAGAATTGAGTGCGACACGAAGGCAACAAACGCAGAACTATCCACAACTCTTCTTTTTCTGCTACACCATGCGGCCAGCGTTAAGCCTGGTTTCAGCCTTTGTACTCATTTTGGCTGTGGCCTGTCCCTCGGGTAGTATATGCAGGCATGGAGAAATAGATGCAGTCCTTACCTGTAATTTTCTTAGGTCCCTTCCACTTATCTTCCACCCCACTTTCCATATCCCTTTCCCAAAAGAATTATGAACCCTCTCTATCCATTATGACGGCCATGCAAGCAGTGGCATCAGCCTACTGGCATATTTACCTTTAGCAGGTGGAACTCCGCCCACATTGAAGTCACCTGTGCAACTTTTCACTGTTCAGTGACCTGGGGGGCGCCTTGATGACAGAGATGTTTGGGGCCTTGGAGATCACGTAGTCTAGCCTTATCCCCCACATTTTATTTGCACAGAAACTAGAGCCAGAGAAAGTCAGAAATTATGCAATGCATTCATGGAACTCAAAATCAGATTTCCTTGTTCAGAGGTCTATTTTATCATAATCTGTTTTGGGAAATCTTGCATTATCATTCAGATTCTAAAACAGTGACTTAGTACATGGTGATTAAGTACACATAGTAGGTACTTAATAAATATTTTCTGATTGAATGAAGTTCCAATCAATTCCGCTCTCTCGAGCCAGCTACCTCACCATCCTCATCTCTTCCCCATTCCCTAGCCTTCACAGCTTAATGGATCCTTCCTCCTTGCAGCTCACAGAGACAATCGTATTATAGGTTTCCCCATTATCTGAGAGTAGAGCATCCCTAGGAAACCTTTTGCAAGCGGAAATGGAGTCAAGGGAAGAAGCAATTACCAGTAATTTATATGGAGAAAATTTTTAGCGGTCCCAGCCTGCATAAATTACTTACCAAATAATACCAAAAACACTTAATCATGTCCATTTTTACACAAACTGTAACACCCTCAAGAGCTCTCTTAGGCTTTTCTGATATATTCGGACACATCTTGCTAACAGATGCACAAAGTAAATCTAGACAAAGCACAGATGCTCACAGACACAGTTCAAAGCCATGGTGGCTTGAGGCTGAGATGCTGAGTGTGGTTCCGTGGAAGGAGCTTGGTGGGGCCACTGTCACTGCTGGGGTGCACACTGCCTCTATGACAGCTCCCTGCAAACCAAATGAGAATGCTGTTTCCCCTTCTTGCCTGTTCCTTCAGTTAGCAAAAACAGGGACAGTCAATCCTCACTTAACATCATCGGTAGGTTCTGCTACTTTAAGAGAGACAACGTATGATGTAATCAATTTTACCATAGGCTAATCGATATGAACACGAGTTAAGTTCCTATGATATTGCATCAAAATTATAACAAAACAACATGATTTGAGGGCCTCCAGTACTAATTTAGGTCTTTCATAAAAGCCAAGTGTCTTAATGCAACCTTTCAAAAAGTGGGTGAAGCAGGGGGAGGGTAGGTACTTGTGCCTGCTCTCTAACTAATGTTACTCCAAAAAAGGACATCATTTTGGTTTTCAAACTTAAAAAAATAAATAAATAAATAAATAAATAAATAAATAATTCATTCATTGATTTCTATATGAAAAAATAATAATAATAACTATCTTTACTTTGAATAATCCTGGGGAATGTACAAGGATTTCTATCACTCTTTACAGAAAAGCAATTTTGTTATATACAAGTGCCTATAGCAGAATAGGACATGCTGTGATAAACACGTGCCCTGGGACTGAGATTGCACATTGAGAAATATGTGCTGCTTTTATCAATTTGATTGCTTATAAATGGATGTTTCGAAAGGGCCTAAAAAACTAAGTCTCCTTCACAGAGATTAAACATCTTTGCGACAGCAATTTAAATACTTGTTTACAAAACTGCCTTATTTGACCTACCAACACTGCTGACGTTAACCCATTAACTGGAATGTTTAGGAAAATATTCTCATTTCTCCTAGTCTCTAGGGAAACAAAAGTAAGCCCTTCTCGGATTATAAATCTCTTTTAAGTAGAAAGCATGGAAGTAAGTGCATTTGAAGATTTCAGAGTGATTAGAATCTAATAAACAGTAAGTTGAGTGAGGTTTTCTTCTACGATTCAAGACTGTGGGGATGCCACATCCTCACTCTAAATATTCTTTGGCTGTTTCCTCTGTGGTTCCCTCATCTCATTCAATCAAACAATATTTCTGAGCAATTATTATTTGCCAGGCCCTGGGCTAGAGACTTGCAGAGGCAGCCCGTATTTCCTCCCCATTCACTCACACATACATTGATCAGGTGCAGGCTGGTGGGATTGTCAACATAGACCACGCTGGAAGTTACTCTCCTGAGCTCATGCTGAACTGAAGCCAGTAGGACATGAGCATGGTGGGCTGTCTGAGATGCTAGCAGTGCTCAGTGTAGGTCAGCTTAGCACACATTTCCTAAGGGTCTATTATGGGCCAGACCCTTAGGCTGAACCCTGAAGACAAAGAAGCCTAAGCTTGTCCTCAAGGGGTTTCATGGGGGATTCAGATGAGAAAGCAGATGACTAACCCCTGGATTAAAATCCAGGGAAGCTATGAGGCCCCCAGGAGAGGCACCTGATCTAGACTGGTGCAGTCTGAAGACTTTCAGTGTGGGAGAAGGTCCAAGAAGTCTTCCTGGCTGAAGGACAGGGAGGAATAGGAGTCAGCGAGGTGAAAGGGGGAAAAAGGAGGCTTGTAGACAGAGCAGCCTGTGGGAGCAAAGCCCTGCAACCCTGAAGGTAATTCTACTTGACCTTGAAAAGTGACGCCAAGGACAGCAGTTGCAATAATGAGGCCTTCCCAGGCATTCCCAGCAGGAAAACCTCCTTGCCATCATGGACTTGTTCTGAGTGAGGGGGCACCCTCATCACAGTGCCAACAGTAGTACTCAAGCTATTTGTTGCCTCTTGAAATGCATACAGCTGCTACCACAGCAGGGGATCATTTCTTATTTTATGAATTTTCTAATGCAGATTTTTCTCAAAGTGTAGTCTCATTGGCATCACATGCACTTCTTCTTTAAAAACTCAGTTTCTACTGAACATTGTGTATATTTGCTGAATCAAAATCTCGAGGGATGGGTGTAAGAAAATGTATTTTTCAAGAGCCCAGATGAGCATTTCCACATGAGTTTGGGAATCACTTTCAACAAGGTTAGAGCAAGATGAACTCACCTCGGAAGCCCAGGCCCCGCCCCCACATTTTCTGACTCACATGTCCTTGGGTGGGGTGGACATAGACAGCCCTTAACTGGTTTCAGTCATATATGCAGTTCAGATGGTCTCGATAACATCTTATTCTCTCAAAGCTGTGTCCTGGAAATTGGCTCTTAGTGTGGGAATGGGAGGAGTGACACACATTTCAAGGACAGGGAAAGGGGTGAGGAGCCTCTAATTGCTCAGGTCCAGCTATCTGGTCAAAAGTGGTCATGTTCTCTTAATGACCTGCTCCAGCAATACACCATCAAAAGCACAATCCACAAAAGAAATATTGATTAATGGGACATCATGAAAACTGAGAATTTACATTCTTCAAAAGATGCTTCTAAGAGAATAAAAAAGCAAGTCACAGATTGAGAAAAAAACTTGCAAATTACACTTCTGATAAAAGAATATATGCAATCTCAGGATACATTAAAAAAATCCAACCTCAAATATAAGAAAACAAGCAACAGAATAAAAATAAATAAATGGACAAAATATTTTAACAGAGTCTTTACAGAGAAGATATACTTATTAATATGATTAAGATACAATAAAGTGACCATACCCAGTGCTTAGGAGGCTATGAGGTGACTAAAACACGCCTACATTGATGGTGGGGATGCAAATGATGTAGGAATTTTAGGAAGTAGTTTGGCAGGTTTTCAATTAATAGATGTAATTCTTTTAGAATGGTTTTAGGTTTACAGAGAAATTGAGTAGATGGCACTGCAGTTCCCATTTATCCCTACAGATAGTTTCCCCTATATTAACATCTTACATGATCATGGTACATTTGTTATAATTAATAAACCAATACTAATCTATTATTAACAACTAAAGCCCACAGGTTATTCAGATTTCTTTACTTTTCACCTAATGTCTTTTTGTGTTCCAGGATCTCATCTAGGATATCACATTACATATGGTCATCACACATCCTAAATCTCCTCTTAGATATGACAGTTTCTCGGATTTGCCTTGTTTATATGACCTTGACAGTTTTGTGTACAGGTCAGTTATTTGGTAGGATGCCTCTCTATTGGAATTTGGCTGACATTTTTCTGATGGTTAGACTGGGGTTATGGGTACTGAAAAGTACTCAGGCACAGATAAAGGGATGAAAAGTTTTGCACAATTTTAACGATTATCTATGTGCAGGAATATTAAAATATATATTCATATATTTACATAATATATAATGGATAATATATTATTCTTTTCATTAACATTTTATGATATGACTTTATAATGATAGAAGCAAATTCATATAAAAGAAAATGGTAACATTGTACATGAATGTGGGGGGCCTTTTTCAATGGCTGTCTGTGTATCCGGTAGCTCCTTGTATCTAACTCATCTGTGTGGCCATGGCTTCTACCTGGCATACAGCATAAAGCGGGTGCATATAACAGCAGCAAAAGCCCTTTGCACATGAATTGTCCTGCCCAGGAATGCCAAACAATTGAAAATTTCTCCAATGGACAGAAAGTGATGCTCTTCCCTTTGATTCTCCCCCTGACCTTCAGCGATCTACCCTGTGCTGACTGGGCACAGGCTTGTCTTCATTTTAACTGCGGAAGAAGCCTGGCTGTCTCATGGCTGCAGCCACAAGCCTGGGGCAGCAGATGGGAGAGTGTGGTGTTCTCTTTTACGGCTCATTAAATCATAGAGAACTGGCCCAAGCTACCATTTCACCAGCAGGTGTTAGGTGAACATGAATTTGGATTTCTTCCTCCGGGATTAGTAGTTAATAGTATATTTGAATAGGTAACCTTGAGGTGCTCCGCATTTATCTGGTAAAGCAACAGCAATAGCACTTATTTATTCTCCTCACCCCCCAGCCAGGTCCAGGTCCAGGTGGTAAGTTTGTGGAGAGAGATCTGTGCATTTCCCTGATGCAACAGCCACCAGGGGCACCTTCTGCTCTGCTCCACTTCTCTGTTACTCACCCCCAGCAAATATTAACTGGACATCTATGATGGGCAGGTAAGGTGCCTGGTCCTAAAGAGGGGCCTATAAGGTCAGCAAAAGAGGTGCTGGCCATAGGGAACTCACAGTCCAGTAGAGATAGAGACAGAAAATCTCTCTCTCTCTCTCTCTCTCTCTCTCTCTCTCTCTCTCTCTCTCTCACACACACACACACACACACACACACACACACACACACAGCAACAAAATATGACATACAGATGAGAACAATAAATGGATAAGGGCTAGAGAAGGGCTGAGGGGGATCAGTCCCAGAGCTGGGCACTCAGAGTAAGAAGCCCAGGAAATAAGGTAGCTTGGGACACAGGAGAGTGGATTTTGAAGCGTCCTGATGCCAAGCTAATAAATTCTGCCATCTCTTTTGGCTTTTGAAAGGCACTGACATTTTTCAGCAGGCTCAGGAGCAAAGCTGTTCTTTAGGAACATTCGCCCAGCAGCCTGGGCTGGATGGAGCATGAGGAAGGTAGAAATGAAAATTTCAGTGAAACAGTTGGAAGATGAAGGTAGCAAGACCAGTTAGGATGCTATGGAATATTCTAGATGGAACATAGGGGGAGCCTTAACCTATGGGAAAGGCAATCGGGTAGTGAGTATAAAACAGATTGGGAGATAGTCAGAAGGCATCATTGTGAAGATGTGATAACTGATTAGATGTGGGGTTCAGAAGGGTTGGAGGACAAAGAGGGGATGACTTGCAGTTGGCTTTCTCCCTTCTGTGTTCTACCAAGTGTAATTTAAAGTCTTCCACTTTAAAAGCTAATGTCAGAAGGTGACATTTGGACAGTGGCCTGAATGTGAGAAGGAGCCAATAATGTAACGGTTTGGGGAAAACATTCCAGAAAGATGGAAGAAAACATGCAAAAAAAATAAAAATAAAGTCTCCCACTTTATTTAAAAGTGAAAAACAAAGCCCTTTCAACAGGCAGTCCTATACAAGAACAAAAACTCATGGGAAACACAAAGGCAGGGCATCGTGCCCTGTAAAGCCCATCACAATACCCACATTATGTCCAGCAGACATTTGTGTTGTCTACAAGGAATCCTTATATTCTCCCCACCAAATACCTAGCAGAGCAGTTATCTATTGGAGGTGTAGAATGTGATTCTAGAATGGTGCTTTGGCCACAATGAGGAGTTAAAATGAAAGTACTCTTGGCCAGTGAGGGAAGACATCGTGATACCCCAGTCCACGCTTTCAATTTTCCCTTTCCTAGTAAAGCTGGGAGGCCCTTGCTGGTTTGCAAATGATTTATCTGCCTCAAACCCTGCCAAACTTTGGCCCAGCTCTATCCAGACACTAGACTATAAATGGCTGAAGAAATAACAGGAACGGAGCAGAGTTGAAAGGCCACTGGGCGACTGTTTTTCTTTAGCTCTGTCTGAACAGGAGAATCAGCCAGCTGAGGATAGCCCAGCCACGTCCACCCCACCTTTTATTCCACAGTGAGACAGCCTATGTGACCTCATCCCAGAGCAGTCACCAGGTCTGGCAACATTTTCAAGAGTCTAAACCACCTCTGTATATGTTTCCTAGACCCACCGATACTGTTGTTTATGTCTTGCTAAGCCACATTCCACTGTGCAAAGTCAGCTTATTATAAGCTTTTTGTGTTTTTTTTTAAGAAAGAAAAAAGAAAGATGAAAACCTCGATGATCTCTCATTTGTCTAATCCTATTCTGACAGAGATCTTACCCAAACCTATGTGCTTCCCTAAATTCCCAAAGCCCATAGTACAGTTAGAGGAGGCCATGAAACTAGTTCTGGCCAATAGGCATTGAGCAGAAGCAATGTGTATCATTTCCCAGCTGAAGCCTCTAAGAGACAGCACACAATCCTCCAGCTCACTCTTCCGACAGCTCACCTGGAAGCCATGTTTTCTGCCTGGTGTTGCTGCAAGATGCAAGAAACTGAGATCTTTTAAGTCACTGCCTGAAGAGGAATTGTCCCAGAGAGCTGCCAGGCTCATGAGTGACAGATGAACTTTATGTATTAAGCCACTCAGATTGGTGGGCTTGTTTGTTACTGCACTAAAACCTAGACCAGTCTGACTAACAGAGATAACAAGCAGAAAATCACGACAGGAACTTAGGCCTGAAGTTGTCACAAAATATCTTCAATCACTGATTCAAGGTAGAGCAAGAACCCAGCAAGATTCTGAGCCGGGTGAGAGCAGCTTGCCTGAGTGCAGAGCCCCTGGGCTCCCCAAGGGGCTGGGCTACTCCCATATGCTCAGACAGCTGTGAGCTAGGAATGGGGCTGAGCAGCCCCAAGTACAGGTAGCCTGGTAGCATTAGAACAGATGGGGAAGCTGGAATCACACCAAGTTTCATACTAGGCTTTTCCATGTTGCTAAGAACCTAAAACATAATCACTTAGCCCATTACTGGAGTTGCACAACCAACATATTCTGTGTGCCAGGCATTGCTCTAGGCTCTAGGGGACATAGCAGAGGCTACATGGGGCCCCATTTTGCACAACGCTTACATTCCAGACCCAGTGTGGCAGAAATGGCGCTGCTCTGGAGGCCAGGATGCCTGGGGCTATAGTCACAGCTTTACCCTAAAGTGACCTTCAGCAAGACTCCTCCTTCCCTGCATTTCAATTCTTTGACTATAAAATGGAATGTTTGTACTTGATAATACCTAAAACATTTTATAACTTAGGTTACACCTGTGAAAGAACTATTTGGGGGTATAACAAAAATTTGCAAGACTGCTGGATAGAGAGTGTCTGCACCAGAAAGAGGATGTAGAAAAGTCTGAGTGCTTAAATTGAAGAGCTTCTGAAAACCTTGGCCGTACCTATTCACCAGTTCTATAAAGCCCCATAATTCTTAAATGTGTTATATATTCAAAAATTTTCCCCCTCCTCCTCCTCTTTTCTTTCTGGGTAGATGTAAAACATCCCCTCCTCACCCCCTCCCTCCATAAGCTGGTTAACTTTAAAAAAAAAAAAAAAAATCAATCCTAAAACATACTCAAAGGAAGACACCTGAGAAAGAATGAGGTCTTCTCTTATTATGTCAGATAATTGGCTTCGGGTAACTGCTTATCTGCACTGAATGGGAATTATGTCCTCAGGAGTTTCTATAACTCTCAACTACTAAGCTTGTCTTCAGAGGTTTTTAACTGAAAAACGCATTGCCTCTGTAAACTATTATGCTAATATTGATTTTTTTTTTTCTATCTATGTAAAAGTTCCCAATTTCCCTGTCACTTGCTGATCAGCCTGGTCATTTTTATATACCTAATATCAGATTAGTTCAAAGCCTCATGTTGAATTTGGTTTATGTTCCTCAAAAGGAACATTCTGCCTTTTATTAAAGGAAATGCCTATGAAAAATAGCAAGGATGGCTCTTATAAATGATCTACTACCAAAATTCAATTTGTAGTCTGCCTTATCTCTCCTTTAAATGATTATATAGTACAGGATAGTGAAAAGAACACAGGTTTTGCTGTCAGATAAACCTAGTGTTTAATTCTCAGTTCAAAAATTCATTGACTATATGAACCTTTGCATGACTTACACTCTCCGAGCCTCAGGAAAAATGGCGTGCCAATATTTTGCACAATTTTTATAAAAATGATGTGCTTACCACACATTTGGTGTCCAAAATGGTACCTTGATTGTAGAATGTTAGAGCTGAAAGCATTGTAGAGCTCACCTAGTCTGACTTCTCACCTTTTTGGGGCAGAAACAGGACCCAAGAGGAAAAGGGACTTGCCCAGATCTCTGGATGGTTTGAGAGTCCCTTATGCATCTGCTACAGTGTGGTATCTGCTCCAGATTTCACCAACGACACCCCGATGAACGGTCCCAGTGTAGACGTTGTCGTTGATACTTTACTGGCCCTCCCTGAAGCTTTTGTTGGCTCAGCACTTGTAAAACCTCTCTGCCCTCTGGGCTCCCAGCGCCTCTCACTCCCCTGGAGCATCAGGCCTGTCTCCTTCATTTTGGTGCCCCCCCAGGGTTTCATCCTTGGCCCCTGTCATTCTCATTCTGTAGAACTGCACGCCCATTTTCTACACCTCCTGCGACAATGACCCTCACATATGAACTTCCATACCAAAGCTCTTACCCCAAGCTCTAGACCAGGGGTCAGCAAACTGGCTCTCGAACCACATGAGGCTCTTTGGGTACGTACATGTGGCTCTGAAGTAAAGTTGAAAATGAAAATAAAACTATCATAGTTTCATTTATAAAATTTTTAAAGGATATTATTCACATAATGGTAATTTCATTTGTTTTATGGCTTTCAAATAATTTTTAAATTGTTGTGAAGGGCAGGATTGGCTCTTTCGTCTCAAAAGTTTGCCGACCCCTGGTCTAGGGCAATAAGCTTCCGCTTGCGGTTCCACACAGCTACCTGGGTGTCCCTCAGCCCTTTCACCTTCCACTGCAGTGAATGTTAACCCTTTACACTCCCCACGAAGTCCACGTACGGGCTTCTCTTCAGTTGATTGGCTTGATTGGCACTACCATCCACCCAGAGACTTGATCAATACACTTAGGACACATTTTTTTTTTTCCTTTCTCTCTCTCACTGTCCATACCACAGCCTGATCCTGTGCTGAATATTTCTGAAATCTATCCCCTCTTCCATATCAGTGCCACCACTGCTCTCGTTTAGATCTTCATCATCTTCCTCTGGAATTACTTTACACGCTTCACATCCACCATCCACAGAAAGCAGAATAATTTGTCTAAGGCCGAGCCACTCCAAGTGTGGCTTTCAGACAAGCGAACAGGTTTCTGGGCATGACAAAATGAGATGCTCGTGCCAAAATGTGACTCACCTACATCACTAGTTTGCTATTTAGTTCAGCTGACTCTCTTTTTAATAGCAAGATATTCTCCATGAGAGAAGCAGTGTTGATTTACATTCTGCCACACAGCCTACTTATATCATCACAGGTCCAGGCACTTTGAATGGTACTGATCTCAAAAAGCCCAGGTCCCCAGTGTGGCACATAGGACCATCTAAGGTCTGACCCCCGCTTCCTTCTCCAGCCCATGTGTCACCATGCTCAGCCTCATCTTTTCCATTCCAGCAGCACTGTCCTGCCTCTCACCCCTTCCTTCTTTCTGCCTCTGACCACGCTCCCCACCTACACCTACACTTGCAGGAAATACACAATGGTGGGTTTCCTCCAGAAGCTCTTTCTATCACCATCATCACCCCATCTTCCTTCTAATTCTACTTTCATTGTATCTTGTACATCTCGTTTGCTACGCTGAACATATTGTTTTATGATCATTTATTTATACGTTCCTCCCAGCCAAAATGTAAACTCCTTGAAGAAAAAAATCTATATCTTACTCACCTATGTTAGTCAGAGAACATAACATAGCTTCACAGTAATAAATAAGCCTTGAGAGCTCAGTAGCTTATCAATATTAAAGTTAATTTCTTGATCACACAGTGTCCCATACAAATGCGTCTAGGCCATTATCCCAGGTGGCTCTCCTCCACGTGGTCATTCAGGGACCCAGGTTTCTTGACCTAGTGATGGAGCTAAATCCTTGGGCCTTGGAGTCTTTTTCTGGATCTTCAGCTTTCAGCTGGAGATGATGAAAGAGGGAAGAGGGTAAGGCCACACAAGTTATTTTAGGAGCCAGGCCTGGAAGCGGCTTATGTTACTTTTGCTCAAGTCCGTTAGCCAGAGTCTAGTCACGTGGTCTCACCTGACTGCAAGAGAACTAAAAAATACAGTTACCTCCAGGTCCAGAAGAAAAAGGAAACTGCTCTAATGAGCATGCAAAAGTGCCTAAGCCACACCATCCATGAACTGGTAACACTTATCACAGTGTGAGGCATTGCACTATGGGTATTCAAAAAATACTTCCTTAGTGAACAAATGACTGTCCTGTCACTTTTAGGCAAACATTTATTCCTTAATACACTAGAAATAGAATGGAAGATGGATAATGATTGAGTGAATGAATAAAGGAGTGATGCCTTCTGCTTGGGAGAATAGAAGCTACTAGAGCTAGCAGCAGGTACAAAAGCAGAGAATGGCGGGTGACCCATCGTGGGGAGGGGCTTCTCAGGCAGATGTCAAGAGACATCTGCTCCACTTCCCTTTGCCATCTCAGGCAACAATTCCACTGCTTGATGACGAACTTTCAAAAATCCCTCCCTCATTTATATTTCTATTTACATTTTCATTTCCAGCAGCTAAAGAAGAAAAGTAGAGTCTTACATTCCATTTATAATGACCTCACATTTTTTTCTGTGTATTTCAGCTCCCTGGGAAAATCTTGAAAGATTACGTTTGAACTCTGGTCACTTTGTCATTTTTTTAAACTTAAACCATTCCCCCAAAATCTCCTGATCTTAACCTTAAATGGTACTCTTTAAACAAAACATAAATTCAGGACTGAAACAGCTTAACATGTGTCCCTTTAAAGGAATAGTATTTAATCGCATGAGCTATTAAATAATCAATCCAAAGTTCAGAATGTTATTAATAGAAGACGTTGTGAGATGGATCAAAACACGTCACACTCTGGGGTGTGAAACAACCCATTTTAAACACCTCCACAGAAATATTCATGTCCTGTCTCAGCTGGAAGTTGGGTCAAAGTCTTCCATTCAGTCTGGTTTCAAATTGAAGAAAACGATGACTTCAAGCAATTTGTAACCTGATAAGTCTAACATAATGAAACATCCAATCAAATAAGTCCATTAGATAGTTTGTAGAAGCAGACAAGTTGTAATTACAAGACCCCAACTTTGTGGGCATACAGACTTTTTTAAATGATGGGGCCTAGAATCTTATCTAGTGAAAGAATTTATATCTTTCCCTTAACATTTCCACACACTGATTTCAGGCTCAGAAAGCCGACCCTCATGTTTAACACTTCATCTTGACTGCCTTTTAATTTCAGCAGCAGCTTATGAAACAAAGAATCGGACCTAAGTCTGAAGACATCCAGCTGACCCCACATGACAACCTGGGAGTTAGTCTCCCATTACCAGTGGTCTGTCATGCTCCCTGAAAGCCAGCATTTAAGCAGTCATTTCTACGCACTCTTCATTAATTCATTGGTTTCTTCAGTCCATTTTTGAGTGCCGATTATGAGCAGGGGATTGCACTAGCATCTCTGAATATTGGTGTAAAGCAAAAAACAATTTAAGGGGCTTATAATCTGATAAGGAAAGAAGACACAGACACCAATAACTAAAATGCAAAACTATTTTACTGGACACTCGTTCATGTCAAGAATTGTGCTAAGCCCTGAGGAGTAAAGATAGGTGAGGTTGAGATAGACTGAGATAAACAATAATAATCATTGTGAATAAAATCTGTGTGAATAAAGTACTAGGGTGGTATATATGATGATGATAATGATAGTGGTTGTATTAATTACAATAAAAATAATAAATAATTAACACACTAAGTTACTATGTAACTCCAGAAAACTTTTCAAAAATTTTATCCTCAAAATTTGACAAGTGCTAGTATTATTGTTATCCCCATGACATAATTGAGGAAATTGGAGCACAGAGAGGTTAAGTAACTTGTCCAAGATCACACAACATTAGCTGGTGGAGACAGGAGTCAAACTTGGCATTCTGACTCCAGAACAACATCACAGATGATAAAATAATTATTTCTGCTTAGGATGTGGCTAGGAATGGAATCAGAGAAATGTCCATGGGAGAGAAAATATTTTGCTAATTCTTAGAAATGCATATAGGATGATAGAGAAAGAAGTAAACAGGGTAAACGGGGTCAAGTATATGGTGATAGAAGGAGAACTGACTCTGGGTGGTGAACACACAATGTGATATACAGATGATGTATTACACAATTGTATACCTGAAACCTATGTAACTTTACTAACCATTGTCACCCCAATAAACTTTAATTAAAGAAAATTGGGCTTCCTGGGCAGGAGAAACAGAACATACAAAGGCACAGGGGCATGAAAAGGCGTCACTTTCAGGGACTGGCTGCTTGGGGGTGCCTGGAGCACAGAGACTGGATACATGCAAGGGCCAATGTAGAAAGATGGAGTATAAGAGGCTAGCAAGGTCCCAAGCCTAAATCTGCAACATTCAGTAGCATGGGTTTACCGTGCAGGTGCTGGGAAGCCTTGCCCATCCTGAGGCCCAGGAAGGCTCTCTACCAAAAGTCCTGGCCTCCTTCCAGCCAGGCCCACCCTGGCTCATTTCTGCCCTGCTGCCCATTACATTAGTTTCAGTATTTGACCAGTTTCCTCATCTCTGGACCATGCGAATCAACTCGTATTCTTTAAGAATTTGTTAGAAACAAGTCACAATTCCAAATACCTGCCCCTTTTAAGCAAGCTGAGGGTTTTTACATTAAATCAAAATTTATTGGGGTTTAGAGTCACTACAACAGCTGCATTAAAAAAAATAAAACATTTCCTAAAACACCTTCAAAGTGTGAAAAAAAGGACCTAAACAATTTGACAGAACCCCTTGATAAGAAGAGTATTTCATGGATACAAGTACTTAGAAAAGCAATCCGAATGTGACAACTGGTACTCCAGCCAAAGCTAAGGGCAGCAGCATGAACAGCATGAGTGAGCCTTTTTCTGTCATGAGTGTCTCAGTTTTCTGGGCCCACCTTCCCATCTCTCAAGTCCAATACATGGAATCGCTCCACTGGTCTTACTGTGCGCCTGACCTTGGAGACCCCAATCAGGCTTTGTGTGTCTTCAGATTGTGATTTCTACAGCCCTGGGAGGCTGCCACTCAAATGGTCACCAGGCATGTCTAGATCCCTAAGATCAAGAATGGGATACAATTGCTCTTCAGTCTCTAACAGAAAAAAAGGGAGAGAGTGGCGCCATCCTGTGGTAGACCAAGGGGGTGGGGAGAGGAGACAGTTTCCCTCAGGGGAGCAGCCTGCCTCCAGCACAGGCAGTGAAAGGGTGCTTCACCATAGAGAATTTAAAAACAATACAGCATGGGAAATAGAGTCAAAGGAGTTGTAACAGCTATATGCGATGTCAGAGGGGTAGTAGATTGGGGGAGGGAGCTTATCACTTTGTGAGGGGTGTACATGTCTAACTACTACATTATTTTGTACACCTGAAACTAATAAAATAAATTAAATAAATAAAAATAAAAACAATACTAAAACCAAGTATTATCATGTGCTGGGAATTTTAAACAATGGCAGTGATAAAACACTGCTCCCCATGAGGGCAGACACCCCCACCGCACCCTTGCTCCTTGGTGTGTCACTGGTTCCTTCAGTTGGTGGCTGGATTTCATATGGAATGTAGCTGCTGCCTTTGCCACTTTGGCTGATATCACATGTGGGCTTGGGCAGGGATTATCAGGGCATCCAGAGGGACGTCTCTATTCTCGCCTTCTACTGAGAAATCTTCCTCCTGGTCTTTCAGTGAGAATCAGTGTTGTTTACTGGGTTCCAGGAGATCTCTTACTGGCGGAGGGTAGAAGCCACCCTGTGCAGTCAAACGGGCAAAGGGCTCATGGGTGGGTGTATGCGCCTGTCTGTCAAACTTGAATAAGGAGGTGGTCCATATTGTTAGAGAAGCTTTTGAATCAAGGACTGACCTAATCACAGCTGTGTTTCACAGATATTATTCTGATGGTTGGTGGTGGAGGACAAACTAGGCAAGAGTCTACTGGGAAGTGACAACAAAGAAGATGAGACTATTTAGTGGGACAGACAAAAAATTCACACAAAATACCAGATGGCACTTTTCATCTGTAACTCTATTACAGCTGTGAACCACAGGGGCCAGTTGTAGGAAACGCCATGAGGGAGTCAAGCTGCAAAAACTATACTTAAGTAATTCCATTCCTTGCTTGTGTCATAACTCCCAAATGTCTTCCTCTTCTCCATGATGTTTTCATAGCCTCGTCTCTCAAGGGCTTCTCATCTGCAAAAAGCCCCTAGAGAAGTGTCCCCCTCCATTCTTCTTTTACTCTCCTTCTCCTCCTCCTGCCTTCTCTCCCTTTTCTCCCATAGGTGTTTAGTATAAGGAATAGCTTTTTGGGAACAGACTGGGAGATGAATGGTACATTTGGCTGCCAACTCCAGACTCTCTTTGACAGGGGAAAAGTTTGAACTCTCTCCAGTTAATAATTTGCATTCAATCAACATCCTTACTTAAATAAGTGCTGTCTGAATAGCAGAAAAAGTAAGTGCTCTTAGAATTCGGAAGAAAAAAATATGAATGTAACTTAAACTACCTAAGATTTGTACTTAGTGCAATCAAATTGTTTTTTCCAACTAGAAGAAACACTTTGTGTTGATATTACAGATACAAAATACAGTCACTTTATTTCTGCTGGTCTAAATGCTTACATATCAAGTAATTACTTATTTTTTGTGTGCTGGACTATAAACATAAAAATGTCCAGTTGTTTTAATAACAGAGAGAAAAATTATTTTCATTCATCACTTCAATAATTGACTAAAAAATAAATTTATATAAAGTTTGCCATGCATTATTTTATTTATTGCTCACAAAAGGTAACCAGATTTATCTCTGCTTGCAGATAAAGAAATTGAGGTCCAGAGAAAATGAGTTAAGATCACTGGACTAGAAAAGTGAGGGCTAGAATAGCAAACCAGGTCTTCTGAAGTCAAATCGTAGGCTCTGTGGACTCAGAAAACTTCACAATGTGGTTTCTGATCAGTCATTCACTGAGCCTTGCTTCACACACTACAAAAACATTCACTAAATACCAACCGCATAACATCAGTAAGAACAGAGGGCTTTCGTGGACGTTCTTTCCATAAAGGGAATAGGACACCTGATCAGGAAACTGGGCTTAGGGCATTTATCCACTGTTACCTTTCTAAGCATCTTTTTGGCTTCTGTCTCAATGACAGCAATGATTTTTCCAAATGTACGTTCTCCTATCAGACAGGAAGAGGGGACTTTGCAGCCATACTCAAACTTTACAAAATAGCTCCTGGGAGGAAGAGAAGTGTCCTACGGGCTACTCCTCAGAGTATTTACAGATAAATTACCTTGCTGGCTCCGACAGCCAGGTGCAGCCCCCACCTATCACTGTCTGTGATTTTTATCATCACTTAGAAAAGCGTGGGTAGTTTTAATAGGGAAGAAAATATGCTGCATTCAAAAACTCACTTCAGGGCATGCCAACTAGGGAACAGACTGCTTTAAATATTTAGAGCTGAGCTGAGACACAATACTCACGACAAGTTTGTCAAATGCATCATCATGTGTCTAAGCGGCAATCAGCTGAGAACAGGAAGTCATTTCCAATGAACCAGTACAAATACGTGCCGGAGCCTTTTCAGCAATAATCACTCAAAAATAAATACTCTTTGCCTTAATGGGCCAGATGTCTTTGGAGCTTATTTGGAACCAAAGTGACTGTATATTCATGCAATTACATTCCCGTGGGTGAAAGTGTCCCTGCAGCCAATGTCCTCACCCACGTGGCCACTCAGCTAATGGTATCTGAGAGCCACAGAATGCAGGCTCAGGAGAGCAAGGACTTTGGCATTTCACTAGCAGAGAAAATGTGAGGCAGAGAAAGGAGAAGGTAAGGAGAGGGGAGAGTCAGGGGAAAAGGGTAAATAGTATGGTTCTATGGAAGCGACATTCCCCAGGCATCACTCAATAAGGAATGATCAGAAGCAAAGGAGTGAACTGAGTTAGAAGGTCAGGTCCAAGCATATCTAACTGTCAACACCACACTGCCTCTGAGCTCTTTCTTCCTCTGCCTCAATTCCTAGAGCACAGTGAAACCTTCCAAACCATCATCCATTTCTCCTCACTGATTTCATAAGGCACATGAATCCAGGATCATCTTGAAAACGAAAAAAAAAAAAAAGATGATATAAACTCTTGGTAAGGGAGCCGTGTCAAAATGAACACCTCCATGATGGGTATGGCTTGTCAGGCCTCTGCAAGTTTCCCGCTGTGCACCAAAGGGAGTCAAGCACTGTTACAGACGGAACACGCCTGTGATGACTTTCATCCTCTTCCTTTCCAATCGCATCTCCGATCTCAGCCTCAGGAGTCCAGCTGGGCTCTCAGAAAGCACTGACACTGAGGGAGCCCACTATGAACTGAAATAATTGGGAGAAAGATGATTAATCTTTGTGCATAATGGACTTAACTTCATTCCTTTCATTCCAGGACCTCAAGATAAAGTTCTGTATTTTATCTTGTCCAGTTAAATAGAATTGTTGAAAGTGCAGTAGAGAAAAGAAAAGCAGGGTAAAAGGCTGGAACAGTCCCTGTCCCCTGTCGTCCCACCCTGAGTTCCACTGCTCAGAGGCAGCCACTTTCCGTTCTTAACGCCTCATGTATTTGATTCTATACTTTACTGAAGAGCATGCGTCTATGGCTACTTCCTGCTTGTTTGTCAATTTTAGACATTATCTATTTTTATTTATCAGTACGGAGAATGAATAGTTTATCTTCAACCAGCACCACACACACACACACACACACACACACACACACACACACACACACACACACACACCCTCTCTCCATGCTCATATTGCTTATCACATTTTCAATTAAATCATATTTAGTTTTGACCATGGGAATGCTATTCACAGCTAAGAACAGAGTGCGCCGTGAGCATATTTCCTTTCTCACAGAACTTTACTTTTGTCCTGGAAAAGAAATAATTGCTTCAGGTTTTTAATATGTCTTAGCTTTTGTGTACCTATCATGCAATTTTCCCCAAGTATTCCAACTGTGAAGTGATCATCCTGGCAATGTCAAGTGCATCAGATAACTATCAGTCTCCTTACACACGTGCGCGCGCGCGCACACACACACACACACACACACACACACACACACACACACCAAGGGTGCCTATGTCCTGCCCCATTCTGGGTAGCTGCTGTCCTGCCTGCTGTTTCATGTGCATCCTGGAATTTCCCTACATCAACATTCTGGAAACACCCTTCACCTCCCTAGTAATAGAACCCTGCTTTCTGGATCACGTGTCTTTCTGTCTCCATGGCTTATCCTCCCTCATTTTCATGAGGCATGTTTGTCAGTAGCTTCCCAACAAAGAATGCATAGGAAATAAAAGTATAAGATCTTTCATGTTTGAAACTATCTTTACTTTGCTCTTACACTTATTAATATGTTTTGGCTGGATATAAGACTATGGACTAGAAATAATTTTTTCTCAAAATATTGAAGTTATTACCACATTGTCTTCGGGTTTCCTATTACTATTAAAGAAGTAACAGTTTTTATTCTTGTTCCTTTGTACATGAATTGATTTTTTTTTCTTTTTCTGAAACGTTTAAGATGCTTCCTTTTATCCACAGTATTCCTTAGTATGGGTCTTTTTAAAATCATAAGACTGGGCATTGTATGGCCTTTTCAATACGAAACATATTTTGTCCTTCATTTCTAATCAATTTCCTTGACATTTTTTCTTTGAAAATTTCCTCTCCCCTATTTTCTCTTCTATACATTCTAAAAAGAATGTCCAAACTTTAGATCTTGGAGACCCTAGACTAGTTCCCTAAGTATCTGATCTTCTCCCTCTTATTTTCCAGTATTTTGTTTTATTTCCCAGGGCACATCCTTGAGTTAATCCTCCAGTATTGTAATTCTTGACAATACTGCATTGTCAAGAATTTTTCCACCATATTTTTTTATTTCTTTTATCAGAAGACATTATATGAAATGCATGAATATTCTACCTGAAAGTTAAAGTTAAAAGCAATTGACCAATTTTTGTTTTCAATTAAGAAAAAAAATTACAAACTTGTGTTCTAAGAAGGACTATTTCCAGTCATGATTGATTTTTCTATCATCACCAGAGAAAGTTATGGTGCAATAATTGTATTTTCTTGATAACTGACTTTAAAAACAACACAACAATAAGATATATATGTTGACCTAAAATTCATTAATTCAAAAAAGTCATTTCTATATGAAAAGTATTATGCTAGATATCATGAAGACTACAGAAACTGCAATGAATTTATTTATAAAAAGCACTAGTCTATTAGGCTCTTTAGTAAATATAGAAATCAGCACATGTTCTTCACCTGATAAGAGCTAAGAGTCCAAACTGATATAGGGGGACTATGTTGTTTCTATTCTTCCTTAAACATAAATGTGTGGTATCCACTGTTTCTCTAAATTTCCCTTAATTTCAAGAACACACCTTTTTTTTTTTAGTACATTCAGTCAGTCAGTCTATAAACAAAACTTTGTGTGTCAGGTATGTACTGAGCTGTAAAAATATAAAGTTGAGTTAAAAAAAAATAAAAAGGTACCTGGCATCAGGGATCTCATACTGTTTGGAGAATAACATGCTAGTGTAAAAAGAGAAAGAAACGTTTGCATACACAGTCCTAGATTTAACTGTGCGCAGGAGGAGACTGAGACAGAACAAGCCTTACTTAGCTAACCTAAGGTCAAACTCTAATGTCTCTGTCATTTTTATTTTTATAGCCATAGATAGAATGAGAGGTAGATAGCTCTGTTGTTCAGGAATCACTATAATGGTCCCCACTTTTTACACATAGAAAGCTTCCTAGATATGAACCTGAAAGCAAGGGGATGGGAAGAGAAGATTGAGAGCTGCCTACATTTTTGTCCAGAGCAAGAATGCAACTTAGACGCGTATCACCTTGAGGAAAACAGCTCTCATCCTAAATTTAGAATTAGTCTGAACTGCCCGTGAGAATGTTGTGTGTCCTTGGGGGAGGTATGAGTGAGCATCCAAATATAAATTTATGCCCGTGGATTGTTCTTAGGTGGCTGGAAGGCCCCAGGAAGAGCAAGTCCATATTTTCACCTCATGTTAGTAGAGACCTTGAAACTGACCTGGTTTGCCAAGACTCTCCCTCACACAACTGACATTGGAATATGAACCATCATGAATCATTTTGTCCAATGTGTGGCCTGTGTAAGAGGATGCTATGGGCTGCAAGTTTGTTTCTCTCCACAAATCCAGAGGTGGAAATCTAACCCCCAATGGGATTGTATTAGGAAGTGAGGCTTTAGGAGGTACTCAGGTTTAGATGACGTCATGATGATGAAGCCCCTATGATGGGACTGGTATCCTTATAAAAAGAGAAAGAGACTAGAACTTGCTCTGTTTGCCATGTGTGTACACAAAAAGATGGGGGCTAGCAAACCAGGAGGAAGGCTTTCACTAGGTACTAGATCTGCCGTGCCTTGAACTTGGACCTCACAGCCTCCAAAATGGTGAGATGTGTAAGCCATTCAGTCTCAATCATTTTGTTGTAGCAGCCTGCACTACGACAGAGGAGACCTACAGGGCAGATGCTTGGACAAAGCCAACTTCTGTGAGCAGGGGATGGCGGTTTCCTGAAAAGGGGGAGAAATTTATTCTCTAAAGGGTTGAAAAGGGCATTCTCAGTGAAAAAAGAAATGAGACAGGAAAAGTGAGGCAAAGCCTGGGGCGCGTCACGAGGGGATGTCTGGGAGGGAATTAACCTTTTGCTTTTTCCTTTGGGTGACGGAAACAGTGATATTTAACACCCAGTTTTAATATTTCTCGTGATGTTCTCATTATCCCAAATGCTTAGTAAAGTCTATTGTATTGTAGATTTATACTGACGTTGTCGTAAGAAATGAAAGGACGTAGCAATAAAGAGAAGAGCGTGTGACTCATTGGGGCCAGGATGGTCATGGCAGCAAGGTATGGAGGGAGAAAAGAGAGCCGAGAGGTCCAAGAGGTGAGGAAAGTAGCTGTAGAATAGTGACCACAAAGAAGCAGCTGGGTAGGAACCAACTCAGGAATAGACATTCTAGCAAATGCACCAGAGAGAAGTGATTAAAGAGTTTAGTCCCCCAAAGAGCAGTGAATCATTGGATCAGGGCCATGACAAAATCTCATGGAGTGACATGGGGACACAGAGAAGGGATACCTAATACAGTCTGGTAGGAGAGTTGGGGGAGGAGTTAGGAAAAGCTACCTGGACTTGCTGACTCCTGAGCTAGGTTTTGAAGGATGAATAGGAGTTAGCCAGAACAAAGTGGGACCGAATATTCTATCATTCTGGGGAACAAAACCAGGTATTTGTAGATTGATCATTTCGCCTCCATCATTAATCATGCTTCTCCGGGTAACTCTAGAACATACATGCCCTGAAGTCTAGAGGATGTAATTACCATCTGGTACCATGTATTCCCTAAATTCTCCCACTGTTTTACTCTGTTTGAATAATTACCAAACATTACTAGGTCTTTATTTGCACATACTCCTAAACTCTAACTCACATGAGGGCACTGAAATTTTGAGGCAGGTGACCCAGGGTATTCTTATGTTAATTGTTTAGATCATCAGAAATTTAATTTTAAACCTCATTTATTGTTGCATAAGACTATAAGTACAAGGAATTTATAACAACTTTAATGTATTTATGTATCTAAATAACTTTAATATAAAAACAATTTAAATTAGTTGGGGGTCCCTGAAAATGTTTTTCCTTTAAAAGGGGTCTGTATACTGCTCAATTAGAGAAACACTACTCCAGGCTGCTTTGCATATTCAAAACTTACTTTTGGTTTGTTCAAGAATAAAAGACATCCCCAAAAGTCACAAGCCTCCCTCTGCCCACTCAGCTTATCCCACCATAGACTTTGGATCATCTTGTCTTTTTATGTCTCAATTTACACTCCATGCTATTGTCTAATAGAGCATAGATGATGCTCCCTCTGTGGGGCTCCACCCAGAAGAAGGAGGAGGAGAAAAAAAAGGAGGAAGAGGAGGAGGAGGAGGAAGCAGCAGCATTCTGCTGTCTGTGATGGACAAGGCTGATACCTTAAAACACACAGTTGTCATCAGCATGCCACATCCCCAGAGTACAAATCTTAATGTTTTGGTGATTAACACAGGATTACGTGATGACCTTTAATACACATCTCATTAATTCAAACTTAGGTCATTATACTACACCATGAAAAGCAGACACATATAGTTGGAAGATTATTAGTTTTAGAGTCAGGTGATATGAATGCAAGTTTGGGCTCTGCCATTTACCAGCCACATTCCTCTGAATCTCAGTTTCCTCATCTATAAAATGGGATCATAATCTTGGCCATATCTAGCCTCAAGGGTTTTTGAGAGAATTGCAGATGATAAATGTAAAAAAAGGGTTTGCAAGTTGCAAAGTGCTCCACACATTTGCATGTAAGGGAAACAAAAGGCCAGGCAGGGGAGGTGGGCAGGGCACTCAGCTCAGCACCCCCTTGACCGGACTTTCCCGGCGCTGCCCTCGGAATACCACTAGTGGGGCGCAGAGGGGCTGGGTTGCTGACCCCAGATCTAGCTCAGCTGCAGGTCTCAGCGGACTGGGATGACTCAGGGAGCAGCTGAAGCACTTTCAAATGCACATCCATCTCGAGATCCAAACTGAACTGGCCACCTAATTCTTCTGTTATCTTTCCATTTGGAGCCTGCTAGGAATGGCAATTACAGAATTTTAAAAGATTCATTGGCACCATTAGAATGAAATTCATCTTCAGAACAAAGAAGACTTGCTTGCTTTTGCATACAAATAAAACCTGCACAAAAGCCCGGGATAATTTCCATTTTCTCCTTGGCAGAGTTTCTGTCCTCTAGAAATAAAAGTAATTCTGAGAGACAGCATGCTTTGCAACTTTATTCTTCTTTGTGGGTAATAGCCTGAGCTGTGGAGGGGCTATGAGGGAGATGCCATACTGAGAATTAGCAGGGCTGGTCAAAATAATTACAATCATTTATTCAGTGCTAGCTATGTACTTACTAGGTTCTTTTTCTGCTATGTCATTCAATTAGGACAATAATTCTGTAAAAAGTAATGCCATCCCCGCTTTATAGAAAAGAAAACGGAGGTATGGAGAGGAGAGTTCATTTCCCAAGGAGACACAGTGCTGAGTCAGAGTTCACATGCTAGTGTGACCCCAAGCCTGTACTCTTTTCAAAACACAAATGGAAGTCTCCCTTGCAAAATAAACAGAAAACAAAAAGAAGGGGAGTCCTAGGCATTTGCCACCCTGGTGTGCCAGGGCCATGAATACTAAAGCGTCGGAAGGGGTGAGGCCAGGCTTGCTCTGAGGCACCCTGCACAGACCCGTATGGTAAGAACTGGCAAATGAGGCTCCTTTCAAAATGACATCCACACACAGAACATTATAGAGATTGAGTGGGAACAATGGAAAGACGCTCCACTTTTTAGAACAGAGATGAGGGGCCTGCAGTGACAGAAAAGTACCCCACTATTTTTCCCATAAGCATGAGCAGAGCCAGGCCTCAGCTAGCTGGCAGAGTAGGCCAACTTGTCCCCTCTGCTGGACAGTGGGCCTAGTAAAAAGGACTCTGGACATGGGTTTAAGCAGATTGAAACCCCAGCTCCACTACTGATTAGCGTTGTGACCTCCAGGAAAGCACTTAGCCTCTCTGAGCCTCCACCGTGTTACTGAGGTGATTAAATGACATATCACCTTGGTATCTAGCTCATGCAGCTGTCCAAGGGAGGAGGCCCTGTGGAGATGTACCCCCACACCAAAAGGAGGGACACCCTGACCGGGCTGAGCCTTCTCTGCCCCTGAGTTGACCTCAGAAAACAGGCAGCATCACAACAATTTTGGCAAGCTGCATGGTTAAACCATCCCCCATACACCCATTAATTCTCCCCATCTCTACAGGAGCAAGGGCTTAATATCCTGGGGAGGTATCACTGAAGCCCAAACCCAAGCTCTGAGAACATGATTCAGAACAGACAATAAAAAGCAGCTAAACTCCACATCCCATAATTTAAAAAAAAAAAAATGTTTATTTCACAATAAAAGAATTTTTTTAAAAAGCAGCTAAACTCTATTTCACTATGAAGCGTAAATGAGAAATGACTAAAACCTGTTAGGAGACACCCATGTCATCTTAAGGACACTGATTCATTTGTCCTTACAATCTTTTAAATATAAAAGCATTGCCCTTTGGAGCAAGTCATTCAGGAGAGAACCGAATCCCCATCTTAAGCATTTCAGAGCTTTCCTATTTGTAATACTGAAAATGCCGCATAAAAAGAGGGTTGCCTGTGGTCTTCATAGTTCAAGGTATTTGAATATGCAAGGCAAATAACCAGTGACTGGGAAAGGATGGTAAATCTCTCACACATAGGAGATGAGGCTTTAAAATAGTGGAATTGTTTCCAAAGACATCCTTCACTGACTTCATTTGAACCTTAGACAGCAGCAGTCTGGGCAGGTGTGCTGTACTCACGTTTCCTCCTGCAGGAGTATACTTCTCAGAGTCTCAGCAATGAAGACCGTCTATGCCCCTCTACTCTCTTTTCTCACGCATGAAACCCCTGACTATCCATCCACCTGCAAGGTCGGCCCTTGTCCCTTCTGCAGGATGCACTAGACCTGAGGAGGAGACACATGGTCAGCTCTGGTCCTTCACTGCTGGTTCAGCCTGACCTCAGGCCCCACCTAAGGAGGTGAGAAACCTGCTTCCTTGTTGTTTTAACTTTTTATTTGGGTGTAATTTTAGACTTACAGAAAAGTGGTAGAAATTACACAGAATAGTACTCTTCACTCAGCTTGCCCTGATGTTTATACCTTACAAACCAGAGTTAAAATGATCAACCCAAAACAATAACGCTGGTGCAATATACTGTTAACTAAACTACAGACCAATATTTTGCAGTTGCAAACAATGCTGCAGTGCCTACAATGGTGCACGCCTATTGTTATATTGTTGAGATGTGCCTTCAGGGTAGATTCCTAGAAGAGAGATTGATGGATCGAAAGGTAAGGGCATCATACATAGTTAAGTGAGGCCCAATTCCTCCCCAGATGGGTTGTACCAGTTTGCAATTCCCACCAGCAATGTATAATAGTGCTTATTTCTCAACAGATTTCTGAACATCATGTGTTTATCTTTTTAACCTTTGCAAATCTAATGATGAGAAATGGTATCTTAAGATGTTTTCATTTTGATTTCTCTAGTTATGAGTAAGTTTGAACATTTTTCATATGTTTTTAGGGCCATCTGCTTTGCTTTCATCACTATAACAAACAAACAAAAGACATAGAAGACAAACTTGGTCAACATATCCCCCCACCCAGCCAGCTTTGGGCAGAGAGCAAAGGTCTCAGACTCTCTTGTACAATGGCTGTGGGCCTAGGCAGTTGTCCTGGGGGCTCTCTGTCTAAGGGCCCTTGGAATATCCCATTCTGCTAACAGATACCAGGAGCTGTCCTCTCCCCCAAGAAACTGAACCTATAAGAAGAACATGGCTTTGGGGTCAGTTGAACCTGATACTACTTTCAAGTTACGCATTTTGGGGCAAATTATTTCATCTTTCTGAGTCCCAGTTTTCTTGTTTTTAAAAGGGGAAGAGATGAAATCTATCTATTTCACACGAATGTCACAAAGATTAAATGAGTCAATAGATACAAAGCTTTTCCACAGTAACCAAAAGCAAGAGATCCTTGGTAATGAGTTCCCAACCCCTCCCACACAGGCCATGGAATAGCCCTTCATTAAATATAATATTCCCTTGCCTTCAGACACCTGAAAGAGATGGGTACCCACTGGGGAGGCCTGAACCCAGATATTGCTTCTTTGACCACAGAGAAGGAAAACAAGATGGCTCTTCAGTACTAGAATTTAGGCATTATATCATTAAATCAGAAAGATGATTGAAGAGGGTAGGGAATAATGTTGCCAGATTCAGCAAATAAAAATACAGGACAGGGCTGGCCGAGTGGCGCAGTGGTTAAGCGCTGGCTTGGGACACCAGCGGCCCCAGTCCAGATCCCACATGTGGGGGCCAGTGACACTGCCCTCAAAAAAAAAAAAAATACAGGACACCCAGTTAAATTTGAATTTTGCATCCTACGTATGAAGCATACTCATGTAGAATGATGTTCTCCTAGATTTAGAAACCTCATAATATTATTTTAAATGCAGTCTTAAAATTTGGTTATTTGGTAAGACTAGGGTAGCCAGGTAAAATATAGGACACCCAAATTTGAATTTCAGATTCAAATAGAAACTTTAAGTATAATTAACTATGCCCCATATATTGCATGGAACCTACTTGTAATAAAATGCATTTTGTTTTGGTCTGAAATTGAAATATTGCATGAAGAATACTTATAGTTTTAAAAATTATTAGTTATCTTAAATTCAAATATAACTGGAATCCTGTATTTTATCTGGCAACCCTAGCAGGAGATCTACCCATCTTCTGAAAATCACCTGCCTACAGCTTTACATAAAAAGAGGACATCCCTCCATTGTCCACTCAGTGCTGATCACTGGAAAGTAAATTAAGTAGATGATGGAACTAGATAAAGAGAAACTTCTATGAACGAAATGCCTGGCAGTCATATCACTTCGGATACTCTTAGCTGCAAATGACTGAAACCCAACTCAAGCGTACACAAAAGTCAGGCTGTATTGCCCCATGTAGCTGAAAGTGTAAGGAACAGCTGACTTAGGTATGTGAAGATGAAGGGATCTGATGATGTCATTAGGAACATCTCTTTTTCTCCATCTCTCAGCTGTGCTTTTCTCTGTTTGGGCTTCATTCTCAGTCAAGCTCTCCCCACGTGATAGCAATGATGGCCACCAGAAGTTTCAGCTCCCTCTTCCTCACAACTAATGATCCTATGAAGGGAAAAAGCTCTGCCTCTCTCCCTTTAATATCTGCAAATGTCTCAGGGAGGAGAGATCCAAGATAGCAGACTAGATAAAAGCTGTGCCTGCTTCCTCGCATGAACGCATTAAAATTACAAAGTTATAGAACAATAAACCTGGACGACCATCTGCAGTCTGGCTGAACAGAAGTTTTATAACTAAGGATATAAAGAAGCCACATTGAGACTGGTAGGAGAAGTGGAGACATGAAACGGGCCCCAAACCTCCATGTGGTGGTTGAGAATCAGGAGCGACATCTCTGCTGCAGAGGTTTCCCGCCAGAGGAACAAGGGACCCCAGCGCCCCACACCAGGCTCCCCAGGTACTGGGGCTGGAAAGAGGAGCTCCCACAATATCTGGCTATAAAAAACAGCCAACATTCTGACAATCCAGGTGGGACCGAAGGGGGTGGGAAACGCAGACATTCTCTTAAAGGGAAACACACAGCCTCACTCACTCGTAGGCACTCATCTTGGGCTCCAGCAAAGGGATGGTGATTCAGGACGTGGGGGATTCAGAGGTACACAGGTGGCAGGCTGAGATGTGTGGCTTCAGGGCACTGGGTGGAGGACAGTCATCATTTTCCCTGTGTGAGGTCCTTCTCCCATGCAGCCAACAGGCGGGTGCCATCTTTCTTGTATTGAGCCTGCCCCTACGGGACCAAATCTGAATCTGATTGGCCTGGTGAGCTCCACTGTTCCACTCTGCTGACTCACTGGGGCGCCACCCCCCTCAGCATCCCCAATGCCAGAGGCACTTTCTCAGTGAGCAGTCCATCCCGCCTGCATCGCACTCTTTCTTGGAAAGCTATCAGAGTCCATGGGCCCCAAGGGGCTGATGACTGGCCTTGGTGTGCTCTGAGACTTTTGCTGAGTAGCTCCAGGCTCAGCACTGGCATCAAACAAGAATCTACATTAACCTGGCAATCACAACTGTTCCCATTCTACTTACTCCCTGCAACCCTGCCTTATCCAACTCATGTAACCACATGAGTTTTTATCAATAGCTGAACCTTAAGGAAGCTGGGAGATGGCAGCAAGCCTTGGGGTGCTCTGGCTTTTGGTCTGGTAATGGTGGCAGACATCCTTGGTTCACAGGGTGGCCTTTTCCACACACCTCCAGGTTTATCACAGGCAACAAACAACCATGGATCGCTTTGTTGCTCCTACCAGGTAGCCCCCAGCCAGTCACAGGCAGTGAGTGACCTGGGCCTGCACTGGAGCTCCTCCCAAAAAGCCCCAGAACCAGCATACTTGGAGGTTGGCTTCAGACCACAGCAGAGTACTGCCCAATTATCCCCACTAGCAGCACACACAAAGGGCGGTCTCAATAGGCACCACAGCCCACTGGGGCAAATCCCACTCAGTGGGATAAGGCCCACACACAGCACCCCATAGGCTGTGGATGAGGCCAAACCCCATAGCCAATCAACCTAAGGGTCAATCCCACCCACTGATGTGCCAATAGTAACCAATACTCAACTAAAAGAGGTGGGTACACACAACCCACAAAAGGGACACCGCTGAAGCACCCCAAGCAGATGACCAGGGAGAGTGCATCAGGGCCTGTAGACTTCAGATAAGTGAATGCTAAAGTTTGATCCACAGATACCTCTTTCAAAAGAGCAGGGAAAATGCCTATGGCTTCTTGGATGGGAGCACTGCAAAAAGAGAAAATATAAAGCAAAAGGCAGCAGGCAAATTCTAACCAGAATGCCCTATGACCTTTCATCATCTACTTGCTGCTCTGATATTCTGGCAGGATGAGGCTTCCTGGGATTTTGGTGAATAGATTGCACCTTCATTCACCAAATATTTACTGAGCTTCTCCCATATCCACATAGGAAGAAGGGGATGCCACTGGACACTGGGAAGAAGGGAAAACGGGAGATTCATTTCATGCTGAGATTTCAGCTTCATTCCACATTTCAGTTCTAAAGTTTAATGATAAAACAATTAATTAATTTAAAAACCCTAGTCCAGTTGACAGTTAAGAGTGGTCTCATGTAACCCAGGCTGCACGTGACCCCCAGCTGGGCTACTAGTATCAATCAAAGCCTCAGTGCTAATTGGACAGACAGCTGCCTCAGAAGAGGTCTGCCAAGGCTAAAGAGGCGGCCGCCGGTTAGCAGGGTATAGGGGGCAGAGAGGGAAGAAGCGAAAGTCGCAGACCTGGGTCAGGTCAGAGACCACGCGAGCAATGCTATGGAGTCAGAGTTCATCCTTGGACAATGGGTACAATTGATGGACTGAGAACAATAGTGACATGACCAGGGTGACACAAGTCACTGTGTGCTAGGGTAATTAAAGAACGTTTCCTGGGGAGGATATCATGTTCCTGCGTCTTCGTGGTAAAGATAAAAGGAATCAATAATTATTCAAAGAATCTGGGTACGCTATGTCCATATCAACAATTTTCCTCAATACACAGAAAATCCAGCTCATTTTCTCAATTCTCCATTAAAGATGTCAATAAGCAAAGGTCTTCCATTTCTCACTATGATATTGACCAAAATTTTGATCTCCACATTTGCAGCTAATAAGTATTTGTACCTTGTAGAAAAGAAAATAAGACATCAATAAACAATAACCAAGGGTTCAGAGAGGTTGCCCAAGGCACATAACTAATAAACAACTGAGACATGATTGGAACTCAGGTCTGACCCCAAGTCCAATATTCTGCATGACTGAGCACCTGGCCTCGCCTGTGACACAACATAAAATGTTCTTTTTTTATTCACTCTCCAGTTTCTCCTGACTTAGCAAAATCTTCCCTCATCCAATATTGCTATACCCACCCTCACTCACAATGGCTTTTCCCCTCAAGAAGCCCTTTATATTTTCAACCCAAATTGTGTAACCCCTGTATGTTAGTCTGATATTGTTTCAAGACCGTTCTTCCTATCCACACGATGAAATTCTAGATTCTTGGAAGTATAGGGACTTCATGTGAGATAATTCATGCTCACATGAATTGAGCATGAGAAGAAACCCAAGGAACCTATGAATTGCTTTCATTCTGATCTATTGGGTTGTTGGGAAAGTCATGACGCATTTTTTCATAGAAAACAATGCAAAAATGCATCATGACTTTCCCAACAACCCAATACTTCTTCAAGGATGTTTGTAGAGCAAACAGCCTCAGAATATACAGAGAGTGTTTCCAGGCAGCGTCCTCCAGAACAAAAGGACAGACAGGCTGGCTGCCCAGTGTAAAAGATTCGGGTTCCCCCAGCTCAGGTGTCCTCCTCAGGCCCGCTTTGCATCTCCCTATGGACACGGACTTGGAACAAGCGTAAATGCTGATAGTCCAGTTATCGTCATTGCTGTGACTAATGAACTGCCTTCATCTCTGACATGTGGCCTCTGCCAGCAATCATGAATCTACAGCAGATGAACTTCTTGTCCCATAAGTCGGGTAAAACTCCACAGTCTCGACAGGATCAAGTCTAACAATCCTCCAGTCTTTTCCCTGATACCCAAGAAAGTCCTTGTCACTTAGCAGGGACTCCACAATGACAGCAGTGTCAAGGAATAAGGAACAACCAATTCTCAGCATTCAAATTTGAAAGTCATACTAGTAGTAAATGTTAAAAACTTAGCCTCTCGAGGTAGTCACAATCTTTTCAATTAAATTTCTAAATAATCATTAGTCATGTCACTTAAATTCATATCAAACCAGTATATCATAAGAGTTGAAAGCATGAATTTGGAGGTCAAACGAAATGCCTGGGTTTCATTTCTAGTTCTTTAATTACCAGCTGCATGACTTTGGGCAAGTTTTATAACCGCTCTGTTCTTTAGTTTTCTCAATGGTAAAATGAGAATAGTGGTACCTTACCTCATAGGTTTGCTATAAGAATTAAATGAGCAAATTTATATAAAACACTATAACCCATCCCAAGCACACATGTAGTACTATTATTGTACAGCTGCCATTTCCACATACAGCAAACTATTTCACTGGCATCAAAACAACTTTAAAAATTCTAGCTTTATTACGTCTGCTGATTGCAGATGATTTCCTGAGATGGACTGAAACACTTAACCATCAGAAACAAAGGGTGCTTGTCCCAGGCAAACCCATGCAGCCCCATTGTAGAGGTCTGGTACTCGGGGAGGGATGGAAACCCTCATCAAAACTTTTGTGGACAATGGTGATGGTTGTCAGCATTCAGATACCATGTTTGTGAGGCAGTTATTTTGGGCCCACGTTGGTTTTTGAATTCCTCATTATTTGATGAGGCAATATTGGATTCACAAATGTCAGCAAGTCCGTAGCTGCTCAAAGGAGCTCCCAAGGTTCAGGGGTCTCCTGCCTCATGACACATACAATCATCAGAGGAAGAAGGAAAGGTCTGTACCAGCAACCAGTTGGGGGGTCGAGGAGGCTGCGTTTGACCACATAGCAGCACTGGCACTCAATATCATGCTGACAAACTAGCACAAGGTTATCAGGCAAAGGATGAGATGGAGAGCAAGGAGGTTGTAAGTCTGAATGACCTGGTTTATTATCCACACTGTTCAGAGTCATGGAATAGCTGCCAAGTCTTCAGTTCATCTCATGTAATGAAAGCTCAGCCAAGAGTATAATATCACTTAACAAAAAGAAGAGGAAAGTAAGACTTATTGAGCACTTACTATGTGTGCATAATATGCATCATCTCAACCTTGTGAAATGGACCATGTTAGTCCACTTCAAATACCTGAGAACAGAGGTTTCAGAGAGGCCACAGAGAAGTCAGTGGTGAAGCCGGACGCAGAACCAAGGTCTGCACTCCAAGGCCTGTGCTCTTTCCCTGCTCTGCCTCAGGCACCACAGCCCCAGGTGTCCACTCCACTGTTTCTTGTATGTATATACAAGAAATATATATATATATATATATATATATATATATATATATATATATATATATATATATGGAGAGAGAGAGACACACACAGAGAGACACAGAGAGAGAGAGAGACAGAGAGAGAGAGAGAGACTTTAATCAATTTTTACTGAACAAATGAAATTGGACATCAGGCAAAACCTGAGTCCTTGAGGGAGGGTGACCATCCAGAATCAAGCTCTAGGGTCCTATGCTATCACCTGGGGAACAGTCACAAATAGCCACACACCTCTACAAAGTCCCTTTTAGACAACCACCAGGAGCCACTGGGACTGACTGGTGAGAAAAGGGGCCAATTGTACTGAAGGCATCAGGAATAGCAAGGAAGGTGGCCCATCTAAAATTCTACTATATATCATGTGATATCTTAGGTTTGACCTGGGCTCCCAGGGTGTTGATAACTCTTGCTGTGAAACCTGGAATGACTTCTGATCAGGCCCACATCAGACAGCAGAAGCCATGGACTCCAACAGCCTGAATTATCCAGGTCCCCCCTGCTGGGCTTTCAGCAGGTTGGGAGGAACCCCAGCTGGCTGGGGTTTTCCTGAGGGCTGGCTGGGTTAGGCTCACACTGAAAAGGGTCTGAAATGAGAAGACATAGACTGAAGGTGTGAGGGCAAACTGGAGTAAGGAACAGAGAAATCATTTGCCAAGACCCAAGGGCAGACAAAAGCCAAAGCTGAGAGTCATCAGGACCCATCAGGGACTGGAAGTGACCAGCAAGGAGCCTGCAGCTCACTTCCTTTTGGGAGCTTGCAGCTCACTTCCATGGGCTGGTTGGGCAGTCAGGCTGGCCCAGAGGCAAAGGGCTTAACAAACATGAACCGTGTTTGTCCCCATTCCCAACAAAGCCAATCAACCCCCCTAAAAGCCTGGAAAGACCTATGCAGACCCCCCAGTAGGCGGGGTGAGATGTGTCTAAGGTGGCTCTGAAAGCTTTCTCTTGCTAGGCAGTCGGAGAGATGAAGATGAGGCCAAGGAATGTGCTGACCTTCCACGATTCACCTTCTCTATGACACCATGGACTGTATACCAGGACTCTCCCCTTGCTTCTGGGATCTGCTAGAGTTGGCTCAGAGAAGGACAAACCAAATGTCTGACCCTGGGTCTTACACTCCATTCAATCCACAATTAGAAGCACACAGGCTGGAGTCGCCATTATCTAGGGAGAGAATCCCTTGCAGCCATGGATTTGCTGACGTAACATGAACCCATCATTAGCTCTTCAGCAACAATGAGGCTATTTCTTGCCAGCACTCAGGGATGAATGCACATGCTGTGCATGCTGACAAACAACTTTGACAGTTTATAAATACCATCACACGTGCTCCCTGCTCCAAAGAGAATAAATCCGGTTTGCCTGCTGCAGACAAGGCACAGTTTCATCAGATAATTGCTACTGGAAAAAAAAAGCTGTGTGTGTGCTTCATGTCTCTGGCCTTACAGTACCACAGAACTTTTCCATAGAATGTGTACTCACATCGGGGGCTGGCAGGACTCATTGGAATGGAGAGCTGAGTTCAAATAAAGCTACATGATGCTGCAGGAACCGAATGTTCTCTTCACTTATTTATATATACAGAGGATGCCAAAAATATGTATATGCATTTTAAGGAAGGAAAAACCTGTATTAAAATTGTAATACTACATATATACCGATAACAAAAGATGAATACAAGTCATGTTTGACTTCTGCAATTTCAAGAGTTGCTCAAAGTGGTTACCATCAGTGTCCAGACACTTGTGATTACGGTGAACTATGGCTTGAGCAACGTTGACAAATATACATGATGCAAACAAGTTCATCAGAGATACACATGTAGTTTCTTCTTCTCTCTGTCTTTCTTATCAAGGGAGGAGGGCCTCATGATAGCTTCTTACTCTAAAGTGTTTGTAGAGCATTTTTACGTCCCTGATGTTATTCTGCCCTTTTCATACACCAAGACACTGAGGCTGAGAGAGGGAAAGTGGCTTCCCCAAGTGCATTCAGAGAGAAACAAACAGATCAGGAATGCAAACAAAAGGTATTCTGACTCCAGATCCAGTGCTTTTTCCCATCTTCAAATCCATTGCAACATTAAATGTGACTCTTCTATTTTAGATTTATATTTCTTAATTTTAAATTAGTATTGGTGTCTTTTCACACAACAACATTTCATAAATTACCTTTTGGCTAACACCTGTAGATGTCTTGACACTCAAATCGTGTTTAATTTTATCACTGTACTGCAATCAAACAGAAAAATAGCTGGCCCTGCATGGGTCCCTGCCCCCCCACCCTAGATAGCCAAAAGGAGAACTGCACTATAACAGTATAAGGAAGGCGACCTGTGGAGTGGCCTTCTATCCCCCAGGCACTGCTCCAGACACTTGCTGTAGATGAGCCAATTTAACCCTTACACTATCCCTGTGAGAAGGTCGCTATCAACCCATATACAGATAAGGCTTCCAGAGGTTAAGGAGTTTAAGACAAAGTTAGGATTAGAACTTTACCCGACAACAAAAACCCTTGTTCTTATCCACTGTTCCTTTTCCCCAACCAATAAGACACATTATATTAACACACCACTAAAATTAAGGCTCCTTAGTAGCTGTGGAGCTTTGGTGTAGTAGGCTGAATATTAGTCCACAACAATATCCAAGTCCTAACCCCTGGAACCTCTGTTACCTTATATGACAACAGGAACTTTGCAGATGTGATTAAATGAGGGATCTTGGCATGGGGAGAATACCCCGGGTTATCCTACATGTAAGCATAGGTGTCCTTGTAAGAGAGAAGCAGAGAAGTGTGACACAGGGGAGGAAAAAGTAGACTGGAATGACGTATCCACAAACTACAGAATTCAGGCAACCATCAGAAGCTGGAAGAGGGACCCAACAGATGCTCCCCAGCAGAGCCTCTAGAAGGAACCAGCCCTGCTGACATCTTATTTTTAGCCCCCGAGACTCAGTGCAAACTTCTGGCCTCCAGAACTGTGAGAGAATAAATGTCTGTTGTTTTAAGCCACCAAGTTTGCGATAACTTGTCACAACAGAAAACTAATATTCATAGGAAGGAACATAGCATCTCATCAAGTGGGAATGAAAATAGGCAACCCGCAGGGATTATGGGAAAGCTGAGACGCATAAATACAAGAAGGCGCTGGGCTCTGTGTAGATAGAGGCCTCATGACACTGCACAGAGACTGACTGAAGTACACAGCACCGGCTGAGGTGGGCAGGCTCCGGGGGAGAGATCCCCGGCTGGCCAACCCCAGAGGGAAACCATGGCAGCCACTTACCACATGCTGCCCAGGGCTCCGGCACCACCTCCAGGAATGAATATGCGACCCAGGCAGAAACACGACTCATACAGCTTCTACCAGAAGGGCTCACAGAAGGATCTAGGTTTGGAAGCTTGCCTTCAGAGCCCACCAGCTGAGAGACATTCCTGAATTCTTGTACAACCACAGCTTTCCCACTGTGTCTGCTTCTGAGGTTCAAGGAAGGACCTCAGAGCCTGCTCCAGCTTCAGGAGCATTCTAGAAAACTCAACTCTGTAAACAAAAGTGTCTGCTTTGTGGGTCAGGAGAGGAAAAATCAAAGTCTGACTGAGTTTATCGCTCCATCTCTTCAGATGAACTCTGACCTGATGTATATCCTAAATCCACTCGGGAACACAGCAGAGAGGGGGCAGCGCGATGCAGTGGTCAAAGCACTGGCTCTGGAATCTGGCTCCAGGGTCTGCCATTACTCACTGTGTGAGCTTAAGCAAGCCACTCTACCTGTGGGCCTGTTTCCTCTCCTTAAAATGGAGGCAGTACTAAACCCTGGCTCCTAAGGATGCTGTCAGGAATAAATTAGATTATTAGGTAAAGCACTTACATATGTAGTAGCTTACTATTATTATTGCTGTTGTTATTATTACTACTCTACTGTTACTTAAGTATTACCATTACCATTAGCATTACCATCACTACTACTACATAAGCAGTCTTCAGTTACTTCACTACTAATTGGGAAATCTTTAATAAAAACAGATCCCAAATTCTATTGCTATGCTTCAAAACTATGCTTCTGCTGACATCAAAGGCATTTGGAGGAAAAACAAGACTTTCTATTAAGAGGCAAAAGAAGACATGTAATAAACCTCCACAGGTAGAAGTGACTAAAACCCTGTCCAGTGACATCCGTCTCAGACGTCATGGCAACAAGGAGTGATGAGTCAAGAGTTACCTTCATCGGATAACCTCCAGACAATGTTCTTCTTTCAATGAGATGCATCGGCAAACATAAAAAGTTGGACAATAAATCCACAGAGTTCTTGTATTCAAAAGATCTCAGGGAAAGAACCCAGTCTGCCAGCACGAGTTAGCATCACCATGCATCTCCAAAATTAAGACTTGAGCTAAATTCTCTCCGCGTGGGCTAGAATTACTCCGTCATTGCTCTGGAAATGTGTATGTATGTCTTCTTTCGTTATAAGGGGTTTTTGCATAAGATGTAGACATTACCGTCTCTAAGGCTATTTTTAAACATAGGCTCATTTTATAGCTGCTGGCATAGCTTTTTTCAGTGATTTAAGTTTCGCTCCTCTGGCCAGAATGAATCACACCTGTGTGTTTGTACAACGTTTCTCCTTTCTTTCATGTTCTGAACGTGTCTCTGCGACCCAGGCACATAATTTTCAGGGGATGAGGTTTTAGCTTAGCAGTAGAAATTATAAAATACAACATACACACACACACACACACACACACACACACACATACATACCTACTGGAAACATATGTGGAGGGGCCCGTTCATATATGCCAATGTATGTCCTAAACATGTATGTGTTTAATCAATTTACTCTGGACAGTGTGTTCAATCATGAACATGATCTCTCTACCTGCGACCACCACCAAGCCTACTGAACAAAGAACTAAAAGAACTAGCCCATTGTTGATGTCTATCCAACATTCAAAAACATAGAGAAAGGATTCTAGCAGCTCCAAAGAGAACATTTCCCTTCCGAGCCAATTCTGAACATGCCGAAATGTACCTGCTTGACATAAAAACAAACAGCCAAGACATTCTCCGTACTAAATTAGGCAGTTTATTAGGCTCCTAATTTCCATGTCTAGAACGTGAACATGGATTTACATGCATTGTCTCATTGTGTGGATCTTACATGCATGTCGTCCTAGTCAGCTGGGCCTTTGCTTCCACTGGTCAGTAATTTACAGTTAGCTCAATGTGAGTAAATGACAAACACAGGATGATATAAGCCGTAGCAACAAATCCCACCCGATACCATTTACCATTTTCTCCAAAATCATATCACAACTCTCTCTTGTAAAAAATAAATTTCAGAACAAGGCATTTAATTCACCTCGCTGAGAAAAATAAAGACAATTCTATCATTTCAGAGCAATGAGTGTCCAACTATGGCTGAAAAGTACACCCTGAGAATTAAATGATTTTTAACAAACCCATTAAGGTTTATAAAGCTGTGTTAACCTAACATTGGGAAAGGGATATAAGAGACGGGCACACACATCCCTGCTCATTTTGCTGTGCAGTTCTCCAAGGAGGCCGTATTATAAATATCCTCGTCTTCAATGCTTGAGGCATCTGTGCCATCAGGGTCACCCATAATTCCCACAGAAGACAGGCTGGTAATGAAGGCGTGCATCCGCTGTGCATAAATGTCCCTAATGTTAAAGTAAGGTAGCTCGTGACACTTCTCTGGTGGGTCCTCGCTGCACTGGTCCACATCAATGTCCTTTTGCTTCTGGTAGTACTTGGAAAACTTGTTGAAGATAATGGTGATGGGAAGGGCCACCACCAAGATGCCACAGATGATGCATGTGCTGGCGATAAGCTTCCCAGCCAAGGTGACGGGGTGGGTATCTCCATAACCTACAGTTGTCATGCTGATGGTGGCCCACCACCAGCACGTAGGGATGCTGGTGAGGCTGGACGTGTGGTCATCTTTCTCCACAGAATAGATGAGCACAGAAAAGATGGATATGCCCACAGAGAGGAAGAGAAGCAGCAGCCCAACTTCATGGTAACTGTGTCTCAGGGTGGCCCCTAGAGACCGAAGTCCTACTGAGTGCCGGGCAAGCTTGAGAATTCGGAAGATCCTCATAAGCCTGAGGATCTGGACCACTTTGCCCACATTCTCAATGTCCTCGCTCTCTTCCTCCTTGGTGTCCACAGCCAACGTGGCGTAGAAGGGAATAATGGAGACAAAGTCAATGATATTCAGGGGGTTTTTCCAGAACTTCTTTTGACAGGGAGCAGCCACCAGCCGGATGGCAAGCTCGCCGGTGAACCAAGCGATGCAGACGATCTCCACCCCTTCCAGCACAGGGCCACCCACCTCTCCATGCTCATTCTGGGACTCCGACATGCTGTGGACACACATGGCCACAATGGAGGCCAGCACCACGCTCAAGGACGAGATGGCGATAAGCTTGGCAGACAGGCAGGAGGCTGGGTTCTCCATTCGAATCCAGATCTTCTTCCGGAGCTGACCAAAGCGCAGCTTGTCGAACTTCTCCAGCTCCTTCTCAAACAGAGATGACTCTTCAAAGGAGGAATCGGTCCTCACATCGTTGCTTTTCTGATCCCAGTCCTTCTCGTGGCCCTCCTCCTTGCGTTCCTGGTAGCGAGTGCTGCAGCAGGAACCAATGAAGAGCTCGTTGATGCCCCAGTACTCAATCTCCTGGCAGAACGAGAACACACACAGCTCTTCCATGACATGCAGCTTCCCCGTGTAATAAAAATTCAGGACGTATCTGAACAAGGAGGGGTTCCGATCGAAATAGTACTCTCTGTCGGCCACGCTGTAGTCATCACACAGCTCCAAAATGGCCTCTTCTGAGTGGCAGGTGAGCAGCTTTCCAAGCCTGGTGTGGGGAAACCGCAGGAGGGTGCTCTGGTCGACGGACTGCTTAAAGCCCCCCACGTTCAAGTTGACAAGTTCCTCGTCTTGTCCAGGGCGATGGAAAAACTCACCAAACACCATGGTGGATACAGGAGGCAGAGAGCTGGCTGGGAAGGGAGACGGGGACGTTCACGCTGCGCCTGGAAGGAGCACAAGACGGCATTAGCCCCGATCCACGTGCCTTGCCAAGCTTATTTTTAATCTGCCCTTTCCAGAATGATGGGCCATGCTAAAAGCAAATGCAGGAAATGGAGTAAAAAGGAATACAGCATTACACATTTTGGCTAGAAGAAAATACACAAAACAGATTTTTTTTTTCAAAGTCTGGGGTTGATAAATCCATTTTGTAGGACAGAGAAGACTGCCATATAATTTTCAGGAACACTAATTATTAAGCATCTATTTATTAAGCATCTATTTACTAAGCATCCGAAATTTACGTCTCACCCCCAAAAAAGCAATGCACTTTGGATCACTTACACAATACAAGCATCTTCAGTCTCGACCACAAGTCTCCCTGCGTCTGGAAATGCTCAGTTCAGATGCGATAGGCTAGTGGCTGCCCGGCTTGTAGCTCATCTCTCCTGCCCCAGGGCTCGGTCATGCACCCTCAGAAACAGCTCTCTGCTCTGCTCTTCACCTGGCCCCCAACCCACATATTACTGGGGGCTCAACTCAGCTCTTACAAGAGATGTAGGTTTCCCTTATGCTCCAGTGTTACACCCCTTTAAGAGAAAGCCTGTTCCTTATTTGGGATGTGGACAATCAAGAGGATATAATTATCTCCCTGCCCTTAAGTACCCTGTATCTTAAAGATATTGTTACACTTCATGGGATGGTGTTTCAGATACATCCACAGGAGAAGAAACTGACTGGGGAAGGCTTTTTAAGTTAATTGCACTATCAATTTCCTGACACAAACACGCTCCTCTCCCACCTCCTCCCTCCCCTCACAGGCCCTCTCCTACACGCTCCCAATCTATGATACACAAGCCTGTACCAGCCCAACACATCAGCCTGTTTTTAGTCCTGACACTAACCAGGATGTACCAGACCCATTTCTCAGAGAGAAGGTAATAGATTTTGACCATCATCGAATACAATGATGCTTCCGCTGAACATATGATGCAGATACAAGAAAGGTAGGAGATTGTCTTATGAGCCGACCAACAAAGGAAAAGCAAATTCCCAACAGCAGGCACCCAAGTGTGTGCAAAAGCCACATCGTGAATACATAAGTACTCACTTAACGTCGCCAGTAGGTTCTGTAATATTAGATGAAACAACATATAACAAACCAATTTTACCGTAGGCTAAATTGATATAAACAACAGTTCAGTTTCTATGGTATCTCATCAACATTGTAACATTAAATGAAATGATTTTATTCAAGGGCCTGCTGTATAACAGTCTAAAGAGTCTGGACTTTATCCTGTAGGCAAGACCACTAAACAGTCTCAATCAGTGAAGGGACGTGGTTGTATTTGTGACTGTGACTTAGAAAGACCCCACTGACAGCAGAGTGGAAGGCTGATGGGGGGACATGCTGGGGCCAAGGAGACAGGGATGCCGTAAAACAGGTGAGAGGACCCACACTCATACAGCCGCGGTGTGTATAAAGAGGAAGTGACCAATTCAAGGGAAGTTAACAAAGCAGAATTGACAGGACTTGCTGACTGACTGAAAAGAAGGAACAAGGAAGTGGAAAGGCTGAAGGAGGGTGTGTGCTCTACTCTGCATAAGTGGGCAGATGGCGACACCATTAGAGGAGGCAGCTATGCCAGGAAGGAATTCCTTGCCCCTTATGTTTATAGAAAGCCACGTCTGTAGGCAAGACATGAGATTCTTCCTCTGAAAGGACACACCAGAGGACACAGCCTTCTGCCACCCACCCCAGGAGGAAACCTACGGTGACAAAGAATACATGAGCATTTGTTTCCGAGACACCAACACTAAACGTGTTCCCATGAAACCAGAGACCATAGCATCGCCTGATACACCATTTAATAGATGTGATGACCTCTCCAAAAGACTTCATTTTTTTTTCTGCCTCTGCTTTCTATTTTTAGTTAGACATCTTCTTTGATGGACCTAAATCAGAGCTCATGACTTGGTCCAAACATTTATGAAATGTTAGCTCTCTGAAAGCAGGCTTATGCTCATGGCAAGAACAGGGGTAAAAGGTTCCAAGGAGCTAGTTTTAGCTAAGCTGACATTAAGACTTAAATGGATGCTATCTTCTGGTGGCTTATTTTTTCATCTCCTTGGCTATCCTTAAAAGCCACAGAGCTAGAAAGCCAGTGTCTGCTTTCATGATACTATCTGCATAAGTCGGTTTCATAATCTTTGGAATATAGTTCATTTCCCAGTCACAGTCACTTCTCTAACAGGACACGGTTATCACCCATAATAGCAGTCTTCTGCTCTGTCTTCCTTGATGTCTCTTCACGCCACCCCAGTGAAAGAGCCCATGATGAGGTCCCTCCATTCCCTGAAGTCTGATCATAAAAGCAGCACACATTATAAAACCAAGGGTTTCTTGTTGTGGGGTTTTCTGAAGAGGGAAAAAGGGATGCATCTCTGGATGAGATCAAATGTTTCAGCTCAGAGGGCAAGCTGAGTTTCTCCAGGTCAGAGCGGCCAGGGTACAGCGTTGATTTCCTGGGCTGTGTCTATCCTACAGCAGGTGACAGGGGCAGGGAAGAAGGAGCTCCCACCGTTACAAACTGTAGTAAGGCTCCCTCACGTCCAGACAGTCCCTCACCCATGCACACCTTCCTTATAGGACTCGCCCCTCACTACTGTCCTGGAATTTTGCAGGTGAGGGAGCAGGATCAGGAAAGATGAGTGGGCATCATGCAGCTATTCAGGGTTAGCACAGAGGCCCAGGCCACACGGCTCCTCGTGCCACCCCCTGGTTCTCTTCTCCACGGCACCCTGGCTCACACGTTCAAAGTGACATAAAGAAAAGTGGATGCTGAACACCATTTCCAAGGGTCCTATATTCAGGCTAGCATTTAGTTAACTGCCACTCATTTACCCCTTCAGAAAACATTTACTAGCTCAAAGGTAATCTATGCCTGTTTTTATATATATATATATATATATATATATATATATATATATATATATAATTTATGTATATACATTATGTATTTTTACATAATATATAAATATATTATATACTATGCCTGTTTATATATATATATCATTTATGTATTTATACATTATGTATTTATTTATATGTATAGATTTACATATTTATGTTATTATTTAGATATTTATAAATAGTGAATATACATTTATGTATGAAGATATGTATGCATATGTGTGTATAAAGTGAACCATACACATACTAAATAAAAATATGAGTCAATTCCTCTATAAATGGGTAAAACTATCCAAAATCCTGACACAAAATATAGGGGGAAAAAAAGAAATAAAATTTATTACATAAAAGTAAAATAATTTTTGTATGGAAAAACATGCCATAAGTAGAGTTAAAAAGAGAATGTGGGATAAAATACTTGCCACTTATATCATAGACAAGAAATTAATATACCTAACATATAAAGACCTTTAAATAGAGAAAGGAAGGGGGCACCAACAACAAAGAAAACTGGATAAGAGATATCAACAGGCAGTTCACAGAGAAAAATACAAAAATGAGCCTTAAAACAGAGAGCAAAAAGCTCTGGCTTGCACATGATAAGATAAATGCACATTAAGACTATGCTGAAGTATCATATTTAATCTACATAATTGAAAAAATCCCCAAATTGAACTATATACCTGATTAATGAATCTGTGGGGGAGCGGACACTCTGGCACTTTGCAGGTGGGAATGCAAAATGAAAGGAACTCTTTCGTCTGGAGCGGAATTTGGCAAGATCTAGCCTAGGCATTTACCCTCTACCCAGCGATCTTTCTTCTAGAAATCCCTCAAAAAAAGAGACAGGCAAAAATTGAAAACATTTGCCTAACTAAAAATAACCCAAATATCTATCAACAGAAAATCGGCTGAATACACCATGGTCTATCTCTCCATATATATATGCAATGGAGTGATTTCTAGGGTATATTATTCAAGTGTGTGTGGGGGATATGTATATATGAGGTTGGAAAATTAAGTTTGTGAACTCATCCTAGAAAAAGTGCTGCATACCTCATTGCTGAATATCACTAAGGTCACCTTCAAAGTACTTCCCTTGGGAAGCTATGCACCAATGCCAGTGCCTAGTCCACCCTTCAAAGCAATTTTACAACTCTTTTTCTGGAATGGCCGTCAGAGCTGTCATTGTATTACACTTGATGTCCTAAATTTCATCAAAATGTCGTCCTTTCAATATTTCCTTTATCTTTGGGTAAAGAAAGAAGTTATTGGGGACCAAGTGAGTAGGGAGGGTGTTCCAATACAGTTACTTGTTTACTGGCTAAAAACTCCCTCACAGGCAGTGCCTTGTGAGCCGGTGTATTGTCGTGATGCAAGAGCCATGAATTGTTAGCGAAAAGTTCAGGTCACCTAACTTTTTCACACAGCCTTTTCAGCACTTCCCAGTAGTAAACTTGGTTAACTGTTTGTCCAGTTGCTACAAATTCATAATTAATAATCCCTCTGATATCAAAAAAGGTTAGCAACAAGTTCGTAAACTTAATTGTCAGACCTCATACACAAATCTGCAGTATCCCAGCATTCTCAACCAACAGCAAAAAAAAAAACAAACAAACAAAAAAAACAGGCCTGAATTTAATCTAGCCTCTAAAGCTACAATAGGGATTTCAGCTCTACAGGTTAGATAGGGAAAAAACATGTTCAATGACACTATAAGGATGCAATCAGCAAATCCAGACAGCAGGAAACCACATAAAACAAATGACACAGATCAAGTCAGTGACATATCAAGTAGATTCAGTGTGTGGGCTTTGTATGGATCCTGATTCTAACTAGGTAAATGCTTAAAATATAAAAATCAGAAACATTGGAACACCAATGAAATATGGAAAACATAAAAAATGGTTATTTTTTCAATGTGCTAAGATTATGTACAATTATGTCCTTTCAAAAAAATCCTCATATTTTGAAAATATATACTAAAATTTTATGAATAAAATGATGCCATGTTTGAAATTCACTTCAAAATAATCTATGGAGGGTCGGGTGGGAAGACACTGATCATGCAAGATGGCCATGGATTGATAACTCTTGCATCTGAGTGATGGGTACAGGAGTTTAATGCATTAATCTATTTTTGTATGTGTTAAAATTGCCCATCAAAAATGTTTTCAGAATAATTTACTAAGCACCTTTTTGAGCCATGTACAATGGTAATTGCTTTCATGTACTCTACTGTTCATCCTTTAATTCCCAGTAAATCATACAGTATCTGGACACTACTAGGAAATAAGTATCACTGAATGAATAATGAATGAATCATTTCCTTTGATTCTCCAACAATCCTAAGATATTTATACCCCCATGTTGCAAATCAGGAGACCTAAGGCTTAGAGTTCAGGCAACATTATCCAGTTTTTATGAGACAGGCTCTTTCCACTATGCCTCAAATATGAGGTTTTTACTTTTCAAAAAGTGGGAGGAAAGAGGGACTGGCTAATCTTTGAATTTCCATATTTTATCAGTCATCCTCATTAAAGAATGATATGCTCTTTAGTAAGGGGTTTTTACGACTAGCGTACCAAGGGCACATGGGGTCTCAAATCAGGCCCATCTGTGGATACAAAAGTTACCTGGCACCAAGGTGAAAAATCAACTACTGTTTTCATTCTCTTCCTCAAGAAGAGCTTAGGCTGCTGCATCAATCCCCCTGCCTACCATCCACCCAAATCACTCCTGCTGAAAACGCTATATACTGTATTTGGCCACCTTGTGCCTCCTGGAGTTTATAAGACTGAAAAGAAAGACAAAGATATCAAAAGCCCAAGATGTTCACTGGCAGATTAAAAGAAAAGCCACACTGATCCACTTCTCTCCAAGTGGCACCTGTAGAGCCTCTCCAAAGCCATTAACCTCTTGCTTCTCTCTTTGCTTCTTGCTCTCAAACTCACTTGAAAAATATTCTCAAAACTGTGTCTTTTCAAGGCTGACATATGCATGTACACCTGTGCATCAGTCACTTTGACATGTACTTGCTTTGCTCAGAAAAGTAACAAAAGTGTAATAAAAGCCAGTTTAATGGGGCAGAACCACTTTTTAAAAATCAATTCCATAAAAGTAAACCAAAACCTAGATTGCTTTTTTCCTTTTCACTTGTCCAAAACCTACATTAGTCCTTTCATCAAAGTAAAAAAGGGAGGGGCGTTTTTCTGCATTGATATTGCCATCTTTATGGAACATTCTTCTAAAAAAAACTACATTTCCTTCCATTAAATTTTTTAAAAATCATTTATGTTTTTAAAAAGGGCGGATCATGCTAAACTCTATTTCTAGCCATGCCATGCGAGAAAATTCCAAATAAAACCAAGCAAACATAAACAGAATTGCAAATCAAAACCCAGTCCAACCCCATGGATGGAGGGGACCTTGCCCAGTGATGACCTTCTCTTACAGCACATAAGGAAAAGAAGATAAGTGACGGGCCAGAGAAGGCCAGAAAGTATGATGAGAGGTTAATGGTATTGCACAGTCCACCCTGGCTGTGGCTTTGGCAATGGAGATGTTGGTGGTCCTCGGATCAGGCCTTCATGAATCCGAGTGTTTTTACAGCAGCTAAATTAGCGTAATCCTGAGAAAGAAATAGCTGTTGATGAGCCATCTAGAAGGACATGCCCAGACCCAGAGTGCAGGACACATGAAACTTCAAAGAGCCTTCTGGGTTTGAGTCATGATTTCCAGGGATCAGCATTCCCTGGGCATCCTGACGCTTCTACATGGAACCTTCCAAATAGCTCAGCCCAGCCCAGTGAGGAAGCCCAGCTATAACATGTGAGGCCTATTTATTAGTCAAGTAGACAGCAAAGAAACCCCCTCCTAGGTCTGTTCTACCCCTAACATTTTCTGACACCATGGGTACAGCTGACAACACACCAGTGGCACAGCTCCAAGTGGTCACCAGGGCTCTAGGTCATCCTATTTCAGAATATTCACAACCTAAAACCAATTTTTAAATGTTGAAATAAACGAAATGAACCCACCAGTTCCCCTTATCCATGCTGAACTAAAGAAAAGAGTAAAAGGCTATGACTCTAAAAACTTGTGTTTGAATTGCCACTTCCCAGCTACATGACCCTGGGTGGGTAGATTCTTGATCTATGAAAGATGACAAATACACCTTGATGGTAAATAGCAACTGCAAAAGTCTTTTGAAAGCCCAAAGCATGAGATACATGTGAAACCTTATTCCAGAAATCAGAGATTGAGGTAAGAGTTTCTCTACCTCCCCATACTCTTCTTCCTCCCTTGGTCCCTCCACCAGGTACGGTCATGTTAGAGTTGCATTCGTTCCCTATGGATCTCTACTTAGTGTGGCTTCTCCTCTCTGAAAACTCCAGGGACCTCTTAATTCACACAGCTCACCTCCAAGCAGAGGGCTGCTCAGAAGGCTGAGTGACTTAGTGAGCCAAGTAGCCAGAAGTTGGTCCTATTTGCAAAAAAGCAAAGACTCACAGACGAAAGATTTTCAACCAGAAACAGGAAAAACAGGGACTTTGCCACAAAAAGAGAGCCTTAGTCCTGTGGTGGATACCCCATCACATCTCCAGTTGAGTCACATCACATGGAGGAACCCACATCAAAATGGCTGTTGTGGTGATACTTTCATATCCAGTGGAGGGAGCTTTGGAGAATTTGAATACACTCAGGCCAAATTAATAGTTGTCCCTCCCCTCCCCCTTTCCCCCTCAATTCACCTTCTCCACAGTCCTTCAGGTGCACCCACCACAAGATATTATAATGCTTTTTACAGTTCTCCTTATCCCCGACAAGTTTGACCATTGCTTTCACTAGACTCTAAGCTCTTCCATGGAAAGGGTTATGTATTGTCATCACCACAGCCACAGCCCCTTATGCTAACTGCTGCCCATAGTCCAGCAAAAGATATTCCCTCTTATCTGAAAGAATTAATAAATGCTATCACTGTTTTTGTCAAAGAGCTAGCAGAATGTTAGACCAGACATAGCCTATGAAATGCTTCCAGTGGCAAACAAGTCAGTTAAACAAACCAAGTGGGCTGGTGGGGACTGAGGTGAACTATTCACACTTGTCTAAGAGGCAGGGGCTCTCAGCACCAGAGTTCTTTGTGGGAATGGAGGGCCAGTGTAGATGTATCTTTCAGTGTTCCAGAAGAACCAGGAAATTCTGGGTTTTATGTGGAATATCTCAAGTTTAATCCGAACTGATCCGCCATGTTTTTAACATCTCAAAGAAAAATGTGTCTCTCAGCCAGGTACTTCCAATAAGCCTCCAATCTGTGACCTTACCCACTCCAGCTCCACAACACCTGTTTTAAGCCAGATCAATTCAAATGGACACAAGTGAAATCGTATCACAAAAACAGTAGTGTTAACCCCTCAAATCTGAACTACAAATGTCAAAAGAGGAGCTGGGCAATGTGGACCACAGAATCTCCCAAAGTTGGCCTGCCACATCCCCCAGTACAACTTCAACCTACCCCTTCCATGCTGTCTCTCGCCCTTCCCTCTTAGGCATCAATGGATTTTACAATCAGAATAATCTCCTTAGCATTTACCCTTCATTTCTGTCACTACACTGTAAGATTCATTCTCCCCTTCCTTTGACAAATAATGGTGCCAAAGAAAATATCAGAGAGGAAATCTTACCCTTGTGGTGTCGATGTCACACACTCTGCCCTCATCCTGTCCCGTGGAACATCCATCATCATCCAAGAAGCTCTGCCCTTCTTCCCCCACGGGAATGTGTGGTGCACATAGGCATTTAGTGGCCAAAAGGAAGAGAAGAATCCTGTTCTCTGGTTTACAAAGCAATCACCGGGAAATCACTGTCTCCTGCAGAAGAAAGCATCAATCAGGTTGTAACTCTAAGAAGGGAAGACACCCAAGACAAGACGTCCTATCTCAAAGTCAGCGCAAGGACACTTAACTGATTAGCCCCATATCTTAGACCCCAACTAACTCCGAGGGAGGGGGCAGTCTTTTCCCCTCATGGAACCGTCACTCCCACTGGACACATGGGACAAGAGACATCATCACAAAGCCTCAGGATTTACAACCATTCTCAGGCTGAAGGACTCTCAGATCTTGACTACAATGACGCTTGGGACATCTCCACTGACTCTGAAGCCAACAAAACATCCAAAGATGAAATGAGGCACTAGAATCAGGACAGCAATCACTCACCTCCCACACAGTTTCTTACAGGAGGATTATTTTCCTAGCTAATTCATCAAGGATATACTTATAAATCTCTAATGAATACATTTCCATCCATTTCACAGCCGGGTTCTGAACGTGAGTACACTAACAGAATTAACACTACTGCTCTAATTTAAAACCAATAGGTTTCAGAGGCTGGATAAAATTCAATTTTGCTTTATTTGTTCATTGTTGTATTTCACCGATCAGAAATGACTATACATACTGGATCAGAGTCCCCTGGTGAAAGCGTGTGTGAGTGATGTGTGTGGGGGGGGGGTTGTCTGTGGAGGGAGAATTTGGTTTGTATACAAACAAAGAAAAAGACAAATGTCATTTCTCTCTCTGAATAAAATAAAGGAAAGCAAAAAACAATCCAATTTCCGGGCAGGCCGAGTGGCGCAGTGGTTAAGCACTGGCTTGGGAAGCCAGAGGCCCCGGTTCGGGTCCCACATGTGAGGGCCAGTTACACTGCCCTCAAAAAAAAAAAAAAAAAAAATCCAATTTCCAACAAGGAAAGTCTTGCTTCATGTGGATGCATTCCCATAGCTTTATACTAGTACCAAGCATCCATCCACTGATTTTCATGTTTTCCAATCAATGCTATGTCCAAAGGGGGAGGGGTCAAGAGAGCAAGAAGAAAAGATTGATTCTGAGCTTCAGAAAGACAGCCAAAGAAGTGCCTCGGGCTATGTCAGCCACTAAGCAAACATTCATTGCAGATGAAGATTTGCAGGGCATCTGCTAGGCATTGGGATTACAAACAAAATGTTTTGCCTGCCATTCTCCACCACCCCCCCATGAGGCCACAGGCCCCCAAACCAAATATTAAACAAGTAACTGGTGCCCTATCAACATCAAGGAGGCAATGGAGAGGGAACAACGCAGAATGGTTTCGGAGCTGGTCCCAGCAATCAATGGGCAGAGCAATCTTTCAGTGATTTTCCACTTCTGTTAGAGTTGATTTGGGATAAAGATCCAGAAAATAATTGCAGCGCCACCCAAACTGAACTTCTGATATAGGATTCTTGGCAGGAGGGGTAGAGAAATCTCAACAGGGGTAAATAAAATCGATTCAGGAGTTAACAACCTCCCCCAGCAGCTCCCCATGCCCCTCTCTTTGTGCCCCTCCCCCTGACTCTTCTCCAGGGCCTCCCAGCAGCACATCATTGGGTCAGCCTCAGATGTTTGCATTCCGATGAAACAGAGATGCTGCTGTGCCTTTCATTCTTTTTATTTTTTTAATTTAATTATTTTTTTTATATTAGTGTCAGGTGTACACACAACATACTAATTAGACATTTACAGCCCTTACAAAGTGATAACCCCCCAGCCTACCAGCCCTCTGATATTGTATATAGCTGTTACAATACCATTGACTATATTCCCTGTGCTGTACTTTACATCCTGTAACTATGGTCAGGCATCTACACAGTCCGATACCCATCTGCCACCCTACATAATCTATACAATATTATTGATTATATTCCCCATACTGTGTTTCACATCCTGAGACTATTTTGTGACTACCAATTTGTACTTCCTAATCCTTTCACCTTCTGTCCCATCCCCAACCACCCTTTTTAAAAGGATATAGCACGCATGTATACTCTTTCTTTTCCTATCAGACGTCTTTACAAATGTAGCACATTTTAAGGGAAGGTAAGATTAATCTGGCTGGGAGATAATTAATTAACTGCAAATGGCTTTGATGTGACTATATTTATTAATTACCAAAACAAAAAATTAACAAAGTTCTTAGGCTGTTCAGCACTTCTAAAAAAAAAAAACTCAAGCACTGCCGGACACCAGCTCATCACAGAGGACAGGTCTGGCCAGGGACAGACTGTGAGGTTAGCTAAGTGTGTCTTCTTTACAGAAACAGGTACCTAGTGGGCTCTCCGTCAATGTCCGATGAATAGAGAAGATCTCTAGCTCTCGCTTTCTCTCTCCCTCCCTGCAAAACTCAAAACTCTTGTGCTTCCTTTCCCTCATTTTACATCACCATGTTTCCTGTCAAAAAAACTAGGTTTGAGCGGGAAATGTAATACCTGTCAATACCTCTAGGTGTGAATTTATGTTCCTTCACATCCTTCGTAGGGCATTCACATTCTAAGTGTGAGCTCTCCACAGAAAATGATAACAAGTATTTTCTGAGTCCCAACAACATGCCAGGACTGCCCCACGAGTTTCTTTGTCCTCAGCCACTGTACGTGGTAAATGCTGTTATTCCCATTTTATAGGCAGGACACCAAAGCTTGTAGAAGCTACCTGCCCAAAGTCCTACACCTGATGAGTTAAGGAAGGATGGGGCAAAGGGGTAGAATGTGCCCCAAACCAGTGGGCTTTGGGAAGAAAAATGTGCACATCCAACACATCCTCCCCTTGCTGCTTCACCATCCCACCAAATGTCTCTATTTCTCTGCATCCCTACTGTCCCTTTCAGGCTGTAACTGTTCAGAAGAAGAGAGTATTATCTGTGACTTAGCACTCCAGTAAGTTTCTAACTTTGCTGAGTGATTCAGCAAGATCCTGGCAAAACACATCAAGTTCACTCAAGCGTTGACAGTCTCTGCAGAATTCCTCTCTTCACAATAAAAAGGGGAACTCTCTGCATCACCCTAGCCCTTTTCTCAAGCATGGCTGTATTTCCTGGTGGGGTTGACAACAGCATTCAGAAATGTACAGAATGACCGCCTCCATGACTGAAAGGGAAAAGGTGATGATAAGGTGGCACACTGGACTCTTTCATCATCCAGAGGCCTGACATCCCATCTGGGACAGAACGAGGAATATCAAATGGACAAGCAGACAGTTCCCAGGAGAGATAATGGCCCCCTACATTCCTCTCCCAGGAATCAGAATACCAGGAATAAGGTTGCTCTCCAAAAATTAAACTGTAAAATCAGAAAGATCAAAGCAGGCACTGCAAGTCATATTGTAGCTCAGATCTGTCTCCTCTGTACTTGCATAGAATCCTGAATGGACCTGTCACCGCCCGGCTCACAAATGTTGTGACCTCAGGGCCACCCACTGGACTGAGAAAGCCACCTGTTAGGGAGAGTGTATTAATATCAATCTTCATATTAATTATCCCTGTTACATGACGGTGCTTCACACGTGTTTAGTGAACCAATCCTCTCCCCCAAGCCAACCAGACTAAAGAGGAAACTAAAAAATTCGATATGGATAATGAAAGTCAGCTGGTCAGCAATGGAAGCAAGGGAGGAAAGTACAAAAGATCAAAGTTGGTTCCTAAGACACATCTAAAGATGAACCCTATCCTGAATGCAGCATCTGCAACACTGATGGGATGCATCCTAAATGGAGGATTAAGTGTCCCGACCTGAGCTTCAGGAAGCATTAGATACCCCAAAGTTCCCCCTTGTTCTGACCCTCGGCTCCCTGAGGACCTCCTGGCAACTTCAGGGCCCTGGCATCTAGCCAACAGGGGGCATATGAGCTGTGCAGCCAACACAAGCACCCACTCTGTCCACTAGTTCTATTGACTAGTGGAATTCAGCAAGAAAAGAAGAGGTTTTTACTCAGTTTCCTATGGGTTTCTATGCGAATCAACCTCCTAGAGTCTAATCAGCTCTGGAACACTGTAAAGTGAGTTTCCACGGTTGCAATGCTGAACAAGAGCCTGATTTTGTCCTGTGATGAGCTATCAGGTAAACAGCACCTTTGAGCACCCTCCTGGCAGCCAGCCAACTTCCCTGGAGACACCCTGACCTTGCAAACTTCTACCACAGGCTTTCTCAGCCTCGGTACTTTTGGCATTTTGAGACCAGGTAGTTCTTTTTGTATGGGGGCCGTCCTATGCACTGCGGGATATTAGTAGCATCCTTGGCCTCTACCTACTAGACACCAGTAGCATGTCTCCTCTCCCACACCAAAGGTTGTGACAACCGAAACTGCCTCCAGATATTGCCAAACGTCCCCTGGAGAGCAACATCATCCCCAGTTGTGAACCACTGCTCTAAAGTAGAGTGAAAAGACCACAGACACCTGTTTGAAAGCTGTACATTCAGAAAGCTCAGAGAGACCGACTGTATTAATACTTCATCAGCTGACAGCAGCGGGGCTATTCCCTCAACGCTTGTTCTTTCAGAATTCAGTCATGGCATTTCTGGTGTCAGACACGTATAACTTGGCCAATGAAGGAAGATAAAATCAAGGTTAACCTTTCGCTAAAACTCAAAGCACGCTTCATGCAATTTGAGTTAGAGTAAAGGTTACTGATTTTCTCTGATGAGAGTCTGTCTTACGTTTGCCAGCATTTTCAGCACCAGAATGACACCCAGTGCACACGCACTAATATAGTTTCACAGATGAGGCTACAGCTTCCGGCAGGGGGTGGGGCTTCAGCTGACCACACCCACTCCTAACCAATCTCCAGCCTTCTGAAACTCACTGAAGTCCCAGGGAAAATGCAAATACATGTCTGTTTTGCAGTCTTGCCACTATTCATCAATTTTCAATAAAATCAGGAATTAAATAAAAGTAATAATAATGAAAGGTGAAATTTGACCCACCTCCTATCTTGCTTAACTAATGAGAATTGTGGTCCAGGGTTTTCCTTAAATAAAATTATAATGTCACCATCAGCCTACCATAATTCGATTTAGCTTGCCAGGAAATTTGTACTTATATTTAAACCATATAAAATCCTATAATCCAAAGCAATCAGAATACAACACCTTCCAGGTGATTCAGACAGATTACTAAGAATATCCCCCAACTACTTGCTTTTTGCCAATTATCAAATTTCAAGTAGGACATTAAAATATAAGAAATTCTTGAATTTTCAATGATTTTTCTTTTGAAATTTTTGATCTGTCCCAAGTAGAAAATAAAAACTTCTCAGGGTCTAATATCTGCATGGATTAAAAATAAATTTCTAAAAGTCCTGGTCTTTAGAGAGAAAAACCAGCCAGTGCGTTCCAAAGCAAAGCCTCTAAATTATGTCAAAGGTTATTATAAATTATATTGCTCTAGGCCATCCACAGTGAGTGAATACCAGAAATCCCTAAGGCTGGAAGCAGGGGTAACCAAACATCACGCTCCTCTCCTCGGGTTCTGTTCCTAGACAACCTCCCCTGGGGAGCAGGCTGCTGCTAAGTCACCAAGTCAGCTCCAAAGACAAGCTCCAGAAAGGAAAGCCGGGAACACCCGGTGCAAGAGTGTATATCTAATAAGTGGCAGCAAAATCCCACAGCCACCGACCCCAACACAGGCAGTCACATGGGCCACTCAGGGTGACTGAGCTGAATGAGCTGGCTCCCTCCGCTGTGCTGTGCTGTGCCCAAATCCCCCAGCCACAGGGCTGGCCCAAAGCAGGGGCTCTGGCCTCAGCCAGGAAATAGTCCATTCGGCAGATCAGCCCACCTGGGGCTTAAGACCCTGGGCTCAGTCTGTTCTGTCCCCATGTTTTCGAAGGCTGATGTATCGAAGTCTGCACCCACCGTGATAAAAAGAGAAACTGAAAGACAGCAGTTTGGGAGGGCATAGGGAAAAAACATATGATAATAGGGGTATAAACTGGTTAAAGGGAACCTTCTAGAGAACACTGTAGCCACGTGTATCAAAAAATTCCACAGTTATATATTTGGAATGTGTCCTGAGAAAATAAATCAGACAAGTGTGCAAGGATGTATGAGTATGGACAAGGATGTTGACTACATTATTAATTATTCATAAGAGCAAAAAGCCAAAGACTATCTAAATGTCCATCAATATGAGAATGACTAAATAGATTAGGACATGGCCATGCAATGGAAGAATCTGTGGCCATTAAAACCACTGAAATAATAACAGTAAGAGCTCCTGTGTACTAAGTCAGGCTCTGTCTAAGTGCTTGCATGTCTGAACCCACTTAATCTTCAACACTTGTACAAGTAGTAGTATTTTTACTGGATTCATTTTACAGATGGAAGAACTGGTAAATAGAGACGTTAACTCTCCCAGGTCAACAACTATTAAGCGATTGCTTCATGGTTTGAATTCAGACAATTATGCTCTGAAGCCATTCTCTTAACCATTATGTTCCACTGCCTGTATATAGATTCATAGAAATGATAGCCACACATGCTAAGTAAATAAAAAGACAGTAATTAATACAATATATGACATGATCTGATCTTTATAAAATATGTCTGATTTTATAATGTGGAAAAAGAAGTCTAAGAGACTATACACCAAAATGTTAAATGCATTCTGCCTGGTTGATAGAATTTGGGGTGATTTTTGCTTTCCACTCTACCTCTCAGCACTGCATGAATTTCTTGATACAGATTATAAAACACTTATGAAAATGGTTATTTGTACTTGGGAAAAGGAAAGGTCCTAAGCAGTCTTGGTCAGTATTTGCAGGAGGGGTAAGGAGGGGCCATGAAGTGAACTTACATACAGATTTGAGTGAGATAGACTCTTCTGCTGATGTGCTCCCGTGTCGTTTGCAGGAATCATAAGCTTCTGCTATTCATTCGCATCTGCTTTAAGGCAGGCACTGTCCTGGGAATTACGGAGAACAACAGACAACATGGTTCTTGTCCTGAGAGTTTACAGGTGCTTAGAAGAACTGGTAAGAGGTAAACAGGAAAACAAATAAGTGCACTCACCACAAGGAGAACCGTGTCAGGTACCTGGAGGAGAGGTACTGAGAAGGTGCCACAGAATTTCGGAGGAGGTGAAGGGTCCCTCCAGGAGAAGGAAGTAGCAACAACTACACGAACAGGTGGCATCTGAGCTGAGCCCTGAGGGTCGGGGGTCAGATATGAGCAGGTAAGGGAGACAGGTAAGAGTAAGAAGGCCCAAGGAGTGGAAACACCATGTGCAGAGATGTGGAGACTAGAACGCTTGTGGTATGGCCTGCATGTAGCCCTAGGACCGAGAGATATCTATATAGACTATTTCCTCTTAAAATGTAGATAACTCTGCCTGTACTATCCACACCTTGGTGAGCTAAGAATACCCAAGGTGAGAGACGTCCCTAGGAAAGGAGAACGGGTTGCATGTGACTCCGCTGACCCAAAGGGACCGCAGCCCAGGCCTCCTGAACTAGGAGGAACCAGGGAGATATTTTAAAAACCTCCTGGAGTGACTGCTATTGCGCAAACATCTAAGAAATAGGAGACAGCCGCTGCTGGGTATAGCTACAGTGATATGAAACGGAAGTGGTGAACTGCAGCCTCTATTGAAATATGGACGGGACAAGACTAGAAACATCCGCAACATTTCATTAGCACCCCATTTAACCTATTCTCCACCTAACAGAGCAGAGTCTATAGAGAGAATTCAGGAGGTCCTTGAACTTAACTGGAGGAGTAGGGGGATCTTCATTTTTCACTAACCTCTAACTGAAATGTAACGATTCCTCTCATTAAAAATTCAGGTGGTGGTTCAGGGTACTATTATCAGCACCTGTGGCTTCACCCCAATAGAAATCCCAGATAATTTCATATCATATCACAGTTGTTGCAGGTCTCCCAAAATATCATGTGTGCCCATTATTACTTTGAAATCACAGTAGTTACAGACCTAAGCTAGATCTTCTTCAATGAGTTGATAAAGAAGCACATATATTGCTAAATCATAAATTGGTTTTAATATTGGGTTGTCAGAAAACTCATGACATATTTTTTCTATGTTTTTCGTTGCAAAAATGCATCATGACTTTTCCGAAAACCCAATAGTTTGATAGCCATACTTCCATACAGTTGGATTCATATCCTGTGGCTTTTATTTTTTTAATTTAACCACAATTCTGAAAAGTGACCCATTGGCTTCCCCAGACTGCAAAAGGGGCCCATGACACAAAAAGAGTTAAGAGTTCCTTAGCTAGAGATCCTATTAAAATGTAGATCACATCACATCACACCTATGTTCAGCCCTTCAGTGGCTTCTAACTTACTCAGAATAAACACTCCCTTCCCCTCGCCCCCCTTTACTTACCTGATTTCATCTCCTACTCCTCTCACTGGCTTTCATTACCACCTGGCATACTATCAGTACTATCCTTAATCAAGTAGGGCACATTTCTGTCTCAGAGCCTTTGCACTGGCTGGTGTCTGTGCCTGGAATTCTCTATCCCCAGGTGATTGCATGGCTCGCTTCATCACTTTTTTCAGATCTTTAATCAAATGATATCTTCCAAATGACACCTTCCTTGGTTACCCTGTGGTAAATACCCCTTCCCGCCCCAGGAAATTCCTATCCCTCTTCCTTGCTTTATTTTTTGTCCTTAGCATTTATCAATCCCTAAAATACCCTTGAGACATACCTTTATTTCTCTCTCTTATTTGTACTTTGTTTCCCCACTCGAATATGAGCTTCATGAAGGCAGGAATTTCTGTCTGACTCGTGCAACACTATATCCTCAATGCCTGGCACCTCATCTGACACATAGTAGGTTCATAAAAATTACTTGGTAAATTAATTCATGAATTAATTGGTTGGTCAACAATTGTTAGGATTAGGGTTAGGGTTAGCTACTGGCTGCTTTCATTCCATGTCGAATTTTAAAATATCTCCTGCCCACTATATTACTGGGAGAAAAGAAAATTCATAGCAAATGTACTTTTGAAATTGTGGTGGTCACCGCAGAAGAAAAGTAGCTTACTTATCAGCCACTGCAGAAGGCAGATAAAGTTTTTCTTTAATAAAAAGAGATTTCGTCAAAGACAAGATAGCTAAGTTCTAACCATACACACACACACACACACACACACACACACACACACACACACACTTATTGGATCAAGCTATATCATTAAACAAATACAAAAACTAAATGGGAAAAATTGGCATACAGTATAGGACCAATAAAAGCACACTAACCGAGACTGCAATAGAAGGGACGCTGGTTGACAAGATCACCCACCAATTCCAGCAGGCCAATGATAAGGGAAATGCGCAGCCTACAAACACGAGTACATGCCACACGGGCACTGCTCGAATTAATCTGCTGCTGTTAAAATGCAGAATTGCTCTCTTTAAGGCACTGCTGCCTGCGTATTAAAATAGCAAAAACCCATTTTGCATGGGTCGGATCTGAGGTTGGCAGGGCTGTCTTCCCAGACATATAAAGACTTTACTCCATCTGATCCTTGGGAGTACTCTGTTTCAATAAGAACAACCAAAGCTAAGACTGGACTCCTAGGAGTTATACATTGTAAGCCAATGACAGATAAAGAAAGCTTTATTTATATCACATAATCTTCCTATAGATATGCTCAAGTCACTCACATGCTAAAAAATAAAACAAAATCAAATCAACCCCAAATTCCTCTTTGCAACACAGCTTTTCAAGGTCATGTTTACACTCATCCTTCCTGCTCCTACAACTCTTGCCCTAACACTCAAATATGTGTTTTTGCTAACGGCACCTCCAGCTGATCAAACCCAAAGGACTTACCTGGCCCAGGCATTGTCACCGCAGACCTCCAGGCCCCTGTGCTTCACTGATGCCACTTGTCTGACCACTCATTTTTGGTTTCCTGTGACACTCTGCTTACTCTTCCCAAACTATAAATCTGAGGGTCACAAAATAGAACACCTCCTGGGGCCAGGCAGCTGTCCAAAATGAGAAAGGACACCTGGCCAAAGTGACAAGCTGGCGAGCACCACCCCTGCCAAAAGGGGACTGCTGCCCTTATCAGTGGGCATCAGGGGTCAGATCTCTCCATTTGTCAAGAATACTCTTTATTCTTTATAAGAACTTTCCCAATTTGTTTCCATGTTGGAAACTATTGTTTTGAATGTTTGAATACTGTAAGCAATGTCTAATCACCAAGGGGAGGAGGGGAGGTTGGTGGTTTAGGTCCCTGGTCTCATGAGAGTACCACACTTAGAAAACCGGGATCCTAAAAACCCACAAGGAAAACACTGCCCAGAAGGTATGATTTACTGATCTCAGAGACAAAACTGCTGAAATAACCTTGCCGGAACCCAAATGTCTCCTCTCAATCCACATCTACACACCGCAGTCTTTAATCATGAAGTTCTCCCGCCTCTCAGGCCAATTAAATTCTTTACCTTAAGGCATCATAGGAAATGCTGCAGGTTCACCTTGGTATGTCAATCAGGGCTTAAGAAAACCAAACCAGTCCAAAGAAGAATGAAAGTAAAAAGAAACAATGTAAACATGTTCAAGTTCAAAATTTTAGTCTTCTGGCATTCTTTTATCTCAACACACTAATTATTTGCCAGGATATAAGTCAGCATTCCTGTAAGAAGCCTTCAAGAGGCGGCAACTGTCTTATCTGATCTTTGGAGTAACTTTCAATTCTATGGTCCTATTTACAGTCATTCCCTATAACTGGAAATTGATCACTGGATTCCCTATCAGGCTAGCTATGATGTTCACTATTGACCATTAGGCCAGCATATTCTGCTAACCAGATGTACCTCTCTTCCATCTTTTCACAAGATATCCGAGGGTACAGAGGCTGTGTCTCATGTGATGAGGAAGACTAGGTAAAGAAGAATTCCCTTGAGACAGGAAAGTTGGCTTATAGCCATGCCCCAGGACTCTATCAGGGCCCTACCCTCATATTATCTTGGACAGGCTTGGGCTCTCCTCACCACCAGGCTTATCACTGGTGTCTCTTCATTTAAGTCCATTGGAAAGCAGCTTATCAGTGATCATCAAAGAGCAAATGCTAAGAATCTTACCACAAATGTATCCATATACCCACTCAAATTTCTCCTAATTCAATTTATAAAAAGGATCCAAATTAACACAGAGAAATGATGCTACTGAAGAAGAATAGTCGTAGAAGGATATCTTTTTTTAAATCATAAAATCACCAGGCTGTAGGGGGAAAACAAAAACAGGGAAGGACAAGTGATGAGCACAAATTTACCCAGCAACTGAAGACAAAGTCAAAGCGAGGATTCAATTTTCTGATCTTCTAAAAGTGATAGTACCATTTAATTCCACACACAGAGCCGTGTATGTTTTGATTTATTGAGGAGCTGGACTCAGTTGCTACCCTCAACCAAGGTCACCTTCCACATAGGCACTGGCATGTACAAACTCTCCTTGGCACCCTCTGAGTCTCTGTCCCCTTTCATAACCAACCTACACATGTATGATCTTTACTTGCATGCACACCTCCCATTTATTTTTCTCTCAGTCCCATCTGGCTTTTGGCCCCACCTCTCCAGCACACCTCTTACGGAGGCCCTCAGGTGCCATCACTGAGCTCTCTGATCTATTCCTCACAGCCATCACTGACCATCTTCTAGAAATACAAATTGGCTGCTGAAACTCCATTAATTCTTTCCACAGCCCTCAGGATAAACTCTTAAGATCCTGCACTTGGTCTAAAGGGTGCAGCATGATCTGGCCCCTGTCCTCTTCTCCAGCCACCCCTCCCTGCTCTCCTGAAGTTGGTCCAATATTCAGTTCCTGCCTTAGAATCCTCACTCTTGCCCCAGCGTGAAATTCTCTTTCTCCCACCCATCCCCCATCTAAACTAGTGACCTCCCCACTCTTGTTTTCTTTCCCTGTGAAGGTCTTTAGGAGGCTTGCAGCTACTTAAATGTGTGATTGACTTGTTTACAGTCTGTCTCCTGATCCATTTCCCACCCCACCTCCATAGCTCTTTCTTTCAGCACAGCAAACCCAGCCCCTAGCACAGCACATAACACTGGGTAAGTCTTGTTAAGTGAATGCTGATACATATTCGTACATGTAAAGAGGATGTATAGATGACTACATGTAAGTTAGTCATTAAGTCAACATTGGTAAGTGTCTTCGAGGTTGAGCTTTGATGCGTCATTCATTGGGCACTTCGGCAAACACACTGAAGCAGAAAGATGATGGACTTGGCATCAGAAGACACCTGGCTATGGCCAAGTCCAAGGTTCACTTTGCCTTATTTTCTTCATCTACAGGATGGGCTTTCTAACCTCCCCCCTGCCTGCCATTTATCACACTCAGTTACTATATGAAATGAGATAACCCTGTGAAAGTTTCTGCAAACCACAACAGGCTTTACAAATCTGACGTAGTCACTGTGATTTTTCTCAGGACTCAAATATTTAGCATCTTGTATTGTCCTGTTTTGTGCTTGTTAATCTTGAGCCTCCAGGATCACTGTAAGTTCAAGGTCAGAGAGACTGTCTGCCCTCCATGCCTGGGCACATGAACCACATACAACAAATTATTGTGTGTTGGTTGGAGTTTTGTTTTTTTTTTTTGATGGACATGACTCAGAGTGCGAAGTGTTCTGTGATTTTTCTGGGTTTCTCATGGATAATAAACACATTTTCTAAAATAGCCATAATGTTTACCTAGCCCATGATCTTTATGGTCTGTCTTCCTTTTTCCCAACCAGCTGGGCAGAATTCCATTGGGAAGAAGAGTATTTTGGCAAAAGCAAAAAGAACATCTTTCTAGTCCAGTTTTCCAGGTTCCTTTTAAGGATGTGACAAGGGGCTAAAAAGTCTATTGGTACCAGCAGGCCGCCTCTACCTGTCACCATTTAACAAACCCAGTCTGAGTCCTACTAAGCACAGGGCACCGTGTTGGGGCTGAAGGGATAAATAAGGAGAGGATCTCGCAACGGCCCTGCAGCCGGACGACCAAGGTTAGAATCCTGGCTTCACAGTGTCCTAGTTGTGTGATTTTGCACAAGTTACTCAGTTTGTCTCTTTTTTCTCATCTAAACGAGGGTAATAATAGAGCCCATCTCCTAGGGTTGCCATCAGGATGAAATGAGTTAATACATAGAGAGAATTTGGCACAATGCTAGTACAGACTAACAATAATTATTAGACATATAGATCCTTACAGCTAAACAGACTGAGACTCAGAGAAGAGAAGTGACTATGTCAAGTTCTGGAGCTGTAAAGAGGTAGGAATCAGGGCTGGCACCCAGGTCCTTAGTTACTGTCTATTCTCTATGCAGCTTCCTTGTGGGTATTTCACACAATTGTCACCCTGGAGGGTCCAACCTGACATCTGATAAGCAGGAACAATAAACACACCCACCTTTCACCTAGGAGAGCTGTCCTCACCTGCTAGTGAGACCTCAGGTGCAGCCCAGTCCTTTTGGCCTCCCATCCAACTCAGAATGCCCCTACTGAGGCTCCCACAGAAATACGGCGATAAAGAACAATAGCCTCGCTTCCTCATGACATTGTTCTGAGGATAAAATGAGAGGATGCCTGAAAAACCAAAGCTGACATACCCAGGGCAGGCTGAGGTCTCTGCTAGAACAGAGAGAGGCAGTCTGTGAAGCATTACAGCAATGGGCAAAATTCACTGAAGACAGGAGGTGCCTGGAGTCCCCACTCTTTCCCTTTTTCTTCATAATGATGGTGATGATGATGATGAAAAATACTTACTTGGTGCTTGGCTGGCAAGCACCAGAGCATTGGACTTTTCATCTTTGAGTATTTCTGAACAGAACAAAGATTGCTTCCAATTCCCAATTTGCTCTCACACACTTGACCAGCAGAAGTTTAGCTCTGCTGCACTCATGAATGGGTTTCCTCAGGCTGATTTTCCAGATGATGATGGCTCAGAAACAGAACAGGTCTCACAAGCCTCCTCGGAATACTCACAACACACCTTGGATTCAGAGTTCTTAAGCACTTCAGTATCACCTCCTCCCCTCTACTCCAATACTGACAATTCCTAGCTCTGAAAAGACAAATATTAGAACAAAAGATGGAAGGAGTTTGGTGAAAATAAAAAAGGAAGAATAGGATGCGACTGGGAGGAGAAATCTCAGTTTACAGGTGTGTATTTCCAGAGCAGGTAACAGGCCTGGCTTCTTGTAAACACATGTGGGAGCAATCAAATCCTCCAGGAGTTTACAACCCAGGTCAGGAGACCTACCGCAATACACCAAGTTCCACCACAGAGTCAGTGCCACCCTCTTCCTGCCTGAAGTAAGCAGGGAGGAGAGGCACTCGGGCATCTGCCCTTAGCAAGGGGGCAGGTGCTCAGGAAAATGCTTGCTTCCTGTTTACCTGGGCAGGTATTTGCAAGTAGTCCAGAAAGGGGGGCAACTAGAGGTAACATACAGTTCTCAGGGAATGGTTATACAAATCCCTTAAGCAAATACATGAAAAGGGACAGGTTTTCCTCACCTGTCCCACTCTTCAGAGGGTCAGATGAAATAAAAACCAAGTAGTCCTCAAGTCTACTCTCTGTGAGGACAAGGGCCAGCCCCGCTGCCCGACCCCTCGTCCCGCGTTCACACCGCGGTATCAAACCAGGGCCCCAGGGTCATCATCCAGGAGGATGGAGGTAGTTCTGGGCTGTCCTCCACCCCCATCGCCGGCTGCCCAATTAGCATACCGGCTCAGTCTCCCCAGCCACATGCGGGAAACACGAAGGGCGCAAAGGGATCTCCTCCCATAAAAGAGAGGAGAAGAGACTGCGGGGGGTGAGCGAGCGGGTGCAGAGAAGGAGCCCCGCAATGCGAAAGGCGCCAGCCGGACTCGCCGCGGCCCCTGCAGGATGGTCTCAAGAGGTCGGGGAGCCACCCAGAGGGGCGCGGGAATGGCAAGTTCCCGACCCTGGGCAGCCAATCCCACCACTGCCACTGATCCAAACGCGGGGAGTCTGCGGGCGACTCAACACGGGCCCTGCGAGCCCAGAGCTGCACCCGCTCTGAGCAGGCCGGCTGTCCCTGGGCGCATCGCTGCACCAGGACAAGGGCCCTGGGCGCGCTCTGCCCTGCAACTGTCGCGGGACGCCTTGAACCTCTCCAGGACAAAGGGGAGGGGGCAATGATAGGCAAGAAGGCGGAGCAGGCGGCCCGGGAAGCACTTATATTCGCCGGGAAAGCGCCTCCTCTCGAGGAAGAGAAGGAACAGCTTCCCGGCTAAGGAAATGCCCCAGGGATGCCCCTAAGCGAAGTGCCGCCTCTCCCCGACTCATCGATGCTCCCGCCTCCAGTCCATCCTCCACCCCACCCCAACGCACCCCACGCCCAAGAGCTGACCCTAGGTGCCCCCCCCCTGCGGCTTTCCGAGCGACCCAGGCGCCGTCTGGGGTGCCCACAACTCGTGCAACAGGCGGATCCTTAGGGCTCCAGCGACGGTGGGCTCTGGGGACAGGAGGATTGGGGAGCGCCTAGCAGTGTGCAAAGGCCCCTGCAGAGGTAGATTTCAGGGATCTCGCACCCGTGACCTGGGCCATCAGGCGGTGGGTGGGGCAGCAAAAGGCGAGGAAAGTTACGGGGTCGCACCGAGAAGTCTCCGGAGCGCACGGGGAGGTGGGTTCGCGAGCAGGTACCTGCAGGAGTCCCGGCGCCTCTGGCTCGCTGCGCTCTGCGACGCCTGCCGCTCGCACTGCAGGGATCAGGCCTCCCCGCGCGGCCCCGCGCCCGCCGCCGCGGCGGCGAGGAGAGCCGGGTGGCCCGCCACGGTCTGTCTGTCCCTCTGTCCGTCCCGCCGGGCGAGAGCGCAGCGCCAGGGAGCCGCGGGCGGGGCGGGGCGGGGCCGCCCGCTCGGCTACCGCCCCTTGGGTCCCAGCTCCTCCCGCCACCTAGCTTCGGCGCTCAGCCAGCGCTCCCCGGGCAGAGGGCGCGGCGCTGGGCCGCCCGACAGGCGGACAGATGGCTGGACACAGAGGCCACGCTGCGGGGCGCGCGCCCCGGCCCAGCCCAAGTGCAGAGTCACCTCTGAAGCGGCGCGCCGGGGCCGGGTGGGAGCTGGTGCGCGCCCCGCGCCTGCCCACTGCGCGCCCTCCGGGGCCGGGTGCGCCGCAGCCCGGCGGGGAGCAGGCGGCCCCGGGGGCTCGGGCAACCGTCTCGGCAAAGTCGCGGCCCAAACGACTCTGGAAATTTGCCAGGGTTTCCTTGGGAAGTCTCGAGGCCCCAAGTTGTTTCAAAACAAAGTGCGAAGGAAGAAACAGCCCCACGTCCTCCTGCCTGTTTACCACCAGCACCGCTGCCTGAAGACTCGGGCACAAAGCAGAACAAGATTGTTCCCACGCTCTAGTCCTCGACTTACCAGGTCAGAAGAGGTGGTGCACACAGGCACCAAGCGGAAGGGGACCGAGCTGGGTCCCCTTCCCGAAAAATTGAAGAGGGCACCGTCAGAGGGGGACGCCTGAGGCCGAGACTGAGCAATAAACCAGGAGCTCAGCGAGGACGGCGTGTGGTCCAAGAGGCATCGCAGGCCCCTCTGCAGTGAGGAAGAAGGCTCAGTGAACCGCCTGAGGAGGAGAAATGGGACGCTCCGGGACCTACCCCCGCGCTCCCCCTCCCGCCCCCAAACTGCAGATTTTTAAGTTGTGCAGAATTGCAATAATTCCTCAGAGCCAGCTGCTCCAAGCTGGAGGCGCCCAGTGTTCCCTAGGTTCCTGCCCCACATCACACAACCTGCCAATTGCCCGGAACCCAGCACTTGCTGACCACTAGACTCAGACAAGCACCTAGCAAGACCCCAGGTCCTTAAATTCCAGGTCCTGAGCCAGGCACACAGGAGGGGTTGGGAGCAAACGGATGTAAGGAAAAGGTAAAAGGCACTTTCTCTGATCTCACTGAAGTGTGATGTCTGGGTTTTCTCATTGGCTTTGTTTGATCAAAACCAGCGGTGGGAGTCAGAGAAAAGGGAACAGTGTTTACAGGATCTGGTAGGTTTCTAAAAGGAGGAGGAACCTGCACCTTACATGGAGGTTTGCAGAGCGGAGAGGGCAGTGGCAAGCAGGAATGGCAGAGAGGAAGCGAAAGCCTAAGAGGCCATCCTCAGACTCCAGCATGTTCCTTTGGCTCATGGAAGGCAAGGTCAGGATGCAGGTAGGCGGGGACAGGGGTTTGGGTGCCCTCTGTCCGGAACCCCATGGTTCTTAGGTGCCTCCAAGCCAGCCCCCTTTTTGTGGAAGAGGATCCAAAGCACTTGTCTACACTGTTGTTTATAAGCGGCTGGAGAAGGTAATTTTCATACCCAATTCTTCATTCTTAGGATAAGGTCTAAGATTATTCGGAAAGTATGTTTACATTTTATCAGCACCTGAGAAGTATGCTCTCAGATCTCTCCCGGAAGTTAGCTGTTTAATCGTTTTCAAATCTCCAAGGACGTCCGGAAGTCCAGTACTGTTTACTTGAGAATGAGGTATGCTCAGTATCTAAGCACTGCAGAAGGCATCTGCAGTGCAGAACAGGCAGACACAGGTCCTCCTCATGGGGTCTGGACGGCATGTGTGGCTGGAGGGAAGACACAATGGGAGTCAGAAAGGCCCCCAGTGTGCACCTGCGAACGCTAGGGACAGAAGGGACAGGCCTCCATTGGAGGCACAGCGGGTGGAGAGGCAGGTATAGAAGGGGCACAGATGGGTGAGTCAGCCAGACTGGTTCCCATCCTGCTGGACTCTGCAGGGAGCCCTGTGCCAGACACTTAACCATTCTGCCCCGGTTTCTTTGTCTATAAGAAAAGTTCCTCTTTCACAGGGTGATCATGTAAAACAAATGAAATAATCAGGAAAGCCTTCTATGGACCATAAAATGCATGTCTATCCCCTAAAATGTCACTCCTTAAAAGTTTAGGAAGGTTGATGTAGGCAAAGTGAATACACACACACACACACACACACACACACACACGCGCGCGCGCGCGCCACATGCTCTCACCCCCTGGCTAGTGCGCCTTCCTCTGACCTCAGTCTCCAACACCATAGGGCATGCTCTGATCTAACTGCCCCATTTCTCTCACACGCCCACCCCCACCCCATCAAAGTGTCGCTACACCACATTCTAGGACACTCCAACCCCTCTTCATTAACCCGGCCCCTAGGGAAGCATCTAGTCAAGCCAGGCATTAACCTGTAAGGGGCTACTTACCAGCTGACAATGGCACTCGCCCCTCCATGGTTTCAAGAGGACCCCTAGGCTCAGTGGAGACATCTCACACAGAGTGGGTGGGCTGTGTGCAGTCTGCCTCCCAGGCCTTCATATTCTTGCCCTGGACACTTTCCCCTTTCTCAGGTCTCCCTCCCTTTCTTACTCACTCACCCACACATCTTTCTACTCCAGTCCCTTTCCCCACTCCAACCTGTCCTTGACCTTTCATTCTCACTACAATCCAAAAGGCAGGCAACCAGCAGGGTGTCACTGCTGGAGGTAAGAGAAGTATGAGTGTGCTTTTTAAATGGGGTCATGTCTACACATGGAAATGAAGGCACTCCCATCTCTGGGAAGAAAGTGGAGAGTGAGCCAGTATTAATATCCATGGTTAACATGTACTCAGTTGGTGCCTCTTACTCATTACTCTAGCCAGCTGCCTGAATGCCACTCGAGCCAATCTGAGCACATGAAATATGTGCAATTCCCCACCCCCAGGCTTTTTCATGTCATCAGTGGTGCCCCCTCTGCCTAGAATACCCTTTGCAACCACCCAGCTCTTCTTTTCCTCAACAAACTCCCTTCCCCTTAGAACACCATTCTCCGGCTAACCTCTGCCCTCTGGAGAGCCCCAGCTCCAATCCCCGGTCCTGCCTATCCTCCCCATGCGCCCTCAGCTTCCCTCTTTCATAGCACCTACCAAATTAGCTTTTTTTTTTTTTTTAGTTGAGCCATCCTGCCACCTGTTGGCAGCTCAGCGGCAGCTCAGCTCGGGCCAGGAATCGAACTGGCGACCCTGTTGCTCGGAGCTCGCACTCTGGAGCGAGCTCTTAACCGAGCCACTCGGGTTATTGGCTTTTAAGTATCTATCTTCAACCATCCAATGAACTCCTTGAAGACTGAAGTTCCAGGACCTCCCATAGGCTCTGCATGTTTGTAAATTACTGAATGTTCTGTCAGAGGGCTGCTCAGCTCCATGTGCTCCCGATGGGACCTGACATCCTCTGTGTGAGCTCCTCTCAGGTGAAAAGGAAACATATACTATCACATCAATCTCTCTGCTTGGATGCAGCTCAAGACTAAATCTAGTTAATTAGCTAGAATGGTTTGCTTCCAGGTTGTTGATACAATGATCACTCTTCTTTCACAATATTACTTACATGCTTACTTTAAATGACCTGTCATATTATTTCCATATTGAAGGTACCTTCAATATTTATGGTCTTCAAGTCCAAAGACTTGAATTCTCATCTCTGATCAGCTCGGTGATATCTCATCTCTGGATCTTTTTTTGGGTTTGGACTAGAGAGCTGCAAGGTCCTTGCCAGCTCTAAAAATTTTACAGTTCTACACAGAGAAGGACACAGTTATAAATTATTAAAGAAAAAAAAAAACCTATGACAGACTATTGCCTGTCTCCAGACACAAAGGAATGCTCTCCTCGGGTACATGGAGGCATCCTCCGCAGACATTAGCATTTCCCAAGGTGAGTTCCAGAGAACACCTGTGCCATAGTCAAAGGACTCTGGGCAAGTGTGTACTATGTTGCACTTGTCCATACTCATAAAACACTTTTAAGCAGAGTCAAGTATTAAGCAGAGTCAAGGCTCTGTCTGGAAAGTCAGGTCATAAAAAATACTCCAAGGAATGGACTTCCAGAGTGCTTGTATCTGGTTAAACTTACTTTTTTGCTACATTTCCAGCTCTTCACACCTTTCTCCCTGCCTTACTCATTCCCATCCTCCCCCAGTCCTGACACACACACACACACACACACTCCACTCTAACACTCCAGCCCAACACGTTCTATCCAAGTTTCCACTATGCTGATCATGTGCTCCCGGAGCCTTGGCCCTGCCTGTACCATTTCTATCATGTCCCCTTCCCTAACTGGCAAATGTCAACTTAACCTCCAATGTCATTCCATCCATTTCTCTAAAGCAGCCCCTGACCCAAATCATATTTAGCTGCTCCTTCTACTGGGTGCCATTATATTTTATGCAAACCTCCGGTTACAGTTCTACTCCTGTACTATTGTCCCCTCCTTGGATTGAGTCTCCTGCGTTAAACTGTGAGCTCCTTGAGAGCAGGCGCTGTGTGCTGCGATTCATCTCAGTACCTTCAGAGACAGGGCCATGACAGATGCTCAGTGATGGCTTGAAGAATAAAAGGGTGGGTGGATGGATGGATGGATGGATGGACGGACGGATGGATGGACGGGTGGATGAGTAGATGGATGGATAGATGAACAGTGGGTGAATATGTGGATGCACTAAGACCTGCAGACTGCAGGGAGGGTGCAGAAAAGCAAACTCAGGCACCAAAGACCAGATGTGTCAACCTCATGATTTTTCTCCTTAAGGGACTTTTGTACCTATTTTAATAATCCTTCTTTTGTATGACGGAACTTAGGTCTAGCCTTCACTTCCATCCAGAAGAGGGAAGAGTATCTCCATGGCAGAGAGAACCCCATGATCTCTTTTCTTCTACTTCCTCAGTAATAGTCATAGGGTAACCAACTCTTCTGATTTTCCTGGGATGGTCCCAATTTCAAAACTGGAAATCCCGTGTCCCAGGAACCTCCTCAGTCCAGCGAAAGCCAGAACAGTTGGCCATTCTACTAGGTACCTTGCTGCCCAAGAAAAAATCTACATGTCCAAGCCTCCCATACCGTTAGGGGACAGCATGCAACTGAGTTCTTTCCAATGTGATGTTGGTGGAAGTGGCCTGTTCAGCCTCTAGGACAGAAGGAATTTTCTATTAAAATTTGGAAAAAAAAAATCACAACCTGTTACCCCAATAATAAGGAAATTCTACCATAGCAAGACACATTGGTAAGAAGGAGCTGGAAGAGCTCTGGGGGAGCAAGGTGGCAAGTCAGTGCCCTGCTCTCTGCTGGCAGTAGCTGGCAGGTCACTCCCTGGAATGCACCCGACTCGTCCTCTTTGAATGCAGCTGCAGTTACCTTGGAGCATTTGTCAGCTGCACTGACCTACTCGTCTTTCTTTCCTTTCTTCCCCCTTGGTTGCAGAGGGCTAAACTGCTCCTACTCTTCAGTTATGGCTAATTATAATCAGTAGCACACACAAGGCCTCTCACCTGTTTTTATTGTGTATTTATGCTTTTATGCCCCATTTCATACTTGCATTGCTGCCCCACCCTCCACTGGCAGCCATTCTAATATGCCTATTGATAGCCTTCTGTTTCCATGTGTCCTTGTAAAATGTGTATGGTTGTTTGGAAGGCATATATTTTTAATTTTTGCAAATGGTCATTTGTCCTTCATGTCAATCTTTTTGTGTCTTTCACTCCATGCAGTGGGACTGTTTTTAGCTCCATGTCTGTTGCTTTGTTCTCATCTGGTCCATTCCTTTTCATCAATGTCAACATCATCCACTCCCCAAGGATGGGTACCCAGAATGCCCCAAATTCCCACCACCACACACAACACTGGGATGGACATCATCATATGGTCCATCTTATGGATCCGGGAAGAATCAAAGAGGGGTTATGGATCTGGGAAGAATCAAAGAGGGGTATATATATACCCAGCAGCAGGACTACTGGTCATCGGGTATAGACAGGGCTGATGGAGAAATCCTAAAATTCTTCTGTACTGGTTGGTAAATAGCCTCGCCCCCAAGCTCCCTGAGTATCCTTCCTGTTGCCTCAGCAACTTCTTCAGGACCCCCCAGGACTTTCAACCATCTAGCAACTAAAAGGTTAATGCTTGGCCCAGTTACAGCTGACAGTCTTTCCAGCAATTGTTAAATATTTTGTATGTCATATTTTGAAGGATATGCATCTCCTTAATTTGATCATCCCAGTCCTTAATTCTCCACTGATAAACAGCCACAAAAACGAAACAAACCTACCTAAAGGGTTCAGTCCAGTCTCGTGTTCTATCTTGAGGGAATTCTCAGAGCTATAGAAACCCTGCTGATGTCCCCAAGGTCATCGATATCCCCAAGGTCATGTCCCACAGATAGGCGGGAGCCAGCAAGCTGTGACCATTCTCCCAATATCAGAGCTCACTCCACAGGCAGCTATGCCAGCGAGTGACCAGCCTTGGTCACAACGCTGAGGCTGAACTTCACTCTGTCCCTCTGGCTGTGTGACCTGGAGTCTCTCTCTGACCTCCAGGTTCCTCATTGGCTAGATGCTCCCCCACAAGGTGGGAGTAGGGTTCAAATAAGATTAAGAGGTGACACAGAGCCATATAGAGGAAACTCAGCATCAAACTACCTGTGTCACACTGGCCCTCCCTGTGTCTCAGTTTCTCCCATGTAAAATGGGGGATAATTATGCTGGATTATGCCCTCCAATTATTATGAGACTCCGTGTGCTGCCTTGACAGCTTAACCAGGAGTTCTCCTGCTCTGGCTAGATATGCCCACCTGCCCCAGTAAGAAAGTCTCCCTATCTGGCTAGTTCACCTACCAGCTGGAGCAGCTGGAGCCCACCTGGTTCTCAACCTCCCATCCCACAAAACTGTTCAAACGAGACAATCATATCTTCCTGCAGGAACCAAGAGTCTCCCCAGCCTCTTGTCACTACAAAGCCTACCTTGTGCAGCCCCTGCTGGTTCATTCCATTCTGAGTTCAGCCCTGTGTGGCCCCGCATGGCCTGTGGTATCCTTCTCCCCAGGACTGTGAGTATATGTGACGAATATATAACTGCTGTCAGTCTCATCTTTCCAGTGTCAGGTGTCGTGCGTTCAGCCATCTCATACTATTTAGGGCAAAGGATCCCTCCTTCACCAGTGGGGTACACAGGGGGTGATCAGAACAAAACTTATCTCAAAGGGTTGTAAAATTAAAGGCAATGATACATGTAAAACACGTAGCATCGTGCTTGGGCTGATAGAATTTCATGCTATCAAAGTGAAACACAGAAGAGCGCTTAGCCAAGGGCAGGATGTTGGTCTCACCAGGTGAGGCACCGCTGTAATCTCCTCCGTGGGAAGGATCCGAGACCCATCTTACCTGCTATGGAAAAGAACTACCTCATGCTGACTGACTTCATTGTCTTCTTTGCCAAAGGGAAAAAGCACATAGAAAATGATTTCTCTTTTTCTTAGAATTACAAGAAATGTTGTCATTCATAATTTAAATGACATTGTAAGTCACCTCATCTGCCTTTGGCTCAGTTTTCCCACATGTAAAATAGGAATTTTGAACTTACTGATATGCCAGATACCAAGCTAAAGAAGGGAGTTGAGGAGACAGGATCAAAAAGATTGATCACAGCGTTCCTCCCGGAAAAAGGTCACAAATCAATGAGATGATTCCATCAGCTCATCCACCAGGCAGAGCAAGATAAGAGAGGTGGGAGATAAGAGCATCTTAGAATGTGACAGGGACTGCCACTTGTCACTCAGATTCCATTCTTCCCTTCTATGTTAAAAATTAAACTCCAGTGTTTACAGGGCAGTCATGTGCCTAAACTAAACACATTAAATTTCCCAGCTTCTCTTGCAACTAGTGTGGCTGTACCAACTTTTAGAGTCATATGTAAGTCCAAGTGTTCTCAGAGAGTTTCTTTAAAAAGAGGAGATATGTTTGCTTGTTTTTTTAAATTTTATATTAGATTCAGGAGTGCAGTGCAATGATTAGGCATTTACATGATCTATGAAGTGATTCCCCCTAGACTTATAGTGATCATTTTTTAAAATATATAAATGTTGAATAACTATGGATCTAATATAATGGATCTGAAACTAATATAATACTGTGTGTTAGCTATATTTTAATAAAAATCTTTAAAAAATAAAAAGAGAGGGTACAAACAAATAAAACAGATACAAACTCATAGAAGCAGAGAGCATTTTGATAGTTGCCAGATGGGAGGGAGATTGGGGGAGATGGGTGAAAAGGAGGAAGGGATTAAGAAATACAAATTGGTAGTAACAAAATAGCCATGGGGATGTAAAGTACAGCATAAGGAATATAGTCAATAATATTGTAATAACTACGTCATATGTATGGTATCAGATGGGTACTAGATTTATTGGGGGATCTCTTCTAATGTTATATAAATATCTAATCACTATGTTGTACTCCTGAAACTAATATAATATTGTATGTCAACTATAATTGAAAAATTTAAACTTATAAATTTTTAAAAAAAGAGGAGGTATGTCCTTTTTCCTACCTTTCTCCAACTTCTGAATGAAATGACTGGAGCTCAACCAGCCATTTTGGGCCATGAGAACCAGAATTCCACCACAGGGATGGTGGAGTGTGCGCTAAGTGAAAGCTGAGCCCTCACCACTTCACAGAGCCACCTCATCAACGCTGCACACTGTCAATCGGGCCACTTGTTTCACCTAAGAGAAAAACGAACAACTTATTTGTGTGTCTGCATGTGTTAATGCAATTGATCCTAATCTCAACTGATACAATGAATATTTAATAATAATAAATATTAAGCACAGTCACTATTTTAATGAGCTCCTAAGGATCTCATGAGATTTTTCCTACGACTCTTCATGAATTTTTTTTAGCTTCTGAAATGCCCAGCTCTGTGGTGGTGCAGTTGCGCATCGCAGGTATTTCCACAAATACCCGGAGAGGATCCAAATCAATGTTTGGGCTCAGGTCACTTTATGACTGAAAGGTCTGGAAAATTCTACCTTGTTTTCTGAACTAGCATATAGATTTTTAGACTTAGGCTCACATGCACCTTCATTCATATGCATAGACTCATGTTACACACTTGCATGGGTGTGCACATACACTCAGGAAGCTAAAAATATGCATCACACACAGGTACACCCTCATATCCATACCCACTGGCACACCCTGCTGCTTTCCTGTGATTATAAAGGCCCCATATTTCTCCTTCACCAGAGCACTAAACTATTCTGAGTTATTATTATTTTCAATAACCTTGTATACTACTCTGGAAGTGGGATGCTGAGTCATAAAAAATCAGATCAAGGGGCCGGCTGAGTGGCTCAGTTGGTTAGAGCATGAGCTCTGAGCAATAGAGTCGCCGGTTCCATTCCCACATGGGCCAGTGAGCTGTGCCCGAGCTGAGCTGCCCTGAGCTGAAGAGCACTGCTCTTAACAACAAGGTTGCCAGTTTGATTCCTGCATGGGATGGTGGGCTACGCACAACACCCCCCCTCACCCCCGCAACTAGATTGAAAGTGGTGACTGGACTTGGAGCTGAGCTGTGTCCACCACAACTAAGATTGAAGGACAACAACTTGACTTGGAGCTGATAGATCCTGGAAAAACACAATGTTCCCCTTCCCCAGTTGCCCAATAAAATCAGAATAAGAGAAAGAAAGCTTGGTAATTCAATGGACATGCACTTGGGGAGAAGCAGGAAGAGAAGGATCCCCTCCCACACACCAGTTCGGGGTCAGAAGGAGACTCCTGATGAGTCAGGGGCAATTTGGACATCATGAGGCCTGACCGTCATGGAGGATACTCCCATGAGAGTGTAAGGTAAGCTCTTACCTGAGCCTCTGGCCTTCTCCTTCTGGGCTGCTCCTCCAGATGAGTTTACCAATAGACTCAAACCCTGCTGCTTTATTTTGATGTCTCCTGAAGCTCCACCTCCGGTGCTTTTCCCAGTCCTCTGAGAGCCTGCTCAGGGCTGCTCATCGTGCTGAGGATTTTGGAAAACATAAAGATGATGAAACTTAGTCCCCACTCCCAAGAAGTGTGAGCACTCTATCAGATAATCAACTGAGAAATAAACACTGAGAACCAACTCCATAAAAATGGGTGAAGCGCCACGGGTGTTGATAGAGACCTAAGATGTCACTTACCACCTGTATGTAGATCCTTGGGAAATCTTCACTTTTCTCATCCACAGCTTGGTAATAATAACTTAAACCCTCAGGAACTTGAGAGCTGAATAAGTCTCCTCTTCAATTATTTAAGGGTCTCCTCTGGGTACTCAGCAAATTTTTTATTTAACTCTGCTTTTGTCAACATTTCCTATAGGACCCTGTTCAAATCTTCTCCATTCTAAACCCTGGAGTGTCTCCACCCCAGCCGAATCCCCAGGTGCCATCCTGAGCAGATATTCTGGCCACCTGCTTACTGAGAAGACAGAGGCCGCAGAAGGTGTGGCCCCTCAACTTCCATCTTGTCCACCTTGAAATTTCTCTGAAGCTTCCCACATCTCCCTTTTTCTCCTGCTTTGGGGAAGGATATATATATCCAGGTGCTTTGGAGAGTCAGAATAATGATGACCAAAAGATCCAAAACTACAGAAAAAGAGGGTTTTGGCAAATGATCACCAAAGAACTAACTACAACCCTAGAATGCACATCACAGCGTAATGGGTATATAGAGGTATCAGGGCTGTTTTTAGGCTGCACCGCTTACCACCCTGTGTAGCCTAGAGCATGTGACTCATTTTCCATTCCTTAATTCATTGTACCCATATCGGAGGCTTTACTGAGTCCCAACTGTACTAACCACTGCTACAATTTAACCATTATCGAATGAGTGTGATAATAATACTAACTTAAAATTTTGTCTTGAAGCTTTAGTGCATCAAGCACAAGGCAGGTAATAATAAGTGTGAATTATCTTCCACTTTCCATTCTGGCCCTTAGAACCCATGGCTCTTTTCTGTATATAAAAAGGAATTTCTCATAAACAAAATAAATTCTTAGTTGGGTCATGCGGAGCCTCACTACACATCCCACAGAAGCTTGAAAGCGCACCCTTCGTTCTCACCGTGAAGTGGTAGGTTGTGAGTGGCTGTTTGAACCAGTTCTCGTTATAGGTAAAAACCATCCCAGGACAGAATCTGGGGGTCCTGCCAAATGATGACAGGCAGGCTCCTTAGGCTAGAGGGCTGGCAGCCGGGTCCCTGACAATCAGAAGAGCTATGCCTGCACTCATTCCCCCAGTCAACAGTCAACAAAGGTTTTCTGAACATTAACACTATACCAGACTCAGTGCAAAGAACTGGGGTTATTGAATGTGAATTTCAAGGACTCAGATTCAGAGGTATAAAGTTTTTATTTTCTTTATTTCTCTAGCCCTGACTTAGCTCTTGAGAACCCACTTCTGCATAGAAGGAAAACATGATCCTGGTAATTTCAGGTAAATCTGGTGATTCCTGCAGTTCAATCCTGTAAATCCAGGCTCCTCCTCTGCCTCCCTTCCTTCTTTTGTCCTCTAAGGGATCTGTGATCTGTGGAGGGCTGGGTATGGTCCCAGCAGTGGGGATGAGTGGAGTAAAGTCTCCACAGAGGGCCTCTGCTGGGATGGGCTGCCCACTGTTTGATATTCATCCTACACCATCAGTCATCACCAATATCTACACTTTGGCTGAGCCCTCAGTTGCTTATTGAATTCACTCTATCCCTCATGGACCTGACCCTAGTGATTTGGGCCATCACCCCACTTACAGCACTTCTGTAGTAACTTTGTGGGGTTCACCTCAGCCCCTTTCCCTGTGCTGCATGGGGTGTAAGACATCCTATAAGGTACACTTAGGCCCACATTCCCCAACACCTCACTCAACTGCCACTACTCTTTGGTGCGAATGCCATGCTGGGAGCAGATACCTATATATAATTTGGAAAAACAGATATTGGTATCCTTTGCCCTGGGACCCCTTGAGATTTTCATCTTCCCCCCTTCTTGGGGCATCCACCACCTTTCTCTCTCAGATCCAAGTTCCAAAGGTCTTACCATGATCTCATAGCCTGTTCTATCAACTATGTGTAGGAAAACTGGTTCTTCATTGATTCCTTTCCCCATATGTTGTTTATGCCAAAACTTGGCTCTTGAGCTGCTGTAATTAAATCGTTTCTGTCAAAATCATTGTTACCAGCTTCAAGAGACTCCTTCTGCAAGTCAAAAATGAAATTCTGGGGCCGGCCGAGTGGTTCATTGGTTAAAAGCTGGTTTGGGGATGCCAGCGGCCCCGGTTCGGATCCCACATAGGAGGGCCAGTGACACTGCCCTCTACAGCAGCTCCACCTGGAGCTGGGCTGTGCGAGCCCCAGCGAAGGTGTGGGCTGCAGCTCCTGCTGCAGTGGGCTGCCATAAGCTACAGTGAGCGGCCAGCAGCGGGAGTGAGCTGCCAATAGCCATTGTGAGCAGCCGTCCATAGGCCGGTGACCGATCTGCTTCACCCAAGAAGAGCGCAATGATGATACCAACATGGGCCAGTGAAGCAACATCCTCTGCAACTAGACTGAAGAACTAAAGGACAGCAACTTGTCTGTCCCCCAATTCCCCAATAAAAAAATCTAAAAAAAAAAAAAAAAAAAAGAAATTCTGATGTTTGTTTCTCTTTGCATTCCCACATTAACAACCCTAGTCCTCGCCTCTGACTAAATTGGAGGAAGACTGCCTACAAAAAATGTGGAAGGGGGAAGCACTTTGATTAATATTTTAAAATAGTATCTCATTACATATTAACGATACATGGTTGCTGCCCATGAAAAGCTCACAGTCCATGGAAAATTTACACACATGGCAAGTTAGGCCAATTGGCCAGGTCCAATATAAACTCCAAAGATGGGTATGCTTAACAAAAACTGTAAAGTAGCCCACAGATTCAGGTCTATACCTAACATTTCTGGGGCCAGGACAAGAGCACAGACAGAGGTCCCCATCCCCTGCCAGATGCTCCTGCCGTCCCGTTTCGTTCCTTCCAAGAGCATAAGAGAGCCGCATACTCAAGCTAATGGCCGCCTCACCCCCCAAGCCTTTGAATCAGGTATCAGGAAATAAGATAACCGGTCCATTTAAGTTCAGGCTGCACTCTACAAACATCAGTTCACCCAGCTCCTGAGGAAGTGCAGAGGCTGATGTTCCATCCTCTCTGCAGGTACCCAGGCAGCCTCTCTGCTGCTGAGAGGCCTGTATTTCGAGTTACTCTCCAACTGGCCAAATGATCCTCTGACCACCCCTCCCCAGCTCAGTTAGCTCTCTCTCTGTTGGTGAGCGCAGTTCACTTGGTGTTGGAAGGAACCTCTCCTGATCAGGGCCCTCTCCCTGTTGGAAAGCTGCCTGCCACTGCCTTCTCAGAGATGCTGGGGAATTTGCACTGTCAAGAAGTGCCAGGCCTGTCTCCTTGGGGGCAGGCTGCCACTCACAGGACCATTTTGCATAGCCCTCCAACTCCTTCTGCATAAAATGAAACGTGCAAACAGCTCGTATTTATTCTCTCAAGTAGCTGCTAGAACAGGACTAGCACTCTGGAGAAGACAGAAATAGAAAAAAAAAAATCAAATCATCATTATCCTTAAAAAAGTTAAGGTTGTTCCTTTTCCTTCAAAACCATGCACTCATCTGGTAATATACACACATCTTAATTCTAACCCTGAAAACCATTGATTGACCCATAACCAAACAAATCAGGGTACTCCAAACCTGGAGGCATTTTAATGCATTTATCCAATAATCCATGCATCTAAAAATTCATACATATTTTAATTTTTCAGATTTTTTGGTGTTCTACTGTGAGTGGGGATGCATATAAATTTTAAGACTCATATAATATCATTGATTTTTTAAAATATGCTTCCTTAAATCATTGCTCTCTGACAGAGTGGTTCTTTTGGAAGATTATCCAAATATTATATGGGACATGGTTATACTCAAAAACAATTCACTAGGAAATATATATATATATAATACAACTAGGCTACATGGTATGCTGTACTCCATGTTACTATACACAAGATTAAATCAAGCACAAGAGAACATGATACAAAGACACGGTAAACACAAGCTGTAGGAGGCTGCTGCCCACGTAACACAGCACACTATTTTAAAGCAACCTTTTTTTTAAAAGTGGAAAGAACACACTCTAAAATAACCATAAAAGGTATAGTATAGTAAATACATAAACCAGTAACATAGCCGTTTATTATCATTACCAAGTATCATGTACTTTACATCGCTGTGTTTGGTGCTAGAAGTGCTGTGAGAGTGAAAACTAGTTCATAGAAAGAGTTGGCAGTGGGGAGACAGGCATTCATCCACCTATTCCTGTGACTTGTTGTGCCAGGGATGTGTGGTTCCCCCTGTCAAGCAGACACAATGGAACGGAGCTCAGCTTGAGCCATCCTGCAGGTATCCCACAGGGGAGGGCTGCCCACCTGGACCGGGCACTTGTGGCCGGAGCTGAGGAGGGGTTGGAGAGTTGGCCCACCATTGGGGGGGGTGCTGGGGGCTCACTGAGAAACCTCGCCCGCAGAGGACAGCACAGCCCACTAGTTTCGGCTACAGCAGCAGTGGCAGTCAGCAGAGAGGGCTGTATCTCTGCCCACTGGCGTAGAGACTAGCCCTTATCCTTCATCCACGGGGTGCTCACTCCGGCTGACATCAGCTTGGGACAGTGTGCTACTATACATCTCTTCCCAATTCCATGGCCAGGGACACCACAGTGGTGGCTTGAAATCAGCCGTGGTGGGACATCTACCCTCCCCGTTACCAATCAGGGTCCCTTTTCCAGAGAGCTGGTTGTTAAACACTTACCAGCATACCACTGCCCCCCTGCACCTCCCTGCTCCCAACACTCCCTGGATTAAAGACTAGACAAGGCAGGAGAAGCAGGCGGAAGAGAAAGAGGACGGGAAGGAAAGGAAGACCATACCCCACTCCTCCCCCACAAACCCTCTGGGCATGGTGCTGGCCTAAGATGGGCAAGGGGAACAATTCTAAATCACATAGGAGGAAGGCATCATAAACTGGACGGGACTAGTTTTAATAAAATAGCCAGAGCCTATGAAACTACCCAGGATGTGGGAAGGTGAAGGTGACTATTTTCCATTTGGGGATAGTGGTTGTAAGAAAGAGCACTACCCTGTGTTTATGCCGAGCAAACTGAGTCCTCAGAAAACCAATCTGTCTTCCCAGCATACCTAGTAGGGTGTCAAGCCACAGCATGCTCTCAAAAGCATGCACACCCATGTAACTGTTTCTGAGTCCTCGCCTGGCCCCTGGGCTGCTGTGTAGTCCTGGGTTAGTCACTTCCTTCTTGGCAGGAGGGGATTGTAAGAGACACTCTCGCCTCTCTCCAAGGTGCGACGCCTCCTCCACGAATCTCAATCTCTCTCTCTCTCTCTCTCTCTCTCTCTCTCTCTCTCTCTCTGTCTCTGTCTCTCTCTCTCTCTCTCTCTCTCTCTCTCTCTCTCTCTCTCTCACACACACACACACACACACACACACACACACACACACACACGCTCTGCAGGACACTGAGTAAGTCATCACTGAGGCTGACAGCCACTATCCCCCTGGAATTTCACAACCAAGAGAAGGGAGAGGCGGGCTGACACTGAGTCAGAATGCCTGGCAGGGATCAGGGTAGGCTCCTTGTGCTGGAGCCCAGAAGGTTTGGGGCCAGAATCTGTGGGAAATGCTCACATCTGCATTTTGCTCTCCCATCGGGTGGTTTTTCAGAGAAACTGTTTGCAGGGAATGCCTAGGGCTATATTTATTAACAACATAATCCTAAAGAGATTCTCTAGGGCAGGAGGTTTCTAAGCTACAACCTCAAGCTAAGAATGGTTGAAAAAAAAATAAAAAGAAGAACGATATTCCATAGTACATGAAACTTATATAAAATTCAAGTGTTACTGTCAGTAAATAAAGCTCCAATTGAAACCCATCCACAACCTTTCATCTGTATATGATCTATGTCTGCTTTCAAACTACAAGGCAAAGTAGAACATTTGTAGCACAGGCTGTGTGGCCCACATAGCCTGCAGGATTTTCCATCCAGCTTCTACAGAAGTTTCCCAACTCCTGCTCTAGGCCTGTGGAAGCATCGACCCCTAATTTGCAATCCCTTTTTTTCTGGAATTAACTGAAGAACTGCATCTTTGGATTCCACAAAGCCCAGAGCAACGCTGCTCAGGGGTTTTGGCTAAAAGTTCTTAGGCCCTGGGAGGGACGAGGATGAGCAGGGATGTTAAGAGAAGGCAGATTGTGGGCCAGCAGAGTGGCTCAGTTTGTTAAGAGCATGAGCTCTGAGCAACAGGGTTGCTGGTTCGATTCCCACATGGGACAGTGAGCTACGCCTGAGCTGAGCTGCCAACAGGTGGCAGGATGGCTCAGCTGGTGAGAGCATGTGCTCCTAAAAACAAGGTTTCCCGTTCGACTCCTGCATGGGATGGTGGGCTATGCCCATCTGCAACTAAGATTGAACACAGCACCTTAAGCTAATCAGCCGCGAGCTGCCAAAGGGCAGATGGATGGCAACTGGACTTGGAGCTGAGCTAGCTGAGCCCTCCAAAACTAAGACTGAAGGACAACAACTTGGCTGTACCCCTTCCCCAATTCCCCAACACTGTTCCACTTCCCCAATTCACCAATAAAATCTTTAAAAACAAAAACAAAACCAAAAAAAGAGAGAAGGCAGACTGTGCTTCACAAGTCACTGCATTTTACCTTGGAGCCCTCCCCTCCCCCTCCCCTCAGCGCTGGGCCTGGTGGGAATAGAACCGACCAGCGCTGCTTATTTGCCAGACAAGAGAAAATTGAGGCCAGAAGGTGGCGATCAGCTTTAACTCGAAAAAAAAGCCGCAAAGGATTCGTTTTTCAATCACCGATTTCAGCCATATCCTCTCAAATGGCTTTTTTTGGACTTCAGTGACACCCTGGGCAGATGCCACAATACATCAGGTAGTTTTGTTTGTTAAAAATCCAGGATAGTTTGTAATAAAATTTCATACAGCCAGTAGCCTGATAGCCAGTTCACAGCTTTCACTGCCCTCAGTTCTTGGCTGGCCTGTGGCTGAAGGGACCTGGAGTCAGAGACACCTTAGAGTGGGGAGGGGTGACTTGCTCTTTCCCAATGCACCCCTTTCTTTCTATGGGATCAAGACCTCCAGTACATTGGAGCAGAAAGGAGAGAAAACCCAAGCATTTTGTGGTAAAAAGTGTTATTTGGGGATTTTTTCTTTGTTTTTGCTGAATTGGCTGGTTCTGTCATGGCTGGTTCCCACCAACTGGCCATCAATGCTTTTAGGTGACAAGTGACTGACATGGGTTCCCTTGTTGATAGGGATAAGGAATGCGCACCCCTCAGAGGACATGACAGGGCCCCCCTGCACATTCCACTAAGATGGGAGGTCCCAGTCCAGGTTGCCACCTCTTCCCTCCCCATCTCCCATTTCCTTTGGCAATTAGGGACCCTTCCCGACAGAGGGCCATCTGAGGGGTGAACCTGCTGCACGCCTCAGGGCCCTCCCTCAGTGGTAAACTCATCCTTCGCACCAAGCCCAAGGGCAGAAGTAGAGAGAGTGTGGTCCCCCCACCCCACCCCCACCCCATGCCCTCTCTCCCCAGCGCTCTCCAAGCTGACTCAGGTCAGCTCAGGGCAGGCCTGCAAGATGCCTGCTCAGGCAGGGGCCCACTCCCACCTCATAATCTCCTCCCTGAATGTCCTGGAGCCTCCGGCTTCTGGGCTTGTGGTGGGCACTTGTCTCTGCTATGAGGCTTCCCCTTTCACTCTGGTTCCTAGTGACCCACAGCCGCCACCGGGAAAGTCTCACTCAATAAAGCCTAGGGAGGCCTGGTCTCATGACCTTCAGACTCGAGGATGTCTTTCTCAGTCTCAGCCTCGTTTTGCCACTAACTGCCCCCCACCGCCACCTCACCCTCAGATGGGGCCACTAATGTTATAAAGGAGGGCTTAGAGCAGGTTTTATTTCATTAGGGGTCTTTTCAGGGACTAGGACTGTCCCAAACTCACCATGCACATTCAAGCTGTTCACCAGCAGCTCCTGCGCGGCCTTGATCCATTAGAGGGGCTCAGGCTCCACCCCGTGGCCAGCTCCTGCCATTGCATCAGCACAAGATTGCAACCGAAAATTAAAATGCCTCTGAATTCTACAAGCAGAAATCATCACATTACTATTGTTAAATTTACTTCCAATACCAATAGGAGTCCCATGAGCACCGAAAGTATGCAGATCTATAGAATTCTTTTTTCACTTAACTGCCCTAGACAATTTAATTTTGCTACTTTTGGGCAATTTTTAATATAAAAAATTATTGGCCCAAATGGTGAAGTAATTGCTGAAATGCTAAGAATCACAATTTATACTCAGTAGTTCTCCACCCCCACACACACACATACGCACTTAGGGAATCTTTATTTTTCCAGGTAGCAGTTGAGAATAGGAGAGAAGGGAATTTTTTTTTATAATTTATTTTTTACAACAGTGCAATAGTTATACTTTTTACCCCTCAAAGTGACAACCCACCTCCCCCAATCCACCGCATATCATAATATCCATTACAACTCCCCCGACCCCACACCCACACTGTACTCCTCATTCCGTGACTATATGTATACATTCAATCCCAGTTAACATTCAATATTATACAACATCAGCTTTGGGTGTACAGCGCAGTGATCAAGCCTCTATCCCATCCCCGAAGCGGTCTCCCCAAGACACACGACCATCTGACACCCCACAAAGCATTCACAGCATTATCAATTACATTCCCAGAACTACCCCCCTGTGGCAACATTGTAGTCACCCACCGACACTGTCCAAAATGAGAAGGGAATTTCTAACATGCTTCCTGTGTGTCCATAATTTGCCAGGTGCTTTTTACATCTTTGTGACACAAGAAATCCCTGCTTCACAGATGAAGAGCTTCAGGACAGTGAACGTTCCCATGTTCACACAGCTGATGACTGTCAAGACCAGGGATTTTTAATGACCCCAAAGGGCTATTATTTTTGAGACACTAGACCTGCTAAGCTAGAGCTCCCTCCTACCCCTGCAAATGGTGTTATCCAATGACATTAGTTGGGACAGCTTCCAAAGTTTTTTGTTTTTGTTTTTGTTTTTAAGATTTTATTAGGGAATTGGGGAGGGCAACAGCGTTGGGGAATCGGAGAAGGGGAACAGACAAGTTGCTGTCCTTTTATTCTTCAGTCTAATTGTGGAGGACGTCACTTCACTGGCCCATGTTGGTATCGTCATTGCGCTCTTCCTTGTCGAGGCAGTCGCTCACTGGCCATTGATTGGATGGCCGCTCATGGTAGCTCACGGCAGCCCACTGCAGCAGGGGCTGCAGCCTACTTCATGGCAGCCCAGCAACAAGTCAAGCTGCTGTTCACCACCTTAGCTATAGAGGGCGCAGTGTCACTGGCCCTCAGGTGTGATCTGAACCGGGGCCCTGCTGCTCAGAGCTAGTGTCCCAAGCCAACTCTTAACCAACGCACCACTCAGCCGGCTGTTTTTTGTTTGTTTTTTTTAAAGTCAATTTTACACATCCAACCAAATAAAGATGTTTCTTCCTAGAAATTAGAAATTTGGCCAACTAAACTTATTCCCTAGGGTGACAATTCTCCCTGAGAGCAAAATACATCTTGTCTTTGGCTCATATTCAGAATCAATGTGAAACCATATCTTTACATCTTCTAGGAAACGAATTTTGAAGATTGAGCAATAAAATGGACTGGCCCTGGTAAAACCAGTGCTTTTTTAGTACCTAATGCCATGAACATTTTCTTTTGTACATTTTGTCTTCAGATATTGATTCCATGACATAATTTCTTTTCCTGCCTTGGCTGTTAGAAAGCTCAGAAATGAACATTTTATCTATTAAACTATTAAACTATGCCCCCTGCTCTCAATAGCTTTCACTTTTCTTTACAATTTTAACAGACTTTTTATTTACCTTATCTTATCAATATTTATGATAAGCAAATTTTTAAATTCAGTATTAATGGACCCTTCAAGTAAACTTCCCCAGAAGAACTAAGATTTTGATATTCTGTTCCTTTCGCATGCAAATGATCCAGAGTCTGGATTGTGAGGTTTGTCTGTTTTGTGAGAATGTCAGACACTGAGAAACATTTAAGGCTTATTCTCATTGGATTGAAATCTAGACTCTAGTTTACGAATGTTAAAGTGATGCCCTCTAGCACTGATCTTATTATAAGATCTTTTTTTTCATACACACACACACACACACACACACACACACACACACACACTGTGTAAATGCCAAAGATTCCCATGAAACTATCTTCCACCCTGTGGATGTAACCTTCATAAAGCTCCCTTCCCACCTGAAGAGATGTGAAGTAAATACATTTACCTTCATGAAGAAAGCAAGTACAGTATTGGATATTGGAAGGTGTGAATAGGCCTCTCAGCCACCACTGTTTTCACGCTTGCTTAAAAAGACTTGCTCAAAAATTCCAATGGACAGATTGAAGAGCAAGTGTACGCAACTTAATTTAAAAAGTCAGATTTGGGGCCGGCCGAGTGGCGCGGTGGTTAAGCGCTGGCCTAGGAAGCCAGCGGCCCCGGTTCGGTCCCACATATGAGGGCCAGTGACACTGCCCTCAAAAAAAAAAAAAAAAAGTCAGATTTGTCTAGCTATGGATAATTAGAAAAGAGGGAAACCAGAATGAACCAGCATCTTAATTCAAAAGAGCTGTAGCCCTCTCTTTAACAGGTAACCCAGCCTAAAAAGCCATTGTCATTACAAGCACTGAACTCTACTTCAAATATTTCATGACAGGTCTATACCTAGAATATGAAATCTTCTATCTATAACTCCCTATATTGGGGGAGTACCTCTATCATCATTTGCATATTAAACTATATAACCTTTATATAAAACTGTTACTATCATCTCCCAAAATTTAAGAATCATTAGTCTTAAAAATTGAATTCTTTAATCTCTCGGGATTTTATTTAGCCTCTTGACCTTGATCTACCTAGCTGGTATTATCCAAGTGAATGAGAACGTATCACACAGCAGTGTTAGACTGGCAGCCTCTAGTTTAATGTGGGAAGGCCAAATGCATTTCACTGGAATTCTTAGCCTGCCAGGAGCTTGCTTACAATGCTGGCCAACCTCACCAATAAATGCCTTTTAATTCCTGCAGCTGTATTTCCACTGCAGTGTAATGATATGTGATGTGAAGGAGTCCACACCAGACCTGCTATGTGCAAGAAAGTGCATTCCTGACTAGCAGACTTGGAAAGCCACTGCAGCAGTGTTTCACTATAACCAGGTTTGGTTCCACACAAAGAAAGGCGGTTCACCGATCAGGCCTACTGAGTGATCTAACACATAGTCTCTCTTCCCTGAGAAATATCAATTTATACTAAAGGTAAAAATTTTAATTATATGACTTTATACTAGATAAGATATCATAGATACCTATCGTCTACTATCCTGTCTCTTATCGTCTTTTGTCATAAAAGCTAGTTTCAAAGGATCTAGAATTCAGAAATCTGAACAAGAAGGGTATAGAAGAACCATGTTTTATAAAAGAAATACTTGTTTTCCAGAAAACCCAGAACCTAACTAAGGCCCTTTTATAAAACTGAAGCAATTTTCCAAAGGGAGTCCCGTTTTTAAAAATCAGGGTCTAGAACTTTAGCCAAAGACTAGAATAGTTTGAGAAGAATTTCCTTGCAATAATATGCACATTTCCCTATTTATCTACAGGAAGAAGCGCTAGCTACCACCTGAGAGAACATATCTCTTCCAGAGCCAGTGTCTCGGCCACTCAAATACAAACTAAGCTTCTTTTTTACCCAGAAGTCAATGACACTTCCCCCAAATCATACTCTTATCTGCATTACAGGTTTCTGCGGATGTCTGCACTCACAGCTTCTAATGTATACATGAGATGTACACATACAGCTTTCAAGCATTAAACGCCATGATGACACTCTTGTCTGTCATTGGAAAGAGGCTTTACATGAGACTTCTTTCCTGCCTTCCTTGCCTTCCACATGCTTTACACCACATCCTCGGTATTATTTTAAAATATAATTAAGAAGAATTCAGATCTTGCTAAAAGTACAAGAACCGAGCTAATCTTATCCTTCCACCAAAGACTCACTGAGTACCTGATATGGCGGAAAATAAGCTGAGTCCTGGCCTGGAGCCCCTCAAACTGGAAGTGGGGGGTGGGGAGCAGGGCAGCGTCTCTGTGCAATAACAGGAAGTTGAAGAATAGTAGGCACCAGGGTGCCTTGTGCCCAGGAGTGCAGCCCTGCTCCCCGTCTCCCCAGGCGCACCCTGCGGCATCTGCTGAGTAGCCCATCAGCTCTGCTCTTTCCAGGACCAGGTCTGCAGGACTTGCTTACTTGCCCAGAAATAAAGTGGTCTGAATGGAGTACTTGTTTTCTAGCCACAGACCCCTCTGGCAGGGCAAATGAGAGCCCGGTGGCCACTGAGTGGCCGCTGAGCCTGAGCTGATGGGGCACAGCTGGCTGCCCCCTCACCACGGAATTCAGACACCTGAGGGCGGTCCAGTCTGAAAGCAGCAAGGACTGGGTGCCTGGTGATGAGGGAAACTTACCCGCAGTTTGGAGTAAAAAAAAAAAAAATCCTCTGTTCACACATAGGATGGGCAGGGGCTTCCAAAAGTAGGGGCCATCACTTCTGCAGCGATGCACTATTCTCTCTATTACTAAGGGGTCCTCAGCATTCGTAGATGTGCCTCCGGGCGGGAATGGAAACTGTGATTCCCTCCTGATATTGAAAATACACATACACACACGCACGCACACACGCACACACACTGCGTGAGGCCATAGCGGTTCTCTCAGCACCTCTTGCTCCTTTTAACTGGAGCCCTTTAAGATGGAGCTTCCTGGTCCCTCCGGCCCCCAGGGCCCACTTTGACGCCTCCAGGCTTGTTAATGGGTTAAAAGCCAGCTTGGGAGCACCTGGAACCTCACCTGCTGTGAACGCCAGAATAGGATGGATTGATTGGGCCTGTTTTGCAAGCACCAGAGACCCCAGAGAAGTGACTGGAGCATTTTATTTGGTTTTATACATCTATTTCAACCCCTGGGATTTTTGACGAGCTCATCCCCCAAACAAGAAAACAGATCAAAGTGCTCTTCCTTAATTCAGCTGTAAATGGAGACATAAGACTTCTCCTCCCGGATTCCTGCAGCGTATCAGTTTTAAGTGTCAATCACAGGTAGTGCCTGTCGTCAGAGGCCTCCTAGGCAATCATTCCTCCCACGTGATTATCAGCCTGTAGCTTCCAATATTTTCACGTTCTTTATCTGAATGAGAGTATTGCAGTTGAGGGGCCGGGGGAGCTCTGTAATCAAATAGTCCTTTCCTAGCCACAGGCCCAGGAAACTTGCTTGCTGCATCTCTCTGAGCCTCGTTTTCTCATCTATAAAGCAGAGATAATGAAGACCCCCTCACAGCCGTGCTGGAAGTGTTAGGATGTGGCCGGCACGAGATAAGCAGTCTGTAGTGACAGTTATGCACTGAAGAAGATATTCAAGACCAGCAGAATACTCAGGACTGGTTAGAATTTGGAAATGATGGCTTTTGCACTGGCTTTTCCAGAGCTTTCCAAAGCTAGCCCCATCTTTCCCTTCTCACCATTCTCCTGGCCCCCCATTCACCAAACCCTCCAGTTCCACTAGGAATACTCTGCTCCCCGCACCCTCCTCACCCCTGGGCTCTCACATGTTGTGACCCCTCAACCCTCCCTTTTGTGCTTCAGTCCCCAGAGACTGTCCCTCCAGCCCCAGAATTCCTCGCAGACTCTGGGGAGCCTCAGAGCTCTCTACCCATCCAGTCTACTCCTGCACCACTTGAGAATAAACTTCCAAAGGGCAGGGACCCTGTCTCTCTCCCAGGAACCAAGCACAGGCTAAGACACATGACGTTGGCTCAGATACTCATGCTCAGTGAATTCATCGGTCATCTTCACATATTCTCACAGAATGCATCAAACAAAAAAAAATGAAGGTGTTTGCTGAGTCCAACCCCTTAGGCGTGGCATTCAAGCCCTTTGCGATCTATACCAGAAACTGAAACCAGAGGCCAAACAAGTCTGGGGCTCCTGCTGCCAGCACCGCTCAGCCAATAGACTGACACAGGAGTTGGGTCATAGAATAAGTGTTTATTATCAGGGCACTGCTGGTCTGTGAAGGCAGCGGGTTAACACCTCCAAAAACTGCCTTACATTCTCAGACCAGCCTGGGAATTTAAGGGACAATCTGGGCATTTCTCCAGAGGCTATGTGATGGTTTGGGGGGTCTGCATGGAGCCTCCCCTCTGGCGATGTGGCTCTCTAAAGTGGTCACCAACCCAGGAGTAGTGATGACAGCAACCTGGAAAGAATGCTAGGCCACAGAGATTGTGATCGGCAAGCACTCTGGGACTAGTAAGCAAGCATAGGTTTCAGGAGTAATTATCTAAAGCAGGGAACTGGGACAGGGGACATTCCAAGCTCAAACCACAGGGAGGGGGTTGATCAATTGTTAAGTTCTAGGGTGGGGAGAGTCATGTGGATAGAACTGGGGATGAATTTTTGCAGAACTTGAAAAGATCTGAGAGGTACAGAGAGAGCAGATGTAAGAAGAAAGGATTTTTTTTTTTTTTGAAGGCAGTGTCACTGGCCCTCACATGGGGGACCCAAACCAGGGCCGCTGGCCTCCCAAACCAGCGCCCAACCACCGCACCCCTCGGCCTGCCCAGAAAGAGGATTTTCAGAAAGGGAAAGAGGATTTCTCCTTTGTGGGTGTGTAAAGAAGTGCTACGTAAGAAGTAAAATGAGACAAAGCTGAGTATTTAGTCATTGAGCCACGTGGACCACAGCATCAATTGCTCTTTACACAGGTGTATGTTCTGTGCCAGGTACTTTGACAGGGCCCCACCTGAGCTAGCCTGGGAGTGAGAAGGGCTTCTCTCAGGCGTCAGCTCCCCCACAGCGTGAGGACGTTCAGGCCCCCAGCCTCCTGCTTGCCCGTCCCTTCTTTCCCTGCTCCTCCAAACCCAGTCTGTGCCTCGGCTAGGCCTGCCCACTTCTGATCCCCAAACCCTGCAGCTTGTCAGACCACCATGCTTTTGCACATGCTGTTCCCTTGCTTAGGATGCCCCTGGCTCCCTCCAATGCCCAGAGGATGAAACTTCAAGAGCCACCTCCTTTGTGACACCTTCCCTGCGTCCTGCAAGGAGCACTTGTTCCTTTCAGCTCTTTACTTGCCTTTGCCCCTCGCTAGGCTGTGGGCCCTCGCCCGGCACAGCAGAGGGGCCAGGCTGAAGTCGGACTCCTGTCTCCTTCACTGCCACTCTCCGCTGGTCCGGCAGCGCCCTCCATCTTTGTGTCCCTCTCCATTCTGGTGGCAACAGGCCTCAGCCCTCTGCCTGGCTCCCAGCTGTCTCTGATCAGGCTTTATGATGTTTTTTAGCATCCTGGAACTTAAATGTTGTCTGCTTTCTCTGCTAGGAAGCAATCAGGCAGGCAGTAAAGATAGTGACAGAGTATCTAGAGGTGCTGATTCTTGAATTACGAAGAGGAATAAAACTCTGTTCAAGGGTTTAGGTTTGCACACCCTACGTTACACGTGTGTGTTGCTTGTTTTGTGTGCATGCTGATTAGATGAAAATGCATACAGGTTCCCTGTAAAACCCACCTTGCAGGAATGGACCATAGAGCACGTTTCGTTGTTCTGTCTTCATGAGGATGTCCCTGGGGCAGGGTTTAGGGCATGACCGGAGGTGCTCCGGAGACAGCAGAAGTTAACCAGGAAGAGCTAGAGGAGGGGTTTGAAATTTTGGATTCAGGGGCCAGCTCTGTCATTTATTAATAGTTATAATGTTTTGTCATTACGAGCTTTACTCTCCTCATCTGGGAAGTAGACATAATCCTGTCCAACCTCATCTGTAGTGGTGTGTAGGTAAGAATTAAACAGGATAATGTATGGAAAATGCTTTGTAGTCATTAAAGCAACATAAAGACACACCTGGTGTAGCAGGGTTCCACACCAGGCTAGGGTTTGATTCAAGTTTTCACACCTCTGTGCCTTAGTTTCCTGTTCTATAAAAATAGGGAAAACTTTTGTCCTCACTTCAGAGGGTTGTTACAGTAGTTATTTCTTCATGGAAAATTAAAATAGTTATTTCATGTAAAGCACTTAGAACAGTGCCTCACCCAGAGTAAGCACACAATGAATTTTAGTTGTTGTTTTTGCTCTTATTATAATTATTGCCATTTTTAGTTTTGTCACTTTCTGCCTTAAAGAAACTGAAGGAGGGGCCAGCCGAGTGGCTCTAGTTGGTTAAGAGCATGAGCTCTGAGCAACAGGGCTGCCAGTTTGACTCCCACATGGGCCAGTGATGCTGTACCAAGCTGAGCTGCCGCTGAGCTGCCATTTAAGAAAAGAAACTGAAGGAAAAAATATGTAAGCGGTAGTCCCTGAGAACAGTGCTTTGAATCCGGTTTATATACGTTAGAAGCATACAAATGCCCCAAAGTTGTTATGAAACTCCCACACTTTTTCTCAAATTCCATTGAGAGAGAGAGAGAGAGAGAGAGAGAGAGAGAGAGAGAGAGACTGCATATCATATGAGAGGATGATGGAAAGGGTGTCACAATTTAAAACATGCTCTGATTTACATAAATGCTAGGAAGTTGTTTGGACAATGCAAATACAAATACTTTGAAGAACTTCTTCAAAGGAGAACAGACTAGTGGGAAAGGCTGGAATGCAAACCTTTTTCTTTTGTTTGTTTTGTTCGCTGCTGCTTTTCTGGCACTTAGAGCTTAGTGCAGTCAAAGGAATGAGTCAAGCAGACCTGGGTAGAATCTTGGGCCTTGCGCCCATGAGGGGACCTTGGGCAAGGTCGCTTGGCCTCTCTGAGCCTGTTTCTTTATTTGCAAAATGGGCAAATAATAGCCATCTCCTATTGTTAGCTGTCCGGATGAAAGGAAAAAAAGTATGTAGAGCCCTTGGCCCTGAGCCTGACATCTCAGAGGATGAATGATCAACTGTTGCTGGCTGGGCTGGGAATAGCCCCCGGTGCTGCCCTCTAAACTCGCCTCTCCCCTACAGGTCCCTGACCTTCAGCCCTGCCCGTCTCCCCACTTAACTCAAACAGAAACAAGTCAACGGAGTTCGTAAGAACGGAAGGGGAGGCTCTGCTAAGGGAGGGAGAGTCAGTAGTTTTCAAACCCAAGAGACGGACAAATAATTGTCCTTTCCCCAGCCCCCTCAGAAGTTTTCTGCTTTCTTCCTCCTCAGAGTTCAAGGGCCTTTCTGGATCCAAAATTTCAAGATCAAGTCCTTCCAGGACTCTTAAGAGGCACTGCGTATTTCATTTGCAAGATAGGAGGACAAGGGGAATATGCCAAGCTCTGGCTGCAGGCAAGTTACTGGGGCTGAGCCCACAGGGGTCAAGGGTAAGGGGTTTGGGCCCAGGGAACTTTCGGGAATCACATGATGCCTCAGTGCAGGCACAGAACATACTGAACCGTGGTAATAGGGCCTCAAAGGCAACACCGCCAAAACCCACTTCCATATTCATCTTCTTTTGCTCGTGTTTTTAAAAGAATATCTTAGCAAGTGTAAGGGTGATTCTGTCAACTCGTCAGTTTGTAGAGCATCTCCCCACCCCTTCTTTGGTCTCTCTCCCAATTAGCTAATGTGGTAGAAAGTACAAGAAGAACAAAAAAACTCAGCCCCCTGTGAACTGTGGAATGCTTTATTGAACACAAAGGAACAGAAGTCAGGGTTCCTCACTGGGTTAGGAAGGACTAGAGGCACCAGCAAAAAAGTGAAAGGAATTCCTGGAACTATTTGGGCGGAGGCAGAGCTTCAAAGGGAATTAATGTAGAGGACAAGATGAATAGCACCTTCTGAAATGCTTCGGATGATGAAGGAACTGAGGGTCCCAGGGCTGGGGAAGCAAAGGAAAGGTAGAGGGGCCCCGGGAGGGAGCATTTACCCAGAATGCTCGACTCAGAGAGTCCTCGGAGCTGACCGGAGCTAACGGCAGCCCAATTTGCTGGAAGGGGCCTGGCCTGAGCTTTGGCCTTAGAGCTTAACTCACTAGCCAGCAAGTCCACCAGGTGCCACTAGCTAATCACGTTGCTTTGTACTGCTTCGCTGTCCTAAACCTTAGTTTCCTCATCTTTAAAATGGGGCTGATAATGCCTGCCACCTGGGGTTGCTAAGAGGATGACATGAAATAAAAAATGTGGAAATTGCAACCACAGCCCGCTGGACACACACGAACTGTGGTTCCCTATCCAAGCCCCAAAAGTAACTCATTTCTACGCTTGAGCTTTCCCCCAACCAAACTGCTTTGAAATGCTCCCGAGGGGAATCCGGGACTGGTTCCAGCAGTCCTCCCCACAAGGGAAGCACTTGCATTGGGACTGCAGGAGTCAAATGTGGATGGACAGCTGCATGTCCAGCCAAGGTCAGGGGCTGCCTGCAGCAGTCTGGGGAGGCCAGCAGCTGTGCTGAGCTCAGCCCTGTTTGTGAGGCAAGGCCCTGGGCCAGAGGCCTCCTCCTGGGAAGCTGTCACCTTCTCCTGGTTTCCCAGATGCCTGCCCTCCAGGGGGCGCCTGAGGAGTCCTGAGGCCAGCTCAGCTAGTAGGTGAGTCTGTGGCTTTCTAGGATTTTTTGAAAGTGAGACAGGATCTCCTAACCAATCCACAGTCTTTAGTCCCCTGGCCAAAATTAGCCAAGCTATACATAGGCCATTCTTAACGCTTGAGCTTGAAAAAACAAAAGCCAAGAGGATTTGGGTCCCATACACTTTTTAAAAAATGGCAAGGAAAATGACAATTGATCTATAAGCTGACTGAAGGCTGGACACCCTTTTCCCCATATTACTATCCCAAGCACATGAACCCCCACACACACACAAACACAAATCCATATACATGTACACATACATACTCACACATGAACTTCTATACATGCAAAAAGGGTAGAGTCCCTTGGAGAAAGTCTTGATATTGTCCAACATTTTCTAGTTTCTTCTCTAAAACACCAACGACAAATATATGAGAAGCTGATGAAGGCTTGTACACATAGGCTGACATTTTAGCAGCTGAGCCCACCACCGTGCATCACCCTCTGATGACAAGATAGCCTTTAGTTATAAAAACACTCATCAGAAATAAAGTTAGATTCCTTCTAGGCATTATGGATGAAAATAAATGACCGGTATATTAAAGATCCATATATAAATAATTATAAAAATATTTGCAAAAGTCAGAACATTTGGATAGCTTTGGAACTGGGAAAAATTAAGCACAGGGAAGAAATTCATAAGTTATAAAAAAAGGAGAAATTTGATCTTACAAAAATGAAAACTTTCAAAGAACAAAAGATACCATAATCAAAATCATAAATATCAGGCACTATAAACAAAGATTATAACAAAATGATAGATGGGGAGGAAATATTTTCAACACATATAATGTACTAAGAACTCTCTCAAATTATTAACAAGAAGATAAATAACCTAATAGAAAAATGGCAAAGACCATAAACTGGCAAGTTATGGAAGAGGAACCAAAATGAACAATAGTTCACATAAAATAAAATAAAAAGATGTGCCATCTCAAAGAGTACATAGAGGAACTAATATTAACACATCAAAGACATAATAATCTCATCCATTAAAACACTGCGGAGATTGATAAGACCAAGTGGGACAGCTGCTTCTGTCACATAATGTTAGCGTAAAGGTAAATAACTTTGAAGTTTTATAAAAGTTACCTAACAGTACTTGAATTTAAAATGTGCATTCTTTCTGATCCAGGATTCCCATTTCCAGGAGTTTTTCAGGCTAATTAAAATATCAGTGGATAAAGCTAGTTGTGGGCAATGCTTATTACAGCAGTTTTTGTAATTAAAAACTGAAAACAACCTACATATTATTCAAAATGTGATTCATTAAAACTAATTATGCAACCCCTGTGCTGGGGAATACTGTCTGACCTCTTCTGCCTCCGCACCACACTTTTCACACATGTGACTCAGGGCAAATCTGTGCTTCAATTTCCTCAGCTGTAAGATCAAAGTAATAATAGAACTTACATCAAAGATTGATTGTGTTAACTTGGAAGGACTTTGACTATATATTGCCAAGTTAAAAAAAGAAACCAAAAGGAATTTGCAGAATGAAAGGTATTCTTTCAAAATGTTTGTATTCCTATATTTATTTATGACAAGAAAATCAGTGGAGAAGTTCTACATTAAATAGTGAACACATCTACTGTCTTTGAAATTTGTCCCTAAAAAAGAAGAAAAATCACCAATAGGAAAAAAAAAAAGTGATAGGAGACATGAACAGACAATTCATTTTTAAAACAAATACACATGGTTAGCCTTAAAGTCTACCTTCTGAGGCCCTCCTTAATTCAAAGCCCCCTTTTCACGCCATGTGCCATCACATTAGCCAAGCTGAGGGTTCTGCAGTCCTCCGCTAAGACGAGGCACCATGAAGGGAGGTGTGTGTTTGTGTATGGGTGCGTGTGGGGTGATGTGGGGGTGGGTAGGAAGGAAGGGGTTGTGGGTGAAGAAATGCCTCAGAGGTAGGCTTGAGCTCTCAGCCTGCCCCTTTGCACTTGTCTGTTGATGCAGAATAGTTTCCTCTTCTTTGAAGCCAGGTCTTCACTTGAGAAATAAGTAAGCGAAGGGATCCAGTGAGGTCGTATTCACACCAGGCCTGGCACAGGGAGCCCCTGCCCCCCAGGCCTGCTTCAGGCCCATCCTGGGGTGCTGAGCAGAGCTCCTCCTCCTCCAGCCTGCTCCTCATTCCCCTCCCCGCCCCCCAGCCTATGCGGCCTTCTTTGCCTTCCCTTAAGAGAAGGGGTGCTGGCCTCTAGGCTTCTCACTCTGTCTTAACACAACCTGTCCGCCTGTGCCTTTCTGTTTACCATGACACTCATTCCTTCTTCATTGACGTGATTTCGAGTCCCTGAACAAGTAAAAGCATGATTTCAGTCACACACACACACACACACACACACACACACACACTCACAGACAAAATAAAACAGGAGGGCGGTAGCCCTTTACTTGACATAGATCTTTCTAAAGAATCCAGGTGTCACACTGGATCCTGTACAAAATGCAGGTTTAGTTAGCAACAGAAAGCTCCCAATGCCAAAACCAGGAGAGAAGATTAACTGTAACCATTTTACATTATTGAAAAACTGCATTTGAAATCGTCGACCCTTTACAATAAATTGGACAGAGGAGGGCAAAGCAGTCTGTCTGTTTCCAGAGTGCCAGGCTCCTGAGAAACGGTGGGAACCTGGAAGAAAAGGACCTGCTTTCTGGCAGCTAAGTGTCTGGCAGCTCCAGCAAGTCCACTGGGGATTCCCTCAGAACTCTCCCGACCACAAGGCCCCCTCGCTCACTAAGCAGACGGCTAGGTGCGGCTGTCCCCTGAGCCGGTCCAGGTCTGCGAGGCGCCTCTCTCCGGCCCAGGGGCCGGCCGCGGGGTCCTGGGGCTCAGGCGCTCTGGGGCCGAGGGTCCCTCCCGCTGTTGAGGAGGTCTGTGAGCTCTCCGATGTACTTGATGGTGGACTTCAGCGTCTGGATCTTGGTGAGCGGCTGGCCCCTCTGGCTGTAGACGGGTGGCAGGTAATTCCGGAGGGTGTGCAGGGCGTCGGCCAAGGTCCTCATGCGAAGCTTCTCTCTCTCACTGGCCTTGCGCCTCCGCTGCACAGACATCCTGACTTTGGTGCCCTTCTGGGGCTTGGGGCCACCAGCGGCCTGCAGGTAGGCAGGCTGGAAAGCTAGCATATTGTAATCCACCTCCACCAGGCTGCCGGTCCCGCGGCCGCTGCAGCCATCACTGCCCCCACTGCTGGCACCTCCATGCCCACAGGGCAGTCCGGCCACAGCTGGACAAGGAGAAGAAGTGTAAGACTCCAACGATGGCGCTGGAGAGATGCTCTGAGTGGGCGAGGCCTGGCTCAGCTCAAAGGGCCCTGTCCTCCTTCTCCAGTCCCAGGAGGACAGCAGGCCAGGGCTGTCGGAGGGGCCCGAGCCATCTTCCAGGCTGAGGAGGGTCTTGCGCAGGTTGTCCATGCCTGCAAGGCAGCTGCAGAGAGCCCGGCTCCCTGGCCAGTGAAAAAGCTCTGCCTCTGGGCCAGGGCAGAGCTCTCTTTTATGATGGTGGGGGAGAAGTGATGAAGTGGGAAAGAGGGCCGTGGAGAGGGAGTTCAAAGAAGAAAACAGGGACCAAGATGGAAGATGAACTCTTCAGGTGTCACTTTCTCCTCATTGATAATTAGCATCTTCCAGCTAAAATGTCTTTAAACAGAAAGGCCTCCGAGAGAAGAAAAAAGGAATTATCTTGTTGTAACTAAACCAATTAAGGCTGCATCACTAGACTTAGCATTGTCCTGTGGAACTCATTAATGAGGGAGCCAAAGAAAACAAACCTGGGCAATCTGCCACAAGGAGGTGGTGGCCGAGGGGCCTGCTGCAGAGCAGCAGAGTGCCCCAGAGGCCGCCGTCCCCTCCACCAAGACCCCGGAGACATTTCAGAGCAGATGGGGCGTGCTGTTGAGAAGCAGCGTGGTCTGGGGAGGAGGCGACCCCTGGGAACTCAGATCCCCTCATATGTCGAATGCAGACAATAAAAGCTCCCATTTCATAGGGTAGTGGGAGGAGGGCACACAGCGGCCCATGGTGGGTGCCAGCTGCCTTCTTTCCTTCCTTTTCAGCACAGCTCCCTGGGTTTTGTGGAAGATAGGCAAGCCCCTAATGTGCCTACCCTCAGAATGACAAAGGCAAGCAGCTCTGGTAAACCCAAAGCGTTCCTTCGTGAGCAGGAAATATCCTTCAAGAAGCTTATAGCCATTGCTTTACCTGAGCAGCCAATGCCAGGAAAGAGAAAGCTCCTTTACCACAGGGAGTTTCTAGAATACCTGGCACTGAACCTTCTGAAAGTTTTTGCTTTTTTTTTTTAATCGAGCTGCAGAGTCACACCTTGTTTTTGAAATGGAGAGAGGAAGTGTGAAGTGAACCAGAGAAGCCTGCCCGTTTTCCCCACGATGGCTCCAAATGCCGCTGCATGTGTTAAGTTGGATGGTCCTGCTAGTTGGCTTCACTTCCTCCATGCTTGGAGGGACAGGCCCTGTGTTTTGGACAACTGGCCTCAGGTTCCCCATTTGTCCCACGAATGCAACTTATTCTCTATGTAACCCATTCTGCAAATTAGCAATGGCATCAGAAACACAGTGAGTTGCATTTCAGCGTTAATCTCATAGTGTCCTCTGACATGGTTATTTAAGGCCCCTTTGCAATTATTGAAAAGAAATGTCAATGGTCTAATTAAAGCATTTATGGTGTTTTTTAATTAGCTGGGCTCAGGGAAGAAAAAGCTCAGGCGGGCAATCGGTAGAAGAATGCTCTTAATTTCGCCATTTACTAAAGGACCCTGAGCCATCTCTGGAGGAATAATAACATTAATGAAACATAATAAATGTAATAAGTGACTTTTCCTCCTTCCCCCTCTCCTCCTTCTTTTCCTTCAGCTGGTACTAAGAAGCCTAGAATCTGCTGATACTATTTAAGGAATGTTACATATAATTAACCTTTAGGAAAAACAAAACAAAACAAAACACATTTTACAGATCAAAGCACTAAGACCCTAAGAAGTTAAAAGACTCAATTGAAATTTCTGGGGCTGGGAAATGGTAAAGCCACCAAGAGGTAATCAAGTAGAGATCTCTTGTAAGACCTAAAGTCTTTTATAAGAAAAATATCTCTTTTTTGTCTATTTCATTTGATTGTGGTAAAGGTAGCTGACCTGAAGGTGACTCAAAGGGAAGGGGACTCTCAGTAGACCCCGGGGGCAGTTGTGGCCACTGTCATAGTAAGGTTTCAGTTCTTACATTCTAAACTTCACAGTTTTCCATATAACAATACTTCTGCTCTCAGACTCTATAAATCTTCCTTTTTTCTATAGCTTCTAAAATTGTTAATTTCTTAAACTTCTACTTTCAGGAGTTGCACCTCCTAAATGACACAATATTAGTCAAATCCTTGGTACACTGGAGACATTTACTAAATATCAGTTTTGTTCTTGTTGTCCCCAGTATCAGAATGACATCCTGAGCTCTGACCCCTTTATGACTGGGTAACCCCAGTCATCCAGCATTGCTAGCCCCCAGAAACCCATTCTTAGAACAAGGAAACTGCCTGGTTTCCATGTTTGTCCATGTCCTCTCTCTCTCTCTAGTGAGAAATAAACAAGAACCAGGCTTGCATTTATCCTGCTTGTGTCTCTGAAGCATTCTGTGCTCAGCCTGTGGAAATGGTGTGCAGCCAGGCAGGACAGCAGAGCACTGGAGCCATCCCTCTTGCTGCGTGGGGAGAACACCGTGAGGGGAACATCCCTAGAGGCCAAGGTTGCACCAGGTACCATTCTAGATGCTTGACATGGATCAACTCACATCAATCCTTGGAACAACCCTATGAAGTAAGAGCTATTATCATCACCAATCCTGTTTTACTAAGAAATTGAGGTACACAAGGGGGAAGGTACTTGCCTAAGACCCCCCCCCACCCCGCCTAATGACTGGGAACCCCGGGTTCCAAACGTAGGCCAGTGGCCTGGGGTCCAAGCTTTTAACCACTGGTTAAAACAGCTGAGAACAGATGGAGGCATCCAAATGATGGTCCCTGTAGCTCTTGAATCCTGAACTCAAGCTGTTACTGCAACTCAGTAAATACAGGAAGACTGATTGATCCGTACCATTCAATCAGGTAGCCAGCATGTACAGAGCACCTGAGACTGGACCAGTGACTAGGCACTGTGAGGCTAATGAGATGCAGTCGCTTTAGACTTCCTGTCCTCATTGCTAAGTTAGATGGTGAGATAGGTCCGCATCGCATATGTCTTCTCTGCCTGGTGGATTCTTATAGTCTAAAGGGAGGGTCGTGTGTGGGAGCTGCAGAGGCACCCCCTTTCTTGGCCACACCTATAGTTATGCCAGTGATGAGAACAATGGTAATAAGCCTATTCAGTGCTAAATGCTTTGTACGCTTTTTATGCCATTGAACTCTTACATAAATCCTTTAAAGAAAGTACTATTTTTGTTTCCATTCTACATAAGACAAAAAAAAAAATGAGGCTTAGAGAAGTTGAAGAAGTTGTCCAAAGTCACGATTAAAAGTGAAGGGGTCACGCTGTAGACCCAGGCAATCTGACTGGGGAATGCTGGCTCCAGGAGGAGGGAGACAGGGAAGGGAGGAGTTGGGGAGGGCCCTCACCGCATGTCCTCAGGTTGCAGATGCTTTATAACTTTGGGTTCCCGGTTCCAGAACTGAAGGCATCTGTCTCCCCCTACCACTTTCTAGTACTTTCCCTGGCCTGAGGCTATGCAATTATCTTTATTCAATAACAGGTAAGGTCGATATTTGGGCATATTTTTCCCACTATTGAAAATTTTAGGAAGAATATCTTCATAAATAAAACACTTTCATGTATCAATCCCAATAATAACAGTGAGAACACTTTTCCCATTTTGGAGGATTCCCAGCACTTAGGCTGAGCTAGGTGCGAAAAATGAGAGTCTTATGTATGTATAGGATCTCACATCATCCTCCATACAATTCGGTAAGGTAAGCATCATCTCCCTCTTACAAGAGCAAAAGCAAAACCCTTCAGTTGCTAAGAACCTCGCCCAAGGTCAACTGACACAACTTCTCCTTTTAAGGTCACAGCCTCCCCCAACATCTCTGCGGCTGATACACCCAGAACCAGCTGCAGAAATGCTGCCAGGGCTGGTGCCCACAGCCTCCAACTCTGAGCCTACCATGCACACGCTCAGCGTACCCTGCTGTTGGGGCCCACACACTCCCTTGACCTCTGTCTATAGACTCCACAGTCCCTCTTCCCAGCAACAGCCACACAGCCCACTGACCCAACCAGTCCCTGGCTTTCCTACGCTGCAAAGGATAGAGTCAGTGTTTGAACACAGTTAAGACTAAGTTAAAAACCTTAAACACTTTCACACCATCACCATCCTGGCATCCAACTGACACTCAACCAAAAAATAGATTATTCTTGTGGGGCAGAGGGGGTATGGCATGTGTGTGTAAAAAGAAAACACCGAAATGCAATATGATATCTCCCTCTATCCTTGAGCTAGCAAAAGGAAATAAAAGTAACGGTTTCCTGCATGGTTACGTATGCACACAGAGCTCCTGTGTCGTCAAGCTTGTGAGAGTTTCAGCAAAGCCCGTGGGCGCATTACTTTCTTTTTTTTTTTTTTTTAAATTTTTTTTTTTCTTATCACTGCCATCACTCTCCCTACCAAACAAGGAACTGAGAGTATCTGGCCCTCCTGATCTGAGTTTGGGGTTTATTGTAAAGCCACAGGGTAGTGTGTTGGTTTCAATCCCCTTAAAAAAAAAAATTGTAAAGCATCACGCAATGTGCAAAGAGATGATTTTCACGGGTAGAGTATTTCACCAGGACAAAATAGCAGGAAAAAAATCGGAATGAAATAATGTGGCCCACTTCATAGGAGAGACGAGAGACAGAAGGGAAATATGCGAAACCATAGCAGTCCTATGGAGCAGAAGGAGGAGAAATGAGGTTTCTGTCCATCCCGTTTGCTACGTGATGTCATAATGAAGAGTAGCATCCTCCATCCCGAACACCTGTAGGACTTCTTGCCGCTCGAGCACGCTGACAACCTGAGCTCACGAGCCTAACTCAACCCACTCCTCAGCCAACTGCTGTGTGAATTTTCTTGGCCAAAGGCATGCAGACGGAAGCCAAGGCAGTGTGGCTCTCCCTTAAGGCATCCATTGCCAGATAGCCATGTCCCTGTGGGGTCCTGCCAGTTTCTGCTCCGAATGTAAGCCTCCTTCGCTTTTGAAAATGTGACTACATGTGTTCATTTGAGGGGGAAAATCCAGTCACGGTGTCTGTACAAAACAGGCAGTTAGGTGGGAGTCGGGAGGGTAGGGGAGAGTTAATGCAGTGTGGGGCGAGGGACATCAGGGTGGGGAGGTGGGTAGTAAATAGAGGAAGTGAGAGCTAATTCTCCCTTGAGAGCCACAGGCAGGATGTGGGGGTTATTCTCATTGCAAGAGAATACGAGCAGTGCTCTCAGTTCAAAACTCACATGTCGACATTTAGCCCCAAATAGCCAGGTTCCCCACCCCACCCCAGACTAGGGAGGGGTAGGAGCTTTGAATGTTTCCACTGATTCTTCAGCAACTGGCTAGCAAGATTCAAAAAAAAAAAAAAAAAATTCTCATGTGTTACATTTACACCTTCTCGCCCTTTTAAGTTGGATTCTTTATTACCACTGGTATTTGGGGTGGCATTTTAATACCCATGTCAAAAAAGTTGAAAGCAACTTACACCGAGGCTGTTCTGGAAGGATTTCCTTCTGTTTTTATCACCCTGAAAAGCAGAAAAGAGCAGTTACTTCGTTAGCCCTCTCCCAGGCCAGTAATTAAGATGTCGAAACTCCTGGTAGTAAAATAAATACTAAAAATGTTTTTAGTAGGATATCTGCATAATAAGCCTGATTATTTTCAGGAACATTGGCCTCTATGTTGGATATGATTTTTAATTCAGATCCCCATAGTGGGAAGTTGATTGACACCTAAAAGGCAGATACACGGCAAAGAACAAACTTGGAGAAATATTTCTCACAAATAGGAGAGTCGAAAGGTAATGCCTACGAACTCACACAGATAAGAACAGGAATTGCTGTTGGGACAATGAACAAGGGCATGAAGAGACAGGTCACAAAAGAAGAAGTACAAGTGGTAATAAACACAGAAGAAACTGTCCATCTCACTAGTAATCAAAGATATGTAAATGAAAATAACATGGACAGGCCATTTTTCACCTCCCAAATTGGCAAGGTTGGCAAGAGGGTAAGGCAATGGGCCCTCCCACAAACTGCTTGTGGGTCAACCGATTAGATGTTTTGAATATTCTAAAGTTTCTAGAATGCATTTTAGGTTTAAAAATAACTTTGATACATGACCTTTATTCAACTAAATAGTTACACTCCAAATGTATGAACAAGAATATTCATCATGGTATTGTGATAGTAAAAAATTAGAAGCGACCTCAAGATTTAACAACAAAGGAGAGAGGACATAAATGATGTCCTCTATGTGAAGAAATACTACGTAATTGATAAGAATCAGGTTTATGAAGAACACATGATATAGGAAATATAATCTAAGAATTTAGAAGGAGGGTTTGTAAAGTTAATATTCCGATCCAATTACATTTTTTTTTTCATAGAAAAATGACGAAGTACTTAAGAGTGCTTATTTCTGGTAATAGGAATTGCGGATCATTTTTTTTCTTCATTCATCTGACATTCTGCTTGAGAGGATTGTCTATATCATGGTTAGAAGGATAGGCTCTGCAGCCCAGGTTCCTGGGTTCGAACCTCAACCCCTCTAGTTTCATAACTATATGATCTTAGCAGTTAACTTAATCTCTTAGTGTCTCAGTTTCTCCATTAGTAATATGGGGGTGATAACAGTATCCACTTCATAGGGCAGTGTGAAGATGAATCCATATAAAGAAATTTCATGACAAATGCCCTCAGGCATAGTACGCGTTCAATCATTTGTGGATGCTCTTGTTCTTTATAGCCATATTTTCTAAATGCTAATAAGGTATTAATTTAAACATTAGGATCCTAAAAGCAGTGACTAGGCAAGGCTAGCCTAAGTAAATCCATGAATAACGGGAAAAGACTCAGAAATCACAGTTGCCCTCAAGTAAAATCAAAGCATCTGGTTAATACACTTATTTAAAAAGAAAGAAAGAAAAGGGGCCGGCCAAGTGGCGCATTGGTTAAGAGCTGGTTTGGGGATGCCAGTGGCCCCGGTTCGGATCCCACATATGAGGGCCAGTGACACTGCCCTCTACAGCTAACAACAGCTCCACCTGGAGCTGGGCTGCGAGCCCCGGTGACGGTGTAGTGGGCTGCCATTGGCTACAGTGAGTGGCTGGTAGCCAGAGTGAGCGGCTGGCAGCCAGCGTGAGCTGCCAAGAGTTGCGATGAGCAACCATCCAGAGGCCGGTGACCAATCTGCCTCAGCCGGGAAGAGCGCAATGACGATACCAACATGGGCCAGTGAAGCAACATCCTCTGCAACTAGAAAAGAACGAAAAGACAACAACTTGTTTGTTCCCCTTCCCCAATTCCCCAATGCTGTTCCCCAATAAAATCTTAGAAAGAAAGAAAGAAAGAAAGAAAGAAAGAAAGAAAGAAAGAAAGAAAGAAAGAAAGAAAGAAAGAAAGAAAGAAAGGACAAAGATGGAAGGAAGGAAGGAAGGAAGGAAGGAAGGAAGGAAGGAAGGAAGGAAGGAAGGAAGGAAGGAAGGAGATGATTGGGGACAATACTCTGGTAATGATAACAGGATATTGACAGGTAGGATATGATAAGGATTGCTGGGTCCTATTGGAGCTGTGTTTAGCTTACATGGGGTAGAAAGAAATGAGAAGGAGGTTCAGGGGAGGGTAACAAGAAAGATAAAGAGAGAATAAGTTGTTCCTATGAAGCAAATTTGCAGTTTCCTCCATCCCAGTTGGGTAGGGCACAGGGTACTGAGTGACTCCTCTCAGTCCTTTGTAGACTGGAGAAACTGAGGCACTGCGTCTTCCTTCTCCAGCAGATATGAAGCCAGTGGATAAGCCTCCTGATGCAGGAAATCACATAATTCACATGCACAGCATTCCCACAATTCCTTGAGGACAAGAACAACTGGGGAGAGAAGAAAGCTTAGTTTCCAAAGGGAGATCTCTAGGCCCCTTTCCCGGAAATTCTGACTTGGTAAATCTAGGCAGAAGCCTGGTAATCTCTTTTTTTAATAAGCAGGGATTTGGGGAACTCGGGTTGGGCAGGTAGAAGACCTGCAGGGGTCTAAGAGCTACTGAGCCTGGCACCAGGAAGCCAAGAGCAGGTCCAGTGCCCGCCTCTTTGTCTAGGTGGTGAAACAGAGATAAACCACGGGACACAGGAGCACAGCTGGATGAGCTCTATACCTCCTTGACTTGCTCATGCTAATAAACCCTCTCCGATGGCATCTGTGCCTGTTACTGAAGTCTATCCATGGTCCTGCCCATTCTGGTCCAAATGGACATCCCCTGGTCCCCAAGACCATACTCTGCCCCATTCCAAGCTGACTGTCCCTAGACCATACTTTCATTCCTTGGCCTTTGCAGGGGCTGTGTCCCTCACCCCAGTATCCCCGCCTCCCTTAACCTCTGAGATCCTGCTCCATAGGCCCAGCCAAGCATCTTTTTCAGGAACCCTCGGGACCTCCTACACTCCTCGGTGACCATGTATATGGAGAGGCCAACTCAGACGTTTATTTCACTGTCCTGTATTGTTCAGCAATTTTTTTCACTTGTTAAACTCAGCAACAGGGACCTTAATAAAAGCTAATCCAGGAATAGTGCCTTAGAGCTTATAAAAGATGTTCACATCTATTATATCTTTGGAGCCTCACCACAACCTCCTGATGTGGGTTAATGGTATCATCTCCATCAGTGAGTTGAGGAAACTGAAGTTCAGAGAGGCTTTTCATGCTTCCCTAGGGCAAAGCCGCTGGTGAAAGGAATAGCGGATCCCCCATATGAAAACGAACCATCAGCGGTGGATAATGAAGGGCTGTTTGTTGTCCAGGCCAGGGGCAGGGCCAAGACATCAGGCTTTAAAGAAGAGCTGCATCTCGGGCCGAGCCTGTGTCATCCACAGACTCAAATGCTGCGCTCAGCATTGCAGCTGTTGCTGCTTTAGGGAGCCAGACAGCTGTTACCAGGGGATGGATCCAAAGAGAACAGAGGAAATGGAATGCTGCAAAAATAAATGTGCACGATGTTCTCCCCTCTCATAGCTCAAAACATCCTGAAGATGGAGTCTGATTGCTCCTTACTGGAAGACCAGACTTGGGAAGGACAAGTGAGAAAGGCAGGCAGAGAGAGAGAAGGTAAGTGCCTTAAAGGAGCCTCTCCTAAATGTTCTACAAAATGGAAAGCAGTGTCTTTGAGGGCCACACGGCCTTTCAGTCATCAGCATTTGTAATAGGCACCGGCAGAACTGGGACGCCCTAGGAGTGTCTGTGCTAAGGAACAGACAGTGGCATTGGGGATCAATTTCCTGCTCCCCTCCATTTCACTCCCTTCTCCCCTTCCCGCTCTTCCCACCCCTTCCCTATAATACAAGCTGTTGCCATCCTATGGATCTTAGCATCTTTTTCTGATGTTGTAGGGGCTATGTCTGCTGAGGAGCCCTGTTGCACCTTCTTTTTTGATATTCTCATTACCCATCTTATTTGTCACTAAAGCTTCCTATTTCACCCCAGCCTTTCCCTTTCCTCCAGTCTGAACTTGCCCTTTGCACTCTCCTTGGAAAGCCGGCTGCTTATTCGTCCCCTTGCTATGCCTTGGCTAGTGTAGGTTTTCTGCCTGGGGTGAGTGGCGCCATCCCATGGCCTATCCAAATCCTAATTGTTCTTTCTAGTTGATTCTGGCTACTAATCAGCCTCCTTGGTGGCTTCTACTGGGCTTCCGCAAGGCTTCCCTCCTAGTGTGTAGTCAGCTCAGCTAGACTATGAGCAGGGGGCTAAGAGGAGAGGGTTTCTTTTCTTCTAATCATCCTCAGTGGCCCATTGCTTACTATTCAATGAGATGTGTTCAGCACCCACCTGTTTGAAAATATCTTTCTCTACTCTTTTAAACTCACTTTTCTACTTTAAATTATCCTGTTTTTTGTTGGATCGAATTTTCAAATCGTCTGGAGCACTTCCTATGTCTTCTGATCAGTACTTTTAGCTCACACTTTAATTAACTCACAGCCCTAGGAAGTAGGGACTGTTACTACCCATATTTCAGTGAAGAACCTGTGGCTAAAAGAGAAGAAGTAATTTGCTTAAGGTCACATGCTCGTGGTCCAAGCCTTAACCACTTGTTACAGTGCTTAGCATGAACCGTCAGAAATCCCATGTAGGAAGTGTACAGGTTAAGGATTCTCATCTAATGGATATTCCAAATGAATGGGTGGACTGGCATGGGAAGAATGGGATGTTCTCTCCAAAGCTGGGATCTTGCCACCATATCCTGGGCCTCATCTGGGAATGATATGATCCAACCCAGCGTTTTCCTCGGGGACCAAGTTGAAACATTACACTGCTAGTGACAATCAGCTTGGACGTTCCAAACATCAGTCCCTGTACCTCTATACATGGATTATTTGATCTCAGAGGACCTAGGGAAAGGGGCTTGAACTCTGAATTCCTCAGGAGATGTCTCTTTCCTGGAAAGCCATGATCATATATATCTGTGGGCACTGCCTTGAAGGCAATTCTTTTTCTGGCAAAAGTGAGAGCCTTTTTTTTCTTCATTGAACCCACTATAGGTGAATTATGAGGTCAGCAGTGAACTCTCTTGGGAAGCCTGTGGTCAGGGTATGAACTGGCTCAACCTGTTTTGGGAAGAAATCTTTGCTGAGAGCACATTCTTGCTCCAGCTCTTTCTTAGAGACGTAACTGGTGGGCCGGCCGAGTGGCGCGGTGGTTAAGAGCTGCCTTGGGATGTCAGCGGCCCTGGTTTGGGTCCCACATATGAGGGCCAGTGATACTGCCCTCCAAAAAAAAGAGACGTAACTGGTCACATTACACCCCAAACAAATCCTTTGGCAGGCGCTGTTCTTCAGGCCTCACAGGGCCACCTGCACAAAGGAGGCTGAACACACAGCTCAGAGCCACCATGGCCTGAGTGTCCTGTGTTTGATCCCACAGAGCAGGATGGAGAAGTGACTCTGGAATCTGCCCCTTGGGCACCACTGCCTTTTTCTGCTCCCTTTAATGAATGCTCTGTGTCCCCAGGGTTTCTTCTAATCCCCACTTCTCTCAAATGAAATTTGCTCTGATAGTCGCTGTCTGCTGCCCCCCTCCCATCCTCACCCTTCTTAAAACTGATACTGTGCCTTGTCTCCAGGAACACTGTGCCTTCAAACAACCAACCAACCAACTCACCCAAAAAAACACTGAAGGATACTCTCTGGAGAAATTTGCATTTGAATTGACTCAAATACTTTCTAAGCAACTGGCCTTGGCCCAAGGAGTAGATCCCTCCATCTGAAGATCCAGAGGCAAAGATCACAGACTTGCTCTCTAAGACCCAGGACTGTGCTACCCAATACAGCCACCACTGGCCACATGTGGCTATCAGTCAAAGCTGAGATGCAAAATACACACCAAATTTCAAAACCTGAGGACGGTTAAAACATGTAAAGTATCTCATTAATGATTTTTATATTGACTATGTGTTAAAATAACACTTTGGACATGTTGAGTTAAATCAAACATTATTTTACAATGTTTACAAATCAAACATTAACAAAAATGTTATTACAATTCATTTTGCCTGTTTATTTCCATTATTTAAAAAAATATGGCTACTGGAAAATTAAAGATTATATATGTGACTGGCATTATATTTCCATTGCCTAATGCTGGTGGATAAATGTAGAGGCGTCATGCTATGAAGTGGTGGGGGCCGACAGCATCCCAGTGTCTGACAAGGCCACATTGAAATAAAGATCCACGCTCAGCACTGGATGTCTGGGAAGCTGCCTTGTGGTTGGTCATGAAATATCTCCTGTCTCTATGAATCCATGTGCCTTTCCTCCTATAGGAGACAATATACTCACTGCATTTGTGACAAGTTCCTGGGGTACCCTGATGATAGCTGGCTGTGTAAGCCAACGAGGGGGCAAGATTTCCTAAAGAAAAGGAAACTCCCTAAAACAGGCTACAGCCCGAGGGGACCCCTGAGCTGAGATACTGGGGACTCAAGCCCCTTGGCCTATGCAGCTGTGAAAGGTTTCCTTGGAGACCAGGAGACCAAGGTCTCTCGGCCATGAGAGTTCTGATAAGAGACAACTTACTACTGATCATGAGTTATTTTAATAAACAACCTTGTTTTAACTCTTTGCTTTGTACATTCCTATAGCAACAAAAAACTGAAGCTTGAACTGAGAAACAGATGTTCCCCTCTATTGCAATAATATGCAGCTCTTCCTGGGATAGAAAAAGTTTGAGACTCCTTTTGCTACTAAGTTCAAGTATAGGCCCTGTAAGGAAGTCATGGTAACCGGTGTACCCTGGAAAGATACAATTACAAAAAGGTAAAAGCTCTGAGAAAGAGAAAAACATCTTCATCGTGTGAAACATAACTTGCAACATAACTTGCAATTGAGGTAATGGTCAGAAGCCCCTATGAAAGGGGCCAGGCTTTAATAATAAAGTGTGTGACGCTCCTGTGAACCTCTTTCCGGTGTCTTCCTCCTTCTTTCTCCTCACCAACACCGTCCCACCCCAGGGAACCCCTGGTCCTCACGGGGGCTGGCTCCCTGCAATGCAGACACTAAATATGCGCCAGGGGAGGAGAGAGTAGGGAAAGAGAAATTTCTGTTGGACAACCCAGGAAGACTTCCTGGAAAAAGTGAGCAAAACTGGGTTTTGAAATATAATTATAGGGAAAAGGCCTGGAGGCATCCACACCCAGATCCAAGATGGGAATTTTTGACCTCAGCCAAAAGGAGGACTGAAACAGATAACCTGTGCTAGAGTCCTTCTAGGGTTTCCAAATCCAATTGCCCCTCAGAGTTTCCTGGTCATTTTAAAAGAATATAGGGTCCTGGGCTCACCCCACGCCTTCTGAGCCAGAATTCATGGGGGTTGGGCTCAGACATCCACGTTTCACAAAGCCCCAAGGGCAGTGGTCCTGTAGCCTGGGCAACTGCCTTTGGAAACGCCAGGTGCAAATGGTCATCTTTGGGCCTCTGGAAGGCAGCCTTGATGGGCTTTTCCTCCATGGCTACAGGCAGCCTTGGCATCTTCTGTTCTTGTTACACAAACTTTAGGGAGAAGCACTTGGAATCCAGAGCTCGAGCGGCTCTGCCAGTTTCCTGTGTGGGAGCTGAACAGGTGGGGTTGTGCTCATCTCGGTTACCTCCTGGGGCACTTGGTCAGGTCCTGCTGCCAGTGGTTAGCCATTGCCTCAGCAGTGCTTCCAGGCAAGAGAAACAAATCTCTGCAGGCTACTATTTGATGGCTCTCAACAACAGTTAGAAGCTCTTTATACTTTCAAAAGCTCTTGATAGCCATAGTAGATTCAAGGGAGGAAAATATAATGAGAGAGTTAAGGGGCAGAGGGAGACAGGGAGGGGGAGGGAGGGAGGGAGCAGAGGAGAGAGAGAGAGAGAGAGAGAGAGAGAGAGAGAGAGAGAGAGAGAGACAGACTTGTTATTATTACCATGCGATGGTTAATGGATCTGTGCCCCCAAAACACAGTTAATTTCCTTCTTTTTTTTTTCTAGCCCCTTCCCAATCCCTCTGATCTATAGCCATGTTTCCTTAAGTGTGATCCAAACACCACCTAACTCTGATCTGTGGGATTGGGGTCCCACAATTTGTTTTTTTAGCAGACTCTTATACAAATTCTAAGAAGGCTGGATTTGAGAACGACTGGTCTAGAGCTTTTCAATCCCCAGGGTTATTTGCCTGGCACCTGAAGCAGGACACGCCCTCCTCAGGTGTTTCCCTTGTCATGGCTAGTCAGACTCGTTTCTCCTACCCTCTCTCATTTCCACCCAAGTGCAGCCTCAGGACTCCCTTTAGGCTGTGCAGTGGCACTCGATGCCATTCTTTCTGGGCCAGAAGAGCAACCACCTCCTTCACAGGGTGTCACCAAGCCAGCATTGCTCTCACAAGCTCACTTTCAGATTGGTTAAATGATTCAACAGGCAACAAACACACATTTCCCAAGTACTGTATCTGTTATGTACCAGAAACCCCACTGCATTCTGGAGACCAACAGGCACAGACGAGGTCACTGGACCAGCGGGCTCACCCTAGCACAGAGGCCCGGATGTGAGAGCGGTCAGGAGTGGGCCTCAGTGTCACATATAGCACGCAGCCATACTGTGTGTGTGCCGATGTACGCTTCACTGGTGGGAAGACCTACTGAGTTTATAATATGCTAAAGACCTACCGATGTTATAACAAGGGCTAAGAGCTACTGGATGGATTGCTAACAATGAGGAGTGCTTTCTAAAAGGAAAAAATGTCATCACTGGCATGCTTGCAAAATGAGGCCAAGTTGGGATCCTTAGTCACGGTGTCATTGGTAGGCCAACTGCTTGCTCCATCATGGGTAACATCAAGATGCAGACCAGTGTCCTTAGGTAATCGAGGCCAAAGGTGTCCCTCAAGACACAGCTAATTGCACTGATAACAGCCTACCCTCCTGATAGTTGTGTGTGGGTATAGCTCGTTTCTGAGGAGAATGGGATCAGTATGGATGGGTGGTCAAGAAAAATGTTTTGGTAGAAATGGGTTGTGAGTTGTACCTTAAGACCAGTTGGGCTGGGCCTGCGCTTGCTGGGTAAGATTGAAGCCATGGGACCAGCGTCATCTCCTACTGTGGCGTGTTGGGAACACTGGGACCCACAGCGCACGGCTGATGGGGAATCACTCAGCAGAGCTTTCTTAGGAGAAGCTGATCCACACCGGAATCCACCGTGTGCGTTCAGCAGGGCAGAGGTCTGCTTCCGTAGCCTTCCTTCCTTCCCGGAGAAGAACCTTCTCAGGGGCCTCTGCCGAGGTTGGGGAGCAGGAGGATGCGTCAGACTCCCAGCCTGCCTCCCAGCTCAGCAGGATCCACAGGCTCTCACAGGCAAGGGCTGCAGCGGGGGAGGGGCAGCAGACCCTCTCTGGGTGGGCGATGGGATGGGGAGTAGAGGTGGGGAAGCTGCGGCCTGAGCTTTGAACCTGATCTCTCATCCCCAACAGGAAGACTCAGCAGCAAGGCCTCTTATGGCTCCCCATTTGGCACTTCTAAGTCCCCCTCTCTGAGGATAGGGATGGGTTTTACAAGGAGGCCGTCCTAGAAAGTCTGACGAGGAGCTGCAGGTAGGCAAGTAGTCCTTGCTGTGCAGGGGAGGCCCTAGGGGTGGGATGGGGGAGAAGGTCAAGGGATTAGAAAGCACAAATTAGCAGTCACAATGGTGACATGGGGATACGAAATACAGTTTAAGGACTATAATCAATAATGTTGTAAAGATTATGTAGGGTGCTAGATGAGCACTGGACTTACTAGGGGGATCACCTCACAGACCGTGTAGATGCCTGACCACTGCAGTGTACACCTGAAACTGAAGCTGAATAATATTAAATGTCAACTATAATTTTATATATATATATATATATATATATATATATATATATATATATAGAGAGAGAGAGAGAGAGAGAGAGAGAGAGAGAGAGAGACATATAGTCACAGGATGTGGAGTACAGCAGAGGGAATAGAGTCAATGGAATTGTAACCAACATATATGATGTCAGATGGGCAGTAGATAGTAGATTGGGGGCGGTTATCACCTTGTGAGGGGTGTAAGTGTCGAACTAGTACATTGTTCGGTACACCCGAAACGAATAAAAACAAAACCACCACTCAGGCTGTCGGTGCCTGCCAGCTGGTTTTAGATCACAGCCCTGGCCTCAGGAAGTCCACCAAACGATCGCAGTCATCTCCTCACTCTGTTGGCTCTGCTCTTTGCGCTTCAGGACAGCAGCCAATGTCTCAAGGCAGCCGCCTCCGCAAACAGGGTGTCTGCACTGCTCAGCACACCCAGGGACACTGTGGGAAGGGACTGAGCTATCCACTGTCACCTGAGTTCAGATCCTGGTCCCACTAGTCACTCACTGTGGACCCCTGAGTCAGTTATTTCTCAGAACTGGTTCATCTGTAACACACAGAGAACACACGGTTCATGTGACCTCGCTGGCTGGTAGTGAAGATTAAAGAAGACAAGGCACGTGGAAGTGTTCATTGATTTGCGTCCTTTATCGTTCACTTTTAATAGCAAATATATAGTATTCTAATAAATCCAAAGCCAGCTACTCTGCGTGGGTCATTCTTTGAACTTCTGTTTCCTAGATGGTTTTTAGGATTCCCTCCTGCTGCAAAAACATAGAGTCTGAGATTCTGAGCTTGTTTTCAACAGGCTTTCTCTGGGTCAGAGAGCAGCTCTGAGCAGCAAATCCCGTGGGGCTACAGATGAACGGTCCGCAGCTGTGGGCTGCAGCGGCCTGTATGGAAGACCAGGAGAAAGACAGGAAACTCTCAGAGCCCAGGAGGAGCTGCAAAGGAAAAGACAGCTGCAAGTCTGTCCTGAGTAAATCAAAGTGTGACGTTTATTGGGCTATTTCCAGAATAACACCAGCAAGAAAACTGGAATGTGGGGTCATCTTTTCCAGGAAGGATCTTAGCTAAGTGGCCTACAATAACCAGGCTTGTGGACTGGAGACAGCCTGGCTTAATGAAAAGGTCACAGGGTTGGGATCACACGGATCTGGGTTTTCATTCCATCTCCACTGCTTACCAGTGTTTCTGGGCAGGTTATTTAACCTCTCTGAGCCTCATTTTCCTTCTCCCTTAACCACCACCAAAAAGGTGAATAGTAAAGGGAAGTTTCGGGGTGATGGTGGGGGTTACAAGTTAAGAGAGCTGCTTGGTATGTAGTTGGTATTGAATAAATAGGAGCCACACAACTATGAGCGCAGCACAGCAGGTCCTCTGCACCGGGAACTGTCAGTTCGCAAACCTGTATCTGGTACAATGTGGAAAACTGATGGATGGGGGAGGAGGAGGTAGCAAGGCTGGGGTGGGGCGGGGGAGGGGGGAGACAAAGAAGATCAAAGGGCTATAAATATCTGTCAAACTTTAAAATGCAAATCCCTTGCTTGTGTCCCTGTTGGGACCAAATCTTCTGTTATCACCTTTCTGGGAAGCGCTTGAGAGAGAAAAAGGTTAGCATAGCCTTTCCCTTCATGGGGTGTTCTGGTTTGGTTTGGTGTGATTTTGAGGCCAAGCTTGGGTATGTGATAAATGTTTTCATTCACCTATACCTGGAAGCATGAGCAGAGTTCAGACACCAGCGGCATATGGTGTCATGAAGTCTCAACGGTACATGCTTTTCTTTGTGGATAGACTATGAGTTTCTGAAGGAAATTGTCGAACCTTTACTATAATCCCTGCAATTTACATCGTGCGTGACATAGAGAACCTATTTATTGACTAAATGGTGGATGGATGGATGGGTGGACGGACGGATGCACGTTAATTGTGGGCATAGTAAGTCATCTTCACTAGCTCGAGACTTCATTCTCAGGGATTGCTTCTCTTCACTGTTTGGGGAACCATGATTGGAGGCGTCGGGGTGGGGCGATGCTCCCTTAGGGGCAGTCTTCATGAGGGGCAGCCGTCCTCCTCTGAGAAACTCAGATGGTCTCTGCCAGTGGCCAGAGCTCTGTGAAGTCCCACCCTGAACCTTTCTGATGCCCATATGTCTGCCCCTCACCCTGTGCCCAGTCCTGGTCCGCCCCACCCCCACTCCCAACCATAAGTCACCCCCTTGTCTCCTTTCCTCTTCCCTTATTGGCCTTATTTTCCAATAAAATTGTAATTGTATGTAATGGATGAGTGGGTTATCTTTCAGACAAAAAGATCTAACAAATGTCCCCAGCCTGGAATGCCCTAAAACACGATTTATTCCTCTTTCTGGGTAAATTCACCCAACTTTTCGTCTCATCCGAGAACCTAATGGTCTACCCTCCCCCTCTCTAAAGTGCACCCACCATTCAAGCCTCCTATCAAGTCACTGCCCTTGCCCCTGAGGACCACGGGGTGCTCTCTGACCACGCTCTTCAGCATATGATGCCCTTTGAGGCCACCCCCTTCACCCGGCACTGAATTGTATCACTTGTTGTTTCAAGTACAAATGAGTCTGGTGTCACAACTAAGTTATAAGGATCTTCAAGGGCGAGACCAGATACCACTCCTTTGCACTCTGCTCCATGCCTAGCTCAGGACTGGATCCATCTTAAGAATTCAATAAAAAGTTGCAGCACACTGGTGGTCCAAGTGTGGGTTTTAGCTTCAGGCAGATTTGGGCTCAAAGCTTAACTTCCTTTATCTAATAAGAATGCATTAAGTGTGCTCAGGGGATATAAGAAAGAACAAGATGCAATTTCTTCTTTTGTGTTGTTACTCTAGTGATAGGAGACAAACAAAAAACAATTTAATAATTTGTGAAGAAAATTCAGGGTAAGAGGCAAGCAAGCGGGGGAGGGTCAGAATGGGGAGGTGGTTACTTAGCAAAGTACTAGTTGAATGGTGATTAGGAGCTTACTATCCAAAGGTCTGTGAGAAGTTCTAGCAAAGGGGATCAGAGAGTTGAAGAGAAAGAATGTGGATGAGTTTGGTGTGTCTGAGGAAATGGACAAGGGCTAGCACCACTGGAGTAAGGGGAGTGAGGGGGAAGAGGTGGGAGATGAGGGGCCAGCCGCCAGGACCTGGGAGGCTCTGTCCAGGACTTTGGAATTTACACTGAGTAGGATTTACATTTTTCCATGGAGGAAGGCAGTGAGGGCTGCGGTAGTGTTAGAATGTGGTTTGCATTTTCAGTTGCCTTACTTGGTTGATGAGTGCACTACGAAGGGCAGGGAGATCCCTTAGAAGGTGCTTTTAGTAGTTCCTGCAACAGCTGATGGTACCTGGCCTTCGGAGGCAGCAATACAGCTGGGAGGAGAGGTCTGTACTAACACTGTGGCCCCAGGGATGCTGCTTTACCTCTCTGGGTTGCTTTCAATAAAATGTACTGAACCCGTTAGAATGGGGCCCGGCCCCTGACAGGTGGTGCAAAGATGATTCAAGGAGACATTCTTACCTAACGCTCCACTGAGAAATCACAGATGACCTCGGCCTGAGGACATCTGGCCTTGGTGGTGAGAGCTTTGAGGAAGCAGGCGACACTTCTGGCAGATCTGGTGCCCTGACTGTCCCTTGCATCCTACTCCCTCCTCACACATACCCCGCCCCCCTCAACCTTCCCAAATGTGGACTTATTTTTTTTAATTCTGAAAAATGAAAGTAACTTTTGTGATCATTCCTTGAATGCTCACAATACTGAACATTTTCTGGGACTCTGAATTGCTTTGATTTTAGCAGCCAGTTTTCCAGGAATCAGGTCAGGAGAGGTCATCGCATCTGTCCGATGGGGAGTTTCTGTAAAGCTGCCTCAAACTTACCCAAAGTTGGCCTATACAGAAGCCGTGATTCTACCAAAGAAGCTGTGCCATGAGGCTAGCTCTGGATTCAAATCCTAACCCTACTGTTCACGAGGTGTTGACCTTAGGTAAGTTCCTAGGCTTCTCTTAGCCTCATATGTAAATAGGAAATAAAAGTGCCTGCCTTTCAGAGTTGTTGTGGGGCAAATATGAGGAATTTGAAGAGTCAGTAAAGTGGGTGGCCATAAAAGCAAACATTCAATATACATCCTTTCTCTTCTCCCAACATTCACTGATGTTTTGCCTGGCAAGCTTTCGAAATGGCTTTGGTGCCCAATATGCTTTGTCTCTCTTCCCTTCATATTGAAGTAGAGACAATAACCTTCTCAAAAAAAACTGTAGAGGTTCTAATACAACACATTTTCAAGACATCACTTGTGGTTCATCAATGGATTTTGCAAATCAAAATCAGTAATGCTCAACGTGTACATTAATGCACCTCTCAAAAGGCTGTTTATCCTCAACATGTAAATGGGCGTGAAGAGAGGAAGAAAGGTCATTCCCACCTATGTATGAGAAGGGGAAGCAAGGGGAAGCGGGAAGGTTGGCCCAAGGTGGCTCGTCTCTATCAGAACTTGCACAATTTGTCAGACCATTACCTACCAAGTGATAGAAACTCTTTGGTCTGTTTCACAGGATGGTGATGGGGTTGTACTGAGTCCTTTGACACCTCTTAAAGAACGAGCCCAGCTGTGAAGTCGGGGGGCCTTCACGGGGCCTGCACTAGCGACGTCTGGGTTTGGACAACCCTGTAAAATAAACCTCTTGGCATCAGGCCTTCACAAAATCGGCATTCTCAGTTTACTAAAATCGTAAATGATTTTAGCAACAATAAATACTTTGGAGCAGTTATTGCAACCAATATCACTTTCAAACCAAACAAAAAGGTGAAGCATTTGTAATCTACTTCACGTGGACGCTGAATAAATCATTCATTCTCATTTTCCGATTCAAAGGATGGCACTTTTGGAATTCACCCACAGCCGAGAGGCAGATAGCTGTTGAGCGGTAGATGAAAAGATTTAAGTTACGATTATGCCAACAGCAGAGAATTCTTTCATGAGATTTTTGATCAGAAAATTCAAAACACACAGGCAGTTTTTGCCATTTGGGGACGTCAGCATTTTCCTTTTCGGGTCTTGGACAGAATAATGCTGAGGAAGCTCAGACATGTCATCCTTATGAAAGTTGTTCTATCTTGGTGCTTGGAAAAAGAATTCATCCAAATATTAGCCAAATATGCAAAGCCATCCTCACCACACCAGGGCCAGCCTACTCTGCTCACGACCCTGCCCTCCATATTTATTGAATTTATCTGGCCTGAGTATAAAGAGTCCATTCTGGACATCATCAGGAAAGGGTCCCCTTTTTTGGACTATTACTGGGGCTGACTCTGCAGCATATCAGTATAAAGACAGCGTGGCAAGTCCTTTAGGAGGCTAATGCAAGCTGTTAGCTGAGCCCAAAAAAAAACTGTTCCTGGCTAAGAAGGTGATACACATTGCCACGTTAACCTGCAGATGAAAGGAGGCTGCCTTCCGTAATATGACTTGAGCTGTTTTACCCTAAGTGCTACCAGCAGGACAGGAACAGTCAGCAGTTGATGTAACCTGTTAACTTCAGAAAGCAAGGCATCTCACCATGGCATCTTCAAATGACGAGAGGGGACTGATGAATGATCAAGCTGGTGGAGGGAACCATCCAGCTGGGTGTTATCTTTTTCCATGGGGAAGGGAAGAACTATGACCTTGGATTCATTACCAGGCGGTCAGCAGCCACTCACCAATGCTTTCTGTGCCAGCCCCTCAGCCTAGTGCTGCACACTGAGAACCACAAGACGCTCACAGCCTGGTGCCAGAAACAAAAATGCAAATCAGTCAACACAAAACTATGTCCAGGCGGTGTTGCAGAAGTCTGCAGGAAAGAGAAGAGGCCCACAAGAAGCTGTGTAGCCTTTGTTAGTGAGGACCGTGTTTACATCGAGTCTTGATGGGTAAATAAGAGTTGGTGAAGCAGAGAATAAAAACTCTGTGCCAAGTTCTGGGAGAAAACAAAAATAAATAAGATTTGATCCCTGTGCTCAGAGTTCTGTCGTCTTAGAGGAAGACAGATACATTTTTATAAAATATTGTGCCTGCTACATAGTCAGCACTCATCTTTTTCTTTTTTTATCTTTGTGGGACCGAACCGGGGCCGCTGGCTTCCCAGCGTCCAACCACCACGCCACTCGGCCGGCCCTCAGCACTCATCTTTTGAATGTATGAATGAAGTGTGATAAACACCACCATGGAAATATGCACAATTTCTTTGGGAGCACAAAGAGATCAACTAATTCTGCTTGGAATTAGAGATGTTAGAATATTTGAGTCGGTCCTTGACAGCTGAAGAGTTAGTTGATCTCAGAAGGGAAGAGCAGGCATTTCAGGCAGACAAACGCATGGGCAAAGGGAAAGCAGTGGTCTCTGGAGCCTGGCCAAGCTCACGGCTGTGAAGCTCTGAGGCGGAAGCTGGGGAGATGGGTTAGGGCCAGGCTGTCCCAGCCTTGCTCGAGTTCTGAGGCCACATTTTGCAAAAAATGTGCAGCTCCTACTGGCATACGTGTAGGCTCCGCTGTGTGTGTATGTGAGGAAATATCCCCAAAGTCACATACAAAATCTGCAGCAAGAAAGAATTTGAAGGTAAGTATGACCGACATGATCCACATTACCCCAAAGAAAAAAGTAGGGTCATTCTCATGAAATCTGAAACAAAAACCCCACGTACTTCAGGTGGTCATACAAAGCCCAGAGTAGTCAGGCCAGAACAGGGCCCTCGTGTGAAGCCCGGACAAACCAATTCCAGAACACTGGTAGCTAGAGGCAGGTCTTTGGCCGAGTGTTTTGGAAGGAAGCAAGGCCTTAGCAAGACAGTCAATGACATGATGAGCAAATACATACTCGTAAACAGCAAGTTAGAAAAGTCTGTATACAACTGACATCCAAATCACATCAGCAAGGGACAAGAACAATGCGGAATGCTTTAAAAAGGGTATAGAGTCTGACACTGAATGAAGAAAAATCCTTCAGGAGGAAGCAAAAGTTGGTATCAGAGTCCACGCACTTATGCCGTTATTAGCCACACAGCAGAATGAATCGAGGTTAGTTGCTCCCTACTACTTTTGTGGTTCTCACCTCCTAAAATCCCAGGTTCAGAACACTTCTAGATATTGTATTTACCTGGACTGGATGGTCCTGAACTATCACAGGGCAGAGCGTGGTACCCAGAGTGAACAAATCATGATAAGCAGATGCCTGGAGGAATGTTTTAATTATTATTTTGCCTTCTGAATATTCAAGTATTGCAATACAGTTTTTACAGAGTTGTTGAGAGGATAAAAGGCTTGTAAAGATCCTACTTTCCAAAGAGCAGGTACTCAAGAAATGTTAGTTTCCTCTCTTGACCAGCAATTTTAAATTCATGTCTTCCTTTTGCTCTGTGGCCAGGTTGGGCACACCTTTGGTCCTTAGTATATGTGAATCCATATGACCCTTTCTATGTGGCTCATATGGTCACAGTCCCTTAGCATCCTGGTCAGATTCTTTGTTTCACTTTGTCCTGGTTTTTTTTTTTCCCCTTTTGCCTTAAAGATACCCTAGCCTGCTTTCTGCTCGATACATTACTTCTCAATGGTTGGTCCTTTCTTAGCCTGCACAGGTGTGGTACTGGAATTAATGAGACATACAGAGGTCAACAGCAAGAATAGAGTTCAGCAATTGACCTACACGTACATGGCCAATTAATCTGCAACGAAGGAGCCACAGTCATTCATGAGGGAAAAGGTGTCTTTTCAACAAACTGCGATGGTACAACTAGTGGTGTGCATAGTAAAAAAAAAAATGCTCCTCAATCCTTACCTCACATCCTAGGCAAAACTCAACTTGAAATGAATTATAGACCCAAACGTTAGAGGCAAAACCATTAAGCCTGTAGAAGAAAACAAAACAAAAAAAAATCATTGGGACACTGGGCTAGACAAAAATACCTAAAAAAGGCCACTGAAAACAAATCAATAAAACAGACGTCAACATTAAAAACGTTTTGCTCTTTGACAAACAGTTAAAATGAAAAGGTTAGCCAGACTTAGGGACAAAATATTTGCAAAACACATACTTGAGAAAGGGCTGGCATCTAGAAAAAATAAACAACACTTACAATTTTGCAACAAGACAAACAATCCAATTTAAAAATTGGCAAAAAAAATGGGAATTTCACAAAAGAAGGTATATAAATGGGAAGTACGCACGTAAGATAATATCACCAGTTATCAGGAAAATGCAAATAGTCACAAGGATAAGGTTACAAGAGATGTGGTTTTATTTATACACCTACTAGAATGGCGAAAAAGATTGACAATATTGACTTTGGTGATGATGTTTCAACATAACTGCAACTTCCAAATATGCTGGTGCGATCATAAAAATGGTTTTGCACCTTTAGAAAGAAGTGTGGCAGTATCTTAAAAAATTACACATACTAAACATATCTGACTTTCAATAGTTTAGTTGGCCTTAGAGAATCAAAAATGTTTCAGCTAATATCTACTTATCAAAAGTTAAAATCAAACATGACATTCACATCTATTATATAAGATGTCTTCAGGCATCTGTGCAAAGATAACATGTGGGGACACTGAAGCCATTACAGAGAAACAGGCTATATGTATTCATATAGAATAATTCCTAATATACATTACATATTGGTACAGAACACCTCTGGAAGGATCTGGAAGAAATTAGAAACTGATTACCTGTAAACACAAGAATTAAGAATAGAAAGGAAATTGACTTTTTCACTCTACATTTTTTTGTACTATTTTTTTCACTTTTTTATTAACCACATGAAAATATTACTCTAGAAAGGAAATATGACTTATACAAATAACCACTGATTTTTAAAAAAGAATATATCGGTTCAATTATGATAGGCAGGTTCCTTGAGAGCAGAGGACTGGTTGTCTTTATTCAGGATTCCTTGCCCAGAAGGATTTTATATACAGCAAGTGCTCAGCCAACATGATGATTTCCTAAAACAAAGTGAAACCTGACTCAAAGCATTTTAGGTATCTTCAGTGGAATTAAAAATAAAAAAAAGTAAAATTACAACTTCAGAAAAAGCACAGAAATGCAGAAGTATTCCAAGTATAATTTTACAACATGGCATAATGTAATAAGTACTAGGTTAATAAACCAAAATGTCATCTTCAGTCTTGGGAAAATCTCTTCACGTCTCTGGTCTTGTTTCCTAATCTATAAAATAATGATGAGGGCTGGCCGAGTGGTGCATTGGTTAAGAACTGGTTTGGGGATGCCAGCGGCCCCGGTTCAGATCCCACATGAGGGCCAGTGACACTGCCCTCTACAGCTAACAACAGCTCCACCTGGAGCTGGGCTGTGTGAGCCCCGGTGATGGTGTAGGCTGCAGCCCCTGCTGCAGTGGGCTGCCATAGGCTACAGTGAGTGGCCCGCAGCCAGCGTGAGCTGCCAATAGCCGCGGTGAGTGACCATCCAGAGGCCGGCGACCGATCTGCCTCATCCGGGAAGAGTGCAATGACGATACCAACATGGGCCAGTGAAGCAATGTCCTCCGCAACTAGACTGAAGAACAAAAAGACAGCAACTTGTCTGTTCCCCTCCCCCAATAAAAAAAATAAATAAATAATGATGACTGCACATGTAGGATGAGGCTAGACTTAAGATATTAAAAAGGGCTTGGATCGGTAAAATTCTACATAATTTGTTTTTAAACCAGCTTTATTGTGATAGAATTCACATACCATAGAATTTGTCTATTTAAATTACACAATTCAAAGGTTATAGTATACTCATTGTTTTGCAAAAATCATCACAATCAATTTTAGAACATTTTCATCAGCCCATCCCATTGGCAGGCATTTCCCTTCTCCCTCCTAAACCTCCCCCTCCCCCCCCCACACCCTACCTCATGTCAACCATGAGACTTTTTATGGAGTCTAGATTTTCCTATAACATTTCATATAAATTGAATCATACATGTGGTCTTTTGTGACTGGCCCCTTTCACTCGGCGTGTTTTCAAGGTTCTTTACGTTGTAACATTTATCAGTACACTTCTTTTTATTGCCAATATCCCATTGCACAGATAGACCACATTTTGTTTATCCATTCATCAATTGATAGGCATTCGGGTTGTTTACACTTTGGGGCTATTATGAGTAACACTGCTATGGACATCTGAGTACAAGCTTTTGTGTGAATGTAATGTCTTTATTTCTCTTGGGTGTAGACCCGGGAGTGGATCTGCTGTATCAGATGGTAACTATGTTTAAGTATCTGAGAAATCACCAGACTTTTCCACAGTGGCTCCCCCATTTTAGGTCCCTACCAACAGGTTATGAGGGTTCTAATTTCTCCACATCCTCACCAACACTAGTTATTAATTACCTGTCTTAAAGATTCCAATTAGGTGTGAAGTGGGATCACTGTGGTTTTAATTTGGACTTTTCTAATGACTAATGATGCCGAGAATTTTTTGATTTATTTATTGGCCATTTTTATATCTTCTTTGAAGAAAAGTCTCTTCAGGTATTTTACTCACTTTTATTTGACTTATTATTATTGAGCTATAAGGGTTCTTTGTACAAGTCCTTCTAGATACAAGTCCTTTATATGTTTATGAATCACATTTATGATTTACAAGTATTTTCCCCTGTTTTGTGGATATCCTCTTCATTTTCTTAATGTCCTTGAAACACAAAGGTTTTATGAAATCCATTTTATCTATTTTTTTTCTGGTTTTCTGAGCTTTTGGCGCCATATCAAAGAAATTCTTGCCTAATCCAAAATCACAAAGATTTATGTCTGTTTTCATCAAACTGTTATAGTTTTAGTTCTCAAATTTAGGTCTTTGATCTACTTGAATTATTTTTGTATGTTGTATGAAGTAAAGCCCAAGCTTCATTCTTTTGCACGTGGATATCCAACTTTACCAGTAGCATTTGCTGGAAGACGGTTGTTTCCTGCTTCAGTTGTCTTGGCACTCTGGTTGAAAATCAACTGAACATAAATGTGAGGGTCTATTTCTGGATTCTCAATTCTATCCCACTGATATATATATATATATATACACACATACATACATACATACACCTTCAGGCCATGACAACAGTCTTCATTACTATAGTTTTGTAGTAAGCTTTGAAATCAGAATTAGGAAGGACGAGTTCTCCCATTTCTCCTTTTAAGAGTATTTTACCTATTCTGTGTCCCTTAAATTTCCATATGAATTTTAGAATCAACTTGTCAGTTTCTGAAATCAGCTGGAACTGATGGGGATTGCACTGAGTCTGTAAATTTGTTTGGGAAGTACTGTCATCTTAATATCAAGTCTTCTGATCCACGAACATGGAACATCATTTCATTTACCTAAGTTTTTGAAAAACTTCTTTCAACAATATTTTGTAACTGTTAATGTATAAATTTTGCACTTCTTTTGTTAACTTTATTCCAAAGTATTTTAGTTGTGGTGTTGCTGTAAACAGAATTTTCTTAATTTAATTTAGTACTATTCACTACGGGTGTATAAATACAATTGACGTTTGTATATTGATTTCATATGCTGCAACCCTGGTGAACTCACCAGTTCTAGTGGTTTTTATTTGGATTACTTAGAATTTTGTATATACAAAACCTTGTCATTTGCAAGTAGTGATAGTTTCACTTTTTTCATTTTCAATCTGATTGCCTCTAGACTTTTTGAGTTAGATAAACGAATTAATATACAACTTAGTATTTGGTGATTTTTTTTTTTTTTTTTTTTAGTATTTGGTGATTTTTAAAGTCAGTATTGCACAGATTCATTTTTCTTTTAAACAAAAGTAAGGGAAAGAAAGAAGTGCTGAAGATAAAAAAGAAAACAGAAAAAAAAACAAAAAACAATAAATTAGGAGGCAAGAAATCTGGTTCTCACATCACTATTAATTAGCTGTATGATCCTGAAAAACTTTCTAATTCTCTTCTGGTTATATATTCTATTTTTCAAATATTTTTTCATTTGGCATACCTGATACCTTCTGCAGATATGTAAGGAGTAGTTCTCTTTAGTGTATTCAGCATTACAACCATGATTTTTACTATATATATATTGATCATCTTACTTCTTTTCCATTTTTTCCCCCTCACGAGAATAAAGTTACCCAAAATGAAAGGGTACACTGAAAGTATCTTCATATTGCGAGAAAATATAACTCCCATGAAATGCATAACAGAAGACACTGCGAGAGTGTAGGCAATTATAAACAGTTAAGCTCTTGGGAACAAGCTGAAATATAAACACTTCCGAGGCTTGCGCAAGAAATCAGTAAAATTGAGCAAATGGATGAAATATTTACTCTGCTTAGTACTATATTAACATTTTAAAGCAATAACTAAAGAATGACCAATAAAGATATAAAAAATGGCAAAAATATGTCTTAAAAATATGCAGTATCTAAAGTTTTCACTACAAGGATTATCTTTTAAAATTAAAGTTTTAAGTAACTTTTAAAATTATAATTTTGATTAAAATGACAAAAGTATCTCCTGACGCTACATTTTTCTGCTAAACATTAACTAGACACTTTCCCTCTGCCTCTGCTACTGCTGACGGTGCTAGAATAAGTTACATTTCAATATTTTTAGTTTAATTTCAAGTGTTTTGGAACTTTAGTTTCAATCTCTGACATAAAGGAAGAGGACTATCCCAACACGTATCAGTGTTGTTTGCCTTATGACACTGTTGAAACCCTGGAGAACCCTTCCCTGCATCTAGGAAATCGTTTTCTTCATTTCTAGCTGTTTTATAAGCCTGGACGTACTGTTCAGTTTCTTTCATATATATCTTAGGTTTACTTAATATGTTGGCATCATTTTTCTTGAATTGGGCTGGTTTATGCTTCTGAAAACTTGGCTTCATTTTTTGAGTTGCATTCTTAGCTTTCCCCAACACTGGGACACTTTCGTCATCAGAGGAATGTCTGTCAAGGCAAACACTTTTCTTCATTACAATTTTCTGGGTGGTCTGCACATCAACTTTTCTACTATGATATAAAGAGGTATTTGATGGTCCAGCTCTAACATTAGAGGTCTTTACTATCGCATTATTGACAGAGTAAGGTATAGAGGTATTCGGTTTATAGTTATCTTGAAATAACTGGTCTCCTTTTAGAACTTGACCGTTTCTAGATTCATTTTGCAAATAAATTCCTCCAAGACCCTTTGAAAGATGTGCTGGACAATCAAAACTACTGTCAGCAATACAAGGTTCTTCGACTGTACATAGAGACAAAGTATTCGGGTCAATGACTGGTTGTACATTAGCCTGAGAATGCAATGAGTTTCTAAGCAATCGCTCCTTTAAAGGCAAATCCTGAAGATGTAAGTCAGTGATGTCAGAAGGCAGGTGCTCTTCAAGATTAGTCTTTCGAAGATCCCCAGCCAACACTTCATTAGTGTTTGTGGGGCACCATCCTGGTTCACATGACAATTGTCCTGGGGTATTTTTAAAGCTAGCAGAGATGGCTGTTTCGAGTTCTGATTTGAAACCACAAGAGACAGTGTTCCTTGAAATAGCTGGAGAATTACTAAAAGAAGTACCTTCCCAGTCGATGGTGCTCAAGTCGAGATCAGCAATCATGGAAACATTATGGGGTGAGGTATTGGGTTGACTAGATTCTGAAATCAAAGACTTATTGACAGCTTCAATTTGTTGCAGAGCCAAAGGTCTTGAAGAAGACATTAACTGTTCTTGTGTATTCAAACAGGGAGCATCATCAGATAAAAGCAAGCTATTCAGTGATACAGAAATAGATTTCTGCGGTAATGTAGAATCACGGAAAATTTCCAAATTTAACTTAGAAGAGATTTTGTATGTGGGTTTTAAAGTCATTTGTGATTGAAAACTCATATCATCTGTTTCTGGCAAACTGTTTTCTTTAGGCTTGGTTTTCATGCCTGAAAAGAAAAAAGATATATATAATTAAAATCTGTTTTATTTAACCTGAGTAAACAAATAAACTAGAGAGACTTCCGGTAAGATGGCAGAATAGACAGACACTGTGCCAACTGCCTCCCAGGATCCTACCAAAATTACAAATAATTTATACAACATTCAACCTCGGAAGTTCCCTGAACACTAGATAAACACAACCTCTAAACGGAGAACCTAAAGAGGAGGCCACGTCAAGTATGGTAGGAGGGGCAGAGACAAGAGACGGCAAATCCCATGTGGGACACCTCAGCCGTGGGGAGGCTTCTCCGGTTGGGGGAGAGACCTTCCGGCCCCACACTGAGCTCACCAGCCCAGAGTTACGTTATCGGGAAGAGGAGTTCCACGACAGCTAGCAGTAGAAATTAGTGAGGACTCTCTTTGCTCACCTCAGTGAGGCTGAGGGCAGCTAGAGAACCAGTGGAGCCAGCACACGGACTCACTCGCTGGTGAGCACTCGCCCGGTTCCTGGTGGAGGGAGTGGCTGTGTGAGTGGGGCCCAGAAGCCAGTGGGGACAGACTGAACTGAGCGCCTTTGGGGCGGGAGCTGGGGGTTTTGGGACCATTGTTTTCCTGGTGTGGAGCGTGCACATGAGTAGTGTATAGGAGGGTGCCATTTTTTCAGGGTTGGGCCCTCCCACAGAGGGTCAGATCTGGGACCACACTGGTCTGGTGAAATTGGCACAGGAGTGCATGGGTCCCTGCTCTCTGCACTACGTGTGGTTTGTCAGGCTGGCGACTGGCTGTCGGGCCTGCTCTGCCTGATCTGTGGGCGGCTGATTGGGACAGGTCAGGCTGAGATTGGGAGTTTTCCTGGGAGTGTTGGGCCATGAGCTGTGTGTCTACATGATCCAGCTGGGGCTTTCCTGGTGAGTTTGTGAGGACTGGATGCCAGTGCAGGAGTGCATGCTGCTCTAACTTAGTGGAGGCCACTGACCACACCCTGTGGTGCCTTGGGGGCCTGCTCTGCCCACCTAGAGCTATGGTGCCGGGGGCACCCAGAGCGCCTGGTGCCTGGCCCCTACCTCTGCAGGCCACAGAGGGTTTTTTGCAGCAGCAGACAGCCCACAGCAACCTGAGAAAATGTTTGGTGGTGAGCAAGGTTCCAGAGAACACAGGAGCTAGCTGCAGGAAGTTCACAGCAAGCCTGAGAGGGAGGCCGGTGTAAAGCGTTAAGCCTTATCCCCCAGCATAGCTGGTGCTGAATGGCCAGAGACTCTCTTATTGCTGAGCAAGTGGTCTGCAGATTAAAGCGGATAGAGAGCCCTGTTTTTTAAAATCTCTTTTTTCCTTTTTTTTCTACTTTTTTCTTTATTGTTATTATTATTATTTTTTTTTTCTTTCTCTTTCATCGTTTTGTGTTGGGGGCCGACAGCATCCTAGTGTCTGACAAGGCCACCTTGAAATAAAGATCCACGCTCAGCACTGCATGTCTGGGATGCTGCCTTATGGTTGGTCATGAAATATCTCCTGTCTCTAAGAACCCATGTGCCTTTCCTCCTATAGGAGACAATATACTCACTGCGACTGTGACAAGTTCCTGGGGTACTCTGATGATAGCTGGCTGTGTAAGTCAACGACGGGGCAAGATTTCCTAAAAAGGAAACTCCCTAAGACAGGCTACAGTCCCAAGACTGAGAAATAGGGGACTCAAGCCCCTTGGAAACTGAGGCTCAGGCCTCTGGTCACATAGGCAAATCCTGTCTGTGAGAAACAGACAGTGTCTGTGAGAAACTGGTGATATCATCCAACCTTGAGCTTACTTGCCTATGCAGCTGTGAAAGGGTTCCTTGGAGACCAGGAGACCAAGGTCTCTCGGCCATGAGAGTTCTGATAAGAGACAACTTACTGACCATGAGTTATTTTAATTAACAGCCTTGTTTTAACTCTTTGCTTTGTACATTGCTGTAGCAACAGATACTGAAGCTTTGACTGAGAAACAGATGTTACTCTCTATTACAATAATATACAGCTCTTTGTAGGATAGGAAAAGTTTGAGACTCCTGTTGCTACTAAGTATTATAATCACATAGAAATAGATTTTTGCCCTAAACTCAGCCACTGCTAGACTCTTGGAAATAGTTCAAGTAAATGCCCTGTAAGGTAGTCATAGTAACCACTCTTTAGATGATAAGTAAAATCCTTGAACAGGCCACAGTGTACCCTGGAAAGGTACAATTACAAAAAGGTAAAAGTTCTGAGAAAGAGAAAACATCATGATCATGTGAAACATAACTTGTAATTGAGTTAATAGTCAGAAGCCCCTATAAAAGGGGACAGGCTTTAACAATAAAGATGTGATACTCCTGTGACCTCTTTCCAGAGTCTCCCTCTTGCCTTCTCCTCGCCGACGCCGTCCCACCCGAGGGAACCCCTGGTCCTCACGGGGGCCGGCCTCCCACAGTTTTGTTCCTTTTCCTTCTTTTCTTTTATCTGTTTCGTTGTTGTCATTGTTCCTCAAGCTTGTTTATCTGGATATTGCTTTGGTCACTGTTTTTCTGTCTTGTTCTCCTGTTTTTGTGTTGGTGTTTGTGTCTCCTTTATATACTTTTGTTTCTCCTGTCTGGTCATTGTTTATCGAGTTTCTGTGGGAGTGTATCTGTTTTTTGGTGTTGTTGGGTTGCCTTGCTTTGTTTTTTTCTTATGAAGTGGACATGGACCAAGCACTGGTCCACGAGCTGAGATACACTGAATCTGTAAAAACCACTGACTGCAGCCTTTACGCACCTGTAATACCACCTCACCCACCTACAGCTGCATTGCCGGGGGCAACTGGGGTGCTATGACGACTGGCCCCATCCCTACAAACTGTGGAAAATGTTTCTTACAACAGAAGGTGGTCTGCAGAGCCCTAGGGTCATCCTTTTGGTATTCAGTGACCACAAGCCTGCACCACAGCTACTCGGGAGCAGCTTTCATGAATCTGTGAGTGTGAGGTGGAGGCTGGCTGTAGTGCCCTTGGGATGCCCTTGGGATACTATACAAGGGGGTCACAGGCCAGGTACTGGTGTTAATGAATCTGCATTAACGTCTAATCACATCGCATAACTCACTTGAACTCCATCCTGCCAAGCTAGTGCCACATGGCAGAGGCACCATCAACACCGGGTCAAATAGACAGACACATGACCTAAAGAGCCTCTTTCAATAGCTGGGTCTTAGTGGCATCTAACAAGTGGCAACAAGCCTAGGGGGCCGTAGGCCTTTTCCTAAACTGCCTCAGGACCAATACAGGGGGCAGCCAGCTTCAGTTCACACAGAGACCATCCCCACATGACCCCAGGTCCATCACGAGCAGCAGCCAACTGCGTACAGCCTTGAGGCACCTACCAGGTAGCTATGGACCGATAACAGGCAGGTCTGAAATGGCTCTGACTAGGAGCCCCGCCCAAGAGACACCAGAACCAATACACCCAGAGGCCAGTGTTAGACAAAACCAGAGTACTATCTGGTTGAACCTACAAGTGGCACTTTTAAAGGACATTTTGCGTAGGCACAAGAGTCCATAATGATCAAGCCTCCTCTGAGGGCGTCAACCACCACACAGCATCTCATACACTGTGAACAGAGCTAATTCTCCCAGCTAATCAGTCTGAAGGTCAACCCCACCCTCTGACAAGCCAAAAGCAATTAAAGAGCAACTTCAGCAGCGACACCTCTGGAACATATGGGAACAGGAGAATACAGAGACTGTGCAATCTAAATATAAAGGTCACATGCTACTGGGTTGTCAGAAAAGTCATGACGCATTTTTGCAACAAAAAACATAGAAAAAAATACGTCATGACTTTTCCGACAAGACAATACAAGAGCACCCAGCAACAATGGAAAGGCATAGGTGATCTATTTAATACATTGAAGCAGTCACAGAATGACAGCCAGAATGAAGAAACAAAGAAACATGTCCCAAGTAAAAGATCAGAAGAAACCTCTAGAAATGGAGCTAAATGAAACAGGTATCCAATCTTTCAGAGACAGAGTTTAGAACACTAATGGTAAGACTGTTTAAGGAACTTAGTGAGGACATAAAGAAGGATAGGGAAGGGCTGTCCGAGTGGCGCGGTGGTTAAGCGCTGGCTTGGGACGCCAGCGGCCCCGGTTCGGGTCCCACATATGAGGGCCAGTGACACTGCCCTCATAAAAAACAAAAAACAAAAAACAAAAACAAAAAGGATAGGGAAATCATAAGAAACAGCCAGTTAGAACTAAAAAATACAATAACTGAAATGAAGAACACACTCAAAGGAATCACCGGTATATTAGATGAAGCAGAGCATCGGATCAGCGATTTAGAAGACAAAATAGCAGACATCATCCAGGTATAACAACAACAACAAAAAGAATAAAAAACAATGAAAATAGTTTAAGAGATCTGTGGGACACCATGATGTGCAACAATATGACATCATAGGAATACCAGAAGGAGAGGAAGCAAGGGATTGAGAACATACTTGAAGTAATAATACCTGAAAACTTCCCTAACCTGGCAAAGGACATGGAAATACAAGCCCAGGAAGTGCAGAGAGTTCCAACCCGGATGATCCGAAACAGGCCCACACCAAGACACATTATAGTGAAAATGGCAAGGGTTAAGGACAAAGACAGAATCCTTAAAGCAGCAAGGGAAAGACAGCAAGTTACTTACAAGGGCACCCCCATAAGATTATCAGCTGACTTTTCTACAGAAACTCTGCAGGCCAGAAGGTAGTGGCAAGAGGTTTTCAAAGTGATGAAAAATAAAGGTCTACAACCTAGATTGCTGTACCCAGCAAGGTTATCATTTAAAATTGAAGGAGAGATAAAGAGCTTTCCAGAAAGAATAAGTTAAGGGAATTCATTACCACCAAGCCAGCTTTGCAGGAAATGTCAAAAGGGCTTCTTTAAGCAGAAGAGAAAAACAACCTAACTAAGAAAGACTAGGAACACAAATAGCAAAATGGCAATAAATACGCACCTATTGATAATCACATTAAATGTAAACGGATTAAATGCTCCAATCAAAAGACATAGGGTGGCTGAATGGATAAGAAAGCAAGACCGCAGCATATGCTGCATACAAGAGACTCACCTCAGATCAAAAGACTCATTCAGGCTGAAAGTAAAGGGATGGAGTAAAATATTTCATGCAAATGGAACTGAGAGAAAAGCTGGAGTAGCGATACTTATATCAGATAAAACGGACTTTATCTTGTTTTTTGTTTTTTTTTTGAGGGCAGTGTCACTGGCCCCCTCATATGTGGGACCGAACTGGGGCCACTGGTGTCCCAAGCCAGCGCTTAACCACCGTGCCACTTGGCTGGCCCTAAAATGGACTTTAAATTGAAGAATATAATAAAGGACAAAGAAGGGCACTTCATAATAATAAAGGGATCGATCCAACAAGAGGACATACCCTAGTAAACATCTATGCACCTAACATAGGAACTCCTAAATATATAAAACAGGTATTGTCAGACGTAAAGACAGAGATCAACAGTAACACTATCATAGTAGGGGACTTCAACACCCTGCTGTCACCAATGGACAGATCCTCCAGACAGAAAATCAATGAGGAAACAACGACCTTAAATGACACATCAGACCAGCTGGATTTAACTGATATATTCAAAGCATTTCACCCCAAAGCTACTGAATATACATTCTTTTCAAGTGCACATGGAACATTTTCTAAGATAGACCACGTTAGGCCACAAAACAAGTCTCAATAAATTTAAGAAGACTGAAATCATTTCAAGTGTCTTCTCTGACCACAATGCTATGAAACTAGAAATCAATTATAAGAAGAAATCCGGGAAGCTGACAAATAAATGGAGGCTAAATAACATGCTACTAAATAGTGAGTGGGTCACAAATGATATCAAGGAGGAAATCAAAAGATACCTCGAGACAAACGAAAATGAAAACACCACAACCCAAAATCTCTGGGATGCAGCAAAAATAGTCCTAAGAGAGAAGTTCATAGCACTGCAGGCCTACCTAAAGAAGGAAGAAAAATCTCAAATCAACAGGTTATCCTTACACCTAAGGGAACTGAAAAAGGACAGCAAAAGAAGCTAAAGGGGACTACAAGGAAAGAGATAATAAAAACTAGAGCGGAAATAAACAATATAGAGAACAGAAAAACAATACAAAAGATCAGTGAAACCAAGAGCTGGTTTTTTTTGAGAAGATAAACAAAATTGACAAACCTCTAGCCAGGGTCATCAAAAAGAGAGAGAGAGAGAGAGAGAGAGAGAGAGAGAGAGAGAGAGAGAGAGAGAGAGGACTCAAATTAGTAAAATCAGGAATGAAAGAGGTGAAATGACTACAGACATCACAGAAACACAAAAATTTTAAGAAATTACTATGAGCAACTATATGCCAACAAATTTGACAATGTGGAAGAAATGGATAATTTTCTAGAAGCATACAACCTTCCAAAGCTAACTCGAGAAGAAACGGAAAATCTAAATAGTCTGATTACTACCAAGGAAATTGAATCAGTACTATCGACAAGCTCCCAACAAACAAAAGCCCTGGACCAGATGGCTTCACAAGTGAATTTTATCAAACATTCAAAAAAGAACTATCATCTATTCTTCTAAAACTATTCCAAAATATCCAGAAGGAGGGAAGGCTCCCAAACTCTTTTTATGAAGCCACTATCACCGTGATTCCAAAACCAGATAAAGACAGCACAAAAAAGGAAAACTAGAGGCCAATATCACTGATGAACACAGATGCAAAAATTCTCAATAAAATATTAGCAAACAGAAGTCAGCAATATATTAAGAAGATCATACATCATGATCAAGTGGGTTTCATTCCTAGTACGCAAGACTGGTTCAACATCCATAAATCAATTAATGTGATACATCACATCAACAAAATGAAGAATAAAAATTGTATGGTCATATCAATAGATGCAGAAAAAGCATTCGACAAAATCCAACAGCCATTTATGTTAAAAACCCTTAGCAAAGTGGGTATACAGGGATCATATCTCAATATAATAAAGGCCATATATGATAAACCTACAGCTAACATCATACTCAATGGGGAAAAGCTAAAACCATTCCCCTTAAGATCAGGAACTAGACAAGGCTGTATACTTTCTCCTCTTTTATTCAACATAGTTCTGGAAGTTCTAGCCACAGCAATCAGACAAGAAAAAGAAATAAAAGGCATCCAAATTGGCAAGGAAGAAGTAAAATAGTCATTATATGCAGATGACATGATACTGTATATAGAGAACACCAAAGACTTCATCAAAAAACTATTAGAACTGATAGACGAATTTAGTAAAGTAGCAGGATATAAAATCAATGTTCAGAAATCAGTGGCATTTGCATATACAAATAATAAACTAATGGAAGAGAAATTAAGAAAACTGTCCCATTTACAATTGCTTCAAGAGCTATAAAATACCTAGGAATAAATTTAACCAAAGAAGTAAAAGATCTGTACTCAGAAAATTATAAGACACTGAAGAAAGAAATCAAAGAAGATACAAATAAATGGAAACACCTACCATGCTCATGGACAGGAAGAATTAATATAGTTAAAATGTCCATACTGCCTAAAGCAATACATAGATTCAATGCAATTCCCACCAAACTACCAAGGGCATTTTTCACAGAACTAGAAAATACAATCCTAAAATTTATATGGAACCATAAAAGACCCAGAATAGCCTCGGCAATCCTGAGAAATAAGAACAAAGTCGGGGGTATTATGCTACCATACATCAAAACATACTACAAGGCTACAGTAATCAAAACAGTATGGTACTGGCATAAAAACAGGCACATAGACCAGTGGAACAAAACAGAGACCCAAGAAATAAATCCATGTATATACAGACAGTTAATCTATGACAATGGAAGCAAGAATTTACACTGGGGTAAAGATAGTCTATTTAGTAAATGGTGCTGGGAAAATTGGACTGACACATGCAAAAAAATGAAACTGGACCACCTCCTTACGCCGTATACAAGAACAAATTCAAAATGGATTAAAGACTTAAATGTAAGACCTGAAACCATAAAACTCCTAGAAGAAAATATAGGGAGTAAATTTGCAGACATTACTCTAAGCAATATTTTTACTGATACATCCCCAAGGGCAAGGGAAGTAAAAGAAAAAAATGAACATTTAGGATTATATCAAACTTAAAAGTTTTTTCACAACAAAGGAAACCATCAATAATACAAAAAGGAAGTCTACTGAATGGGAGAATATATTTGTCAACGATATATCTGATAAGGGGTTAATATCCAAAATTTATAAAACATTCATGCAACTCAATACCAAAAAAACAAACAACCCAATTAAAAAATGGGCAGAGGAAATGAAGAGACATTTCTCTAGAGGACATACAGATGACCAACAGACATATGAAAAAATGTTCAACCTCACTGATCATTAGGGAAATGCAAATAAAAACTACCATGAGATACCACCTCACTCAGTCAGACTGGTTATCATCAATAAATCAACAAACAAGTGCTGGCGGGGCTGTGGGGAAAAGGTAACCCTGCTGCACTGTTGGTGGGATTGTAGATTGGTGTAGCCACTATGAAAATCAGTATGGAGGTATCTCAAAAAACTGGAAATGGAACTATTTTTGACCCAGCAATTCCACTCCTAGGCATTTATCCTGAAAAACCCAAGACACTAATTCAAAAAAATAAATGCACCCGTATGTTCATTGCAGCGTTATTTACAATAGCCAAGACTTGAAAACAATTGAAATGCCCATCGGTAGACGACTGGATTAAGAAACAGTGGTACATTTACACAATGGAATATTACGCAGCTATAAAGAAGAAAGAAATCGTACCATTTGCAATGATATGGATGGACCTAGAGAACATTATGTTCAGTGAAATAAGTCAGTCAGAGAAAGACAAATACCATATGATCTCACTTACATGTGGAATCTAAAGAACTGAATAAATGAGCAATGTAAACAGAAACAGTCTTAGAGACACAAAGAAAAAACTGATGCAGGCTAGATGGGATGGGGATGGGAGAAGGGGAAGGGACGAGGCAACACAAACTGATAACTACAATACTACCACAGAGACAGAAGAGACAGTTTAGGGAATATAATCAATAAGGTTGTAAATATTTTTTTAGGGGAACAGAAGGATGCATGTCCTTTTAGGGAGACCACTTCATGGACGGTGTAGTGGCCTGACCACTGCACTGTACATCTGAAGCTGCGACTGAACAATATTATATGTCAACTGTAATTTAACACATATATAGTCATGGGATGTGGAATACAGTGTGGGGATGGAGTCAATGGAATTGTAATAGCGATGTATGGTATCAGGGGTGGGAGGCAGGGGAGGGGGGATGGGGGAGTCACTTTGTAAGGGGAGAAAAAAAATAACTATTGCATTGTTTTGTACATCTGTAACTAATAATAATAATAATAATAATAATAATAATAATAATAAAATATATACATCACCTAGGAGTCTATGGAAACTAAAATGTTTTTGAGATTTTCTCAGAGAAGGTTTATAGAAAGAAATGTTTGTAAATTGTTAATTAGGATAAACACATTCCAATCAAACACATAGAAAGGTTAATTGTTCTTTAAAACTCATGCTTTTGAGATGTTGCTGGAGCAAATGATTGTCTTCTAATTACACAATTGTTCTAGTTGCAGCTCTTCAGTTTCCAATGAGGATTGTTATGGCATGAAGATGTAGGACAAAATGAAATACCTTTATGGACATAAAGACATCTATGGTACCCCAACAATGCCTGCATTATTTCCAGGACCTTTGCCTCTTTTTGCACAAAGGAGACAAGTTGATACATTTCGAAAGTATTCAAATTGAAACATAATTGTTCTAATAGTACAATGGTATGTGTCCTTTGGTGAGAAAAGCTAATAAAAAACTGTGACTTGAAATGCATTTCTATAATATAGAAAAACTCAATAGCAGTTTATTTTATTCTCATTACATTTCCTGAATTTAATCTCCAAACATATTTTGAGCTCCAGCTATGTGCCAGACCCGACATTAGCAGCTGAACTAGGGGAAAATATTAAACATTGTTTCTTCCTTAAAAAAAAAAAAAAAGAAATTATATTTATAATCCAAAATACATTACACATACTAGCTGCTCAGTAAATGGTTAGTATAATTATTATTTTTAACACCTGATTTACTTATCAGACCCAGAGTAGAACAGTTTACTCTTTCTTGGTGTTCAAGCTTTAAAAGAAAGTATGTCAAGACAATGAAGTAAGTGTTCTTTACTCTTGATTTTATAGAACTTTCAGCAAAATTTAGACATGATAGATTCATAGAGAACAGGTAACTCCCTATCACATTTGTGTATGGCATAAATAGCTATTAAATGTGATACTTACTTTTTTGTTTCTTCCCTTTAATTTCTAACTTTTGTTTTTGGTAAACAGCAACAATCTCGGGATAAGCTGCTTCAAATAATGATTCTTCTTCTACTGTTTGTAGAACTAATTCTCCATATTTATCTTCTGTAGCATAATGTTCTAAAAGATTAAAAATATAGTAATAAAACAGCCTTAATTACAGATTTGAAAAAATCAATTTTTCCAGGTAACTAAGCTTAGCAGGTAAACTAAGTAATCAACAAATGGATAATTCATTGCGAATCTTGCTTTCCAATATCTCAATTTTAATAATCTGTTTATTCTAGCACAGAATTGATTTTCTTCTGCTTGACAAGAGCTGGAAGGGGGTCACTTTTTAATTAGAACTTTAAGTTCTCTTGCTTCAGAGACGGTAGGAGCAGCTTGGAGGATCAAAACCTTTATTTTGATAAAGTTAGTTGGTTTTAATTTACTACAATAATTGTTAAAATTCCAGATAAAGAATGGAAATACAGTTGCCTAAAACTTCAATATTAACTTTCTTTAGTGGTAGCTTCTGAAAAGAACAGAATTGAAACATTCATCAAAAATATCACACTAGTTCCTCCTTATCAGTGAGGGATATGATCCAAGACTCCCAGTGGATGCCTGAAATCACAGATAGTACAGAACCCTATTTTTACTATGTTTTTTTCCTATACGTACATATACACGATAAAGTTTAATTTTTATATCAGGCACAGTAAGAGATTAACAATACTAATAATAACAATGATAATAATATACTATCAAGTTATGTGAATGTGATCTCTCTCTCTCTCTCTCTCTCAATGTATCTTATTGTACTGTACTCACCTTTTCACTTAAAGGAAGCATATTATGCCTTCTGTTTGGCATATCCGGATTGCCAGTATCATTACTCTTACACTTTGGGACATTGTTAAGTAAAATAAGGGTGACTTGAACACAAGCACTGTGATACCATGACAGTGAATCTGATAACCAAGATGGCTACTAAGGGTGGGAAGCCTACATATACACATGGACAAAGGGATGATTCATGTCCCAAGGGGGACAGAGTGGGAAAGCATGAGATTTCATTATGCTACTCAAAATAGCATGTAATTTAAAACTTATGAATTGTTTATTTCTGGAATTTTCCATTTATTATTTTTGAACTGCAGTTGACTGCTGCTGGTAATTGAAACCATGGAAAGCAAAACCATGAGAAGTGGGTTCTACTATACTATTTTCCAAATTGTTGTTTCAGAGGTTATCAATCTCTTGAGGATACACCCAGGCTTAGTGGACTCACAAGCAGCTGATAAATGAAAATGGAAATGATTATATGGAAAATACAATAAGATATATAAGTAGAAGACTAGATTCCACTTATCCTATATGACTGCAGAATTGTGTAAGAAGCCAAGCCATAATGAAAATATTAGTTGATGAGATTAAAACAAAAACAAATGAACACAGGTAAATTTAAAGTGTTTCTTACTTAAACTAGCCTGGGTCAATTTCCTCCCTTTAAGGGATAGTCCCCACAAAGATAAATGAAAGTGGGCATCTAATCCTCAGTTCTAAACACAGAGATGCACTGCCAACCTAGGTTAATGCCATTTTCTGTCCTGAAAATATACTACAGTTGGTAGAACTGTTCCTAAACAGTTTTCAAAATTCTTCAGCTTTCTGTTTTGCTATTATTACTGCTTAGAATGGTTTATCTAATTCTTTAATTTCAGCCTTCAAAGTTCACCTACAACTTAAACCTTCATTGAGAAAGTGCCTTACTCATTCATACATAACCATACAATCTAATAATGCCAAATGCAAATGAATTTGGGATGCTTTTCCATTTTAAATGATCTATGCTTTCTTTGCCTTCAATTTTGGAGCTAATTCTAAGAGGTCACTGCATTTCTGTCTGTAGCAAAATAAGAATAATTTGACAAGTATAAATTCCTATGAAAACGAAATAAATTCCCATGAAAAGGAAACAATTTGTGGGCTGAGTCAAGAAAGGAGAGGAAAATTACCCAGCTGCCACTCAGCAACCTTGATTTCCTTAGACTCAGCAACATAATGAAATCTAATGACCAGACCATTTGTAGCATCATTTCCTTGAGAAATATAAATCAAAACTATTTCAGTATTATTTTCTTAAACATTAATTACAAAAATGCAGATGTAAGACATTAAAATAAAATTACGTAATTTCTCATATTTATTATTAGTCAAAACCTATTTAAATTGCACAGCTAAACTATGAAATTAATCCTTGGTGCACATGATAGGTTTCTTCTTTATTTCTTATACACAGACACGTTTTACATACATGTACCATATTTGCAAAACATACATGGTTAAACGTTATAAATTCTCCTTAAAGTGAATACATACCAGGCTTTTCCCATTCTATTTCAAAGCAATGAATTCCATTTCTGATCCGGTTTTTAACAATTCTGAAAAAACAAATTCAACTAATGAGGTCCAATTGCGTAAGTTATTTGGAAATTTTCAATTTGTATGTTGAATAATTCGATTTCCATTGACTTTTATTCTAATTTTATAATATTTTTAGAATATTATAAGAAATTACCATATAGTTATTTGACTAATTTATTCAAAAGACAATTTTATTGTTAGGTTCATAGAGCTTATTATTATTAGATCCTATGAGTAGATTGTTCCTTTCATTATTATTCAATGTTCCTCTTCTACATAATAATTACTTTTGTTTTAAAGTTTATTTTGAGGGGGCCTGCCGAGTGGCTCAGTTGGTTAAGAGGTCGCTCAAGAGTGAGAGCTGAGCTCAGAGCAACAGTAGTTCGATGCTCAGCTGGAGCTGAGCTGCTGCTGAGCTGCCAACAGGTGGCAGGATGGCCCAGCTAAAAAAATAAATAAAGTTTATTTTGCTTCTGTTAATTTTGCTATATCACTTTAGCAAATATTTGCCTGGTAAATCTTTATAATCTTTTTCAAACTTTATGTAGTTTTATTTTGTACATGGCCTACCAGCAATATTGCTGAATTCTGTTTCCTCATCCAATATAATGCCTTTTAGTAGGTGAGTTTAACTCACTTACATTTATTGTAGTTACTGACATAGTGGGACTCATTCATACATCTTATTTTGTGTTCTCTGTTACCAAGCTTTTCCTTTGCTACCTCCCCCTTTCTTCTTCTTGTATTCTTCTGATTTGGTAGTTTTATTTTCCTATTTTATGTATTGGTTTGGAAGACAGAGATTGTATTTCTAATGTTTTACTGGTTACCCTTATATGTTTACATGAATACTTTGGGAATATTAGTTTATTATCATCATCATATATTAATCATCAAGCATGATGCAGATATTTATGTACACAGTTTTTCCAGTCAGGTTATTAAATTAGCTAAATAAGTTTTATCAATTTTATGCTGACCACTGTTTCTTGTTATCTACAGCTTCCCTCTGGGTTCAATTCTCTTGTTAACATCATTTAACAATGTTTCTAATAAGAATTTGTGAGTGGTAAACTCTTACTATTCATATGTCTGAAAATGCTTTACCAACCAGTAAATAATATTTTAATGATGTCTTGGTTGCCAATTATTTTTACTCAAAGCTTTGAAATATTACTCCATCATCTAAATGGCATCTATTAGTGTCGTAAAATATGTGTGCCATTGATTGTCTTTTCTGTGTACGAGTTTGTCCTTTTTCTTTGATACTTTCCCCTAAGCTTTTTATAAGTTTTCAAATCTTTAGAAAAGTTGTAAAAATAATACAAAGATTACTCACATACCCTTCACTGAGATTTACCAATTCTCTGTTTTAGTCCCTCCACTCACTTTACATTTTTGTCCCTTTTCTGGTCCATTGAAATAGTTATCTGGTTAAGCCTGGTTATATACTTTTTATATTTATTTCTTTTAATAACCTGTTATTATTACATGTTTGAAAAGGAAAGGTGTTTCAAAGCATGAGCTTATTATGTTATCTTGACTGTAAGTCCTGCATAAGCTTTTATTGTTCCAGTAAACCTTTCCTCCATCTTTATAAAACAAATATCCCACTACTAAAGATATCAAGAAGAATATTTTAGATCTTATATTCAAATGGAAACACAGAGATTACTTCATACAATTCATACCGAATTGGCTGTAGTTGATTAGAGTTCCTTCTACCAAGCTTTCTTTCTATCATGTCATAGCGAGTCAAAAGCACCAGCAATTTCTCACATGCATAGTGACTGGACCACTCCATTTTTTCAAGAGTAAATCTCTATAAATATAATACAAACAAAACAAGGTCTTGTTATCTCTTAGAGATGCATAGCACTCTCGGGTGATATTATCTTTCCTTCAGGATTAACATTAGATAAGGTAGTATCAATGAGACTATTCCCAGAAAGATCAATATTACATAATAATTAAGTATAAGGGTTCTCAGTCTAAGTGACAGCATGGTAATTCCTAGATGTTGGATAAATTATTTAACCTCTCTTAGCCTCAGGTTTTCCGTATGGAAAGTACACCCAGCTCACAGATTATGAAGATTAAATGAGATTACATTTAATATGTTAAATATAACAGCAGTGAACATTTTAAATGTTTAATAAATATTGGTTGCCATTATTATTACTGTTGTTGGTAGGGATAAGCAATAAGCAGTTACAGTTTCCTGAGCCACTCTGTTTCCCTTGTCATTATATTAGAGGTTAATATAAATAATCTCATTTCATCCTCATAGTGAATCATGAGATAACTAATATAATTTCTATTTTGAAGATAACATACATCTGGTGTCACATAGTAAGTGGTAGACTGTTCAAATTTAAATTTAGGTAACTGATTACAAATCCCAATGTCCTGGTAAGCTATGCTTCCTCTCATAACAATATACTTGATCTTGACATTCTCTGGCTCTCCCCAAATCTGTATATGGTATTTATATACAGCATAACTGTGATTTGTTTTATGGTCTACAAAGTATGGTTACTGTGTGGCAAAAACATGAAGACTACAAATAAATGCTGAAGAATACCTGGGCAGTCACTAGCAGTCTATTTTAAATCTCTCAGACCAGTCAAAGTGATTTCCCTTCTTATCTTCCTAACATCCAACTTCATACTATAAAGTAAGAACTTATTTTCAGATACCTGAAACAATAGTAAATCAGGTCTTTGGCACCTGATTTCCTTGACCAATTTATCCTTGTTCGAAAGGAATTCTTGAATAACCTAGCAAGAGAAAAGAAAATAGGAATTGAGGCTTCAAACTATTTAAAAAGCTTCTGAAATAAACATATTTGAATTATTAGTTATTACCTCATGGAATGGGAATCCCTCACAGCTGCAAGCTTTTCTGAAAATAAGATTATATACATGGCATTAATACAATCAGATTCTGAAATCATCTCATCCAATCTCATTTAATGAAAAATGTCCTTATATATCATTAATATTCCCAGCCATAAAGCGTCTCTTTGAATCACTATTAAATAACTAACTTCTGTGATAGCCTAATTGTTGAACAAAATCAAGAAAAGGGTTTTGTAAAATGTTACTAATTTAGATGTGGGGGAAGGTTATATGGAAATAAGTCAACCACAGGTGTCTAACTAGGTCATGCCAGAGAAGAATGAATTAAAAACAAACTTACCTCTTGATATTGTTCTCCACAGTGACCAGCTGCCTGCCCTGCTCTGTCTGGTGCCACTCACAAGGACAGTGGGATTTATAATCATGAGGTTCACAGGATCGGTCAGTTTGACATAATTTGCATCCATTAAGTTCGTGATCCTTAGATGAACCTTTATGGAGATACAAAGTATGATTTTCAATGCTTTTTAGAATTATCTTCTGCATATATTTTTATTTTTAAAATTTTTGGTGCCTTTATCGAATTCTCAAAAATGAATACTGCCTAGCACAGTGCTTAGCATATAGAAGAGTTTTTATACAGTTAGGTTGACTAGGGTAGTAAACACTACAGTAATTCTTAGTATAAAGACAATCCTGAGCTGTTACTATCATATAACACTATTTTGTTTGTTTGTTTCTGTACATTACTCTGCTATCTGAAAGTGTTAATTTGTAACTTGAAATTACACATTTATAATTTGGAATTATAAATTATAATTTATAAAATGGAAAATTTTGTGGTTTATTTGGTAGCTACATACAAAAAAGTAGGATATAATTATCAGTAGAATTGAAAGTATTATTTACTTAATAGAGTAATTTTGGAAATGGTTTCTTTAATGAGAATATTTTAAAAATACAGCAGTTAATTACCTCTACGAGTGTCCAGCTCTCAGTTACCTGTATAGCTATTTTTAAACTATGCTTGGAACATGAACAAATTATAACTGTGGCACGAATGTGGAGCCCTAGTTCCCTTCAAAAGGAAAGTATAACTACCTTCAACATTGTTTTGAGAGTACAGAAGACATACATAATTGATATGACCTAAAATTGTATCAAAAAAACTATACAATGGAATCTTATCTATAAGAACATTATTCTTCCATGATTTAACAAAGTTAATGAGAACATATTAGGAGAAACAGATAAAACAAAATTTCTTTTAAAAGATGAACTAACATAATTTTCTAATCTCTCCTGGGAGTGAAAGCCCTTCTGATCTACTATATATCAGTGACATCTTTTTTTCCTACCAAGACTAATGAAGAGGAACCAAGCTATTTTCAATAATGATGAACATGTATTAGAAATTAGTTTTAATGCATTATCTTCACACACAATAAAAATGCCCTATAGGACAATTAAAAATCATTTAAGTATATAAATATAAATCACTGATATAAAAAAATGGTTTCATTCCACTTCCCCCTAAAACTTAACAGTATAACATTTTTTTCTTCAAATGGATTTCTAGATTGAAAACATAATTTTAAGATCTAAATAATTTGGTATCATAGTTTAAAACTAATCCGACATGTATCATTTACATCACATTATTTCATTCAATTAACATTTACTGAGTGCCTACTATGTAATGTTACACAACTCCTGACTGAGGATTCCCAGTCTAGTGGGGGAGATATGTACGTAAAATGCACTATAAGGATAGGGATGAAAACGTGGGTCTCTGACACACTAACACTCGGAAATATCATTCCCTATGTCTGCTTACCTGGATGGGAACACACAGAGCAATGAGCCAGTTTTTTAATAACTAATGGTTGTTGATTAGAGTAACAAGATTCTTCATTCCATTGAGTAAACCTTTAAAAGAAAATGGTTTCAAAAAGAAAAAAAATAACAAGGTCATCAACATGCCAAGTTCTCAAATATCAAGCTATATTGTGTTCCCTTCTACCTACCTACTTACCAGTCTTCTTCCTGTGGTGGTAGATAAAGCTGCTGGCTCAGGTTGGGAAAGCCCTCAATTTTTAAATGTGGTCTCAAGGGCAGAGGAATTCCAACAGAGGAGGGGGGAGAGAGAGTCAAAGATGGAAAAAGAGGGAGAGGGAGAAGAGGAGAGGGAGAAGAGGGAAGGGAAGAAGGGGAGAGGAAGAGGGAGGAAATGGGGAAAGGGATAGAGGGAGAAAGGAAGAGAGGAAGAGAGAGAGGGGGAGAGGGAGAAGGGAAGGGGTGGGGGAGGGGCGAGAAAGAGTATGTACGTGTGTTTTTGTATTCATATATTCATTCAGCCTTTTTTTAAGAAGCAACATTCACTTAGTTATATATGTAGGGACAATGATCTGTATACATCTGTTTATACATCTGTTTTTTATCTCTTTTCTGTGTACCAGAGTATAAAACAAACAGAATCATGTACATGAACACTCCTATCAATCAAAACAAGGGTGAAGGGCAAAGTATAAAACTAAATAAAACATTAAGCTTTTGGATAAGAACTGTTTAAAAGATCCAGCTCATTTGAAATGATCATTTTTGTAATCTCTTACACAAACAGCAAAGACATTATCTGTTTAATGAAAGGTTTTAAGAAAAACGTATATTACTGCTAAAATGTCTACTAAATAAAAGTTAATTTCTGACTAAAGTTCTAAGTTAACATAAAACCAGCAGGAGGATAGTTAAGCATTTATCATAAGACAAAAGTGTTCTGAATTGTGCCTCCACTTACAGAAACTAAAGTTCTAACTAAAAACTAAATTATCTCTTCAGTTCATTGTGTTGTAACTGGCACTAAGAGTTATTATATTTTGGAATTTCTAACTCATGTACTACAAAGACTAAGTACAAGCTTGCTAAAAATCAGCATTAATTGCTGCTGGCTGCTTGATAAATGATAAATAAAGCTTCAAAAATTAAACATAGGGGGAAAGTCAGTCTAAATTAATCAAAATTAAAATGACAGATAATTATAACAGGAAGGGTAATTTCATTATTTTCAAATGTTAAGACCAGCATTTAATAAAATGTTGCCAAAAGTACAAATTTGCTGAAACTGTTTCAATAAGAATGATTTGTAGTTAGCCAAGTACTGTATTTGCTTGTTTTTCCTTCTTATGTTACTTTTCACAACTCACAAACGATTCCTTAACTCACCTCCATGTCAAAGTATACCTTTTTTTCCTGCTTTGGCATAGTAATCACTGATATCAATAATGAATGTGTTTATTGAAGTCTTAGATCTATCAATAGCTTTACAGCTGCAAGAGAAGCATTATAGGAAAGAGCACAATGACTTGAACTGTTTTTTCACAGTCATTCCTTCTTGATTTCTACAATTATCATCTCGTTTCATGTATTCACCATCTCAAACCTACTGGAGACCAAGAACATTTTAAGTCTTCCAGTATCCTAGTTCCTTTCTTTATTCACTCTACACTTTATCATCATTAATAATTAATTTTTATAAACCTCTGCTTTCATCAAGAAAATATAATTCACATGCTTTCAAAACTAAATAGCATAGTTCATAAATTTCAATATATTCTGTATATTGTCTCGAATCCTTAAATTGAGGTTTGAATTAATTAGAATTAATGTATTACTACGTGTACAGTTATAAAGAATGGGCAGTCAAGTAAAACTTTGATCAAATGTTACTATTAAATATTTGTAACATCAGGCATTTCACTTATAAAAAAAATTCTATGTCGAAGGTTTTATATCAAAAATAATTTTAAATGTAAAACTATTTTAATGTTATGTTATCTTTACTTGGTGGTAAAATAGTCTAAAATAGCCTCTGGCAAATGCTCATGGTTATAAATAAACACATTTGACATCTTACTACTTGTGTTTGCAATGAGATAATAACATTGAAAAAATACAGTATGCCTTAGGATATATATGTGTGTGTACATTATATATAAATATACATATACAGTCTCATCCTTTCTTTGGAAAACTTCAAAATAAATAAAAATAAGTGATTTCAAATAAAAATATAAATCAGTTTAAAAATACAAACTCCTTTTTGGAAAGCATAATACTTTTTGTAATATTCATTATTAAGTTCAACAAGAATAATCATCTAATAGCACAAGAGAACATAATTTTTAGTTACCTCTGAAGTAAACTTTGCCCTTTCAAAGTCTGTACAAGTTTTAATGCTTGCTCTTTTCCAACACCAGGGACTCCCTTTTAGAAAGTGGGAAAAGAAATTCAAATATTAATCATTAGATAATGAATAAATAAAGTATAGTAAGTCCATTTAATAAAAGACTGCAGCTGAAAGAATGAGGTAACTCTACCCACTGATAGGAAAAGATGTGTATGATTCATTGCTATGTTAAAATACTTCTAAATCAGTTAGCAAATAGCTACTCCCCAAACATCCTGAGTGCCTGTTGCCAAAGGGTCTCCTTTCTAACCTGAATCCCGGTCCCAAGCAACCGGGACCTGCTACTAAAATGGTAGCACAGGTACAGTCCTTTACCAGTTATGTATCACTCTTCTTGTAACAGCACTAAGCTGTATCTTCAATTTTTGGAAGGCAAGCCATGTTAGTATGTAGTCTTAAAAATCTTTAAGTAAACAATATAAATAGATGGCAGTTTTGGTTACGAAACATACAAAAGGTCAAAATAGCTAAGACTAATGTATAATATAACTTCACTATAGCTTTCTTTATATATATATATATATATATATATATATATATATATATATTTATTTATTTATTTTTAATTAGCTTCAGGTGTACAACACAGTGCAATAGTTATACTTTTTACCCCTCAAAGTGACAACCCCCTCTCCCCCATTTGGCCACCCCACTCCTCCCCACACTGTAGCTTTCTGTGAGCTCAAGTTTACAAATCTTTTCTCACATCCAACATTGGGCTGTTTCTAGTCCTTATGGGATAATTGGGAAATAGGAATGTTCTACCGCAGAATGACAAATATAATAAAATAATTATTTTTTGTGTTATTTAAAAATCTTTCCTTCCTGCTTTCTTTTTATTAGTTAAAAAGATGTTGATTTCTGTGTCTGGTCACTGATGTTATAAATTAGAAATTAGGGTTAATAATTTTACTATCCTGCTATGTTTTTCTCTCGCCTAAGCTCTGGTGAAAAAATTCTATGTCCTCCTTCTCTAGATGTCTCTTGGGGGGATAGAGAACACAGTATTATAGGATAATGAGGGATTTAATAAGGGTACAGAGATAATTAGTAGAGACATAATGATGGGACTACATGTTAAGAGCTACAAGTCATTTTATATTTTTAAATATAGCATTTAAGAATGGGGTTATCCTCATAATTCTTACTTCATCACTCATCTATTATACCTATTTGTTACAGAGTACTGTACCTTAAGATACAAATAAAATGTTTTCATAACAAAAGAGAATGAGATGCTAAGAGGCATGGAAGGATGAATGGCTTATCTCAATAGTCATGTAGCCTAGCAACAGTAATAATAACACTGAGTATGTGCACAGTGGGAAAGCCGGAAGACGGAAAACCAGAAAAAGTCAGAACAATGATAGAAACTAACATTGGCATGATACAAGAAGAGAGTATTCCTATATTTCTGTAAAAGAGTAGTTGAATTTGAAGAGATTCGCATCTCTTAATCTACTCTAGAGTAAGGGTTTACTGAGATTCAAGCTGTGGTTCTAGTTATTATTCTATTCTCGTTTATAACATTCAGTGTCACAATGAGCCAGCTTTTTATTTTTAATGCCACCTGAAATGCTGATTATTTTAGTTACTGCATAATTTATTGTGCCTAAAATTATATTCTAAATTAGATTATTAACCATATAATTGTTATTATATTCCTATTTATGTAGCATGTAAGATATCAAAAAAGACACACTAGGAATGGTAAGCAAACGACAACGATTTCAGCGTACCTTTGGAAGATAATCACAGCCTAGTAGTATGGCTAGTCCAACAAGTGCGTCTCTGTCCAGGCCTAGATTACTTCTGATAGATGACATTGTATAACAGTCAACGTGTGGGTCCTAGAAAAAGGTTTAAACTTAGTTTAATCTTCAAAAAGTAAATATTTATACATTATACAACATTACACAACATAATTTATCAAAATCTAAATGTTTAATTATCCCTAAAAGTTCAAATAGGAAAATTATCCTGATCACCAGAATCTTCAAAGAATCTAACACTTCAATATCTGGAAATAAAGTCATAATTTTAAAAATTGCTTAAAAATATAGTATTCAATTTTTTCCTCTTAACTGTTTTCTCCGTATATACAAAAGTAGATTTCCATCTTGCAAAATGAAATACTATACAATGCATATTACTGAAAGTAAATATTCCCTGTAATTACATCATCTAAAGATAGCTATTATTAACAGTGTGGTACATATTCTTCCAAAAACCATTTTAACACACACATACAAATATTAAGTATTAACTATATGTTTTTCTAAATTAAATTCATTGGGGTGACAATGGTTAGTAAAATTACATGGGTTTCAGGGGTACAATTCTGTAATATGTCATCTATATCTCACATTGTGTGTTCACCACCCGGAGTCAGTTCTCCTTCCACCATCACCATATATTTGACCCCCTTTACCCTGTTCTATCATCTCCCCTCCCCGCCTACCCCCTCGTAACCACTAAATTATTGTCCATATCTATGAATTTTTGTCTTTATTTGTTTGTCTTGTTAGCTACATTTTTAAGTAAGATTATATAAAAGTACTATTTTGCAACATTCTTTGCCCACTAACATATCTGGATATCTTCAATGTTAAAAACACATACTTTTTAAAGGATGGCTCACTCTCACATTATACAGACCCTGAGGCAGTATTTCTCAATGGGGACACCATCAGCATTTTTGGAGAGAGAAGAGAATTGTCTAGCGAGAAGTTCAGCTTTCCTGGCTCCAATCCACCAAACGTCCAGAGTCTCTCTCGCCCAACCTTAAAAAGTTACAACCAAAATGTCCCTAGCAGTATCTCCCTAGCTGAGAACCACGTCTGTATTTAACCATTCCCTATCAAGGGACATTTGGGTTATCTGCCCAATTTTTGGAATTACTAACAATGCTGCAATTGCCATTCCTTGCATATTTCGAGGTGTTTTTGAGGAGAAATTACTAAAAGTAGATATTCTGGGTCAAACCAATACTTTCCATATATGATTTTATAATACACTGTTGAAACTGATTTAGACTTAAACCATGTGAAACAAGTCAAGAGGTTAGGAGAGAAATGAGCATTTCAAACAGAATGAAATATGTGGCAAAGATATATACATATATATTAGTTTAATAGACTTTATTCCTTTTAATTAGAGTAAGCATTTTAATTAGTTATTGCTATGTGCCAGGCTATATGGTAAGCACTTAAATGTATTATTTAATTATTTAATAATCCCTTTTTTAAAAAGTGGTTTGTAAAACAAATGCTGACAGAGAGAGAAAAACTACCTTGGTGTTCATAGTGAAGTTCCTATAAACAGTCTGGGCGCCATAAAGGAAAGCGTCTCCATCGTTGGTGAGGCAGCCGTCCACATAACCACTGGCATTGAGGTACGCACACATGGCTTCAGCTTCTCCAGCAGCTTGGACCCAGGGAACTCCTAAGCATTCCAGCAATTCAAGACACTGAAAAGAAAAAGTAGATGCAAGAAATCTAAGAACATTTGCATTGTTGAATTTGTCAGTGTTTAACTTACTTCATTACAAATATTAATAGTAGCTATTGAAGTGTTTTACAAATTATGGTATTTAAGAAGCAATTGGAAATCTGAACGCTAATTACTTTATGGTATTAAAAAATGATTGCTAGGCTTTTAGGTTTTATAATAAAATTTTTGGTTATGTTTTTATTTTTTACAACTCCTTATCTTTTAGACAGAAGTACTGAACTATTGAGAGTGAAACATTATATCTGGGATTTGTTTCAAGATAACATGGGAGTAGGGGAGGGGAGTGGGGGGATAGGTGAAACAAGATTGGCCAAGAGTTAATAATTGTTTAAGATTAAGAATGGGTTACTTTTGTGTTGTTTTAAAATTTTCCATAATGAGAAGTTAAACATTTTTAATGTCAAGTAAGAAGAAATCCATATTCAATTATAAATTGATTTAAAAGTTACTTTTAAAAAAGTAATGAATATCCAACTTTCATCGTTCTGCTGAATGGTATCTCAAGATTCTGGAATATCTTTAAATGATTAATAATTCAAAGCATTAAGATTTACATTTGTAAAACTACAAAAATTCTTCTCACATGATGGTCAACCTAACATGAAGTCTTCCAAAGATACAATTATACAATTTTAACTTGAGGCCTTAAAGCTCACTTTTTTCTCCTATCATGTCTTCCATAAAATGAAAACTCTCAGATAGCAGGAAACCACATAGGGATCACTTTCGGTGTGTTCTTAGGATGTCAAAGCTCTGTGCAGAATGTTCCTATCAATTTGCTGCTGCTGCATAAATAACCCTCTGTGCATTTTTGGGGTTGTGAATTTAATCCAGCTGAGTAGCTTAAGGTTTAGTCTTACAGCCTAGTGCATTCTTTCTTGTCATTCTCACAGTCTATTACTGGGGAATACTGGGTATGGTGAGGAAAAGAGGCTACTTGTAGTTTCTAGAGACTGATGGAATAAATATCTCTTTTGCTTTAACAGACTATTTGCTTGCATGCTATATTGCTTAATAGAAGCCTCTACCATATGTTGCCCAAGGTGGACAAGGTTCAAAAATACAAATTACTATGTCAACAAAAGGTGCTTGATCAGGACTCTGGTTGGGCAACTTTAGGGAGACAGTTTTGTTACAGGTGTTGTAACACGGTAGTTGCTTTGACTTTCCTCCAGATAAGAAGTATCCGTTCATAATAAACAAGGGTCTGAAACTTATCAGAGATTCCTGTGCCGTTTGTCATTCTAACTCTTCAAAAACTAGCACAGAATTTGTGATAAGGCTGGTTGTAAATTTCCCTACTTAAGTCTCAGTCATGCAGAAGATGGCATTGGAGGAAGACTAATTGCTTTTCATGCTTATACCTAAAAGCTGGCAATGGATTAGGACGAAGTGGGATCTAGTAACTGAGAGTACAGAAATATGAAAATGAATAAAGGGCAGGTAACAATGAACAAAATGCCTAAGAAATCTCCAATTACTATAATAAAACAATAGGAATGGAGCAATTTTCTCAAAAAGAGATAGACATCTCTTTGCTTTACACTGGGTATTTAATGCCGTAAGTATGTGGACCATGAGTATTTCTAGGAACTGATTATACAACAAATGAATAGAATCCAGTACAGATATTTTCTTCAACTACTAATAAGGTGGAAGAGTCACTAATTGAAAACGAGTTTCTAAAAAAATCACCTAAGAATGAGACATAGATTTCAAGAGAAAATGATTATTTATGCAATGCCTTTTAAAAAAAGTGTAAATTTTAATCAAAATTAAAAAGAAAAACACAGATATGAATTACAAGCAGATATGATTAAAAATTTATAACCTTAATATGTAAAGAACTTGAACAAAAGAAAAAATTAAAACCTGAAGTGATAAGTGGGGCAAAGACATGATGGCCATATCCAAAAGGGCCTAAAACTAGATTAATGTTTAACCTCACCACTAAAAGGATAAATATATGTTAAATATGCATTACTTAAACAAAGAAATATCTTTGATTTTGGATACCAAATAATATAAGGATACACCTCTTATCACCCAATATTCTTTTGGGTGCACTGAAATTGTTTATTTCATATCTTTACTGAAAGGTAGTAACTAGCAAGAGCTACACAATCTTGCCAATTACTTTTTTTGGTCTATCCATTTGATTTTGGGTAATTTTATCTTAAAAAATCCCTATTCACAAGAAAAAGCTATATACCCAAAAAATGTTTATCGTAATTCCACAGATAATACAGAAGAGCTGAAAAGTAAACAATACAAACACGGGGAATGATTTCATAGCTTCACACATGTTGTACAACCATTACAAATTATGAATTAGAATAGAATGTGGCAACAGGGAAATATGGATAGGATACATTAGGTGAAAAGTCCAAAATAAAAATTATTTATACACTATCATGGCAAGTTTTAAAATGCGTATGCATTTGAAAAGAGACAAAATAAAATGCCTATGAAATAGTAGCTTCCTATTGTTTTAATAACATTTTATTTTCTTATGGATAATTTCTCTTTCTTAACTTTTATAAAAATATATAACATTTTATAATATTTAAATATATTAAAATATAACAATATGTACTTTTAAAATTACAAGACCATAAGGAAAGCCAAATATGTATTCAATATATGAACTCTTATCAATCCTGAATGAGTGAAGTATGAATTAATGAGATCGCTCTATTCTGGGAATCTTTAAGTGCTAAAGATGTCATAAAAGGGAACATGTATCAAGTCCCCACTATGTACTAGTTGCTTTAGTTACTAGATATTTAGATATTTTCTCTAATTTTTTTTTTCTTTAAAGATTTTATTGGGGAATTGGGGGAGGAGAACAGCATTGGGGACTCAGGGAAGGGGAACAGACAAGTTGCTGTCTTTTTGTTCTTCAGTCTAGGTGTGGAAGACGTTGCTTCACTGGCCCATGTTGGTATCATCATTGCGCTCTTCCCGGATGAGGCAGATCAGTCGCTGGTTTCTGGATGGTCGCTCAGTGCAGCTATTGGCAGCTCACACCGGCTGCCAGCCACTCACACTGGCTACCGCCCACTCACTGTAGCCTGTGGCAGCCCACTGCAGCAGGGGCTGCAGCCTACACCGTCACCAGGCTGGGGCTCGCACAGCCCAGCTCCAGGTGGAGCTGTTGTTAGCTGTAGAGGGCAGTGTCACTGGCCCTCATGTGTGGGATCCGAACCGGGGCCGCTGGCATCCCAAAACCAGCTCTTAACCAATGGCCACTTGGCCGGCCCTATTTTCTCTAATTTTTAACACATCCCTGCAAAGTACTACTGTCCTGATTTCACAGAATAGGAAATTAGGCAGATATAAATTAAAAATCTTGGCCAATACCTTTGAGTGTCAAAATGCCAGAGCCAGAACTTGAACTTACGTCAGTTTTACTCCAAAATATAAACTCTCTTCTCTACGCACACTGGCCTTCTATATACAATAAGGTTAGTGAGTATTAAAGATGATTGTGTAACAGTCTTTATCAGAATAAAATATTCTAATGCATCATCAGAATTATTAAATCAGATCTGAGTGCTCACCTCTTTTAAGACTGATTTAAAATGGGATCTTCCTGTTTTCTGGCACCATGTTTTTTCAGACGGTCCGTATCGAAGCTGATTCCTTCTGCTTATGACTTCCGCTTTCAGCTTTGGGGGTTCCCCTTCCATAACGAATACCAGTTTTACATCCATTAGTGTTAAATATGAGATACGAAAAAATAAGTTCCTGAAATGTAAAAATTAGTATATTCATCATATATTGATAGCAAAAGTCAACATAGCAGTATGACATAATGGCAAGAACATTAGACTAGTATCTAAAGGGTTATAGGCAATAACATTTTATTACGATTTCATTTTCACCGGCCTGAGAAACCACTGAATGTTCTTAAGCAAGGGAGATGTATGATTATTCCACTTGCAGTGTGGAAAATGGTCTGGAGGTGGAGGAGGCTGACGGTGGAAGAGGAGAAGCTGGTGGGGATGCTATTTCAGCAGTACAGAGGAGAGAGTGGGTTGACACCCACTGAGGAGATCCCTCGGGACATCGAGAGAAGTTAGGACTACAAAGTTTATTTTGGAAGTATAACTGGCATGACTTCCTGATGGATTGGACATGGGGCTGGGTAAGACAGGGAGAGAGAATGGCTCCCCCATTTCTGGTTTATGGTCACCGAAGCATCCAAGTGGGTATGTTAAATAGGCGGCTAGGTATGTGATCTGGAGCTCAAAAGGTAAGAGACACAAATTTACATTAATATAGAGATGACAGATCTAGACACATTCATATACTTCAGAATCTCAAAATGTAAAACAACAAAAGAAACAAAACCAAGACATCAATTACTTATGCAATCATACATTTATATTCTAAGAACTTTTGCTGTACCTGAGGTGGGGCTTCACAACTGTTCCCATCATTTTTTTGACTGTCTGTGCTTCACACACCCAGAGACTCAGATCGACGGCAATAGATTTCCCACCGAGACTATGCAAGTGGATGTGCTGCTTAACAGGCTCCAAAATCTGCCACAAGTCATTCACTCCCATTCTGGATATTATCTGCTGTTATTCAAAATACACTTTCAAAAAATTGTTAAAAGATACAGAAGTTCAGAACAGGAATTCAAAAAACATATGATGAGCTAGTTTCAGGTAATTCACAACTAGAGGATTCCCCTTATTTCTTCCTTAGTCTGTTTTTTGGAATGAATCAAAAACACCTGAAACATTGAAAATGGTGGTAAATGACTTAACTGGCTACAAAAATACTGAGGCAGGTAAATGTATTAAAAGTTATTTGCAGATTGCAGTATGCTAAATTTATCCCTAAAATCCACTCATATCACCAAATATGGGTTTCTCTATAGTACTGGAAAATGAAGTTATTTTTAAATGTAATATAACTCAAATATCAATGGTTCCCCTTGTCCCTCCTCATTCTTTCCTATTCTTTTCTATGTCCTCTTTAGCAATGGCCAAGAAAAAAAATTTTCATGTGGCAGCCTTAATATTGTATGAAATTTAGAAAATAAAGGAAAAAATTACCCCCCAAAAAATTTTTGTGATAATTGGCTTTGTTCGTTAATAACAAGAGCTAACAAATTCGAGATGGGTTAAACACAGGGAGGCTATAAATCATATATACTCTCTTGAGAATTCACTCCTTTATTTACATGCCTAAAGGGGGAATGGGAACTAGCCTCTATTATAAGAAGAAGAAACAAAACAATAGCAACAACAACAAAAAAAAAAACAAAAGCAAGGAAGCATGCAAACAAACCAAAGAAAAAAAAACAAGAGGTTAATGAAGGAAAACTCTGATGAAGAAAGAAAATGCAGACTTGGAGGAATATGGAATTATGTTTTTAAAAAGAGCATTGAGGGGCGGCAGGTTAGCTCAGCTGGTTAGAGTGCAGTGTGCATAACACCAACGTTGGTTGCCGGTTCGATACCCACATGGGCCACTGAGTTGTACCCTCCACGACTAGATTGAAACTACTAGACTTGTAGCTGATGGGTCCTGGAAAAACACAGTTCCCCAATAAAATTAAAAACAAACAAACAAACAAAAAAACAGCATTGACTGGCTTTTTAATTGCAAGGTCACACATGTTCATTGTGGAAAAATAAAATATCTTTTAAAAGAAATAAAAATGTTTATAAATCACCTATATGTGGTATGATTAAAAAAATACACTGAATGTTTAAAAATTTATTACAGTAAAAGACACACTGCCATTAATCCCTCTCAAAATACTCCCTCTCGCTTCTAACACACTTATCCCATCATTCTTGCCACTTTCTGAAGCAATTCTGGAAGTCCTCTTTTGTGTCTTTAGTTGCACTGTCAGTGACTGCCTCGATGTCCTGAATCGATTCAAAACATTTACCTTTCATGGTCATTTTGACTTTGGGGAAGGGCCAGAAGTCGCATGATGCCAGATCCAGTGAATAAGGTGGATGAGGACACACTGTAATGTTTTTATTTGACAGAAATTGCCGTACCAGAAGCAATGTGTGATGCAAAGTGTTGTCATGATAGAAGATGAAACTGTTTGCTCATTTCTCAGGTCATTTTCTATGCACATAGTTTCTTAAACACTCTAATAAGCCCTTATAAGATTCAGAGTTCACCATAGTGTTCCTGGGTACAAACTCAGCTCGCACCAATCCATCAGAGTCAAAAAACAATTACGAGTAACATCACCTTGATGTTGTATCTTGATTGACGGCTTTTTTCGCACAGAGTACTGGACGATTTCCATTGAGAACTCTTAACCTTGGTCTCAGGATCATAACCATAGACCCAAGTTTCATCTCCCGTGATGACATGTCCTAAAAAGCTGGAATGTGAAGTGGTGTGATCACACAACTCCAACAAAACTGACAAATACTGTAGCTTTTTGTCTGACAGTCAAAGCCCATGGAATAAATTTCACTCACTAGCCTCCTGTTCAAATCTGTTGTTAAAATGCTTTGAATGGAACTATAAGAGATGTTCAGATCCTCAGAAATTTCCCTAAGTCAATCACTTGTTTGATCAAATCACTTCGCTTACATTTTCAACATTCTCTTAGGTTTTAGATGTCTAAGGGCATCCTGATCTCTCCTCATCTTCAATCGATTCACAACCATTAGAAAATTGCTCGAGCCACTTGTAAACCATCAAAAATGCTCACTGCAGCATCACCATAAACTAATTTTACATTTCATGTGTTTCTTTAGCACTTTTTGCAGTTTGAAACAAAACATCACGTGAATGCGTTATTTGTGATCCATTATTTACATCATACTTTAAAAAAAACAAACAACTTCTCTCAACCCTAGTTCACACCCAACTGACTGCACTGTTCTTGATTTCAACAGCTCTCCTTAAAACTGTTTCACCCTTCGTCTTTCCTAAATATTCAGGTGCTTAGGCTAAAAACCTAGTCATTTGTTATTCTTTTCTTTATTTTGCTCTCCAACAGCAATTTGATCAACAAGTATTCTATCTCCAAAAATCTATACTAAGTCTCCATTTCTAATGATACTCTTCTCCTACTGCCTATATATGACTGCAATAGTCTCCATAGTACTGGCCTTCTGCTTCTAGTAGTTCTTACTACCCTCCACCCCACACAATCCTTCTCCCCATAGAAGCCAGAGTGATGTTGTTTAAAAACCTAAAACATTAAAATCATCACCTCTCTGGTAATGGATAGTGAATTTCCTTCAAGGTGACAAAACCTCTGTTTGTCACAGATAATTTACTTCTTCATATATCATGCTATCTTACAGCCAGTTGTAAAATGCAAAAATAGATAGAATAAAAATATAAAATAACATAAACTTTCTCAATGTAATGTATTCTTTTAAAATACTATTTTAGGAGTATCTTCAGTAGATCTACAACAGAAGTTGTTTAAGTTACTTTTAAAAACCACTCATGCTCTGAAAATCACTCACAAAAGCAGAATGTTAAAAAGAATATACCTCAATAGTTCTGAAAGGATCAAATTATGTGAAATGTATATTGTATGAAAAATAACACAACGTATTTTAAGAATGCAGTTAAAACAAAATGTCTTATTTCCATAATCTACTGTTTTTCATTCCTTGTCACTTTCTTTGTACCAGCCCTCCTCTGAAGTGATATTAAGTAGAAATGGTAAGATTGTAAAAGCATATAAAGTTCTAAAAAGGGACAGAATGCATCAGCCTTTCAGACATTCAAGTACAACTACACTCAAAGACAGAACAGACGGTTCTTTCATGAGGTCACGATCAACCTGCCAAGGTTATGGAAAATAGCTCAGCATTAAGTAAAATTTAAAAATACTGTACATATCAAACTCATCCAAAACTATGTATAATTTTGTTTTGTTTTTTAATTTTTAATACGATGAAGTTTGAAATTTTCGTGGTGTGAGATCTGGTTAATCTCTATTCATATCTTTTATAATGTAATAATTTTATTGACATCAATATGATCATCACACAATATGAGCACTCAATGTATATTAAATATAAAAATAGATTTTAACATTCACAATTCTTAAGAATTACTGTGACGCAAGAATACTATGTGAATCAACAAGTCAGAATAACTCATAACAAATAACTTTATAACTTACTAGTGGCTTCAGTTTATTTAGTTCAGTGATAGTGCTGGACTTGTAATAGGAAACCTAGGATTTTGGTCTTGGATACACCACTGACTAGCTGTATAACCTTGATAAGATATTTAACAGATCTTCAAAATGAGAGGTATTAAACCAGATATCCTTTGAATCTTAAACCAGATATCCTCTGAATCTTATGACCAATTTTGGTAGCTTGGTACTAACACAAAAACAAAAACCCAGTCACTCCTTTTTGGACATTATTACTTGATAGAAAGAACACAAATTTCTGATTTAAAGAAAGAACTTAAAAATCCACTTCAGGTTAAAACAAAAACAAATCCTTTGATGTAACCATATGGTGCCCATAAATCAATTTATGTGCCTAAACTTCCTTAAAACCTAATAAGGTTTTATTGGTTAATTATAAAACTGAATGAGGTGAGAAAAGCACAAAACCTTGCTAATTTCACTAATGCATCAAATTTAAAGACCATAAAAAGAGGTCAGTGGTTTGATTTATGCACAAATACACATTGTATCAAACCAAACGTTTTCCAAATTTTTAAGCAAAAACATTAGGAAGAAAATTTATTTTAACAATAAAGTGTGAGATACACTACATTACCTTCTTCCCATTTAGAGGACTACAATTTCATGTAAAGATTGGTAAATGGTGTCAAGTTTAACTTCAGTACAGAATTGTCCTGTATGGGATTTACCACCTAACTTCACTAATGAACGCTTTTTTTTTTTTTAATTACTTCATCAGTTTTATTTTCATATGAATTTAAACGCTTAAGTATATAACTCAGGCTTGACTTTCTGGTTATTAAATAAATGTTTATTAAATGCCTACTATTTAACATATTCCTCTAGGTGCTGGAGATACAACAATGAAAGAACAAGCATGGCATTTAAGGACCTTAATTGAGTGAGACTAAAGATAAAAAGCGAATTATAACAACGTGATACGTACAGGCACAGAAGCAAGGAGAGTGAACTATACAGAGAACATAGAAAAAGGGGTCCCTTAGCTGCAGGCATCCAGGAAGGCTCCTAGCGGAGTGGCATCCGGACAGAAACCTGCCAACGTTTCCCCTTGGTCACCAACCAGGCCCCCTTAGGCCAGGTGCAGTGTATTTTGACTGTCATACTTATTATATAAAGGAAGGGCCACACTAAGAATATGATATATATATTTGCTACCTTTGGAAATAAAAGGGGTGGGTTTGGTGGAGGGCATTTCAATGCTGGAGCCCAGACGTGTGACATCCATGCATTTGGAGGCAGAGCGGGGTGACTGCACAGGCCACTCTTCCCCCTGTAGACAGGCAGCTAGAGAGGAGATGGACTAGATGTGGAGCCACGTGAAACCTGTGTCCAGACACTGACGGCCAAGTGGGACTGAGAAGGGCGCTGCGAGCCAAGGCAAGGGGCTTGAACTCCATGCGTCCTGATGCGTGTGAAGGGCGTGCACAGTACAGGCTTAGCGCTGGGCAAATACACACACCGAGTGCCTCAAGGGAACTGCTGCAACGGAAGGGTTTTCAAAACACGACGCTAACACTGAAGCAGAGGCGTCCCGCGCGGGGACACGGAGGGCCGCGAACAGGCGTGGGAGTCGGCCCCACGCGCGCCCGGGGGAAGCGCGTCCCAGGCCCGGGGGCCTGGGCGGAGGCGGCGGGCGCCCTCCCCGCGGTGCTCAGAGGGGACGCGACCATGGAGCCCGACCCTGACCCGCGCGGCCAGGACGCCCGCGGGACTTACCCGGACAGCCCTTTCTCCCTCCGTCCTTCACCGCTTTAGCCTCAATCCTAACTAGTGCTGCCTCCAAGTTTCTGAATTTTCTCAAAATAAAAGTTGTCAAAAGAAAGAAAAGAGGAAGCACTTCCTGCTCCCGTTCCCACGCAGAGACACGCGCGCGGCACTTGGCGCGCGGGCCCGGGAAGCGCCCGCCGGCACGTTAAATTCCGCGCCTCCGCGCGCCTGGCCCCGCCTCTTCCGGGAAGTGCCCGCCCGCTTTCCGGGTGCGGGGCGCGCGCGCCGGCCGGCCGGCCCCCTGGACGCATGCGTGCGGCGGCCGCGGGGGCTCCGAGTCCTCCTCCCTTTCACTCAGGCAAAGCTACCCCCCCGCCCCGTCCCAGCCTGCGTCGCGCCGCCGCCTAGCCCGACCCTCGGACCCCTGCGCCCCGACCGCCCAGCCGCACTTCCGGCCCCGCCTGGAGGCGAGCGGTGCGAGCCTGCGAAGCGCGCAGGCGCGGGCGGGGCCCGGCGGGGGGCGGGGCGAGCGCAGGCGCGGAGCGTCCGCAGTGGGCGCCGGGCCGCCGGGTGCTGCGATCTCCCGCCGCCAGCGTTCCGTGCCCGGCGGGCCCACGGCGTGCAGCCGAGGCCGAGACGCCCGCAGCGTGGCGTGCGGGTCCTGCTGCGCCGCGGCGGCCCCGCCGGTCGGGTTCCTCGGGGAGCCGGCGACTTGTTGGAGGTAGGCTGCGGGCGCGCCTCGCGCTTCCCGCCCCGGGTCCGCCCCCCGCGCCGCCCCGGAGCTGACTGCCCCCGCCCGCCACTGGCCCCCGCGGACCTCCGCGCCCTCTCTGCCGCCGCGGGAAACGCGCCGCCCCGCGCCGGGCCCCTCCCGCGGGCGGCTCGCCGACCCCGTCCCGGGCTGCGGGGCCCCCGACCGGCCCCCGACGGCCCCCGGTGCCCTCTGGCTGCGGGAAGCAGCTGGCGGAGGGTCAGGACCGGGGTTCAGATTGCGATCGGGAATGGGGCTCCTCCACCAATCTGACGCTAGATAGCCTCGCAAGCAGCAACTTAAGTGTGTGTAAGAGACCCGTGCACACCCCTTAAATTGCATTTGTTGTTCATTCCCATATAACCTCACAAGCAGCAAACTTAAGTGTGTGTAAGAGATCCATGCACACACATCCCGTAAATTGCATTTGTTGTTAAATCCCAGTGTCATGCACACGAAACCTGGATGTCTAGAAACATTCAATGGTGATGTGGGGAGCTTTCACGGTAGCATTTCTTTCTCTCGTGGAAGTGAGCTGCCGAAGAACCCCGATTGGGACTCCCAAGGGTGGAGACGGGGCTGCAGGACCAACAGGGCTGCACAGAATTTTTTGGGAAAACCTAGAGAAACAGCAATTATTTGGTGTTTCAACCCGCAAGACAAGTTATGTGAGCGCTTATGATGATTCGCCTGAGTGTAGTCCGTGAGTTGGGAGATGAAAAGCGAGTGTTTTTAAAAGACAAGCTCTTCTGGAATGGATATTCAAAAGAAAAAAAAGTCAAACGTTTCTGACTTTTCGATGGCTACTATGTAGTCTTTTCAAGTATCCAAAGGCCTATGCAATGGCCTGGGATGGTTCCCTGGGGGTGTGGGTGGGGAAGGGACCATGTTAGAACTGCTACTTAGATTGACTGTATCTCATGCTATTACTGTATGAAATACACAAGGAATCATTTTATGTTGCAATGTGTAGTCAAGATTTCTTTTCCTGAATGGATGCAAGTCCAAAAATCTTTGGAGATCATTAAGCTGTTGCTTGAAACTATGTTTTTTATATAAGACAGAACCAGTGTTATGGGACCCTGGCCAAGTACATACCACTTCTTTTACGTTTCAGTTCCTTTTCTGTAATTGGAGAAAATAACATCGTACGTAATTCACAGAATTTTAAAATATATTGAGTAGGGGAGTAGAGTGAAAGAGGTAGTTACTTTAGTTACCTCTCTGGATCTATCTGTAATTAGTATGAAGCATTTATTGAGCCTGGCAAAAAAGTTAAGAACAAATGACATACTAAAGTTGTTACAGTAAAAAATAGGTTTTATTCCCCAAAGGTTTATTTTACTGAGTGCCTAAGATGTAGAATTTTATATAAAACCTGCCTGAATCTTGACTATCATTTTTAGACCTAAGTTAGGAAAATCAATCTAAGCTGCACTTGGCTTACTTTCAGGAATTAATAAGTAACACAATTTTACCATAATAGTATGCGTTATATTTAAGGCATATTTAAATATCACAGTTCTATCTACACGCATACTCAAATGTCCAGATGACTGCAGGTCAAGTGTAGTCACATATTAATGTTAGCATTTTTGATGCATTAATGAGATACATCTTTTCTTACTCAGCATACTTCCCCTGGTAAACAAATGCAGACTAATTTCTGTAGCTTTCTTACCTCTACTCCCCAAATCACCTCTACTGCAGAGTACATTTTACTGCCTACTGGCCTCTCCATCTCAGTATCCTAGGAGCACTTCCTACTCAGTGTTTTCAAACAAAATAAATGCATTATTTATCTTCCCTCCTTGCCAAACCTGTTTCGTCTACTTATAGTGGCATTTAGCATTAAGTGAGAGTATTGTTTCTGAAAATTAAACACAAAATATGTTCCTTAATTCTGATATTTTTGTAAAGAAACAAATATTAAAAACTATGAAGAGCTTTGTGGGTGTCTTGAAAATCTCAGAGAGGTTTTTTCCCCCCCTTTTTGTGTATTCCAGAATATTTAAAAGTATTTTGGGGTGGAGGGGCATCTGGAAGCAATTTTACTGTTTTAGCCATATCTAACTCTCAAGACATTCGTGTGTTTTTAAAAATCCATTACCATGAAGTTACAAAGTGATCCCTATTTTAAAAGGTAGGATCCTTCACTGTCTGTTAGATGTGTGTTACCATGGCAACCTAATAGCAAACTGCAAATCCCAGGCTAAGCACAGCAAATAAAAAAACATTGTCGTGTAGCGCACTATCTTCTGTGTACTATGGCATCTTACATTCATGGTAAGAAGCTTACCACACTTCCCTTTGTGTACTTCTCTCCCAAATTGACTTGAAAAACTGCCGTTTTGTATTAATGATAGAATACTAAAATCAGTCAGCTAATGTCTGAGTGCCCGCTAACTGCAAGATCATGTGTTAGGCATTAATAAAACAGTATCTAAAAGGCGTTTAATATTGTGAAAACCAGAAAGTGATGGTTCTTCTTTGCTCTTCTACAATAAATTAATTACTACTCAGCAACTGAGAAGGGAATAGCGGATAGGTGGGAGCGAAGAAAGTGTTGGGGGAAAGTGGCCTGGTGGTATTCTAGGGAGTATAAATTAGCAACAAGCCCAAACTGACATACATGGATTCTTGTTATTACATCTTTTGAGAAATACATTTGATTTTCAAGTTTTGAGCTGTGGAAGAGATTCAAAGTAAACATTAAATTATTTGTGAGGAAAAATGTTGACTGTTATGTACTCCGACCTCTAATGCTAATTTTGTCTCGAAAGGCATTTGTTTAGGTTAAATGTCCTTTGGATGTTAACTAATATACCTTTTAAATGATATTTAATTTATCACGGTAAGTTCGGTCCTTCATTGCCTTCAGGATAGGATAAAGTCCAAGTTTTTTCATATTGTTGACAACAGTTGGTCTCAATATTTAATATGCTTATAAATCATCTCAGACCTTAGAATGAAGATTCTGGTTCCCGTGGTTTAGGGTGGGGCCTGAGATGCTGGATGCCTAACATACTCTAGGAGATGAAGTGCTACTTGCTGGTCCTTGGAGAACACTTTGCATGTCAAGACTGCAAGTCATTCTCGCTGCTCTAACTTCCTTGCTTGCTAGCTATGCCTTGTAAATTTATGGGGCAGTGTCATGGACTTGCTTATAGAATTCCCTACAGCAGCAGTTTGCAAAGTGAGACTCGAACATCTATGAGACTCTTTCTCAGGGTCTACAAGGTCAAAATTATTTCATAATAATGATAAGGTGCTATTGTCTTTTTTGCTTTGATTCACTTACGAGTGTACAGTGGAATTTTCCAGAGGCTATGAGGTGTGATGACGTCATTGCTCTGATGACTGATGGAAATGCGCACTTGTGTGTTTTTTGTTTTAAAAGTTTTTCAGTTATAATATGGTAAATATTGATAGATACAATCATAAGCTCTTTGAGTTCCATAGCACCTTTTAAGACACCATCTTTAAGAACTGCTGCCCTATAGTATTGGGCCATGGACACAGGGACTTGATCTGGAAGTTTACCAGAGCTCTTTCCTTAGTGGCAGTGTCTGCTGAGCCCGAGTGGGAGTTTCAGCTCCCCACATGTCACCATAGACATTGTAGTGGTGGAGCCTCCTTACCTGTGTGGGCACCATGCAAGGGGGAGTGGGAGTAAGTAGCACTTTATTACAGTATGGTGGGTGGATGTCTAGTCTCTCTAGGTGGTCTCTGCTGAAGCCATTTTCATGGCTCCCTACTTGGCCTACCTAGCCTTCTCAGATAGGAGCCCATTTGGGATGTAGAGATGCCTCTTTACAGGCCTCCCCAGGGGGGAAGTCCAGATTACCCACTTGGCCTTTGCTGGCATGGAGAGACGGTGGGGGCGGCAGTGTTTTCAGTGGTATTTGGCTTGAGTAGAGCAATTAGTGCCTGCAAGGTTTCTGTCTTGTTAGGCTGTCCTTTTCTGGACCTTTGGTTAGAGAGAACAAAGCTTTCATTAGTCCCCCCACATACTCCCACTTCCCCACACCTGTTGGTGTTTCGGCAGTTGCTGTCTTCTCCAACTCTGGGATATTTGAAGCAAAACAAAAACTCAGGAAACTAACCAAGGTGTCCTTCGTTGGGTGCTGAGATCCCTAGTCAATTTGCCTCCTCTTTCAGGGTCCTTTACATTTGTTTTATGCATAATTTCTAAGGTTTTTAGTTTTACTAAGCAAGAGGAATACGGAAAGATACACCTATTCTGTCTTCCTGGAAGTGGAAGTCTCTGATTGCTTCTTTTTGACTTGCACTGTGGGAGAACTCTAGCCCCACTACATATCCCTTATATTTGGTTGTATAAAAATTTATGAATAGGGCCGGCCAAGTGGCGCTTGGGAAGCCAGCGGCCCCAGTTTGGTCCCACATATGAGGGCCAGTGACACTGCCCTCAAAAAAAAAAAAATTATGAATAAACAGTATAATATTCCCCTTAAAGAGAAACTAAATTTGGTAAAGCAAAGAACTCATGTTTAGAGGAAATGTTTAAGATTTCATTAAACAGAATTTGCATGAAGGGAGTCATGACTACAGTTGAAAATTTTACAAAACGGCAATTTTGTGTAGTAAATTTGGGGCTTTATAATATCAATATTTTGAAAAATAAAATTATGGAAAAAATGATTCAGGAAGATATAGTAAACCCGTAAAAATCAGTATACAAAATAGAAATTAAAATGATTTCATAAACTTAACTTTAAAAGTGTCCACTATGTAATAGCTTTACTCCTAGTTCTTTCTCACTTTCAAAAAACATTCAAGTGTTATGCCATAGACGTGATATCAGAGTATTAAAAAGATGGAGAAATTTCCCACTTCACTTAATGAATTGTCATAGCAATCTTGTCAAATATGGTTCCCCAAAATAGTTGCTCCACAATATGTATAGATATTTGATATTTCTGAAATTGGTTCTGTGAGTATAAGTTTGGAAAGCAGTGGTTAAAAAAAAAAAAAAGAATCACTGTATGACTCTCTCTCCCTCGCCCTCCCTTTCTCACATTCCTCCTCTAGTCCCTGTTCTGTTTCTGTCCAGCTACTTTCTGCCCCACTCCCCAGCCTTCCACCCTCCCTGCACACACATAAGCTTAAGACTGGCTTTCTGCCCTGTGATGCATGTCGTATCTTCTAGGGAGGACTGACTAGAATCTTTCAGTTGAAATTCATGAGAAAGAAACTCTCAGTTATTCTACTGCTGCCCAGGTACCTGGTACAAACGGGGTTGCCGTGGGGGTAGTGCTGAGGGACATTGAAACTAGAACTATTCTCATATCCTTTGCTTGTATGTTAGAAAGTTGTGATTATCTATGTCATGTATTTTTCTCCATTGATTCAGGAAACAGTTATTAGGTACCTACCTGTTGAGGTCTTAAATGTACTTTAAAGAGAAAAATGAAAGCAGCAGTCAAAGTAGTTTCAATCACATTTAGTTTCAATCACAGACCAACAGCTTTGAGTTGAGGTGCAGTATTAGTAAGTTTAGAAAATCTTGTGTTATTTTAAATATATTTTCTAGGTATAAATTTTCTAGTCTATCAGTAAAAAAAATAGACAATCAGGATGGGTTTTCTTTAGGGAATAATTAAGGGAAACTACTGGTGTTAGGCCACACTGCTTCAAAATATGCTGCTTTGGGGAAATAATTTACAGTTGAAAGTTTTGTCTGATTCATTATGACTTTATAACTCGTAAAAGTTGGATGATTGCCCTGGAATAATTTTAGAAGGCATTTTGCCATCTCTATTCATAGATCTAGGAAACTAGAAACCACAGTTACACAAAATCTTTTACCTTTTGTGAGTTTAGGAGTCAAAACATTTAGGTAAGTCCATATCTGTAAAGTCATGGCCATGAGTAATTGAAATAAAATCAGCTAGTGAAACACATACAGATAATTCAAAGGACACACAAATTTATTAGTCTGACATGTCTCCCTGGGCTAAAATCAAGGCAGCAGCAGGGCTGTATTCCTTTCTGGACACTCCAGGGGAGAATGTTTCCTGGCCTTTCTTTGTTTTTCTGTCTTTTTTTTTTTTTTTTTTTTTCTCATTTTAGCTTGAGACATCCTGCCACCTGTTGGCATCTCAGCTCAGGCTGGGCATCGAACTGCTATTGCTCAGAGCTCAGCTCACATTCTTGAGTGAGCTCTTAACCAGTTGAGCCATTCGGCCAGCCCTCCTGGCTTTTTTTTAGCTTATGGATCCCTTCCTCCATACAAATGATATTTTTACTTTTTTATTTTTAAGTGAAAATGAATGAACACAGTACATAAAACTTACGTCTGGTTTATTTTCATTTTAACATATATGGAACAGTCATATGGATGATGTACTTGATTTCCTTTATTGTTACTATAATATTGTAATATTTGTTCAGACCTGATGGCCAAAAGAAAGGAAGATAATTTCTTCTCTCCTGAAAATGCCAAAAGACCAAGACATGAAGAGCTGGAGGAATCTGATAAAGATGACGATGAAGATGAATGTGCACCTTTCATTAATGGTACTTCTGCTTTGGTAAGCACAAAATTACAAAATTATGGGGGTGGTTTTGTTTTTAAGATTTTTTATTGGGTAATTGGGGGAGGGAACAGCGTTGGGGAATCGGGGAAGGGGAACAGACAAGTTGCCGTCCTTTTGTTCTTCAGTCTAGTTGTGGAGGATGTCTCTTCACTGGCCCATGTTGGTATTGTGATATTGTGCTCTTCCCGGCTGAGGAAAGATCGGTCGCTGGCCATTGGACGGCTGCTCAGTGGCGGCTGCCGGCTGCCCGCCACTTGTGGTAGCTTACAGCAGCCCACTGTAGTAGGGGCTGCAGGCTAGCTGTCACCAGCAACTCACAGCAGCCCAGCTCCAGGTCAAGCTGTTATTTACCATCTTAGCTGCAGAGGGCGCAGCGTCACTGGCCCATGTGGGCTCCAAACTGGGGTCCTGCTGCTCCAAGCTGGCGTCCCAAGCCAGCTCTTAACCAATGAGCCACTTGGCCACCCCCGACAAAATTATGGTTTGTGATTAGCATGTTTCTCGTGTCTGTATGGTGTATATGTCATACTCTCAACTCAATATCAGGAATAGCAGTATGATTTTTAAAAAGCTGAAGTAAAATAACCTGACTAATTTTGAAGGTTTTGTTAATTAGAAAAAATGAGTACGGAAAATAGTGATACAAAGAGCAGGTTTTTTGGAAAGATCAATAAAATTGACAAACCTGTAATGAAACTGAAAAGGGGGAAAAAAAGAGAAAATACACAAATGTCCAATATCAGGAATGAAACAGTAGCTATAATACAGATTCTGCAAACGTCAAAAGGACAATAAGGTAATACTGTTTACAACTCTACACGCATAAATTTCATAACTTAAATAGAGTGGACCAGTTCCTTTAAAAGTGCAAACTACTACAGTTTGCCCAATATGAAATAGATAATGTGAATCACTTTACAAGTATTAATGAAATTCATTGTTTAAAAACTCCTGTTAAAGAAACCTTCATGCCCAGTTGTTTTGACTGGAAAATTGTACCTAACATTTTAAGAAAAATGAATATGAATTATACATAGTTGTTTCTAGAAAATAGAAGGGGAGGAAACACTTTCCAATTCCAAAAGCAGACAAAGAGGGTACTAGAAAAGCAAACTACATTATACCTCATGGATACAGACAGAAAAATCCCTAACATAATATTAGCAAATAGAATTCAGCAATATATAAAAAGAATTACACACCATGATCGAGTAGGGGTTTTTCTAGGCATGCAAGTCCAGTTTAGTATTTGAATATCAGTCAGTGTAATTCACCATTTTAACAGGCTAAAGAAGAAAAATCACATGATCACATAACTTGATGCAGAAAAAGCAGTTGACAAAATTGAACACCATTCATGATTAAAATTCTCAGAAAGTAGGAATAGAGGGGAATTTCCTCAGTGTGATAAACAACATTGACAAAAGAACATACAGCTCGTATCATATTTAATGGTAAAACACTGAACTGTCTTTTTTCCTACAATCAGGAACCAGACAAGGATGTCTGTTTGCATCACTCTTATTTAAAATAGTGCTGGACAATCTAGCCAGCATAATAAAGCAAGAAAGAAAATAAAAATGTATACAAGTTAGAAAGGAAAAATAAAACTCTATTTGCAAATGGACTGATTGTCTACATAGAGAATCTCAAGGAATTAAAGAAAAACCCCTTAGAACTAATAAGTGCATTTAGCAAGGTTGCAAAATATAAGATAAACAATTTTTTAAAGTCATTTGTCACTAGCATTGAACACAGCAGCACGAAAATTCAAAATATGATACCATTTACAATCACTCAAAAAATGAAATACTTAGGTGTAAATCTAACAAAATACGTGCAGGACTTATATGCTGAAAACTATACAATGTTGATGAATTGAATCAAAGAAGACCTAAATAAATGGAGAGACCTGCTACCTACCGTACAACCCAGTATTTGTCTCAGAGAAATGAAGATTTACCTTCACACAAAAATCTATACATGAATGCTTATCCAGCTTTGTTTGTAATAACCAATACTGTAACAAAATGTCATTTGTCGAGCAAATGTTTAGACAGACTAGTATATCCATACCATGGATTATTACCTTATCAATAAAAAGCTGTGAGCTGCTGATAATAGGCAACAATAGACAATCACGCTGAGTGACAAAAACCAATCTCAGAAGGTTACATTCTATTTATTCCATTTATGTAAACACTCTTGAAATTGACAGTGTTACAGAAATGGAGACCAGATTAGTGGGCCAGGGGTTAAGGACGGAATATGTTGGGTGGGATGTGGATGTGGCTCTAAATGGGCAACATGAGGGATCCTTTGGTGATGGCACCATTCTCTATCCTGACTGTATCAGCTCCAGTATCCTGGATGTGCTGTGGTGCTGTGGTTGTCAAGATGTTACTGTGGGCAGAAACTGGGGAAAGGGGTCATGGTATGTCTGTATTATTTCTTACAACTGCTTCGGAATCTACCCTTAGATCAAAACAAAAAAACATTAAAAAAAAAAAAACTTTCACCATGATTTCTGGTATTCTACCATACAAGGATATAAATGCTTACTGCTGTTTTTTTTTTGTTTTGTTTTGTTTTTAATTGGGGGAGGAGAACAGTGTTGGGGAATTGGGGAAGGGGACCAGCTAAGTTGTTGTTCTTCAATCTTAGTTGTGGAGGGTGCCAGTCGCCATCTGGCTGCCCTTGGCAGCTCATGGCCTTTAAGTTCAAGGAGCTGTATTCAACTTTACTTGTGGGTGGCATAGCCACCATCCCATGCAGGAGTCGAACTGGCAGCCTTGTTGTTAAGAGCATGCACTCTATCCACCGAGCCATCTGGGAAACAGCTCAGCTCAAGGTGCCAAGTTCAGTCTTAGCTGCAGGCCGGCATAGCCCACCATCGATCAGGCAGTCTTGTTAGGAGCACGTGTTCTCACCACCTGAGCCATCCTGCCACCTGTCGTCAGCTCAGCGGCAGCTCAAGTTGGGTGCAGTGTCACTGGCCCATGTGGGATTGAACCAGCGGCCCTGTTCAGAGTTTGTGCCCTTAAGCTAACTCTTAACCAACTGAGCCACTCAGCCAGCCTGCTTACTGCTTTTTAATAAGTGGTGTCCAGAAGAAGAGAGCCCAAGAAACTCTTTACAAAGCTACAGACATTAACTGTTCTCCAAAAAAATTGGAAAGTTTGGTAAAATATGGGTGATTTATTTTGTTATTTCTAATTACAAGGTGTGACCACTGTGTGACAAACTTTTGATTAAAACATTTATAAACCTTCTCTAATTAAATCCTGATATACTGCAATATGGGAATTATTTCTGTTTTACAGATTTAGAAACCATATATTTTTTTTTAGCTGAGCCATCCTGCCACCTATTGGCAGTTCAGCTCCGGCTGGGCATTGAACTGCTGTTGCTCAGAGCTCAGCTTGTACTCTTGAGCGAGTTGAGCTGTTTACCAACTGAGCCACTCAGCCGGCCCTAGAAACCGTATATTCTTTATACATTGCCAAAGTCACATAATTATAATAAGTCATAGACAGAGAAAGTCACAAGAAAAACAGCCTTTACCATTTAAGAACATGTACTCTTTGAAGTATCTATATCACGTTCAGTGTTGAAACCATCCCATCTTTCAGGGGTATTCTACATATGGTTCTATATTTTATGGGAAGCTTCCTTACACCAGTGGTTCTCAAACGGGGATTTTGCCCCCCAGGGGACATTTAGCAATGTCTGGTTATATTTTTGGTTGTCACAGCTGGACAGTGGTTACATACTGGCATCAGGTGTGTAGAGGCTCGGGATGCTGTTAAACATCACGTGGTACACAAAATAGACCGCCTCCTACAGGAAATTATCTGACTCAAAATGCTGGTATTATTTATATCGAGAAACCTGTAATACACTGATGAGAGCCTTTCAGGACTTCAGAATGCATACTTATTCATATAAGGTTCCCACTTAATTTCATCTTACTCATTGATTGAAGTTGATGTCGTTCATTTCTGTGGCTTTTTTCATTGGAAACACTGCTGATCTTTCTCCTGCCAGCACTCACTTGCATGATGATAGTGAGTGAATTAGACAGATTGATTGCTTTCTCCCATTGTTTTTTTTATTAATAGACTGCAGCAGAAGTTGGAATAATTGAGAGCATTCAACTAAAAAACTTCATGTGTCATTCGATGCTTGGACCCTTTAAATTTGGTTCTAATGTCAATTTTGTGGTTGGCAACAATGGAAGTAAGTGCTTTTGCCTTCTTTAACTTTGAGCAGCACTTTGAGATTAAAATGCATTAAGGTTTTTAAATAGGTGATTATTAATGCTGATAAATCTAAGCTTTAGATCTATCTGTAGCTTGTGATCATGTGTATTTTCAGTATTTGCTGCATGTTTTATAGTTTAAGAAAATGAATTAACTCTAGGTTCATTGTTTATACAATAAGGGTAAACATTTCCTGCTTTTGTTTTGAATCCATTTTCATACCATAGAAGAATGGACAAGCTACCTCATTGCGATTGAGGCAGCCCTCTGTCTTCCATCTAGTAATAGTTGTAACAGAACATAAATAAAGTGCATGGGAATCCAAACATGAAAGAAGCGAATTCTCACTCTTGTGGCCATTGAAAGCGTTAAGAGGAAGGGATATTTGTGCTGGGACTTCACTGAAAATGATAGATTCTTTAGGTCTCATTGAGGAAGAAACTGAGATATTCTAGGCAAAGAGTGATCATCAGCCAAAGTTTGGAGGGATAGAAGTAGATGTGTGTAGTGCTTGGTCAGCAACCTCATATGGCTTTGTCATACCATACCTGGTAGGAAGAGGCAGACGCTGGACCATCGAGTAGGTGATACTGTTGAAGATCTGAATGCTATGATAAAGATTTTGGGATTTCATTCAGAAGTCAGTGGGGAACCAATGACAGTTTTTGAGTAAAGTGATAACATGATCAAGATTTGTGAAACAAACTGGCCACGTTGTGGAGAATAGATTAGAAGGGGAAGACACAGGAATTAGAAAGACCAGTTAGGTCGCTTTGGTGACAGACCAGCCAGGCATGAGGTTCCCAGATGGGCTGAGCCAGTCTGCAGGGAGAGGAGGCTTGCCAGGGCCTACGTATGGTAACTGCTGGCACATGAGACTAGGTACATATAGTTCCACAGCCTGTCGAGTTGCTATTTGTTTTCCCTACTCTATATTCAGTCAAGAGAAAAGTATTTTCAGGGGAGAACAGACAAACGGATCAGTGCTACAGGGAGCTCACACGGGACAAGAAGTGAAGACAGACCAGTGGGTTCTGCAGTTAGGTCTTTTGAAAGAGTGATTTTATTAACGAAGCTTAAGAAGAAATACGAGTAGCAGAGGCAGTGAAGTGAGAAGTGAAGGAAAAGGAGAGAGTTAGAATGGGACTTCAAAGGCATTCCAGGAACTAAATTGGGTTAAGCAGTGGTGTATTTTGGTTAATTTGGAGTATATTGAGGAAGATGATGGACTGATAAGAGCTGATTGAATTGAATAGTCATTCATAAAATGCTTACCATATCCTGGGTAATTTTGTAGGTGTTGGAATTTTTATGGTATTTTGTGTCTGTTAGGGTAAAAAGAAGTACACTTTTCAGAGAGCTAACAAATGAATAATATTCAAATTGGTAATAGTTGTCCAGATAGTATATGAAGTATCTATCTGTATGACCAATCATTTTTCATATTTAAGTTCATTCATTAAATATGTCAGTGCCTATTATGGGTAGGTATTAGAGATATAGCACTGAATAAAGTAGACAACATTTCTTGTCCCTATGGAACTTGAATTCAGGGGTTGTTAAAAATAGGTACTGACTTCTAGGAATTTATGGAAAAAGTAAGTTGTAATCAAATTAGAATGTAATAATTAAATGAATTAAATATATATATATAAATAAATATATATATATATAGTTAAATAGGTTATTTAATAGGTTGATGGGCCAAGGTACAGTGGGATGTTTTTAGGTTGGAAAGGTAACCATTTTTCCATTTCCTTATTAGTGGCAAAAATTTAATTCCTAAAATGTACTATTTTTTTCTAATAGCAGTAACTAAATATTTCATGATACATATAACTTTTTTTTTGAGTTTGCTGCTTTGGCACTGGAAGAAAATTATAACTTAAGTAGAATACTTTTAGGGTTAGTCTAATTCACGTTTTCATTCAGAAACCTTTGTCCATCAAATTGTAGGAGTGAGCCTTTTCTATTTTCTCTCTCCTTAATGAATGTGATTTCTTCAATACCTGTCTCCTTAGGTGGGAAGAGTGCAGTACTTACAGCTCTCATAGTTGGTCTTGGTGGAAAAGCAATCGCCACTAATAGAGGATCTTCTTTAAAAGGTTTTGTGAAAGATGGACAGAAGTAAGTGCTTGCTTTCTACATGTATTTTTCAGATCTTTAGTAAGAAGCAGCTACTTTAGATTTCTGGTTCATATAGACATTACTGGAAATGAATTGGCTTCTCAGAATGGAAGCCGAGGTATCACATCTTTTCATTCTTTTCTCTTGCCTCCCATTGCCAGCTTGGCTCACTGTTGCCTGTTCTCATCGAAAAGAAAGCTTGTGTAAATTATTGCCATGAGCCTGCCTACCTACACTCTTGTTTCTGTTACCTTTCTGGAAGAACAAGCATTGATAAATACATGTACTTGTATTTAAAGGAATATTTGTACACATTGGGCTTTCCTGACTCTTGATCCAAACCCAGCCACATTGATCTGACACAGTCGAAAACAGAGTCTGTGACCAGCTAGGGTGTCCTTGCACAAAATCTCGCCTCTTGCTCTTTAAGAATTCAAAAAAAGTATTCCATTCTCTGTCTCTTTATTTTCTATCCTTTACCCAGGTGTTCACAAGTGAGTTTCATTTGAGGACCACAATCACCAGTCAGTTTGTGGTCCATCTTGACAGTTGGTGAATGGTCATATAACTGCCCTCTTTGGCTTTACATTTATATTTCTTTTTCATAGTTTGCCATCACATAACTATATGGCAATTGCCCAGTTTACACCTTCATAGACTCATCGCCTTTTGCCCATTAGGAGCTCTCTTCAGGATGATGTTCTTATTCTTTTTAATACTGCCTCAGGTAGCTGTGCAGGGACCGTTTCTCCTGACAACTAGACCTCCAGGCTCGGTCACAACTCCCAGAGTGAGGCTGCTTCCACTGCTCATTCCTCTTTCACAGGCCTGGTGCCCAGAACATGGGGCACTTTCATAATTAGCAGCTATGCCTTTTTTCTCATATAACAGACTTTCCTCTGCTCAGTGTTATATCCATTTAATTTCTCCCATTTGATTACCAAAAAAATAGAACAAGGACAAGATGTGAATCAGGATTGTGGGTATTTTTATGTATCTCTCAGAAACCTGTCAGCTGATGGCTGTTGGTGTCAGTTCAACACCAACAGGGATTCCCAGTTTAGGGTGTGATGAAGGACCCTTAATTCAGTGCATAACAGCTCAGCTATGATACAGCTCAATTATGAAGCAGCATGGCTATGAGGCAGCCCTGGGGCCAGGCCCCTCTCTGGCTAATCTGCTCATCTCTTCTCTGCCCAGCTCTGCTCTAGCGAGACGCCTTTGGTAGGTGTTTCAGCTCCAGCTGGGGAAATGCAGTCTTCTTCACCTATGTGCTAAGTGCAAGTGTGCTAAGCCAAAGGGGAACTGACTTATATAGACGGAAGTCCCTGCCCCTTGACCTTGATTGGCCCATCCTTATGCACGACTCCAAATCCTTACAGTCTGATTGGTCCAAGAGGCACTGTCCTAATTGGTCAGAATGAAGCCTCTCTGATTGGTTGGTGAAGATGCTGATGAGCTTATAGCTGTGTAGCTCTAATTGGACAGGGAGACCCTTAGTCTATTGGTTGAAATAATATTCCAAAAACTCCTGTATAAGGGTTGGCTCAGATGGCAGGAACACGGTGCAGGCAGGCAGTTCAGTATGGGAGGCAGGCAGCTTAGTGCAGGCTTCTCCCTGGAGTGCAGTTTGCGTGAGAGGCCCCTGTGTAGAAAAGGCTGCTAGGCTGTTTTTTGTTTTTGTTTTGTTTTAATTTGTGCCCAGTTAGCCACTAAGCACATCTTAGTAAGTATCCTCTTTCTCAGGGTCCTCGAACCTTAGGAATCTTAACCTTAAGCAAGGGTTCCAAGTTGACTCAGGATAAGCAGGAAAAAGATACACAGAAAAGCACTCCCCATGCCTTGTGGCCTTGAAAAAGAACTATTTGGTAACAATTCTCCAGCATGTTTCCTGTCTCTACTTATCTTACTAGCACTTATCCTAAAGGAGCCGCCGAAGCCCAGTGAGGTCTTCTCTTCCACAGTCCCCAAACAAAATATGTCTGAAGTGAAAAATAAGTTATTTTAACACTTAATAGTCCTAACTTGGTTTCTATTTATTATACTTAACTATGCATTTCTTAATTGTCCAATCACCTAGTCTATCTAGGCAAATAACACATTGATCTTTCAAATAGAAGCTTCAGGAAGAAATTATTGGGTTGTGGGAAAAGTCACAACATATTTTTGCAACAAAAAACAGAAAAAATATGTCATGACTTTTCCGACAACCCAATAGTTTTTCTGTATCATTAAATTTTACCTATATGGCTCAGTTAAATTATATTTTTCCCATTTGGGAAGTACCTGGACCAAAGCAGAAATTCTTTCTGAGACTTGACCTTGGACTATGGCAGGGAGGGAGGGAGAGGAGGAAGGAGGAGGAGGAGGAGACGGGAGGGGAAAGGAAAAAGGAAGCTTACAGAAATCACGAACTTTAGAGGACACTACCTATAGATAGGAATGTTAATAAATTTTAACAAGTTAATAATAGCTAAAACTAGCCTGAGCTCAGTCTCCTTTTTACTGACCTTGTCTGAAAAAGCAGCTGTAAGCAGCTTTTCCAGACGCATTCCTATTGCTGTTCTCATCCCCTTCCTCATTTAAAACGTTTGGCATCTATAAAATTCCCCTTCCTTTATAGCCTCTGATTCTGGCCTCACGTTTTCCCAGTCAGCTCACTGAGCTTTCTCAGCGTCTGTCCTGCATCTGGAGCTGGCTCGCCCGCTTGCCTGAGGAATGGCTGTCAGGCTGACGTGGCTGCGAGGAAGTGCTAAGGGCTCTGCTTCCCCCCATGCCAGATACTGTACTCTCCGCTTGTGCCCTGGGTGTTGGGCTGCCATGGAGATGCTTGCCTAACGTGGTTAGAAGCCAGGGAGCTGCGCCTTGAGACCCGTTACCTGGGGCTTGGCCCTCTGATCGTTCTTGAGCTCTTTTTCAGTGATAACGGGGCCAGTGGATCCATCTCGCAGCGCGTTTCCTCTCACAGGGACCCACGGTCTCGTGCCTCTGGCTTTTCAGCTTTTTCCTGAACATGTGCAGCTCACTGTCCCCTCCTTGGCCTTCCTGATACAGCCCCGGTGAGGTGGGGATCTTTGCACCAGTCCGTTTTGCCATCAGCTGTGGCACTGGGAGTGGGTGATATAGGGATGAAAACTCCTACTCCTGCTATACATTCCTGATTTAGTTAAGGTCATAGAACGTACTACGGCTACCCAGAGAAGGGGCAGACGGGTCACATTTTTACACTGTGTTTTCCTTGTTCCTCTATCACATCGGTGTGTGCTGCTGCCACTTACTTTTGTACAGATGGGTTGTTTTAGAGTTGAGAAAGAAGCCAAATTCCTTCTGTGGCACTCCTTGTTTGCATTGTTCTTAAAGAACTCACAAGGATAGTCTGTCTTTTCATTTAAGCATCTCCCATGTTTACAGACAGTGGGCTCGATGGCCTGTGTCCCAAATGTAGCACCAGCCCCATCAGTACGGTGGGAGGTGGCAGCCAGTGCCCAGCTCAATGGTCCCTCTCCCCTTATGAGCAGTTACTATGAGGCTGTTCTCTTAAGCCTTAATTTTTTGAATAACTTCTTTCTTATATGTATTACATTCATATAGCATTAGGAGGTCAGTGACTTCAAAGTTCTCACAACACTAAAGGTAGCTTTAAAATGCAAGCAGTAACTAGGAAGGAAAATAACAAAGTAGACATTTGCTAATCAAGAGAGATGTTTGATAATTCAGAGAGCAAATATATGTAGTCACTTTATTTAAACCTGTTTTCATGAGGTACATTCACTTAATACTAATTATACTAGCTAATGAAAGAAATACTTTTTGCTCCATATTGTAGCTTGCTGCCCTTCCCCTGCCCTACTTTAGGTAATGGTTTCAACCTTGGCTGTTCATTAAAATCAACTTGTGGATCTTTTAAAACTCCTGTTAATTACAACTTTTCAGGACCATATCTGTCTTCATTGGTTATTGCTGAATAAAACACACACACACACACACACACACACACAAACACAAACACAAACACGCACACGCCGCCCCACTCAGGGTAGCTTTAGAAAAGATTTACCGTAAAGATGCTGGGATAGATACCTTGGAAGATTCCAGGAGGAAGTACAATTGGGTTTCATGAGTGACCAGAAGTGAAAGACGTGAGAACCAAGTTTCTTTTGTCTCTGGGTCTTTCTTTCTTATGTGTCTGGTTTTCTCTCTGTGTCTGTCTCCAGGCCTCTGTCTCCCTCTCCCATCCTTCAGGTCCCTGCTGCAACTCTTCCCATATACCACATCCCCATCTTACCTAATTGGCTGTACTTCTGTCTCGTGCTCCCCTCCCTTCCTTTTTCCCTATGACAAGTGCGTGGGGATGTAAGTGTGTGTCTCTCTCATTGTCTCCGAAGTATGTGTGTTCTTATTGTTCAGCCAAGTTTTTGTCACAGTTTAGATGTGCAGGCATTTATGGCTCATTGCCTTAGTTTGGGCTGTGTGGGGAAGGCAGTGCCCCTGTGTTCTCTGCGTCTCTGACTCACTGTCACTATTTGTGGGTATGTGTCTCTATCAGCCTGCCTGTGTGGTTTCCCAAGAGCTCCTTCTCTCTAGTCTCTGCAGACTTCCTACTTGCTCATCAGAGCGTAGTGCCCCAAATTGGTTTCTCTCATCCCAGAGGCCTCATAACTTAGTAGCTCCAAGGAGTAACCATCTTTCTACTTACTTGAGTTTGTTTTTCAAACTTTTCATTTTGAAATAACTGTAGATTTACCGAAGTGTTATACAGTTTTCCTGTATACCCTTTACCTAATTTTTCTTAATGTTGACCTCTTCAGTAACTGTAGTACTTTCATCAAATCTATGCAGTTAACATTGGTAACATATTGTTAACCAAACTACAGGTCTTTTTTAAATTTGGCCAGTTTTTCTGAATTCGAATTTTTCAATAAAAGAATCTGGCTTAGATGGTATCAGATTTCTTGGTTTAGCTCAGCCCCTGGAGGAGAGGATGGGGACTGATAGGGCTGCTAAGCCCTTTCTGCTAAGGTGCTTGTAAAAAAGAGGGCGGGGAAGCAAGAGCTGAGCAAACCCTTCAGTGTGTCTACTGTAATATCAGGTCACAGTCAAGTTCATCATGGGTGTTTTTTAAGTATCTATTGATGTCCTGTAATAATTTTTTTTCTTTTACAAAAATCTTACTTTAATGGAAGTTAGAATAGAAAAATAAAAATTGATCTTTTTCCCCCTATAATATTAAAATATACATGGCTATGTTTTAAACTTCTTTCAAACTTCAAAAATAATTTCTTTATAACACCGATAAGACTTTCAGAAATTTTGAGATTAGTTTATATTTCTTGGTATCAGATACTTTCATTTTTTTGTGGTCGAGTAATTGAAAAATTAAAGTTCCTTTCCTTGATTCTAACCCTCTTAGAAACTGTTATTACTTCACCATAGTTCTTATTTCATCATTCTTAAAATCCTGCTGTCAGTATGATGCTTTATTATACAGTTTAGACTAGCCAGGCAGTATAATATTGATTATACATTGCTTACAGGAAAGTATATAACTTATGTACTTGATTTGCAACCTAACGAAAGTTAAATGTTTTTTTGTGCAAATGTGGTATTTCTATTGCTAGACTAGTAAATTACTTTTTATAAAGCTTCTCTTATTATCAACTTTAATTTGTTTGTTAGACGTAGTATCTTTAACATCATTCTGTTTTAGCCTATCAGCCCTCAACTGCTGGTGTAAAGCTACTTGTTAGATGAATTAGCCAAGTTACTTGGGAATTCTGAAAATGATAGTACCCTGGTATCACAGTTCCCTGTACCATCATGTGACTTAGCTGAACCTTATTGCTTTAGCTCAGCAGATATCACAATAACACTGCGGAACAGAGGTGATGATGCCTATAAAGCAAATGTGTACGGTGACTCCATAATTGTGCAACAACACATCAGCATGGATGGAAGTCGGTCCTATAAACTAAAAAGTGCAACAGGTTAGTTATGAATATCTTTTCATTTCATACAAAATATCAGTGAATATCCGGTTAAAAAGTTCAGTGGTTGTGCTGGTATTCATGGAAAGGGCGCTTCTTGTCTCTTGAAACCTGTTCCTTGTAAGGTGATTGGTCAGTCGCATCTATGTATATACATTCAGATATTGCACATAGTTGTGCCACAGGACATTTCTGTAGCAAAACCATGGTTAGCAGATTTGGGGTTTGTTTGAAACAGGCTATGCCGTTTTGTTCTCATCTGCAGACCTCCTGTCACCTCTATAGTTTCTATCACATGTGGAGTGAAAAGAGATGGTTAGCAAAAGGTGGGAAAGGATGTAAAGGAAGAGGAGTTGAGTGTGAGCTGAAGAGATAGATGAGAATGAACAGAAAATGGGTAACTACGGGAAGAGGAGAAGACCGGTCACTGCATCCGTGCCTCTCCGTCCTGTGTGTACATGTGTCGTGATTAGTGTATCACCCAGTTCACTCAGACGTGTGTATATTCAGTGGTACCTTTCTTCAAGACAAGGAAGAGTAATTCATCTTTATGCTTATAAATAATGGCTCTTTTTTTCCTGTATTATTGCCCTAGAAACAATCTGGTCATTTTATGTTTCTCATAACTAGGCACCATGGTTTCTACTAAGAAAGAAGAGCTGGTTGCAATTCTTGATCATTTCAACATACAGGTAATTGCTAAATTTGTGTTTCTGGTTCATTAATTCACCTGGTTACTTTGTGTGATTTTCTTTGTTGTCTAGAAGGAATTAAATTAGCCTCATCTGAGTAGATTGAACACAGAAAGAATATGTATAACCATTATTAGTGAAGTTCCTTAAAATTTAGTAGAATTTTCAATACATAGCACTATTACTCTAATACCTGTAATTTGATAGAGCAGTCCAGAACCACCTAGTCCATACCCGTGTGTGCTAAAATACATGTTTATAAGAGCTGAAAGTTACTTTGCTTTGTGCTCTCCTAGTCAGAATGGCATCAGTTTCCTAAACTCAGTTGCTAAATTCTTATAGAAATTTATTCTAGAAAGATAAAGTATTTCTTTATGTATTTTGGAGATATTGGTCATACCTGTAGGAGACAAGCAGAAAGAGTCCTTTCTGTTAAAGACATTTTGACTAAATAATTGGAAGTAGGGCACGTAGAGTCCTATACCATTAGCACTGGACTTGTCTTTGGCAGGCTTCTAATCCAGACCCTTTATTTTGTAGGTGAGAAATTGGGAGCCTGAAAAAGTATATTTGCACTTCAGGTTGTCTAGGCGTGGTTACTGGTGGCTCCTCGATTGGGAGCCAGGCATCCTTGCGTTCTAATGCCCTATCCGTTTCACCACCCTGCTTCATTCCAGGGCTAAAAGCACCAAGACTAGTCACCAGGGTAAAGGAACAGTTACAAGGCTGGGTCTCTTTCCCAGTCTGCTTTAGAACAACATTGTCCAGAAAAACTTTTCTGTGACAGTAGAAATAGTCTGTGCGATTTTGTTGTGCAATGGGGTAGGTAGGCTCTGGAGCACCTGAAGTGAGAAAACATTGAGAAATCAGATTTTTTATTTTATTTAATTTTCCTTTATTATTTAAACAGTCACACGTGGCTACCAGCATTCATATCAGACAACACAGTTTTAGAAAAATCATTATTAAAATTTGAAGAAAAGGAGATACAGCAAATACATTTGAGACTAGAATGCAAGAATTTGTTAAGCAAAATCAGGAAAACCAAAAGTTAAGAGTTCATAGACTCCTGGGTACAGGGAGCATCTTGAAGGGAGGGCATCCAGTATAGCTTTCCCCCTCCGTACTTACCTGGTGGTGAAATCACCTGTACCTGAGGCTTATTCCCTCTGTGGGCTGCTGTGTTTATTGGAAAGTTCTTATTACAGGAAAAGTTGAATAAATCTTGTTTTTCTAAGCTCCCACTTCCTTAGGGAATGTAAAACATGTTTATTCTCTTTTGAAATATTTGATGATTATTATCAGAACTCCTTTAGTCCTCTTCTTGTATGATTCAGTTAACTAAGGTTCAAGTTCATTGATCAAAATACAGAAGGTCTAGAGCTGCACTTACCAGTCGGTACAGTAGCCATTGGCCACATGTGAAATACACACTGGACTTTGAGACTTAATGCAGAGGAATAACTCAATTTTCCTATTGATTAGACGTTAAAATGATAATATTTTGGATATAAAATTAAAACTATATTATTAAAACTAATTTTACCTCTTTTTATATTTTTGATGTAGCTACTAGAAATTTTAAAATTGTATGTGTGGTTTGCATTATATTTCCATTTGGACAGTGCTGCTCTAAGAAGGAGGGGAATATTTAATGTCTTCAGGTGTCTGGTTATATTTGTCTCCTGTGATTCCTCTTTTTATCTTTTCTAGGCAGTTTACCTGTTTGTGCTTGCTCCAGGGTCTCAATAGGTAAAGCTGCAAGATTCTTAAATAATTCCTAGAGTAGAGTAGGAACTAGGAACTCCATTTCAGAAATAATGAAAAGGATGTGGAGAAAAGATACCAACTTTGGGGAAAGCCCTGAATCCCAAGTTGGTGGTAAGAAGCCTGTCACTAAAGCTAGTGTATTAGATCTTACATTTAAGAAGTCGGATGCAGAGTGAAGTTAAGATGCAGGGCAGGCCTTGTAAAAAATATGTGGCTGTCAGAGCCTGGTCTACCTTTATAATAGGAAAAATGTCATAGGTAGAAGTTTCTTTCTAACTGCATGTTTTATTAGAAGGGAAAACCCAAATTTTTACTTAAAAGGAAGATTTTAACCATCAGTATACTAACAAAGTGCAATTGATATTTTACAGATGGTAAAATGAAGGCGTTTAAAACTGTTTTCATTTATACCAGTCTTACATTTCTATAATTTACAAACAGGATTATTTTCTAACATAAGTTACTTTGTATTAACACCAGAGATACAGAACATAAAACTCTGAACATTTTTGAAACACATTATCTTTTTTAAAAAGCTTTTTCAACTATAGTTTGAGCTGTTGCTGTACTTTACTGTTACCTTAAATAATTGTATGAATTTGTTAGCCAAAGATGGTTTAATTTAAGCAATGGCTTATTTAAAATTATTCCCCCCTCCAAAATATAGAAATGACTCCAGTACTTCCATTTGTTTTACAATGTCATCATGAGAAATAACAATAAACAGGGAATTAGAAAAATTACTGTAAGAAAAATAAATAATACTTGTCATCATAATTCTGATGAAAAAGTCGAACCAAGTTGGATGTTTATTGGGTTGCCGGAAAAAGTCATGACGCATGACAGATGGCACCAGTTCATTTTTGGAAGTACTAGAATCAGTCGCATCTATGTTATTCCTATGTCATTTGACAGTGGACAGTTCTAGCTTCATTCTTTAAAAAAATGAGCAATTTAGTTGAGTTTTGGAGATTTCACAACAAGTTGAAGATGAAAGACCAAACTGTGCATTTTTGCCATACTTTACTGTTTTACTTCCATAAAGGGAAGAACGTGCATGTCAAGCTTGTGAAAAGTTGCATAAAGTTTACGGTGACAATGCTCTCCAAGGACGTCAGTTCCAACGATGGTTCACGAAATTCTGTGCTGGTGATTTTGGTCTCAATGACGCTCCTTGGTCAGGGAGGCCCACCAAGGTTGATGACAACAAAATAAAAGGCATTGATCAAGTCAAACTCATGTTACACTACATGAAAGATTGCAGAAACATTGAACATCCATTATTCAAGTGTTCACCACCACCTGAAGAAGCTGGGATACGTAAGCAAGCTCAATATTTGGGTTCTGCATGAACTCAAAGAAGTTCATTTGACAGTGCATATAAACATCTGCGATATGCTCATTAAACGTGAAGAAAACGATTCTTTTTTGAAGTGACTGATAACTGGTGATGAGAAGTGGATTGTTTACAACACTAGTGTGCAAACAGTCTTGGTCCCGATGTGATGATTTGCCTCATATGACATTGAAAGCAGACATTCATCAGAGGAGGGTTATGCTCTCAGTGTGGTAGGATTTTAAAGGTGTCATGTTTTTCGAGCTCCTACCAAGCAACCAAACAATTCGAATGTGTACTGTTGGCAATTGGACAATTTGAACGAGTCCATCATCCAGAAATGTCCAGAGCTTGTTAATTGTAAAGGAGTTGTGTTCCATCTCAACAATGCGAGACCACACACAAGTTTGATCACCCGTCAAAAATGATTGGAGCTTGGATGGGGTGTGTTGCCACACCCACCATACTCGCCAGACCTTGTGCCATCAGACTTCCATTTGTTTCGCTCTCTTCAAAACTCTTTGCATGGTATAATGTTCAACTCAGATGAAGCACTTTGTTCAGTTTTTTGCAAATAAAGACAGGTTCCTTCTATGAATGAGGAATTATGAAGCTCACTGAAGTTGGCAAAAGATTATCGAACAAAACGAGCAATATATCATTGATTGCTCTTTGTTCTTTATATAAATAAATGACCTTTGGAAAACATAGACAAAATACATCGTGACTTTTCCAACAACCCAATATATTTGGAGAAACTGGCTTGCCCAAAGCTCCGTAGGCAGGTAGAGACAGCCCAAACCAGAGCTCAAGTCAGCTGACAACCCGTAGGGCTTTTTCCTTAGTGTCATCCGATGGGTAACCAGTGGCATAGCGTAGGGGTGAACTCTATAAAATGGATGAAAGAAATAAAAACTTTCTACAATATTTCTTCAGAGAATTCTTGTGCTTGTGCCTTCATGTAATGGCAGAATATTTAACTTTGAGTGTAGTATTTATTTTAGTATCATGAAATACTGAAACATTTTTTCTGCGTTATAACAGTTTTTCTTTGTATATTTACCCTAAAACTATAATTTGTGGCTAGTACTTAGCCTTCCTGATGGCATCATAGGTCAGTTGTGTATTTCAGTTCATTTATCTTTAAGTCAGTAAGGCGAAATATTCAAAAATAACCGTTTTTTTGTTTGTTTTAGGTGGATAATCCGGTTTCTGTTTTAACACAAGAGATGAGCAAGCAGTTTTTGCAGTCTAAAAATGAGGGAGACAAATACAAAGTAAGGAGCTCCAAGTAAATAAATATAAACTTAATAAAAGAACATATTTATCTATTGAGCATATATATTAAACATAATTCCTGTTCATAATAAATATTGAGGTGTTTTTTTTTTATTAAGTTACTTATTTAAAGTAATATTGTAAGGCTAATTTAGGAAATTGTTAAGTAAGATGGTAAATTAACATTACCAAAATGTTAAATTTTTTGGTAAATCCTTTTTTTCCTTTTCTGGCTTTTAATTCTAAGGGAGAATGGATTATTATTTCCCAAGGAAATACAAAGGAATAATTGCCCACACATACATAATAACTTTGAAACCTTAAACCATGCACTAAGATCAAGGATACAAATGTTTTCTCTGCTTTCATCTTTGTTTAAAGGATGGAAGAATCAGTGAAAATGAGCTTTCAAAATGTATTACTCTCACACCAAAGTCTTCTTTCATGGGGTTTTAAGAGCTTTTGCAAATAAACATGTAGATGTGAACAGAGTAGGTTAAATACATTTTGGCTCTGAAATAAGACATGGTCTTTGTGTTTATGTGTATGTGCTTAAGTATGTTTTTCATGTCTTTTTTACATAATTGGTCTAAAAGTTTTGGAGACCAAATGTTTTTTTACAGTTTCATGGAAATTTGCAAACCCCTCTTTTTCTCATTGTTGAAACAGTTCTTCATGAAAGCAACCCAACTTGAACAGATGAAGGAAGATTATTCATACATTATGGAAACAAAAGAAAGAACAAAGGATCAGATAAGTCAAGGAGAAGAGGTTTGTAGACACTTAATGCAAACATTTTTGAGATCAGTCAAATTCCTATAGGTCTTATAAATGATATTATAAAATTATATGCCTATATATAGATATCTACATTTTTTATAGCACTCTATGAAGTATATGAAGTGTGGCATTTATATTCAGGGTATTTATTTGCATTTACTTTTTGTTTTGTGATAATGATTATGTACATGTCTTGCTTCTTCTGTTAGACTCTAAACTAGAGGGCAGGGCAGTGTCTTACATAGATTCTTTGATGTATGGCTCATGGTTCTACAATAAGATGTCACTAATTCCTACTGTCTGTAATTTAAAAACTATAATATTTCTTTTGATGGGAAAATAAGCACAAGCCTCAAGCTGATATTAAATATAACATGCATTTGTAATTACATATGGTAGATGACTTTCTTTACAGTAGTAAACAGTTAACATTCATTAAGCGCTGATAGCTTGGTGGCAGCTGTCACGTCGGTACTCGCAAGCTTGGCAGCTGTGCAAATCTGCTTGAATTAGAAAACACTCAAACCAATGGGACTTACTTAAATTTGTTTTTACATCTGCTATACTTTGTTCTTATACTTCCTTCTTCAGATTCTTGTCTGATAGTTAGAGACCTTATGTCTGACACTCAGAGACCTCAAAGTCACAAGGCTTACATTTCAGCTGTTCATCCAGTACACTAAGTCCCAAGAATTTTTTTTTTAAAACTTTATAGGGAACAGTGTGTTTTTTCAGGGAACAGTGTGTCTTTTCCAGGACCCATCAGCTCCAAGTCAAGTAGTTGTTTCAATCTAGTTGCGAAGGGTGTAGCTCTCTGGCCAATGTGGGAATCAAACTGGCAACCCTGTTGCTCAGAGCATGCACTCTAACCAACTGAGCCACCCAGCCACCCCCAAGAATTTTTGCCTGATTCTCTCTTGTTCGTGTTGTTATTTAGTCAGTTTTATACAACCAGCTCTCAGCAGCTCCTTACCTTCTTCTTCTCTGGTTGAATTGTACCAGTGATTGACCCAGATCAAATTCATTGGCCTTTACACTGACCTTTTCACTTCTGAGTTTCTGAGGACATATTTAAAATTTGATCTATAGTTGCATGGCTCATCAAGTGGAAAGTCAAAAAGCAAGGATGAGTATATTTATTTTTACTCCCCAGATTATCCCTTCAAAGCTGGTATGTAGGAGTGTGCAAGGAGACACTGTAAACCACAGAATTAACATAGAATACTTCCTGGGAGTGTTAATGTCATTATTAGGGGGAGGAAATATTTGCATATTCAATCAAATGTACATAGTATATGTTACATTTAGTATTTTAAAAATAGTAAATCATGACTTGGAAGAAATTTGTTTGCTTCAGACTGCTTAGGTTTCAGCACCCACTTTCTCCATGACATACTTGATCATCAATGATTAAAGATACTTAGATTATGACTTTTAAGTACTTCCCTATGTCATGCTGCAGAGTTCCTTATGTAAAAGATACACTTAATAAGAACTTTATTTCACAATTAAATATCCTGTGTTGCTATACAGAAAGAATAAATGTAACGAGAACGATAATGAAGGTATTATCATTGTCCAAAGAGATGATGATGACGTAAATTATCATTGTCTGAAAAGATGACAATGTAAATTAGGGTAGTGGCAGTAGTAATGGAGAGAAGAGTTTTGAAATGATTTGGGAAGATGTTATATAATAATAGAGGGGTAAAGTTGAGAGAGAAGAGACATCAAGTGTGACAGAATGACCTGCACTTTAATGACCTGAGCAGTAGAATAAGTTTCAGATAGGAAATTTTGGGAGAGAAACCAGTTTTCCTTTTCTTTTAAGAAAGATGATGAATTCCATTTGGAGCACATTAGTTTTGGTGTCCTTATAAAGCATCCAAGTGGGAACCTGGATATGTGAGTTAGGAATGCAGAAGTCAAGTCTGGCCTCTAAAAATTTGGGAGCCATGAGTACATTATTGGTATCTAAGCCACAGAAATGATTTAGATTGCTGAAGAAGAGAAGAAAGTGGGCCCAGGCCAGGCCTGAGCCATGGGAAATCCTCATGGAAGCCGTAGAAGCCAGGGAAGAGGGAATTTGAGAAGGAGGTAGTTGCGACTGTATTGAATGTGCAAACACCACAGGGATTGATGGCTATTCAACTGTACTTAGTGCCATCAGCTTGATAGATGTCTGTGGCAAGATGAGTTTCATCAGTGATGAAAACAGAAGCCAGATTTATGGGGCTGAAAATGGGAGGAAATGGAAGAGAGAATTTTCATGAAACATGGAAAGCGGGTTTTGTTTGTAAGTGGGAAAGATATGTGAGTAAAGATTTAAATATGATAAAGGAAAGGAGTCAGTGAAGATGAAAACAAAGATGAAAAGATGAGATGAAAAGTCAGCTAATTTACATCTCCTGACGAGGCAGAAGGGGATGGTAAGATCCAGAAGACAGGTAGGAAATAAGGACTGGACTTGAGTATAATGAAGCCACCTCTTGGGCCGGCCGAGTGGCTCAGTTGGTTAAAAGCTTGCTCAAGAGTGCGAGCTCTGAGCAACAGTGTGAGCTCTGAGCAATAGTGTTGCCAGTTTGATTCCTGGCCTGAGCTAAACTGCCAACAGGTTAAAAAAAAAAAAAAATGAAGCCACCTCTTTGTAGCAGAAGGAAGAGGTGACGGCTTTAGATTTATAAATAAGGTTGTTGTAAGTTGGAGAGCTTGTCCCTCTAATGGCTGCTAAATTCTCTGAAGTAGGAGACAGGGAAAATGAATGAGGGCTTCGTGTGGCCGAGGGTTATGAGGTTTGAAGAGATTAATAATGGATTGAAATAATCCTGGAGAATGGGAAAGTGCCTTGGATAGGGAAACATAGTAAGATGTACAATGCAAGGCCCTAGTTGAATGTGTGCACATGAACAAGGGGGCGAGGCTGTCTCCCCTGGTGTACAGAATATAAAGTCTAGGAGCCACTTCAGAAACTGGCCTGATGTCATGTTTAATATTTGTTTGATAATTTTATTTATTAATTATTAAGAGAGAACTCATATAAGAAGAATTACACTTTACTTGATTTTTTGGAAATAAATTTCTTCTGGGCCTTTTGTTATGTTTGGAGTGGGTACTGGTCTTCTTTGCCTGTAAGAACAAATCAATCTGTGTATCAGATGTGGAACAAAAAGAAAATGGGAGACAGTGTTGTGATTTTTCTGTATTGTGTGGTCTTAACCCTTTTATTTCTTTATTCTTCATCTAAAGAGTATGTGGCCATTTTTATAGCACAGAAATTAACAAAATTATTACACCTAGTAAAAGTATACCAGAGAACCAAAAATATTTTTATTTTTGCCTTAAAGAAATCATTTTCTAGCAAATTTTAGTACTTGTTTAGTACTTGTTTAGGCAGTGTATTCAAAAGAGATACATTTGTAAAAGGTCTTGTCTTTCCAGTGTTAATAAGAAAAACATCCTTTTTTCTTTAAAGCGACTTATTGAACTGAGGCACCAGTGTGTAGAGAAAGAAGAACGTTTTCAAATTATTGCTGGTTTAAGTACAATGAAGACTGATTTAGAAAACTTAAAACGTGAAATGGCTTGGGCAGTGGTAATTTTCACTTAATTATTTATTCACATATATTCGCATTACACAGACTATATTTGGGTACACTTAGCGATTTGCGGTATTATTTCTTTTTAGGTCAATGAAATTGAGAAACAATTGAATGCTGTCAGAGATAATGTCAAAATTGGAGAAGATCGTGCTGCTAGATTTGACAGGAAAATGGAAGAACAGCAGGTGATTTGTTTTTTTATACAGGTTTAGTAGGTCGAATCTTGAAATTGCTGATAGTGGACTATCTATGACCTACCAAAGTAGCATTTTCAACCTATATATTTATCTGTATTTGAATTTATCAAATGAAGCCAACCTAAACTTTTGTTGAGGGACTGTTGTGGTGACTCTCTTTCAGAAGAGTCCACTGTTTGGATGTCATTGACCTATTGAGGTTGGTGATGCAGAACTACTAATTTCATGAGTGTGGACAAGGGTACTTCGTTACCAACTAGAAATTCTAGACCTTGAAGCTTCTCCTCTCTTGGTTTCATGAAGGAGTAGAAGCATAGAAAGGCTTGAGGAGTAAAGGAGTGCTAGGATAACCGTGAATTAGAATAGCATGAAAGTTAAGTGTCATGAAGTGTAAGATTTCAGAACTGAACACAATGCCCAGAGTTTGCTAATGGAACTTTGAGGGAACTGAATTTTGAGGCCCAGAACTATCAGAGGATTTCATATGGGTAGAGCCCATGTGGGATAAGTTGTTAGGTCTGTTAAGGTCAATTTCAACCTGACACCTAAGAAGAGCCCAGGTGGAAACTGTGTTATTTATTTAAGATTCGAGAAAACCACAGTCTTCTACTTAGGCCTTAGAGGTCAAAGTTGGTTGAGTGATAAATAAGGGCAGTAATTTTCTGTTGAGGTTCTCCACGTGAACCTTTTTACCATATGGCAGATCCACTCTTTATACTCACCTTTCCATTCTTGTTTTAAACAGCTTTATTGAGATCTAATTCATAAACCATTGACTTCACCCATGGGAAGTTTAGTTCCGTGGCTTGTTAGTGTGCTCAGGGGCATACAGTACAGGAGTGGAACTCCTCCCACTCCTGGCCCCGCTCCTCCCACTCCTGGCCCCGCTCCTCCCACTCCTGGCCTCGCTCCTCCCACTCCTGGCCCCGCTCCTCCCACTCCTGGCCCCGCTCCTCCCACTCCTGGCCCCGCTCCTCCCACTCCTGGCCTCCCTTCTCCCACTTCTGGCCCCGCTCCTCCCACTCCTGGCCCCGCTCCTCCCACTCCTGGCCCCGCTCCTCCCACTCCTGGCCCCGCTCCTCCCACTCCTGGCCCCGCTCCTCCCACTCCTGGCCCCGCTCCTCCCACTTCTGGCCCCGCTCCTCCCACTCCTGGCCCCGCTCCTCCCACTCCTGGCCCCGCTCCTCCCACTCCTGGCCCCGCTCCTCCCACTCCTGGCCTCCCTCCTCCCACTCCTGGCCCCGCTCCTCCCACTCCTGGCCCCGCTCCTCCCACTCCTGGCCCCGCTCCTCCCACTCCTGGCCCCGCTCCTCCCACTCCTGGCCTCGCTCCTCCCACTCCTGGCCCCGCTCCTCCCACTCCTGGCCCCGCTCCTCCCACTCCTGGCCTCGCTCCTCCCTCTCCTGGCCTCGCTCCTCCCACTCCTGGCCTCCCCTGTCTGATTAGCAGTCTCCCTTGCTCACCTGGCCGACTTACCTCCCAGTTCTTGTTCTCCGTAGGAGCTTCGGGCACCTAAGCTTGGCATTCGTATAGGATGTGATCCTCCCACCTTGCTTCTCTTGTCTGCCCCCAAGATAAGCAGATATGTCTTTTTCTTTTAAGGGTAATGACATTAGCCCATCAAAGATAATAGATGAGTCTGTAAAAATAACAGAAATGCTTAAGATAGGACATTTGCTTAGTGATCTCTGGGCTGATTATTTTACTCCTCCTTCAGGTAGTAAATGGAAGTTGAACCCCGCTCACTTCTCTCGGCTCACATTTTCATGACTGAGAGAATATTCTGAAATTTTCCCCAAATTCTTCCCAGTCTCATTTCTTAACTTGTCCTAGGGAAAGGCCTTAAGTTACTTTCCCTGTAGATACTCCCCTGTCTGCACATGGAGACCAGTTGAGTAGTAGATGCTTACCTTTTTTCCAACTGTGAAAAGGAGGATCTTGACACTTGGTTACACTTAGTTCTGTGGCTGTTTGTGCAACTTAAGTGTTTGGACACTCAATGCAGAAATTTCTGGAGGTTGAGGACTACCTTATATTTATATCCTTCCCACCATGCCTTACACAAAACCTTTCACATAATATTTGCTTGGTTATTGAATATAGAATGACTATTGAATAGAAGGTTTCTGAAGAAATACTGTCTAAAGAGGACTTAAACTTGTGTTAACCTAATTTAAAACTGAAAATATATAAATTATGCTTAGTTTGTATAACACCTAGAACAACTTCCAATCTTTATAAAAAACATTATATTATCAGTGTTTTCATTATTAATGTTTTCATAGAACTTCGTTATCGTTCTGTATACTGCTTCCTGAATATCCTACATATTGACAATTCTCTCATCTGTATCTCTTATTCAAATGTTTATCCCGAGCATTTGATTCAAATATCTTTCTTCACATCTTTACTTACATGTTCCGGACACTTTAAACCTAGCATGTCTGGCTGAATAGCTGTGACAGAGACAATATGACTCACAAATCCTGTAATATACTATTTGGCTCTTTCTAGAAAAAGTTTGCTGATCCCTGATCTAAGTTGTTCTCATATTTGTCCTTTCTAATCCATTCTATTGTCAGTGCCCCATGTTGGCCCCTACTTGTTTTTGCTTCAGAATATTATATTAACTACTTCCTAGAACATTTCCTTCAATTTTTCCCTCCACCCTGCCTTTCAAGTGTTTCCAAAGTGATTGAATGTACAGATATAGTCATATCTTGTCCCCCTATTGTCGGAGGGTTAAGTTGTAAGCTGATCCTTGGAATTCAAAACCCTTCTACCCTGTCGTCTCATCTCCCACCACCACCTTCTCAGCTTAAGCTCTGGAAAGATTTTTATTCTTAAAATGGTTATTAACCCCTTTTTATGTGCTTCTCCATCTGCCTCTAACACCTTTCCCCAAGTTTTCTTCCAGTGCATTTTGATTAATCTTTCAAGCACAGCTCAAATGCTATTTGTTCTTTGAAGGCATTCCTGACTTTTTTCTGGCAAACTGTGGGTACTTTTTCTGTGCTCCCGCAATTATAAACAGACATACCCTGCTTCAGCATCACTATTTTCAAACTGTGTGATCAATTTGCATGCCTGTTTCGCTGTTAAATTGTGTCTTTCTTTAATTGTGTACCTTGAAGACAGCTGTTACTATATCTTTGTATTTCAGAAGATGGCACATTTGTTGGAAATGTGGAATTAAAATTTAATTATATTTTAGTAGTTTATGTAATTATGTTTGCTTACCTAATGTCTTGAGTTTAATTAGAGTGAAATTAAGTTTACTATTGGGATGTGAGCTATATGTAATTTAAAAAAATTTTCTCTGTATTGAATAAAATTAAAATAAACTCCCACAATGTTATTTTCTTAAAGGTGAAGCTTAATGAAGCAGAAGAAAAATACAAGGATATTCAAGATAAACTGGAAAAGATTAGTCAAGAGACAAATGCACTGGCACCAGAATGTATGGTATTGAAGGAAGATGTTATTGCTAAGAAAAGGGCCTATAATGAAGCTGAGGTGAGAAGTTTTTCAACCTGGAATATTAATAACTGCATATCAAATATAAACACTGTTGATTTATTTTTTAAAGTAGAGGTTTTGAATAGAGCTACCTTTTGACCCAGCAATTCCACTCCTAGGTATTTATCCTGAAAAAACCAAGACACTTATTCAAAAAAAGTTACGCACCCCGATGTTCATAGCAGCACAATTTACAATAGCTAAGACTTGGAAACAACCAAAATGCCCGTCAGTAGATGACTGGATTAAGAAACTGTGGTATATTTATACAATGGAGTATTACTCCGCTATAAAGAAGAATGAAATCGTGCCATTTGCAATGATATGGATGGACCTAGAGACTATAAGGTTGAGTGAAATAAGTCAGTCAGAGAAGGACAAATACCATATGATCTCACTTATATGTGGAATATGAAAAACTGTATGAATGAGCAAAGTAAACAGAAACTGTCTCATAGATATAGAGGAAAAATCAGGGTTGCTAATTTGGAGAGGATTGGGAATGAGGGAGAAGGGGAAGGGATTAGACAGCAAAAATAGGCAACTACAATATTGCTACTGGGATAGGAAAAACAGTTTGGGGAATATAATTAATAATGTTGTAAATATTCTGTGGAATGTCAGATGATCGTAAGTCTTGTTAGGGAGACCATTTCATGGATGGAGTAGAGGTTTGATCACTGCACTGTATTACTAAAGTGGAGGTGGTATACCTACTGTAATTGAATATATATAGATAGTCACGGGATGTGGATTATACTGTGGAAGAGAGTCAGAGGAAGAGTAATAGATATATATGATATGGGGGGTTGTGGGGTGGTGTATTGGGGGTGGGGGGTTTGTCACTTTGAGGGGTAAAATGTATCACTATTGCACTGTGTTGTACACCTGAAACTATTGGGGGTGGGGAGGTTGTCACTTTGAGGGGTAAAATGTATAACTATTGCACTGTGTTGTACACCTGAAACTAATTAAAAATAAAATAAAATTTAAAATAAATAAATAAATAAATAAATAAACATTCTGGGTTAAATGTCAAAAAAAAAAAAATAAAGTAGAGGTTTTGTAATTGAGTAGAAATCTGTGTTGCTTTTAGACTTTAAAAAATGTAATGGTTTCAAATGTCCATCTATGTACTTCATTTTATATATATATATATATATATATATATATATATATATATTTCTGCAATGTATTTGGACTCTGGTTTGAAGATTTGGCGAAAGTGGACTTGACTGGGATATTTGCTTCTTCAGTTTACTAAACTGTGTCTTTTTTGTTGTAGGTTTTATATAACCGTTCCCTAAATGAGCATAAAGCATTAAAGAAAGATGATGAGCAGCTTTGTAAAAGAATTGAAGAACTGAAAAAAAGGTAACATAGTTACTTTGCAATTTTAATGGTTACCTCATTTTGTAATAAAATAATATAGGTGAAATGGAGTATTATATTTTCTGTTATTATTATTGCTAAAGGAATTTTGTCGCAGTGCTTTATGGTTTGTAAATGTTAGGTTTTTCATTTAACATTTTCCACTTTGATTATTTACTGTTAGTGCTGATCAATCTTTGGAACCTGAGCGGTTGGAAAAGCAAAAAAAAATATCTTGGTTAAAAGAGAAAGTAAAGGCCTTACAAGATCAAGAAAGTTCAGTCAATCAAGAGATCGAACAGTTTCAGCAAGCCATAGAAAAGGACAAAGAAGAACATAATAGAATTAAGTAAGTTTCAACATGCTCAACATGATTTTTTTTCAATTATTTGAAAGCATACGGTTTTGCTTTTTACATCAAGAGAGAAAAATCTTTGTTTGTTCTACGTAACAAGGGGTCTTTTAAAATAATTTTTTCTTTTTCTTTTTTTGGAATTTCTGTAAGAGTTTATTTGAGTCAAACTGATGACATATACTGGGGAGGAAGATCTCAAATGTCCCAAAATCACGTTTTCGAGACTTTGCTTACTTTTGTGGAGTTGGACAACTTCTGGGATTTCTAGTACTCATCAGTATTGTACCTTTTTTTTTTTTTGTGCTAAGTTTTGAGGATTTCTGACTGTTTTTCTCTAGTAACACAGTTATTTTCAGATAAAGACATCTGCTTTTAGATTTTAGGGTAATGGGTTATTCACTGGTGTACAGGTATTGGGGAAAAGCTGAATATTTCTCTGTTTTTTCTACTTTTATTTTTTAGGAGAGAAGAATTAGATGTGAGGCACACACTGAGCTATAATCAGAAGCAACTGAAAGAATTGAAAGATAGTAAAACTGATCGACTGAAACGATTTGGCCCTCACGTTCCAGCTCTTCTTAAAGCAATAGATGATGCTTATCGACGTGGGCAATTTACCTATAAACCTGTCGGCCCCTTAGGTATTTGTCACCATTTAGTCAGATTATAATAAACATTAGAAATGTGTTCTTATTTTCGGTAGAGGGTCTATTGAATCTAGTTTTAAAACTCTGTTAGCAGAGAGCTATGTGGTTGTCTGTGGATTATAATTGTACTTATTTTAAATAGTGCTAAGCATTACCTTAAACTTTGTAACTTTCCTTTTGTGTCTTTAAAGCATAAAATAGTCAAGCAAAAGAGAACTTAGGAAAAGGAAAAGTCATTATAGAATTGAATAATCTGATTCTGATTTTTTCCTGAGCGAATAAGTAAATGAACTAATTTGAATCTAATTGATTAGTAGGAAAATCCAATGACATCACGATATAGTTGAAAGGATACTCACGATCCGAGTTTTATGTAACTTGATAAAATGACTCGTGTTTTTCGTAGTTTCTGGATGGACAACATTGTTTCTCAGTCCTCTTCTGACTGTAAAATCGGGGGTTATTTAATTCTTCCCACATATGCATGACGTTAAAAAAACAAAACAAAACAAAAAAAATAACAGTTGAGTTCTCCTAAAGAGTTATCTCTAATTCTCTACATCATTAGGCGAAAATTATGCTGTAAAATAAGCATATTTTGTTAGTAAAGTACTATATTACTGTATAAGTACAGCATTGCATACTATGTTAAGTATTGTAGTAATGTTTCTTTATTTAAATGATACATACCTTTATGCCTGGATCCATTTCAATGAATAAGGCATTTTTTTTCCTCTCTAAATCTAAAGTTCCAATATTAATCAGTTTTACAGAAAATAATAAAAGACTTCATAAACCGTTTGGCTTGATTTTCAAATCACCATTAAAGGCTGGAATACTATAAACGTACATAGAAAAACCACTGTTGGTTTACATTAGAGTGAGAAAGTTTTTTTCACAGAGTTTGGTGGGTTTTCTGCCCAGTATATTCAGTGCGTATGTGGAGATTTCCCATTCCATTAAAGTAAGATTTGTAATATCATTTAAGCTGCCTTCTTTGAAAATATTTTAAAGTCATTATGAGCTATATAGAAAGACAGTTATGAGAATCTTTCACAGTAAGTATTTCTGGGCCCTTTGAGTCATTTTCTCTTGCTTATAGGAGCTTGCATTCACCTCCGGGACCCTGAACTCGCACTGGCAATTGAGTCTTGCTTGAAAGGACTTCTGCAGGCCTACTGCTGCCATGACCATGCTGATGAAAGAGTACTGCAGGCGCTGATGAGAAAGTTTTACTTACCAGGGACCTCACGACCACAGATAATAGTATCTGAGTTTCGGCATGAGATATATGATGTAAGACACAGGTGAGGCATCAGTAATTAAATAACTGTTTCTGGCTTTGCTTAATCATGCACAGGGTCAGAAAGAATTCCAACATTGTTATGTTAACTGTATCATCTGCACTACTGGTTTGTAAAATTTCCTCAAGCCACTTCTTTAATTTCAGATAGGTGAATAAGGGAGATCCTCCCTTCCCTGGAGGTTCTGCCTTTGTGGGAAACAAAGGAGATAGATGGAGTGTGGCTTAGAAATGAGGCTGATGACAGAAATGAAGCAGACAGTGCCAAAGGAAGGGGGTGGGGGCACTGAGGAAGAGCATGGGCGGCGTCCTACAGGGGGCTTCGCAGATTCCTTCCATAAAGAGCCCTCCTTGTTTTCTCCAATGACACTCACAAACCTTCTCAAGGCACAGATACTAATCTGGCCTCTTGGCTAGCTGCTGGCGAGATAGCCACTTTACTGTCAAAAACATCTATATTTTCTTTCTTTTTTTTTTTTTTTTTTGATTAGTTTCAGGTGTACAATAGTGCAATAGTTATACATTTTACCCCTCAAAGTGACAACCCCCCACACCCAATTTACCACCCCACTCCTCTCCCCCATATCATATATATCTATTACTCTTCCTCTAAAACATCTATATTTTCTAATTTGTTTTTTGTCAGCTTTGATAAATTGGATCCTCAGATGAAGATGGTTCAGATGAGGGAGTAATTAAATGTTAGGACATAGGTTAGGGCAGAAGTCACAGAAGAGGGGAAAAAGGATTAGTCTCCTAACTGATGAGCTTGTTAATTGCCTTATAGGCAAATAGAATTTCAAGTGCAAAATGCGTGGGTGCATGACATTATAAATTATTCTGGAAAAAGTAGCGTTTGCATTTTAGATAGGAGGAGAGTAAAAGAGATAGGGCAAAATCAATAACACTTGTTATTTGAACATAAAAGAAGGAAGAATTGGGATGACTGCTAGGTTTCTGGCTGGTGTTGACTGCCTTACAGATGTGCCATCAATTGATTTAGGAGGATAAGGGAAAAGGGGATTTGTCAAAGGCAGATAAGTCCTCTTATGGAATTGTTGATTTTCAACCTTTAGACTAGAAATAGGGATTTGGGAGTTAAGAGTAAAGTGTTTACTTTGTTTGCATGAGAATTTGACCTTATTTTAACTTCTTTTGGGTTGTCGGAGAAGTCATGATGTATTTTTTCTATGTTTTTCATTGCAAAAATGCGTCATGACTTTTCTGACAACCCAATAACTTTGATCCCTGGTCTCTAAAACCTGATGAAAGTGGAATTTCAGATGTGCTGCCAGAGAACATTTAACTAGCGCTACAACATTAGGGAATGTGTTAAACTCTAAAGCTTCCTCATCTGGAAAAAAAAATGGAGAGAATATTCTCTATCTCATATGGTCCCTATAAGAACTAGATGAGCTAATATTTATAATGTTCTTATAACAGTGCCTAGCACCTATTATGGAAATGTTTGCTAGGTAAAGTAAACCTAATCAGATGTTTTCCAGTGTTATCACATTTTTTTTCATTGCTATATTGGTATCTATCATCTACTCACTCATTAATATATATACATAATTAAAGTTTGTTAAGTTAATCCTTATGTATTTTTGTCTCCTAGAGCTGCTTATCATCCTGAGTTCCCAACAGTTCTGACAGCTTTAGAAATAGATAATGCGGTTGTTGCAAATAGCCTAATTGACATGAGAGGCGTAGAGACAGTGCTCCTAATCAAAGTAAGACCAGATGCTTGCTGTAGTTTATGTTATGTAAATATTTTCAAAACTGAAGTTGGTTATATAAATTCCTGTTCCCCTCCTATATCATAGAGTTGTTAGTAGTTCATCATTGTACTTTTGCCTTGTAGGAAGATCTGTAGAATAACATAGAGCTGGTGGATTGTGTGTTTTCTGCCCCACGGAACCTTATAACTTTTAACTATTCTTAACATAATTTTACAAATATATATTGTTTTGATGCATGGAGGTATAAATTTTTTTGTTTATTCTTTCTTGATTGGCTGCCAAATCCATTTTTTATTTACCCTTAGAGATATATGTATAATCAGTCTACTTTTTAAACAAGTACTTTACTTGATATTTTCTGAATTTATTTCCTTAACTTTGATTGCTCTAAAATCAATACTTACTCTTTATCTGTATATGTATTTTTGCATTGTTGGATTAGATCACCATATTGTGTTTCATTTTACTGGCATAAATTTGCTGAGAAGGAACAAGGAAATTCAAAACAGAAATCTGTAATGAAAACAAACATAATAGAGTCTGTTTTTCCTCAATGGAAACTGAGAAGTAATGGTCATTCAAATGTATATACATATTGCAAGTTCATATTGTAATTATTTGAGGGCTTGGCTGCCATGTTTTAGAAGGATACTTGAGAGAAAATAATGACCTTCTGTTGTACAAGTCTGTCCCCAGAGAGGTTAACTGGACCTCCATTGAGCCTAATTCCCTTTTTACTTCTTTCAGGGCTTAAATATTTCTAGGCTTCCTCAGAAAAACTCAGTATATTAATCTTTATTGGAATTTGCTCTTCACTTGCATCATTTCTAGGATGTAAAGTCATTAAAAATAAGATTTGCATGAACTGATTTAAAGTAAATATGTTCATGTGAAATGTTATTTAAAATAATTTTTAATTTTAAGTGTATAGCAATATTAGAATTTAAAATAAAGTATATTGGTTTGTCATAAAACATTTACTACATTATTTTAAAGACGTAATAGTTTTAATTCTTTGAATCTCGAAAGTTGTTTTTCAAGTTCTGTTATATAACTTTGTGGAATTATTTTACTTGAATGTTTAAATAAAAACACTTGCATCTTAAAATAATGGCATACCTGGCATTATTTTGAAATTGTGTGCATCAGAAATGCTTTGGCATAACTTTAAAAGTTGTATCTTTTTCCACTATTTTTTTTAGAATAATTCTGTAGCTCGTGCTGTAATGCAGTCCCAGAAGCCCCCCAAGAATTGTAGAGAAGCTTTTACTGCTGATGGTGACCAAGTTTTTGCAGGACGTTATTATTCGTCGGAATATACAAGACCCAAATTCCTAAGCAGAGATGTGGATTCGGAAATAAGGTTAGTGTTCAGGGTAGCTTTGCTGTATTATTTCCACTGTTTCCTTTGGGGTTCAGTTCCTTTCATATTGCTCTATTAGTAGTTATATCAGTGAAGGATTGTGAGTGATCTGTTTGGTTGTAAAAGATCATTTAGCAGGCTATAGAATTCTAGGTTGACAGTTATTTTTCCATCACCAGTTTGACAACAGTATTCTGGGCAAGGAACACAAAGTGTGTTCCCATGACCAGCTGATCTGCACATTGTTAATTACCTGTCTGCAGGGAGATAAGGAGCTTAACTCAGAATATAAATCATCTCCATCACTCTTGCTGACCCCACAATAAATGTGCCCATTGTTTAGCTCTGCTGCCTTTTCTCAGTGAGAGTACAAGTTTGCTGGTTTCCATTCTGGCTCAAGTTCTGTATTAGGTCTCTCACTGGCAGGTTGAGTTGCACCGTTCTGTAGATCAGCAGGCACATTTGGAACACATGCCTAGGAAAACAGCTGCTAGAGGAGCGAGATGGAGAAGTTGAATGAAAAACAATTAAATGTACTTAATGAGATTTCAAAGCATGCAAAAAGAATTTTTTCGTACGAAAAAAACATGATTTCCCAACCAAGTTAATTCAGTTGATGAATTGATGGGTTGAAACTAGAAGACCTTAAGTAGGAGAACTTGGAGTTATGTAAAAGAAATATCTAGGAAAATTATAAAAGTGAAAGTATTCTAAATGACTTATCCATCTAGGAGAAATGAGAGTTTGATTATAATAAATATATTCAAATAATATTAGTCATTTTATGAGAGCAGCATAATGGGAAGTAACCATAGTTGATATTGGTGTTGTGACAGCCACGCAACATTTTAAATTGACATTGAATCTTTCTGATAAGAGAGTGAAAATTCATATAAATGTGCAAATGCGTCTCTATAAAAATGACCAGTAAAGTGATACATTTTTGTCCTAGAGCCTTGACATTTAAATCCAGCCTTTCTATTATGTGATATTAAAGCAAACATGAGTATAAGTGTACAAGCAGTATCACTGTAGTGTTACCTTGTGTAATTCACACTTTTACTTTCAACAAAAAATGCCTTCTACATTTGTATCTCAAGTCTTAAAAAAAAAGTGTGGCACTTTTTGGAAAGATTATAAATGTATCTCAGCGGCAAATCAGGACCTCAGATTTTAGTGTTTTAATAATAAGGGTTCAAAATTTACATGGCCATTGATATTTGGCTTCATTTTTAGCTGTTAATGTGTAGTGGACAAAGCCTTTGTCTTAAAAACCAGGTGAACATCAGTTTTTAAAACATTGTTTCCCACATTGATAAATTTTATCTATTGAAAATATACCAAGTTCTGATGATATTTAAATGACTTTTCTGTCTTCTGTTTGGTTCTGAACCACTATGATAGTTGTCTGATATTTGGAAGTTAAAAAAACTCATTAGTGTTTTTTTAATACAGAAAAATATAAATTGGAAACAAAAGGAGCTCAAAATCTCATTTCTCCATAGTCCGTATTGATATATTTTTAAACTAATTAAAAGTAATATATGCATATAGGGAGGAAATTGAAACAGTATAGACAAGTATACAATGAAAAGTGAAACCCATGGCTCTTATACCTCTTTCAAAAGTAAAGGAATAGTGTAACAGTTTCTTATATATCGTATTTCCAGAACAGTTTATACACTTATACTAGGTACATATGATTTTTTAAATTGAGATTAATTCACATACCATAAAATTCACTCTATTTTAAAGAGTACAATTTAGAGATTTTTATTATATTCACAAGGTTGTGCAACTATCATCGTTGTCTAATTCCTGAACATTTTTATCACACCGGAAGCAAAACCATACCCATTAGCGATTATTCCCCATTTCCCCCTGCCCCCAGCCTCTGGCAACCACTAGTCTACTTTCAGATTTGTCCTTATGGCTTAGTCTATTCTGGTTGTTTCAGATAAATACAATCATATGCAACCTTTGTATCTGGCTCCTTCCACTTGGTGTCATGTTTTCAAGGTTCATGCATACTGTGCTCTGTATTGTGCATATGGTTTCTATATCTTGCATTTTTTCTCTCAGTATTACATCATGGAAATCTTTCCATGTCAGCACGTTTAGAACTACCTCTTGGTATGGCTGTACCATAATCTGCTTATCCAGCTCCCGACTGGTGGTCATAGGGATTGTCATTTCCTTCTATCATGACAGTGCTGCAATGAGTACACACGTGTATTTTGGCCGACTTTCGAAAGCATATGCATAGCTTAAATTGTTAGCAGTGAAAATGCTTAGTCAAAGGATATGCATTTTTAAATGATTTAATGGTTATTGCCAAATGACTTATTGGTTTATTAATATATAATTTATGGTTCAATTTTAACTATTTAATAATATTAAACAATTGCTAATCTTTTAATACTTATTAAATAGCTTTATTCAAATAGATGATTTAATTTTTAAATTTGATATTATTATGTAAATTGATCATTTAATAGTGTTGCGAAGGACTCTAGAAGGATCCCCCAATTTCCCCTCATATTTGAGTATTTGAAGAACGCTTCTTTATACCCTCATCATCTCAGCACTGACAGATTTCAATTGATGTGAAATGGCTTGGGATTTCAGTGAAGAGGTGATCATTTCTTGTACATAATGCACATAGTGGTTTCTTGGTAGACAAAGGGTTTCAAGTCTTAACAAAAGGTACTGACTTGGTTTTATTATCCTAATGTGGTTTCCTATTATGATAGTACTCACCTGGGGCAAAAGAAATGTGTGAGTAAGCTCTCAAAATAATTACCATTGTAGTTACTGCTTTCCACAAGATCACAAAAAATTATCTGAATTTTTGGATTGTCAAAATACTGTAACATTTTAATATTCTGAAGGATGTTTTTCAGATTTTGTTTTTTTATGTTCTTTAAAATAGATACTGGGTGAGTACCTAATGTGCCAAGCCCTGCTGTATTTTGCAATACAAAAAATTTCTCTCTCCTGAGCTTTTATATTAGCAAGCGGGAGATAGACTATAAGCGAATACTAACTAGATCAGGGTCTAGTGTCGTGGAGACAAATACAGCCGAGTAAGGGCTAGTGAGAAGTGTACAGTTTAGATAGGCTGCTCACTGAACGGAAAGTGTATTCATCCCACACAAACAACTCACACACTGAGCTCAGTTTTCATACATATTTCATTAGGTAGCACATGTTCTTTCTCCATGTAAAAAGTAATTAAAAACAAAAGACAATATGGAACAGAAGTTGTCCTAAAGGAAGTTGTAAAATTTAGCCATTTTGTTGTAAAATTTAGCAAATTTTGTTTATAGAAATTATGTTTGTTCTTTAAATTTATTCTAAATAGTCAGAAAAAGTGTTTAACCACAAAATATCGTCTGTGCTCATTTTGTTGGTTTTTATTTTTGGCTTAGGCTCTAAGTTTCAAAGTTTGTTTACTTGGTAATTTTTTTTTTTTTTTAAGATTTAATTGGGGAATTGGGGGAGGGGAAAAGTGTTGGGGAGTTGCGGAAGAGGACCAGCCAAGTTGTTGCTCTTCAATCTTTGTTGTGGAGGGCACCAGTCACCATCTGGCTTCCCTGTCTGCAGCTTGTGGCCTCTAAGCTCAGGGTGCTGTGTTACAATCTTAGTTGCGGGTGGGCGTAGCCACCATCCCATTCAGGAGTCGAACCCGGCAGCCTTGTTGTTGAGAGCACACGCTCTATCCACTGAGTCATCAGGGCGGCAGCTCAGCTCCAGGGGCCGAGTTCAATCTTTAGTTGCAGGCGAGCATAGCCCACCATTGAACAAGCAGTCTTGTTACACCAGCTGAGCCATCCTGCCACCTCTTGGCAGCTCAGCAACAGCTCAGTAAGGGCGTAGCATTCACTGTCCCATGTGGGAATCGAACCGGTGCTGTTGCTCAGAGCACGTACTCTAAGCCAACTCTTAACCAACTGAGCCACTTGGCCAGTCTAGTAAATTCTTGTGTTTAGCAAAATTACTGTTCGTTAATGAAGGTATAGATTTCTTTATAATAAAATAAACATTTCTTTTGAAATCTTGAGGAACTGTCTTAAATTTTTGCATCTGGCTCCATTTCTACCAGAAATACCATAATTATTCTCCTTTCCTCATTTTTATCATTTATTCAGCTAAGATTTATTGATTTTTTTTCATAATTTTGAGAATTCCAACATGGTAGGACAAATTTAAGGTGCTGTATTATTTTATGTACCCATAAAAAAGTAAATACCATGGACTGAAAGATAATTTTAGAGATGTTAAAATGTGACAAAATATGCATCTTACTGAAATGTGGTGTACACTCTCAACAGAGACGGTTTTAACTTTTTTTGTTTGTTTGTTTTTGGCTGAGCCATCCTGCCACGTGTTGGCAGCTCAGTGGCAGCCCAGCTCGGGCTGGGCATCAAACTGCTGTTGCTCAGAGCTCAGCTCGCACTCTTGAGCAAGGTGTTAACCAACTGAGCCACTCAGCCAGCCCCAAAGAGACGTTTTTATTAACTGCAAAGGCAGTTCCCCTCCACCAGGCACACAGCTTTGGGAGTCAGCTGCTTGGGTCAGTGAGGCAGGAAAAGACAGTGACTCAGCCGGCAGGGGACCCTTCATGGCGTTGGCATCCGCTTCCTTTATCCCCTTCCCTTCTCATTGCCTCTTGTCCTTCCCTTTCACTTAACACGTATTCATAGCATGTATTCACCATCAGTAAGTGGTGCTGACTATGAATTTTATCTTTTCATCCCTCTGTACCTTTGTGCATTTCTGTCCATCCTCTCCTCTAGTTGGTCCAGTTGTTGAAAGCTTGCCAGAGTATAATTCAGTTGTCATTTCTCCCAGACTCACTCTTATGTTCTGTGGCACAACGGACATGGCATGTCGGGTTCACATTTTAATGTTATGGTTTATTTCCTGATTTTTTTTTTTCTTTTTGTTTGATTCCTTCATGTCTTAATTCTGTTTCTACCTCTACCTACCTCTTTGCACAGTGCCTGCGACATGGAAATCATATCGTAAATACTTATTAATGAAATAAGTAAAATTTGACTCCAGTTTAGATGGTTTTTTTGAAGTCTATATTTTCATATTACTCATAACTTGTAGGAATATAGACCTGGTTTAATTGAATAGGGTTTTGCAAATAAGCTGTTAAAAATGAGCTCCTCTTTATAAAGATCTAAAGTATTTTTTATCCTCTTCTCTCTATCAAGCGACTTGGAGAATGAGGTTGAAAATAAGAAGGCCCAGATATTAAGTCTTCAGCAACACCTGTCTGCCCTTGAAAAGGATATTAAACGCAATGAGGAATTTCTTAGACGGTGCCAACTACATTGTAAAGAGATAAAGGTGCAAAATTATATACTTGTTTTTTTTTCTCAACTTATCACTTGCAAGTTATTTTTAAAATCTACCATTCATTTAGTTAGAGGAGTAGTTCTCAGACTTTTTGGCCTCAAGTTTCTTTATATAGTCTTAAAAGAGCTTTCACACATATGTGGGTTTTATCGATCAGTATTTACAAACTTGAAGAATATTTATTAGGTCATTTAAATAATAAACTCGTGTTAACATACCTAACATTTTTATGGAAAATAACTGTTTTCCAAAACTGAAACTATTTAATGAGAAGATTGACATTTTTATATTTTTGTAAATCTATGATAATCTGGCTTCATAAAAGTCAACTGGATTATATCAGCTTTCACAATTGAACTGTTGCAATGTTACACATCATAGAGTTGTGAACCTCCTGTAGACTTGTGAGGAAATGATAGTAAAAATGGTGAATAATGTCTTAGTGTTTAGAATAGTTTTGACCTCATGAACCCCTGAAAGAGTTTCAGAGGCACCTGGGAGGCTCTTGAATTGTACTTTCAGAATCACTAGCTTAGAGTAATCCTTCCATAACTCGAATCTGGATGTTTTAGAAAATTATTTTCTCCATGGATTCAACATTGTCATCGTTTTCAATGTTAAGATGGAGTACTTACATCTCTTTTGCTTGGGAATGGATTAGCAATAAAGGTGATTGTGGCAGACTTTATATATAACTTCCTTTGCTTCATTTAACACTAATGTGTCTCTTTCATGAACTGCAGAAAGTAAACAGTATTGCAGTTCTTGAAAGCAAAGTAGAACCCCTTTTCCAGGCTGTTTATTTTTATTTTTTAATTTATTTTTATGTTACTAAAATCTAAATACTTTTCTTTCAGATGAAAATAAGAAAATGTATTTCCGAAATTCGGGAACTTGAGAATATAGAAGAACACCAGTCTGTAGATATTGCGACCTTGGTAAGATTCTTTTCCGCAATTTAAATTTAATGTTTTAAAGTACGCAAGTGTCATTTAGGTTAATAGCATCTACTCCCAGCTTTTTTTTATGCTTTTAATTGAGGCTCCCTTTTATGATTGCTTTCTCCATTTACAAATAAGGTAGAAACTACCTGATGAATGGCCTTTATGTTCCTTAATGTTTTGCATATATAACTTACATGCATAATCCTTGATTTTGTCTTCTGCTACATGAAATAAAACCTTATCAAAGCTTAATTGCACTCTTAAACAGTGACATTTAAACCAAACTGCCTGCATAGTATTTTTCAGGATTAATTATTATCAGTATTAATGGTTATCTTTTAGTCAGTTGCAGTTGGCCTCAATGCATTGTTTCTTTTTTCCAAGTATAAGGTTTTCATTTTAATTCACCATATATTTACTACTTTAATTTTTTTTCCAGGCAATTGTTTATGACATTCAGCTTAGCTTCTCTGAGTTACAGTAAGCAGTATCTTAGATAGGTTGTAGAGTCTTAGTAAACTGAGTGAATAGTACTGTCAGTGCTGTGCCAGGCAGCATATTAAGTGCTGGGGGATACAGCGATGAACATGACTGATCAAGTCTCTGCACCAGTGGAACTTGACACTAATGAGAATTCACCTTCATTTTTTTATTAGTAATCTTGTTTTCTGTTTTTTATTTTTTTTTTGCTTTAATTCCTTTTATTGATAGACTGTGTTTTTTAAAGATGTGGGCCATGTCTTGTTTATTTTTGCGAACTTAACATCTACCGCACTGTCTGGCACAAGGTAGATATTTATAAATGGTACATTTTGAAAGAAAAGTGAGTAGAGTTATTATTCCTTTTGAGTATGACTTCAAGCTCTAGATAGTTCAACTTGTGTCCTAAATGTCATCCCTGCTGACTTTTCAACCTGTTTTCTTCTATTTCCTAATTTATCATGATGGGCATGAAAATATCCTAGTGTTCTCTGTATTTGTCTTTCATCTGATTTGCCTATAGTTTCTCCTCAGGATGGTTTGTACTATTTTTCTATCTTTTAGTCAAAGATAAGTATTTTAATTAACTCTGTGTGCTCTGTAAATGTAACCAGGAAGATGAAGCTCAAGAAAATAAAGCCAAAATGAAAATGGTTGAGGAAAATATGGAACAACAAAAAGAAAACATGGAACATCTTAAAAGTCTGAAAATAGAAGCAGAAAATAAGTATGATGCAATTAAATTGAAAATTAATCAACTGTCAGAGCTAGCAGATCCACTTAAGGTATATATTCATGGTTACTGTATTATATATGTATCTTACGTTTTAGTTTTATATCCACAGTGTACTCACTAGCTATTGCCCTAATAGAATTTGTGGTTAAATGTAAATATAACCATATAAAAATAGGATGTAAACCAAATTTTTATCATTAGATCAATTAGAGTCAAAACTCCTGCTCGTGCGTGCCTTTAGGAGAATAAATTGCCAAATTTCTGTTTCTCATTATTGTGTGATTTTTTTTTTTTTTTTCCTTTTTTAGAACTAGAGCCAGGGACATGTTGTATGTCTATAGTGTTTCTGTGTTTGCCTGTTCTGTTGTCCCCCTTTCTTTCAGTAACTCAAGTCTTATTAGTTGATGTAAAAACCAACTTGAAATAAAGTGCTGTCCAATTTCCTGTTTGTTGGAGGGTCCCAGTTACATTCCAGCCTGAATTCAATTGCTTTTTTTTAAAGAAACACATGCTTTTTGAAATCAAATTTAGGGAAATAAAGTTATTCAGCCGTTCAGTTGTATATATTTCTTTAAGTTGTTTATTAACATAGTTATCAAGAGCTGGTCATTATCACTTTTATAAGTAGCTCAGTGATTCTCAGAGCTTCAAATTGTATTTATAAGACACTGAGAAGTAGGAGGGCATTATACTGATGGTATCACTCTAATGTTCCCCTTTTTTTGCAGGAAATTAATTACCCCTGTGAAGTAAAATCTATTTAGATATTTTTAAAATTTAAAAGAATATGCATGCATGTGTGTTTACTGAAAATTTAAAAACCATCATAGGTGGTTCAGAGAGTGTGAAAAGAAGTTAGAAGAGGACTGCACAGAAACAGCTCCCCCTGCTTTGTGGTGGTTTTTCTCTGTCGTTGTTGGCCATAGAACTGAAGTTCCTGCCTGCCATTATAACTCAGCCTCGTTTACTTGTTTTCTATTTGAGATAAGAATAAAAAACTGGACAATAGACTGATAATTGATTAAGAAGAATATATAACTTAAATATTAAAGTTGTGAGGAAGGAAAAATTATTAAAGATACTGCTGAGAAAGACAAATAAGAAAGTAGTTAGGGGGCCGGCCGAGTGGCGCATTGGTTAAGCGCTGGTTTTGGGATGCCAGCGGCCCCGGTTCGGATCCCACATGAGGGCCAGTGACACTGCCCTCTACAGCTAACAACAGCTCCACCTGGAGCTGGGCTGTGCGAGCCCCGGTGATGGTGTGGGCTGCAGCCCCTGCTGCAGTGGGCTGCCATAGGCTGCAGTGAGTGGCCCACAGCCAGCGTGAGCGGCTGGCAGCCAAGCGTGAGCTGCCGGCAGCCAAGCGTGAGCTGCCAATAGCCGAGGTGAGCGACATCCAGAGGCCAGCGACCGATCTGCCTCATCCGGGAAGAGCGCAATGACGATACCAACAGTGAAGCAACATCCTCCGCAACTAAAACTGAAGAACAAGAAGACGGCAGTTTGTCTGTTCCCCTTCCCCAATTCCCCAACGCTGTTCCCCTCCATCAATTCCCCAATAAAATCTTTAAAAAAAAAAAAAAAAAAAAAAAAGAAAGTAGTTAGGGGCCGGCCGAGTGGCGCCATGGTTAAGCGCCAGCTTAGGAAGCCAGCAGCCCCGGTTCGGGTCCTGCATATGAGGGCCAGTGACACTGCCCTCAAAAGAAAAAAAAAGAAAATAGTTAGTACAGGAAATAAGATTTTTTAAAAAAAAAAAAAGACAAAAAGTTGAAGATTAAAAAAAGACAAAACTAGTTTTTAAAAGAAAATAGAATAAGAAAACATAAAATAAATAAATGTGGAAGTTGTCAAGGCTAGATCAGGTCGAATTCAGAACTCGGGAATTAGAGCAGTAAAGATACAGCAAAGGTAAGATTAAAAGAATTTTTTTTACTGGGTAAAGGGTTGAACGGGGACAAAATCAAAAAGATGAAATATGCTAAAACAATATAGGAAAAGAAAGATTAGCACCTAAATGATTTATCCCAGACTGCTTAAAATTAAAAACAAGAAAGAATGAAGAGTAAGCTATGTTCTGTTCTTTTAGGGACCTCTAGGCTAAAGCAACTCCTGGAATTGGGAGTCCATAAATAAGTTCAAGAGCAGAAAATGTGGGCAGAAGGCAGTGAGAATTCTTGGTCTTAGCTCTTTGCCTTGGCTGCAAATAACGAAAGCTAGGAGGTGAGTCCTTTAGTAAACCTGCATGCAATCAGCCGGTAGCCAAGAGGTATCCCTTCCCAATATCACATCACACTAGCTATCAGTGACAATAGGATCAGGAGGATTTGGCTCACCAAATAATCACTGAGAAACCGCAATCGTTACATATTAGCAGCTTCCAGAGATAATGTGTTTGTTGGTAGGACGTTTGTTCATTTTGTGACACAGGCATGGTGGTGAGTTCAGTACTCTGTTCAAATATTTAGTCATTGAAATCTTGGCATAAGGAATGTTTTTCTTACTTTGAACGGTTTATTTTGATTTACACTGCAAGCTGATTTCTTGACTTGCAAATTAAATTTGTTGGACAAGGGAGGTGAACTTGATTGAGCCTACAAAGATAGAGGTCTTCATTATTGGAGTAGGATGGCCTCTCAGTTTCTGATACAGATAATGAGAATTTATTTGGATTGAGGGAAACTGGTTTTGAAAATGCCAAGAGTTAATGTTTTAAAACCTGATAATTAATGTAGGTTTATATAAAACAAGTGACAGTAATACATACATATGAAAATTTATCCACTGGCTCTAACGAAAATTGGTTATTTAGGCATCCAAGATGATAACATTTTTCAATGATTCTGTCCCTTCTAGCATTTCAATCTGTTTTTCAAAGGCTGTAACTTCTTTGAGGGGGAGGGGCTGTTATTTCATAAAGGTTAGAGATGCTACAGATTTAGGCTACATCAAAGTTTGATTTTAGACCTAATCCATCCTAGTCTTCACCCCAAAACCAGGATGAATGTCATTAACTGGGTTTTAATATCTCTAGGTCTCCATTTCACCATCAATAAAATGAAATTGAATACTCTCTTGCTTTCCTTTTAGTTTTAAATTTGATGGTATCCAGGACATAAATGTATTAAATATACAAGGACAAATCACACAACCATGATAAATGTGGAGAAAGGTGTATTTACATCTATAGTTCTTTTAATATTACTTTACAATGTAAGTCTTTTCTTATCCAAAGTTGCTAGGAGGGAGGATGAACCAGCACAAATGTGCCCCAATGTAATTTTCCCCTTCGGCTCCCTCAATTAGCTGAATTGGTTGCCTACAGCAAATGCAGGCCGTTATTTTGACACTATCTACCAAAAATGATTAGAAAACTTAGTTCTGCTTTTGGAAAACAACCATTCTATTTCAGAAGCAATTCAAATTCGAATTGTAATATCTCTTATGACATAAATTGCTCCCCTTTTCTTTTACTCTGAAGTAAAGGAACAGTTTACCTCCACCCCTCATGTAACAATGTTTTCATTGTTAATAGAAGAACTCCTTTATAAAAACTATGTATTATCAGACATTTACTATGGGTGATAGTTATTTCTAGCAGTATGAACAAAATGCAATGAATTGTAGTCTTAGGTTAGGAAATAGTCTACGTCCTCTGTTATATGAGGTAAATATTTTTCATATTTAGATACCTCACAAGTTCTTTTCCTTTTTGGGTTGTCTCCATATATTCTGTCTTCCGTGATGCTGTTATTGCTGTTTTGGTTTGTGTGTTTGTTTTTTTCTCTGTTTATAACTAACTCTTGAGGCTGAACGTGAGAATCACATTGTAAATGGCCAGTGCTAGGCTCAAAACACAAACGAACAAATGAACTAAAATTTAATTTGGCGGTTCTTAAGTCAGGAGCCTTTTTAAAACAGTTTTATTGAGATATAATTGATGTACAGTAAATATACATATAAGTGTATGATTTGATGAATTTTGACATGTGTACACCTGTGAAACCACACAGTTAGAAAAAGGAACATAGCTTTTATGCTTAAAAGTTTCCTCATGCCGCTTTGTCATCTGTCTCTCCCTAACCCCACCCCTTGTCCCCAGCAACCGTTAGTCTACTTTCTGTTACTATAGTCTGCACATTTTCTAGAATCATATATAATGGAATCACACATTATGTACTTTTGCTTCTTTTTGGTTTGACTTTTCTCAGAACCTGACATACACTGTCTAACATGTAATATACACTATACACTATATTTTGAAAGAAAAAGTGAGTGAATAGAATAAAAGTTTTTGTTTTTGATTATGGTATTCATCCATATTTTTACTTGAAACTAATTCATTTTTATTGCCGAGTAGTATCCGTTGTGATTGATACACCACACTTTGCTTATTCATTTACCTATTGATGGACATATGGGTTTCCAGTTTAGGGCTGTTATAGATAAAGCTGCTCTAGATATTTGTGTACAGGTCTTTGGATATCAAACCAAATGAACAAACTCTCTGATGGTCTAAACTTATTTTGATGTTTCCTAAATCAAGAGCCATTTTAAAAATTGAGATTCAGGTATTCCAGACCTAAAATAAATTCTCCAAAAGTGGGATCGGGAAATCTACGTATTTTGTAACACTTCTAGATTAACAATAATGCAGTCAATTTGTAGATTGTTGACTGAGAAAGCTGCCATAGTTAATGGCTGTGTGCATATATCATCTTCTAAAATCTTTCACCAAGCCATGCCTCCTGTAAGTCTTTTCAGGCTAATGTGACTTCCCACAAAACTATTTTGCTTACACAAATAAAGTCCAAAGAGCCATAATATATGGAGACTACATATAAGAATTTGATTATAATAACGAGACTGCTTAATTTGGGGAAACTGCTCACTTCCGTTCAGACACATCTGGAGATGAACCCTAACACGTCTTGAAGCAACATAATCCCATCTGCTTTATGGAGTTGTTAATTAGTGTTACAGCGGTAATTTTTTAAAAGCCATCTTTCCTTCAGAGATTATTTTGGCTTTCTTCAAACAGGATGAATTAAACCTTGCTGATTCTGAAGTGGATACCCAAAAGCGAGGGAAGCGGCATTATGAAGAGAAGCAAAAAGAACACTTGAACACTTTAAATAAAAAGAAACGAGAACTGGATATGAAAGAAAGAGAACTAGAGGTTACCCATCATTTTCCTTTTATGTTTTTGTGTATAACCTTAATCATGATTTTTAAAGTCCATGTTTCTTAATGTCATGTTTCCAAACATAGGCAAGTTGTCTAATGACTCTCTGTTTCTTGTATAGAGTAACAGCTGATTTGGTGAATCAGGAGGAAGAGGGTTAGAGACTCAGGGGGCGGGCCTTAATAGACCCATTTGAAGAGGCCTGGAGGCAGGAGTGCAGGTCCTACCTGGTGTGGAAAATGGCACTCCCTCTCAGCTGACAGCTCCGTTAGCTCCTTAAATGCCTAGACTGGCAAGTAGATAGCAGCTTCAGGTCAGAAAAGGTCATCCCTGCCTGTGAGTAGCTTGGGAGTGGGCTGGGCTGGGATTCAGCTCCTGTTCCTAGACATCCTCTCGAACGCTGTGAGCAGCAGCCCTGTTTGTGGAGGAGACTTAAGTCGAAGGCAACTTTGGTCTAACTAGAGGAAATGGATTCCAGCTTTGCTTTTATATATCTTAGGAAATGATTTCAACTCTGTAAGTCATTGCCTTATTAGTTCAAGACTTATTATATGGAATATTGTGAATGTAAAATGAGCGCTATGTCTAAGAGTGCATTGAATTTTTAAAAATATTTTACAAATACGAGGGTCTTGTTATTTGTGTTTTTAATGCTATTTAATGTGTTCAGAGTCCATCCTATAATGCACAGAAAGCTATGTCTGACCTCAGCACCCTGGGTGCCAAACTTTTCATAACTGCTGCTTGAAATTTGTTTCACAGGAAGTTATGGAGGTCTTACAAAGTATTAAAGTTGTGCACAGTAACATACTTTTCTCTTGAAGATTTATAATGACTCTGGACTGTATTCATAATACAAAGCTTGGAGAAATAACACTGATACTAAGTCTAATTAAACTATATTTTGTAAGCATATGTTTAAAATTTTACTTTGCCTATTTTGGCACTAGAGGTACAATGAATTGTTATATCAAAGAAGAGTTTTAAAGATATTAAACATCTTTAATCTTAGGAGAAAACGTCACAAGCAAGACAGATCTGCCCAGAGCGGATAGAAGTACAAAAATCTGCATCAATTCTAGACAAAGAAATAAATAGATTAAGACAGAAGATACAGGCAGAACATGCAAGTCATGGAGACCGAGAGGAGATAATGAGGTAGGTGGTTGGTAGCTTTTCCACTTCAGTATGTTAGCAAGTCCAAAAATAAACGTTTAGGGGCCGGCCGAGTGGCGCGGTGGTTAAGAGCTGGCTTGGGAAGCCAGCGGTCCCGGTTCGGTTCCCACATATGAGGGCCAGTGACACTGCCCTCCAAAAAAATAAATAAATAAATGTTTACACGTAAACCGTACATTTGGGTAAAATGTTTCTATGGCATGTAGTTATAGTTAAACTAGTCTTTCAAATGTATATTATTATTAATTAACTTTTTTCTTCTGAATTATTACAAAATGCATTACGGAATGCCATTTTAACATAGATGTCATTTTTATACCTATAAGACTAATATAGACATGAAAGTGTTCAGCTTCACAAGTAATCAAGGAAATGCAAATCATTACAATTAGAAACCATCTGCATATACATCTAGATGGAAAGACACTTCATGTCAGTGAGAGCTCAGTGGAATGGGTGTTTTATATTCCTGGTGACAATGGAAGCTCTGGTGCGGTTGGAGCACAGGCTCTGAAGCCATAGCGTCTCAGTCTGAGTTTGAGTTCTACCACGTCCTTGTGGGGCTTCAGCAAATGATCCACTCTCTCTGAACCTTCATTTTCTCATTTATAAAATGGGTATATATAATTGTAGTACTTCCCTTACGGGGGTTGTGAAGACTAAATGAGATAATCCATTATAAGTAGAATATATAGGACACATAGTATGTTAGATATTGTTAGTGTTTCTGAAATATATTAAGGCAGTTTATGTCAAACACATTCAGAAATTTTAGTTTGCCCATGTAATTTGGTACAACATAATCAAATGAGAAAAATAATTTGTACTTGGATATGTTTACTGTAGTATTATTTATAACACTGAAAAATTAGAACTGTATACAACTGTAGGATAATAATTAACTTATACTAGAGATTTACAGCTGTTATACTTTATGAGGAACTCTTCCTATAAAAAAAAGGCTGGGAACAGGAGTGATCTCAATTCTATTTTCAAAAATATTGGAAAACAAAAAAAGTAAGAGAAGTTTCTCTTTAAAATAGATAATACCTCAGTGTTTTAAAAATACAACGTAAGGGCCGGCCGAGTGGCGCAGTAGTTAAGCGCTGGCTTGGGAAGCCAGCAGCCTCGGTTCGGTCCCACATATGAGGGCCAGTGACACTGCCCTCAAAAAAAAAAAAAAGACAATGTAAAAAGGCATACAATGAAAAATTTTATTTCCTTTTTATTTTCATCTCCACCATTTTTTCTTTCCTTTTATCTTATTAAATTAATTTATTAAGTAAGCTTTCTGTTTCTGTATGCAAATGCAAGGTAATGTATGTTATTTTTCTGCCTTGCAGATACAAAAGGTAGTACACGATATAAACTCTTATACAGATTGCTTTCTTTAATGATATATTTTGGAGATCATTTCATATCAGTACCTAGACATTTTCTTATTTGTTATAATTTCACAGTATTTAACCATCTCCTATTGATGGATAGTTGAGTTTTAATCAAATCTTTTGCTTTTATAAATAGTGGCACACGATCAGCAGAATGTTAAGAGTGCTTATTTCCCCACAGCCTAAACAATCTGTGATCATCTCATATTTGTTTTGCTGATGGATAGCTATCCCTGCAAAAAGCATACACACATACACTTTCAGTGTGATTTTAATTTGCATTTAACTTATATTAAATGTGCTTGAACTGAAGGACCATTTATTTATTTTTCTAGGTACTTTTTATGTACTTCCTCATTTTTCTGTGAATATTTTTGGTGTGGGGAATTTATTTATCTTTTTTTTTTTTTTGTTTTTGTTTTTGTTTTTGTTTTCCAGGGCAGTGTCATTGGCCCTCATGTGGGAACCGAACCGGGGCCGCTGGCTTCCCAAGCCAGCGCTTAACCACCGCGCCACTCAGCCGGCTCCTTATTTATCTTTTTTCAGATGGCTATGCAGCCATTTGAGAAGTTGTTTCTCCTTTAAGTGTTTACTTAGGAATGGCTATATGAAGAATATTTTTGTGTATTCAAAACTGTTTATCTCTAATTTTGAGTTTGAAGAATAGTTTAGCCTAATATAAAATTATTTGTCTCTTGAGTATCTGTTTATAATAGTACTCCTCTCTTAAGTCCTGTAACTATCCAGAATGTCAGATTCTGTGATCCTTTCCTTAGTACACACTGTGCTTTTTCAGTAGATTTAAGTCTTATTTCGTAAGTTTCGTTGTGTTTTACTTTTACATATTTTTGGTTCTGTTTAGTTTTCTTTTCAAGGTCTTCATTTATACATAAATTGGATACCCTTTTGTTTGCTTTTCTCATTTCTGTTCTCTAGATCTGTCAGTATGTTTTGTGATTGCCTCTATGTATCATCTCATTTTGTCTTATCTTTGTGGTGGTGGTTGTTAACCTGCCCCCCACCTTAAGTCCTGCACTCTCTCACTTCACCTCTTCCTCTTGTCTGGTTATCACCTTCTGTTGTTTACCTATCTAATCTATTCTTTTAGTTCTGCTTTGAGGTATTCCTTCCTGGTAGCACTTGTCTCTTATTTTGTTTTAATTCATGGTGCTCAGTTACAGTTTTTATCTGCATTGTGACATCATTATTCTAAGAAATTTTCTTTGTCTCTAGAGGGTCTGTTGTTGCTCTTTCCCAACTTTTTTTTTTTTCCATATAACAAATTTTTTGTTACTCATTTTTTAATTAGTTGGATCTTCTTGGACTGGGCATTTTAAGGAGGATGGTGGGTAGCTGTGGGAACCTTGGCTAGAGTTGGCTTCCGTACTTCATCAGGAACTTTCTCTCCTTTTCTACAGCAACAGCTGTTGCCCTCTGTTATAACACTTCTGAGGAACCATGTCTTCTCTGCCTCACTGACATTGTTTTGTTCACCCGGGTTGGGGCCGGGGGCGGGGGGTATGTGGGGGCGGGGGATCCTGTCTCTCCTCCTGTGTGCCTCTGTTCCCACATTGGCATCCGTCACTGAGGGCAACATTTCTTGCTTCCCAGTGTGATCCCTTCGCTTTTAGAAGGTACGTTCTCTAAGATCTGCCACCTCTGGGTGCCATCTGAGCACTCTTCCCCTGTACTTTCTCTGCCTTCTCTAGAATTGGGCTTTGCCTCCACCTCCCCCACCCCCATGCTAACAGCTCTTTCCAGTCAGGACAGCACCCTCTCATTCTGATAGTGTATTTTGTGTGGACATTTATGAAATCCGCTACTGCTGGGCCCCCTCATCACTCCCTGTTCTTCTCCTTTAAATATACTTGAGATTTTACTTTTCTTTGAATGACATTTATTTACTTAACATTTTGTTCATTAAACAGGCAATACCAAGAGGCAAAAGAAACCTATCTTGATCTGGATAATAAAGTGAAGACTTTAAAGAAGTTTATTAAATTACTGGAAGAAATTATGATCCATAGATACAAAACATACCAACAATTTAGAAGGTAAGTGCATTAAAAAATATTACCATAGGGGCCGGCCGAATGGCTCAGTTGGTTAAGAGCTCGCTCAAGAGTGTGAGCTGAGCTCTGAGCAATGGCGGTGCGATGCCAGCCCGAGCTGAGTTGCTGTTGAGCTGCCAACAGGTGGCAGGATGGCTCAGCTAAAAAAAAAAAAAATTTTACCATGTATTATACATTTTTGATTTTGCTTTGTTTTCACTTATCCCTTAATAAATATTAAAGTTAAATTAAAAGAACTTCACATGATTCAGTTAAAGAAGAAGATGGCGGTTCTTACTTTTCTCCGCTAATACTTCCTCTAATCAGAGAACTCTGGATTTGAAAGGACCTTGACAGCCAGCTTGTCCACTTTTCCACTCCATTAGAAGTCCTTTACTAGGTAATTCATAGATGGATGATCATTATCTGCTTATAAAGGTCCTTTGAATGGGAGCTCATTGGTTCTGAGTCAGCCTTTTTCCCTCTTGGACATTGCATGTTCTTAAAGGATACAAGTTTTTGATGGGACCTGTTGATGCTCTATCAGAGTGGATTTGCCATGGTCAGCTGCAATGGTGTAGCTCCATGGAGGCAAAATCTGTTGTGATTACTGCTGTATCTAGTACCTACTACAGTGCCTGAAATACAGTTGAAACTTGATATATATTGGTTGAATGAATGAATACAGGATTAAGGAAACTGGATATTATTATCATACCCAAAAATGTACAGGTGCACCGGGATAAATTGACCCCAGTGAAAATCACCATAACAGAAATACACTAGAGGGCAGTTTATAGGGTGGGATGGCCCTTGATATGCCTGGATCCAAAGCCACCCTTGTCTTTGCACTTAACATATATTTTCCCCAGAGGCATTCCCTCAGTAATGTACTCTCTACCTGTCTTTAAACCCAAAACTCTATGACCTTTAGTTTCTATAAGACTAAAGAACTAAAAAGACATATCTAGCTCTAGTACATACGAGAAAATTCAGATAAAGCCATAAAGAGAAGCAGGCTTTGTGTGTTTGACCATATTATGTATCTATACTCCAGGTTAGTTTTTGAAATGTGTGTTTCACTTTTATAAACATGTCACTAGAATTTAAATAGGGTTTGTTTTTATCCTTTTGAGGTTGCTTTTAAGTTTTGTTAGGACCAGAGCAGCCTTTAGTGAAAGACTGAATTTTTCCTATTTGCCCTTCTGTGTATTCTAGTGATACCTTGTGTTATGGGGTTTCCCACTTGCAAGTGGGAATGTGAACTGTGTCTTCCAGGAGTATCTCCCCAGCCTGGGGTAACAGCCTGACACCCACGCACTGATGAGTAGAATACTCAGTCTGAGACCCGAGGCGCCCTCCCGAGGTCTGCAGGGCCCCTCTGCTGCGCTGTCTTCTCCAGACTCTGCGTGACCTGGAGGCTCCTGGCCTCCCCAGAGTCCCGGCTCCGTTTCCTCAGGCTCTGCGTAGGTTTCCGCACCCCTTGCCACACTCCATAAGTAGTAATTTGGGGCATCCTGAGGACTCAGTTCCTTCGTTTCCCATCTTCTATAGATCAATTTGACTGGAACTGTCTGTGCTGTCTGATGTAGAGTCTGAAAATTCGTGCTTCATATACTTTGTCCAGTTTTTTAGTTTTTTCGGGCAGAAGGGTAAACACAATGCATATTACTCCCATCTTTTCCAGAAGCAATAGGATTTGTTTTTATATGGTTATCCAGAAAATTTACATTTAAAATATTTTCTGTAAAAATGTTGCTCTTGTAGTTTATTACCTTGATGTTTCTTCATCACTGACATGTTTTATATTGTTTACCCAGTTCTTAGGAGTAGAAAAAGAATGATCAAATTTTAAAAATTGTCTCTTTACATCTTGCTATTTTATGAGAAAAGTCTCTTTTAGACATCTCCTAAATGGAAGCAACTAAAGAATACACATCAGTATTGTAAGAAAACATTAACAGGAAATTCTGAAAACCAGCTAACAGTGGTTGTTCTGACACAAAAGAAAACTCAGACTGTCAGTATTTTCTAGTGTGGAGATTTAATGCAGCTTAGGAAGGAAATTAGGAAAGAAAAGGGCAAAATGATAGGTACTCTAAAGAAATAAGCCTTCAACTAGATAAGGAGCAAAATGTTAAGAAAAATAGCCAACCCATTATCACCTGGATCTTATTTGCTAAATACCATTCTCCATCCAGAAGGAATCAGGGCTCCTTGGAGAAATGGCTGATTCCAGAGCTAGGCAGAGAAGGTGCAGATGACCTTTTGAAAGTAAGGAAGTGCTTAAGGCAATGTGGAGTCGTGATAAAAGAACATAGAAGGCAGATTGAAGGCGCTCCCACTGGTGAAATCTGGGACAATGTGAGGACAAAAATAAATGAGTAATAGATGGTAAACCAGTGAATAACAGAAGAATCTGTGATTCCATCCTGACAGATAGAAATGTGAATAAGTAAATAAATAATGAAGAAGAAGAGAGGTCTCCTCACAGTAGAATACCCTCTGATGATACAGAGAAGGCACAATGCCAGCAGCGTGGAAGGTTTTACAGATACAAAGTGATTAAGAGGTTGTTGCCTTACCCTTCTTGCTACTATACAGTAGAGAGGAGACAGGCAAATGGATAGGTCTCTTATCCATTATCTTAACACTGCTAGTTTAATCCCCTCAAGGACCAGATTGATGTTTTCTGTGTTAGGGTGATGCCTTATAGAAAATAGCTGATGCATTGAAACATCCATATGGACTGGCTGTAATATAATGGGATATAGTAAATGTGGGATAACATCTTTATTCATTTTGTGGATGTTTGTGGTAAAAATGTGGAGACAAATGAAATATAAAGACAGGAAAAAAATCACCTAAAATTCCACCGATTAAATTGGCAACCAGTGTTAACATTTTGGCATATTTCTGTCTGATCTTACTTGCTGGTTTAAAGATCATGTTGAATATATACTTCTGTATCTTTATATTCTTTTCAGTGTACCTAATTTCTTTATTTCAAGGTGTTTGACTTTACGATGCAAATTGTACTTTGACAACTTATTATCGCAGCGGGCCTATTGTGGAAAAATGAATTTTGACCACAAGAATGAAACTCTTACTATATCAGTAAGTATCTCAGGTCTTTGCATGTTAATTGTTAGGAGAATTAGCCGATGCTTTGTCAAAGTGTTGAAAATTAAATTGACCTTATTGGCTAAAGCTGCTGTTGTAGTTTTTTATTTTTAAAAGTTTTTAATGTTTTTCCCCACATTATTTTCTTATGATGAAAATTAGGAGTTTTATTTCAGTGATAAGTATTTACCTTTCATGTCCACTCCACTGATTTCTTTTTTAACTTATGCGGGACATTATAGAAGGTGCATCTTCTCAGGCCTCACACTGTGTGGCGGGGGCAAGAACAGATTCCTCAGAGAACATTCTGCCCTGTGTAATTGTGTTTGTACTTATGTCTGACAATGTTCCTAGGTCTGGCCTTGTTAGGATAAAAAAAGCCACTACAGCCAACTTCGTGGAGTCTGTGTTTATGTATTCTTTCATGTTACATGCATTGAAAGACAGAGTGCGGGATATAGCTTTAAAAAGATATAGTCAGGAGGTCAAAGGCAACGGCTCACGCTAAATAATTTGAGCCAAATTTTCCAATAATCGCTTACTGTTAGTGGTCATAAATTTTATACTTCCATTTTAATACTTACATAGAATAAGTAGTGTAGAATCTGTATATTCAACACAGGAGTCATCTAAAATTTTTAAAGAATAATAACAATAAAGAAAAAGAATCACAATGCATGTAAAAATGATTCAAAAAAATGACAATGCATGTAAAAATGCATGAAAAAGTGCAATCTGTATATTCAACACAGGACTCATCTAAAATTTTTAAAGAATAATAACAATAAAGAAAAAGAATAACAATGCATGTAAAATGATTAAAAGGCTTAAACAGGCATTTCAGAAATTAAAGTATCCAAATGGCAGATAAGCACATGAAAAAGTGTTCAGTATTGTTAGTCATCAGAGAAATACAAATTTGTGTCGTAGGTTGCTATCTGGTTGCTCCGTGTGACTAAAATAAGCAGCACTGGTGAGGGTGAGGGTGTGGACTGAGGACTGCGAGTGGGAGGATAATGACTTTGGGAGAACTAATTTGGAAACCTGACTGGTAGTGTCTATTCACACGATTCCAGTCTTCAAAAACCGGTAAAATTCATCAAGTCAAAATAGTACTTAGCTTGTGGGGGTTGGGAGTGACTGGGGAGCACACAGAGAATCTGTTGAGATGCTGCAAATGTTCTGTCTCCATCTGAGTAATGGGTACTGGTGGGTGGGCGGGGAGGAGTGTGAGTGTGAACATGCGAGAGAGAGTACAAGTTTGAGCTGAACACTTAAGCTTTGTGTTCCTTACTGTATGTAATTGATACTCTAATAAAAAAAACAAAAGGAAAGTATTAGGAGTGTTTGGGTAATTTATCCCTAGAGCTAAGTGGGCAAGACAACTAAAGCTAGATTTTCTCACCTTATCATCCCTGTTATTCAAAAAGAATATTACTGCTTTAAGAATCTAGTTATCTGGTCTTCATTTTTCAAAAAAGGAAACGGAGACTGAAGTCCCATGATAGATCTGAGGTAAAATTTAGATCTCATAATTCGTTTAGGGCTTTGTTCATTCGACTCATACAAAAATGCAGTTTTAGAGCAAAAGATCGCATCCTGTTACTTCTTCTATATTGGTGTTTTTTGTTTGGTTGGTTGGTTTGGTTTGGCTTTTTACTGCTTATGTTAATGTTGCTTTTTCATTTGGGTTTTCATAGATGATTCAGATGTACAGATGATAAATAAAAAATTTCAGTGTCTGTTTAAATTCAGAATTTTTTATAACTTAGAAAATTTTTAAAGATAAATGAAAGCTCACTTGAGAGCCATAATTTTTGGTAGTGGTTTGGAAAATATGTGAAGCTATGTGTCTGCTAAAACAGATATGATAAAACTTCATGATATAAAACTGGTTGGGGGGCCGGCTGAGTGGCGCAGTGGTTAAGCGCTGGCTTAGGAAGCCAGCGGCCCCGGTTCGGTCCCACATATGAAGGCCAGTGACACTGCCCTGAAAAAAAAATAAATAAATGAAAAAAAATAAAAATCCTGCTTGGAATTCCTTAGGGCCGGCCAAGTGGCGCGGTGGTTGAGCGCTGGCCTGGGAGGCCAGCGGCCCTGGTTCGGGTCCCGCATATGAGGGCCAGTGACACGGCCCTCAAAAAAAAAGAGAAAAAAAAAAAACTGGTTGGTGCTTTTTTTTATTTTTTTCACCTTGTGTAGCATATATGTGTATGCGGAATTCTGTCAAAATGAAATAGAATTCCTTCTAATACTGCCTTAACTGTCTTCTCAGGAAATTTTGTGAAAGTTTGCTGTTTATTTCATTAATTGCTTTTCTATTGTCCCTTTGAACGCTTATTTATTGAAGGGGAATTTTTCTAAGAGCTTTTATGAATTTCAGTTCATTGCTGCTGTATTCTTTTTTTTTGAGGGCAGTGTCACTGGCCCTCATATGTGGGGCCCAAACCGGGGCTGCTGGCTTCCCAAGCCAGCGCTTAACCACCGCGCCGCTCGGCCGGCCCGCTGCTATATTCTCTTGCTGTGTGAAACTATTTAAGTTTTGTGTCTTTTTGTCATTCAGTAACTACTTTCAAAGCAGTTTAACCACTAGATGTCACTATAATTCAAGTAACAAAAGATGATGTGAGCACTTACAAATGTGCAAAACAGTCCCATTTACAGTAGCTTCAAAAACAATACAATACTTAGACTAAGTTTAACCAAGGCGTTGAAAGATCTGTACACTGAGCATTAACACATTGATGAAAGAGTGAAGCCACAAAGAAATGGAAAGCTATCAGCTGTCCATGGATCAGAAGAATTAACTCTGTTAAAATATCCATACTACCCAAGGCCATCTATAGATTCTGTACAGTTCCTGCCTAGAGACCAATGGCATTGTTCACATAGAAAAAACAATCCTAAAATTCATATGGAACCATAAAAGACCCCGATAGCTAAAGCAGTGTTGAGAAAAAAGAACAAAGCTGAGACAGCACGGTTACTGATTTTTATAGCTTTGTAACAGTTTGAAATCTTGTCCTGAAAGAAAACGTAGGGAAGAAGCTCCTGCTGTGCTTGGCAGTGATTTTTTTTTTTTGGATTTGACACCAAAAGTACATGCTACTAAAGCAAAAATAACTGAAACTACATCAAACTAAAACGCTTCTGCATAGCAAAAGAAATGACGAAGGCAACTTACGGGATGGGAGAAAATATTTGCAAACCATATGTCTGATAAGGGGTTAATCTCCATATATAAGGAACTCATACAACACAATAATCAATCAAAAAAAATCCAATTTAAATATTGGTGAAGGACCAGAATAGACATTTTACAAAGAAGAAATACAAATGTCCAACAGGTATATGAAAAGAGGCTCGATATCTCTAATCAGAACCACAGTGAGATACCACCTCACACCTGTGTGTACACATGCACACACAATGGAATAGGAAATCCTGCCATTTGCCACCAGAATGGATGGACATTGAGGGCATTATGCTAAGGAAAGTAAGTCAGAAAGAGAGAGACAATTACTGTATAATCTCATTTATATGTAGGACCTAAAAAAGCCAAACTCATGGAACAGAATGGCAGTTGCCAGGCATAGGGACCTGGGGAAATGAGTGAAGAAGATGGTCAAAGGGTGTATGTTATGGAAGATGAATACACTCTTCCCTGTGTTTTCTTCTAGGAGTTTTATTGTTTCATGTCTTCTGTTTTTGAGACTTGAATTCATTTCGAGTTAGTTTTTGTGAGTGGTGAAGATAGGGATCCAGTTTCATTCTTCTGCATGAGGACACCCAGTTTTCCCAGCACCATTTATAAAGAGACTGTATATCCTTGGCTCCTTTGTCAAGTAATAGTTGACCATATATGTGTGGGTTTATTTCTGGGCTCTCGATTCTGTCCATTGGTCTATGTGTCTGGTTTATGCCAGCACACATGATGTCTATAACTAAAAATGCTGTGTTGTATACTTGAAAGTTGTTCAGAGAGTAGATCTCAGAAATCCTCACCACACACACACACAAAAGAATTGAATTGATGGATGTGTTAACTAATCTTATTGTGATTATTTTACCATATATACATATATCAAATCATCACATCCTGCACCTTAAACTGCCAATGTAATATGTCAGTTTTATTTCAGTAAAGCCCGAGCGGGGGGATTACTAACAACTGCAGAAAGATGAGTTTGAGTTGTTTATTTTCATCACTAACATTTGCCTAACATTGCATTGTTATTAGTAAGTCTTTGGAATTTTAGTATGTTAGATGCAATTATGGTGAGAAAATATTTTCAATTTTATTCTCTTGCAATAAAACAAACACCGCCGTTATGTAGCTCACTGTTTTACTGTAAAGGATTTCAAACGGAATAGCTGTCATTTCCATATTACTAAATGATTTTATTATTATCTCCTTTTTTTTAAACTATAAACCCATTATTTCTAATGTTAGCCAACGTTTTTTGTAAAGAATTGAATGACTTTCTCTTTGCTGAACTCATTCAAGGTTCAGCCTGGAGAGGGGTACAGAGCTGCCTTCAACGACATGAAAGCCTTATCCGGGGGCGAGCGCTCCTTCTCCACTGTTTGCTTCATCCTCTCTCTCTGGTCCATCGCTGAGTCTCCTTTCAGATGCCTGGACGAGTTTGATGTCTACATGGTAGTGTGAAATTTTAAATCCTCTTATTTTGGGGGCTGGGGGGGTGGATGTATATTCAGAAAGGAAGCAATTCTTTCTTTACCTTTACCCATAATGGAAAAGTTCCTGCCTGGACACTAATCCGTGCTAGGTGGGAAGGAAGGAGTGAAGAATTCTAGTTCTCACCCTTGCTTCCATACTACACCTACAGAGACCCCGTCCTGGATTTCATCAGGGATGTCCTTACCCTCCACCATGGACTGTCCGTTGGCCTCTTCCCCGGTTTATTCCCATCTTCTGTTTTAACAAAACATTATAACCAGCTCACCCCCCTTGCTTTAATTACCTTGAGCCGCTGTTCGTCCTCTCCCTGCTTCCACCGCCACTTTGCAGGGAGCAGTAGATTTAACACAAGGCAGCAGGGATGTTTGAATTCAAAGTTCAGACACCTAGATTGCACTTGTCTCCACCACCAATTACCCAGATGGCTTTGGGCAAAGTATTTGTCCTTTTCCGATCTCAGCTTCTTCGTCTATAAAAAGGCTGTTATTGATCTTTCCTGCCTCTCAGGGTGGTAGTGAGACTCCAGCGAGCTCTGGCCCGGTGCAGGCATACAGTAAGTCCTGGATTAGCTCAGCCTTCTCTACTTCTGCACGCCTTATTCTTCCCTAAAGCCACTGTAATCTGCTGTTAGACTACATGCAGCAAAACTGGTTCAGCACAGATCATAAAGTTTTTGTCTTACTGTAATTCTTGAAGTATTTGTCACCACAAATCTATCCTCCATCTCTTAAAATGTGTCTTCTTGTTGGTTTCTATGCTCCTCTTCCCTGGTTCTGCCTCCACTGATGTTGTTGCCCTTAAATGTTCAAGGTCTTAGTTATTGTTTAGTTTTGATACTATTGTTGATTTTCCTGAATACCCTACCTAACTCCCCCCGCCCCACACACACACACAGTTTCCCATCTGCTGCCTACATTTGCATAGTCCCAGACCTAAATCTCTCTGGACACGTCTCTTACCCTGTGGAGCCATAGGCCCAGCTGCCTGTCATACAGCATCTAGTAAGTGACGTGTGTCTCAGACTCATCATACCTGAGGCTGTTGCTTAACTCAGAAAATGGAAACACATAGGTGACTTCATTTAGTTTCAAAACCTGTTATAACTAAATATTCTTTGTCTGTATACTGATGTGTTGTTTAACTATGGTAAAGAATCAATTGAAGGGCCGGCCGAGTGGCTCAGTTGGTTAAGAGCTCGCTCAAGAGTGCGAGCTGAGCTCTGAGCAACAGCTGTTCGAGGCCAGCCTGAGCTGAGTTGCCGTTGAGCTGCCAACAGGTGGCAGGATGGCTCAGCTGAAAAAAAACAAAAACAATCAATTGAGAAATCATTCTGTAAATTCCAATTGGTTCACAATGTATAAATTGTAGAAGGTGAAGGGGGCAGGGGCAGAATTTTTAAAACATCTTAATCATTGAGGGAAATCTGAGAAAATGACAGCTTGTCACTTTTGATGCTGTTCTGAGTGACTATTACTGTACAAATGGGATTCATTCTATAACATTGTGTCTTTTGAATCTGTTCTCATTTAAATTGCTAAGTGTATTTGGGGAGGGAGTTATGCTTATAAATACTTTGACTGTAGAAATGACCTGGACGATGTATGATTTCAGTTATTTTCTCCTAATAGTTTTGGGTATTATCTTTCCCTGTGCTTGGCATCAGAGATAAGGTAATGGATGATCCCTGGATAAAACTCCAGGGCTTTGTAATAGCCACAGAAGACTGTTTGTACAGGAACATGACTCACACAACAGAGACCCTAACTTCTGCCTTTGTTCTTCAGGATATGGTTAACCGGAGAATTGCAATGGACATGATCTTGAAGATGGCAGATTCCCAGCGTTTCAGACAGTTTATCTTGCTTACGCCTCAAAGCATGAGGTAACTTTTAAAAACTCTGTGTGTGTATGTGTGTGTGTGTGTGTGTGTATCAAGTATATAAAAGAGAAAAAAGAAATCTTTTATACTCTTAATTTTTAAAGTGCAAATGTATAAATGACCAAAAAATAAACAATTAGCCCCTGAACTGGTTCCAGAGATTTAAGATAATTTTTTCTTTTTAGATAATTAAAATTTTGTTTGTGTCCTCTCCCCTCCATAACAGAAGCAAGTTGATTTGAATGATTTTTGGCTTGTTTCTATTCTGTTTTGAATCTGCTCTTCCGTGGTTATCATGACCAACTAATGTAAAATAATTTTAGTAATTCAATTTTGGCTAAAGAAATAAGTCATGATTTCCCTAGTCTTGGCTCTTTTCATGGTTGGCTACAATTATCAGTCTTTCTAAAGAGCTCACTTAAGGTGTCAGGCCCTATGTCACTTATAAAGTCAATATTCCCTCTCTAAAGTGGTTACTTTAATCATATGGAGATTTAAATTTGTGATTGGAAATATTCAGGTAACTCCTTTCTGGTAGATAAGGAGTTAGAAAAGGTTGCCATATAAATTGCCTTCATTTTGTTTTTCCTCCAAACTGAAACCCCATGACATTTTAATGTTTAAAAATGAAAACAAATTATTTCCTTATTTCTCCTGGAACTTCAGATTTCAACATATCCCCTTATTAGCAGATAATAGCCATTTAGATTTATAGTTTCATGAGTTGGTGGTAGAATTTTTTGTAATGTGAAAAAAAATTCTTGGAAACTTCAGTAATTAATTTTACTTCCTCTAGCTCACTTCCATCAAGTAAATTGATAAGAATTCTTCGAATGTCTGATCCTGAAAGGGGACAAATGACATTGCCTTTTCAACCTGTGACTCAAGAGGAAGAAGAAAATCGAAGTTGACTTCTAACTTAATATGCCATGTCCTCACATTGAAAGATTTGTAAAGGGAAAAAAATTCAGGGCTATTTGATGGAATAAAACGAAACTACAGATATTCTAAAATAAGAGATTCTTTTATATAGCTGACCAGAATAAAATATGTAAATAAGCTTAGAAAACCAACTACAACCAGCAATTTAAAATTACTATTACTTTACTTTGAGAAAATCAGTTTCATATTACTGGTTTTAAATCTTTTTAAGTTTGTTTCTTTGTTTAATTTTTAACCATCTACTTTTATAGATTCTTTTTCAGAAGTAAAATTTTGTACATATGTACATGTACATATCTGTTTCATTTGGGTTCATTTCTATAGTATTTTGTAAGAATTAAAATTAAACGTTTGAGTACCTGATTCTATTTAGTTTTGCTTTTCCAGAATTTTGCATTCTCATTGCAGGGGATGGGGTGCAGAGCCTGTGGATGGGGACCAATTCACAGTGGGTTTTTTGTTTGGTTTTTGCTCATTATGAGGGACTTACACAGAACTGTAAAAACTTTGGTCAGAATCCCTGCACGGGTCATTTTTAACCCTAGAGATACTACTATAGATTTGGGCTGCACTTTTTATTATTATATTTCATCAAACCTAACATACTGTCCATAAGACACATATGAAACATTAAAGCACCGTACTTTCAGACACGCCTTTCTCACGGTCCCTTAACTGTCGTCCACTCAGCTAAGTGTCTAACCTGCGTCATGACTGGATTATGACACGGTTCTGCACCTTGGCCTGCGGCGTGCTTGCCTGGTTTAAAGTCCCTTAGTTTTCAGTCCAGGGGCACACAAGCCCTGGCTCAGGGGACAGAGGACGTGGGCCAGACGGACACAGCAGACCTGGCTGAGGAGAAGGGCCGGGACACCGGGGTGGAGGGCGTCCCGCTGGAGAAGGCAAGGACCAGGAGCCAGAGGCCAGCCTGTCCGTGGTGCACTGGCACTGATTATAAGACACACCCTGATTACAGAGTTGTTTAAAAACGTGCTCGTTGGGGCCCAGCCGAGTGGCGCGGTGGTTAAGCCTGTCCGTGGTGCACTGGCACTGATTATAAGACACACCCTGATTACAGAGTTGTTTAAAAACGTGCTCGTTGGGGCCCAGCCGAGTGGCGCGGTGGTTAAGCGCTGGCTTGGGAAGCCAGCGGCCCCGGTTCGGGTCCCACATAAGAGGGCTAGGGACACTGCCCTCAAAAAAACAAAAAACAAAAAAACGTACTTGTTAGAATGATAAAATATAGTGTATGGAAGAAATGGTATTTATGAGCTTTTTTTTAAAAGAAAGCATGAATAGGACTTCTGCCTTCTCTGTTTGATATTAGATTAGTATTAAACTTTTTAAAAAGACAGATATCTAACAAGAAGCAATCCCGATATTGATAGCAATCAATACTTAGGAAATTGAAAAGGAGGTGTTTTAAGGGAAAAGGCAGTATCTTAAAAGCACCAGCTCTTTGATAGTTAACTGAAAAACTGGATTTTGTTTTTTATTTTGGTGGAGGAAGGAAATGTAATTTAGACTTAATTGAGATCAGTTGGCAAATTGAGAAGTCCCAAAACGTGTGCTTTTCTAATGTAAGAATTTACAGAAAGAGGAAAGGTATGCTGAATGTTTTAAACATCCCCCAGAATCCCATACAAAGTCTGATTTTTTTTTTTTTTAGTTACATTTATAACTAATATCCATCAAAACTATTTTCACATACATATGCTTTTCAAATAAAAAGTGAAACAGAGTAATGCATTTGGCATAATTTCAGTATCTGAATTGTTGTGATGGTTTCTGAATGTCATGATTCTAAATACAGAACAGGAATCAGGTGGGTACCCAAGAATCTCTTACCGGGTCAAAGATTATTTATTGCTTTGGCCTCGCAAAGCTTTGGTTTCAACTATCCTAAATGAAAATCTCTTCAATTAATGTTCTAATTAATATTAACATCAATTAGAATAAAAGAAGCAAAGGAAGTTGTTCATTTAAAATATGTGGAACTTCTAAAAAGGAAACTTTGAGTTTATATGTGTTGAATGACTTAAATACATCACACAAGTGATTCCTCAACCCCTAGCTTAGTGCAGCTGTGACTGAACTGAGTGATGAAGTCCCGGAAACAAGGGCGAAATGCTTCTTGAGCCTCTTAACCCCACCTTCTCAAATCTTTGGGGTGGACATGATGAAAATCATTCTTAAAAGTGACAGCTGTGATGACTGTTAGTAAACCAAGCTGTAAATAACATAACTACTCAAACAGATAATTGACACTAAAGATTCAAGCATTGCTGGCTACCTAAACATTTTCCAAGGTTCATCTCCCTCTCATTCTGTAGTGTCTTGGTGTTTTTTGTTTTGTTTTTGTTTTTGCATGTCTTCAAAATGCCTGGGCTGTTTATATATGCAGACCCAAATCCTTCAATTCTGAGTCAGAAACTATTGGCTGGGACTCATGAACTGGAATAGAACTGGTGTTACTGTGATGAAAACCCAGTGACCCAGAGTGTCTGATTAAAAGTCTTGAGTACAAATCAGGACAATTTATAATGTCCTGAGTCACTAGTTAGATTTATGACTCCTTTATATATTACATGATGCCTATACTTTGAGCAAGTCAGATTTTCAGGAGAATTGGTTTGAAACTCACAGTTTTAAAAGTTTAAACAGTTACTGAAATTCCATGACTTCAACTAAATGACCAAGGACTTGAAGATGTATAAAAATACCTAATAGGAACAGGTTCTGTTCTTTAAAAACGTAGTAAAGTGAATATAAGCTGTTTCCTTGAGTCAGCAAATGAATTTTTTTTCTTATATATAATACTGATACCTAACCTATTAAATTTTAGCTAGTGCATCTGGACAGAATGCATGGAGACTAAGGTGGCCTGAGAATACTCACTAATCAAGCTTAAGAGGACGTTTGCCTAATTTTTCTCCAGTTTAAGAATGTAAGGGCCGGCCAAGTGGCTCAGTTGGTTAAGAGTTCGCTCAAGAGTGCAAGCTGAGCTCTGAGCAACAGTAGTTCGATGCCCAGCCTGAGATGAGCTGCCACTGAGCTGCCAACAGGTGGCAGGATAATTCAGCTTAAAAAAAAAAAAAAAGGGCCGGCTGAGTGGCACAGTGGTTAAGTGCTGGCTTCGGAAGCCAGCGGCCCTGGTTCGGTGCCACATAGGGCCAGTGACACTGCCCTCAAAAAAAAAAAAAAAAGGGTCGGCTGAGTGGCGCATTGGTTAAGAGCTGGTTTTGGGATGCCAGTGGCCCCGGTTCGGATCCCACATGAGGGCCAGTGACACTGCCCTCTACAGCTAACAGCAGCTCCACCTGGAGCTGGACTGCGCAAGACCTGGCAACGGTGTAGGCTGCAGCCCCTGCTGTAGTGGGCTGCCATAGGCTACAGTGAGTGGCCGGCAGCCAGCGTGAGCTGCCAGTAGCCACAATGAGCGACCATCCAGAGGCCGGCGACTGAGCTGCCTCATCCGGGAAGAGAGCAATGACGATGCCAACATGGGCCAGTGAAGCAACGTCCTCCGCAGCTGGACTGGAGAACAAAAGGACAGCAACAATAAAATCTTAAAAAAAAAAAAAAAAAAGGAATGTAGAGATGAATTCATTATAAATGATTAAGTTCCTGCCATGTACTAGCAAGTACTTTCAGTACTGGGAATACTACTGTGAGTAATACTACATCTGCCCTCATGGAGCTTACAGTCTAGTTAGGGAAGCAATACCATATATAGTTTCAGATAATGGTAATTGCTGTGAATAATGATAAAGCAGGATAAGGAGTTGAGAGTTGAGTGGTATTTCAGATGGAGTATTAAGGGAAGACTTCGCAGAAGGTGATTTAAGCAGAGGCCTGAAACGAGTGGTAGATGTAGGGCATACGTTTCAGGCAGAGGAAGTGAGTGCAAAGGACATAGGATGAGAGAGCTTCGTGTCCAGGAATCCTGAGACCGGGATTGGTGAGCAAAGGGGATGGCTAGGGCACGAGGTTAGAGGCAGAAAGAAGTGAGATCAGCTGAGGTCCTAAGCCCTAAGCGCATTGTCAGACCTGGTCTAGGAAGCATTTTCAGTGACCTCCCTCCCACCCCACCCTGGCTGCTGTGTGACTCCGTTAGGAATGGAGCGCACCTGATGTGGAAAGAGCAAGCAATTTGGAGGCTGTTACAGTGGTCCAGGTAAGATGTCATGGTGAGTGGGACTAAAGTAGTGGACATAGAAGCATTCAAATTTGAAATCTGGAGGCAGTGGCACTTGCTGATGAGAATGCTGTGGAGCTGTGAGAGTGGAATCAAGGATAATAGGCCTGGGCCCTAAAACCCTGGATGAATGACGGTGCCAGGTGTGGAGATAAGGACGCTGTGGAGGTGGAGGAGCGCATACTGGTGCTTGATGGGTAACTACACCGATAAGCATAAGAAAAACAACACGACTTTAGAGTCTACAGGTCTATATTTCACCTGCAAAATGCTGGGGAAAATCCAAATTGTGTACTCAAAATCCTTGGGAAACTTGCTTACAAGAAAGGCCCTAAGGGGACACTGTGTCATTTTATTTACAAGCCCTAATTGACAATCAGTTTCTCACTGTACCCCATACACATCCTTCACTCTCTGAACACATCCATCTACTTCCATGTTTTCTTGACATGATTTCCAACTTTGTGGAGGAAATAAACACCTGGCTTCTTTAAGAAATAGTTCAGCCAGCCCAGTGGCGCGGTGGTTAAGCGCTGGCTTGGGAAGCCAGCGGCCCTGGTTCGGGTCCCTCATATGAGGGCCAGTGTCACTGCCCTCAAAAAAATAAATAGTTCATATTATAAATCCAAAGGCTGTGATCCTGAATGAGTGGATTACAGGAAAAATGAAGCCTTAAAGCAGAATGATTCCCCCCCCTTTTTTTTTTTGAGGGCAGGGTCACTGGCACCCATATGTGGGACCCGAACCGTGGTCGCTGGCGTCCCAAGCCAACTCTTAATCATCATGCCACTTGGCCGGCCCAGAATGATTCCCTTTTTTAAAATAGTTTAGAGTTATTCAAGAAATAAACGAAATAAGGAGACTTCAGACTTCTAAATGCAGAAGGAGTTGAGGCTAGAAAATAATGACATTTGGAGGCCTTGTCCCTTCAGAGCAGCAGCAGGCGTTAAACAGTTAATATGGTACTTAAAATAGCTGAGTCTAAGCTAGAGCCAATAGAACCCAGGCCCGCTTGAATGATTAGAAGGAGCCTGTCTTTGGTCCTTTTCCAGGGACCACCATGGCCTGTTGGGATATTGGGGTCTGCTGGGAACCCCGTTGCTGAGGTGTGTGTGTGTGTTTAAATGGCACTCAGCTGCAGAGGGTAGCGTTAAACACGCCTGATTGTGGCTCAACCTTCCATGTGGTGCTAATTTATCTCCTTCAGCCTCCACTCTTCATTCCCAGTGGCAGACAGCATTTCCCAAAGATGGCCACAGGAGTAGCCTCCATGTTCTTCAGAACCTTACTTTGCAGAGTCTAAGTCCCTTCTGCTTAATCCAGACCAATGTGTATCTTACTTAGAACCACGAAAATGCAGTAGAAACGACACTCTGTAACTTCTAATGTTGAGTCAGAAAAGGCACTGAGATGAGCTGAAAATCCTACCGAGGTCTCGGGAATATTCCTGCAGGCTCCACTGTGCTGCCCTAGAAGCAATCTGACTCCCCTGAGGCTGCCTCGTAGTAAGGAAGCAGGTGGAGCGCCCAGAGGCGCCCTGAGCCGACTTGGAGAGAGAGGCACCCAGCCTGCCCTCAGCTGCTGCGGTCCCCCTCTCCCCATCTCACTACAACTGCAGGAGGGCCCCCCCGACGCCACGCTGCCCAACTGAGCCATTCCTGAATTCCTGGCCTACAGCAACCATGAGAGATAATGTAACAATTGTTGTTTGAAGCCACAAAGGTTTGAGGTGATTTGTTGCATAGAATTAGTAATCAACAGATGTTGGTATCTGAAAGAAGTACCCAAATATTTCATAGCCTGTGTAGATGCCTGCCTGACCACTGCACTATACACCTGAAGCTGAAATTGAATAATATGGAATGTCAACTATAATTTATATATTTATATTTCCCCCTCCCCACACACACGGGATGAGGAGTACAGCATAGGGAATATAGTCAATGGTATTGTAACACTAATATACGATGTCAGGAGGGGAGTAGATTAGGGGGGTTATTTCATGAGGGGTGTAAATGTCTATTACATTGTTTTGTACACCTGAAAAAAACACACCAAAATACAAATAAATCATGGGGCTGGAAGGACTTGGAGGAGTTAGATTCAGGAGCACATGAATCTTAAGGGCCTTCAGGGGAGTGTTAGAACGTGTAAGGGTTGCAAGGATGTTTTTGGTGAGAGCTGAGAAAGGAAAATGCAATTGGAAGTGGGAGAAAAGGGGCCCCTGGTTGTGTGGTGGTGGGAAGTTTGCCAACACTGATGCTGTGGTCACCTGGGATACAGGAAGTGGACCTAATCAGCTGGTGAGCTAGCCAAAGAGATTTCCAGGTAGAATACAAGTTCCTCCTGGCTTCTTGCTGCCCATGATGAAAGGTGAGAGGAGGGAGATGAACTAAGAACAAGCTGTTACACATGAAAGAGCCAGGACTATTTCTTATTCCCAGACTTTCTTCCAGTGGCAACTGATTTTCAAATTATGAAATGGCTTTCATGCAAAAATCAAATTGGGGGAAGACTGTACGACCCTTTCCTAGGACCTCAGAAAAAGCTAGGGCAGTGCTTTCAGACCTTCTCAGACAGAAGGCGCCAAGGCCACCACCATGCCGTGAGGAAGCACAAACTAGCCCATGTGGAGAAGCCCCAAGACTGCAGGAAGAGAGGCAGACGCCCAGGGTTTCAGCTCAAGCTGCTGTGTGACTGCACCTGCACAAGCCCTCAAGCCCATCACCCCGTGAACCCTTCTCAAGTCCCTGGCCCACAGAAGCCTTGGGAGATAACAGCGATGGTTTCTGTTTTAAGCCACTGTTTTGGGGATGAGTTCTTGTGAAGCAAAAGTCACAGAACCATTCCCATTACTCCCCCTCCCCCAGTAACCATTATCGTGTGATATTCCCTTTTATTTTACATGACTTTGGTGTTCTTTTGGGAGAGTGTATTTTTCATTTATATATATCACACTGTGCAATAGATTTTATTCTTTTTTTCCCCGAGCATTAAAAAAAAAACAAAAAAACCACAGATGTCCGAGTTGCTGTGTGTACAGCAGCCTGTTGCTTCAGCCGACATGTAAAGCTGCAGGATGCATTCACATTTCATTTACCGTTCCTCCCGTCATGAACCCTAGATTGCCTCCAATTCCCACCCCACAAACAGAGCTGTCCCAGACGCCCTGGGACACGTCCCCTCCTTCCCTCTGTGAGAGCTGCGTGGGGCAGCGTACCCAGGAGTGGGAGTGCTGGGCCAGAGGGCACAGCCCCCTTACTCGAAGGAAGGCTGGACTGCTGTCTGGCGTGGCTGCACCATCTACACTGCCACAGCTATCAGGGCTGGAACAAGCCAATAATGAGATGGCCACTTGCTGGCCCAATTTCTCCATTTTGTTTATAAAAAGAACCCGTCATCTACCGGTAGGTTTGTTTTCCATAAGTGTCCTGAGTATCCATGTGACTCATTTCATTCAGTTCTTCAAATGGCACGTACCCGCCCTATCGCAAATCATCACTTCTGCCTCCCATCACTTTCCATCACTCTTAGCTTGCTGTGCTTCCCCTTCATTGTTCATACAATTGGAGTGTGTGTGTGTGTGTGTGTGTGTGTGTGTGTGTGTGTGTGTGTGTTTGGCTATTGTCTGTCTCCCCCAGTATGAATGGTGTTGGGTGCATAGTAGGTGGTCAGTGAAGATTTGCTCTGAATGCATTGCCCAGAGTGACTCAACCAAGTGCCGTGGTAAGGAGCCTCCCCAGCGCCTCACCCACCCCTTCCTGACTTAGTCGGGCCAGAGTATCGGGAGGTGCTGAACCCCCCACCTTTCCCTGCCCCCACTTGGGATTCACCCAGCACAGGGGTTAAGGGAACTGGGACATTGAATTATCAGCCCTTGGGGCTGTTCTCGAGGACAGGAACTTGGCTGCGCCAGTGTTTCAGACCCCATCTATATCCTGAGTGTTTGTGCTGCAGTTTGCTTGCTCAGTATCTTGTTGAATAGATGAGTGGGATCCTTAGGCCTTGGTCTCTGGTTTTATTTAATGATCCTAGGACAAAGGAAGAGTATTTAGGGAAAAAAAGGGCTCATAAAAAATGAATACGATAGTACTGCACTGTCTGATACTATACGAGCTACATGTGGCAAATTACATTTAATTAAAGTGAAATGAGAAAGTCAGTTCCTGTTACCCCAGCCATCCTCGAAGTGCCCAACAGCCACACATAGTTAGTGCAGATACACACGTGTCATCATCACAGAAAGCTCTACTGGACGGCAGGCCCTATAGAAAGAAACAGCTTCTTAGGCACGTTCTGAAAATGCAAACCTGCCTTCGGAGCTCTTGATGGAATCTCTTCTGCCTTCCCTCCTCAAGGTCAAAAGGGTCAGAGTTTGGTTCCATCATTAAAAATAACAACCAGTATCCTTTTGATTTGGAAAGACAGACATCTTTCTTCCTCTGGGCTTTTAGGGGATGCTTCCCAGCCTGCTGAACGTGACCCCCACAAAGCTGTGTAGAACTAATGCGCTGTCAGCACCACAGTCACACTGAGATAACATTTATTTTCATATAGTGAGCAGTTTTTGAAAAGGAAAAATTTTTATGTTTCATGGAAACTTGACATGCCATATGAATTGCCCCACTTTTGAGGCCCAGGATGAAGAGTTGGAAAGTTGCTTTTTTCCCTTTCGTGGTCATTAATTCTTTGAATTCCAAAGTTGTGTGTGTAAGGGTAGGTCTGGTAAGTTGTTGCTAGCTGATCCTTGATAATTGTGAACATGTTTCAAATGTAAAATTACGAAATAAGAATTGAGGGGAAAACTCAAATGTTATAAATTTATTTGGGACATCATATTGCCACCTCTTTGTAAGCCTTTGAAAATGCAAGCAGAAATCAATACACTTCTATCTTTACTTTTTTTTAACTTTCAATAAATAATATCTTTGTGTATATGTCTATATAGATAGATAAACTTAATGAGTCATTTAGCAGGATTTTTAAGTTTTATACTGCATCAATTCCAAAACAGCTCTTTCCAGATCGATAGGATGCAAATGAGGTAAGAAGTAAGGCAAACCTAAAAGACATGCAAGTTTAGTACATTTATATTCACTGATAATACAAGCTCTTGGGTGGGGGCCACACGGAGGATCCAAGGACCCCTGTGTGTGTGTGTCCAGTACTATTTTACAGGAGAATGGTGACACAGCTTATAATTAAGTTACATTACCATTGGGGTTGGGGGGAATCTCAGTGCTACTAACATTATGTAATCAAGGAGACACGAGCATTAGGAAAACATGAACAAGAAATCATATAACTCTTTGCAGCACATTTCTGGCCAGGCTTTGGAGAAGGAGGGTTTCTTTATGAAATGATATTACACAGATCACATTGTGGCAGGTTGTTTTTTTGTTTTATAATATATGCTTTTGAAAATTCATTAGCAAATGACATTCTCATGCACACAAGTGTTTCAAACACAAGAAGCAAGTCCATTTATAGGTAGTCCAAGCAATGTGTGTGTGTGTGTGTGTGTGTGTGTGTGTGTGTGTGTCAGAGAGAGAGAGAGAGAGAGAGAGAGAGAGAGAGAGAGAGAGAGAGAGAGAGACAGAGAATAGCTGCAGACTGAATGGAACATTGAGACTTTCGTGCAGTCCATCGCGTTGGCCTCAGCTCATTTCTGAATGTCGCACTGCAGGAGCAATACAATGGAAGGGTCGCTCTTGGCAGCTTCTTTGAATTCATCCAGTGTAATCTGGTCATCTTTGTTCTTGTCCATCTTGCTGAAAATCTTGTCTACTCGCTGCTCAGGCGTGAGACCGTCCTCATTCATTTTCATCATGATCACAGTGCCCACCATTTTGTAGATGGCCTTGGGAAAACAAGAAGAAGATCATAAAGCTCTCCTGTGATAACGACAAAGAATTTACGTTTACCTCCAAGCACTCCTTGAATGGTTTAAATGAGAGAGTGACAATCATCAGATGATACGTGTGAGTCTCGTGATCAATTTCATAGAAAAGAATTCTGGATAATTCTGGGCTTTTGGCTGGAGGAAATAAGCAGAAATTATCCAGCTCGGTGGCGAAATCAAGATTCACGGATTGGAAACAGAGCCCAAGAAGAAAATGATGGGGTTCTGTTTTAAAACACTGAATTTGAGGTATAGATAGATGATAGTTGAGTCAACAAGAACCAGGGGGATTTAGGAAAAGATGAAATATGGTCCCAACTGATAAGGAACTTACAACCTGTTAAGACGGTCAAGCAAGGTGTGCCAGTAAAATTTAGCCCCGAAGGAAGTTAGTGGAAGGAGAGCTATGGATTAGGGATTCCGTTCTTAAGTTAAAGATTAGAGGAAGAAGATTCTAATTGTTCCATTAATTGTGCACAATTACCTCTCAGTGGAAAATTCCTAGGTAGAAACAATTTTTTTCTTAGGAAAGTGCCTTAGAAGAATGAATGCCCATCTACATAAAAACTTGCAGAAGGGGGCTCACGGCAACATTGTTAATAGCCAAAAAGTGGAAACAACACAAATACTCATCCACGGGTAAACAGATTAACAAAAGATGACAAATCTATACAATTGAATACTATTTTGGCAATAAAAAGGAATGAAATAAATCCTGTAACATAGATTAAAAAAGGAAACCAGACAAAAAAAAGGCCATGTACTTATATTGTTTGATTCCACTTACATGACAGATCCAAAGACAAACCCATGGAGACAAGGTAGACCAGTTGTTCCCGGAGTCCAGGGGTGGGAACAGACAGGTGGGCATCAGGGATCTTCCCCGGGGGAATGAAAATGTTCTACAGTTGGATTATGGTGATGGTTGCACACTTTGCTAAGTTTATCAGCAATCATTTAATTGTATAGTTAAAATGGGCGGATTTATGGTCTATAATTATAACCCAATAAAGTGTTTTAAAATGCCAATTAGAGGAGCCAATGCAGCATCTTACGCCCACAGGGCGAAAGCTGGTTGGAGGAAGAGAGTGACATAAGGCGGAGCAGAGCTAAGCCAGGGGCAGGCGAAACAGGCCTGATCCTGTCCTCTGCGCCTAGAGAGCGGGGTGCTGTTTTGGAAGGTCTCACATTATATGGGTGGCTGGTTGAGATGATGCCTGTCGTGCACAGTCAGGGCCCACCAGCCTGGACCTGTGACTTTCCCAGCCCAGCACTGGAGCAGGGACCAGGGACGGGGGATTCAAGGCTTGCTGTGCCACTAGCAGAGCCGCTGGTGGGGAAGGAAGAGGCCGCCGCAGGCCCGCGCCCCAGAACGCGGGGCGCAGACCCGGGTCCTGGCCTCCGCGCCCCGCGGCCAAGGCCCGGACGGCGCCCTGGAGCCCGGGCCCGCCCCGCACCGACCTCGATGATCTCCAGCATCTCCACGCGGGTGATCTTGCCGTCGCCGTCCAGGTCGTACATGTTGAAGGCCCAGTTGAGCTTCTGCTCGAAGCTGCCCCGGGAGGTGATGGACAGGGCGCAGATGAACTCCCGAAAGTCGATGGTGCCGTCCCCGTTCTTGTCGAAGGTGCGGAAGGCGTGCTGGGCGAACTTGGAGGCGTCGCCGTAGGGGAAGAACTGCGAACAGACCACACACATCAGACACCGGGCATCGGGGGAGGGAGGCCCAGGCCCGTGGGGCGGGGGTCTCAGCCAGGCCGGGCTGAGCGGCCACAGCGCCGCCGCCAGCCCCGGCCTGGCCCCCAGGCTGCTGGGCAGGGGCCGCGGGCAGCGCTCAAGGCCAGGACTTGCTCACGGGCACGTCGCCGGTCCCTGTGGGTGGCCAGGGCGGGGACACACGGCTTTCGGGATGGCAGAGCCTGGCTGCAGGCGGCTGGCATCCCCCATCTGTGGCTTCTCTGCTCACTGTCTCACCGGAACAGGGCCTGGGGCAGGTAGCAGAAATCCCCTCAAACACGGCGGTGCTCCATGAGCTTCCACTTTTCTGTCAGTGTGAAAATGTGGGTTCACTGCCCCGTGGGGCCGGAGGCAGGACGCCCAGACCAGGTTCCCGCTGCCACCCGCTCCCTGTCCCAAGCCCGCTGTCATCTCTGGGTGAGGCTCCAGTGTCCGACTTCTTTTTACAAGGACTCGTCTTTTGTAGAACAGGCCTTGAAACCCCATTAAAAATAGAATATGACTGCGCTTATTTTTCAGAGAATTAAAGGTGTTTTTTTTTTTTTTTTTTTCCTCAGAGTCAACTGTTGGCAACGGTGCCTTGGGAGACAGAAAATGGACAGGAAGAGAAAGACGCTCAGACCCTTGAGAAATAAGACCAGAGAGAGTGAGGCCGAGACCTTGGACCCTGAACATAAGTCTAGGCCAGTCACACACAGGGAGCTCTGATACCTGACCCTTTTGTGCCCCAGCAAAGCTAAAGGTCATTTTCCAGGTGGAGAAGAGAAAACAAGCAAATAAACCTCAACCCCCACCCCACAAAAAAATCCAAACAAACCATGTGCTATTTAAAGCAGAAACAGTACACATGTGTTTCTGGATGAATAAATTCAGCAACTACAAAATTGAAAGCAGATTCCCGAGGATGTCACTGGCATCCCTGTCCCTCGGTAAGATTTGCCACTCGCTGGTGGGACAGGCTGGCCAGCAGCACTTGGGAACCCCCAGTTCCTCTTTCTCCCTGTACGTGGGTCCAGGGCCCTGCTCAGCCCTACGAAGACAGCAGGCCCTGCTGCCCATGCTTCTTACACCTGGAAACCCCGTGGATGGCAGACATTTTCCCTCCAGAACTTAAATGTGCATTTCCACGCAACGAGGCCCAGTGAGGGGACAAGCATTGCAGGGGGAGGGGAGCTGGCGTGGGCTAGAATTTCGGTAGCATCCATGATCCAACACCAAGATCTGTTCCAGCTACTATTGCTGTGTAATAAACCACCGCAAACCTCAGTGGCTTAAAACAACAACAATCCTTTTATTAATTCAGAAAAGAAAAATTTGGCAACCACTCCTTTTTTAATCAAACACCTTATCTTTCTACGGCTGTAAGAGACAACTTTCTCTTTTGTTTCCTCATTCCCTAAATACATTATTATTTCTACTATCCTCCTCTATTTTTCATTATTCATCAAAACCCATGGAGGTCTTTATTTTAGGTGCTGGGAATACAGAGATCAACTCCTCACAGCCCCATGCTGTGGGACCTCGCAGTTCGTGGGGGAACCCAACATGAATTCACAATGGTCCTGTTACCTGCTAAGAGTTAGGGCAGAGGAGCGGCTGTCTTCCAAAGATCCAGACTGAGTGTGGTTTCCAGGGTGGGTGTTACGGAGGTAACAGGCTGCCTTCCTCTTTCACCTGCTGGGCACATTTCCCCTAAATCCCTCCAATGCCACGCAGGGGCCTGGGCACCTGAGGATAGACGGCTAGTGCTGCGTTTTGAACCAAGAAATTTTGAACTTGAAAATTTCTAAAAAGGTAAGTTTGATCTTCACATGCTCTGAACTATTTTTCTTTTTTTAAAAAAGATTTTATTGGGGAATTGGGGGAGGGGAACAGCGTTGGGGAATTGGGGAAGGGGAATAGACAAGTTGCCGTCCTTTTGTTCTTCAGTCTAGTTGCGGAGGATGTTGCTTCACTGGCCCATGTTGGTATTGTCATTGTGCTCTTCCCGGATGAGGCAGATCGGTCGCCGGCCTCTGGATGGTCGCTCACTGCGGCTATTGGCAGCTCACGCTGCCTGCCGGCTACTCACTGTAGCCTATGGCAGCCCACTGCAGCAGGGGCTGCAGCCTACACCATCACTGGGGCTCACACAGCCCAGCTCCAGGTGGAGCTGTTGTTAGCTGTAGAGGGCAGTGTCACTGGCCCTCATATGTGGGATCCGAACTGGGGCCGCTGGCATCCCAAAACCAGCTCCCAACCAATGCGTCACTCGGCTGGCCCTATTTTTCTTTACTAACACTTCCAACACCAAACATGAGGGTTTTTTGTTGTTGTTGTTTGTCCATCACAACAACCAATTCGGGGACCCTCTGGACACCAGCTGGGTGTCCTACAATGCAGTTCAATTCTGACACTAACTGCCCGGAATTAGCACAGACCACACAGACTGAGGGCCCCGTCCCACAAGACCGCCCACTTTGGATGCCAGCCACAAGCCCCAGGTTGCCACTTGTACCTCCGATAGACCTGCTATCAAGTTGGGGGTTCCCTCAATCCCCTTGTTTGAAAATTTGCTAGAATGACTCACCGAATACAACAAAGCACTTAATTTACTATTACCAGTTTGTCATAAAGGATACAACTCAGCCACACCCCAATAGGGGAGATGACAGGGCAAGGTATGGGGCGAGGGTGCATGGGCCTTCCGTGTGCTCTCTGGGGTGATACCCTTCCAGCACCCGCAATGTGGTCACCACCCTTTCCAGGCCCTCTGTCCTCCCCTCAGGTTGGGGGGTGGAGAGTGGGGGTGCTGAAAGTTCCAACTTTAGTATCATGCTTTGGTGAGTCAGGTGACCGGCCCCCATCCTAAAGCTGTCCAGAGGCCCCCATCACCAATCATCTCATTAACACAAAAAAAACACTGTTATCACTCCAGAGAGTCCAAGAATCTTAGAAGCTTTTGCGTCAGGAACCTGGACCAAGATCAAATATGTATTTCTTATTGTATTGCAGTATCCCATGTGCCTGTGCGCGAGTGGTCTTCCTCTCTCCCTAGGTGGGCGCTGTTTCTGACATGTTCACCTGGTCAGGGGTCCTGCGCGGACTTGGCACCTGTGAAATGGCCTAAGATCAGGGCACGGCGAGCCCCGTCGCTGGTCCCAAGTCTTACTTAGCCTGTCCATCTACACTGACAGGAGACCACTGGCTACCGTTTTTCTCCAACCATGAAGGCTCCTGGCACTGGAATGCTTTGCCTAGCTTATTTTTCACAGCGTACTTTTAAGGGGTATCTGACAGCTTTATCTAAAATAGCTGGGCACCTTAGGTCAGCATATTAAAAATTAATTTAGGTCTGGAAATCCTTGAGAAAAGAAATCGATTATAAATTGTGGGCTATGAAAGCGATCCATGCTTTGCAGAATGCCTGTTTGCTGCCTTTTTTTGCTAACATGCTCACTTTGGAAGGATGGAATGTGCCCAAGTGCCCTCAGACTTCTGGAGGGGCTGTTATTACCTTTAGAAAATTCATCCTACCAGGGTCTGAGTGCTCTTGAGTTTTTCCAGTCAGGGCAATGCTCCTTCTTTTGATGAAATAATTCCGCTCTGGCTGGATCATCATAGTGTCATAGAGACTCTTCAGTCTCTACGAAGAAATCAGGGTCTTGAATTCTTATTTACTTCTCTTGGAGGAAAATAGTGCCCAAGAAGTACAAGCATTTTGTTGCATATTGTGACTTGAACTGTGTTTATTTTTTAAATTCAATGTATTTTCCTTCAACACCTGTATTAAATGTTGATGTGGAAATAATTTTTGGAGGCATTAATAATCTACAAATCTTTTACTATAATAGATAAAAAAGAACTTGGAGGTTGAAAATTTTTATGTATATAATTATGCAGATATTTCACTTACGTCATAGTAGCTCAGGCTGCTATTTCAAACTATCACAGACTGGGTGGCTTATCAACAACAGGAGTTTATTTCTCAAAGTTCTGGAGGCTGAAGTCCAAGACCAGGGTCTCTCATTGGTTAGGTTCCAGTGAGGGCCCTCGGCTAGGCTACAAATGGCTGACTTCTCACTTTGTCCTCCTAAGGTAGGCGGGGCAAGGAAACTCTGTGGGGGTCTCTTTTATAAAGGCCCTATTCCCATTCTGAGAGCTCCACCCTCATGACTGACCTAAGCACCCCCAAAGGGCCCACCTCCTAATACCATCACCTTGCGCATTAGGTTTCAACGTAAGAATTTTGGGGGGACACTAACAATTAGTCCACAGCAACTTGTTTGAAGGAACATAAATTTAGTCATGAAAAATTTTAGAAACTGTATTAGATGATCTAATATAGCTGGTCTTCAATAAATTTCCAGTCTCTTTTTTTATGCCTATGTACATGGTTTTTCTACTTTTGGTCAAAAATTTTAAATCAAGTTCATCCTGGATTCCCTGGCATCGCTGATGAGAGTGGGTCAGGGTTTCTCCACCAACTGTGTCTTCCCTCGCCTCATTCAGGGACTCCCTTTCAGTAAGGCCCAGAGGGTCAAGACTTCCTCTGCTCCTCTCCACATCCCACCATCCTCGTCAACTTTCCACTTGGAGCATCACCTGTAGCTTAGCCCCCTCTCTCCCTCCTGCTTTGGCCAGGGCCCCGTCTCGCATTGGTTCTGGCCAACGTCTCCTAAATCCCTCTTGCCCTGGTAGAGGCAACACCCAGAGCTTACAACATGGTTTCCTATGTATCACTCAGATTGTGTCCTTTCTTTTCACAAACTCCTTCACTTGGGCTCAGCCTTCTAGATGCACCCACTGGCATAGGTTGAATCCTAAACTTCTAACCCTGTAGTATGTGGTCCTTTGTGATCACCCCAACCTGCACACATGTCCCTAAAGGTCCTCTGCTTTATGCCCCTGTATCTCGACTGCATTCCTAGGTGTCACCAAACGTGCCCCTTGCTTTCATATTTCACACACCTCCCCTGTCTCTCCCCATCCCATCTTGGTCAATGAAGAAATCCCTTTTCTTTATGTCCAGCTCCATCTCCAAGAGCCCTTCATGATGGGACTGAACCTCTCCGTCTGCTTGGCTTGTGCTTCGCTCGTTCTCGATGACTCTTTCCAAACCCTCTGTCTTAGACTAGAATAAGCTCTATTCTTGTCTCTGTCCCTCCTGGCCTGTGTGACAATTTGCTCATCTCTGCGCCTTGCTAACCCCAGCTCTTCACTTGGGGCCCGCCATCTAGAAGCTCCATAAGTTGCCAGGGAGGCTCTGTGATCTCGCAACTCTTTGTATTTGTCATTGTGTCACATCTTTGAGCAGCTCACTTTCATCTGTGAAATGGGAACGCATCATTAACCAAACACATTCATGTTCTGTGAGGGAACAGAAGGGTTTTCACTACAACTGAATGGTATTGAAAAACATTAAAGTATTACCCATTAAAGTGTCAACTCTCGCACTCCCAGAATTCCCTATTCCCCTTCACTGATTTATTTTTCTCAAAAGCTGACCACCATACAACATATTGTAATTATTTATTTGTTGTCTTCCTTCCGGCATAGGAAATGTAAACTCCATGAGGGCAGAGTCTTGGAGGCTTTGGCATTTAGTGCCCTGCCTAATTGCTGCATAGTAGGTGCACAGTAATTACTTTGTGAATGAATGAGCGAACGAATTTCTTTCTGACTCTGTCTTTCCTAATAACTGTACTGCATAATTGCAATAGATCACACATTCAGTGTCTCCCAGAATCCTCAAGATGACCCAAGGGGATGGTTTGGTTTCCTGTAAGCTTGTCCTTGGTAACAGAGAAGCAAGTTTCTAAGACAGAGGTTTAGCACCATCTGTCATTCCCATTTATTTAGAGGATTAGTTATTTGATACCTAGTATTGAACTTAAATTCCCAGAGAGCAAAACCTATTTGCTCACCATTGTATCTACAATACATAGCATGGGTCCTGCACACAGTAGGTGCTAAATATGATCCTGTTAATGACCACATGGAAGGAGCATCTGAGGTGCCAACTTGAGGGTGACCAGGTGATCAAACGCTGCTGCCGAAAACGGCCACCACTTACTGAACATTTATAATATCCTGGCCAGCTCTGCGTCTTGGGATGATGGCAATTGTCTACAAATCACACTGTTCAAAATGATAGCTACTAGCCATCTGTGTCAACCACTGTATTAGATGCTGGGAACAAACAAACAAACAAACAAACAAACAAAAATACCACAGAGCATTGAGCACAGTGGAGGATGCAACCCTTGAAATGGTGCAGATGTGACGGAAGAATGCAATGTTTTAATATTATTTAATTTACACATCAGTTTCAATAACCACAAGTGGCTAGTGGCTTCTGGATTGACTGGTGTGGTTTATGCTATGTCACTGGCTCTCAAAATATCCCTGTCAGCGGCTAGCCTCAGCTCCATTTCACGAAAGAAGCGGCGTGGACTCAGAAATGTCCAGAAAACTCTTAATTCTCTTCCCACTGTGTCAGTCTGCTGCAATGTCATGCAAAGGAGCAGTGAGAACTGTTCCCGTCCTGCTGAGAGAATAAGAACATACAAAACACAAGAAGGTAGAAAGTTAGGGAAAGAGATTTTTATCTGCCCCGTTTGTTGGAAAGTTCTCATGATCATCACACAGCACCGGAGTTGGCTTGGTTCTACAATTCTATGTGTGTTGTTTCATTTAGTCCTTAGAACAACCCACTGCTGTAAACTCCGTTTTGTGCACAAGGAAATAAACCTCAAAGGTCAAGGCATTTGGGGAGATTCCTGTCTGTCTGTGGCAGACCCAGGAGGTAAATAAGGATAGGTCCGATCATTTCTGTTACATCTTGCTGTTTCTCTTAATCCAATATTAGCTGAGGAAATAAACCTAAACCCACATTTGATGAAGCAAACGAATTTGTTGCATTATGTAATTCCTTGCTTCCATGGCCTCTAATGCTTGAAAGCCTGGCGGTGGGTATTTATCGCCACCTTCTGGCATCCTATGTGTACTACAAGGAAATTACTAAAATGCTGCCCAGGGGTATTTTTATGACTCATTAATGCAGCAAACATATATTCAGCAGCAACTGTGTGTCAAGCACCATATTAGGTGCTGAATAAAACAGAAAAAGACATAGAACATTAAGGATAGTGGGAGAAGTTGATGTTAATCAACTACATAAATAAGTATAAAATTACACTATGATAAACGCAACTATATAGAACTGCGAACAAGAGTAATGGAGATGATACAAGTGTAAAACTTTATAAAAATTGGGTGTATGGTCCCCTCCTACCACCCGAATAGGCAGGCTGCTGACAATGCATCATAACTTAGGAATGGTCTCAGAGCCGGAAACTTTCTGCGTTACACAAGTCTAGGCTTCTCTGGACTGCGCTCCACACCCTTGTTTTGAACCAACCAATGTACAGAAAAAAAACCAGGAAATGCTTGAAGTCTGTGTCTCCCCACGGGCAGACAATAAGAGGCTTTCAATGAATTAACCAGCTCCCTCAAAAGCCACTCCCCTACAGATAGTGGGCCAAATCCTGTATTTTTTTCTTTTCAATAATCTATCCAGTTGTATTAAAAGGTTCCTTGTCTCTAAGGGGTGCTGAATGAGCCCCAAACACCTGGTGCAAAATATGTGGGTTGTTTTTTTTTTAACATTTTTTTTTTTTTTGAGGGCAGTGTCACTGGCCCTCATATGTGGGACCCGAACCGGGGATGCTGACTTCCCAAGCCAGAGCTTAACCACGGCGCCACTCGGCCGGGCCCAAAATATGTGTTTTATCATTGTCTCTGCCCCATGCCCCCACCCCCAAGCCCCACCCACCCAGGGAGGCACAGAAGGCTGTTTGGTGGTGGCCTTCGGACAGGGCCTCAAAACACTGCACTTCATCCCCTCATGCAATCTTTCCTCTGCACGGTCTTGCTGCCTGCGAATATCATCCTTCCAGAAACTATTAAATTCGAAGAAAACATTGCAACATTTCCCCATTAGAATCTTTCCTCCTCCCAGGGTTATTGGTGCCTGCCTCACTTTGATGGAGGGTGGAGGTCTCCTAAACGTGCCTGACCTGACCTTTGGATGGAGGGAGGTTTGCACAAGTCAGTCCTGGGCCCACTGTGATGGCTGAGGTGCCTGTGTCAGAAGTGGGTGGCCCCAGCACCTGGCTGATGATACTAGGCAGCCCTCAGACCTCAGAATAGATTTCTGCCCATCCGTCTGCCTGAAATAGAGCTCATGATGGGATCAAAGGACAGAAGAGCATTTTTGGATGGCTCCACTGCTCCGTCTTGGAGAGGGCTGCCATCCAATCCCTCACAGAATAAATAGTCCCTCTTAAAACATCCTTGCTCAGGACAATTCTGTTTCCTTTGTTCTCGAATGTCAGAAGCCTATACTGTCTGGCTTTGAACCCACGAACACAATCCCCTCCCCAGTTGTGGAGTCTTCTTTATTGCACCCCTGAAATGTGGCTACTGTGCCTCGGAGGTCATCTGCCCGCCCCCCCTGCTGGAATGAATCAGAGCCTCCTGTGGACTGGCTGAGTGCCCGCCTCCTTGGACCCTGCTAGGCAGGCAGTCATTACTGTTTCAGGGGCGCCTATCGGGAAGCAAGGCCCTCAGCAGGGTCACAGTTCACCTCAGCTGGTTCTTCAAGTTTAGCACATGAGGGCCGTTATTGTGCATTAAGTAATAGGCCTATGGTGGTACCACTAGGGGGCGGGCCGGGCTGGCGTGGAACCCAGCTCTGTCTGTGGAAGGCTGCCTCGCCCCTGTACCTGGCAAGTCTGGCCGGCCTCTGACACTGAGCTGCACTCCACCGGCTTCACAGGAGGATCCGGAGGGCTTCGCATCAGCCTGTCCCTCCCCACACAGCGCTCCTTCGTCCCCTAGAGGACTCTATGCTAAAGGGAGGCAGGGTATGGCGTGGTTTTGTCCTCCCACTGATTCCCTAGTACCTAGTGCAGGGCCAGGCACACAGACTGTGCTCAGTGATTACCTGTCCATCAACAGGTGACCAGCCCTGCAGGTCCTTTTCCAGCCTGAGGAGACTGTGGCACACCCACCCGATGACCACTGAATGGGCTGAAATGTGTTCTGACGGTTGTCTTAACTCACTGTGCTAAAGAAGGCTCGCCACTTGGCCTGAAAACTTGTCATTTCCATCATTGCTTTAGCTGGTGATTCATGACGATATGAGTCATCCCCAGAGCAGTGCATGGCACTTGGTCACGTGGCTGGGAAGAGGAGCGAGGCATCTCCCCTTAATTAGAAGTGGTGAGTCCAAAAACTATTTCCTGCCAAAGTGTTCATTCACCAGATACTCACAGAAGTCTAGTTGGTGCCAGGTTCTATGCTGAGCTCTGTGCGGGCAGGAGGGAGGGTGAGGAAAGGTAATGGAGAAGCAGGGTAAAATGTAGGACCAGGCCCCTGTTTCAAGCCGACTTAACCAATCCGAGGGAGATGCAGCTGAAAAATGGGAGCTGCCTTCTACATGTGGGCTCTCTGGGAGGAGCCCCAAGAGACACCCGCCAGGCTCCCCGCAACATGGGTCATGCAGACCCCAAAGTCGCTTCTCAGAGCTGCCCTTTCACCTGTCCTCTGGGTGACAATATCCATTTTTTACAGCCATGGCTCTCTCAGAACTCCGATCTTTATTGTAAGCTCATGGTTCTTATGTAACTACATCTATCTGAGAAGAAAATTAGCTCTGAAGTAAATTTCTAGAGAAGGGGTTTTTGCCTCCCGGGGCAGGGGAGACAATTTTTATTTATGTCCTAAACCAGGTCCCTCTATATGCACACGGACCCCTGCTACACTGCCCCGAGAAGGTCAAGAACTCCAGAGAAATTCTGTGACGTCTCTATAGAAAACTACAGCCAAGCAGGAGACGTCCAGACTCCTCACTAATTTTCAGATCTGGTACTTGGACCTTTCCTCCCAGGGCTGCAAGAGAGTGGTGTCTTTGAAAGAGAGTAGAATTTAGAGTTCTCACCATGAGAAATGCCCAAACCACCTCTACTGTAAGGGAAATATTATGCTTTACTATTTATTATATCTTCACCACTCTCGGATTAGGGTCTGGTATATTGTAGGTGCTTTATAAATGCTTAAGATGGATAAAGAAAGCAACCTGTTGCAAAGGAAAGGATGCTGGGTTGAGTGACAGGGTGTCTGAGTGTGACTAAAGTCAAGCCACGTTGCCTCTTAGGATATAAAATGAGGCGATATATCAGGTAAGGGTCAAAATTCCTTTTAGTTATGTGATAATTATTTCTCTGATTCTGGAAGAAAGAGAGGAAGGAAAGAAGGAAGGAAGGAAGGAAGGAAGGAAGGAAGGAAGGAAGGAAGGAAGGAAGGAAGGAAGGAGGAAGGGAGGGAGGGAGGGAGGGAGGGAGGGAGGGAAGAGAGGGGGGAAGGGAGGAAGATGAAAGGCGATTGGATGGTGCTTTCCTGATTGGGGATTTGTCATTAACCAAAGCACCTACCACCCCCTTGTGCGGTCTGTCCTAATTACAGGATGAACTTTGAAGGAAGGGTGACTGCATCTCTGTATCTATGCATCTTTATCTCCATCTTTATATGATTCCTCTATCTCTACCCCTATTGGAAGTGACAGAGATCCTGACGTATACTCACTGGTTACTCAGACTTTAATATTAAACGAACTTGCTCTCTGCTTCTGTCCAATACCCAATTCTCATTACCAACTGGATCAATGACAGCTTGATTTGGGGCAGGGGGCTTCCTCTAGTACTTCTCTTGCTGATTAATCCTGAGCCACCAACATAAATCAGCCCACGGTTAGCATTTATTACAAAGTAGGAGGTCAACTATTGTAAATGACACTGTGGAAATTGTCATATGAGTTTCCATTTAAATCCAATCTACTGGATTAGAAAGAAAACTGTTTTATCGATTTCAAAAGGAACTCATTTTTGAAACTGGGGATGGAGTGAGTCTCTTTGAAGAAGCCTGGTGGAGGCCTGGTTGCTGCAGGAAAAACTGGAAAGGGACTCCTCACCTGTGATTCTCTTCAATTATTTCAATTGAAGTGGGCAGAACAGCAGGTTTTGCCACTGGCTCTGAAACTGGTTATTTATTTCATCTCCCCAGCTCCCCCTGGAATCAAGTGGTCTATTCAAGATCCATTCCCATTTCACCCTATACCCGACTTGTTTCACAACATCATGGTGACATTGATGAGAATGTGCAGCCTGGCTGCATCTCAATCAGAATCCTACTGCAATGCCACACGCCACCAGGTCTGTCAGCCCTGGGGAGGGAGTGCTCTGCTACACAGCTGGTGACAGTGACAGCAATGATAGCCTGAGCTAGGGAACTTCTATCTGCAGAAGTTGAATGCATTTGTAAGAAATGCACACACTCAGGGCCCCTGACTCCAAAGATGTGCCCCCCATTTCCTGGAAAGGAGGGATCTTCTCCTACCAACTCGGAAAGGATCCCCCCAAATGCATTACTGTCCACCATGACTCCCATATCAATAACTTCCACCCAAATTCCTCCAGTGCCATGTAGTCCCATCTTTGTCACCAGAGGTATAGGAAAAGTGCTGGCTGCAGACAAAGAAACGAACGAAGGAAACCCGTCATGTGGAGAAGAAAGCGTGATGTGCCATGGTGGGGTGAACTTTGTGGTCACATGAGTCCAGACTGAATATCAGGTCTGCAGTTTACTAAGTGTGGGATCTTGGGCAAAGGGCTTTTAATCCTTTTCAGAGCCTTATGTGTTTATATAAAAAATGGCTGGGGGGAGAACTGGTTGCTGGGCTGGGGCTCTTTGGGGTCGAGCGGGGAGGACACAGGAATGGAGTCAGGATTCCTGACCGGGATTGGGTACCACTTCTTCCTGTAGAGAGGCGCTGTGCAACTAGGGGCAGTGGGCTTTCCTTCTCTGAGTGGTATATAGTGCGTGGCTCATACTAGGTGCTCAGCAAATGGAAGATGCTGTATTATTATTGCTATTATTTTGTGTTTCAGCAAGGCTGTAGTCTGTATGTGCCAGGAATATAAAAACTGAGGAACTTTAACAAAATACAAATAAAGGAAATGATTTTATTTCATTTTTATTATGTTAAAATATATATCAAGTGATCAATCGATAATCACCTACTATGTGCACCCACTATGTGCCAGGTGCTGGGCTCCGTGCTGAGACAGATGCTGAAAGCAGGAACTGTGGGTAGCACTGTGGCCCAGAATTTCAGTCTGGTTAGGGAGGCAGACACAGAGGCGCCCAAAGTTAATTAGCAACACAAAGCAGCCAGGGATGGGCATGCTGGGTCCACCTTGTAGGCTGCACCCCGGTATATGTAAACTTCCTCTTATCACCTTCAAGCACATAAAGAACCCAGGTCAATTAGAGTCCAAATTTACTCAAAACCAGTCATCCAGCTGAGGCAAGGAATTTTGCAACACGAGAAACACTGAGGGGTTAAGGAGCCTCCCTCCCCCTCCAGGGCGCAGAGGCAGCACATCCGCCTCCCCTCCCCCTGACCAGCCCTTAGTATTTGGGAGCGGCCAAGAGATGCCCCAAGGGTCAGAACTCAGCACAAAGAGCAGGAACGTAACAGTCACAGGAATCAGACCCCACCGTATCTCATCTTCCCCGCAGAGCCTGAGACAGGAGAGCAAACCTCCCTGGCTGGCTCGCCTCCCTAACTCAGACTCCTGGATTTTCCTCTCCCTGGGGAGGAACCCCAGCAAGGACCAGTTTAGAGATTAGATCTCAGGGCACAGGGAAAGTCTCTGGAAAGCTTGCCAGTAGGGGCCTCAGCTGGAATCCTCCCACCCAAATGGGGACACGGGCAGGAGACACACATGTGGGCAACGTAGGCTCTGGTGCCAGACCTGGAATCATGTCCTGTGGGGTGTGACCCCGGGGCAGAGGAGGTCAGAATCCAAGTCCAAGCAGCGACTGTGCCACTTACTGGCTCTGGGACGCTGGGAGAGGGACTCAGCAGCCTGGCCCATAGCCTCTTGTGTTGACAGAACTGGGGAGCTGGCTCAGAGTTCTATCAACTCCTATGATTCTATATCTATACAGCGGTCAACGTTGTACTTGACAACAGATACTGATTTAATTAAACTTCTACAGCACTTAGTATGTGCCAGGCATTAAGCACATCATCAATACTTCACCATGAAATCCTCCAATAACCCTCTGACCCAGGACACCGCCAGCCCCATGACACCCATCATCTGTCCGAGAGCGCATACTTTGCCAGCGGCAGAATTTGAACCTGTTTGGCTCCACGGGCTGTACTCATAGCCACCAAGCAACCTGCCTCTGATCTAAGGAATCCAGGAACATAGACACCAAAACGGGCAAAATCCCAGCTCTGCCTCTGACCCTGACTGCAGACTAACAGGAGGACCACCTGCATCCGTGCCAGTCAGAGGCAGCCAGGAAACAGGGCGGTGAGCATGGCATTCCGACCCCCCACGCACCCACCCTGGGCCAAGGAGCTCAGGGATTGCTGAGGGGCTGTGGGCTTTGGCCATACCAAGGGCTCTTGCCCTAATGGCTCAGCATCTTCCAGGCAGTGGGCCGTTATGTGGGGCGGGCACCTGGGAAAGGGCTGCACTGACTGTACAGGCCACACAGGGCATTCTTCCTGAGCTGAGGGTCTCCATGGCGACCTCAGCACTATGCCAGGTACAGTGTCCTGCTTGCACTGGTGGGAGCGAGAGCTTGGCTTCTGTGCAAGAGAATCTCCTGGAGGTCTTGTTAAAATACACTCCCTGATTCAGCAGGTTAGCAGCGGGGCCATGGGGTCTCTAACCCACCCCGTCAGGATGCAGAGGCTGCTGGTGCAGATCCCAGGGATTGGAAGGCAGATGCCCACACAGGCCTGGAGAGCTCAGGGGAACCATGCTGGAAGACGTGGGGCTTCAGGAGCAGGAGGTAAGGAGGGACTGTGCATTTGAGGGGTGTTGGGGGCAGCCTACACGAGATGGCGTGGGCAACAGAAGCTGAGGGCCAGTCTGTTGAGCCTGCCTGAGGTGATGCTGCCTGGGGGCTGGGGTGCAGGGGACGGGGGATGGAGGGGCGCTGGCTGCGGCTGAGGGGACTCAGCTGGCGGTTTATACACTGGGTGAAGCGGCAGTCCTGACTCCTTGCAGGGAAGCTGTCCTCTCACATTTCCATATTTATCTGTCTGCATGGAAAGCAGAGAGCAGCCTGGAGATGGGCTCCCGGAGCTCCCCTCTGCCAGGCTCATGAATAAGGCAGCTGAGCCTCCCCCAGGGCGGAGGGGACAGGAGGCCACAGCTGGGCCGCAGGTGCAGGAAGAAAACCAGGCAGCCAGCCCTCGGTAGGAGCATGGCTCTGGGGCCAGGGTCAGGGTGGGGCGCCTGCCGGTGACACCGGGAGCAGAATCATTTCTCCTCTCGAGGCCTCAGTTTCTCTGCCTGTAAATCAGGAGATTAGACGGAATGGCTCCTCATCCCAGGTCGCAATTTCTGTGATTCTACCGCAAAGAAAGGCAGATGCGTTGTGACTGCTGAGAACACTGTCCAAATGCAAGGTCCATGAGGAACCCCTCGAGAGGAGCCCTGTCCAAGACAAGACAGTGGGAGCCACAAGTGCGAGCCACACAGTCATCTGAAATTTTCTAATAACGGTATTGAAAAAAACAAGTGAAATTTATTTTCACAACGTTCTTTATTTAACCCCCATATTCAAAACACACCACATTATATCATGTAACACGAAATGAATATTAAAGTTATTAATGAAATATGCTACATCTTTTTTGGACAAAGTCTTTGAAATTGGTGCGAATGCCATGCTTCTGGCACATTTCCCACCAGCGACATTCTCAGGGCCTGTGGCCCATGGCTACTGGCCCTTGCAGCTATGGACAGTGTGTACAATGCAAGAGAATGTGTTTTAATTACCCAAATTCTAGAAATATAGGTTATTGTTATCAGTGGACTTCAGGAATATGTACACTTCACAGTGCAAGTGTCCACATGGTCAGGGAGGCAGAGGTCTGAGTGTTAACCAGCAAAGCCGTGAGCCTCCGAGAAAAGGCCGCAACCTCTCAGGCCTAACGCCCTCACCTGGGTGTCACCTTCCGCTTCCCCCAAACCCTGCCTGTGTTTCCCAGGTTCCACACACCTGGGAGTGCCACGGCACTCACCCTGGCTTCACACAATATTTCTGAAATATTACTCGGGAGGAGCTCTCCCCAGCAAATCCTGACCTCCTCGGGCCCTCACCACCCCCTCCGCCCCCTGCCCTGAGAAATCAGTATATATTTTTCCCCTTCTCTGAGTGCCACAGGGGAGACAGCCTGGCTTAGAGGAATGAAGCAGGACTCCGGAGCTGTAGTGACTGCGTCAGACCCCGGCTCCATTTCTGACCTGGCCACATGGCCTTGAGTAGGGCACTTTGATTCTGTGCCTCAGTTTCCACTGGGTATGAAAAGACCAGCCCCATGAGTGGTTAATGCAATAGCTTATATTAGCATTTTGTACAATGTCAGGTACATAGAAGTTACTTTAAAAAGAAAAAAAAAGTAGCTTTTATTGTCTTCTCTTGCCCTCAGGACCATGGATGTCTGTTTTGGAGCCTACATTAGAGTTTCTGCCATCTCTGACAAGGTGCCTCTATCCCAGAGAAGTGTAATTGACCACACATTGAATCACATCCACGTGCTAGACATTGCTTTAAGTCTTTCTACCTGTTTTAACTTAATTCTTACAACAGTGCTATCAGGTGAGGCTCATAGATGAGGAAACTGAGGCACAGTGAGGTATAGTAAGTTTCTCAAGGTCACACAGTAAACGGCCAAGCTGAGTAGTGAACTTGGGAAATCTCCCCACAGAGCCCTCACTGTTACACCAGAGGCAGGACTCCCGGGGAGAGGGCTCTGGACTTTAAACTCCAAAGACCAGGACCGCAAACCAGGGTAGAAGGTTTTAGGGCAGCCATAAGGATGACCTGAGCCCAGATCCTGCCACAGGAAATCCTATCGGCATACATCGATGAGTTTTTCCATTTTGCCTGCCACCTGTTATCAGCCATCTCAGCAGCGTCCTCACTGCGCACAGCTTTCGGCCAGGATTCTACTTTCTGGAGCATCACTCCCAGCAGGCCTCTGAGATGGCTGGCGCGGTACCAGAGTCCTGACTACAGTCTCTGGAGGGTCCTTCTGAGGCTGCTCACCCCGGCTCTTCAGCTCAAGTCCCTCCTGTGGACCCTCTTCTCCTCCCGTGGGGCGCCTGCGGTTGCAGCAGCCAGAAAGGCACTTCATTTCCAGCTCTGCCCCACACTCTGTTGCTAAGGAGCTGGTGCATGCTGAGAGGTGTGGAAGGAAAGCCTCATGGAGACAAAAACAAACCCTCCAGAGCTGTGTGCACGTGTGTGTGTGTGTGTGTGTGTGTGTGTGTGTGTGTGTGTGTGTGTAGGAGCTGGGCGGAGCCTCCGTCCCGCCCTCTCGGCCAGCTGCCAGCCAGAGCTCGCTTTGCCCTGCAGCAGACCCCAGGACAGACGGAAGCACAGAGGGGATGAAATGATGCTATGTGACCCAAAGCGGGGAGGTAACCATTTTCTCTTCTTTGGTACTTGTGTTCCCAGACGAAGCTAAACAAACACACAAAAGCACCTGTCTTCCTCCTCTCCAAGCTCCTACCTGAGAACCTCATTCTTGCTCCGCTGATCACAATTGCATGCAGAGGGGAAGCGAGGATGTGGGAGAGGCAAAGGGGGCCCTAGTAGGTCTTTGCCTGGGCCCCATTTCTCCCACGTGTGTTGCAGCTGCCTTCTCTGAGCCAGGCAATGCCACACACGCCATTGTATCTTTCCCGGGAGGATGTGTTGAGAAGCCCCAACTGCAAAGGCTGGGGGAGGAGAGAGAACCAGGGACTGCCCTCCCTCCTGGTCAACTGCAGTGTGAAACTGCCTCTAGTCTTGCTAGGGCCCTTTAGATAATTTGTGGGGCCCAATGCAAAATGAAAATGTGAGCCCCTTTTAAAAAATTATCAAGAGGGCTGGCCGAGTGGCATGGTGGTTAAGAGCTGGCCTGGGAAGCCAGCGGCCCCGGTTCAGATCCCACATATGAGGGCCAGTGACACTGCCCTCTTAAAAAAAAAAAAAAATTAAAAAAATAAAAATAAAAAATTATCAAGAATTTCAAGATGGCAACAGCAGAGCATTAAACCAAGTGCCAGGTCCTTCTGAGAACAGCAGCACAGGGGGCATGCCCGCTTGTCCCCACATGGCTGACAGAAGGAGCTGGCACATGTGCAGCTCATCTCCTGAAAGTTCTGTGATGCCCTCCCCACCACGCCTCCGCCATGCCTCCCACATCCCCAGGATTAAAGCCACCCTGCTGAGCCCAGTCACACCAGGCCCTTCTGGACCTGGGTTCTGCAAAACTCGCCAGCTTCATTTTCCAGCCCACGGCTTGGCACTCCCATGCCTGTACTGATCCACTGCAAATCCTTCCAAAGTGCTTTTCATGCTTGGCCCTCGCATTTCTCTCTGGCGGGGATATCCCTTTCCTCTCTCACTCCTTGCTACCTCCCTTTAGGCCTTTGTCACCTCCTCTGAGCTGTCTTCCTAGACTGCTCTTTCCTTCCAACCCCAGTGCCCACACTGTCCCATATCTAAGCTTCTCCCCTGAGTGATAACAGAGCCCCGCCTGTATGGAAGTGTTCAGGACACTTCCCTCTCACCACTGTGCAGATCAGTTCATATGCCCGCCTCCGACTCTGCTGTGGGTCTTTGAAAGAAGGGTTATGCGCGACTCATTTATGGAACCCTAGCTATGGAACCCTAGCTCCTGGAGCACAATGGGGGCTCAACCAACAGCCCCTGATCAATTCCATCTGTCATACACAATTCTCTTTTACTTTATATTACATTAATCAAGAGATTTTTTTACATGCTGATTTCTACATTTCTTTCATAACTCTTCTCCAAAGAGTGATCACTTTGATGTATGACTGAAGGAAATTCAGTGTTGACATTTTGTAAAAACCACTTTCCATTGAACGAAAAGAGCAATTTTTTTCTGACTATAAAGACAAAACCCATTTATAAAGAAAAAAATTTAAAACATAACAATTAAAGAATAATTATCCCAACACCTACTACTTAGAGAGAGCCATTATTAATGATGCCTACCCACAAAAGCCTTTCCTGCATCCTAATCGATTTTGTATATGCCCACATGTCATCCCATGCACGCGCGCGCGCACACACACACACACACACACACACACAGGCATGTATATTTGCAGTTTCTAACTAGATTCATTCATTTAGTGAAAGGTCATGAAAATCGTTCCTTGCCACCGACTTTAAATGTATGACCCTCTTTTTTATGGCTGATAGGTTTCATATTTTATTTAACCAAATCTTAACTCTTAGACAATTATTTAAAACTTCACTGTTATCAGCTCCTTAGTGAAACAGTTTGTTTATTCACTTATTTATTTTGGTTATCTCCCAAGATAGATTGCTGGTGAAGAGTATACAACACATTTTAGTTTTGAAGCATATTGCCTGATGGTAATATGGATGCTCATTTGCCCTGAATCCTTGACAGCGTTGGGTGTTTGCTCTTTCCCTACTTTCTCCTCCTCTGATACAAGAAAAATGATACACATTATTATCCAAGCAGTTTTGCACTTCTCTGACTTCTAGTGAAGTTGAATATCTTTTGTATTTCTTTTGGAAAAATCATAAGTAAGCTTGATTATAATTGTGTTTTTCTTTTTCTTTCTTTTCTTTTTCTAAAAAGTACAGAGCTTTAAGCTTTTAGGTAAAGCCCATCAGTATTTCTTCAAATGGCTTCTGGTTCTGGTGTCATACTGTTGAAAAGCATTGCCTGCACTGAGATTCAAAATACACTATTCATATTCTCTCTCTCTCTCTCTCTCATTTACCTTTGAATACTCACACATATTTTGAGAATATAATGGCTAGACAACTGATACAGGATTTAATGAAGATCCATTTTTTCCTTACTGGTTTGAAATGCCACATTTACACCGTGGACTGGGGCCTATGTTTAAACTTGTTATTCCCTTTCTTTGGCCATCAGTCAGTCTATTCCTCTGTCAATACCATAGCGCCCTAATTACTGCAAGCGTATAATACATTTTAATATGTGGCAAGCATCCCATCTTCTTCTTTTGATTATTATCGAAAATATATTTTCCCAGAGGAACTTCAAAATAATTAAGTCAAGTTGAAAAACAACCAACTACAGCAAAACCCAGTGAGGCATTGATAGAGGTTGCTTTGAGCTGCTCCATTCACTTAGGCAGAGCTGCTGCATCTCTGGAATACTGAATCATCCTATCAGGAGCTGCTGGACTCGGAGAGGCTTACGCAGAGAAGGGGTTTAGGAAAATCCTGCCCCCAAATTAAATGTGTCTTTCTCTGGAGAAATTGCCACAGGCTAGGTCTCAGCAGCGGCGGCCAGCAAGTCCTTTCCTGAGTGAAGTGACAGATCATTCATGTGGGCGCACCTCCTAGGGCAGGTGCTTTCTGTCAGCCTCTATTGTGTCGCCTCACCAGCCCTGGAGGAGGCGGTGTGGTCCCTGTGCAGGGAAGGCGTTGGGAGTTGGCTGACAGCCCCAGGCAGGGTGGCTAGTGCTCTCCGATTGGCTCCTAGATCTGTTTGCCTCCAAGCCTTTCACTAAACCACCCTGAGCCCTGAGGACTTAAGGACAGCCTGCAAACCCAGACTGAGGGTGGGAAGCCAGGAGCTGCAGGCTGGGGGCCTAGAAAGGGGCCAGGGAGAGCCAGATCCCCAAGGGAAAGGCAGAGACGGGACATGGGCTGGGCTCCGAAGCTTCGCCGGGCTGAGCCCTGCATTGAAGGCAGACATTCTCTTTGTCCAGCGGAAGCCAGGAGTTTTGAAGTTCAGACAAGAAAGGGCTGAGGCTCTGTGACTGTAGGGGAGGCAGGATAAAAACAGGTGGGGCAGGGGAGAGAATGAGGATATGGGAGGGAGAGGGAGAGGGAGAGGGGGAGAAGGAGAGAGGGAGAGAGGGAGAGAGGGCGAGAGGGAGAGAGGGAGAGAGGGAGAGAGGGAGAGAGGGGGAGAGGGAGAGGGAGAGAGGGAGAGGGAGAGATTGGTGTCCTCCAGCATATAAAGGCAGGTGGCAGAGAGCAGGTCCTGAGTCCCGCCCCCAGACACGCCGGTGGGCAGCAAGCCAGCTGGGCAAGAGGCAGAGCCCCCTGTTCAGGTCCAGATCCAGCCTGCCAGGATCCAGTGCCCACCCTGGCTGACACTGCTAAGCTCAAGGACCTTGGATAAAGGACGCCAGGCCCCCTGACACCCCAGCAATGGGCAGCCTGTTGCTCTTCCCTCCCTGGAACAGTGACTTCCTCATCCCTTCTGCCTTTCATCACCACTCAGGGAACCGACAGTGGTGTTTCTAAAACACATATTTTACAGTGTCACTTTCCTCTTTAACAACCGTCCTATCCCTTCTTGCCCAGAGGAGACAGTGTAGACACTGGGCCTTCAAAATGGAGTGCTGATCTCTTACCACACTCTCCCTCCACCCTCCGTGAGACACCAGACACACTAAATTGTTTGTTTTTAGTCAAACTCTCCATATGCCTCAATGCTAGGTTAATTTAACATACGTTTGCTCTCCGGTATGTGTTAGACATGGTGACCAGGTGAATGCAGACCTGGAGAACAGCTCACCCTCTCTCCTGCCTTTGCTTGCTCAGGCTAGACTCTCAGTCCTGGTCTGTGCTCTTTTCACCTTTTATGTATACTTCTCTTAGGGTACTTACCCTCTTGTGTCTTATTTTACAGCTAGGCATCTGTGTGTGCCCGGCTACACTCAGGGACACGGCCAAGGGGGCAGGCCATCTCTCGTGTCTATCTCTGATCCCTCAGAGCACAGAGCAGGGCACAGGCAGGTGCCTCATTGAAAGAATGGATAACCAAATTGGCCCTGGGCACAATTACAGGCTTGTATGCATGTAAGGAGAGCTGAGTGTTGGACGAGTCCTGTTGTCTCCTAAGTGACACTGAGGCAGCCACACAGCAGTGGTGGAGTGACAGGGGGCCAAGTGTGCAGGGGCACGGGCCTGGGTTTGCATTCTGTCCATGAAGCTATTTGGATACAGTGTTGATGAAATGAAATGAGCCCCTGGGACAGACCAGGAATAGTAGCCCTTGGACAAAATAGCCTTTTAGTGCTGCTAACCATCCTTTTCAGGGCTGACCCCACCCTGAGTCTCGGGAGCAGACACATCGGACCAGCAGGCCCTGGCAATGCGCAGACCTACTGGGAATGGGGCTGGCTGACAAGTGCCCTGATTCTTCATTGTGTGAATAAATCAATCTCCCCAGCGCCTTTTCTGAGATTCCTAGTGAAGCTTCTAGCCAGTGACAGATTTTTCCTGGTGTCCGGAATTATGGCCAATGCCCCAAACTGGGAATCGGAGGTGCTAAGCACCCCTGTTCAAACTTCAAAGAGCTGCTGGCAGCTGGAGTCAGCCCTATGCTGGTGGAGTTTACTAAAAGGTGCTAATTCAAGAATGAGGCCTGCATCCAACCACCCATCACCACTGAGCAGACAATCAACTAACAGCCACTTCCCTTGCCTGAGAGTTTCTTTATTATTTGATTTTCTAAAAAGCAACTCTTTGGGCAGGCCAAGAGGCGCATTGGTTAAGAACTGGCTTGGGGCGCCAGCGGCCCCGATTCGGATCCCACATGAGGGCCAATGACACTGCCCTCTACAGCTAAGACGGTGAACAACAGCTCCACCTGGAGCTGGGCTGCAAGAGCCACGGTGACAGTGTAGGCTGCAGCCCCTGCTGCAGTGGGCTGCCACAGGCTACAGTGAGTGGCTGGCAGCCAGCGTGAGCAGCCAATAGCCACGGTGAGCGACCATCCAGAGGCCGGCGACTGATGTGCCTCATCCAGGAAGAGCGCAATGATGATACCAACATGGGCCAGTGAAGCAACGTCCTCCGCAACTAGACTGAAGAACAAACAAAAGGACAGCAACTTGTCTGTTCCCCTTCCCCAATACCCCAATAAAATCTTAAAAAAAAAAAAAATCAACTCTTTATGTGGAATTGAGTGTTGGCTGGAAGGAGAGGATCTGAGTTTATTTTCCATTCTCTCCTCACAGAAAACCAACCAGATGTCCCAGCAGTCATTAGTCTATGACAGCATCTGATCATAAACTACATCTGAGATACGGGAGGGTTGTTTCTGACCTAATTGTGTGTGCCAGTTTTCTGTTGTGGCACCAGTACTATGCTGTTTTAATTACTGAAGTTATAAAACATGTTTTCATAGCTGACAGAACAAGGATCTCATTTATCTAAAAGTCTGCTCTCCCAATATTTATTCTTTCAAGTGGACCTCAGAATAATCTAAAATTGACATTTCATTATTCTTAAAACTAATTACAGAATAACTGATATCTTTATAATACTTATATGTAATTTTGTTATCCAGGAATATTGTATTTCTCCCCATTTACTTAAGTCTTCTCTTATGTCCCTCAAAGTGTTCACACAAGTCCCACACTTCTTTTTCTAAAGGTTGTTTCTACATATTTTATTTTATTGCTGTTATAAGTGTTATATTTTTGTAACGTTTTCTGATTATTGATGGTATCTAGGAAAAATAATGACTGTTATATATTTAACTTATATCTGGCCATTTAAAATGAATCATTATTAATCTAATGTTTTCTGTTGATTCTCATGGAACTTTGGAGGTGCATGGTCTCAAAATAAAGGTAAATATATCTCTTAATTTCTGATACCAGTGCTGATTTCCTATCTTATTGGATAGAGGAGAATTTCTATAACAAAATTAAATACCACAGTCAAAGATCAAGTCTGTCCCTTCTTCAGTCTTGATTTTAATAAATGTTTATTGTAAAACCTACACTAATGTAGGTTTAACAAACCTTCCTCAAATTAAAAAAAAAATTTCCTCCATTATTAGATATTAAAGTTGTTTTTTTTTTCTCTTTTAGAGGATGCTGTCATTTTTAAATGCATCTATACAAATGATTATATGTTTTTAAAAAATACTGGTATAATTATATTATAAAATATTTATAGTTTTCCTAATGCTAAACTATCCTTAAACTTCTGGGGAAAAAGACGTACTTGATTGTTGTCAATGATTGCTTTAATATGCTTTAAACATACATCAGCAGGACTCATGAAAGATTTTTCTATCTACGTTTAGAGATAAGATTGGTGCTAGATTAAGAGATGAGCTGGAAGAAAACTGACTACAGTGGGGTGCTTCTGGGCTTGATTTCTGGGGTGGATGGGGGAAGGATAAGGCAGGAAAGGACCCAGATGAACTGAGGAGAATGAATGGAGATATGAGGCAAACTTCTTGTCTTCGGATCACCTTCTCACGTTGTGACTTTTCCCAGTCTTCCCAGCTATCCTGAAAACTCCAATCTAAAACTGAGTAGCTTCCCCAGAAACTGCTGATTTTTATGGGGCTGGCTGCGATTCCCTAAGTGAGATGCTGGATCTTGTTTTAAGATCTCTATCCTTCATCAGGTTCATTCTATATATAAATGACCATGACCAGACTCCTCCTGACTCACCATTATGCAGCACAAGGCTATTATAATTTTCATAGTAACTTGCCTTATTCTACTTATTAGCATTTGATTACACAAATATTCTCTTATGGCTTTATTGTGCTTATATGTGAGAGAACTATAATTGCATGCCTTAGAAGCAATGTAAAATTCAAATGAGCCTTCCCCAGTGAGTTTAAATACAGATGTGTTCATTCTACCTTTTTTTCTGATCTTATCAAGGGTTATTCTCTGTGCTTTTTTCTTCTTCACACAAGCCAAGTGAAGATTATGTGATCTTTGCTTTTATTTTTAAACTATATACCTTCTTTGATTTCTGAGGTTTGGAATCTATTTGTAACGTCACTAAATAAAAGACAATGGTGAGTGTGAACATTTTTTTTCTCTAAAGATAATATCATGACTAGCATATTGCTTACCTGCCCGCCCATTTTTCCAGGGGAGCAGAGATGACTGCATTTTGTGGTGGCCCCTTGGTTTTAATTAGAGGCTTGCTCCCGGGGTGAGGGATCTTGGGCCAGAGCTGAAGCCAGTCCTCCATCCTGAGAGCCTCCATGCAAGGCAGTCCGCAGGGGCTCAGCTGGCACAGCTGGTCTTCCAGGAGGGAGGAGGCAGGGCCACTCCCATCTCCCACCTGGGTCACCTGGCAAGTGCTTGCTGGCCTTCTTGCCTCTAGGTTGACCCTCTCATTTTGCCAATTCTTTGCCCACACTGCTGCCAGGACACACTACTTAAAAAGGGGCCCTTTCTCTGCACATCCTCTACGGCTCAGCTCATGTGGGAAGCTTGAACTCAAAGCAAGGTTGAATGTCCCACCTCCATGCCTGCTAATGCCTGCTAATACCCTAATGCCCTAAGCAGGCCTCCACTGCACTAACCACACGATTGTAATCATTCGAATAGCTCTGTAACATCCTGGGGGTCCTGAGAGAAGGAGCGACATCTATTTTTTTGTTTGTTGTTTAAGACTGACACCAACTCATCTTTGAATCTCTGGTGTGTAGGACAGCTTCTGGTCATAGCAGGTGCCCAATAAATCTTTAGTCAGTGAATAAACGAGTTACCCTCATTTTTTAGGTGAGGGAAGGGAGTAAAAAGAACATGGGGTGAGAGAGAGGACAGTGCGTTCTAATATTGTGACCTGTTTACTCTATTTCCCTGCCTAAAATGGGCCTTTTCTAAAAGGGGGAGCACGAGTAAATCCACGTGCCTGAGGACACGGAGGTCCAATGCCCAGACTTTTCCACCAGTGTAGCTTTAAGAGTTGAGACTATATGGGGCCTCAGCAGAGTCTGGAACTGCTAAATGTGAAATTTCATGTTTACAGAAAATTTGCATTATATTCCCTAAAATGTCTCCTTTTAAAAACTGAAACATGCAAACCAAATGCCCATGACAGACTAATGGATAAAGAAAACGGGGTATATACATACAACGGAACATTATTCCCTTATGTTACAACACAGGTGGACCTGAAAGATATCACACTAAGTGAAATAAGTCAGTCACAGAGGAACAAATACTAAATGATTCCACTTATATGAGGAATCTAAAATAGTCACTCACTGTAGCAGAAAGTTGGATGGTAGTTGCCAGAGGTTGCCGGAAGAGGCAAGAGAGGGTTGTTTTTCCATGGGTATAAAGTTATAGTTACACAAGAATAAGTTGTAGAGATGTGCTTGCAACACAGGTGTGTGTATCTGCTCAAACTCATCAAATTGTACACATTATATACATTAAATATATGCAGGTTTCTGTATATCAATTATACCTCATTAAAGCTGAAAAAAATTGAAACATGTTTACAATACCTACAGTTAACCACTCTTCAATCTTCAAGTTAAATTGGCATGCCCGAAAGATGGCTGGTTACGCTTTGCCTGTGCCAAGATCACCACCACGTGAATAGATGCCGTGAAGGAAGTGGCAAGAATCCTGGAGTCAGGGAGACTTGGATCCAATTCCAGTTCTATTGCTTATTAGCTGTGCTATTTCAAGCAAATTGCTTAACTCCTTTGGGCATCATTGGTTGCCCAATGTAAAAATAGGGTGATGGCAATGCCCCAGGGTCTCAGGAGGGGTGTGGACCAGCCTGGAAGGGCAGCCGGCCAGTGAGGTCACACAGTGGGTGTTCAGTGTTAGCTCTCTTCTTTCACCCCTAAGTGTCAGGTTCTCCCACCTCCCCCCCACCCTAACTCATTTAGTCATGAGAGAATGACTGGGAACAGTAGCCGGGAGAATTTGGGGGTGACATAACGGAACGCATTCATGAATACCTGGGGCCACTGCTTCCTCCCCTCCCTCACCTAAACTCACTGGGCCAATTCACCGAGTTTCTCATGTCCAATTTCCTCATGTGTCAATTAGGATAATCATACTATCCCTGTAGAACTTTAGTAAAGATGAAATGGGCTAACATGTATAAACATTTAGCAGCATGTTTGTCACACAGTAGCTACTCAATATGTGGTGACCATTATCATTCTCACAATAATGGGCTATAGAGGACCCACATTCACAAAACCTGGATGTAATAGGCAGAATAATGAATGCTCCCCACAAGGTGTCTACATTTTGAATTCCCGAATCCTGTGAATATGTTACTTCACGTGGCAAGGGGATTTTGCAAATGTGATTTAGTTAAGGACCTTGAGATGAAAAAATTACTTCTGGATTATCCAGATGGACCCAATGTAATCACAAGGGTTCCTGAGAGAGTTGGAAAAGGAGATGCAACAATGTAAGCCAAAGCAGATAGAGATGTGAAGGTGCTACAGTGTTGGATTTGGTGGCGGAGGAAGAGCCATGGGCCAAGGAACACAGACAGCCCCTGGGAGGTGGAAAGGCAAGGGACGGAATGCCCCCTAGAGCCTCCGCAACCCTGCGACACCCTGATTTTAGCCCAGTGAACCCCATGTCAGACTGATGAGCTCCAGAACTGTAGGATTATAAATTTGTGTGGTTTTAAGCCACTCTGTAGTAATTTGCTATAACAGCAGTATAGAAACTGATATCCCAGGTGACTGTGTCCTTGAACACAGACCACAGAATGGACCACCAAGCTCCTCTGATCTCTAGATGTCATGATGACTGCTGGTCCCGCCACACCTCCCTCAGCTGCCCCTCCCCCATGTCCCTTTGGCAGGTTACTAATGCTGTCTGAGGAGCTGCTGCCATGCCTGCAATGTGCCACTGGGAACCATAGTTCTTCTCTGGACAGAGGTAGAGGGAAAAGCGGCAGGGGTATGTGTGTGCCCACATGTGTGTATGTAGATGAAGGCATTTCAAAACTGAAAATAATGCCGCATGATGGGGGCTGTATTCCAGCCCTGCTCAACTCCAGAATACCCAACCTGGCAAGCCCAGCTGAGAGGCAGTTCCCATGGAAACAGCATCCCTCGGCTTGGGCTCACTGCCTCCTTAGCACAGCCCTGCCACTCAGTGCGTGGTAGCTCCACACTATGGCATGGTCTGCATACCTTGAGGCCAGGGCACGTCTGCTCTTTCCCCTCTTTCTAAATTAACTGCATGGATTCTAGAAATCAGGAAATTGGTTTGAGAACTGGGATGAGAAGCTGCAAGCTACACTGGGCAGAATACCAGATTTAAGATCTCCTTGTTAAAATCCTTTCCCTCCTGTGCCTCAGTTTCCACTTTGGTGCACTGAACAGGGGGTTGGCTCTGATGACCCCTAAGAGCCCTTCTAACAACTATGACATAAGTTCAGTTAATATACAGGGAGATGATAAACTGAGACTGAGGAACAAGACGGAGCTAAGGAATGGTCAGGATGACAGTCATTACAGAGAAAGGGCCTGAAAACCAGCCTTTCTCACTGGGGAAAAAGCCCCACGGGGCAGCTGAGTGGCACAGTCCCTGTGCTATTCACAGTGCCCACCTTCCTCAGAGGAGGGTCCCAGTCTACAGGGAATGAGGTAGGGGATGAGCTGCTGAGCTCTGAGGCCTTGCTTCCTGTCTCACTCCTCAGGAACCACATCAAAGCTCTTCACCCCTGCCACTGGCCAAGAGGCACTCTGGGGCCCAAGTAACACAAGGCAGGAGGGACTCCTCAAATCAATCTGATTAACCAGTTAGCTTTTCTAAGGATGTTCTGGGAGCTATAGTCCAGCAGGGAAGCTGAGACATTCACACAGTAACGTAATCCAGGGTCTGCACGGAGTTCACCGTGGCCACGCTGGCCTGTTTAGAAAGCAAGTTCACTTCGCTCCATCAGCTCACACCACCTACCACTGCACCACCAGTCCACCCTGGCCTTCCCCTTCTTTGTGGGCCTCGCCACAGTGCTGCAGAGAGGGTCCAGGGAGCTGGGGGGCGGAGGGGAACAGAGCACGGCTGCTCTATGTATACCCCGTCAGAGCACGCCAGGGTAAAGAAACTGGGGTTCATCAATGGAATAAAAGAGCTCGACAGGAGCCAAGGAGCTGGCTGCAGGGCCCCCGGAGGCAAGAGGCAGCATGTGGCTTGCCGGGCTTCACTCTGTGATGATGATCACAGTATGCGAGCTCCTTGTTCCCTTCATCGTGACCTCCCAGGGAGCATGGCACGGGCCAAGAGAACAGCTTGAGTCCACGGCTGGGGGTGCAACGCTGAAGAACATTTGGTGATTGTATTCTGCCCGTGTTAGTTACTGCCTGGACCCGTGTGCTAAGAAAGTAAGGCCATTGGTCCCATGGTAGAGAGCCTATGTCAACCACACACTATCCCTTCTCCGATTTTTTGTTAACTTGGCTTTTGTTCAAGGCATCAATGTTTCCAGCCTAAGGCAGTGAAGATTGGACTAAAACTAATCATGACAATCCCATTCATTCCTTGCTTTTTAAATACACACACACACACACACACACACACACACACACACACACACACACAGACATGTGATATAGTTTAGGTCAAAGAGGTAGAAAAATAAGTCTGCTAAATGTGTGTGGGTAGGACACACTTCTTGGAAATCCTTTTATTTCCTGACCAACAGGGACCAATGTAGCTGGTGCCCTTTCCCTTTTTCTGGCAGACTTGAATGATGATGTGATGCCTGGAACTGCAGCATTCAGTTTGTATCCACGAGGAAAAAGCCAAGAGAATCCCAGTCATGATTCAATACTAAACAAATGTCCATCTCCAAACTTCTTTTTACGTGTGAAACATAAACTCCTGTCTGTTTAAGCCACTGTTTGTTGGATTTTTGGTTCCTTGTAGCCAAGTTTCTGAGACAGGTTCAACAGAAGGAAATGGAATTTGTACATTTTCCCGTAGGCAAAGGGACCCGTGGGAGGGCTTTTGTTGTTGTTAAGATTAGTTTAAAATGAAAAGTAACACATGTGTGTTATGAAAACTTACAAGTAATAAATATATAAAGTAAAGAGTGAAGGGCCCCCTATAACCAAACTTTCTTGAAGGCAAACACTATGAAAACGGGAAGGGTGTGGGGAGAATTGTATGTATATTTTGTAAAAACAGAATCATGCAATACAGTGTTTTGCGGTTGGCTTTTTTCATTTAATAATATAATGAAGCATGAAATGGACATGTTTCGGTAATCTATAAACAGGGCATAAATAAAATAGATAAAATCTCCTCTGCCTCTGGAAAAAAAAGGGGGACACTGAGATGTGTTGGTGACTTCCTAGGTACAAGGACTAAGCTAGATGCTTTTATTTAATCTCAACTCCTCTGTGAGATTCTTCTTTTTACAGTTGAAGAAACAGAGGTGCACTTGAAATTGGAACCTGATGCTATCTCACCCCAAAGCCCCTGGTTCCTCTGGTTTCCCAACAAGCGAGTTTGCATGTTTCCATGGGGTGAACCATCAGAGCTGCCCCCCAAGTTCTAGGCTGCCATGTGCAAATATTTGAATTGCCTTGATGGGGAGGCATAATGCAAAGTGAACGCCCAGAGAGTTTCTTCCTGGTGGGTCCTGCTAAGACAGCAGAATGTTCTAGACCTGACCCTGAGGCATTAATGTCCCCTTTGCTGCCCACTAAAGCTGAGTAAGTGAGGCAGGGACAAACTGGCATGGGTTTGGAGGAAAAGGGGGACAAGACAAGAAAGCCAAAGAAGTGCTGCGTGGAGCCCATCAGGCTGGCTTCCCTGCCGACTGTGAAGCAAAGCTCTTGGGAAAATGACAACTGGCACAATTCATAGCGCGGGGTAATTATGCTGTCAGAGGCAATTGCTGGTGCTCAGGGCTGGGAAGCTCTGCCAACAGGATTCATTGTGAATATGTGATTTGCTGAATATTGTTAAGCCAATGTTTCCCCCAACTGGAAAGTCTGACAACAGGAAGAGTGGTTAATGCCCCCTCCCATGCATCTACAAAAGCAAAGGTGGTGCGAGAGGCCAAGTCTTCTCACACCCTCAGCTATGCCTCAGGGGCTCTGCCCACATAGAGGGACCTCCTGGTGCAATGTTCCCTCACCTCAACAGCCCTGGGGAATCTAACCCGCTTCAGCTCAACCCTAATCTGACCTCTTCCAGGAACTCTCTTCTGACAGCCCCATCCCAACGAGCTTCCCAGCTCTAGCCCCACTTTCCTAACCTCATGACTTCCCTTTTGAAGGGAGCTCAGCACATGTTGCCATAGAGAATTAACTGTTCATGCTTCGCCCCCTGGACTGGGTGCTCTACTGGGGCAAAATCTTGGCTGATGGACTTCTAGTTATTGATCACCCTACAAAGAGCCATTTAAATGCCAGGGGCTACTTATGTTTCTGTGGAATGAATGAATGAATAAATGGTAGGGAAGATGTATCCTTTACTTCTAAGCAACAGGATGGAAAGTGAGGTGAGTAGTGTTCAATATGAAGGAAATATTGGGGTGACAGTCCCATGAAGAAGAGCCCTTAGAGGTTATATTAGCTAGTCCTGGTGCCTTTCATGATGAGAGGGCAGGCCCAGGGAAGAGAAGTGTCTGGTCTGAAGTCTCATGGGGTCAGTGGGGGCTAAAATTAGAGCCCTTGCCTGCTAGTGTCCAGGAGCCCAGAGCTCCCTCACTGCCCAGGCTGCTTCTGTTTACGATCCTGTGGCCATCATCAGAATTGGGCCATAATGATCTCAGACACATGTATAACTCATCAAGTGTTTTCCAAGAATGTCACCGTACTTTTCAACTGACTTCTTTGTTTCCCACAATTCCTATTTCCTACCCCAGTTAATATTTTCTGTACACTCACTAAATAACCTCCCACTGAAGATTCAAAAGGTCACTCCTGCAGCTGCTACCTTCACATAGATAGCCATGTTCTTTCTTTTCCACTTACACGGGCCTCCCTGGCCATTCGTGGACCATGATGGACCATGCGGGAGATGTGCAGGGCAGTCTGAGCTCCCGAAAGTGACAGAAGAGAGAGGAAGATGGGAACAGTGAGGGTGGCAGATTCAGGGGTGAGGATAAGAAAGGGGTGGCAAAGGGAAGAAAGGGAAGGAAGGGGGAAGGCGTGATGTGGAGGGTGGGGACGGCAAGGGCTTGAGTTAGGGTTGGGTGCCTTATTTATCTCTGTGTCCTCAGCATGGAGGACTGAGCCCAGGCCTGGTTTCGAGAAGAGCTTTGGGAACTCTTTGTTGAGCGAATGAATGAATGAATGAATGAACTGCAGAATGGGCAAACCACCTTCTGGGAAATAAAGCAATCGCTGTCATCCCAGTGGTCTATCCCATTCAGTGTCACAGTAAAGCCCAGCAGTAACTTGGGATGCATTTCAGAGTCATCTTGGAGCGTTTTCAAAGTATGGATATTGCTCTCACCTCCTTTATACTGAATCAGAAGAGGGAGGGGTAGGCTCCCAGATGCATTCAGGGGTATGCATCTAGAAATGAAAACTGCATGCCCCAGAGGTTAGGAAGCACTCTTTGACCACTCTTTTAGATCCTTCTAGCTTCCTTGGTCTCTTGGAGATGGCCTTGCAGTGGCTGGAGGTTAATCTCTTTGGTGGCATATTTGGGGTGATCCCTTTGGTGGGGCTGAAAATCTACCTGGATTTTTCCCAAGCCCAGGAACTATTACTCAGTGTCCCTCCTTCACGGCCACCTCTGCACCGGGCTCTCTATTTAAGAACTAACAGAATATCTGTAGAGGGAGAAGGGGGCTTTTATACTGGGGGACACTTTGGGAGGGGAGCTTCTTGCGGGTTGGTCCCCCACACTAGCCACAGGGAGCACACAGGTGTCAAGCACCACTGGGACCACCTTGCTTCCCTCTCCAGGGTTGAGAGCTTCACCCCAGCAAAGGACCACACTGCAAAGAGATTCTTTTGCCAAAGCGGCCAAAGTGAAGGAAGGCAAAAACGTTCAAAGCACCCATCCCTTCCCCACCCCTAACACACACACACACACATACACACACACACACACACCCCACACCACACCTGGAGTGAAGGAAACGGTCTGTCAATTCCCACCCTCGATCACTCACAAAGCCTTGCCTTGCCCATCCGGGTGATGTGATGTGAATTTCAGCACATAAAGAAGGTCTCTTCCACAGGCCCTGAAATATTGCTTTGGCTTTCAGAATAAACTATAAATCCCTTAGCCTGGCGTATTCACTAAGCCTAATCAGTTACGTTAGTATAAATAAACTGATTAGAAACACCTGGGGGAGCAGGTTTGGGTGAGGGGAGGGCAGGAATGGAGCAGGTAGACATGAGGTGGGGAAACTAAGGAGTTTCAGAGCACAAGGCACAGAACACCGAAAGGGGGGATGCTGGAGACAGACTGGGCTCATTTCACACTTGGAGCCACCCCTGTCCTCTTCAGAATAACCATCCAAACCTCTTCCTGGCCTGAAAAAAGTCTACCTTTTGGCCCAGGTCAAGCCGTACTTTCTGAATGAAGCCTTCCCCCAAAGCAGCCGTACATGAGTGCCCTTCTGCATGTGTTATATGGCCTTGTCACCCTGCATTTTCTCACTATGCAAGCTTGGCCTCTCATCTGAAACCCTCACAACAGAGCTGTGTGTGAGGTGTGGCTAGCTCCATCGTTTAGATGAAGAAACTGAGGCTCAGAGAGTTTATTTGTCCAAGGTCACACAGTGACATCAGAGTTGGGAATTCCAAAGTTAAAGTCTACACCGTTCAGCTAGTCATCAGACGCTTAATTTCCGATTTGTGCTCAGCTGCCTCCTCTGCAAAATGGAGATAAGTAACGTATCTAGTACAAAAGCTGTAGTATTCATTAAAAGAATTAATACATAGAATACACATAGAATAGTGTCTGGCTTATGGTAAATGCTACATAAGGGTTTGCTATTATCCTTAGTTATTGTTAGTATTCAACATTGGTTCCAAGGGATTCTATCTCCTGGATCTCTCATTGCATCTACTGGACACACAGTAGGAACTCAGTAAACATTAGCTTCTTCCCTGTTCCCCTTCGTTTGTCTTTCTGAAAACTGCCATCAGGACCAAAAAACTGTCACAACTGTTTGTTTTATGGAAGGAAGATTTTCATGCTCTCCGGGAAAAGGAACCAACACGGGCACTACTGGATCAAAGCGATCAGGGTTCAGGGCCTCGAGCTGTGGCCCTCGCCTGGCTCAAGTTCAGAGGAAGATGCCGTGGAAACACGCAGTGGAGACGGAGAGCCAAGGCCCTGTCATCTGGATGCTTCCAGTCCCATGTCACTGACACGCTGGGATCCAACGTCATGTTCTCAGTTCCCGACAGGACTGCTCTGATAAAGGGCTGACTAATGGGCAGGGAGGGGGACATTTTGCCAACGTGTTTGTTTCCATTAGATTATGGATGTATTTTTAGTGTGGCTGAGAAATATCTAGGATCTTGCTTGCAAGATGATTTTGGGGACTAGGAAAAAATAAATCTTGGCAGAGAGAGAGAGAGAGAGAGAGAGAGAGAGAGAGAGAGAGAGAGAGAGATCACAAATGCTTGCTGCTCTCAGGAATTCTTTCTTTTCATTGCCACCTGGTTCCCTATGTTAAGATGTGGCTCAGTTATTCTTTCTTCTGGAAAGCCCCCCTAGAGCCTCTTCCCAGCAGCACCCATTTTTTTATGGCATCTCGCACAACATTTACCTCCTTGTATCATCATCGCCAGTTTACTTCATGGTCTCCCACATTGACTGGGATCCTTGAGGAAAGGAGTCATGGCTGCTGGTTCATTTCTGATCTTAATTTGAGCCTTGAAGAGTATATGCTCAATAATATTTAACGGATAAATAAATGTATATAGAGTAGATGGATAAATGGGTGGATGGGTGGGTGGATGAATGGATGGATGAAATACTAAGACCAAACAGTCATTCTGCATTGGTAAACATTACTAAGAGTCCTTCTAGATCCTATGTCTCAGCATCTCTCACTCATTGTCAGGTGTTTGTGTGATGTTGTATTTGCCTAATATCACCACAGTCTCTCTCTTCATGTGATATCCAAGTAATGTGGGCAAATAAATTCCTCTACTCAAACTGACACTAGGAGAGAAACAGAAGCACGAATCATGGCCCAGCTGCACGCACTGCAGAGGCGCCCCCGTGGGCTAAAGAGTGGGACAGTAGGTGCAGGAAGAGGGTAGAGGTGATGGGAGGGTCTTACACTAACAAATTATGGACAACAGCTTCTTGTATTTAAAAAACATACCATACTGCCTGAAGCAAATGAAGTGACCAATCATTGGGATCGTTAGGGTCCCAGTTTAACTCTATTTGGATGAAGCTTCCAGGGCATGAGACAGAGAGAAGCCTGGGGGAGGTTGTCTGGCACAGCCCAGGCAGTAGAACAGGGTATCTTGGCACCGCCCAGTCTTGGTAAAGCAGAATCACACACAGAGTGAGTCCATTTCTGCTTGTCATGCCCTCAGATCCCATCTATAGGGAAGCTCAAATAGCTGCACACCTGCACCTGACCTTGAGAAGAGAGGCTGATAATAGAAAAGAGCACCTCAATACATACCCTCTGGGCACAAACTGCTAGTGATTCCCCATTATCTAGCACCTTTTCCTTCCATGGTAATGGACTCTGGGTATATAGCAACCCAAAATTAAGGCTACTTTCCCAGTGTCCCTTGCAGCGAGGTGTTGCCATGAGACCAGGCTCTGGATGTGGGCTGAGGTAATGTATGCAATTTCCAGGTCTTACCCGTAAAGATAAGGTTATATTCTTCCATTGTTTCAATCTTCTCCTTCCCACTAGCTGGAAAGTGAGGCTGTGGTGAGCCACTTGGGGTCACGTGGATCAGAGCGACAGCCTAAGAAGGGGCACAAGGAAAGAAGGGGACTGAGTCCCCTAAGGCTTACGGAGCAGAGCTGCCAGCCCAGCTTGGACTTTCTGTGATAGAAGCATATATTCTTCAGGCATGTTGAAACCTCATGAGTCTCTGTTGCACTCAGTTGGACTTTTATCCTAACTAAGGCACCCATGTGAATGAATTAAGTGTGTGTGTGTGACTATACACACACATACTCTGGAAGATCTTCGTTTCCTCCATTGACAGTTATGAATTCAACAGAGTTTTGGTCCTTCAAGGGAGTGCTATTCATCCATTGAAACAACAAAACTTATTAACATATGTCCCTAACCCAAAACAACAGGGCATCTTCAATGTGTTTGAAGTTTTAAGAGGAGATGGTCAGACTGATTCTAAAGAAAATGGTTGTCTCTGCTTGATATACACTATTATATTAATTCTCTACCAACTGGAATCCTTAGTTACCTAGAGCTCCCTTCATCAGTCTGACTACTAAGACTTGTCTAGTTAGGTGGCTGGCCCAGGTGTCTAATACTACCCACTTTCAAATGTCCCCACCATGTCCTCATCCTGAACAGACAATACTTCATCCAACTCATTTCATCCCTTGACTCTAAGGCATCTCCCGACTCTTCCCATTGGTTTTGTCTTATGTAATCTCTCCCAAAGCTGGCAAGATCCTCATCCAGGGAGTTACCCTGGCAACCCAGCTGTGTCATCTTGAAGGATATCTCCAGGCACCAGCTTCTGAGTCTGCAAGAGATCTGACTGGGGCCGAGCTGCAGGGCCACAATGTATTAGCTTTAACACGATGTCATCATTTATCGTGCTCCTGATAGACATGTCACATTTTTTAAAAGAACATGGATAAAAATAAGTCCTACCTTGACTATGCAGTGAGATTTACTTAGAAAGCAGACACGGCTATCTATTTTCATCTCTGTCTTTTATGGTCTCCCTCACATTTCTTCTAAACGAAAATCCTTTCAGTTTTCACATTTTTGTTTAACAATCTCATTGCAAACCCTAACATAAGCGGTCTAATTTTCAAGTCTTCAGATAGCTTTTTTATATTAAATATCTTGAGATTTACATTTTATCCTTTCACTTTCTCTTTGGGAAAATAGTATTTAGGAAGTTCATTGACTATTCGGGCAAGTGCCTCACATATTCATAAAAAACTTAGCTAGCCACTTGACTCGGAGAATGGAGATGCTATGTTATCTTGTTATGTTGCATCCTGCTTATTTAAACATTCTGTATCAGAATTGTTCGTTATGAATCTCTGTAAGTTTATTGTTCTGGATAACATACTATAACACTTTTCAGTCCTTTCATTTATCCTTCAAATTGAACTTCAGTTAAACTATAAGACAGGGTCCTTTATATTCATTTATTAATTTACTCTATCAACCAAGTAATTTTTATTACTGGGAGCGGAGGACACAGAGTTGAATAAGACACAATCCCCACCCTTGTGGGTAGTTGGATAGGAAAACTGCCATGATGACAAGTGACCTGTGGTTCAGGGGCATACATGTCTAGCAGAGATCTAGTGAAAGTTCCACTTGGTTTCTAGAATCTTGGCATTAGCAGGGAATCTGAGAGATCATATAGTTTTCTCTCTCATTTTACAGAGGAATAAACTAAGGCCATGCTTACCTCTCCTACCTTGACCTTCTATTTCTTGTTCCCTGGTTTCATCTGCTTAGCCACATGGAACTTCTTTCTGACCATGGAACATGGAGTTCACTCCCATCTCTACCTTAGTACCATATTTAATTCATTTTTCTATCTCCAGGGAAAAGTAGAAGGATAGCTCAAAAATGGCCCTCTCTCTCCCTTCCCGTCCCCCAAGCTTCCGAAGCTCTAATTGACCCATAACCTCATAGCTCTTGGATTGTCCCTGCACTTGTCTGCTTGGAAGGCTTTATTCCCCCACCCCCCAGAAGGCGTGGGACTTCCATGGATGTCCTCCCTGTGGATCCTCTCAGAGTTCCGTGCAGCAATAAGATACAGACAATAACGACTTGCTGAACACCTCAGTCAACTCTGGCTCGAAGTCATTCGCTGAGGGCACCCTGGGAGCTCCTACAATTCCACTCACTGAGCCACTGGGAACATTTACAAGGGAAGTGAAAAATAACTTCCCATTCCTGGTACTGTCATTATGTTGTTTTAAGAAGAATACAACATCAAGTCACCAGAATTTTCGTGGTCATCTCACACATCCGGCAGGAAACCATCTGTCCGCCTTGTCTACAACATTTAGGACTTCAGAACTTTCCCAGCATTTGATGCTCTCTGTGATTGGGCCCCACTTATATCTCCAAGCTCACTTTTCCCCTGGTACTTCTTGGGTCATCCAACATTTCAGCCAACACAGCTGCCTGCTGTTCCCCACACCATCTCCTGTCTCCCTGCCCTTGTGTCCTTGCTTAGGCTGTCCCTTCTCTTAGGAACGTTATCCTTGCAGCTGCAACTCCTACCTATACTTCCAAGTACCTTGAAATCTTCAGTGAAGATATTTATATGGAAATTTGTTAGGCTAGACTATATGCAACAGTCTTGGGACAAATACCACTTTCTCTATTATCTCTTAGCTATCTATATAGATTGCTGTTTTACTAGGCTGCAAGCCCTTTAAAATGAATGTGGTGGTGACTGAAACTGTGTTCCCCACAGTTTTTGGCTGCAGACTTGTCATACATACTAACCGGTAGTGTTTGTTGAAGGTGGGTGACTGCTAGTAGCTTCTTGGTATGACTATCTACAAAGAGAGTCCCGTAAGACAGAGTTAATGAGGCCCTTGGACATTTCACAGATGGATTTAGGTCTGTTTTATGGCTGACCTCCCCCATCTCTCCTCAGTTACAACAGGACTGCATTGCATCTGGGAGAGGAGACGCCAACACAGCACAGCAAGAATTCACAGCAACATCGGGCAGTCACAGATGGCACCTTAAGCTCCATAACAACCCTCGGAGACAAACAAAGGTCCAAGAACCATTCCAAGAGGAGACATGAGAGCAAATAAGAAGATGGAGAGCTTTCTTCTGGCAGGTGCTTGATGGACTGCAGGAGGGGAGGGAGGAAATGATTTACACCAATGTGGGTCAATGGTATCAGACCCAAGTCCCTATCACCCTTTCAAAAGGTCAGAAAAACCCAATAATGTAAAACAGATGTACAATGAGAGATCCAGACATGATTTTGCAAGTCCAATCCTGTAGTAGACATGGGATATTTCTTCCTCTTTGGCTCTATTTCCAATTAGAAATGGATGGTCCTTTAACAATTAGCTGCAGATAATAGCTAAGGGGAGAGTAGGTCTTCCTGGCTTAAAACCTCCATAATCAGGCTGGAGTTGAGACACATCCTTTGGGATGTTAGATGAAGCAATTAAACTGCTCCATCTTGAACTGCCCCTCCCCTTTCTAAGGGCTTCCATTTCCTCCAATACAAATGGAGGGTGGGATGGGGTGTGGGGCGGTGGGGAGAGACTTCTAAAAGACTATTTCCAACCTCATTCTGAGAACAGAGGAGTTGAGGTATCATCTAAGAGCATTCCTTTGGATATCATGGCTGCAATGACCATAAATATCTCTCTAACTGACACCTGCCCTATCACAGGCAAGCAAAATCCCAAGGTGTGGAAGCCATCCAAAAGAATTTCACACCCTTTGAGACAGAAGAAGGTTATCACTTCCAACCCTCTGGGATAAATACTCTCTCTAATGCAAGACACATGGGTAGCTAGCTATTCCCTGAGACAATCTCCCTGTAATAAAATGCCTTTGGAGCTTCACATGGGACCTCATTTTCCCAGAACTGTAACTTTATTGTCATCTCTTCCAGGAGATTTCAGACCCCAGCTCCTGTTTTCCACACTAATTCAAGTTGAAGTGCAGCCTCGATGGTGTTGGCAAACATTCCAAATGGAAATGAATTCCCAGGTTCTCACTAAAACTCGCAGCATCCTCACCAGCCCAGTCTGGATGACATTTTGTCTTATGTAACGTCTACTTCCCAAAGGAATTAAAATGCTTCTGTATATAGCCCTCCCCAACAAATTTTTAATAAGGCCTACTCCTAATTACCTCTGAAGCACAAGCAGAACCTGAATCCCTGAAAACCGACCTTCCAAAAATCATCTTCGAGCCAAGACTTTTATTTTCAAAATTGATTCGAAGCTGATGTTGAGAAGCCACCGTAGCTATCTGTCACATTTTCTTTTGAAATACTATCTGACGGGGAGGCAGCTCTTGATGCTGTTGGGATTCAAGGGCAGGCCGCCCTCAAATATCCCACAATCGCATATTGACTATTTTGAATTAAAATCACTTGACAAGTGGCTGGGCCAAAAGGAGCTGTCTCCCTCTCCTCTGTGTCTGTAAATGCAGGAAATAAATCTCCACATGAAAGGTGTCCCCTTGCCATAAAAGGGCTAAGATGCAGGGCAGTCAGACTACAGACCAGACAAACTTATCGCCAGAGAGAGGGAATGCACAGCTGAGAAGCTGATTTCAACAAACCCTTGTGGATTTTACTCGGTTACAGCCTTAAGCTTCCGTCCTACCTAAATGCCTTACTAACGGCATACCCCAACACCTACGTTCCTTTGTCTTGTCAAACTCCCCACAAATTTATGGCTTCTTTATGCAAAGGGGAGATACATGGCCTGCTCCGGTTCCCTCTCAGAGAATTATTCTTTTAATTCTCCCGTCTGCACATAGTGAAATTTGAGGATTTTCTCCTGTTATTCTGCCCTGTGCCAATTTTATTAGTAGCCCAGCTGCAAGAACTCAAGATGGGCAGAAGCAGGAATTCCCTCTCCTGGACAATGCCACAGCCCAAGCGATTAGGCGGTTTGGTGCCTGGAAGTTCTCCCATGCCCACGTGCCTAAATCCAGCTACTGATCAGTCTTACCTGGGTAAGATGATTCACTGTTTACACAGCATATGAGGTGTGCAAGGCTCAGAGCAGTATCCCCATTTGACAGATGAGGAAACCAAGGGTCAAAGTGGTCTGTTGATTTATTTAACAAACCTTTAAGCGTAAGACTTTTCCAAGTTCACATAGCTAGTGTATGGTAAGCCAGGTACATGAGCCTTCTGATTAAACCACATCGCATTTACATGTACGCAGACAGAACACCGATAGCAATAGCGGTGTAGGCTCTGGGGAATATAGAAGGGCTCTAACTGATGAGAAGGGGAGAAAAGCTTGCAGAACTTTGGGGTAAAACCATAATGTCCTGATGAAAAGAGGTAGGGGCACCAAAGTCATAGGAACACAGTGGAGGAAGAGACTCTTCTGGCCTGAATGGGGAGATTAGGAAGAGTCTCCCAGATTCTGAGAAATGAAAAGTATTACAGGAAAATAAGATGATATTCCAGTCCCATCAGGCTCTGAGCTTACTGAGGGCAACGCCCAGGGTAATGTCTGTCTTACAGAAAGCACAGGGGAAGTGAGTCTTGAATGAATGAATGCATAAAGCCACTCTTCTGTAGATCAGCGGGAAGTGCATTTTCTAATGACCAATTACAGAAGCTCTTCAGGAAATGACCACTAGGATGGACATGGAATGACTTGGCAGGAATTCTTGTCATATGCAAATAAATCTTACTAAAATTCAAACCGTTGAATCAGGGATGATCAAATTGTTCTCTAGCCCCCACCGGCCACCACCACCTGCCTCAGGTACAGGTCCAAGTTGCCTATCACTCTTGAGAAGAAGTTTTGGGGCAAATGGTTTTTGCTTGGCGGAAAAGCAGCGGCTTAGAACAGGGCTCGAGCCAAGAAGAACCACCTTTGGCTATTTAGTTACATCTGAGACTTTATCTCTTTCTTCATCTGCAAAATGATAAACAGTAGAGACTGAGCAGATGGAAGTGTGTGAGGGACATCGATGATGGGATGGAATAAAGGCCTTGAATACCACATGTCATCCTGTGTGGGAGTAGGGGACTGCGGGGGACGCAGAGCTCAGTGTCTAAGATTCTACGATGGGAATGAGGTTAGCACAGCCTTGTGGTGGGTCCTGCCATGGCTGCTGTCCCCTCCTGGAACACATGGCAGACATAGTAGACTATCGATTAAGCCACGTTTTCCTACTGAGCCTGTAGATCATTTATGCTGCCATTGGCTTTTGCATGTAAAAGAAAACCTATTTTCCATCTTAGCTCTCTGAGAGTAAATGAGTAGGTTATCAATCATGATGGTAAAAACATCCTGTTCTAGGATGCAAATCATTTTCACATCGCTCTTGCCTTTGGGACCCCATCACTGAGGTGATAGGAGAGGGCTTATCATTCCCATATTAAAGATAAGGAAACAAAGGTTTGGAGAGGCAGAGATCTGGGACAGGTAGCACAACTGGGCTTGACTCTCAGGTCTGTTAGATTCCAAATCTCACGATCTTCTTTAACTATCTCCCAACTACCTTTTCACCTCAACCTGAATCCACCCAAGTGGTACCGATGAAAACAACCCTGACAGTCAAACGCCAAACAAATACCAGAATCCACCTGGGGCTTCACAGGAGTTGGCCAGCTCTGTTACATGGTTTCTTCGGCTTTGATGTCATGGTGACTAATCAAAATCGGCATCAGCCTTCCGAGGAAGAGGACCTGGGATAGGGACACTGCCTCCCTCACACAGCTGCTTGCTCCTCCCCAGGGTCAGTTTTCTTCTGAAACTGTTGCCAGTTCACTAAAAATACAGTTAAAATTGCCAACTCTCAATCTTAGTTTGTGATTCCACTTGGCAATCAGAATGATTGTCAGAAACAGGAAATTCTCATGGGGGAAACACATCAGACACTCGGTTCTTTGTGATGAAATGCAAAAGCTCCCTTCCCAACCTGCCATGGCGGGGCTGGGGTGGAGATGAGGAAACATGTCCTCCAACTTCTGTGACCAGAGATACAGGCTTTCCTGTGTGTGCGGAGTGCCACTGCGTGCCTGACAGAAAGCATCTTTGTATCAGATACAGAGGGCTCTGTGTGTGCACATGAGAGCTTCGTAACAGAGAAGAAACGGGTACTGTGTTGTGTGCTGGGGATGCCGTAACAGAGTACCACAGACTGGCTGGCTCAAACAATAAGAATACGTTTTCTTATACTTCTGGAGGGTAGAAGTCCAAGGTCAAGGTGTTGGTAAGCCTGGTTTCTCCTGAGGCCTCCTCCCTCCTTGGCTTGTAGATGGCCGTCTCCCACCTGTGCCCTCACATGGCCTTCCCTTTTGTGCATGTCTGTGTCCTAATCTCCTCTTCCGGTGACATCGGTCAAGATGGATTAGGGCTCAGTCTAATGACCTCATTTTAACTTAAAATTACCTCTTTAATGACCCTATCTCTCAAATACAGTCACATTCTGAGGTACTGGAGGTTAAAATGTCAACATATAAATTTGGGGGGAGGAGGAGGGAAGGCACAGTTCAGCCTATCACAGGTACCCAGCCTGAAAAAGGTAAAAACTATATCTACTCAGAGACATTTTATCTTCCAAAGGGCTAAGAGAAAAGTCCTCCATCACTGCATTAATTAACTGATTCTATGATCCCATTTTGAAATTAGCCTCTTCTCTCCACTCTTGCCCCACCAGTAAGACTCATGTCATTCTGCAGTACATTGTGGCTGACACTGTCTTCTCCAGTAGCCCGTGAGAGCCAGAGGGCAGGCAGGACTATCCTTTAGTTAGCTCTCTACGCCTCCACCACAAGGTTTCCTGAGGAGACCACAGCCAACATTTAAGGTATTCACTCAACAAACGCTTACCGATGCCTGCTTTGTGGCAGGCTCTGTGCCGGCCACTGGTCTAATGGTGACTGAAATGAGGTAACTGTCGTCTAGAGGACTAAAGAATGAATGCTGTATCTAACTAGGAAGGACCATGCCCAGATCTGTGTTTTTCAAAGCTCAGTCCAGCAAATAGATGGTGGAGGGGATGGAGAGGGTTGACGAGAAGCTGCTGTGGGGATCTGGCTGACAGGAAGGGTTATGTGCTGTGGTGAGAGTTGGAATACCCATTTTTAATGTCCGTCCTGCCTTTAGTCTGTTTGTGACACTGGACAAATTGCCTCATTTTTCTGAACCTCAGTTTTAAACATTCTTATACATAGACTTAATGTAAGCGTTCCTTCATATTTTGGAGGCAAATGCTTCTGAAGTTGAGGGTTTGTGGCTCGTGGCCTTGCAGAAGGTTCTCTCCCATTATCCTGGCCTCCTTGACACCCACATCAGTTAGTTCCACAGCAGTGAGACGACGCTCCTGGAGTCTGGAACCGGTAGATGTGCCAGGCTGACCACACAGACAGGAGGGCAGAGGTCACAGACAATTGTGTTCGTTCAGCTGGATGCTGGGATGTCTCAGTGTCCACATGGAGCGAGAAGGAACTACTGAAAAGTGCCTATTCACCAGGATCAGAATTATGTCTTGCTGAACATTTGCACTTTTCAGTAGCACCAAAGGAAGGTTTTCCTTGTTGGCCCCTCTCCTGGCCCTTATTATATAATCCACATCTTTTTTCTGTGCTTTTCTCCCTTCCAGCTTATCGGATCTGTCTCTCTCTTTTTTTTTTTTTTCCTAGGCATGTGGCCTCTTTCCTGTGATTGCCCTTTGTATTATGTCCTTGGACAACTCTGGAAGGAGAGGCAGACTTTGCTGCTTTCTGACTATTTGATACAAGAGCACAGACTGAGTTTGAATATGGCTGTTAAGAGACGGCCAAGAATCTAGACTCTACCCAGAAAGTCATATATTCCCTTACTGGAACAAAAAGAGACACTCTAGGGTGGAGTGGGGAGGTGGGGGTGGGGAATGGTGCTGGAGCATATACTATACATCAGCTGTACCACAAAATACTGAGCTGTGTTTCATGTTTCCACCCTTCCCTCCCCCCACCTGGTGGCGGGTCCATTTTCAGTGCAGAGTCCTTCCAGTATATAAATGAAATACATTACTTCCTGCATTTGAACTATTTCTTCAAAGGCAAGAGTCCTCCCATTTTAAACAAATAGTGAGGAACACTATTTGAAACGCAGAGCTATCTTAAACACAGAATGACAGCTTGCATGACCTTGAGTGACAGGAAAGTGGGTTTGGCAAATCTCATTCATTGGTACTTTCCTTAGGGCTGAGAGTAAAGACAGTTCTGAGGCTCAAGCTAACTTCTGGGTGACTTGGAAAACCATGGAGAATGGTCTGTATAATAATCTAGGAACATGCATACCATCACACTTCTCTGCAAAACAATTTATATCAATTGAATAATAAATGTATTTCTTAGCACTTCTATATAAAAAATTTCACATGCTAAAACCAAATTTCTCAGATCTTAGAAATGTCACAGTGATCTTATAGTCTGCACACCTGCCAGTATATGTGTACCTTTCTACACACATTTAAGGAGATAGTTTTGTATATACCTAGTGTCTTCAGGAGCTCAGTTTTGGATTAATGATAATTCTGAGTCCCTGACACTCATCAGTGGTCCATGTAGGGTTAGTGAGCTTTTAATAATGACATAAACACCCACAAACTCATCATCCAAAACCAGAGATATGACTTTGACTCACCCTATAAGTAATCAAATGGCTGTACCCAGATTTTATCCCTTCTTGCTTCCCCAGTGGATATAATCATCAGTCTGAATCCTGTGTTCGTCACTCTCTTGCTTCCCTTTTTATATGATTTTACTGCATTTATTTATAGTCATAAAATATTTTTCTTATTTGTGTTAAATTTAGCATAATGAGACTTACTTTTTTGCACTTAATGTTTTAGTGTCACTACAGTTCAGCTGCTTTGACTGCTGTGTGAATACACCCCAGTTTATTCTCCACTCTGCCTTTGATGGGCATTTGGGTTCTTTCCCAGCGTTGCTATTGTGAACAGAGTAGCTATGAGCATGATTATTATTATACATGTCCTTTCTTGTACATGGACAAGCCATCCGAAATGTTCAACTTCAGGAGATAATGACAATGTTTAATATTTTATGCAATCACCTGCCAAACCCCCCTCCCCCCACCTCCCCACATGCATGTGCATGCTTCATATTGCTCAAATGGGCACTTGCTACACATAAGTGATAAAATCAATAGTTTTCATTTGGCATTTTTGTCAAAAAAAAGTTAAAAGGAAAACAACGCATATTTTCCACAAGGCTCACAAAATGAAATGTCTTAGATCATGCCAAATCCAGTACCAACACAACTGATAAAATCAGACAAGACAGAACCAACAGAAATGGCACCTTTCGGGGCACAGTTTCATCTAATGTCCAGGGCAAGATGAGCTTCTAGTACCAAATGCTGGGTTAAGAGCCCATGTTGTAGACATTCGTGCCTGGATGTCCGCCAGAACTCCCACCCCCTTCTAAATGCGATGTGGCGGGCTCTGGGTTTCTCTCTTATCTGCAAACAGGATGACCTTTGTAAATCCCTCCCAAATACTTTCTCTGCAACTAAGAGAAGTCCAGATACCTTTAGCAAGCTGACCAATAGTGTAATTAGCAGCTTGTCAATAAGCATCAGCAAACACTATTATCTGAATTTTTTAATGTTCTTTCACTCTCGAAACTCTAGTCAGTGTTTTGAGTGAACAATGACTCTTCTTGATCAGAAACTGCTTGATTTCTCTCTGGAACAAAACACATCCCTTTGCATTTTTTAAATTGTCCATTTTCCTTTAGGGTGAAACAAACCGGCTACTTTGAGTTATCATTCCACGGGACGCTACATTTTATGAAGACAATGTTTTCTGGCCTGAAGAATAAAAGAGGTTGAAAACCAACTTACCTTCACGTAGAGCTGCTGAAATTCCTCGAGATTCAGCCTCCCGCTCGGGCAGTCCTTGAGGAATCCTTTGTACCACTGCTTGAGCTCATGCTCGTTAAACTCTGTGCTCTTCACCAGGTCCTCCATCACTTCGGGAGCCAGTTTGCTATTCTGTTTCCCCATTCTGCCTGAAGAAAAGCAAATTAATGTAATTAGCACCATGGCTGTGATTATTTCAAACTTGATTACCAGCCACGCTGGAGTTCAGAGCAGTTCCTTGGTAGCAACTCCCTCCAAGCTGTCTGATCAGCGGCTCCCCAAGTCTATTTCCTTCTATTTGGTGTTCTAGAAAAGAGATGAAATCTTCTCACAGTTCAAAAGGCTGTAGGGCTCCTCCTCAGGATGTGTCATCTTTCATATGGAATTGACGACAAGATGGGAAGGCAACCGTCCCTTTTTATGCTACTCATGTAAAGTCTATGGGAACTGTTTGTATTTTCCATCTATGTATTAAGTCCACTAGTATTTGCTGCCCAGGAGCCTAATTCTACAATTAGTTTGTGGGGATATTAAGTGGGATTATTGACAAGAACAAAAAGAAGGTTTTATAGTCAAATAATCAAATGTGACTTGGAAAATCTCATCAGCAATGCTAGGGAGTCTCAGTTGCTCTAATTCTAAAGTTGCAGCTTTTAAAAAAAATGGAAAGAGTTCTCTGTTATTAGTCACATTAATTCTCTATTTCTCTTCTCATTTTCAGAGACTTCCTACAACATTGTTTTTAGTGTTGACCAACTCTTGGGGAATTTTTTGAAAGATTCGTTGGTAAGTTTCAGCTGATATAATTCTATTCTTTTATTATTACTGCTAGTAAGTAAAAATAATGACACATGAAATAATGTTACCTTATCGATTATGTGTCAGGTTGTGTGGTCATTGTCGCAATAGAGTGTAGGTAAAAAGAAGGAGTATGGTTTGGAGTTGTTCTTGATTTTTAATCCTGCTTTGGCTGTTTACTATATATGTTACTTAGGGCAATATTAATTAACCACTTTATCTTCAATTTCTTCCTTAATAAGGTATACATAATAACAAAACTCTTTCAGATTTACTGTAATGGCTATTTAAGAAATAGCTAAATAAATAAAGACAAAAAAGATACTGCAAAATTAAAATAGTTGTTGTATTAGGGTAAAAAGACTAGGATGATTTAATTTGTTTTTCCTTTTATATTGTGGTTTTATAATTTAAAAAAGAATAAAAACAAAAGAAATTGACTACAGATTGATTTTTAAAAGTCACAGTAAACTTGAAAATCTGAGGGACTGCCATGATAAAGAAAAATGTCACAAGAACTTTAAAATCCCGTTGGAAGAGACCAAGTTAGGTTTTGAAGAATTTACCCAAGTCAACCTAGTCCTTCAACATGCATGAGATACATTCCCTCCCAGGCTCTAGGCAGGTCTACACTTGCAATAGACCAGAAAGGGTAATCTCATCACATACTTTTTACTATTTTTTTTTTACCATCTTCTAAAACAGATTCCACACCCATTGTCAGTAACCTGTCCTAACATTGTACAACACTTTCACTGAAATGCAACCTAACCACTACCACCAGGGAAGGCTTCCTCCTTAAGATGGCCATGGCGTGTTCTAGGTTCTTCTGTTTGAGAAAAGGACCTGAGGATTAGCAACTATGCCCTTTATCATGGAGCTTCTCTACTTATTTTTGCTCTTAATTTCAATTTCTGTGTCTCCTATTTGCAACTGTCTCTTAATTATAAGTTACTATGAGATTCCACAGCTGGGTATGGAAATCAAGTGGTACTCAGGTGTCAGGTTTAATTAATCTGGGTAAGAAAACTGTAATTCATGGTTATCCTGGTAATCAAAAGACATATTACCAAGTCTTTCAGTACTTCGCTGTGTTCTTTTCAGTACAGAGTTACAAATTTTCCTTATTGAACTAGAATTTCACATAGTAATAACTGCTACTGAATCTTGAGTGTTGGCTGTGGGGTAGCCACTGAGCTGAGTCCTTCACAAACGTGCTCTCTCACCCTGTGACAACTCAGCAATAAAGACAAGGGCAGCTCTCTCAAGATCATGCAAATAATGCATGACAGAACTAGAATTTGAACCTGGTTCTGTAAGACACCTATGTAGTCACAGACAGACAGGGGGATGGAAGGCATTTTAGGAGAAGGAATGGAGTAGAAAAAGCAGGAAGTTGTGAGAGGCTGAATCAGTGTCTCTTGGCACTTAAAAAAAGGATGAGAGAAGGATCAGTCACCGTGCCAAGTCCTTGTTTGGAAAACACGATTAGATTAACCAAAACCGCAAGCTCAGAAGTGAGTCTGTATTAATGATGGGAAAATGGATTAAGGGTTATTAAAAGCCGCCTCCCCCAAATGCCTTTAGAAGGTCAACCTGTCAGCTTCTCTTTTCGGCAAGGAAGCTTGGATTCCCTGTGGATCATTTAGGATACCTTAAACAGGTCCAGCTGCCCCGGGAGAGGGTGGTCTCTTACACACACAGGGCATATTGTCAGGACCATGAATCACACTTCTGGAGATTCAAATGCATAACTTCATGCTTCTTGGTTACAGTTCATGGTCAGCACCATCATTCAGGTGTGCCGGGCAATGGGTGAATCATGTAGAAAATCAAGTTCTGAGCTGGCTCCAAGTGGCATTGCCACTGCCCTCAAGGTCTTGCCTGGATTAATAATCACTGGGCTCTGTGACTCTCACCCACCTTCTTCAGCATGGCTGCTTGAATAAATTTCTGAAATATAAACCTCACCACCTAATCCTCTCCCTAAAGCCCTCAACAGTTCTCCATTGTCTACAGGATGTAGCCCCATCTTCCTACTACTGCACAGGTCCTGCCTACTCATATCCTCGTTTTTTTGCCACTCTGTCTTTTCACCTCATATTTTACAGGGAATAGTCACCTATTACAGGTTCCAGGGCTTACATGCTTCCACAGGTCCATGCATTGTACATTCTACATTTGTAGAAGGACACCCTCTTTGTCTGCTCAGCAGGCTATTTCTTCTTTAAGTGGCTTCATCTCACATGCCACCTCCTCCGGGAAACCTCCGCGGACTTTCCAAGGCCAACACACATCCTTTCTTCTAGGCATTTATCCATTCTCCTCCCCTTGTAAAAGCTTCCATGATCTTTATTTATTTCTCTACTGGACTGTCAGTTTCTTGAAAAAGAGGACTCTCTTTTCTTTATCTTTGCATCCTTGGTACTTCATACTAAGTACTGAACAAATATTTTTTAGGGAATAAATGAATGAGGGGGACTGAAGTAGGTACTCAAGGACCACGTCACCGATGTTCATCAAGTTATGGTATTTGGTATGTTTCTTTCTGGGAAAATCAGCCTCACAATAATCTGAATGTGAGGAGAGCCAATGTAATCATAAGTATAAATACAAAGTGCAGGTAGCAGATGGCAGTAATGTTTCATCTAACTGTATGGAAAATAGCCTTCTCGCCTGGAGGTTGTTTCCTTGTCTGTCCTCATCATTAAATTTTGAACGCTTTGATGGTGGGACCCATGTCTTGTATCGCAGTACCCTCAGTACTTGGCATAAAGGTGGTGCTTAGTAAGGTTTGATAAATGAATGGAAAAGCATCCAATGGGTTCACGCTCCCCACCTCTGTCCTTTTGTTCTGGGCTGCAGTGACATGGGCCAAGCGGTGTTTTACATTATGGGACCAGGGTGATAGACAGGGTAAAATTGACAGTAAAGCTTATCAGGTTCCCATGAAAATATTCCATGAAATAATGCAAGGTAGATTTCACCCAGCTTTGTTTCTGGTTGATTCTGTGATCTTGGGTCAGATCCTTCCCTTCCCTGTTGCTCAGTTTCTCCCTTTGAAAAATGAGTGAGTTGGACCTTTAAGGCCCTTCCAACCCTACTGTTCACTGATCAATGACATAAATTTTGTAAATATGAAAATTTAAGCCACATGCTTCCAATTGGCTTGTCTCACACGACTCAGCACACGTGGATTCTTGACCTGAGAACCCGTCAGTACTTGAGTATTTGTTACCTCACAAGGGAGGGGACAGAAACTGGAGTATATTATTTTAAAGCTAGGTTTCCAGGCTATAAGGAAAAGTCCAGTCCAGCCCCAAACCAAATAATTTCTCACTGCTTGAGCTGCAGTAAAGAGAAATGCAGTGCTAGGCACAAAACGAGACTGGAGGTGGGGGAGGGTTCTGGTGAGAAGGGAAGCTCACCAGGGACGGGCCCTTGGCTAAAAGCCCAGCATCCCTTAATTGCTAATATTTAGAAAAGACCACATTCTTATACACTGCAGTTTACAAAAGGGTTTTGTGCAATATTTACCCATATAACAACATGGTAAGAAAAAAATCATTATCATCCCTTTTTTACTGATGAGTTTTGCCAGGGGCCAACAGCATCCCGGCGTCTGACAAGGCCACATTGAAATAAAGATCCATGCTCAGCACTGGATGTCTGGGATGCTGCCTTATGGTTGGTCATGAAATATCTCCTGTCTCTAAGAACCCATGTGCCTTTCCTCCTATAGGAGACAATATACTCACTGCATTTGTGACAAGTTCCTGTGGTACCCTGATGATAGCTGGCTGTGTAAGCCAACGACGGGGCAAGATTTCCTAAAGAGAAAGAAACTCCGTAAAACAGGCTACAGCCCGAGGGGACCCCTGAGCTGAGGTATTGGGGACTCAAGCCTCTTGGCCTATGCAGCTCTGAAAGGTTTCCTTGGAGATCAGGAGACTAAGGTCTCTCAGCCATGAGAGTTCTGATAGGAGACAACTTACTGACCATGATGTATTTTAATTAACATCCTTGTTTTAACTCTTTGCTTTGTACATTGCTGTAGCACAAAAACTGAGGCTCTGACGGAGAAACAGATGTTCCCCTCTATTGCAATAATATGCAGCTCTTCGTAGGATAGAAAAAGTTTGAGACTCCTTTTGCTACTAAGTTCAAGTATAGGCCCTGTAAGGAAGTCATGGTAACGGGTGTACCCTGGAAAGATACAATTACAAAAAGGTAAAAGCTCTGAGAAAGAGAAAAACATCCTGATCATGTGAAACATAACTTGCAACATAACTTGCAATTGAGGTAATGGTCAGAAGCCCCTATGAAAGGGGCCAGGCTTTAATAATAAAGTGTGTGACAGTCCTGTGAACCTCTTTCCGGTGTCTCCCTCCTTCTTTCTCCTCGCCGAGGTGGTCCCACCCGAGGGAACCCCTGGTCCTCGCGGGGGCTGGCTCCCCGCAGAGTTTGAAGCTCAGAGAGAGTAAGTAATTTACCCTAGCTCAGCCAGCTAGGGAAAAGCTTTGTAAAGAATTAATGAAGTTCCTGGGATCCCTATTGGTTTCTCATACAGCCCGTCATCTCTTGCCTGGATTCTGCAGCCACTTCCTGACTGGTCTTCCTACCTTGAGTTTTGCCCACTTCTCATCCACTTCCTACCCTGTCTTGATAGCAGGATTCCAGTGCAGAAGAGGCAGGGCGTGTTAAGAGTGCCCTTAGGAAAGAACGGAGACTTCCTGGAGGAGGAAACAGGCCCACCAAGGGAGCTAAGAAGCACCCAAGAGCGTCTTTCCTCCATAAAACCTTTTGGTCTTAAAAAGGAATCGAATTGAATACATGCACATGTGTGTGTGTGTGTGTGTGTGTGTGTGTGTGTGTGTGTGTGTTGCCCTGAGCTTGTCCCTTACCCATGCTGATCTTTAAGTCCAGCTCCCCCTGGGATACAGCAGGGCCTGCTGCATACGATGAGGCACCCGGAACATCAGGTCCAGCGTCTCCCAGGGAATCTGGCCAACAGCTTGGCAGAATCTTGGAAAGAATCTTGGAGGGCTGAGATGGAGTGGTCCAGCCACAGGCAGAGACTCACAGCAGGATAAGCACATGAATGGGGAAACAGCCCTGGAAATAGGGCTCAGAGCAGAGGAAGGAGGGCTTTAGGGGCTCAGGTGGGAGGCCTATGGAATATATGGCAGTGCCACGTATGGAAGGAGCCTTGAATGAAAGTTGAGCTGGTTCTAATGTCAGATTACCTGAGTCAGCCTTTCCTAGATCAGGTGCTTTCTTTAGGTCCTGAGCGCTTCACCTGAACAGGGAAATATCTGGAAAAGACTGGCCTTGCTCGTGCTTAGACACCTGCCTAGACCGCCCTTTCTTTTCATTACCACCTGTCTAAATCTTACTCCTTTTGCCAGGCTTGCTCCCAATGCTGCCTTCTCCATGACACATCTTGACAAGCTATCACTACTTTCTTCTCCTTGTCCTTGACAGCATGGTTTTGTATCAATAATGACCCGTGGCCTGCTTCGCTCTGGCAACTCAGCTTGGCAGATGTTTATTGATGGGCACTGTCTATGAGAAGAGCCCCAGGCTGGGCATTGTGGGGTACAGAGAAGACAGGGATCCAGTCTTAAAGGGCACAGAACTGAACGCAGGAGCCATTCTGACCTCTTGGAATATGGAGCATGGTGAGATGAATGATCATAACATAGACGTAAAGAGCACAAGGAACTAAGGTCCAGCTTCTCACCAGATCAGGCAACAGCATCTGTAACTGGTCCCTAGGCAAAAACTCTTCAACAGAGTTTCCCAAACTTGCCTGAGTACAAGAATCACCCTTGCTTGACTTGTCAAAAATACAGCTTCATCCGACCGTCCTTTCAAGGGAAATCTGTACTTTTAACAAGCAAGAGAATATGACCCTCAGTCAATTGGAGAAGCACTGATAAAAACATGAATAAAAATCAAAGTAGATGGTCCAAGGAGAAAAGACCCATAGCAGCACAGACATAATCCATGTTCTCCTGATTCCTCACTGTTCTCTCTGACATCCCTAATATGTTTTTCAAGATCCTATATCGGGGTCTAGCATTAAGGATTTAGAAATCACACAACTAGGGGAGAACAACGCCTGAAAAGATGTGCCTCTGGGCTCTTCTGTTTTATGCCCTTTGGTTTTAGATTGGAGAGTTTGAGGCTCTCTAAGATCCCAGGGGCAACCGATAGCAGAGCTGGGATGAGAACCCTGGTCTCCTTCCCATTCCCTTCGGCACGCTGTCTCCAGGCCAAACACTCAAAGCCTAGAAGCCAGGCGGCATGTTTACATCTATGCCAGGATGTTGAAACAATCCCCATCACCACCACTGTTGGATCCTATAAACAAATGACGTTAAGTTGCTTGTTTCCAGAGACTCTTAACCTGAAAACCAAGCCTCAAAGTTGCCCAGCACATTGTGTGGGGTTTTCTCTTCTAATAAAGGCAAATATCGGACATTCTGGGTCTCTCTGCTCCTCTCCCCTCCTCCTTCCAAAGTCAAGTGCTCACAAGCCACCAGCAGCATTTCCCAGAAGGCAGGGAGAGCACTGATCACAGGCTGGCCTTTCATGTTGTCTTTGGGGACCAAAGCAGTGTCAGAAAAAGGGAGAAAGCCTTCTTTCATGGCATTCTCGGGTGACTTTACCTCAAACCTTAAACCTCATGAGATTATAGCTGAGACGCTGGCCCAAAAGCATGAAACTCGCAGGGGGCACAGGCTATATACCCTTCGGGGCTCAAGATGAAGGAATACTTATTTGATATGTAATAAATGAGGAAAAACATTTTGATGGCAGTGGCAGTGGCGTTGTTAGAGCAAGTGACACGAGTTTCATTCCAGAAAGTATAATAAATACACGAAGATAAAAGCCGAAGTGGGCCCCAGGGATCGATCATCTGATCCAACTCCTTTGTTTTCTAGAGGATTCCCAGGGAGGTTATGGGACTTACACCAGGGGACACAGCGGGTTAGTAACAGAGCCTAGCAGGGCCCTGGCTGCTGAGCCTTGACAACACGGCTCCGAGGCTGCTACAATGCCCAGGCCTGTGATCTCTGGGCACTGAGATGGACTGAAGGTACTATGCCCTGCAGGACCGGGAGAGCCAACCCATGTCCCCATGACCAGGGCATGGACAGTGGCCTCCCTCCTGAGGCTGTGCCTCTATAGCTCAGGAGCTCATAGCCTGAAGGGGCCTGAAAGCCTTGGCTGGATGGGACAGCCCTGACCCTAGGACAGAAGCTGCCAGTGGACATTGGAGCTCCAATCTGAGTAGATGTTTCCAAAGTAAACCCACCTGGTAACTAGGTGGCCAGCTGCTCAGGGACTCTGATCTGCATGGGGTCAAGTTCCTGATCAGCCTTGGGGGTCAGACTCAACTGCCATCTTCTCCTTCCCCAGGCACAAAAAACATGTCCCAAGTACCGGGAAAGCACAACCTAGACCAAAGCCACATTGTGCCCAGGTGCTAGGCTAGGACTTTGCAAAAGTTTCTGCCCAGACTCAGTTTCCCTTTTACCCCATCTTGTGGGTTCCACTGTGTCAGTCAGGCCACAGCGTTTTATTTTTCACTGATATTTAGTTTAGTGGAGGAAAAAATTGGGCTGGAGTCAGACCTGGATCAAATGGTGTTCCTGTCACATCAAAGTGCATGATTTTGATGTCACTTAGCCCATTGGAGCTTCAGTTTCCTCATTTGTCAAATGGAAATGATGACATTTACTCACTGGGTTGTTATGAGAATTAATGAGATAACTCATTGAATTCTTTCCAACAGTGCCTTCCATGTAGCAGGTGTTCAACAAACAATAGCTGTTATTATCCGTGTCATGGGGCCCAGCAAACTAGGCAGGTGCAGAAGACAGAAGCGGACATTTCAAGACTCAGGTCTAGACATCTAGGAATATTCTAACCTGGATACCCAACCAGGCCTGGTATGTGTAAAGAGAAGCACATAAATTGTGAGACGTGGAGAATTTTACTGTGCTCCTGTTTACTCTCCTTCCTTTAAGTAAAACTGCTTCCATTTCTGACTTGACAGTAAAACTGCTTCCATTTCTGACTTGACAGAGGAAAGTCATCTGAGGACCCCACAGCCCTGACTAAGCATCAACGATTGAGTGAAATTTCCATCCAATTCCTCGCTCACCCACTGTACAGAAGTATGAGCTGATTAATAGCTGGTAACCTTTTATCTGGGAGTGTTTCAATCAGCCACCCACTTTTCCGCATCTTATTTTTACTTCCCTGTGTGTCTCGTCTGTGACTATTCAACGTGTTTCTGAGAATCAGTTTCTATGAAAGGAAATGGGCCGTCCCTGGCGGTGTCAGAACCTCACTTAATTCTGTGAGGTGACAGAGGAAATGCTTTCATTAATAGCCACAGCCTTCTGCCCACCAGATTGTGTTCTAGGCTGTGCTGCCAAGTCCCAGTGGGGAGAGTCCGTGGCCCTGATCTCAGATCAGCAGGGGCTGTGAGAGAGAGGAGCAGACCAGGGCCCCCACGTCTCCTGCACACCCTCAGCCATTGCACAGGGAGCAACCTTGAGCATTGGCGGTGAAAACCCTCTCCCTGCTCTCAGAGGGAGGGCTCAGGTATCCTGAGGGGCGAGTGACATGTCCACGTGTCTACCAATAGAGCAGAGTCACTCAAATCTTCTGACTCTTAGGCTCTTTCCCCTTTGAGAGCCATTTGCACCCACCATGTTCCTACATCGTTATCTGTACAGTCCTTCTAAAAAATACCTTAACTCATGTGGGTGGGTCTTAAGTATAGAGAACTCTGAAATTCTCATGTATAGGTAGCTTTATAAAAGTAAAATGTTCTATTTAAAGGAAGTATGATACTAAACTTATTCAACAAACTTTTACTCCATATTATCATGTATTACAAAGGTAAATATGGCTCCTAAATAGATCTCTAGGGCAAGCCTTTCCAGAACACTAGATAATATGTCTCCCTGCTAGATATTTCTACCTTTGTATCCTATAATCACATCAAACCCAACATATTGTCTTCCTGTGCTTTTCTGGGTAATGGCCCGCCATCCGTTCTGAGCCTGGGGTTATCCAGAACTCTGCCCTCTCCTTCACACTCATATCTAATCAATAATCCAGTTAAGTAGTCTGAAGACTGTACTTTCTAACTCTTAAATTCCGCCTACTATCTGTTGCCACTGCCTTAGATCAGGCCTTCATCATCTCCTTTCTCACTTTGATTATTACAATAATCTCCTAACTTGCTTTCCTATCTACAGTCTTGCCCTCCTTAAATCCACTTTTCACACTCTAGCCAAAATGACCATTCTAAGCATGAAATCTAATCACGCCACTGGCCTGCTTAACCCCTTCAGTGGCCTCCATCATCCCTGCTCTGAATCCAGTGCTCAGCATGGCATTCAAGACTGCTCAGCTGGACCTGCTCTGGGCCTGCCTCCCGCCCAGAGCCGCCTTAGTCTCATCCTTCTCCATGCTCCTACCAAATGCTCCCTCCAACTTGTTATCTCATCTCAAACCTCTCTGGTTGTGTACGAGCTGTTCCTTTCACTTTAAGGGAAGTCCCATTAGGTCTTCCAGTAAACTCCAATCCATATTTCCAGACATAGTTGAGGCAACTCATCGTTGGTGATTTTATTATCTGTCTTCCTCTTTTGCACTTGACTCTTGTACACACTGCTGTCACCACACCACCTGCCATGGTGGTCACCCTAAGTCATGTTTGCCATCTCTCCAGACCCGGGCTTTCTCAATGGCAGAGTGATTGTCAGGTTCAACTCATCACCCAGCTCCAAGCCTGCCTCTGAAAAGGTGCCCAGAAAATGTTGTCAAATCAATTAATTACAATGTGATCCCTGTCAACAAAGTGCTAGAGCTTATCAGCTGAACAGCAGAAGACAACCTATGAAACAGATCTAAGATGACTATACTAAGTGCCATTGTGGAGGGACCAGCAAAGTGGAGGGGGAATGGGGGGGAACAGAGAAAGAGGAGGAGGGGGAATGCAAGGAATCAGTAACAAAATGACTTTAGGAGCTGAAAAGTTGTGTGAAGAATTTTTTACAAAGTGGTCCTTCAAAATTATCTCAAGGAAATAATCACACAAATCTTCAGAGACTTTTATACAAGTGTGTTTACCTCAGCGTTATTTAAAACAATAAAAATAAAAAGCTTTTTATAAAACCACCTAAATTTCTATCATAGGAAATGGGCTAAATAGATTTTGGTAGAACTACACAATGGAAATTATGAAACCATCCAAAGTGATAATGTAGATCTACATTGATTGATATGGATTGGTAGTGACTCAATGTCACTTATTTAAAACACATACATATGCAAAACAACTACGTATTTTCAAGTATAAACACCTGAGGACATGTATTAAATGCAATAGAATGGAAGAGGGGAATAGAAGTGAGTACAGAAGATAAAAATATGTAATAAAACACAAGAGGAGCTTTCTATAGACAATGATGATACTGTGTCATGAACATAAGTGTGCTTCCTTTGAGGTCAAAAAAAAAAAAGGAAAAAAAAAGAGAAGACATTGCAATACAGTAAGTAAAGAAAAAAAACAAGTCACAAAACACGTGTGTAGTATCGGCTTGCTTTGCTCTATATACATGTGGGATGTATAATAGTAATATTTCACTCCTCAAAATCTCTCTGGACTTTTTATAATGAGCACATATAACACTGATGACCAGAAAAAAATGTATATAAATAATTTCAACAAACAAATAAACCAAGTGTCTTGTTCAGGGATCCTGGAAAGACAACTCTCTGGTGCTTTCAATTAAAGCCAGTCCCTTTTCAAACAATTAATTCACAGCAATATTTTAGGGTTCCCTTGTAGGCCAAAGGCCTTTACTGCTGTGGCCCATCCTAGTTAGCTCTGTGTTAAGTGATGAATATGGAGGAGAAACTCGAGAATATGGAGGACAAGTCTTCACCTTCTTGCCCAGCTCAGCAACCTGGAGAAGCAGTGATAGGGAGACGCAGTGCTGTGGGGGGGATCCCTGCGTGACAGTCCCTGGCCCTCTGGATAACCATGTTGGGAAATCTCCCTGAGGCTCAGTTCTGCCTTCTGTGGACTGACAATAACAATGCCAATCTCTGTGTTATTACACGGTTCAAATGAGACATAAGATAGGAAAGGGCTCTCCCATGTTCAATATAATGACTGACATTCAAATTTGAAAGGTAGAAAATTCAAAGATAGGAAAAGATGATGATCCCATAGATCATCATTTGTGGGTGCCTGAGGTCCACAGAGGGACCTACTTAAAGATTAAAGCAAAGAACCAAGAAGGTGCAGGGGAGCAGAGTTTGTCACTACAAAATATGTCTCTTTGGCATAGGGATCCTTGCAGGCTGATTATTTTTAAGAGCAGACAGAGGAGAATCTCTGAGAACTGAGTGGAAGTTACCTTTCTGAAAGAGACATTTATAAGGGAAATCTCGTTTGTAAGGCTGTCTCCCTCTTTGTACCAGGAAGCAGAGATGACTAAACTCTAGAAATTTGATTAATGGAGAAGGCATCCGACTTAAATCTGCATAACCACCTTACCCTTGATTGCTGTGTGTTTTGCCTCATAGTTTTCCAGAGTTGGCTTCCCTCCCAACCAGCATATTCTTTTGTCTTTAGTTGGAGATGGTATTGAAGGTGGTGGCTTGGGCCATTTTGAAGAGTTACTCAGTTTCCCTGGGTCTCTTCCAGGTACACAGGAGTTTACATTTTATTTAACTTCTGCCTGTTTTTCTCCTGTTAATCTGTCTTTTAATATAGAGGGGTCTTAGCCAAAAACCTAGAAGGGTAGGTGGAAATTATATTTTCTCCCTTGGAAACAGTAGTATCTCTGGATGTGTCCGGGGATCAATCTTCCCTGACCTCATTTCAAGAAGTGGTAAGTTCACCCTTCTTGGCCCTCAACCTGGCACTGTTGGCCATGAAGCCAGCTGATATCCTCAGGAAAAGTTTTCCGGAGCCTTCCCAAATGGCCTGTATGGGCTTTCTGTGCTTTGACAGGTTCATGGGATGACATCTTTCCCGAAAACACCAGAGCTGGGTTTCAGTCCCAACTCAGCCAGTGTTTTCCTGTGTGACCTTGGCAGAAGTCAGCTTCCTCCTTGAGCCCCCGTTTTCTCATCTCCAGAAGTTCTATGGAAATTTCTACCTCACCTAATTCACCAGGTTATTGTACAAACAATGGAGGTGGTTTATAAATTGTAAAATTATTTCTAATTCTTAATTTAGCGGACTTTCCAGGACATCTCAGGAAAGAAAACAAGACCCAGCTATCTGGAAAGAAGTGGGCTTTGTTGGGCAGGGATGAGGAGAGGGAGTCAACTGCAAATCCCGTGCCTGGAGGAGCAAAGGTACCTGTTGATGACACCAGCCAACACAAGGCTCACAAAGAAGAAGCTGGAGGAAGGAGTCAACCATGTCCCCCTTCTTGGAGCTCTGGGAGGTGGATGTAAAGGGCCTATTTACCGAAGGCTGTGGGTGAGTGCTGACCCCTCCAGGGAGGTTCCTGTCTTTGATGTGTTTCTAGCTCTGGCTTATGCTCACTCCGTCCTTGCTGGGCCTTTGTAAAGTATCCAGCAAGGCTGGAACAAAGCACTTTATTGTGGGCCATGAAAAATGTCTTGGCTGAAAGGGACAATGCCAAGACCCAGAGGGCTAAAATTAGAACTCCTGGTTCTGTTTGACTTGGCAGCTGTGTGCACAGGCTGCTAAGGTGGCACCCTACGCCCACTGCTCTCCACGCTGCGGGCCTTCTCACATCACAGGTAACATGTGCTGCTGAATGAGAGGAAGTGCTGCTTCCTCTGCCACCCTGCAGGGATGACAAATGCTTCTAGGCCCGTGTTACCGCCACTCGGAGCCGTATGGTGAGTAATACTTAGTTTGAAGGGATGTTTCCTCTTCAGCTAATTTGCAGATTTGGACGAAACCATATCTTTCCTTCCCATTCATAGAACACTGGTCCATATTGAAACCCGAAGGAAATCTCAGGACAATCATGTATTGAACCTTCTGTTGGGTTGTCGGAAACATCATGACGTATTTTTTCTATGTTTTTCGTTGCAAAAATGCGTCCTGACATTTCCAACAACCCAATCCTTTGTAGGCAATCCTTTGCCTACAAATTTACAGCTCCACCTGTGTAACCATTGCAGAGCCCAAGGAACGAGGTATTAGTACCTTACATCATGCTGTGCAGTAGTGTCAGCTACAGGAATAGGGCACAGGCCTTGGAGTTAGAAAGATGAGGTGACTTCCCCAGCTCTAGCACTTCTATTAGATGATGACTTTGGGAAAGTTACTGAAGCTTCCTTCCCCTATTCATCCTACTTTAAATTATGAGTGTTCGTGACTACCTCAAAATATTAAATGAAACTATAAATCTATGTAACTGATATATCAGCAGTAGTAATCATAGCTTACTTATCAAGTACTTACAGTGGGTTCATGGATTATGCCCTCCATTTTTACAACAATTTTATGAAGTACATACCACTACGTCTTCATTTTACAGTCAAAGAAAATAAAGGTTAGAGAACTTAAGAAACTTGCCCAAGGTTACGTAGTAAGAGAAACAGTGGAGTTAGGATTTGAACCCTGGAAGGCTCTTAACTTGCTGTTAGCTACTCTGCTTTATTAAAGTGGATGAAAAATGAGAAAGTATTTCCAGGACAAAAACTGTTATTTCAGTGTAAGTGTTCATCATTCGCCTTTCTTGCCTGAGCGCCATTCTGATCTATGCATTTTTTTGCCCAAGCAAGGTGACTTAAGTATACTCTGAGGATAGGTCAGTTATCTTACAAGGGTTTGTTTTTGGCCCCCAGGGTGTTGTGGAGGGGCTGGGATGCTAAATATAAGAGCAGCGGTTGAAGGAACTGAGAATTTTTAGCCTGGAAAAGCAAAGACTCCAGAAAGGAAATTTGAGCTCGCCTCAAATAAGTAAAGGATTTACTGGCACAAAAATAGACTTATATATAGATCAGCATAAAAGAACAGAGAGTCTAGAAATACACCCAGCTATACATAATTACTGAATATATGATCAAGGAAGCTTTCCAGAACAAGTAGGAAAGGAAATATAATTGTGTAGGTGATATCATCATCACCACCTGATAGCAATTTGGTGATAAAAAGTTAAGTCAGGGCCACACTACATAACATTTTTTTAAAAATCATTCACATTTTAAACAAATAGTTTAATATACAAATTAAGTGAGAGAAAACAATTAGAAACTGAAAATATGTTAGAGAAATGTTAATAGCTATTGTGTTAAAAGCTATACACATAGCTTTATGTATAAAGCAAATGTCAGTTATTAAAGAAACCATTAGAATCATAAGAGAGGAATGATCACAGCATAAAAAATTCATACCAGGGTAAACACAAACAATAAACAAACCCAGAAGGACATGTTTAATCTATTTATTAAATTTAAGTTAGGCTGTCTAAACATAAAAGCAATGACAGAAACTATAGAAGATTGATGAATATAAAAATTCAAAGTTTAGGGAGTCTAAAAACACCAGGAAAAAAGGAAATATCAAAATGGGGGGAAATATGCAACATAAATGTCTTTTAAGTATTAAAGATGCTTAAAAATAAATGGGAAGAGGAGATAATAGAAAACTGGGCAACAGACATAAACAAACTATGAACAAAAGATGAAATATCAACAGCCAGGCTCTATCCTACAAATAATCAAACATGGTAAAATTGAAAGTTGGTACAATCCACTAAAAAAATACTAGAAATCAAGAAGCATTAAATATTAACACTTTTGATTCCAGGGGAAAATAATATTCAAGAAATAATCCAAGAGAAAAAAAAGTTGTGCACAGGCATATATTTAATGAAGCTTTATTTAATAATAGTAAAAACTCTAGAACTGAAACCATTCCCCTTTAGGGAAATGGATAGTCAATGAAGGCACTTTAATTCAATGGAATATAAAATTGTTAGTACTATATTGCAACATGGCAAATCACTTATGATATACTAAGTGGTCAAAGCAGACACACAATATTCAATATTCATTATAATTACAACTATTTACTGCAAAAAATGAAGTCGGTTGTTTTCTTCTTTTCTTCCATACAAATCAATAAAAAGTGCAGACCACATGCAGAAACCATGCTATGTATCAGAATATAGAGGTAAATAAGAAACTGCTTATTTCCTGTAGAAACTAATGAACCAATGGGAGAAACAGGTAATATGTAAAAAAATTAATTACAAATGGAGTGATAAGCACATTCCTATAATGTACAAAATTCTATCGTAACACATTAATGTTGAATGGTGATAGATCTCCAAAGGGTTACCGTATTATATTAAAATGAGAATTTTTGTAAAATCTTTGTAAAATCTAATTAATCTTCCCTATTATAAAGTTGAGAAGGCTGAGGTCCAGAGAGAATAAATAAACAGATTCTAATTTAGATCAGTGCTTTCCTTTTCTAGATAGAAGCAGAGACCTGCAGAAGACACAAGTTTTTTTCTGGGTGTAGAAGATATAGTTCTAGAGCCTTGTTTCCTGATTGTAAGTCCAATATTCTCTTCAAAGGTAGCTTTCACCCAGAATCCAGCAACAAAAAAAAACAAGTAGGGGACAGAAGCAATGGGCTTTTTCATTTTCTAGAGAAGCGTAAGGCAAGGGAGGATGTAGTGGGCGGGATCTGATCTCTGTCTCAATAATTCCGGGAACAGTCATCAGTTTTCAAGCCCAAGTCAGAAACTGGGGTCAGCATCTGCTTCTCCATTTCTTGTTTCCTAGTTCTAATTGGTCAGAAACTCTGTCATGCTTAACCATGAATTCGTCTTCTGCTCTCCATCCCATTGATTCTACCTTACTTCTCTCTTCCTTTTTTCTTTTGCAACAACTACAACTATCTAATTAATCTCCCTGTTTGCAGTCTTCAAATTTATTCTTGATATCACAGCCATACTGATTTTACCAACATAATTATCTGACCAGTTCGTGCCTCCCAGTTGCCTGCAGAAAAACTACATTCCTTCATCAGACCCATAGGAGTCACCATGATGTTGCCTGTGCCTTTTCCTTCAATTTCTTCCCTTACCTCCTACTCTCAGACTCATGGTCACACTGAATTTCCATTTTCAAACATGTCTCAATATTTTATCAGGCCTCTTAGCATAGTAGGCACTTGTTGAATGGGAAAATGAATGAACAAATAAGATAAGGGAGATTTAATAAAGCCATTTCTTTTTTTTTTTTTTTTTTTTTAGGGCAGTGTCACTGGCCCTCACATGTGGGACCGAACCGGGGCCGCTGGTGTCCCAAGCCAGCGCTTAACCACCACGCCACTCAGCTGGCCCTAATAAAGCCATTCCTTAATGACACTGATGTCTCGGCTTATTAATCCTCTCCAGCCATAAGCTCCTCGGGTTCTATGTCTGTCCTGTTCACTGTTTTATGTCCAATAATTAACAGCTGAGTAAATGAATGAATGGGTGGATGAATGATTAAAACTTGGTAACAGAGATTTGTAAGGCTGTATGGAAGGGCAGAGGAAACAATCAGCCACATCTGTGGGAATTAAGGAACACTTCACATGAGAAGCAACCTTTTGCAACGGATGAATAGGGATTGTCAGGTAGATGTTAGAGACACAATGAGTGCAAAAGAGCGTGGCGTTTTCGGGGATCAAGGAATAATCGACTGTAGCTTGAAAGCTTGAGATGGGCAGGGTAACCTAATAGAAAGGGTTGGACAGTCAGAATCAAATCCCAGAGTTCATTCTCACTCCCTGTATGACCTCAGTCAAGCTATTAAATCTCTTAGCTTTCATTTCCTCCTCTTAAAATACATTGTGAGGATTCAAGATGAGATGATATAGAAGGACACTGAGTATTTATTGCATGGCAGGGAATAGGAGTTTCTCTCTTCCTCTTCTTCTGTATTGTTCCTCCCCTTCTTAGCATTGTTTGGTTTGGCACAAGTATCTTGGGCTGTAAGACTAGAGGTCTCTTTCAGATCTAAATCTAAAAACCTCTGGGTGTTCTCTGTGGGCGACCAGCTCTTACAACATATGTCACGTATCCTACTGCATGCATCAGACTAATGCAAAATAAAAACTTTATGGTTCCAACTCAGATTAAACTAGAAAGGGTCAATGGAACTAGAACGTATTCATTTGCAAGCTAGTTTCTAAAGTTTTTATTCATTTGCTCTCTACATCCAAATAATCTGGCCCCTACTTAACTCTCAATAGGGAGATCATATAATTAATTATCCAAAGAGCACACTTTGTGAAAGAAGGTGCTATTGTTTACACCAGGACAACAGGCATCATTTAGTCCTATCCTGAACAAATTGGGGTGTAGGTCACTCTACTTCTCCAACTTTACCTCCTACCAGTCTCTGTTATTCATAGCGATACTCACTTTGTGGCTTTCTCCCTAACATATCGAGTTTATTCTCATGGTAGGCCCTTTGTATTAGTTTTTCTTTCTCCTTTGAACACTCTTCTCCCAACACCTTTCACAGCTGACTTCACACCCTTCAAGTCATTGTTCAAATGTTACCTTTTTGTTCTTTTTGTGTAAATTACTAAAGCTTGCCTCTCTTCAAACATACTTCTTGTGATTATCCCATTACTTTGTTTTATATTCTTTGTAGCCTTAAGAGTACCTGAACTTCACTAATGTATTTATTAATTGATATGATGATGTATTGACTGTCTTCTTTCACTAGAATGTCAGCTCTGAGATGGCAGGAACCTGGCCTATTTTATTTACCATTGTTTCTATCTAGACCTGTCCCTGGTACTGAGTAGGCACTTAATATTTATAAAATCTGAACTTTCTATAATTTTTAAACACAAGCCACCTACCTTTCTTGTTATTGACAGCTATTGATAGTTACTGTTTGAATGTGCTCATTTCTTATATCAATGCAAAGAGGTTGTCTCTGCCAAATTGTCTGAAAGAAAAGTCATCTTTTAGTTTCCCTATCTACCTGCTCATGAGCTCAAGAGGGATATACATCAGTCAGTAGAGGTCTTAATTATTGCCAACTTCAGGGAAGAACTGAAATAAACAGCCTTAAATCAGATTAGAGGCTACGTCAATATAAATGAACCACGGTATTATTGATCTTGTCATTAAAACCCAGTACTATTACCTCTAAGTCCATGCATCAAATGATACCTACGTGGCAATATTTAGAACTTAATCACCATAATAACGGTGTCACATAGGTATCATTATGTAAATTTTATAACTTGGAATATTTTTTGACAGCCTGATTACAAAGTCCACATTTCTTTCTATGACACCATGCTCATCTTATTCGATGAAGACTCTTTAACCCTTTAAAGCCTTATGGCAGACACATGTAGTTGCAAGCATTTTCTTGCCAGCATCGTACACTTTGGTTGCTGCTCTCTCTGTCAGTAACAGCATCCCTGCTTCCCTTCGCCCCTTGTCCAGCAAATTCCTAGTCTTGGCATCCCCCAAATTCCCATTTCCAATCCTCACCCTATGGATGTTTGGGTTCTATGTGCAGGAGTCACTCCTGCAGCACTTTGGGCTTCTCTAATGATTGTTCTCTGCAGACTAGCAATTATCCATCTCCACTGCTGCAATGTGAGTTCGAAGGGGACATGAACAATGTCTGTACCCCAGAATATATAGTAAGTACTTAGCATACACATGCTAAATAAATGAAAACCACTTGTAATTTATACAGGCACTTGGGCATGTTTAAAGACACACACGTCTGTATCACATGAAAGTGACCAAGGGTTTGACAAGGACACCTAACACGGGTGCTTGCAGGTTTCTTTATCTGGAAACTGGCCCAGTGGCCTCTGCATCTGAGGTGGTTCTCTTGGAGATGGACTGGAATCAAAAGCTCTTTTATTGTCCTTGTTACTGAGCTCTTGGGAATGATGGATAAAGTGGGAGATGCGAAAACCTGGGAGCAAGGCCCACTCTCCTCAAAGAGAAGTGCAGCTACCATCTCCTTCTCAAGGCCCAGGGACTGTAAACACATTTTAACAGCAATCCCAGGAAGCTGGGTTGAAAATCTAGACCTCAATGGATTTCCTTGGAATCTGTTATTTCAAACAGCTCAAAATACGAGGTCTTGGCCTCCCAGTTAACATTTTCTTGCTGTACTGTGTAGTTTTCTTCCATGGTACTTAATCTTATTTGTAATTTTATGCTATTTTGTGATGATTTTTGTTTAATATCTGTTTTTCTAACTAGACTCTGATGTCTATGAGGGCAGGGATTACAGCTGTTTTAATTCACCCTACATGTGTAGTCCTAGGCAAATGATGGATGATTAATATGTATTTGTTGAAAGAATGAATGGATGAAACAGAGATAATACCTCATATGAAGGCAACATAGGGAATAGAAAAGCAACAAGGTGAAATAAGGAGAAAGGGTACAGAACTGTTTAGCAGAGCTATTACTTACAAACTTCTTGACGTTAGGCAAATTACTCGATTTCTGTATCAGTTTCTTCATCTAAAGTAAAAATAATATTATCTCATTGAATTGTGAAGATGAATGAGATGATTCGTATGTAAAGCGAAGCACCCGGTACAAAGAGGCAGAATGTGCCATGAGTGTTTACAAACACCGCAGACCTCAAACAGCATCTGGCCCTCTTTCCCTCTTTGCTTAACTAACTGTGGAGAGTTTTGGAACACCGGCACATCACAAGGCCTAAGAATCTGTCAAAAGCGGAAATTACTCATATGAGTAAACCCAGGCAGATGGAAGGTCTTTTTGCCCCTAAAATATCTTCCTCCGGTGGCCAGAAATTCCCAACCCTTCCCATTCCATCACCTAGACAAGCATTTGGGACCATTTGGTGTCCTTTGATTGATTCAATGCATATTTATTGAGCACCTATGGTATGCTATGCACTGGATTTGGCTTTGGGAATACACTGGTGAATTACAATACATAGATGTTGCCTAAGAGCATTGTTTATATTTAAATAAATCTGAAAAGGACCTAGAGGTCTTAGCTATTCACATATCACTGTAAATAATAATAATAACTACCTGGTATTGGACATTCATGCTATCCTCAGCTCTGTCCTAGGTATGCCTTATCACAATCTTATTTAATCTTTACAAGAACTATGCAAGATGGACTTAATGATTTCCATGTTTAAGCAAGGAAGCAGCAGCCATGAACGAGTGAGTGGTAATGCTGGGCTTTGAATTCAGGTCTGTGTGACGCTATAGCAATGATTTCCCTCTACCACGATGTCTGCCAGCCAGTCACTTTAATGGTCTAATTGATTTAAGAAATGATGCATTATTTTAGAACTTGCTTCTTTTTATTAGACTGTACCCATAGATGACTGTTCAATTTACTAAACACGGTTCCTATAATAACCGATATAAATGTATGGGTTCATAAATGCTGGGTTTTCACCGGCACATGGACACTGCCTACATCTGGTACAAAAATCTTTGAGAAATTAATCTTAAAATGGAAGCAAAAGTCAGGATCCAGGAGTTTTTCTTTTAGACCAGGAGTGTCAAGATTCATGGGCCTTAACCACACAGGACCAGGGATGTGTTAGTATTGGCCAGTTCACTGGATGCCATGTTTTAAAAGGGAGAGAGAGTAGGTAGGTAATCTGCCTGGTCAAAATGCCCTCATTTTAATAGTTATTTATGGTCCACTTCATCTAGGTCTGTGAGAGGCCCAAAGATGAATAGCCCCCGGATCTGCTTTCTGAGAAGTCCCTGGTCAGGAAGAATACGGGTAGCAGTGATGGGGAAGAGGAGGATGATGGTAGTGGAAGTAGTAGTGGTGGTAAGAATGATAATAAAAGCAAAGCATGCCATTGAGACTGTAGAAACTAGTGTTCTGGGATCTCAGCCTATTGGCTCGCTTTCCTATTTCCTGCTTCAAAACAAAGCGACAGAAGTGACGGAATTTCAGGCAATTGCAGATAGGTTTTGATCAGAAAAGACTTTTCAGAGCTTCCAAAAGGAATGCTGCCATCTGCTCCTACAGTTGGCCCTGAACATCACTAAGCAGTTTAGATGAATTTTCTGCAAAGTACTAAATGTTATGATTCCTCAGGCCAACTATTTTCTAGAATCCCACCCTCTGTTGCTAAGCAGCCAGCCCAGGCTAGGTTCAAAGTAATTCCTCATTCTGCTAGAGATGCCCAGAAATTCATGCCAAGGACATTGTCCAGGCCACACTTAACGTGGTAGTGAGCTGTGGGCACAAAGATGTCCCTTCAGGGGTATTTAAAAAGTTAAAATGTATAAAAATAAGAGAATAGCGAGGTAAACATTGTCCATGTGTATAATGGAGTGTAATGTTCTCAAAATGACATTTGTGAAGAGTTTTAATTGCAAGGGTCATGTTAAAGGAAAAAAGTAGGACACAAATTTTAAATGTGCACTTGCAATTAGAAACAATATTTACAAAGGAGAAAAATATAACCTATAAATAGCAGACTGTAAGTGATCGTATTCTTTTTTTCTATGTCTTGCTTTCCAAATTTTCTACGATGAGGAAGTATTATTTTTAGTTAGGAGAAAGTAGTAACTCAATACTTAAGAAGAGCGAATGCGCAGCTCCCAATCAAGTTCATTTAACAGCTGTTCTACAAGAGCAGGGAATGGAAGGACTGCGTATTAGTCCATGAATTACCTGGAAGGCCAACAGCAGCCCTCTTTAGTTCTGGTTCTCTGAGTTTTGTCAAGTGAATTTGTAAAACTAGATAAAAAGTCTTCTGAATGAAAAAAAAAGTAATCTCTGTCTCCTTCAGTTAATGAAAACAGAAAAAATTCTGCCCTTCTATGTAATGCTAGACAACCACAAAACTGGAATATTCTCATGTTATAATGAGACAAACTCAGTCACCATGAAAACAATCAACGGTGTCCAGGCTAGATTCAAATTCAGAAAAAATGATGCAATTCTTGGTTCTCTACATGGAAACCAAGATCTATAATTCAGAGAAGCTAGCTGGAACACTGTATGGATTTTTAGCCTTCCTTCTATTCTATCATCCCCAATAGAGTTCCTAATCACAGATGGATAACTTTTGAGACTTATTACAAAAACCTGAGTACTCCTTAGCAGCACCTCTGGCTGGCATTTTAACAAGTGATACCCACACAACATGGAAGAAGCTTCTCGCTTTACATTTTCTAAAGAAGCAGAAACAAGCAATACGAGAACATTATGTTACTGTGGCTATGAGATGAGCCTTTATAATTGCAGTGTTCTGAATTCAAACATTTATGTTCTAGATAAAGTAAGTACCCATTACCTTCACAAATGGTTTTATTAGATGTACCCAGTGCAGGAAATAGCATGTCAGCTATACTCGGGCTGTATACGTCCTGATTATGAATGCATGTAATTTCTCAATTTCAATGAAAAGCTTTTTGAAAACAGCAAATACTACTTCATTATTAAAAATTGAGTTTCATTTAACTGCTAGGGTCCTGCTAGGACTTCACTGTGTATTATCTCTAGTTTGCACAACAATTTTGTGAGAGAGGTTACAATTTATGTTTAACAAATGAGAAGACTAAGGCTAAGAGAGATTACATTATTTGCCTAAAGCCACACAACCACTAAGTGATGCAGTCAGAATTCAAATTTGATTCTGACTTAGAGTCCAGTTTTATTTCTATTTTCCCATGTTGCTGATGTCTAATCTTTAGATTTAGATTATTTTATTCGGAATTCCTACTGAGACCCTGAGGAATGAAATTATGTGTCCAAGTTCATATAAATAAAAAGCAAACTCAAATCTGAATCAGATTAATTGCCTGTTTGTTTGTTTTCAAATTGTTACTTCTGCAACATTATATTAACCTCAGCGAACATCATATTTTAATTTTTTGTTATATTTAATTGACATGAAGTTAAAAATATTGTACAATATTGTCATTTCTCTGAATTTGAGATCATTTTAAAGTCACAAATTCCTGGGCCGGCCGAGTGGTGCAGTGGTTAAGCACTGTCTTGGAAAGCCAGCGGCCCCGGTTCGGGTCCAACATATGAGGGCCAGTGACACTGCCCTCAAAAATAAATAAATAAATAAATAAATAAAGTCACAAATTCCTTTCCTTTTCATGTGGGATACCACACAGAACTTGTAAATATGCCGGGGTGGCTCAGTTTGTTAGAGAGCGTGCTCTTAACAACAAGGTTGCGAGTTCAACTCCCGCATATGATGGTGGGCTGCGCCTGGGCTTTGCCGCTCCCCCCCACCGCCCGTAACTAGACTGAAAAACAGTAACTGGACTTGGAGTTGAGCTGCGCCTTCCACAACTAGATTGAAACAGCTCCTTGACTTGGAGCTGATGGGTCCTGCAAAAACACACTGTTCCCCAATAAAATTTCTTTAAAAAAAAAAAAAAGGCAGGGGGAAGGATTCAGTCCATTAGTCATTAGCCACTTTGGCACAATCGTAGTCAAATTTCCATCCAGAAACAAAATGGGAGTGATCTCAAAGGATCAGTAGCCAAAGCACTCCAAGAAGTTTCTTCAAGCTTCTTGGCTTATTATTCCATTTTTATCCCTTTTGATTTTGTTTAGGAAAGGAAATTAACATTCATTGAAGAGACTGTGCTAAGCACTTTCAAAAACATTATGTTATTAATCCTCCCAATTAATCTCAGGTATTTAATTTCCATTTTGCAAAAGTTAAATGACTTTTTCAGAGTAACTAGGCTCCTCGTTGAAACCATGTCTCCCTTAGCTATGCCACATTTCTCTCTAGTGAGAAGCATGTCTTATATAAACGTCTTATATAAAACAGGCTGCTGTCTATTAGCCAACTGGGATGTGTAGGCCTTGTCTGGATCCTGATTCAGATAAACTATAACAATTCTTAGGACATTTGAACACTGACTAGGTATTTGATGATATTAAGTAACTTTTTGGTGTGTAACAGTATTGTGGACATGTTTTAAAGAGTCCTTATAAATATATATTTAAATATTTATAGATGAAATGATATAATATCTGAATTTGTTCAAACTAACCCATTAGAGGGCAAAAGATAAAAGGGAAGAAAAGTGACTTTAATAATAGTTAAAGCTGGGTGATGGGTACATGGAAGTTCATTACATTATTCTCTTTAAATGTGAATGCTTTCTACATTAAAAAGGTAAAAAAGGAATTTTTTAAAAAGCCTGTGTAGATTGGTAGAGAGAGCCCTGGATTTAAACAACACCTTTATCCCTTAGTAGCTATGTGATCTTGGACACATTACTTTCTAGACACAGTTCCTTAGTCATCAAACGAAGCATACCTTGCAGACACTTATCTTGCAGAGCTATAATATGGGCTGAGTGAAGTACTGTGTGTAAATACCTACCCCAGGCCCTGTATCCTCTAAGTTCTTTACAACATTGCAAGTTAATATTATCACAACTTCCAGTTTTATAGGAGAGCTGGCACATACATAAGTGGCTAATTAATATGAGTCCAGATATAATAAGAGAATTGAGAGACACCTCTTGGCTAGATTCTCCTAGGGAAGAATCAGATGTTGGTCATCAGAGCTGTGGGAATGATTTCCATAGTCCCTGAAGGGAAACTCGCGTCCCTGGTGTTCCTGCACTGAGCCAACAGAGCTTGTTCAAATGGATTCCCTTTGGACTCATCCCCGCGTGGGTCTCTTGTTTCTCCCATCAGTTTCACTGTCCTTACATTGTTCAGCTCTATATACAGGCTGATTCCAGGAATGAAAGGCCCTGTTATCCTCATTAGCATAAAAGTCTTATTTCCAAAGGATCCCTGCTAGAAGAAACACATGGGCATGACCATGGAGGCCCCTTATTCCACAGGAGTCTCTCTGGCCATTGAGATATGCTCACTCCACTGAGAAATGGCTGTCGACTCAAGTTCTACAAATACAACATGAGAAATCCTGAGGAAAATATAGAAGATACAGATGGATCTCCAATCTTAAATAATTTAGGATTTCCTGCCAGGATTATTTTACTTCAAAATCATTTTTTTTCAATTTAACCGGTGAAGATCTGGTTACAGCCATTATAAGTTTGTCAAACTATCCTAGGAGCAAAGGTAGCAGAGATTAGGGGATAGGAACTTGTTTTAGCAGATATAACCTTGATGCAATAATCTGCACAAGATCAGTACTTTGACTCTTCAATATTATTTTTTTTTCTCAAAGTTAAACTAAAATTCTCAAGTTGAATGATAGTGGTAAATTTCTCACCATCACATGATACTATAACCTACAAAATATGTTCAAAGTCATCTCAATGTCACAGTAACTGCTAACTAGAGAAGGTAGGTAATCCCATCTTTATTTTCCCTCAAGGAAACTAAAACTCACAAAAGTTAAATAACTTTTCTAGGACTTCACACTTATGATGGCTACAGCGCAGCTGTGATGCCTAAAACACATCTAATGACTCCTCGTTTTATGTACTTTCCATTATGAAGTTCAGCTTTTGTCTAAAGAAACCAGAAGCCTTCCCAACTGGGTTCTTCAGAAGCACAATGAAATAATAATAACTATTTTTTAACATAAGTTCCCTGAACAAACACTGGAAACATAAGGTTAAGCAAAGCTAAATAGATACTGGCGTCTTCACAATTGGACCAGTTAGACTGACTTATCATTAACAGAAAATGTGCATGAGGAATAGCTAAGAATGGGATGTAGGAAGCACTATTTCCTTCAAAAATGTTTCCATAAAACTCTTTGAGAGAAAATCACTATTGGAATACTTCTTTAAAGAAACAAAGTCTAAAACATCCTCTCTACCAAATTTAAAATCCCTCCCTTTTCAACTCTGCCAATTCATCTAGAATGTAGGAAACTTTCAATAGATTTTCTTTCTAATGTCGTCTCATAAGCACTAATTTGTTAATAAACCTTTTTGCTCTTAAAGATTTTGCTTTAAAAATGTCAAACGATCTATGCTAGTACCTTGAATTTATTGTGTACATATCATGCATGTATGTAAGTAAACATCTGTATGTGTGTGCATTTCTCCCTCACCCCCGCTGCGAGATCCATGCGCTTAGCCAATGTGCTTTAGCGTACACTTCTACAGACACGCGACAAATGAAGGCTCTGCTAGGCTAACCCGGACTTGAACATATTCTGTAACATCGATCATGTGCACCACTAAGGTCTCCCTTTCTGCTATTTATTTGGCGGTATTTGATTGACATTTATACGATAGACAAAAAATACGTAAGTGGTAGGCTAGGCCCGCTACAAAAAAGTAAGGGCGTCATCAGAATATTTCCTGGGAACTCAGGGCACCTTGGAGGAAAAGGTAAAGGAGAGAGGATAAAGGTCAGAAGACAATTACAGGCTGGCAGGTGTTATCGGACATTGTTTATGAAGAGCTCTATAAATCACTGGAGTGGGGGAGGATTGTTCACTCACTGAATGCTAGTCATCCAGGAGCTTTGGGAGCTTAAGCAGGAGGCATGTTTTAAATCAATGGAAGCACTTTTCCAAAGAGATGCAGGGACACAGGTCAGAGTTAGGGCTTTGATTCAGTGGGTGCACCTTTTCTAAGAGCACACTCACCATGCTGCCTGGGATGTGTGTGTGTGTGTGTTAGCTATTATTTAGCTACCAGAGAATTTGGGAAAATATACTTGGAAAGAGAAGAATACTTAGAGACTAGGAGAAATGGTAAATGCAGACTGAGGAGGATGGGCAGAAGGGAAGGTGGAGGCCTGCAGGCCAAGGGAGAAGTATTTACTACCCACTAAGCTTTTTTAGGTGGTATATTTTATTTATAGGTATATATGGTCTTCAACAGTCCATAAGATAAATATATTATCCCCATTGCACAGGTAAGAAAATAAGACCCCCAGTTAATCAGAACCAAAAGGTCTACCCAATTCTGTGAATCATCCAAGACTCTTGCTATACAAAAGAACCTCAGTATTTAGGTGCAATTTTTATAGACTTCGAAAGGAGAAAAGGATGCTCCTTCTTAACCACAGATAAGAAACACACTTGAAATCCCCTGGTAAATGGGCCAGGGAATAGGAGAAGGGAGAAAAGGCTTAGGAAAAGTGAAATCTCACATAAGAGCTAAAGATAGTACGGCCATTTTGGCACGCGCGCGTGTGTGTAGAGGGCTGCGTGTGTGTGTGTGTGTGTGTGTGTGTGCGTGTGCGTGTGTGTGTGTGCGTGTGTGTGTGTGTGTAGCGGGCTGGAACAAGTTTTCAGTGCAGTAGGAAAGAGGGGTTGGGAGGTATATTTTTCTTATCATAGAAGCCCTGGAGAAAAGAATGAAAGGGTAGATCACATAAGAGTCCTCCCACAGAAAAACACTGAAAGATTAATCATGAAATTAGTTGGAATTACAAGGGAGGTGATGGGAGAGTATATCAGATAACAACCCCCTTTTTTGGGAAGGTGTTAAAGGATAGAAATACTATGGTATAATATTTAAACCAAAAGGTGCGGATCATAAAATGATTTTATCGAAGTTCAGTGACTCACTGGAGGCTTGGTTGGGAGACAAGGGTCACATTATTGAGCTACATTGAGAAATACTGAATAGATGACCTTAAAATATATTCACAATAAGGAAACGAATTTAAAAATCTCCTGTTAGTTCCATATCCTGTTGTGCCCAATTTATATGGTAGGACAATGATGGTAAAGAAAAGGTGTAATGGAAAGGGAATGCATTTAAATAAAGAATAAGAGAAATGGGAAGTTTGAGGTCTCAATGTAGCTATTTCTTCTAGAAATTCTCCCCTCTGTGCATCTATAGCACCTTATTTCACCTGACTTACTGGATTGCATTTATCTGTCTTCTTCATTAGGCATATATTCCTTGAAGGCTGGAATTGTATCTCATTTAATGTTGATTCCACAGTGACTGCACAGTACTTGGCACATTTACTCAGTAGACACTTGTTTTCTAAGGTAGGTTAAACACTGCCCTTAATAGCTCAATTCCTTATTCAGAGGCTCCACTATGAATGGGATTACTACAATTCAGAGACTAATGTGTTTTATGAACCATTGATTTCTGATGAAAAGGATGATAATGATAATAACTATCAATAATGAGGCATTTATATTTTTTACATATACATATATATATATATATATATATATATATATACACTTCTATTTCCTGTTCAAGAATCCTGTGAACTACTTACTATGTTAAATGGAAACTGAGGCTGAGAGGTTAAACAACTTATTCAAGGTCATAAATCTAATAAACTGTGGAACTGGGATTTTTATGTAAGTATATCTAGCTTGAAAACTCTTGTTTACATTTCCTCTCATTCCTTTTGAGCCAGTTGAAATGTTAGTGAGGGTTGAGGAATTTTCCCATTCACAAACTAAAATGAGGAAAGATTAAATGGATGGTTTTCATCTCACTCAGAGGAAAGAATTCCTTTATAAACATCTTAAAGAAAAACTAGTAATTTTGTATTGAATTTAAACTTGTTTCACAATTTCTCTTTTATTTTTCATAAAATGTTCCATGAGCAACAAAGCAAACACTAAGCACATTATGTATAAATTTCAAAAACACTTGAACTTCTGCAATAAACAAAATTGATAGTTTTCCATTAACCCATGGCATAAATGCCAAGAAATTCCAATAAACAGAAGTTGCTAATTGAATCAGACTTGTACAGCACTATTTGATACATTAAAAATAAAATATTATATTAATAAGCATGTCAACTTAATGGGCCTCTGAGGGACATTTCACTAATAACTTAAGGTTGGGTTTCAAGAAATCAGAAATAAACACATCAATCACAAATTAATAAAATCAATGCAAAATATAAAATACCAGAGACACCTCCTGTAGCACCAGTCTACTATCCTAAGAAACCTTCAACTGGAAAAACATTCTGAAATATGCAACAACAGAAATATTAGGGTCTAGTTGTTTGAATTAGAAAAACTTCACCCAAATTCTAAAGCACATTTAATATGTGAATGACTTGCAAAAAATCTATTTACATTCAGCTCCTCAAAAGTTCATAGTCTTTTCGAGCCTAAGAGATAATAAACAAAATGCAAAGAAATGAGGGGGTAAAAAAGTACATTTAAAGTGATAAAGAGTCCTATTTTCAGAATAGTCCCTATATGAGCAAGAATAAATAAAAATAGGATTCATTCTATAGATCTATAAAATTGTAAGCAAATTTAACTGATTTGTTATCTTTACCTTTTAAGAGCAATACTTCATTAAAACAAAATCTTTTTAAATTAAGAGATACCGACTTTCTATAAAAAGTTCAGCAATTATTGTATTAGATATATCGAGCTTGAAGGCCACTTGGTGAATGAGAGTACTCCAAGTCTTAACTGTAATTTAGAACAAAAGGAAATAGATTGTTCACCTGAAAATAATACAACAAATGGTTAGAAATGCAGTGCATTGTCTTGTAAAAAAATTAACAATTGGTGGTTACACAGCAGGCCATCTGTGTTGGAACTGCAGTGAAGTGGAGAGGCCAGGGAAAGCATAAGAATCCAGGCAAATTATCTGACTTGCAAGCTTTAAGTTAGCTGATCAGGGTATAGAACATCTCTTTACTGTATTCACAGGCACCTAATTATTAAAGTGTCAAATCTCTTTGAGGATTCTTCAGGAACTTGCTATTCCATTTCTGTTTCATTCATTAAGTAGCTTAAAGCACCCTCAAGATCCCCATTTGTGAAGTCTCAATGAATCAAGCTGTGAGCAACTCAGACTATTTTGATTCACTTAAAAGAGCATAAGTTATCTTTAGAAACAAACTGTAAATGAGAAATGCAGCGTTGTGGTCCCTTCACAGTGTGAACATGTTAAAACAATTCCATAGCTCTAGAAACCCATGATCTAAATAAGTGGTACCCAGAGAGAGCTACCTACCATAGTCTAGGCTTACATTCTGACTTTGGAATATTAATATCAATTCTTGAAAATAGATCAAAATAATTTATATTTTTACTTAGTAAGAGATAAAAGGGAGGATACTAATATCAGTGAATTCAGGGCTGGCCGAGTGGCGCGGTGGTTAAGCGCTGGCTTGGGAAGCCAGCGGCCCCGGTTTGGTCCCACATATGAGGGCCAGTGACACTGCCCTCAAAAAAAAAAAAGAAAAAAAAAAAAGAGTAATATCAGTGAATTAAAAAGTATCTTAAAGGTATTATTATAGTGCTTTTATATCGTTCTAGAAAATAAATTATAAAATAATTTTTAGTCTAGCTTTCTTTTCAGTAACAAAAAAGATGTCTAAAACAGTGTTAATTGTGCACATGCTTTTAGTAGAAATGATTTATTTCTTGATATAATTAGTAGGGTGCATACAACTGATTCTTATTAGGACAAATGTTAAATTGACAAATATTATATAGTATCTACTACAGAAGACGTTGACAGATATTGTAGACATCTGTAAAAGGTCATTAAAATCTCTGCCCTTATGGGCTGTGCTTTCATATTGTAGATATGTCTTTCAGAGAAACATGTTCCTTAATATATTGTTTATGTACTGGAGGGATGGATTAGGTAATTTATGTGGACCCCATCCAGCTCATATACTCTTTTAGTTATGGGAATGAACCACTGGGATAGTAGGAATATCAGTCATTTATTAATTTATCTTTATCATTTGGTGCTTTAGGAAAATTAATATATCTATATCTACTAAATGTAACTGACATGGACATGGTCAATTTCAACCTGAGATTAACAGAATGTGATTCCTTCTATAAGAAGAACCTTCCTATCTTCCTAAATAATCACTAATCTTAGGAGCAGAGAAATCGCTCAATACAAAGAAAAAGGTCTTCAGAATGACATTAAAATATATTGGTTTTGTAAATTAGGAAACCATGTATTTGTTATTGATGTTATACCGTCATTCTATGAAACTCTTCAGGGACTCTTCAGCAATGTTTGGAATCCATACCTACATGCAACCTACACAGAAAACCTATAGCTTGCCCAGGACTGCATTTCTAATCAAGCTATCCTATTACACAATGAGGTTCACAGCCCAGCAAATCAAAGCAGAGCACTTAGCAGCTATAAGACCTCTCTCTATTTGCAGAGGCTACCTGGTGTTCAGATACCTAGACACACCTGTTCCAGAGTGGGCTAGCAAGACCAGGTGACATCTGACTATACGAGTATTTATTAGTTAGGGACAAACTCTCATCCAAGATAGAGCTCATCCCAATTCAGTAAAGGTTTACCAGGAGGAGAGGAATTAAATTAAATTGTTAATTGGTGACTGTGTTAAGAAACTCACCACCTTGCTTCCTCTACAACTTCCAAGGGCATTAGCTGCTCTTTGAAATGAGAAAGAGGCTCACACTGATGCAGTCTTCCTCAAGCCTGCCCTAATGCCTCAGCTTTTTCAGGGAAGAATTCCTGGCATTTCCCTCCAGGGGACACTTGTGGTGGTTTGGGTTATCTTTCCTAGCACCTGGGAGATTACATTGTTGAAGAAGGAACAGGAGGGCCTGGATTATCTGTCTGTAAAAAGCCTAGAACTTTACTGTATAGGCACTGAGCAAATCTGTATGAAAAAAAGGGAGAAATAGAGAAAGCAAGTGAGGGAGAAGAAAAAAGAAAGGAGGAAAGAGAAGAAGGGCCAATGAGGCAGGTATTACTGCTGCGTTGCAGTCTCTGTCCAGCGAGAGAGAGAAGAAAGCTGTGCAAGCGCTTTAAAAGCTCGCAAGGTTTGACAACATGCAGGCGGGCCTCAGTAGCGCCTGCTCAGGTTGGACCAGTCCGGAGCTCTTCCCTCGGTCTTTCTGCCCAGCCCCCTTCCCTCCTCTGCAGGTGGCTTCATCTGGAGAATTTCCATGAAGGCCAAAGACAGGCATCCTGGATTTGGGTTCTGCCTTCTAGGAGCCGGAGATGAGCTGGCAGAAGAGCCCAGAGTGTGTTTACACTGCAGCTTCCTCAGTCCACAAGGTCCCAGTCCCTGTAGCTGCAGCAGTTCAGGGGGAAACAAGACAGTAGAAGAGTGAGCTTGGTGCCTGCAGAGTCTCTGAAGACTGGGTTCCCTAAAGGATTCTGGGAATAAAGCACAGAGGGGATGGAGGTGGGCCCGGGCAGCCCTCAAACAGAAGCTGATGATTCTGATGTAGCCAGGTCTCTCAAAAACCTCCAAGGGTTCTGAAGAAATTGACTGAGGCACAGAGAAGGCCGGAAAGGCCAGACTAAGCATCTAAGGAGGTGGGTCTGTTAGAGGTGAGGGGCAACAGAAAAAAGATAGAAAGAGATCTGACAAGAAAGGAGAGGAGGAGAAGTCCCATGGTGTATAAAGGAACCCTTGGGATTCTGGAAAGACATGCTGGGAGCAGAGTATTTATCTGAAGATTTCAGCAACGTCACTGAGGATGCTAAAAGTGCAGACAGAAGGGAACATTTCCACTCACCATTACTTTTTAATTGTTTAGTCCATAGACTAGAAGTTAATTGCCTTCTCCCTAGCTCTGGGCCTCAATTCCTCATCTGTAAAACAAGGGGTAGGGACTGGATGCTTTTGAAAGTCTCTGCCTGATGGGACTCTTTGTAACTGCCAGCCCATGAACCAGGGTATCCCAGACCAAACATCTCTGAGCTTAATACCAGACCCCCCTTTCTTCCTCCACCCCCCATTTATCAATGCAACACAACACCTGCACCATTCATGGAGCTGATTCCAACTCTCAGTGATGACAAGGAGTATGGTTCAATTGTGACAAATGACCGGTCCTTCTGCCCTAGAGTAAGGAAGGGACAAACAGAGACGGCAGTATGATTTAGTCTTTGGGTTTCCAAGGAGAGGATACTCTCCAATTTTCTATTTCAAATTTCACCCCTTGAAATAAACTATACATTCTTTTATGGGGTTTCAAATAGCTGGACTGACTAAAAAGCCAAAGGGCCCTATAGTGATTGGCCCTATTTGGGGGAAAATGTATTTCCTTTCACCCCAAAAATGTTATCTGCTTTTTCCATGGAAATCCAGCACACACTGGCCATGCTCTTGTCTTGTCTGCCTGCCTCATGCCATTCTGCCAATCTGCTTCAGTGCAGCATTTTCTGGGGTTATTAAACACCCCAAGCTTAATGTGTCTGCACTCCTGAGATGCTCAGTGATGCCAAACCCATCCCCCACCACTCACACATGGAGGCACTTCAGATGGTAGTGGAGATAAAATGGGTTTTCACAGGAGTTTCATTTTTCATTTGTCTCAACCCGAAATTTCTTTAAAAAAAATTAATAATAGGTAGAAATACAGCTCCGTTGCTCCTCTTGTCTTAACGTGGGATGTGACACCCAGGTAGTATACACTTGTGATTTCTACACCCACAGCATTTCCATTTCATTTCAGTCCCCACAATATGGGCAGGAGGGCAACTCTAGAAACATGGATTCCGACTCTCGCATCTCATGGGCACAGATCCGTGCCGCGCAGTGCTGTGCACTCCCACCCAGCATCACCTCTTCCTCCCGCCGCCCCCTCACCCCATTCACCAGCGCCTCCGAGTTCCACGCGGGTTGACCTTGAAGCCAAAACCCTCTTCTGTTTCTGGGCAAGGAACAACCCATTTCAACTCAACACTCGAAACGACCTTTTCTCCTCTAAAGAAACACGACCGAATGTGCCGCGTCTGGGCTCACATTTCCCAGCCCTGCATTCCGGAATGCGAATACGGGAGGCAAAGGTAGGCAACTACTGTAGTTTGAGTCTGATGCCCTATTATTATTATTCAGCCGCTCTGGGTCTCAGACTGTTCAAAATAGACGGCTTGACTGTGCGGTTGAATATCTTTCCTTGTTCTGCCCGTTCACCATCGTGACGAGAAATCAAAAACGAAATATTATCGACTCGTTTCTCAATACTGGGAGAAATGTGCCCCTTTTTGCGCCGAGCTCCGTGGTTCTAAACACTAACATCCCGCTTAGATACCAAGCCTGATTTCCATACTATCTCGTCCACTCAGTTGTACTTGGCAAACACCTTCACGGCTCTTCCACGGTGAGAAAAATGGTGCACCAACCCCACGAATGACAGGTTGCTACTTGACTGAAACCGCTCAATAGTTTTATCAGCAACCGGGAAACTTCACAATCGTTTCATTAGTACTTAAATCTCTGTAAGGAAATCTTCCTACTATTTCTACACTGAAACTAAAAAAAAAGCACCTGTGTTTCACCTTTCTTAAATCTAGCCTGACAACCCCCAAACACGCATATAAACACTCCCTCTTCCCCCTCCCCCATTATTCCAAAAGGTCCCTCATGGACAGCACATGCAGATCGCATTAACCAAGCAATTATCACCGTGCATGCAGACGCATCTATGCAAAGTGTGTGACAATAGCCAAAGCATCCCCCAGACAACTGGCGGCACTACACATGCAGAAATGCAACGAAGGCTGTATTTTCCACTTACAGTTATAGCGCTGCGCACGGTCACTTAACGAAAATGATAAAACTCAACAGTTCTTTATATATATATATATAAAATTCGGATAAACGGTGAAGCCGACTCTGTGCGTGGTTGTCTCGCGCTTTTTTTTTTCTTTTTCTTCTTGCTGTGAAGCTCTAGGCTGCTTAAATTCCTCTTGGATCGCGCCTTCCAAGCCCAGCCGCTGCCGCAACACGCTCGGGTAAGTCTCTGCTGCAGATTGGGAATCCCATAGAAAACCTGGGGTCGCTGGAGCTGGATGCGCAGGCGCGCGAGCCGCGGCCTCGCCAGGCACCCCCTACCGGCTCGCCTTCCCCGCCTCCTCCAGCTCCGCAGCCCCAGCTCGGAGAGCTCCTGAGCCGGTGACCAAAAGCAGCCTAGCAGTAGCGCATGCTCAGTTGAAGGAGCTCGTAGTTTCCGCGGGTGGATTCCATGTCTCCAGATTTTAGCAGAAACTCAAAAGGAAAGTAGCTAGAAAAAGGGAGCCCGGCTACCAGAGCAGCCGCACCTGGACAGGCAGGGAGGGGGGGCGTCAGGGGCTTAGCAGGCCCCGCGGTTACTGAGTCTAGTGGTGAAGCCTGAGGCTGGGGACACCTGGAGCCTGCTTTTCCGGCCTCAACCAACCCTAGAGCCCCAGCCCACCTTTTGTCAGGCTGTACGGTGAAGGAGAAAACTGCAGGAAACCCTTTTCAAAAGTAAGCATTTCCAGCAGCCTGTCGACGGGACTCCCATGTGAAGGAACCCTGATGGTGGGTACTTTGCATGGGCCATTTCATCCAGGGCTCTATGTTGGGAGTACTGAGAGCTGGCCTGTAGTACCTCAGTGCCCAGAATGGTCCTGGCCCAGAAAGGCATTGGAGAAATGTGTGTTTAAAGGACCTGGACCCTAGGCTTCTTACTCCAGTGACTGTAGGCAAATCATGCTAACCATCATCAAACGTTTAATAAGCACCTTCTGTATGCACTTAAATACTGATTGAATAGACTTTGGGTGGGATATTGGGTTGGGGGGAGAGTGGAGAGAATCAACCATCCTTGGAATCTGGGATTGAGGGCCTGAACTAAGAGATTTTGTAAAACCCCCTTTTGTGTCCTTGGAGGAGGCATACATTCGCCAGTACTCCCAGGCTCTCCAGTGGCCTGCCAAAGCCTAGAAGACTTGGCAAAGAGTAGCGCCCACTAAATGCCTGGTCGCTTCCCTACCAAGAAAGCAAGAAGCCACAAATGTGCCCAATCTGATCCGTTTATTCGAGTGTGTATGTTTGTACTTTCAACAATTACTCATTGACCACCTACCTAGTATTAGGCACTGTTCTATGCTTTGGAGGTCACGCAGTGAACAAAACCCTGCCTGAGGTTTATTTTCAGGTGGGAATTTTATTTCCAAGAAAGGGAAGTTCTGAAAGAACAGTGAAAATCAGTGTCCTCCTTAAGAGAGCTTTATGGTTTGCCAAGAGCCTTAACACACCTCATCACCAGGAAAACTGCAGATTAACCAGTCGGTTCTGGCAGCAAAAGCATCTCCGATGACAAAAGAGCTCTACACTGGCAATTCTCCGCTGCCAGGTGAGAGCTGCTTCTAGTTGCAAGTGCGGTGTTCAGCTTGGAAGAACTTGGGGCAAAGACCAGAAGAAACTCGGCTGCATGAATCCGTGGCAATCAAAGCTTGAGCTAAGTGAACGCCTTGGGCGGTGACGCGTAAACCGAGGCTTCGCGCTCAAAGCCAATCTGTTCGGCCCAGGAACGCGTTTCCTTGGGCCCGACGCCTCGGGAAGGCTGCGCAGAGGGAAGAGCGCTCTCGGGACTCCTGGGACACTGCTCGCCGAGGTTCCCCTCCCGGCCGGGCTCTCCCGCTCGGTGCTGGTGGCCGCGGAAACCCGGAGCGCGGAGTGCGCGGAGCAGGGCGCGCTGCCGCAGCCGAGCATGTTTTGAGTGTGGCTGGCGCCAGCCCTTCGCTTTCCGGCCGCAGTGCGCACTGCGCAGCGGGGCTGGCCGGGTCAACTCTCTCTGTTTCTCTCCATGGGTTCGGGGCAAAAGTCAGTCCTGATAAATCGCTTTGGTTGGCCTCGGAGACAACCTCCTACGCTTTAAAAGTAATTTCCTGTCTTTTGTCGATTTCCCCTATTAAAGTGTTTTACGGTGGGCTCTCTGGCTTCTGGGTCGTAAACAGCCTTCGCACTGCAATCTGCATCCACCGAAGGGGTCATGATGCCATTTCCCTGCTTGAAGAGCTGTATCTATTTATTGCGCCCTGGAGGTCTCTTTCATGCAATGTTCGGTTTTAGATAACTTACTTTGAACTCATGTTTAGGAAAAAATGAACACTGATACTTTTAAACCGTGTTCTGTTGTAAGGGAAATTTGATTTAGAAACGTGCTTTGGTAAAGCAGCTTTGTCTTAATAGGGCACGCAGGGTTTTTTGTTTGAGTTCTATTTGCAATGAAGAGTTGTTTGACGTCTTTAATGTGATAATCTTAACTTAATCTCCAGCTGTTATGCACGCTTATCTTTTTCAGCGCTAATATTTTGTTGTTAAATTTTTTCTTGAGATGCCCTTTAGTGGAGCTTTATGTGCCGAAGAAACGTTATCTTTATATACCAAAGGAATGTTATCTTTTAAATTACATAAAGTGATTCCCCTCTTTAGGATGGTAGAATGAACTTTAAGGAAAGAATGTGGTAGGAACACTAAAAGACAGGAGAGCTCTGTGTTTCTTTCATCAGGCATTTGCAGATGTCCCCGGTGATGACAGAAGAGCAGAGGTGCGCTGCCCTGCACTCCTACGTCCTGCGGTAGAGGGACTGGAGGGCTACACCGTGTTGAGAGAAGAATGCCATCATATATAGTAGTTGTCCCATTAGTTAAGGCCAGGTCCCCAACACTGCAGACCCCTGCAGTGTCAGCTTTGAAACTCTGGGAGATTTTGGGTGGGGTGGGGGGTAGAGGGTAAGTCCAGGTGTGGGGAAGGGAGGGAAGAAGGTGCTATAGGGAGGGGGTTGTTTGTTTTCTTCTGGAGTACCTGGTAGAATCCTCACTTGCCCAGAAACAACTGAGGAGCCATTTTTTTTTCTATCTTCAGTTGGAGATTATATGCTTTTCTGAAGTATCCTTACTTCCACTTCACTCCTTCCCAGATTCAAACAAACAAACAAAATAAAACCAAGAAGGACTTTTTAGGTGTACTCAACTTCTTTTAATATTCCCATGTGTCATGGCCAAGTTGAAAACTGAGAATGACAGGAACAGTGCAAAATGCCAGCAGTATTACAGGTCTAAGCTTGTGGTCCTGTGAGCGCATGGTAATGTTAGTTATTAGACATGCTGTGTATAAAATATATGATCCAAGAAGGGTGGAACTTGAAGCATGGTGCCATTTAAGAAACTGGAAAAAAAAATTAAGTGTTAGAAAGTGAACATTAAAATGGAAAGAGACAGGATCAGAAAAATGGATTTATACTCATTTAAATTCATAAAGAATAATGATAGCAATTTTCTTGAATGGGTAAAGCACCCCTGTTTTAAAAAGCTAAGAGTATTAACCCTTACAGAGATGCGTCATGTAAGGTGATTATGTTTTTCCTGATTTTTTTTATCCTATTTTTAAAAATATACGTATAGACCAACAAAATAAAATAACTTCTTAAAGTCAAATAGGAAGTTTTTGCCTAGAATAAAACCTTACAGTAGTTTTTCTGACACATAAAGTGTTTCATTGTATAATTTTATACTCCTTCTACATGTTTTTCAAAAATAAGTGGAAAGATGCAAGTTCATGAAGGAATGCTTCCCATGCAATTAGAGTTCCATGCCTCTCTATACAGAAGAAAGATTAACAGTTTCAGTGGACAGAGTTGATCATTTCCCCCAGCCTACTCCTGATTTTTCTCTGCAATTCATGACTGAATCTAAATTCAGTTTGAAAAACCACTCTTAGGTATGTCACCAATTTCCCTTAAAATTTGAACAGTCCACCATAAAAATTTCTTGATTCCCTGTTGAATGAATTCTTGTCAAAGCTTTGATTTTCCTGGAAATTTCTTGGCGTCTCAGAAATGGTCATAACAAATGCAAGTGGTCTGCAGCTCTCCATTTGCTTATCTACATTTGGGCTTAACTTATAGATTCATAGCAGTGTTTTTTAGTTGGAAATTTTTACCACTATCCTTAGTGACAACATAAAAGACATAACAATAGTAAAATGGGACCATATATGACCATATTTCTTTTTATTTATTTTTAAAGGTCTTAATTAAAATATAGCTAATGTACAATATCATACCAGCTTCAAGTGTACACCATAGTTATTCAGCATTTGTATACCTAAAGAAGTGATCACCACTGTAAGTCCAGCAACCTTCTGACACTGTACTATGTTATCACAATATTATTGACTATATTCCCCATGCTGTACATTATACATCCCTATGACTTATTTTATACCTGGAACTTTGAACCTTTTATTCCCCTGTATCTTTCCCCCTTTTTTAAATTTTTAATTAAACTTGATATTCAATATTATTTTATGTTAATTTCAGGTGTACAGCATAGTGGTTAGACAATTTATATAATTTTTAAGGCATTTATATAATTTAAGAAGTGATACCCTAACTAGTCTAATACCTACTTGGCACTATACATACTGGGTTGTCTGAAAAATCGTGATGTATTTTGCCTATGTTATTTATTTATTTATTTATTTATTTATTTATTTATAATTTTTTTTGGAGGGCAGTGTCACTGGCCCTCATATATGGGACCAAATGTGGGGCCGCTGGCTTCCCAAGCCAACACTTAATCACCGCGCCACTCGGCCGGCCCTGCCTATGTTTTTCAAAGATCATTTATTTAGATAAAGAACAAAGATCAATCAATGATATATTGCCCATTTTGTTCGATAACCTTTAGCCATCTTTCAATGAGCTTCATAATTCCTCGTTCATAGAAGGGCCTGTTTTTATTTGTGAAAAACTGAACAAGGTGCTGATGTACAACCTCATCTGAATTGAACATTATACCACGCAAGGAGTTTTGAAGAGAGCGAAACAAGTGGAAGTCTGACAGCTCAAAGTTAGGTGAGTATGGTGGGTGTGGCAATACATCCCATCCAAGCTCCAATCATTTTTGACAGGTGATCAAACTTATGTGTGGTCTCGCGTTGTCACAATGGAGCACAACTCCTTTACAATTAACAAGCTCTGGACGTTTCTGGATGATGGATTCATTCAAATTGTCCAACTGCCGACAGTACACATTCAAATTGTTTGGTTCCTTGGTAGGAGCTTGAAAAACACGACACCTTTAAAATCCCACCACACTGAGAGCATAACCCTCCTCTGATGAATGTCTGCTTTCGATGTCGTTTGAGGCAAATCATCACGTCGGGACCAAGACCATTTGTGCACCACATTGTAAACAATCCACTTCTCATCACCAGTTATCAGTCGCTTCAAAAAAGGATCGTTTTCTTCATGTTTAATGGGCATAATGTAGATGTTTATACGCACAGCCAAATGAGCATCTTTGAGTTCATGTGGAACCGAAATATCCAGCTTGCTTATGTATCCCAGATTCTTCAGGCAGTCGTGGACTCTTGAATGACGGATGTTCAATGTTTCTGCAATCCCTCATGTTGTGTAACGTGGGTATGACTCGATCAATGCCTTTATTTTGTCGTCATCAACCTCGGTGGGCCTCCCTGACCAAGGAGCGTCGTTGAGATAAAAATCACCAGCATGGAATTTCATGAACCATCGTTGGCACTGACGTTCTTGTAGCGCATTGTCACCGTAAACTTTATGCAACTTTTCACAAGCTTGTACACCTTGTTCCCTTTATGGAAATAAAACAGTAAAACATGGCAAAAATGCTCAGTTTGGTCTTCCATCTTCAACTTGTAAAATCTCCAAAACTCAACCAAATCGTTCAGTTTTTTTTTGAATGAAGCTAGAATTGTCAGCTTTCAAATGACATAGCAATAACATAGATGTGAATGACTCTAAAATGAACTAGTGCCATCTGTTGCAAACATGCGTCTTGACTTTTTCAACAACCCAATAGTTATTACCATTTTATTGATTATATTTCCTATACTTTACATCCCATTGAACTACTTTGTAACTTCCAATTTGTATTTCTTAATCCCTTCACCTTTTCCACCCTGTTTCCAACCCCTCTCCCGTCTGTCACCCTGATAAATCTAGTACCCATCTGACACCATACATAGTTATTAAAATATTATGGACTATATTCCTTATGCTATACCCTACATCCCCATGACTACTGTGTAACAACCAATTTGTACTTCTTAATCCCTTCCCCTATTTCACCTAGCCATCTCCCCAATCCCATCTCACAACCATCAAAATGTTCTCTGTGTGTGTGCATTTGTTTCTGTTTGTGTATTTTATTCTTTAGATTCCACTTACAAGTGAAATCGTATGTCATTTGTCTTTCACTGTCTGACTTACTACACTCAACACATCCATGTTGTTGCAGATGGCACGATTTCATTCTTTTTAGTGGTAGAGTAATATTCCATTGTATATATATATATATACCACCTCTTCTTTATCCATTCATGCATTCAGTGACACCCAGGTTGACTTCATATCTTGGCTATTATAAATGATGCTGCAATGAATGTATGGATAAACATGTCCTCTCGAAGTAGTGTTTTGGTTTTTTTTCTGATTAATAGTTCTTTTTCTGGAGCTTTGTTTTATTCTTTTATTTGGAACATGTTCCTTTGTCTCCGCATTTTGGCTGCCTCCCAGTGATTGTTTCTATATATTATGTAGGCTGCTCTATCTCCTGGTCTTAGTAGAGATACCTTATGTAGTAGATGTCCTGTGGGGCCCAGTGGTACAGTCTCTGGTCACCAGAGCTTGGTGCTCCAGGTGTGTCCCTTTTGTGGGATGAACCTTGGTTGCACATCAATGAGAGGTATTGACCGTCAGGCTCATTGCGAGGTTGTGAGAACTGGCCATTACTACAGTAAAGGAGCTGTTATGAAGGAGCTATGTAGTAGCAGGGCCCTGGTGCCTGCCCAGTCTGCCCTTTGGGTGTGTCATCTTTGGAGGTGCCTGGTGATGCCCCAGCTAGTTCTCAACCTGCCCACTGGGCCTGTCAGCCCCTGACCCCCTGGGAGGGGACCCACTGCAGACCATGTTCAGCCACAGCCAGGGCCATGCCAGGGGCTACCTGGTATGAGCCACAAAGCAATCCACAGATGACCAATGCCTGTGCTGTGCTTGGAGGTGCCTTGAGAGGTCTAGCTGCAAACCAAGGCTGGCTGCCACTTCTGCCGGACTTAGGGCTGGTCAGCCAGAGGTATGGAACATGCTGCTTGTTTGGGTTTTGTGAACCTTTGAGAGATTTTAGGATAGTCTGCAGCATGATAGTTGTTTATACAGAAAAGCCACTGAAAGCAGCTTGAGTGGGCCTGGAAGTAGGTGGGCAGGGTCTCAGGAAAACAGGGCCAATGAACAGTGTTAGCCAGGTTGATGGAGATTCAGATTGAGTGGCCTCCTGCCTGTGTATGCTGGGAAGGGGGAGGGCTCAACAAAGATATAATGGCTTCCACAAGCTCCTCCATCCAGGAGAAACCTGCCCCTCCTGCCCTTGCTCTGCAGCCAGACAACTCAATTCCTGCCTGTGTGTCCCTTTCACCCTTTGAGCTGTTCTCCCAGTGCTGGGGTTCAGAGCCAGTAAATCTGATAGCAAATAAGTTCGTGCACAGGCTCTTTAGAAAGATACCTGGGACTGCAGTTGTCCTTCATCTCGCTCAGCCACAATTTCTGCTTGATTTCACAACCAGAAGTTTTGGGCACTTTGTTCCCAGCACTGGAACCCTGGGCTGGGGAGTTTGGTGTGGTGCTGGGTCCCCTCACTCCCCCAGGCTGGGGAGTGGGGGAGACCTGTGCAGCGGAGATATCCCTCCCAATTTTTAATGGTTACACGCAGGTGTGGGACCAGCCCGTTCCACGTCTCCACTCTCCTCTTACCAGTCTTGAAGTGGCTTCTTCTGCATGTCTGTAGTTGTAAGGCTTTGGTTCAGCTAGACTTCAGGTGATTCTCAATGATGGTTGTTGTTTTATAGTTTAGTTGTAATTTTGATGTGCGTGTGAGAGAAGGCAAGCACAGCCTTTACCTCCTTTTCCATCTTGACTGGAAATCCCCTATTTCTTTTCTTCAATGACTTTTTAGGTAGTCCTGTATGCTAGGCTAGAGTCATTTTCAGTTGTGTGAATAGCCATTACAAGTATAATTATGGATTAGTATTCTGGAACTTCTGTACTAATCCCCAAGAGTCTTCAAAAGCCCTTTTTACCTAAAGCAGATCTTACTGACTTGATTCTCCCTTCAATTTCTATTTTCCTTAATATCATTCCTTTGAATTTTTAATGAACTTCTATAACTCAACAGAGAACCTTAGCATAAAATTTAAGAAAAAATAAAAATAATGAATCCTACACTCCCTCTGAGACAACCAACAAAAACAAAACCCACATCTTTTACCAAAAGATTTTCATACTTGGGTTTATATTTTTACCTACTGCCTGAAGGAGGAAAGAGACAGTGGGCTCCCTCATTTTTAGTGTTCATATCATGATTCTCCTTTTAAAGTTCATTTTACCATCTTAAGGAGGTTCAGGAAGAGCAAGAGTGATTATTGATGATTTTTAACTTCTTTCAGAATGTAAGTGTAGCCTGCGTCACAGTGTCTAAGAGGTGGATTGTACTGATTAAAAAAAAAAAAGAATGGCTTAAATAAACTAATGTTGGTGTTTAAAAGTGGACAGGTTGAATTCATTATTTATTTATCTGACACCTGTTGAGCACCTACTTTTTGCCAAACAGTGTACAACCCTCTTTATATAGCTCGGTTTACATATGATGAGGAAATTGAGGCAATGTATGTATAAGGAATATTTCCAGATGCCCCCTTCAGTTAGCTTCAACTTCTTCACCCCATTCTGATTAATATTATGATTTCCCCTGTATAAATTACTATGTCTTTTAATCCACCTAATATAGCTATGCAAGATAAATGTTGTGAAGTTTGTGATCATCTTATTTTTCTTCAAGGGTCTCCCATTTCCTCCTGAGGAAACTTCAAACCCTAAATCATGTATGTTCAGAGTCTTCCATCATGTGACAGACTGCCACTTCCCTGCCCTAATCACAGAGCATCTATTTTAGGGCAGGGTGGAAAAGGGTGGGAAGGAAACAGGCTCAGATAAAAGTCTACCTTTCCTAGCATTCTTGCATTTTCATCTACTGCCTGATGGAGAAAAGAAACAGAAGGCCCCTCTTTTTACTGTTGTTTTTAACTATATTTCTCCATTAAGCTCATTTCACCATCCTAAAGAAGGACTGTTTGAGATCATTGATGATCTTCAATCCAGACATTTCTCTTACTCTCCAGTTTATTTATAGCTGCCTACAGAACACCTTCATGTGAATTTCTTACAGATTCTTCAAATTTAACAAGGTAATTATCTTCCCTGTCCCTCTCCTCCACCCATCTGCCTGTGCTCCCCAGCACTTTGAATGTGCCCACTATCAAACCAGTCCTCGAAAGCAGAACCTCGGGTATCACCCTCAGCTCCCCCATCTCTCTCATTCTCCATCAAGTCATTACTTAAATCTTATGAATTCCCATTTTCTGAATGTCTCTCGAATCTGCCCCTCACTGCCACTGTATTAGTGCAGCCTTTCATCATCTCCCTCTTGCACTTGTTCTTTTCCATTCTCATAACTATTACAAAAACAAATAAAATCACATCACTCCCTTGAATAAAACCATTAAGTGGTTTCTCACTTTAAAAAATAAAAATAAAAATTTCCTTTCACAGCATACAAAACCCTTTTTTTCTGGCTCGTGCATATGCTTCCAGCTCTATCTCCTGCCGTGTTTTTTTTTTAGTATTTTATGCTCCCTGTACAGGTTGTACTTTTACTTCTCTGTACATTTGCATATGCTCCTTCTCTCTTCTTGGGAAACTCTTGTTTTCATTGCCTGATGGCTTCTATGAATCCTTCAAGCTCAGCTGAAATATTAGCTTCAGTTGTACAAATGTTAATGAGTGGATGCTATGTGAGAAGAACTGTGCAACTCTTATTTAGCACAACTGAAGTTGTTATAATTAACAGTAACAGCTTGTATTTTCATAATGCATAATACTCTTCAATATTCTCATAATATTTGATATACTCATAATATTCTTCATCAAATATTCATATTAGCCCTGTGAGGTAGGTAGATACTTTTTAATTACCAGTAGCTTAATTTTGCTGTTGAGGAAATCAAGCACCAGAAAAGTTAAGTGCCTTTGAATGACCATAAAATAGTTCCTTGTAGAAAGACAAATAAAATTCAAATTTCTTTATTTTTAGTTAAATTTTTATAACTAATATGTCATATCTAATATGATCTCAGAATCCATGAGAAAGCATGTCATAATTTTGAAATTATTTAGCTATCTATGGTCAATGAATGACTTCAAATTCAAAATCTTTTTTAACGGTCCATAAAGTGTTTTTTAAATATTTTTTTTTAAAAAAATCTAAGCCAAACAAGAGTAAGGAAACTCAGGATAAAAAAAAATGTTTTTTAACAGTCCTTTCTCATCATTTAGGTAAGAAGATGTACTGAATTAAATAGCATCCCCTCAAAATTAATGTCCATCCAGAACCTTGGAATGTGATCTTATTTGGAAATAGATTCTTTGAGGTTAAGATGAGGCCATTATGGGTTAGAGTAGGCCCTAAATCCAAAATAACTGGTGTTTTTATTAGAAGAGGAAAGACACACACGCACAGAGAATGTCAGGTGACTCTGAACACAGAGATTGGAGTCAGGCACAAGCCAAAGACTGTTAGGGGTTTCCAGCAACCACTGCAGCTAAAAGAAAAGCATGGGGCAGATTTTCCCTCAGAGCCCCCAGTGACACAGATCTCAGCCTTCAGCCTTCAGAGCTGTGGGAGAATAAATACCTGTTGTTTTAAGCCACTCATTTTGTGGTATCTTATTATAGCAGCCCTAGGAAATTAATATAGAGGATAATTGCATTTAAATACAGCATTTGGCAGTCATTTTTTCAATAAAGATATCCTGGCAGTGAGAGAATAGAAAGATAAGAGTTTTCTTTTCTACAAATAGATACCTCCACACCCCCTTTTTTCCTGGAAAATCACTGGACTTTGAATTAAGAGACATAGATTCAAGAGCCAACTCTGCTACTTATTAGATGTGGTCTAGGGCAAATCACTTAAGTTCCCTTTATGATTTGATTTTCTCATTGATAAATTGAGAAAGATTAAAACTACCTAAAAGTAGGGCTCTATAATTAAAAAATTCGATATAGTAAGGCATGTACAAAACTCTGGATAGTAATTTAATAGTCCTAATTTGCATCTAAGATGATATTGAGCCAGTTTCTTCCAATTGAAAACTAAATTAAATTCATGGTTTTGGTTTTGAGTTCATTTAAAATAATTTCCTTGGAGACTTTTCATATTGTTGTTCATGAAAATCAGATTAGGCACATTGATCACAGTGCCACTGCTAGAAGTAATACAAATTCTGTTTAAGATTTCCCAGGCTACTTTACAGATATAATAAAATACATCTAATAACACCAATGTTAAAAATATTTTGACATTAGACTTATGTAACACTTTGCCAATATGATTTGTTTCAAACAGACTTTACTTTTTAAACCAATTTTAGGTTAACAGCACATATAATATTTTTAGAAACATTCACTGACCTTATTGATTCTGGTTGTGCAGACTGTAGTGTAATATTAGAAGTTCAAACATGTTGATTTTGAACTGGATGAAAAATAAGACATGAAATTAAATAGCATGTTAATTGTATTATTTCTTTAATGTACTGTTGACCCTTCATATTCATGAGAGATAGATATATCCTAAGACCCCCTGACTCCCCAATATACAAATATCACTCTAGAATAAAATTGCTTTGTTGGTATGACCATATAACATCATGATAGTATTACCTATTTATAGAGTATTAAATTTAAACAAATACAAACAATAAAGCTACATTGAGCTGCACACACTGGTGACCTGTTGACTAAGCTTCATGAAGTTATCAATTACAGCTTCATAGTTACATAAGACTCACATTTGTGCTTTAGCAAAATGACATTACTGTCATTACAACCTTCAGGGTCATTCACAAAGAGATACAGCCCAAAGATTAAATCTATAAAGGCCACATTCTATTAAAATCCTGCTATCTGGAAACATTAAAATTTTCATATATTATTGTAGTACTCCAAAAATAAGTAGTTAAAACTTGAGATCCTGGCCATTTTGAAACCAATTGGAATCCAGTGGATGAAGGTCAGTTTTGAAAAAGCTAAATTTTATTCTTTGGTCTTTATAGATTCAATGTGCATTTGTAAAAATAGACCTTTCTAAAGAGAACTTTTAAAGAGATTGAAGCTCTTTCTTTTTAGAAGCTAATAAATCTATTAATCTAAGAGCCTGGACTATTAATGGTATTATTTATACACGTACTCTTTTTGATTCTAAAAGTTGTGTGAACAATTTGTCACTTTGGTCTAGAGGAAAGTATATAGTAGCTCTATTTCTTTAGAAACTGCCAGTGTTCGTCTGAGGAGGCTCTTTATCTCTCATGCAGCTGCTAAAATAACTTGTGGGGTCATGTTAAAACTAAGTAAGAAAGCCTTACCCACAAACATTAAGGCAATTAAGGCACAGTGTCCCTGGTGCTGTCAGGTGAGTGCTTTTTATTTCATTCTCTGATTATTTCTTTTTGGTCCCTTCTACAGGAAGGACCACACTGTTTTTGGGTGGTGCATGTTATTCAAATGGTAGAAATGAGTGGAGAGATGCCAAAGATGAATCTCTTCAGACTAATGACAGAATCTTTTTCCTTCAGAGGAAGGAAAATTGTACTATGGTGATCATTGTGGCGCTCTTCTCCTATAGTATGGAGTGAACTAGGCCTGGGCAAGTTATAGGCTGTAGTAGTGGTTTCTGACCAGATCCTGAAGTTAGAGTGGAACGGAATTCTTGAATGGAGCCTGAGCAGGGTAATATCTTCTCGAAGACCTCCTGACCAATGTGATCCCCAACCTCTGATCTGTAGTGTCCCTAGAATTCCAACCAAATTAGTACCCCTACCTCAGGTATTTTACAAGGGATTAGCAGATCTCCACCAAAGAGTCAGGTTACAGTGTGTTGCTGAATTTGGAGAGCTGTAACATTTCCTACTTATTCTTCAAGGTCTTATTCAAATATCATGAAGGTTTTCCTAATTACCTATTCCAGAGTGATACTTCCTTTTTTTCAATTGCAAGTAGGCTTAAGATCCTTAAGATGGAAACAGAATAATAAATGAAATATCACCATGACACACAGTTCTCCTTTTAGATTTTAATATCCAACTATATTGTAAAGCTACTTAATACAGAAGCTGTATCTTGTACTTCTACTTTGTGTCATTCAAAATGCCAAGTCCCTGATTCATAATAGAACTCAGCATTTATTTGGTTGATTAATTTCCTCTTTGTCTGTAGTTTTCATTCTCAATGGGTTATTTTTCTATGATTTCACTGTCTAGAAGAATTAAAATTCAATTGGAAATTCTTATAATTGGGAAAATTATTTTTACACCTTAATAATGATACTGTTTCATAATTGGTATGGTGGGTGTGATAGATAATTATTTATTTACAGAACCCCAAACAGTGGAAAACAATGTTCTTATACTGATTTTAAAGGGAAATTTTGACATCTTCCAGCAGGTGATTATATTTCTTATTATTCAATACAGGTTTGTACCAGATATAGTGGAATATATTATAAAAGTATTTAAACCAGTAATTTAGTGTTTGAGTTAATTTCCATGAACACCATATGATTAGATTTATGAATGAAAGAGGAAATTAGACTTTACAGAGGGGAGTTTCTAGGTTTACTTGACTGGACAATTTTTGCATTTGGCATCAGAACTGGAACTGAACCATCTTTTGGCAATGAGTGTAATCATTTACAAGCCAAGAAATATGTTTATATTTTTCTTTATGTACTTGTCTTATTTATTTATTTATTTATTTATTTATTTATTGCTACTGACAAAGGAAGGTTGTGCTAGACTTCTTTTTTTTTTTTTCCTCTAACTGTTCATTTGGTAACTTCCCTAGACCTGATCATAGATTTTCAAGGCCTTTGTAAAAGTTTAAATAGTTTTTCCTTGAACACTTTCTAAGGGAAAGTCAAATATTTTCTTTCGAGAGTGATTGTCTATATGAAAGTAACACTGAAATCCACATATTTATTGACTTAAAAATTATTTGCCACTCAAACTAATTTTTGTGAAATTAATTCCGAAACCAGAAAATTAAAACTTAATATATTAAACAATAAATAAATTATCTTCAAGGAGTTATCATTTAAAAGCATTTTGATGATAGGAAGTCACAGTAAAAATTCTGCCAGCTTGCAATACTCTTCAAAATCAGACTACATTAGAGCAGTAATCACACTTTGAAATAATTTTTTTAAACCAAGGCAGTCATAAAAAGAGATGAAATTTGATTTTACTGAGAAGTAAGAGGTTTCTATGCCCACACAGGAGTTATAGGTGTCATGTGATAGTATATTTAAGTAACACAAAGTATAAATTATATAGTTTTGCTCACCATATATATGTAGAACAAAAATAACAGCAACAAAAAGTTGCTGGGAGTATGCAGTTCGGATATTTCTGTCCTTCACAAACATGCCAATTCATTTTAATCCATATACTAGGACAAAATCTTCTATATTTATAGCCCTTACCCATGATTAAGCTTCATTTCTGGTTTTACAGCTAACAGTCTAGTGCCATTAAAAACTCTAGCAATTTCTTTGTGCTATATATCTAAATCCAAACTCTTCACCTGTACCTTTATGATGCATTCTTAAGCAACTCCAATCTCACCACTCCCCTCTTTTATTAATGGAATCTCCATTTTTCTATAATCCGGGCTTGAAATCTTGGACTGATTGCTGATCCCTTTCCCCTCCAGCAGCACAGCAGTGATCAAACCCTAATGATAATTTCTTAAAAATATAATTCCTATTTGTTTTTCCTTTTTATTCCTAAGGTTGATGCTCAAATTGAAATCCTAAATATTTGTGGTTTACTTCAAATTGCCTCCTAAATAATTTCTGCTAAAGATGGCATTGTCTTCCCCTTGTTTCCAATTCATCCTAAATGTGGCTACTAGATGAGTTCTTCCAAAATGCTATTTTAAATTATCTTTCTCCTGAAGCAAACCCACAAATATTGTCTTTCCTACAGCATGAAGTTGACATTTTTCTTAACCTGGTATTCAATGTTTTGAACACCCTTACCTCAGTTTCTTTCCTGTCTATCTTCTTTCAGAGAGGATGTGAAAGCATCCTCTCATACACACGTATACTCACTACTGCCAAATACCTTACACGTGTGTTGCTCACACCCTTGTTATTACCTGGAATATATTCTGTTTTGCTTATATCCAAATCATAAATTTTCTCTATGATGCCTTTAGTCCTCCTCTAATCCTCAATAATGCAATTCTTTTGAACTGCAAGTATATACTATTTATATAACCCACTTAGAATTACAAAGTTTTCAAAACCCTTTTATATTGTTATCAAATTTTTTTTATTGTTAATGCCTTGTCTCTGGATCACAACTTCTTTGTATAGCACCTGGTTTTGTATAGCACAATATTGACTGTATGACAGATACTCAGTATTAATGACTATTTCATTGGGTTAAAACTGGTTCCCAGAGTAAGTGCCTTTGAGTTCTCAGTCATGAGATTCTTCTTTGGCTATATTTGATAAAATCTTTTAAAAAACTATAAGTGATGATAACTGAAGCAGAAAAAATTCAGGATATATATCACAAAATTTGCTAAGTCAATTATTTTTAAATGAGGATTAATGAATAAAAGCGTATAATAGACACTTTTTAAAAAGCATAATTAATACTGTATTTGAAAAGCAGAATGATAGAAATATTTCAGTAAAGATATTTAATCTATTTGAAAATACGTAATGGTATATATTTTAATTTCTTTTCTGATAAATCTAGAGAGAGAAAAAAAACAGTGTAGTAAAGAATTATTTCCTATGGGGCTCTCCATAAAATAAAGAAAAAAAAATTGAGCAATTTGCCAAAGCAATGAAAAGTCTCGAAGTAGTTGGGAAATCCTATTAAGTGATTTAAAGGATGGTCTAAGGATTTTCATTCTAGAATGGTGAAAGAAGTGAATGAGTTACATGAGTTACTATTAACAGCTACAATACTTACACAGAGCTTGCTATGAGTAAGGCACTATTCTACATGTTTTATATATATTAACTCATAAAATCCTATAAGCACCATGTGAGGAAGGGACTATTACTATCACCCTCATTTCCTCGATTGAGGAAATCGAGGCAGAGAGGATTAAGAAATTTACTCAAAGTGATGCAGATAGTAAGTGGTGAAACCAGGATTCAAATCCAGACCATTAGATTCCAGAATCCATGCTTTTTTCTTTTTAAATGGAAATAAGACAGACATACAGACAAGGATATCAATCATAAATGTACAACACAATGACATCACAAAATAAGCACACCACCCAGGTGAAGAAGTAGAGGATTAAAGAATGAGGAAGACTTCTGGAGTACAGAGTCTATAATCTTACAGTCTTAACTACTACTCTATATTGCCTTACAATAAATTTCTGGACATTATGCTCCATCTTAAAGTTCTTACTATGATTTCAGTTTAAATTGATTCACATATATAGTGTTCATTCTTAAAGAGCAATAGGAAAAAGAAATAAACAAAAAAGCAGGAATTTTGAGCTTATTTTCTTGCTGGAGTATTTTTTTTTAAAGATTTTAATTAAAATATAGCTAACATATAATAATTATGTTAGTTTCAGGTGTACACCATAGTCATTCAACATTTATATACCTAAAGAAGTGATCACCATGACAAGTCCAGCAGCCATCTGACACCATAACACCCTATCACAATATTATTGACTATGTACCTTCCCTATGCTGTATGTACATTACATCCTCATGACTTATTTGTTTTATACCTGGAAATTTGACCCACTTATTCCCCTTCTCTTCTCCCCATTTTAAATTTTTCGATTATAGTTGACATTCAATATTACTTTAATTTCAGATATACAGCATAGTGGCTAGACATTTCTATAATTTAAGAAGTGATCCCCATAACTAGTCTAGTACCCACCATATTATTGATTATACTATTTCCTAGGCTTTACTTTACATCCCATTGACTATTTTATAGCTTCCAGTTTGTACTTCTTAATCCCTTTACCCTTTTCACCCTGTCCCCAACCACCCTCCCATGTATCACCCTGATAGATCTAATACCCATCTAACACCATACATAGTTATTACAATATTATGGACTATATTCCTTATGCTATACCCTACATCCCCATGACTACTTTGTAACAACCAATTTGTACTTACTCCCATTCTCTTTTTTCACCCACCTTTATCCCCCCTCCCATCTGGCAACCATCAAAATGTTCTCTGTGTCTATGAATTTGTTTCTGTTTTGTTTATTTTGTTATTTAGATTCCACTTATAAGTGAAATCATATGGCATCTGTCTGTTCTTTTATTTGGGACTTGTTTCTTTGTCTCCTCATTTTGGCTGCCTCCCTCTGTTTTTTTCTATATATTAGGTAGGGCTACTATGTCTCCTGGTCTTAGTAGAGTGGCTTTCTGTAGTGGGTATCCTGTGGGGCTCAATGGACAGTCTTCCTGGTCACTAGAACCAGGTATTCCAGATATGTACCTGTGTGGGTTGTGTGTGCGCTCCTCTTGTGATTAAGCCTTCGTTGGTGTTTTCATGTCAACTGGAAGGATTGATCCTTGGAGATTATATATATATACAATAATTGTCCTCATATAAGATCCACTAATACATAGAACATGCTGAATTCAGTTATGAAGAATGTAGCAAACCCATACTTTACAATTAGAGAAATTCTGGGGCATATATTACACTCAGGATAGGTAAGTTTCTTGCTGTATTGTAATTTCTGTTTAGATTTAGGTTTTTAAAATATCACTTAGTCTCTTCTAGACCCTCATTGTTTTTCACCCTGACTGACTAGCTCTGCCTGTAGCCAGATCCCTTGGATCAGTGACTTTCCTGATTAGTTCATCTTGACTTCAGTCCAATACTAGAGCTATTTCTCCACTTCCTTTGCCTCCCAGAAAACATAGCTCTGTTTTTCTAGATCTTTGGTCAATTTTTATTTTCAAGTTGAATCCAGTCTTTTGAGGCTGCCTAGACCCTGTTTTTTAACTGTAGGCAAATGAACCAGCTTAAGCTGGAGACTGAAATTCTGAAAGGGCCTTATATATTTAAGGAATGTTAGTGTTGCAGGAAAGCAAGTTGTGTTGTGGAAATAGGCATAGAACCTTAAAAAAAATGGTTTGGAGATGAACTCTGAAGAACTTTGTAGCCAAATTAAAGAGTTTGTATTTTATTCTGTAGGTGTCAGAGTCAAAAGAACTTCTTAAGTAAGAAGTAACAAAATGATTAATATTTTAAGAAGAAAAGACTTATAGTAGTGTGGGGTAGTAGTTGAGGAGAAACTGGTAAAAAGATCAGTTATTACAATGTTCTCAACAATAGAATATGACGGTCTGAAATATGATGAAACATTATGGATAAAGAATGGAGGATTAACTTCAGGGTTATGTTTGATGTAGAATCAATGAGATTTGATGAATGTCTACATAGGTGTTCGATGCTGGGGAAAGACAGTACAAAAGAGAAAAAGTTACGTATAACACTAAGAGTGTTTAGTTTATTAGACTAGGTAGATAATAATTATCATTAGTGAAAATTGAGAGTAAGGAGGTGGTTTGCAGTTTAAAGTATTTGTACATACATTTTCTCATTTAAGATTATATTTATGTTATAAATTACCATTATTGCTCTGCTGAAAGGTTAACTGCATAAATGGATGTACAGAGCACCATGGTTTTATGAAATATTTTCCTACCTAGTGCTTCTTAGTGACTTGATAAAAACTACTACTTGTGTTATTTATAGCCAAACTTATTTTAAATATCAGTAGATTTCCCCTCTAACCTCTGTATTTAGTTTAAGTATTTTTGTAATTTAGCATATTTTTCCACTATTTACTTTATTTATTAAAAGACACAAAAGAGAAAAAAATGTCTTCTCAAATATCTGGTCTTACCATGAAACTTAAATGATGTCAAAACCAGTAATATTTAAAGTCAAATTTTGGCCCTTATGATGGTCTCAAGCAAATGTATGGGTAACATATAAAAACAAAAACAAAACAAGAAGCTTAAAACACTCAAGACACCATTAGACTCATTTAGATTGGTATAGGTATAGAAACAGTAATATCATTCCATTTTTCTCATTAACTGGTACTTAATGTGAAGCACTGGGGATAGAAAAATGAATGAATCTTCGCCCCAATTAACAGAGTCTAGTGGAGGGGTTGTAAACAACTCAACACAGTAAGATGTTTTCCATGTTATAATACAGTTGTAAAGAAAGTTCTATTGGAACGCAGATGAGGATGCAAAGAAGTCTGCCTGGGGATTGGGTAGAGCAGGGATGAGGTAGAGAAGCTGTCACAACCCAGGTGACTTTTGGTATGAACCTTTAAGGCTGGATAAGAATTTGTAGTAGAGAAAGAGAACACTGAAAGGCAATAACAGCCTGGTTTAGGTAGCATGGGGCAAATCGTAAGAAAAGAGGAATCTGGAAAAGTTAAGGTAGGACCTAGTTGTGAAGATTTACCACACGGTGATAAGGACAGTGGACTTGAGGCATCCTGAGGTGCTCTGTGAATTTCTGACCTAACGCTAACCGGAGCTCATGTGATCTTTTCAATATGGAGTTTACCTCCTTAACGTATTAATTCTTTCATTCATTCTGATCTGAACTGTAATAAGACACCAAGCTGAAGGAAATGACAGGTGCTATCCTCAAAGCTCCGTTTACTGTTATTAAAGGAGGTCGCAGCTTTCAAAGGAAGTGGTGGTCAAGTGATAGAGAAAAATGTGACATTTGACATGGGCTTTGATGAGTCAGATTTGAACAAGTGTCAATTGTATTTTAATGATGAGGATTTGTTTAGAACGTTTTGCATGTCTCACTTCTAACTAGTACATTTTCAAGGTAGCATGTAAAACGTATGGCCAAAAACACAGGTAAATAGCATAAGTACAAAAGTCTTGTTTTTCTGTCTTCCTTACTATAACGTTTCTTCAGAATTGAAAGACACCCCACCTATTTCTGTACACCTGAAAGTGTCTTAGACAGAGTACTCAAACAGTTGTTGCGTTACATGGGATACGTCTGGGCTTTATTTAAATTCTAGTCCTTACAATGCGTGGTTCTTACATAAGGGTGTGATGGAGACCTACAGAGTCGTGTGTTCTTGGGCAAACTGGCTGGATGAAGAGGCACCCCAACATCAAGCTACAAATCCATCTAGAGGGCCGGCCGAGTGGCTCAGTTGTTTAAGAGCTTGCTCAAGAGTGCGAGCTGAGCTCTGAGCAACAGCAGTTCGATGCCCAGCCTGAGCTGAGCTGCTGCTGAGCTGCCAACAGGTGGCAGGATGGCTCAGCTAAAAAACAAAACAAAACAAAACAAAAAACAAGTACAAATCCATCTAGAATCACAAAGCTGCCACATGTCCTTTACAGACAGACAACTTGTTCCTAACATCATGTTAACGCACCAATCACATCCAGCTTAGCTAGGCAATCAGTGCTTATGGGCCGGTCACCAGCATAGAACAGACTGCATTAGAATGGAATGTAGAATTGTGGAAATCTGGGATTATAAAAAAAAAAAAAAAGCAATGGAATGTAAGCCATGTAGACATAGCGCTTGGAGGGCTCATTGATGTCCAACCTGAACCACGGCCACATTCTTACAGTGTTGATGAAGTGCTGATACTACGCTTTCAGCAAACATCTCATGGGAGGAATTTAAAATATAAACTAATAGCAAGTGCCCAGAATTAGAATCTCAATATATCTAAGAATATTTACAAGACAGGAGGCTTAGGAACAGCGTGTTGCCGAAAGTAGGATTTCAGTCGTGTCTTACCATCTAGGCTCCCTGAGTTCTGAAATTAGGGTCCCTGTGGCCCATGATTGTAGTGTTTTTTATTCATTCTTTACTCAAACTTCACAACTCGGAAACAATCCTTGAGGGGATTGAGGTATTAGATCACTAAACAGTAGTTACATGTGATTTTTGAGTAAACGTAATAATAATTTTTTTGAAAATCATTTTTCTTTTTGGCTATGGAATGCACAACAATCACAACTGACAGGTAAATAATCAGTATTTTCAAAGCAGGGGGGAAAAAAATCACCTTTACAAAATGTATTAGGTGTGAGTCAGAACAGTATTATTATTTATGCTTCCAGTAAAGGGAATCGCTCAAACATATAATTTTTTATCTTTAAGCGTCTTTAACGTCAATATTGATGACAGACACCCCACAGTGTGTGTGAAAACTGTATTTCTACAGTCTTACAGTGACGAGTGATAATTACCTGGATGATAACGTCCTGCACACTTTCTCCTGGAATATTGTTTCAGGAGAGATTTTTCAGCGCCGGGGACCTCTGTCCCCCAAACACGCTTTGTTGTGAGGCGGGAACCTGGGTTCCAGAGCCATTCGGATGATTGTGCTTTGTTGTGAGGCGGGAACCTGGTTCCAGAGCCATTCGGATGATTGCGCTTTGTTGTGAGGCGGGAATCTGGTTCTAGCGCCGCTCGGATGATTGCGCTTTATTGTGAGGCGGGAACCTGGTTCCAGAGCCATTCGGATGATTGCGCTCTATTGTGAGGCGGGAATCTGGTTCCAGAGCCGCCCGGATGATTGCGCTTTGTTGTGAGGCGGGAACCTGGTTCCAGCGCCGCCCGGATGATTGCGCTCTGTTGTGAGGCGGGAACCTGGTTCCAGCGCCGCCCGGACGCCCGAGAGCATCGGAAGCCCGTCCGCACGCCGGGAACCTGGGTCTGGCGCCCACGGAGCTGCGGGGTTTCCTGGACGCCACGCCCGGGGCCACTGTGCAGCAGCCGCTTCTGAGGAAAATAAAATTTTAGAATTTTAAACACAAAGCTGTTTCCTTTACACAAATGAAGAAAGATAATGGGCATTTTAACGTTTCTTCTTCATTCTGACAGAAGGAAGACACTATTTAGACGAGTTCCAGTGCGGGCATTCGCCAGAGGCGCTACCCTGAGACAACGTAACGGCCGCCGGCCGTCTGCACTTGGCGGGAAAGACAACTCGGAGCTCGCGGGAGTGCCTGGGGGCGGGGCCTGGGCTGGGACTGGGGCGGGTGAGGGGCGGGGTCAGGGCGGGGCTAGCTGTGAAGCTAAAGCTGAGCGCAGCCTCGAGGGGCGTGGCCGGGGCGTGGCCGGGGTTGAGGCGGAGCCTCCTCACACCGCCTAAGAGACGGGAGCTTTGACAGAACCTCGGACAGAGCCTGTCAGTTCTCTGTCATGTCGCTCGCGCGCCGCCAGGGGCTGGTGGCCCCACTCCGCGAGCCGGCCTCTGCAGCACCGCCCGCTGAGGACCCTGAGCCCCAGCCCCCCAGCAGTAAGCGGCTCCGTCCTGAGGAGCCTGGCGGCGTCCCCGAGGTGCCATGGACGCTGCCTTTGGTGCCCCGCTTGTCGGCGGCGGAGAAAGCCTGGGATCTGCGGCCCAGGCCCTTGGGCGCGTTCCTCGTGCCAGAGAGCGCGACTTCCGGTCACCCCGCCGACGGCCGTGGGGAGCGGCCAGCCAGCGGGGCGCAGCCGTGCAGTCCGAGGGGCCAGGACCGCTCGCGGGAGGCGGAGGCTGCGCAGCCTCCTCCGCCGCCGGGTTTGGGCCCCGGTGCGAGGGCTCCCGGGGCTGTGGCACCAGGGCCGCGCGTCAGGGCGGCTCCCCGCGCGCGCCGCGGGGATCGATCCCGCGCCCAGGGCGCCCGGCTGCCCAGCGCCCCCGCGCACGACAGGCACGGAGCCGAACAGGAGGATGGAGCGCACGGTTTAGGCCCAGGCAGAGGCCAGAGTTACATAAAACAGCGAGAAAATCCATGTTTGGACGTTACCTTTTACAAGGAACCTGCATCAGCATTCCATGAAATTAGGAACAGACGTAAAGCTGACAGCGTGATGCCATCAACAACTAAAGAAACGAGTATCTTTTCAGCATCTGCGCTCAGCATACCAGAGCCTCAACACCAGCCCCGCATGGAAATGGCCAGACCCGGCTCTTCTAGAGAGAGGGGCCCAGGCCAAGTGGGCCCCGTGTCTCTAAAGGAAATAGAGAGGAAGAGTGACCCTGAGGACACACACGTTAAGGATGTCACAGGCCTGGACTGGTCCCCAACGAGACGGATGGTTAAGAAGCAAAAGTTCCAGGATGACAAAAAAGTGGTGGACGCAGAAAATAGTTTTTCTGAATGTTACGCAAGTCACCACGCGTCACGCAGGAACCGAAGTCTCTGTGTGAAAACAAAAGACTGGCTCGGTGTACACCACGATCACCACAGTGGTCGCAGGTCTGATGTAAGAGACCCTGAAATGAATTTTTCTATAAAACTACAAAATGCAAATTGGGAAGAAGCAGAGCCATGCCCGGACAGTTACATCTACACCAGATTAGAAAAATCTCAAAGCTGGGACTGTACTATTACACATATTTTGAGAAAAAAGAGGGAAAATAGCTGGAGTATGGATCATTACAAAACTAAATGTGGAACTACGAAAAATACTGGAGAAAAATTAAATTGGCTCTGCTTATTAGAAATAGATCTTTTCAGCAAAGTAGATTATTATAATACAAACGCCATGAACACACGTGAAGAACCATCAAAGCTTTTCATGATAGGAGCGTTGAGTTGCCAAAAAGCTTTAGTAAATTGTTTTTGGTTAAATGAGAAAGGGGAAAATAATACGCTACAGCTGAACTATTATACTGCACAAAAAGCCTTTTGTTTAAGCAATGTTTTTGAGAGTTTCATTGCAGAAAGTTTTTGTTTCCATAAAAGTATTTCAGAAAATGAAAAAGATAATATAATAAACTGGTATGAAATTTTGAAGTGTATAAAGCAAATTGATGTTCAAAATCTAATAACAAGGAATATGAGTGTCATTAGAAACAGTTATATTTTAAGCATATATTTACAAACCAATGTTTCAAAACCTCTAAATATCATATTGAAAGCCAACATAGCTTCTTTGCTCAATAACTTTGACTTTGTACCCAGAATTGAAAATGATTCTAAAATAGAAGAGGGATACATTTTCAAATGGATAGTGTATTTGAATTATCCAAAAAATATTATGGTGGAAAATCATATTGTATATCTGGGAAGGACTTTAACTTTTCCAAAACTATTAGAAAATAATATGAAACCTATGTCAAAGAAAAGAAAGCTATTTGAAACTGAACAAGTTTTTGAAGAGTCTAACAAAAAAGCTATTAATTCCTTTAGCATGACAACTAAAAATATACATTTTCCAATTTTTGAAGTACATGAAAAAATTTTTCTTGCAATGGACTGTGATGCCATAGACAAAATTTCTTTGACAAAAGAAATTAGTTGCAAGAGTAAGAGTTGTCCTGAACAAGTCATGAATATGGAAAATTGGGATCACTGTAGTACTAATACTGCTAAAATACATGTTAAGTCTCTTCCTGAATTCACACAGAACAACCATGAATATATTAATGAAAAATTTTATGAGATCGATATTCACAACCGAGATTTAGATACAGAAAGAAAACCAGAGCATAATAAGATCAGCAGCTTTTATTTTAAACACATATTTGAAGATTCCTTCAATATTAGGCAACAAGCCATGCTGACAAGCCACAACATAAAACATAGTAAACAAACCAATTCCACCATTATAACTCAGGTGCTCAATTTTGGGAGTTTGCTGAAAAGTGAAATTGAAGGAAAGACACATGACTTAATTTTGAAGTACGAAGAAAAAGCCATAGCACAAAGTTTAACAAACATTGGCCAAGTTCATGAAGATATTAAGATTAAAAAGGAAGAGAAAAATAGTTTTTATTCAATGGATGGCATGTTTTCTGTACCACCAGTTTCCTTAATGAGTAAGAAAGTAAATGTGGAAGAAAATAAATATGTTAATCAAAATAATCTAGCTGATATAAATGAAGATGAGAGTACTTTGCAAGAAAGTGAGTTAGCTAATTTAAAGCATTTTCATCCAAAGAATGACTCTACAGAATGTGTTAACCATCAATTTGAAACTGATTTGAGTGTAGGGAACAATGAATGTTTTCAGGACTTAACTGCCAAGTGTTTATCAACAGAAGTTCTGACAATAGCCAAAGATTTTGAGATGAAGAGTAAATTTGATTTAGTCCTTGAAGAACTTCGTATGTTTCATGAAATTAGTAAGGAAAATGAAATTCTAAGCCCCATGGAAACAAACAATGGGCAAGCAAATTACTTTGGAGAAAATAATGGTGTTGAGGAGGTAAAAACGGAGATAAAAAAAGATTTGAAAATGGGCGCAGTCAACAAAATATGTGCATCTTCTTTGCTCTGTGATACTATAGCAGTTCCTAATCTGCATAAAAGACACCAAAGTTTATTTAAATGGAAAACAGTACCCAAAAATACTGAACAGGAAGTTCCTAATGAATGTTGCTGTCCAAGAACATCAGAGGAGGAATTACTCTATTCTACTTCTGAGGAAGGTAAAAAACTAGTTTTAAAATGTTTTTTTCCCCATGATATTAAAAAAAAAAAATGCTGCTTTTTTTTTTTTTCTGTGTAGGCCAAATATACAATTTTGGCAAAAAGAAGATAAAGTGTAAGACAATGTTTATTGATGCACATTATTTTCCTTTAAAGGGCTGTTCAAACATTAAATAATACACTCTAGTGGAAGGTAATGTGATAAAAATTTTAAAAGGAGTTTCATTTATCTAAATATTAGGAGTCAATGAAAGGAAATACTTCTGAAAAATTAATTTGTTTATGATATTAACATTTTATATAAAAGTTACTTTTTGCTATCACATATTGTTCTCTATTTTCAGATTGTGAGAAACCCTCACCTAAAAGACCTGCTTTTTTCTCTGATGAATTTAAGGCAGAAAAATCTAATTATTTCCTGAAGGGAGGTAAGATTTTTGGTTATTTTCTAGGGCACCTTCTAAGATGATGATTGCATTCTTGTATTTTTAGCATAAGGAAAATATACTTATGTTGTTAGAAAACAAATACAAAGATTTAATACTTTTGTAAACAACAATTTACTGATGCAAATTCTAGTAATTAAAAATTGGCTAAAATTAAAATGCCGTTTTAGAGTATTAGATTTAGAATATAATTGGGAAATGTGCTCATCAAAACTGTATTTACGTATGTGCAGGGTTGCACTGCAATAACTGTGTGATAAGATAGGTGTTATACATGTCTGATTTTCAGAGGGTGCCAAAAAATGTATACACATTTTATGAATGGAAAAAAAACTGTATTAAAATTATAATACTCAATATATACCGATAACAAAAGATGAATACAGGTCATGTGTATACATTTTTTTGGCACCCCTGGTATACACCTAATATATATAACATTAATTGGGAAAATCTAAAATCTAAGTTGGATTTCCACTGATGAGATATTACCTCCTAATTATATAATTATTGTCAAAGTTCTCTAGCGTTTAACTATTATGAGGCTCTTTATATGGGCATTTAGTCATTTATGAAATTTAGTATCATTTAGGTATATTAACATGATTTATGACAATGGTATTTAAACGTTTGATTTCTATTAAACAAATAAAACTAAAGCAAAGTTAAACAACTTACCTCATCCTTTGCCTAAAAGGCCTCCAATATCAGAATAAAGCACATCAAGTCTGACATATATTCTAATGTGTAGTAGCAATGGGGATGAGGCAGGGGTAGGACTGACCTAGGGAACTGTTTTCTAAATGACTAAATTTTTATTTGGTCAGAAATTGCTGCTATCAAACAACAAGACTAGCGTCTAGAAAGAATGACGATGCAGGTGAAATGTATTTCCTGAAACATCTTTCGTCATGCATCATTTCTCAAAACATTTTTCCTGGCTTTTCATCAGTAGAATACTGTCCCTGGTGCCTTTATTTAGTCACGTCAGAACTGCATCATTTCCCCTTTTCTTAGTTTACAACGAAAATCTTAAAAATTAATCCAAGTCCTGGAAGATCAAAAGCCCACAGGTAGTCTCTTCTCGCCTGAATAAAGGGAATAATTGAGGGAACAATACAATATGAGATTAAAGCAGGGTGCCACAATTAGCCTGGAAAGGATAGGAATTGTTTTTTCCTAGAACAGAAAGAAAGGAAGAAATTGGCTGTATTTTATTTTAGAATGGAAAAAGGTTAGGGGACATGCATCCATATTTGTCATCATGATTATAATTGTGATCATGAAATGGATCTACTTGTATGAGCAAGATTAAATTATGTGCACAAATTGGAAAAGCAATGTTACATTTGTTGGAAATACATGAACCCATAATACTGTATTGTGCCTTCACAATGAAAAGTACTTCATTGCCATAAAATAAAGAATAATGTGTGAAGTCAGCCAGAATTATTTAATATTAAGTTAGGATAGTTGTCTTGGGGTCACTTTCAAAGTACGTAAAAATGGGATATCTTCCTGAGGCTTGTTAAAATCCGTAGTGTAAAGGAAGAGTTGAGAGATCCTGGGAAGTGGGGATAAGAATGAACTAACTACTTAGGAGGAATGGGTGCGTGTTTATGCAGTGTGATTTTAAAGGCATTGGGGAATTCCTGATTGTGCTGAAAATAATATTTTTTAAAATTAGTTTTAGGTGAACAAAACAACACAGTGGTTAGACATTTATATACTTCATAAAGTGATAACCCCAAAAAGTCTGTTTTCCACCTGACACTGTGCATAATTATTACAATATTATTGACTGTATTCCCTATGCTGTACTTTATACCCCATGACTATTTTTTAAAAGTTAGAGTTGACATTGAATATTATTTTATATCAGTTTCAGGTGTACAGCACAGTGGTCAGGCATCCATACAACTTATGAGGTGATCCCCTCATCAAGTTCAGCACCCATTCAACAGCATGCACAGTTTTACAACATTTTAGACTATATTCCCCTCACTACACTTATGTCCCCGTGACTATTTTGTAACTACCACTTTGTGCTTCCTAATCCCTTCACCTTTCCACCCATCTCTCAATTCCCGCTTCCATGCAGTAACCATAAATTTGTCCTCTGTGTCTGTGAGCCCATTTCTAATTTGTTTGTTCATTTATTCTGTTCTTTAGATTCCACATGTAAGTGAAATCATATGGTATTTGTCTTTCTCAATCTGACTTATTTCACTTAATATAATATCATCTAGGTCTATCCATGTTGTTACAAATGGCAAGATTTCAGTTCTCTTTGATGGCTGAGTAATACTCCATTTATATAAATGTACCACAATTTCTTTATCCAATCATCTATTGATGGGCATTTTGGCTGTTTCCATACCTTGGATGTTGTGAATAGAACTGCAGTAAACATAGGAGTGCATATGTTTTTTCTTATTTTTTGAGGGCAGTGTCACTGACCCTCATATGTGGGACCCGAACCGGGGCCGCTGGCTTCCCAAGCCAGCACTTAACCACCGTGCCACTCCTCCGGCCCGCATATGTTTTTTCAAATTTGTGTTTTGGATTTCTTTGGATAAATACCCAAGAGTGGAATAGCTGGATCATAAGGTAGTTCTATTTTTAACTTTTTGAGGAGCTTCCATACTGTTTTCCATAGCGGCTGCACCAATTTACATTCCCACCAACAGTGCACAAGAGTTTCCTTTTCTCCACATCCTCACCAGCACTTGGTGTTTGTTGATTTATTGGTGATATCCATTCTGACAGGAGTGAGGTGGTATCTCATTGTGGTTTTTATTTTCATTTCTCTGATGATTAGTGACTCTGAGCATATTTTCATATGTCTATTGGCCATCTGTATATCCTCTTTGGAGAAATGTCTATTCAGGTCCACTGCCCATTTTTAAATTGGATTGTTTGGGGTTTTTTTGGTGTTGAGTTGTATGAGTTTTTTAAAATAAATTTTGGTTATTCACTCACTGTCAGATGTATTATTGACATATCCTCTCTCATTCAGTAGGATGTCTTTTTGTTTTGTTGATGGCTTCCTTTGCTGTGCGAAAACTTTTTAATTTGATGTAGCCCCATTTGTTCATGTTTTCTTTCGTTTCCCTTGCCTGAGGAGATAAATCAGTAAAGATATTACTAAAGGTAATATCTGAGAATTTGCTTCCTATGTTTTCTTCTAGGGGTTTTATGATTTCAGGTCTTACATTTAAGTCTGTAATCCATTTTGAGTTTATTCTGGTATAACAATGTGGTCCAGTTTCATTTTTTTTTGCATGTATCTGTCCAGTTTTCCCAGCACCATTTGTTGAATAGATTGTCTTTATGTGCTGAAATAATTTTGATACTTACCCACTTCTCATTGTGGTGACTCCAGTTACAGTTTCTATTACTTACGTCTGCAGTACATCCTGTCACCCTTTGTCTCTCAGGTGTTTTGAAATTATTTCGAGCATGTGTTCTATGCCAGCGAACTATTGTGCCAGGTTCTTCACATGTCATTTAGCATCAATTCTCTTCTAACTTTAAAGTATATACAAATGACTTGGGTATCTTGTTAATGATCCTGATTCTCTTATGGGATTGGCCCTAAGATTCTGCATTGCTAACAAGCTCCCACAAATGTCGATGCTGCTACTCTGTGGACTACACTTTGAGTTGCAAGGATTTAGGAAGCAACTGAGTATTTTTATAAGATGACTAATAAATTTCATGACATTATTTTAAACACTGATTTTTAAAATGAGTACTTTCTGATAATGTGCTTAAATATTGCGAGTTGTTAAATGATACAAAGCAACACATTAATCCAGCGTATAGCGATAGTAAAAGGGATCATAATTTATTTAATAAAAAGGTAGGAAATCCAAGGAGACAAAGATGCACATCTTCACAACCACAACTTAATGATTGTTTAAGGGCATATGCTTTGCAAAACGCCTGCTGTTGATACAAATTGATTCAGTGATTTCCCACCCGTTGCAAAATTACCAGATGTATCTGTCATATTAGAATATGAAAAAGGAAAGCTGTACTTTGAAAAAGTAACCAAATAGATAATTATGGCTTTGTTCTGAAATGGTAATCTCATAATGAAGTGCACTTGGCATAAATTGTTGAAATTATCTAATTTATAACCAAATCTAATCTATCAGACATGATCCAACAATTTTGTTTTATTTGGACAATCCCCTTTTGTTTAAAAACTGAAAAAAAAAATCTAGCAATAAATTTCCCCTTATTTTTTATAGGTAACTATAATTTTAATGTTAAATAGAGTGTCATAAACTAATTTATAGCTGTTTTGTGTTGTTTTCTCCCTATTTATATACAATTAAAATTCATATTTTATTTCATTATTGTAAACATAGATACACACACACACACATTCGTTTGCTTCAACTTAGCTGTTTACCTTTGGTCAGATTTAAGTTTAGCTGGATTACACTATTTTTAGTATAATGTGCTTTTCTATTAAGGTCATACTAATTCATGAAAGCTTGATACATTTTTATCTGTACATTTGTATCTCACTGTTCACTGAAAAAAAACACTCTCAAAGTTAGAGGTATTTTTATATTTCATTATGAAGGGTAGGTGACCCTATTTGTCTGGTTAACTGATTTAGTAACAGGTATACCTACATGAAATGTTTTGAAAATGGTAGTGTGATATTAAATAAAAACTTCAAAATCAGAGCCCCCCCATTGATACATAACAAATGAAATACATTTGTGTTCCATTTTGATAATAATCTCTACTAAACAAAACATAATCATAAACACTATAGCCTAGTGTTTAGCTTCTAATAGAAAAATGTCATGGTCTTTAAAGCCACTATATCAAGTCAACTTTAAATAAAACCTATATAGTTTTATTGTTGTTGTTAAGTCAGATTGCCTGACTAGAATTCTGATTTTATTTGGTTGCTATTTTATATAGGGTAAGTTACTTAACTTTTGTGCTGAGATTTCCACATTTTAAAATTGGAGATAGGATTAAGTAAACTAATTTATGTAAAGCACTTAGTTCAGTGGCTCAGTAAGTGTTCCTAGTATGATTGATTAGAAGTTAGCAAAAACTTTTTAAGTTTAGAAACTATGAATAATTTTTATTCTCTTGTTTACTTTTATTGTCTTATATCTTTAGGTAGTAATTTTTCACATGGAATTTCAAGAGTACTACCTCTTAAGACATGCAGTCGCCCAATCAGAATTGGTTTGTCAAGAAAAGCTAAGCTGAAACGACTTCATCCGTATCTAAAATAAATATGTCACGAGAAGTTAGAGGAAGATATTGGATTTTAATATTTTGAAACATTTCATACCTATTAACCTTTTGTTTCTTTCTTTGGATAAATGCTTTCTTCCAGATTGGGAGTTTTGAACTTTCTGTATTAAAAAGTATTGAGAACGTGTGTGTGTTTGTGTGTATGTGTGTGTATGTGTGTGTGTGTGTGAATTATCTAATTACAGTTAAACATAATATAATATTTTATTGATGTTTTCATGTTATATTAACAGTATGAACATTAAAGGTTTTTGTGATGTTAAAAAACTTGTCAATTTAGTTTTCATAATGTATGTATATATAAAATTGCTTTTGTGGAGAAGATTGATAGCTTTTATAGGTTTCTCAAAAGGATACGTAACTCTTAAGGTAATGAATGACTACGCCAACCCACTTGCTCTATTTTTCAAGAGAAAAAAAATAGAGCTGCAGAGAGGATGGGTAAGTTTTTCGAGATCACAAAATTAGTGTCAGGATTAGGATAAAGGCCCTCTCCTCTGTACCATTCTTTCCCACCTGTCTCTTTGTTCGCTTTCTAGTTTCTATCCCTCCTCCAGCGTCTATTTTTGGGCTCAGAGCAGAATTATGATCATATAGTTAATATTTACTATTAATTTATTTACTCTTAGAACAAATATATTTTAATACTCGTACTATTGTGTTAAGCTCAGTGATAAAATACAGAAGACAGATTAGAAATGTAATATATATATATATATATATATATATATATATATATATATATATATAAAATTTAAAAGCAACCATCAGTAGAACAATACTTTCCAAAATGCTAGACAGAGAAATAAGAATAAAATGGGCTACTTGACAAAAACTAAGGGAAGAAGTAAGCATCAAGAAAACATAAGGCCAACTCCGCTGCAGACTGAGCCGAGATGGCGGCCACTGAGGGGGCCGGGGAGGCTGCGCAGGGCAGCGAGCCTGGCCAGCCCGAGCCACCACTGCCCCAGCCGCACCCCTCGCCGCCCCAGCAGCCGCAGCAGGAAGAAGTGATGGCGGCCGAGGCTGGAGAAGCGGTGGGGTCCCCCCTGGACGACGGGTTCCTGAGCCTGGACTCGCCCACCTGTGTCCTGCGCAGCGACAGAGCAGAACGGGCTGATACAGATGCAGTGCCACAGAACGACGGCCCCAATCCGCTTGTCCAGATCATTTATAGTGAAAAATTTAGGGATGTCTATGATTATTTCCGGGCCGTTCTGCAGCGCGATGAAAGAAGTGAACGAGCTTTTGAACTAACCAGAGATGCTACTGAGTTAAATGCATCCAATTATACAGTGTGGCATTTTCGAAGAGTTCTGTTAAAGTCACTTCAAAAGGATCTACATGAGGAAATGAACTACATCACTGCAATAAAGAAGAGCAGCCCAAAAACTACCAAGTTTGGTATCATAGGCGAGTATTAGTGGAATGGCTAAAAGATCCATTTCAGGAGCTTGAGTTTATTGCCGATATCCTTAATTATGATGCAAACAATTATCATGCCTGGCAACATCGACAGTGGGTTATTCAGGAATTTAAATTTTGGGATAATGAGCTGCAGTATGTAGACTAACTACTTAAAGAGGACGTGAGAAATAACTCTGTTTGAAACCAAAGATACTTCATAATTTCTAATATCACTGGCTACAATGATTGTGCTATATTGGAGAGAGAAGTCCAGTACACTCTCTGGAAATGATCAAACTAGTACCACATAATGAAAATGCATGGAACTATTTGAAAGAGATTTTGCAGGATCGTGGTCTTTCCAATAATCCCAATCTGTTAAATCAATTACTTGATTTACAACCAAGTCACAGTTCTCCCTACCTAATTGCCTTTCTCGTGGATATCTATGAAGATATGCAAGAAAATCAGTGTGACAACAAGGAGGACATTCTTAATAAGGCATTGGAGTTATGGGAAATCTTAGCTAAAGAAAAGGACACTATAAGAAAGGCATATTGGAGATATATTGGAAGATCCCTTCAAAGCAAACACAGCACAGAAAGTGACCCACCAACCAACACCACCTAGAAGAACTTGATGGAGTGCTTTTATTTTTTTAAGAGACTCTAATGCAGGAGTTTAAAACTAGAATGATCATTCCCTTTGCCTGTGGTGTAAAATGTGCACTGCACAGGTATTGCTTTTTAACTAGAACTAAGTATGATGCTCCTTGGGTGCTGCTGCTATTCAGACTAGCTCTATTGTTTTAAAGCAAAGTAATTTGGGGAGAGAGAGAAGAAACAGAAAATCCCATAAAGGAACTTTGGTAGTCTCTAACCCCCTAGCATCAACTCCCCCCTAAATGGTATATGCATCAGGATTTGCAGCATTAATGATTGCAGGTAACTGGTATGTAATGGATATGAGGTAACTTAAATTTCGGTTCAGGAAGCAGGGAATGCAATTGTTATATCAGATCTGCTAAGCCACACTCACAGTATCTTGCTATCACTGTAACCAACTAATGCCAAATGCAGGGAGCCACCCCCCGCGAAGACCAGGGGTTCCCTCGGGTGGGATGGCGTCAGCGACGGGAAAGAAGGATGGAGGGAGACACCGGAAAGAGGTTCACAGGAGCATCACACACACTTTATTGTTAAAGCCTGGCCCCTTTTATAGGGGCTTCTGACCATTACCTCAATTGCAAGTTATGTTGCAAGTTATGTTTCACATGATGAGGATGTTTTTCTCTTTCTCAGAGCTTTTACCTTTTTGTAATTGTATCTTTCCAGGGTACACCAGTTACCATGACTTCCTTACAGGGCATATACTTGAATTTAGTAGCAAAAGGAGTCTCAAACTTTTTCTGTCCTATTAAGAGCTGCATATTTTTGCAATAGAGGGGAACATCTGTTTCTCAGTCAGAGCTTCAGTTTTTGTTGCTACAGCAATGTACAAAGCAAAGAGTTAAAACAAGGTTGTTAATTAAAATACCTTATGGTCACCTTGGTCTCCTGGACTCCAAGGAAACCTTTCACAGCTGCATAGGCCAAGGGGCTTGAGTCCCCAATATCTCAGTTCAGGGGTCCCCTCAGGCTGTAGCCTGTTTTACCGAGTTTCCTTTTCTTTAGGAAATCTTGCCCCGTCATTGACTTACACAGCCAGCTATCATCAGGGTACCCCAGGAACTTGTCACAAATGCAGTGAGTATATTGTCTCCTATAGGAGGAAAGGCACATGGGTTCATAGAGACAGGAGATATTACATGACCAACCACAAGGCAGCATCCCAGACATCCAGTGCTGAGTGTGGATCTTTATTTCAATGTGGCCTTGTCAGACGCCGGGATGCTGTCGGCCCCCGGCAGCCAAAAGAATGGTTCTGTAATAAAATTATAGATGTATCCTAAAAAAAAAAAAAGAAAAGAAAAAAGAAAACATAAAAAACACAACACATATAATAAAAGGAAGACTCAATATATCAATTAACAAAATAAATATGATTGGATCAAATTATCCTATTACAAGCCAAGGTTCTCAGATACACTAAAAACCATCTCAAATTCAGCTCTATTCATGAATTTCCATCTCCTACCATGTACTTTGTAACTTCAATGTCCTATCCTAATTTCATTCTGCTCCCCTCCCAGCTCATCACCTTTTCACACTATTGTTTACACCTTGCAAGAAAGAATGCAAGTCCTTGAAGGCAGGATTCTTGCCCCTCCCCCCACTATACCTCAAGACCTAGAATAGTTCCTGTCTCTTGTGTACCCATAAAATATTTGAGTAAATGAATGAATAATTTTCTACATCTGTTTGTAATTGCTGCCTTTTTGAATTCTTAATATCTTTATGACGTTGGGCAAATCCTCAGATCTAAAGAGGATACTACTATCTCATGGGATAATTGTGAGGATTAAATGAGCTATTAATAATATATGTTATATATTTATAATATCTCTGATACATAGTAACTGCTCAACAATGAATAATAATTCACTGATACAAAGTATCTACTCAGTAATTTATAAGTTTTTAGAATGTTTTCACTTTTTCTTGAATTTTTTCCCCCCAGATCCTGAATTCAGTTATTTTTAGGAATGTACCTATTCCTCGGTGTCTTATGAAGATATGCTTTTTATTTTTTATTTTTTGCAATGGTCCTCATCTTCCTCTTCCTTCTTTTTGTAATTTATTATTATAAATCCCAAACTGTATTTTTCTTATATCTTTTATACAAGGCAAATCTTAACACAATTAAAGTCATAAACCTTGGTGCTTTTCCCTGTCCTATGTCGCTGTGTGTAAACATTTAATTCTGTGCTTATATCTATTTCTTGAGGGCAAATTTATGTGCTTCCTGTCTTATTCCAAATCTTTAGGAAGTAGATGCTGTCATCTTCTCTGACAAATAACATATAAACTTACAACTACTATTGGTTCTTTCATACTCTGAACTTTGTGGTAAGTTTAAACCCCTAACCCCTAGCAGTAGTTACTGCTTAGAGTGGTTTTCCATGCTACTACCCCATTACTGCTTTCATATAGAGCTTTCTTTGTAAAAAATTTGGAAAAATTTTATATCTCTCCCAATGTAAAACTTGTTCATGTTAGTGTCATTATTCGAGCACCCCTCCCCTAACACGCATATATACACACAAACAGACATGACCTCGCTGCCTTGTTCTATGAGTTCTTGTTTCTGAAATTAGAAAATTGGAGACCAGGAGGGAGGTAACATTGTAGCATTTCTGTTTTTGTGTCTTCATAACCAGGCTTGGAGAGGCTGCACTGGGGGATGTGGCCGGATACATTTGGAATCTAAACCCATCCTCCCTCTACCTTGTTCTTTTTATCTTTGTTCTCAAAATGTAAAAGTTGAAGGCTTTCAGATCAGAAGAAAAATATTCAAAGGATGAAAAGTCACTTCAAAAAAATACTTGCTTTTATTCAACCTGAGAATAAATCTCTGTGTTACTGCAGGTTAAAGTAACAAGCATTTGGGTGCGTAACAGTGAACATGAGAAGAGAAGCAGAGCCTGACATTAAATCAATTTGAAAAAGTTATGTTGATAGTGCCTTAAGTATGCAAACCTTTGAGTTGATATTATCTGTTAAACCTTATTTAGTTAAGCAAAGTGGAAATCAAAATATGTAGTGAGGTTGATCTTTAGCTCCCTCTAAATTGTCATATATTTGATCCCACATATGAGGGCCAGTGACACTGCCCTCAAAAATAAATAAATAAATAAATAAATAAATAAATAAATAAATAAATAAATAAATAAAATTGTCATATAAGAGAATGTTTATAATGTCAGCGATCATTTTGGAAAGCGCAGATTACACATTTACATAAACATATAATAATTTCTGGCAGAGTTTTTACTACTAAAAATTATCTTTTGAGCTTAGGGACGAGAATATAAAGATATCAGTAGGGTTCTAAATTGTATTTTACCCACTTTTTGTAAAATATATCGTTGTTTGCAACTATCCTTGCCAAATATTTCTATTTCATTTTTTTCTTTTAAAACACAGGCACATCCTATAACAGCAAATTCAGAAGAAATAGTCATTAAACTATTGCACCTATCCAGGCTATGGGCAAAACAAACAAACAAACAAACAAAAACCCCCAGGATTTTAAAAAGTCTCTATAATTATAATGTTTCTATAATTTTATAAATTTCATAATTTTGGAGAACATGTAATCTTGCATTGGTATGATACAAATGTTACAATTGTTGAAACAATACTGACATGTTATTGTTAACTGAAGATCATAGTTTATATTAGAATTCATTCTTTGAATTTTGTCAAATGCGTAATGTCATGTAGCCACTGTTACAGTATTATACAGAATAGTTTCAGTGCTCTAAAAATCCCCTATGCTTCACCTATTCACCCTTCCACTCCCACCCCAACCCCAAAACATGACAATCACTGATCTTTTCATGGTATTTATTGTTTTGCCTTTTACAGAATGTCATATAGTTGGAATCATACAGTATTTATTTGCAGATTGGCTTGTGTCACTTAATAATATGCAGTTTAGATTCCTATAATCTTAACTTTTCTAGTTAGGGATCTTCTAGTAGAAGACTTAAATCCTAAATGTGTTAGGCCTTCACCTTCTATCATTATATCTTCTTTTATAGAAAAAGACAATAATTCTAGTTCATTTTGAATTATGGCTGTGTCTGCTTATCAACTTTTGAAAGTTTTTCTCATGGATTTTCCTAATGGGGATTCTTCAAAGGAACTTTACTGTCAACATTGGCAAAAGCTTCCTTTGAACATAGGCATTTTGAAGCCGTGATAAAATGGCTCCAAAGGAGGTTTTATCTTCTATTTTGTTAGCAAGAGCTGCACTTAGGAGCCAAAATGCACGACAGACTCAATGGTCAATATTAAGAAGGTGCTGTGAAAGCCTATGCTAGGCTTGGAAAATTTCCAGTAAGTGGAAATCAAAAGTACTAACCAATATAAGGGGATATTGTAATGTGTTACCTTTCTGATGCCTTGTATAATGAATGCCCTATGATATTCTGCATGGACATCAGAATCCTATTAGTAATTTTAGTTCTATGACTACATGAATGATAATAACCATCAAGTGTTTATTCAGACTCGGTAAATGTCTAGCAGTTTGCCAGGTACTGGGATATGCATATATATTTGTCAAATTTAGTTAACAAAAATTAAGAGACAAAATCCATTGAACAACTAAAAGTGGAGCTAGATTTGAGATTTCATTCTGACTCTTTCTGCTTGACCTTGAATTTGCCATGTAGCCTCATTTGGCTTTCAGATGATTCTTCATTTGGCTTATTGTAATCACTAAAATATCTCTGCTATTCTGCAAATGAAATACCTTGTGGGGGGTTACTAATTGGAAATAAAAGAAGGAATGCCAAGAGGGAAAAACAATATAACAAAGAATATGCAAGTTTTTAGGTATTTTTGCAACTTTTATTTATTATTAAAGGATAATGAAAAGCAAGAATAATAAAGATTAGGGTAGTTATTATCATTGTTTGTCTTTCATGTTTTTTAAATAGACAGTATATGATGTGTTTCCTAACTTATTAATTTATTCATTTATTTCTGCCCTCATCAAACATTTATTGAGGGCATATCGTAAGTCTGGAACTGAACAAATGACCTCATTTCCATAAATTCTCTTATTTATAAAAGTCACATCATATTACTTGTAATTCTTTCTATACAGTAGCCATCCTTTTAAGGGAACGTATCCATGAAATGGTTTGGCTTGTCTAACTTACAAGGAACTGTTTCTTAAATTATTCCTACTTTATATCAATAATAGGAATGAACCATAGAAATGGTTGCTTGGATTTTCTGAAGTCTGTTATGAGCACAATCATATGGATATGACCTATTTTTCAAATCTGGAGCAAAAAAGCTTTAATGTTTGTGATTTTGGCACTTGGGGAGTAGAGTAGGTATTATTTGATTGATTTTTATGGGGTTAACATTAGAGATAATATACATGAAATGTGTATCACAATTTCTGGTACATTACAAGTATGTAATTAATAGCTATTATTATTAATATTTAAAAAAGAGCTTTCTCATCCCTTATAGGTACAAATAAAAAGATGACCAATAAGGGTTCCTGCTTTAAGGGATCCTACTTATGAAGCATGGGCTGAGAAATATTTACTTCTATGCTTTGAAGTTGACTATATATTTTGAATATTTACTTTTAAGAACACTTTATTAATGCACAATAAAAATATTATACATGTTTGGACTAATCTATTTAAATATGTGTAACATAGTGTGCCAAGTCCCATGGAAGTCCTTTCACTATAAACAAATTATTAAAAAAAAAACAAAAACATACAGCATTTTTTTTTTTTCCAGCAGTTTTTTTTTTCAGGGCAGTGTCACTGGCCCTCACATGTGGGACCCAAAACGGGGCTGCTGGCTTCCCAAGCCAGCACTTACCCACCGCGCCACTCGGCCGGCCCCATACAGCCATTTTTTGTAGTAATATGTATATAATACAAACTTACCATTTTAATCATTTTTAGGTATACAGTTCAGTCGCATTTAGTACATTCACACTGTTGTATATAGCAATTTTGAATTTTTTAAAAAATATATGTTTTGTTCAGTTTTCCTTCTTTATCACAAGAGTAACATCATAAACCCCTAACAACAGAAGGGAGAAAGCTCTCACTTTTGCAACGCTTTCTAGTTTTTGACTCAAAACTGATATTGTGGTAGAATTCTTAGCTATGGCTAACACATTCCTATGTGTCTTTAACAACTGTTTGGGGATTTGTTAGAACTTGCATGTAAATTTCCTATGCTTAACAGTTCTTTCTTTTTTTTTTTTTTTACAAAGTCAGTACATTCAGGAGAAAAGTTTTAAATTGGGATAGAATAATAAAAGTAGCTAAGATTATACTTGAAATTAAATTTATAAAATAATTTGTAATTTTTAGGCGTAGAAAAATACTGTAAATTGTTAAATTAAAAAATACATAAAATAGGGCTGGCCGAGTGGTGCGGTGGTTAAGTGCTGGCTTGGGAAGCCAGCGGCCCCGGTTCGGATCCCACATATGAGGGCCAGTGACACTGCCCTCAAAAAAAAAAAATACATAAAATATTGCTAGATTAAAATAGGTAAAATATTATTCAGTTGAATAGATAGATATTCCTTGAGGTTTTGATATATTATGTGAAACACTTGGTAAGTACTGTGGGCATTAACAAAGATACACACAAGATATGAATTTTTAATCTAATTGAAGGGAAAAACATTGACAGATAATCTAGAACAGAGTGAACAATCTGAGTGCGATGGAGGAGCAGACATTTGAAAGATTGATTCTAGCTGGAGAAGGAGGATTTATAGGACACATGTAGAACTTAAGCTAAATCTTAAGATTTTTAATAATTATGGATTAGGGTAGGGCAGAGGAAATTCTATTCAGAACACCATGAAGATGAGTAATTTAATTTAGCTGGAGGTTTATCAATATGTTAATGATATTTTTTTTGTTTATTATTTTCATATAAAATCATGGGGAATTATAATCAATTTAAAATATATTGAAGGACTTAATTCTCTCCTTATAATGAAAAGTTATTTAATATTTTCAAGTACCTTTTAATTTTGAAAATTTGATTTGTTTTCAATAAATCAGAAGAGGCCAGCCGAGTGGCGCAGTGGTTAAGTACTGGCTTGGGACGCCAGCGGCCCCGGTTGGGATCCACATATGAGGGCCAGTGACACTGCTCTCAATAAATAAATAAATAAATAGATAAATCAGAAGACTAAAAGAGGCTTTCTAAGATAGGGAGCAGTATACCAGAATACCAGAATTTAGAACAAATTAATTTTTAGTGCTTTACATATTACAGCCCTAATAAAAAGTAATTAATGCTCTTATTTCTAGTGATAGATATGTCTTTGGTCTTTCTCTGAACCTATGCTGAGGGTAATTCAAAAGTCAAGCATATTATTCAAGCTTCCTTCTTTGCTTTCTATTTGTTCTCTTCTTTTTATGCTGATTCAGTTTCTTCAAAGGTTTTATCTTTTTTTTTATGTCACGTTCTCCCTTTCCCAAATAATATTCCATTTCTAAAATACCCAAAACTACCATCTGCTTTCACATCTACTTTTATAATGATCCTGATGGAAACTGGAATAAAAATTTTACGACTGAAAAGGACCTCATGATCACTACTTCCATAATAGTGTAAGATGCATTACCCTCAACTGATATACACTTTACTGGGCTGTCTCCCTTACTAAATTATGAGGTCATTGATAGTAAGGATGTAACTTTTATCTCTTAATTACCTTCCCTCTCAGTAGTCAATAATTATTTGAGAAAAGCAGGATGAATATTTATTTCAGACATCTCGCTTTAGGGTATCTTTTTATCCTTTCTGTCCTATCATAAGAACTCAGAAAACTTTATCTCTTAAACTATTCCTAATTTCCTTTCCATTATGCTTGTTTGAAGAATAGTAGCTGGTTTATCATTATCATCCTTATGTGTATTAGTATAATTTTCAAAAGTTTAGAGAGCTGTCTGTATTTTGCCTCATTAAATCCTCTCGCTAATCCATTGTTATCCCCATTTTCAGATAGTGAAATTAATATTTAGATTGAGTGACCTTTTCAAGTAAGCTGATTATAAGACTAAATCCTAACACAATACTTGGTGCATAATAAATGCTTGTTGAATTGAAATGGGGGCTAATGCTCTTCCCATTAACTTCATAACTGCTACCTGCTTTTTTTTTTTTCCCTTTACTTTTTTCCTTCCCTTTTTTCCCCCTGCTTTCCTTTTTACTGAGTGCTATTGTATGCAAGTCATCAGGCTAAAATTCTGGATGCACTAGGAATATAAAACTGGTTGCTTTCATGAGCTTGATAACCTAGTTGGGGAGACACAGGAGTCATATATTTGAAAAGTTAAATACAGATAAAGTTAATTCTCTTCTTAAATCTAACAGATAAGTAGAAGAAAGAAATCCCTCCCAACCCCCCCCAAAATAGAGATATTTTCTATTCATAGAGCATAGCATCTTAATTAATCAATGGTTTCAGTCTTTTTGTCCTTCACTTCTGCTTTGTGGGATCATTTCCCAAATAAACTGCTTGCATGTAGGCATTTTTCCTAGATTCTGCTTTCTAAAACACTGGTGGTGATACTTCTCATCCAAGAGATAGGGGAATAAAGGCTCAGAAAGGTGAGAAAATTTGTTAAAGGTCACATAGTGCTAAAGCTGACTAGAAACAATATGTCCTGACACTTTTTCAGTGCTCTTGTTACCATATTATAATTTCTTTGCACATTATAGTTTGGCTCAGCTTATCAATGCTATTTATGGGCCAACTGTTTTGGTTATTATTAGGGAATGTTAAATATGACAGGGAGGCATATGCTAATAAAATGTGTGGGTTTCTAGAATGCCAGCAAAAACTGTTTATGCCATGGTTTAAAAATTATTTAAAGAATTTTAGGTATTCTACCATCTGGAATGTCTACAAAAATATAAAACTATATCTCAAGTTTACATGATACTTAACTATACTTATACATATAATTGCACCAAATCTCTATGTTATTCAATATTTCACAAAATCTGAAGATCATTTTAAGACCTAAAAAGACCATTGACTCTGGCAAAAATAAAATCACATTTATTAGAGCTCAAAACTGTTGATCAAACGTGTTGTAAATAAAGGATTTGGAAGTATCTAAAGGCATCTATAATAAATCTGAAAAATTATGAGTAAGCTGAAATATCCTGCTGCTTTATGTGGTGTTTACCTTGGCCTATCTCTAGTATTACATATTCCAGAAGTTGGAACGAGCAAGGTGTTCTGTATAGACAGATCTTCTGTTTCAATCTAATTTGCAGTCGCTCTTAACGAATTATAAACTCATGCCAACTGGAAGTTGATGGATTAATCCATGTTAATATTTGTGAAAATGTATGTGAACACAGTAAGTGAGTCATCCTAGAATCTGGATTATCTTGCTCAATAACAGAAATATCAGCAGGGTTTCTGTAACTGTGAGCTCAGAAAAGCATTAAGCTTCAGCTTACCTACCTAAGAAAAAACTGGACGTACCCACATGGTGCTGGATCAGGACAGATTTCCTATCAAAGTGGTGGTTCTCAGGGGAAACAGGAAAATAGAGGTGGTTTTGCAGACAGACAATAGGGTAAGACAATAGGGTAAGACAATGGAACACGGGGACCAAATTGCTATGCTAGAAAGTATTCACGCCTTCCAACCCAAACAAGCAAAACAGAAGCAGTTGATTAAAAAACAAAAACAAAACAGGCTTAAAAAGGCTTTGCAAATTGAGGATTACATTTCAGGAAAGTTGAAGGGATGCTACTGGCTAAGTTGGAAACTTGCCTCAGAAAGAGGTTTTCTTGGTGGTGCTGGCCCACTCATTATCTCCAGGCTCCTTATCTTGTCCTTAAGGACCACCTAATATGTGACAAAGGTTTGTGTGTCATGTAAAATAACTCGGACTGTATCTCAAGAATACTGACTAGACAAAGGCATTATTAAAACAGGGGAATGAGGGCTGGCCGCGCGGTGGTTAAGCACTGGCTTGGGAAGCCAGCGGCCCCGGTTTGATCCCACATAAGAGGGCCAGTGACACTGCCCTCAATAAAATAAAATAAAATAAAACAAAATAAAATAAAACAGGGGAATGACTTCAGATATTTATTTTACCAATGAGCAGGAGTTAGGGGAAACTGGTGGCAAGAAACTAATGCTATTGATATAATATAATAAAGAGATGATGGGAGATTTCACTTAGAAAGTATAAGTGGGAGTGGTGAACACACATTCAAATTGGGAGTCAGAGGAAATTACTTCACCTGTTGATTGACGGAATATAACATACTTTCATATATATATTTTGTGTGAGTTCTTTCCAGCATTGTTGGCTTTTCTTCAGAAATATATTGTGCTTTTAACATTTATTAACATTCATTCATTCATTCAATCATCTATACTTAGATATTTATGGTACATCAAACATGCTAGATTCTATGCTCAGCCAGGGGAAATAAATATAAAGATTACATGAAAACTATACTGAGTGTGGTCACAGATACAAACCTTGATTATTGTGTTAGAGGATGTTTTAATCTATTGAAGGGAGTCTAACCTTTCTTTATAATATGGTTATATTATTTGCTTCATAGAGAAAAATAAGTATTAAATAAAAAGCCAAGAGATGCATTTTCTATTTTTGCAACATTTCTGAATCATCTTAGATAATTCACTTCTCTGTCAGTCTCTAAATTTATAAAATAAGGCACTTGCAACTTCAAAATATTGTGAGCTGCTCAGCATCATCAGTTATTAGGGAAATGTGAATCAAACCACAAAGAGATACCTTTTCACACCCACCTGAAGACAAATGTTAGTGAGGATGTGGAATGGATAAACCTTCATACATTGCCAGTGGGAATGTAAAATAGTGCCGCCACTTTGGAAAGTAGTTTGGCAGTTTCTTGAAAATTTAAACATAAGACTACCATATAATCCAGCAATCCCACTCTAGGTATTTACTCAACAGAAATGAAAACATATCCACACAAAGACTGGTGAGCGAATGTTTATAGCACTATTCCTATAGCCCAAAACTGGAAACAATTTCAATGACCATCAACTTGTGAATGGGTAGACAAAATGTGGTACATTCATATAGTGCAATACTATTTTGCATTAAAAAGAAACAAACTACTGACATATGCTGCTTCATGAATGAACCTCAAAAACATTATGTAAAATGAAAGCATCCAGACACATGTTATATGATTCCACTTATATGACATGCCCAGAAAAGGCACATTTAGAGAGACCAAGTAGATTAGTGGCTGTTTGAGCCTAGGGGTAGGGTAAAAGTTTAAATGGGAATGAGGGATCTTACAGGGGGGATGAAAATGTTCTAAAAGTGACTTACGATCATGGTTGTATCACTTGGTAAAGTTATTAAGAAGCATTGACTTGTAAACTCAAAATGGGTGAATTGTATGATTTGTAAAATATACTTCAGTGAAGTTGTTTCAAATATGCTATGAGCTGTAGGGAATATTCTCTGATTCCAGTATTCTTTGAGAGACATGCAGCTAAGAAACATAGTATGGCCAGAGTCAACACATTTTCTGAATGTGATTTCTATATTCTTGCATAAAACTGTTGCTGAAGACTTTATAATACTGTTTCTTCACGGCTTCTCATAATATGATTTGATCTGTTTTGTCTCTGACTTTAATACAAGCATTTGCCCATGTTTTCTTTTGTTTTCCCCGAAGGAGAATGGGTTTGCTTGGTGCACTCTAAGGGGGATGGCTCTACCATGAGCTTCAAGCCATTGTACTAAAGCTGGATGCTTGAATGACTAGCTAAAGAAATGCAAATACACAGAGTTAACACCCTCAGAGTCACCCAGGAATTTGTGCAAAGTGTCTTTAGACATTATTCTTTATAAACTAATTCATAGTTCATAGACGTGTTTTCATTTTTATTCTGTTTGCCAGCCATATTTTTCCTTTAATGTTTTTCATTAATTTCTCTTCATGCATTAAAAGAATGACATGCTAATACTTCTTTTCTAAGTGTTTTTGTTCTTGTTTTATTTTATTTTATCTTCCAATCTATCTGTCCTTTTTTGGATATCCTGTCCATTTTAGAATTCTTGATTTCTTCTTTTTGGCAATGGTATGTGATGATGAAAATCCTTTGAAAATGTAAATTCTAGTAAGGAAAAATATAATGAAGAGAAATAGAGTCTCTGGAAATCAATTTGCTTTTCTTTCTCACGTGTTTATTGATAGATCAGTCAAGGGAAATCACAATGCTGCAAAGATTTTAGCAAATCACTCCTTGAATGCATTTCCTATAATTCTCAGTAAATACTAGTAACCTTCCACCATCCCACCACTTTCCCTTCCCTCTGCTCATAGTAGCATAACTGCTGAGCTTCCATACTAAGGTCCAATTAGTAAAATAAATGCAGAAAATTTCGATTCACGAAGTCATATAGAATTTACTTGCTATATATACAACCTGGTGCTTGGCTGTCTTTTCATATTTGATCTGAGTAAAGACCAAATTCCATCTGGAGTTTATAAAACATCTTTCACTTGTCATTTTCAACCAGATTTTTCTGCATGTGTCTACTAGATGGTTTGAAAGCTGTAAGGAGGGATAAAATGGTGTGAAAGAATTCCAAGGTGGTATGTAGCTTTCTCCACTGTAAGGTTTTTATTATTAAAATCACCAAAGTTTATCATCAAAATTACCAAATGGATTTTCCATAAAGAAGGAATCGCATGATTTTTATTAATAGTAATATATTCAATTTCCTCACTAACAGAATAAGCCCAAAGTTTTTAGTATGACAATTATGTCCCTCCATCACTGACTGTGAGACCTCTGTTTCATCATTATGTATTTTTCAACTTTATTATTTGCAAACTGTGTTTTATATTCTCATCTAATCTCACAACTTCCCATTACCCATCTATTAAGTTGTGAGGGCAGTGATTCAAATATGGTCTCTGTGATTCAAAAATCTTGTTCTCTTTCCACAATAGAATGCTTTTTCTCTTTTGTGCTTTTTCTGATGTATACTCTGTACCTTCCCATATCTATGCTTTCCGCCTCCCACCCCACAATATTCCCTCTGTTTGGAGCTCCTTTTACCTTGCCTATTGTTCTATTTATCTTTCATGGCTCAAATGATACCGTTCCAATAAAATCTTTTTTGATACTTCCAGCTGGAATTTTAATTCCTTTCCCTGTACTCCCAAAGTACCGTGGACCTTTATTATAGCACAATATCCGTTGGTTCTATTAGAGTTAATTGTTATGGCAGAGACAATGATTTATTCCTGTAAATATCCGTTTTCTTTAATAATGTATAGAACTCCCAATTTTCAGCTGGGCACATGACTGTCTGAAATAAAGTAATATTCTTAGCTACTCTTGTAGCTAGAAATGGCTGTATGACTAAGTTGTGGTTATTGGGATACAAATGGATGTGTCATACCATGTGCATTAAAGGGACTCTTAATGGGAGGCTGCCTGTCTTCCCTCCTTTCCATGGCTGCAATGTGCTCGTCACCTCTCAAATTCAGACCTCCATGTTAGCCCATGAATGAGGAGTTGTATCCTGAGAAACAGGAGCAACAAGACAGAAGCTCAGATCTGTGATAAATTTCCAACTACCTAACCAGTTCTCTTCTACTACTAGATTTCTTTTATGTGTGAAATTTCTATTTCTTCAATCCACTGTTATTTTAGAGTTTCTATTATTTGAAACTGAATGTGATTTTATTTGATTTAATTCTTATCATTCCTAGACAACCTCTCTTCTCTACCCAAACCTGTCTTCCTCTCCTTCCTATCATGATCAAGAACTGCTTGCAATTAGGAGCCATGTTTTATTCATTTTCCACATTTGAATAAACATATGTTAGAGGGCTAGACATTCATGCATTTATTCAACAAATACATTAGCATACGTGTATGGCAGGCACTATGTTAGGTAGAAACAATTCAGTCATAGATGCCTATCTTGATAGAGTTCAAAACCAATGGGGGGAGAAACTCTGAATAAGCTATGTTAACAGTGAATCTCAACATTTGCTCCACACTGTATTTCCCTGGGCAATTTTAAAAGCTCCTGAGAGCCATGTCATTCCCCTACTCCCTACCTCTTAAACCAGAATCTCAGGGCATGGGGCCTGGGCATTTCTGTTTTAGAAACTTCCCATGTAATTTTAATGTATACTGAAGGTAGAGACCCACTGAATTAAACCAACAGGAAGGCATAGCAATGACTTTGACTTTATTACTAAAAACTACCATGTGAGAACTATATTATTATAGTTTCCTATCACTTTCATAACAAATGACCACAAATTGCGTGGCTTAAAACAACAGAAAAATATTTCCTCATAGTTTTGAAGGTGTAGGAATGGTCACGTTCCCACTGGAGGTTCTAAAGTAGAATCCTTCCTTGTTTCTTCCAGCTTCTGGTGGTTTGAGGAGTCCCTTGGTATCCTGGGCTTGTGGCCACATCACTTCAATCTTTGCGTTCATCTTTACATCTGCCTATCAGTGTCCTCTTTCTCTTATAAGGACATTGTCTAGAATGATCTCTTCACGTCAAGATTCTTAACATAAGCCTGCAAAGGCCTTTTTTCCAAACAAGGTAACATTCATAGATTCCAGGAATTAGGGCATCGATATGTATTTTTGGTGGCCACCATTCAACCCACTTGGAGAGCTGACTGTGTATCAGGCACCAAAATAGCTTTTATGTAAACCTGTTAATGCTGGATAATGGTTACAAAGAGTTCTACTCTTTCTACTTTCGTATATATTGGAATTTTCATTATAAAAAGTGTATTTAAAAAGAAAAGATATGGCTTCAAGGTGTTTATTATTATTTAATCCTAATGCTAGATTCATGAGATAATACTATCCACATTTCACAGATGTAAAAATACAAACTACTTAACTTTGTACTAAACAAAAAAATTATTAAAAATATAACTAACAAACAATATTATGTAAGTTTCAGGGGTACATCGTAATTGTTCAAAATTTATAGACCTAAGGAAGTGATCACCATGATAAACCCAGCATATGTTACATCTCTATGGCTTATTTGTTTTATACCTGGAAATTTGGACCTCTTATTCCCTTTCAGCTTTTCCCCCTTTATAATTTTTTAATGACAGTTGACATAAGATATTATTTTATATTAATTTCAAGTGTACAGCATAGTGGTTAGACATTTATATAATCTAAGAAGTGAGGGGCCAGCTGAGTTGCTCAGTTGGTTAAGAGTGTGAGCTCTGAGTGACAGGGTCTCTGGTTTGATTCCCACATGGGCCAGTGAGCTGTGCCTGAGCTGAGCTGCTGCTGAGCTGCCAACAGGTGGCAGAATGGGTCAGCTGGTGAGAGCACGTGCTCCTAACAACAAGGTTGCTGGTTCTACTCCCACATGGGATGGTGGGCTATGCCCACCCGCAACTAAGACTGAACTCTGCCCTTTGAGCTGACTGACAGGTGGCCAGATGGCAACTGGACTTGGAGCTGAGCTAGCTATGCCCTCCACAACTAAGATTGAAGGACAACAACTTGGCTGTTCCCCTTCCTCAGCTCCCCAGTAAAATCTTGAAAAAAAAAAAAAGAAGAAGTGATTTCCCTGACTAGTCTAGTACTCATCTGGTACTATAGTTATTACCATATCATTTATAGTATTCCTTATGCTGTACTTTATATCCCTATGACTTATTTTGTAATTACCAATTTGTACTTCATCATCACTTCACCTTCTTCACCCAATCACCTCCCATCTAGCACACCAATAAATCTAGTATCCATATGACACCATACATAGTTATTACAATACTATCGACTATATTCCTTATGCTGTACCCTACACCCCTATGACCACCTTGCAACAACCAATCTGTACTTCTCAATCCCTTTCCCTTTTTAAATTCACACCCCCAACTCCTCCTCCCATCTGGCAACCATCAAAATGTTCCCTGTATCTATGAGTTTGTTTCTGACTGGTTTGTTTTGTTTTTTAGATTCCACAAATAAGCAAAATCATATTGCATCTGTCTTTCTCTGTCTGACATACTGTGCTCAGCACAATACCCTCCAGGTCCATCTATGCTGCCACAGATGGCAGGAACCCATTTTGTTCCATGGCTGAGCAATATTCCATTGTATATATGTACCATCTCCTCTTTACCTATTCATCCATCAACAGGCACCCAGGCTGCCTCCACATCTTTGCCATTGTAAATAATGATGCAATGAACATATAGATGTACATGGCCTCTCAAAGTAGGGATCTAGGTTTCTTTGGACAAACACCCAGAAGTGGGACCACTGGGTCTTTTTCTTTGTCTCCTGTTATAGCCCACATTTTAAAATATATTTTGTCTGGTATAAATATGGCTACCTCAGGTTTTCCCTTCTTTTTTCCATTTTCATGAAATGTCTTTTTCCATCTCTTCACTTTTCATTTCTGTGTGTGTGTATTTCAGTCTGAAGTGATTCACTTGTAGGCAGTATATGTAAGGGTTTTGTTTTCTTATCCATTCTGCCTTCCTATGTTTTTTGATTTGAGTAACCAATCCATTTACATTGAAAGTAATTGTTGATAGATATGTAGGCGTTGCCATTGTATTATTCATAATTTGGATCCCCCCCCACCCCTGTCTTAAAGAAGACTCTCCAACATTCCCTGCAATACTGGCTCAGTGGTGATGAACTCCCTTAGCACTTTCCCATCTGGGAAGTTCTTTATCTGTCCCTCTGTTTTAAATGGCAGCCTTGCTGGGTAGAGTAGTACTGGTTGTAGATCCCCGCCCCCTATTACTCTGACTATTTCCTGCCAGTCCCCTCCAGCCTGCAAAGTTTCTAGCTTTCTGATTGGGTGTTTTCTGCTATCTTGTTTTACAAATTGCTTATTTGATCCTCTGCTTCATCTACTCTGCTGGTGATTCCTTCTAGTGCATTCTTCATTTCAGTTATTGTATTCTTCACTTCTGACTGGCTCCTTTTTTATGGTTTCTATGTCCTTTTTTATGCTTACTATATCTTTGTCGAAGTTCTTACTGAGTCCCTTGAGCAGCCTTATAACTATTGTTTTGAATTCTGTCTCTGGTAGGTTGCTTGTCTTCATTTGGTTTAGTTCTTTTTCTGGAGTTTTCCTCTGTTCTTTTATTTGGGATGTATTTCTTTATTTCCTTATTTTGGCTGCTTCTCTGTTTGTTTCTATGTACATATTAGGTAGATCTGTTACATCTCCCAGTCTTGCCTGGAGGCCTTATGGTAGTAGGTGCTTTGTTGGGGCCCTGGTACAGTCTCTCTGATCATCTGCTCTGGGTGCTCTAGGAGTGTCCCTGTGTGGATTGTGTGTACCTTCCTGTTATAGTTGAGCCTTGATTGCTATGGGCACATCAGTGAGTGGGATGGACCCTCAGGCTGATTAGCTGTGGGGTTTGGCCTTGTCCACAGCTTATAGGCTACTATGCAGGGGTTTACCCTAATGAGTGTGATTTGCCCCAGCTGGTTCTGGTGCCTGTTGAGACCATTTTTTCTGTATGCCTCTTGTGGGGCTGAGCAGAGCTCTGCTGTGGTCTGAAGCCAGCCTCCAGGTATGTTGGTTCTGGGCCTCCTGGAAGGGGCTCTGGTGCAGACCCAGGTCACCCAGTGCCTGTGACCAGCCAGGAACCACCTGGTAGGAGCTACAAAGCTATCTGTGATTTTTTGCTGCCTGTGCCTAGAGGCACGTGGGAGAGGCCACGCTGTGAACCAAGGATGTCTGCCTCCAGTACCAAGCTTGGGGTAGCTCCACGAAAAGCCAAAACACCCCAAAGCCTACTGTCACCTGCTGGCTCCCTTAAAGTTCAGTCACTGCTAAAGCCTCGTGGAATGTGAGTTGGGTGAGGGAGAGTCTCAGAGTCACTAGAGTGGGAAGAGTTTTGTTGAGCAGGTTACTGTAGATTCTGTTTTGGTGCCAGTGCTGAGCCTGGAGCTACTCAGCAAAAGCCTCAGAGCACATGGAAGCCAGTTGCCACCCACCTGGGGCCTGTAGACTCCAATAGTTTTCCAAGGAAGAGTGCAATGTGGGCGGGGCTGGCTGCTCAGGGAGAAAGTGCCTCAGGTGTTGTGTGAGTTGGGTGGGGTAGAGTTCCTGTGAATCAGCAGGGTGGAATCCTGGAGCTCCGGAGACCAATCAGTTTCAGATTTGACAGTAAGGGCTCAACACATTAAAGATGGTGACCACCTGCCAGCTACATGGGTGTAGGGCCTCTCACAGGGAAAGTGCCAGCTGTCCTGTAGCCCTGGCCTTGAAGCCACATAACTCAGTCTGCTCCCCATATGCTTCTGACGCCTCTCTTCTCCCGAGTCATGGTACCTGTGCTGGAGCCCAAGGTGTGTGACTGCGAGTGAGTCTGTGCGCCAGCCCTTTAAGAGGACTCCTGGGCTTTCTGCAGCCTTCCGTCCCACCTGGATGATTGGATTCCCCACTGTCTTTCATTGTCGGATGTTGTGGGGATTTCTTTTCCCAACACCCGTACTCTGGCCTGGGGAGCCTAAAGTGGGCCTGGGGTCCTTCGCTCCTCTGGGGGTGGAGTGGGTGGGACCTCCGTGGCTGAGATATCCCTCCTTATTTTCAACCACCACATGGAGGTTTGGGACCAGTTAGTTGATGCGTCCACCCTCTTACCAGTCTTGATGTGGCTTCTTCTTTATATCCTTAGTTATAAAACTTCTATTCAGCCAGAACTGTAGATGGTTCTCCAGGTTGATGGTTCTAAAATTTAGTTGTAATTTTAATGTGTTCATGGAAGGATGCAGGCAGTGTTTATCTACTCGGCCATCCTGGATCTCTCTTCAACTTTGTCCTTTTAATAGAAAATAGCTACTTTGATATTGTCCTTGGGACCAATTTTGGCTTTAAAAATTATATGTTCAATTAAAAAATCAATAGTGTTATCCATGGAAGTATAATGTAGTATGATGGAGCAAAGATCAGTCCCCCTTCCCCTTCAAAAAAAAAAGATTCTGGGATTGTGTAGGTGCTACCACACCACACAAAGTGTGCACCTTTTTTTTGGGGGGGGCATATAGTCAATGGCAATGTTGGAGATGGTTATACAATTAATTTCCATTAGCTATTGACATATTCTAGGTATTCTGCTTCTGATTAAACATAAAAATGTTTCATTTCTAGTCATCACTGTTTTTTATTTTTTTTTATATTTCTGAAAAAGCAAATGAAAAAGACATTACTAATGTTTCTCATAGCTTGAGACATTCAAAGAACTTTCCTTCAGTATCACAATGCCAGGCTCTTTCAATGTTTAAGGCAGGCTGAAAACTATGTCTTGATGCTTTAATTTGTTTCATTAAGATTTCTTACCAGCAATAAAAAGCTGTTTACTTCTTGTGATATGTACCCAACTGTGCAGATACTTGTAGATGTAGTACATTCTCATTTTACTTTCTAAATTTTGATTTCTCCTGATCATAGTTGATACTTTTGAAAGAACATGAGTTTTTAGGATCAGACAGATCTTATGTATATTTTAATTTCAGTCCAAGCACTTTCTAAAGAGGAGAAAATAATATCTACCTTCTAGGCCTGGCAGGAGAATTAAATGAGACTCTGTATATAAAAGGACCTGGCACACAGTTGGCAATCAGTACATGTTAGTTACTTTCCCACCTTTACCTACCTCTCTCAAAGGCTGAGATTGCAAACATTGGCTAAATTTAAATTGCCAATGGAGACAATACTTTTTACTCCCTAGATAAGGAAACCTTGATTATGCGCATTAAAATCTATGATTCAATTTAGAAAGTATGTTGATACTAAGAAAATGCAATCTTTAAGAAATATTTATTATAAATATCAAAAGGGCTGTAAAAATTATTTTTGCAATAAGCTCCCAAGAAACTCCAGTGGTTATTGTTGAAAAGAAATAATTCTTAGGCATTTATAATAGTTTTGAAGATCTATGAAACTTAAATGCAAGCATTTATCCACAGGTAAAAACACCTAGGAAAAAGTGCTATTTTGTTAAATTCCTAAATTCAATCCTTAAATGTCTTGGAAAATTGTACATATGTAGATGTACACAATAAGTGATGTGGCCTATTATTTCAGAGAAAAATCAGAATGGGTGGAAACTAATTAAGAAACAGTCAGGTCTTTAAAATCATTAACACCCACACATACCCAACAGCATACGAAAGAATGAAAATAAAAGCTCAGTACCTAATTAAAACTTATACTATCTAATTACACTTTAAACAGTACCTAATTGAAACATGCATACATGTAGAATGCTATTTTCTTAAAGTGAAATGTGTTTCAAATAGGAAATACATAAAAACTTGTTGGGCTGTTTTACAAATAAGGCTGTATCAAGTCTAAAACTTTTTAGTAATTAAAATGCAATTCAGTGGGGTTTTAAAACTACATATCTTTACTTTAAAAAGACCATGCGAAGCTCAGCTCTCCCTCCGGATCTGTTTATGAGACAGTTTGAATGGGTGGACACTTTGGCTCTGTGCTTTATCCGGAATGTTCCACTGATTTAATCACAATGCCACCTAGTGACTGGAGGCCTCTTTCTCTCTACGTGTGGGTCTCTGACTGTATATGCTGACTGTGAAGATTTACTTAAATGCTCTAAAATGCCTTAGGAGAGGACTGGCCTTAATAAGAATGTTATATATATAGACAGTATAAATACATGTAAAGTTCTTGTTTTGCCACCTTCCTTTATTATGCCTTTTCTTTGAGCACACTTCTTTTCTTTTCCATTGGGTGCTCTGAGCCATCCCAACCCTTCTTGTCACCATGAGAAATGGTTTACTAAACCAGAGGGTTTTAAGTCAATTCCTCCGAATACTTCATGGGTGCCTTTGTGAGGAGATTGCTGATAGGGGCAGACCCCTAGTTCATCAACCTGCTCTAACCAGTCTGCTTTACTTCCTGTGCTTCCCTGTAAGATTTTGTTTGAAGAAAGGTTTTAGCTCTAAAGAGAAAGTCTGTAAGCTACATTAATAAGACTTTGATTTCTATTGTAAAAATTATCCCACACACAGAAATGTCAAAAGAATAATACAGTGATCATCCATATGTCCTCTTTCAAGATTCAACAGTCGCTAACATTTTAGCCTCTTTGCAGAATCATTTCAGAGAAAATTGCACATCTAAACAGTTCAACATATGTCTTCTGAAACTAAGGACATTCTCTCACATAGGCAAAATACTGTTATTACACCTAGAAAATTCACAATTCTCTTACGTTATCTAATGCTTAGTACATATTTAAAACCTCCCCAGCTATCCCCAAATGGCTATTATCACTGGCTTTTTTGAACCTAGAATCTATCAAATTTCATGTTAAATTTTGGATCATGTTCCTGTAGTCTGCAATACCACTTCCCCAGCCCCCCGCCCCCAAATAATTTTATTTTCCATCACACTGGATTATTAAAGAGGTCAAGTCAGATGACTAGCAGAATATTTACATTTTGAATTTGCTTCCTATGGTGCCCTTTATCTTGCTTCTCTATCCTCTGTAGTTCCTATGAACTGTAGGTTAGGTCTAAAGGCTCAATTAGATTCAGTTAATCATTTTTGGCAGAGCTTTCTACAGCAGGAGATATACAATGTCATCATTAGTAATGCTAGGTTTGATTACTTGGTTAAGACAGTAATCATAAGATCTCTCTATTGTAAATGGAAATTTAGCAGGTAATCTGAAGGGATAAACTTCAGTACACTATGAATATTCTGTTCCCCATCAACCTTCTGTCTAATGGTTTTAGCATCCATTGATGATTGTTGACTGAATTATATCTTTTAATTACACTACATTTTAAAACTATCATTCCTTCTATACACTTCATTCTTATTATTACACTTCATTCTTCTATAAAAAACAGTTTTCATTTGTCAGTTGTCAGTGATGAATGAAACTTTAAAAAGCAGGGTAAATGCTTAATTATTCCCCTCCAATTACCAATTTTCACAGTAAGCAGTTGGAATAATAGTGAACTTTTAATGGAAGCAAGTGAATTCTTTCTTTCTTCCCTCCTTCTTTTCCTTCTTATTCCCTCTTCTCTCTCTGTCATTTTCTTTATGAGTACCATATTGGTCTCATGGATTTTCATTTATTCAATACATTATAATCAATTATAGCTACTAATTTTGATGCCTAAGTTACCCTAACTGTGGCCAATAGGAGCATTTTTCCACTGGCTCTTACGTCCATTTGGTTCATTAGTCTTTGAGTACTTCCTTGCTTTCTGACACGAGGTGACCCATGTCCAACTTGTGCTTACGCTGACCCAGACCTAGAATCAGCCATTTTTCCACGGAGAGCTGATCCCCTTCTAATTGTTAGAAACCATTTGTAGACAGTGTTATACAGTTGTATTATTTTGTATCTGGAGCAGCACAGGCTTTGTGGGTGTGTGGTCAGTACAGTCACATAAGGCTCCATGTTCGGAAGGGCCCTCCTTATGTTTGAGGTCACCTCTATGGTTGCTATCACAACATTCTTACTAGTTCTGTCTTTGGGTTTGTGTTTTGTAAGGAGTCTGATGGGACAATTGAGTGCACCCTGGGGTTTGGGCCTTGGTCCCTGCTGACCCTAGCCTGCCTCTCTAGAATGAATTCTTCACTGCCCACTGCAGGATCCCTGTTGTCCTGGCCGCAAAGGACTCCTGCCTATTGTCCATTCCCAAGACCCATGGTGCCCTCTGCTCACAGCAGAGGACACAGTGTGAGCCTATGGCGCATCAGGGCCATTGTGCTTGCCTTGCAGCCTCCTGGGACCTGGCATAGTGACCGTTTGCCTGGCCCCTAATGCATCTGGTGTGCTGCCAGCTTGAGGCTTTATCTCTGAGGGTCCCAGGCTCTTGCCACGCATGTCCTGGCATGGAGGGTGAAAGGTCTTTGGGCTCTCTTGTTTGGGCCGGGGTAGCAGACCCTCAGACCCCACCCCTAAGTGGTGCTCAGTGTGTTAGTTCAGGGACTTGTAAAAGGGGGAACCTGGCAGCTGTCAGGCCTGAGAGAGCGCACGTCTGCTCCATGTCACGGGACTTCTGGCTCACCCCATGACTCTCCCTTTGCTGGGAGTGCTCTCAACAGGCTCTGTGTCTTCCAACCTCCCAGAGCCTGGCTTGTGTTGTTCTTTTTCAGCAGCTTGATGCCCACTCTGGGGATGAGTTACGAAATAGAAATTGTGTAACTCTGGTGAGGCCACATTTGAGTTAAATGTTCTGATATTTGTACTTAAAACTGGCATTGTATAATATGAACAGTAAAATTTGTGCTAATAATTAAAATTGAAAATTTTTCTTAGAATGACATTAAACAATAAATAAAAATTGCATGACAACAGAGTGACAGCAGAACAAAGGGAGAAAGGTTTATATGTGCTTTTTAGAATACATTTTAAATAGGGGGATCCTCCATTTTCATTTTGCATGGAGATGACTTCATCTGTAATCTTTTGTTCAGTATTATGTTTGTGAGATTCATCTGTATTGTAGCATGTAGCTAAGGTTTGTTCATTTCCATTGTAATAAAGCATAGTCCATTGTATGAATGCGCTGTTCATCTATTTACCATTTTTGACATTTGACTTTTCCTTTTAGCCCTCATAGACAGAATTGCTATGAATATCCTTATATTTATCATTTAGTGCAAAATTTCGGTTGGCTTTATACCTAGAAGTGATATATAGGATATGCATATATTCAACATTATTGGACAACACCAAGTAATTTTCCAAAGTGGTTATAACAACTGAAGCTCCCAAGAATGAGATTACTATTGCTCCATATTCTTACCAACACTGATATTGTGAATGGTTCTTTTTGTTTCTTTCTTTTTTTGTGTTTTTTTTTTTTTTTTAACTTCAGCTTGCTTACAAGTTTATTTTGCATTTCCCTGAACACCAAAGCGGCTGAGTAGCTTTTCATATGCTTATTGGCTATTTGGATTGACGTTTTTGTGAAGAGTCTGTTCAAATGTCTTGTTCATTTTTCTAGTGGATTGTTTATTTTTCCCCATATCATTTTGAAGTCGTTCTCTGTGTATTCTGGATATAAATACTTGTGTTTTAAATGTTGAAAAACCTTTCCCTTGTCTGTGTCTTGCTTTTTTAGAGTCTTTGCGGTGTCTTTCAAGGAACAGATGTTTCATCAGTAATTAGACTGGGCAACAGAAATGGATAAAAATTTTATTTTTATTTGCTACTCCTTTGAGAAATTTGCCCAGATGACTGCAAGTTGCTTTTTATTATTTAACCTACAGAGACAATTCTAATGTTATTTTAATGGACAATAATTATCTATGAATGTGAATTTTGTAACTTAGATTATATGATAAACTGGACAGCAAGTCTTATTTTATTTTAATTAAAATAACGTTTTAAGCAAGATAAATCATTTCTTAATCAGTATCAATCCCATCCCTGGTGAGTACATTTGGTCCACTCACACAATTAGCTCTAGGAGTGATGAAAGCCTTGCATTGCTATTGATTTTCTCCAAAATTGAGGCAGACCATGGCAGGTTTTACTGTTTCTGAGCCATGGTTTCTTATTTATTTTTTTCATGCCCATTTAGTTCTGTATCTTGAATTCCAAATTTCAAGATCTCCTGACTTTGATGACCCATTCTAACAAACTTGTTGGCTCAGCCTGGGCACTAGCTCCCAGGCAGCATTTGGGTATATATTTTTATCTGCAAGCATTCATTCAAAGGGGAGAGATAGGTCCAGTCCCCTTGCTAACCGTGCTGTCTGTCTGAACTCCCCTCACCCATTTTTAGCTTCAGGTACGATGGAGGCCAGAGCATTGTGTGCAGCTGACATTTTTGTAGCAACTTACATAGATGTGACAAATGTGGTAATTATAAAAAAAACCTACTAAATATTTGGAAAGGCCTTGGAAGCTATTCAGAAATAATATTTCCTTCTTATCCCTGACAGCTCTGATGCTGTTTAAATCAATAACATATTATTATTTTAAACTTTTAGGCCCAGACACTCCATATTGAATCAGACTGACCATTTTCCAATTAGGCTTACTTTTACAACATAATGTAAATAAATGCTTTTACCTCAGTCAGCTCCTTGACAGATTAATAATAGTTATAAATTTATAAACACAGCTCTTTCTATAGAACTTTCCACAAATAAAACAGACTCTAAGAAAACAGCATACTTTTAAAATAGGGAGAAAATACTCTCAGGAATTCAATAGCGGTAAAAATGACCAAATTGTATTTGCATCTTTAGTATGTGTAATAATGCCATAATTTTCTTCTAGTCCCTCAATATTCAACATGTGGCCTGTAGACAAACAGAATTGGTATCACCTGTGAACTTAACTAGAAATGTAGGTCCCCTACTGAATCAAATTTGACCCCTATTGAGTCAAAATGGATTTTAACAAGATGCTAGGTGATTCCAATACACATCAAAGTCTGTGGAGCACCGATCTAAGCAGTCTACTTTGGAATAATTTCTTTTTCAAATTTGCGGATTGCTATTGACTAATGTAAACTCCAAAGTTCATGGCAGCCTTGGAGGGGCAGATTTTCCTGGAGAAAATCAAATATTTTTTAAATAAAACATCTGTATTCATTGCACATTACTGATAGGGTTTGAGAACCATGAGTACTTGAGCTTAAGTTCCTTTAAAATCCACACCTTACTCAGGGACCAAAGAGAGTTCACTGCAGGAAATATTTGCAGCCAATTGAAAGGTTAATGTATACCTGAAAAAGTATGTTCATCCCTGAATGGAGTTTTAATGATGAGATTGAAAATTATGTTGCTGGTAAATCAACTAATATAAATTACAGGTTAGTACATATTTCATATGTAGATGTTTCTAAAAGGAAGGACATACTCATATATGCAAGATTTTTGTTTATGGTGAAATTGTGGGTGGGTGGAGAAGAACATATACACAAAAATTATGATATTTCAAATTCCAAAGATATCAAATATCATCTAGGCTAAACCCCTCATTTTAAACATGAGAAACCATTGAGAGAGGTTATATGATGAGACAGCTTATGTAAGTGAAAGTGCTAGAACTAGACTCCCAGACTCCTCTCCTTATCCTGCTGTTTTTAATTTACTCTAGTGACATGACAATATAAGATAGTATATGAGAAAAGCCAAGTGAATAATGCAGATTGTCAAATATGCTGTAGTGACTCATAGGATGGAGTAATCATTATAGGTTGGAGAAGTCACAAAGGGCTTTATTGGAGCCAAGACCTTGAGTTGGATCACTTGCACTGCCCCTTCCCATATACCCCTGATAGCTGTGCACTCTGCCAACTTTTTTCATAATCCTCAGTTTTTGATCTATAATTTATGTTTATTCAACTTATGTTTTAATGTCTATCTCCCTCTGACCTCACAGGAATGTAAGCTCCACAAGAGCAAGAATTTTGTCTGTGATTTCACCAAGTTATTCCCAATGCCTAAACCCATGCCTGATACATGAGGACTCAGTGAATATTTATGCAATGAATAAACCAAGGACGGAATCATGCATAAGAGTTTCATTGCCCTAAAAATCTCCTGTGCTTCAACTATGACTCCCTCCCTCCTTCTCAAGTCCCTGCAACCACTGATCTTTGTACTGTTTACATAGTTTTGAAATAAAACTTTTTGTATAGTATTCCAATGATTAATTACTGCATTACGAACCATTCTAAGTTTTTGTTGGTTTTTCACAACCAGGGGTTCAGTTGAGCATACTTGCTTGGTTGGACTCTCCCAGGGGTTGCAGTACAGTGCTAGCTCGCAATGCAGCCATCTAAAGATTCAACTGGGCTCACAGTCCAAAAGGTAGCTTCTTCACTCATGTGTCAGGAGCCTCAGCTGAGATGACTGGATCAGCGAGGGGCTGGCCAAGCATCTCTGCCTTTCAGTGTGGCCTCTCTGCATGGCTGGCTCAGACTTCCTAGCATGGCAAGGTAGTTGGATTTCTTACATGGCAGCTGGCTTTCCCCTGAGTGAGCGTGCTGTGAGGGAGGATGCAAATGCTGCTGTGTCTCTTGAAGGCCAGGTCCGAAACTGGCACTATATTTTACCTATTGTACTCTATTGATCAAAATAGTCACAGCCTCAACCCAGATTCAAGGGGGTGGATAAATAGACCCCACCTCTTGGTAGGGAAGTGACACAGAGTTTATGGCATCTTTAATCCACCACAGATGGACAGAAAAATTGATGACTAAATATTTTAGTTAAGTCTGGAATGAGAGATTGATAATTTTGACAGACAAAAGTATTAGGAAAGGACATTCCAGAAGAGGAAACTGTAAAATTGTACACAGGGAAAGAAAAGTCCACAGTATTCTAGTTTTTATTCATGTAGTCACTAGGAGGTAACTTGGTGAAGCATAAATCTAGAAATATAGGTTAAAGCCACATAATGGCAGTTTGAATATTATACAAGGAGTTTCCACTTGAATCAGCAGGCTGTAACTATAAAAGAATGTACAGTTTAGACATCCAGCTTTGTTAAATCTTGATGAGAGAAGAGCTTACTACTTGTGCAGCAGTACATAGTTTTAAATAGAAATAATTTTTCTGTTCACCTAGTCACCATAGTAAGGATAATTTGGACAAGGTGGTAGAAATGTTATCACCTTGAACTCTTTTCTCACCCTTGCCTCCTTATCTGCAACCAAAAATAATGGCTTCCTCCTCTATGTCCTCATAGTACTTTCTTCAGTTATAGCTCTGCCTCCAGCCACAGCGCACTCTATCACGATTATTTCTGCATGTGTCTGTTGTTTCAGTTCCTAGACACATTCCACAAGGGCCTTTCCTTAGTTTGTGTCCCATCGTAGTACATGAATGATTGGGCTGCATAAGGCCCAATTAACATCTGGAAACATAAATACTTTTCTTATCAGTTGGCTGAACAATTGATTCTTTATTCCTTTTCTTGATTGTTTGAAATATGAATGTGGTTAAGCTAATCATAGCTTATCCTTCCTCATTGTAATTAACTAGAAAGAAAAATTAAAGTAACAATCACTTCTTGATCTTTTAAAAAAAAGTTATTTTCTCTTTGATGGCCGAAGTGCTGTTCCTACCCTGCCCCGGCTTGCCTCATTATACTCCTATACCGGGAGTGCCAAAAAATGTATACACATGACTTGTATTAATCTTTTATTACTGGTACACATTGAGTATTACAATTTTAATACAGTTTTTTCCTTTCTTAAAATGTGTATACATTGTTTTTGGCCCTCTCTGTATTTTCTCCTTCTAAATGTCATTTTATGAAAGGATCAAGAATGCTACATGGATGACAGAATCTACTTTAAGGCAATATATTTATAGAAATGTTGTGCTTAGTTAAATTTGAGATCCTGTAATGGGAGGAGAGCGCACAATGATTGTGAGTAAAATGTAAAATTAGATGATAGAAAGAGAAGATGTATAAGAAAGAAACTCTATTAGTTTTTCTTTTTATGAGCGTGAACCCCTACACACCTACTGAAACATTTGTCCATTATACAATTTGAAATAAAAAAAGCAAAGTAAAATGGTAGCTATTATGAGTGATCTAGAAAAAGGTTCATTATGAGAAATATAACAAAGGATTCCTCTTCCATTTAACTGTGTCTATTTCTGTAACATATTAGAACTTTTTCCCCTAGGGTTAGAATTGGAGTGTTAGTAATTAGATAACATCTCATATGGAATAAATTATATTCCTTCAGAAGCAGCTGCTGGTTTACACACCCAGAAATTATGACTTAGCAGCTTAAAATATTACTCTTTTTCTCCTCTTATGAGTAATTCTGACATTCTTATTTAATCCCATTGTTCTCTAATTTGCTCCCATCTCTAAATCAGAAGATTCCTAAGAGGGACTGGCTTGCTACATTTGAAAGTTTTCTGTAAATAGGTGTTAGGAATTCAAGTTGAAAGTGAGATGGAAGTTCAAGGCGTATTCTGTTTTTCATTCAACCTCCAGGCTTCAAGAAAGATGCTAAGTTTGTCTTCCCTAAATATATTATTAGCTAAAAACCATTATCTTCCCTGTGCATTTTAAAAAGTATCTAGTCTCAGGATTTTTATCTTTGTTACTGTAATTCAGGATGCCGTAGGATATACTAGATTTAATTGAAATGAGACAGTCTGGAACTCTTTGTTTGAATAAAGGGTTCAGCATTTTTATGGTTTTTTTGTGACTTTTATATACAAAGGGACGGGAAAGGTAATTCTAAAAGTGCTTCTCTGGCTATAAAAGAAACCTCACTACTATTTTATACTTTCAGGAACAAAGATGTCAATTTGGATGTTGTTACCAGGGAAAATAATAATAAAATATTGACAAACTATCAGAATCACAAACAAACTTGGAGTTCTAACGGGTAATAATATTTCTCAGGGCAGAATGATAATCTTGAGAGTCCAGGTGTCCCAAGAGATTCTTCTGTACAAATAACACTTCCAAGAACAGTTTCAATACCCTACAGAACAGATTGCCCCTTTTCACAGATATTTCATTGGCGTATAAGATCGATACTTTTGTAGATGCTCTTCATTGACTATTTTATCAGAACTAGCCGGGTGAAGCACAATAATATCTGTTTTCTGCAGCTGTAAGGAGAGAGAAACATTTTATCCTTTCTATATTTCTGAGGTTCCTTTCACCAGCATTTAGGAGCACATGCAATTTCAAAGCTTAGCACTGTAATATCACTAATTAACTCCAAGAAGGGACAGAAAAGGCTGGCTTAAGACAAGTGCAACTTAAAATATGGAAAAGGGTAGGCACAGAGAAGTTTTACAAAGGAAACTGTGAGACATCTATGTTTTGCATTTACAATTCTTTTCTTTGTTGACTGTAATCAGTACTCCATCTTAAATTTTGATCTCTGTGGTCTCCCTTAAATATTTTGTTGCAGTGAAATACTTCCTTCCATCCCAATGAGAATATTTGTTGTGCATCCTTTTAAGGCCACATTGCTTGTAGCATTTTGTAAGCATTACTTCTACATGCATGTTAACACTATTCTGTTTATTTTATTTTGTATTTTTTAACTCCCTAAAATGCTACCTATATAAATAGGTTCTTATCCTCAGTATGGTGTGACTTGCCAGCTTTCTGTATGGGGCTTGATAAATCATGGATGATAAATCATGGATACACTCACTTTAAATGGACAGGAATACAATTGGCGTGTTCCTTCTAAGGAATGAATATATCCCTCCTTTGATGGATAAGGTGAAACTCCAAGGTCCTGGGTCTCAATGGAGCCTAGGTTTAGAGAAGCAGTCCTGGCACTCCTTCTTTGTTTTAAAAAGTTGATTTAAACTGAAAATAACAAAGAAAGAAGACAAACAAAGAAAATAAAACTCATAGACAGAGACAATACTTTAGTGGCTACCAGAGGGTAAGGGGTTGGGGGGTGGTAGATGAGGTTAAAAGGGATCAAATATATGGTGATGGACGGAGAACTGACTCTGAGTAGTGAACACACCATGTGAGATATAGATGATGTATTACAGAATTGTACACTTGAAACCTATGTAACTTTACTAACCACTGTCACCCCAATCAGCTTAAATTTAAAAAAAAAAGTTGGTTGGGTTCTTGAGCTCTTCAATAGAGCAGGTAACTCCATAGGCTGGCTGTGTCATACTCTGAAGTCATTTGCCTCCATCCTTTCACAGGGAGACTGAAACTTTCCCTTGTGGATCCTTTGGGAGTTAAAGTGTTGCTAAGTTTTTAAAGCTTCAAGTTTTATAGAAAAATACAGTTGTGATATACTCTGCAAGGGTCACATTTTTAGTGCAACGTTGGATATAGTACTGATGCTGGTTTTCAAAAGCAATTCCATCATTCTTATGACAAAGAAATTCAGAGACAACAGTCACTAAATAAAGATCAAATACTCTCTGGGACTAAGTAGAAAATTACTAATTCTATATGTATTAATCCTGGCCAGTATCATGCCTGGAAATATTCCCCTGGGGATGCCAGGCTTTTGCTGCAGATGCAAGACACTGTGTCATAGGGATTTCTCTTTCAGTGCTATGTGCCAACATTTAGAAACACTTAAGGAATGTGTTGCTGCTGTATGTTTGACATAGAAAAGAATAGAGTAGTGATAACTAGGTGCAGGTGTATAATTTTTGTGTGATTTAGTTTTACATAGTCCTTGAGAATAAGTTTTACTTTTTCTTACACTTGACTGTCAATGACTAAACCAGTTAGTTCAGATGGGACCATGCAGTAGTTAGCAACTATTAGAGTACTCATTGAAACACACTGGTACTTTTGGTTTTAGGGGCCATTGTCAATCCAATATTTTGCATTGATGCGAGAGAGTGGATTCACAATCCTGTTTAGTCTCTTTATTGTGAGACAGTTCTCAAGTGAGGATATATTCTCCAGTGAGAAAGTAGTCAAATCAGTTCCTGGAAGAATGGGGTTATCAGAACAGTAGCTGAGATGCATTCATTCATTCACTCATTTACTCATTCATTCATTCAGCTTCTGGACAACAGAGAATGCCTCCAAGTGAACTCAGTTGTGTCTTGATGTCCAGGGCGAATGGAGGGAGCTTCTTGTACTTGTGAATGGAATGCATTCATATGATTTATTAGTGCTTTGCAATAATAAATCACAACATTACTTAGCACTTAAATGTTTTTTCAGTGAGTGAACGCTGGGGAAGAAAGTAATCAAAAGCATCATAGATTATCCATTAATATCTTATGTGGGAAGTTCCCAATCTTCTCTTTACTGCAGATCTCGTGTTCTACAGAACTTTGAGCTGTCCATCTGATCACTTCAGCTCTGTTTCTGCACAAACTTTGGTCAGTTTATGTTCTCAGGGTTCGTTTTAATTTTCTGCTACCCACTGATGTGGGGAATGAAGTCACAGATAAATGTACAGGACTTTACACGCTTCCTTCACAATCTATTTTCTTCCTTCACAATTTATCTTATTCCTTCACAATCTATCCTCTAAACTGCATACCCAGTAACTTCATGACAATTATTCCAACCAAAGGGACAGGACATTGTCATTTAGACGTGTTTTGCTGCTAATAGTCATTTCATTGGCTCTTTCACATCCTGAAAATGTGCATATAATTACTAAATTGTTTTCATGTAAACATTTTTAAACATGTGAATAAAATCAGTGGACCTGAAGGAGAAAGATAAGGCTGCTTCTTTGTTTTTAGAGCTTTCTTACGTCGAAGACCCAAAAAATAGGGCATATTTTATAATGCTGTTGAATGATGGTGGAAAAATTTTGACATACTAATCATGTTAAATATTCTTAACATCCCTTTTTGTTTCTATGTCTGGGCTATGAATGATGAATCAAGATGAGGCTGGGCCACCCGAGTGGCTCAGTTGATTAAGAGCTTGCTCAAGAGTGTGAGCTGAGCTCTGAGCAATGGCGGTTCGATGCCAGCCCGAGCTGAGTTGCAGTTGAGCTGCCAACAGGTGGCAGGATGGCTCAGCTAAAAAAGAAAAGATGAGGGAGTCAATTCTTTACTGTTACTAAGGGGCTATCTGAGAGGTGCCAAAGACAAACTCCAGGTAAAAGACACCCTGAGCTGATGGGCTCCAAAACCAATGCTCTAAAGATTATATACGTACATGTAAAATATATATAATATTGAAATTCAAAATTGGGGCCTGATTTTGAAGGACAACATCCAAATGAGTTGACAAAGTCGAACTGACAGTTGTTAAAGCTAAAACTGCCTGAGAATAAAAAATGACCACAAGTATAGTTGCGTGATTAATCCAAGGAGATACACTTTCTAACAACCTAGCAGAAGCCAAGATTCGTCTCTGACGCTCATTAAGCTTAAGCATTAAGGTCTCTCAACTTCACCCACGTGGAGAATAAAACCTGGAAAGTAGTGCTGCTCCTTTGGAAGTGAGCAGTCTCATGGTTTTCACAGTGGTTCACTGTCGTGAGGTGCCAGCAATGCCACCACAGGCCAGGACGAATGGAGCTTTGCGGGGTAAGAGACGCATCCTGGGAGGCTAACAGGTTCTGCCTACTGGACAGTGTGCATGGGAGACAAAGGAACCTTCACTCCCTCGTTTCCTAACTCATACCTAGTGACCAGTTCGATTTCCTCAGAGCTTATGGTTTTCTTTCCTTATGATACAAAATATTTTAAATTAACTTTCCTATAACTTGACTTACACACATATATACAATACAGTCATAGTAAATACTATATTTAAATGATATTGTGTAATCTTTAGTGCAATCACTCTATTGAACACCTCCTATGAAAACATTCACCATGCCTTGATTTGCCACCTTTGCTTGAGTGCTATGAGCACCCAACCCATTTGTACATTGACGAGAAGACACATAAGGACGGTGTGGTGGCCCTCCACCGTCCTTTGCCTCATGTTTTTTTTTTTTTTTTTTTTTGAGGGCAGTGTCACTGGCCCTCATATGTGGGACCGAACCAGGGACCCTGGCTTCCCAAGCCAGAGCTTAACCACCCCGCCACTCGGCCGGCCGGCCCCCTTTTCCTCATGTTTACTTTTGCTTTCTTTCAGCTTATTTCCACTTTTGTTTCGCTTTCTCTCTGACACCTATTTTACTTTTAAATGATTGCACACGGATACAGAAATTACTTTACAAGCCTAATTGCAAATTATTGAAATTACATAACACATAGCAAGCTTATTGTTGAAAATATGAATTGGTTTACAATATTTTTTAACTGCCAGTTCTGTCAAAATGTTTATCTATGTGTTGATAATGTAGCTGTTTTTCTGTCACCATAAATGTCAGGATTCAGTCCAGTTTGCTATGTTTGTCACAGGACAAATGCCTTGTGTCCCACCTCACCCTTGATTCATATGTTGAAACCCTAACTCCCATACTTCAGAATGATTTGTATTTGGAGATAAGGCCTCAGGGGTGAGGCTACAGGCCAAGGTCAGGGCAGCGGGGATAGGGGCTGTCACCCAGGTGAGCCCAGAGGACACAGCATGGACCCAAAGAGGGACTATTCTCGAACTTTAAAATCTAATGGAATTTACTCTGCTAAGCTTTGGACTTTCTTGGAACAGTGTCCTTTATTTATTTATTTGTTTTTCAATAAAGTTGCAGAAAAGGAGTTTATTAGAAGTAAAAATACATTTCAAAGAAGCAGAAGCAGGCCTGAGCAATAGAGAATGGCTCAAGGGCCATTATTAGAAAAGAAAGTACACTCTAAAGAGTGTGGAGCAGGCGACAAAGGAAGCTCCAAAGGTGTTGACTGGCTAGGACTTGGAGTTTTTAATCCCTTCTTCCTCTAGATGGGCTGTTCCTTTCTGGGTGTGGGACCACCTGATTGAGTTCATCTCTTTAGAAAAGGAATTTATTAGAAGGGAAATTTTGGGGGAAGAGGGGAGGTCGCCCAGGCAGGCACATTCTGTGGGACTTGCAGGAATGCAGAGACCCAATTCCTGCCTCGAACTGCCTGTCTAGTTTTCCCCTTAAGAGACTTGATCCCCATAAAATCTCTATGGGAAGCTGAGGGACAGGAGGTCTCTTCTTCTGTATCTGCTTCCTGCTGGGCAGGGGCACAGAACTGTCCCTGCCTATTGGGGGATTCATGGAACTCTTGCCCTAACTGATCTCAGATGAGAGGAAGGGGTCTTGAGATCTGCCTGGTAGACCATATTGGCTTCTTTGGTTTCAACTGGCAATCTTGCTGGGGTGTCCTCTGTATCCCCAAGACCCCTAAATGAGGAAAAATAGATTTTAATTAATAAATTTCTTAAAGAGCAGAACTCAAAGCTATAGACGTAGGTTGGTTATGGGTTTGGAAAGAACATGAGGCTTTAATGTTTACAATCAACAAGTATACTGGCCTGGGGGAATGTTAAAACCTATTTAGTCTCTGGGATGGGATTATCAAAGAGTTAGGTCCAGAATGGCTTGGGGAATGTTGGGAAATCACAGGTTTTAAGTAGTTATCTAAGGCTTAGGTGGGTGAGAGATATTCTGTGAGTCAGTCTAGAGCAATCTTTAGTCTAGATTTCAGAAACTGATTAGATGAGTAATCAAAGCCAGGGGGTAAAATACTAGGGAAGAGGAGATTTAGAAGTTGTGTGTATGTGGGGGAGGGAGGACTACTAGCTTGGCCCACATCATTCCTTCCATAGTAATAGGGTCTCATATCTATGAGACTCCTGGTGAGTTATGCAATTCCCACCCATTTTCATCTAGATATGAAAGTGGGATTTCTGGATTCGCTTCAATGGCTGAAACTGGCTCAAGGTCCTGTTGAAGTGTCATTTGGAAGTTGATGGCTTGTAGGCTGGAAGAAATAAATGTTGTTAGATAGGGTCTAAAAACAAGGGTTAAAATGGTCATTAGCAATGGCCCCTATAAGGGGAAGAAGCCATGATGCCCAACTCCAAATCTTGGACCAAGATCCCCAAGATTTGCTTAATTGTTGGCAGATCCTGGAAGCTCTATCTTTTAACTTTTGGGCAGCATCTCTATGCCAGACTGATTAACATAGGAACAACACGTTTTAAAAAATTAAGCATTACTGCCCCCTCCCCCCACTTTTTGGCAGTTTTACAAAGGAACGGTTAGGGACTGATTATTGGGGGTTATGTTGATCTTTGGAGTCAAGTAGACTAAGGTATAGGTTTCCATCCAATTAGCCGAAAGGCATAAATAAGACCTAGCTCCACAGAGGAAAATGTATCTCCCACAGTTGTTTGAAGAGATGCTTAAGGTTTTCAATTGGCTCACGGGAACAGGAGTAACAATCTTCTTTCTGGGGGAGTCCTGTGGAGACTTAAATGAAATACATTTAATTTGAGGGAAGTGGACCCAGTTACTTACTCTCTGAAGTCCCAAAACTGTTGGGGTGTTTACTTTTTTCTTTAGGACTTGGTCCCCTATATTTTTTAAGTGCCTGTTGAACTTTTCCCAAGCTAACAATATAGGAGATAACACAATTGAGGTGAGAATCTAAAGTAATGGACAATAGTTAGAGCTAGGGCTTGGAGCTCTTCTGATAAAACTTTTTTCAGAGTCCTTTTAAATTTGATTTGTTTATTTTACATTTTCCCTAAGGTATAGACCAATGGTAAGGAACCGGCTGAGGAAAATGAGCCCAAATCTGGGGGCTCTTTTTATTTTTACAACCAAGCAGTTTTAGAGGAAAAAAGGTCCAGAGTGAGCAGTTGAGACAGAATAAATGGCTTTTATAAATTAACAGGCTTACCTGCCACATCAGGGTCACCTACAGTTTTGTCCCTGTGATGATCACAGCTATCTGTGGGGGCAGTTGGCCTCTGCTCACTTCGGAGCAGGGCACAATCTCGCCTCAGTGCCCTGTAGTGTACACAGGGGCATGGCTGCTTTGGAGGATTAGGACACTCCTTATTCCAGTGGTTTGGGCTTTCACATCCCCAAAGCAGCCTCCTTTATTTGGCATTTCCTCTGCTGGGGCTTTTAGGGTGCCCTGGGGTGGCTTTAGCCCTGGGTTGTTTATAACTGTGGCCAAAAGTCTGGCTTTGTCTTTGGTCTCACCTTCTGGTCTCTCTGTTCCTTTATTCCTTGTTTTTCCGTCTTGGTTGTTAAAGACATTTAAACAAATTCCTGGCCTTTTTTATGAGAGCAGTGGGCCAGAATTATATGATCCTGTCAGTTAAGGAGAATAAGCTTCCCTTACATTGGCCTATACTCTGACAGTGAGGAGGACACATGAACTCGAGCAATCCTAAAATATAAGAGTTTACATAGCTATTAGCAAAAGTTAGCTGTCCTGCTTACTATTGTGTAGATTTAAGCTTTTTTCCCAGTAACCAGGAACCTGATTGGGAAATAATATGAAACATAAGCCAGTAATCTAAAAAATTTGTCCTGCTTAGAGAGAGAGAGAACACTCAACTCTACTAGCTTGTTTTTGATATTTAAATGTATTTGATTGATTGCATTTAGCTTAACTAGACATAAAACTCTGTCAAGACTTTTTCACAAACCTACAACTTTCTCAGTCCCTCTTAGTCTTTTCTCACTCATTCAGAAATAACCCTCTTTAGGACAAACTACCTTCTTTTAGTTCCTTCAAAAATGTATTTCTATACCTTATACCTTCCTTGAAAGCACACATTTCCTTTCATACTAATTAGAATTCATAACCTCTAAAACATTAATTTTTACTGACAACCAAACACAAGCAATTAGCATTTTTACTGGTAAATCCAGGGATATATTTTGTAACCTTCAAAAGCAGAGGCTTTTGTGATAAAATATAAGATATATTTATTAACAGATCTAAATCTATCTTTGACAGTTCTTGGTGACAAGAAGCTAGAAATAGGTGAACTTAGCAAAACTAAAATCTTAAAAGTTGTCAATGGATGTGGAGAAATCACATTTAAGCATCCTCAATATATGATTATTATTGAAAAGTTTTACTTAAAACCTTATTTGAGTTACTTATTAGTTCTTAACTCTATGAGATCCCAAAGTCAATTATACAAGCTACTTTCTTGACAAATTTTGTAATAGAGATAACATGATTTTAAAAGTAAGCTTATTTAGAATGTTAACACACATGGACCCAGGCCATCTCCCTTACAATGAGTTCCACTAGAGGGGGTGGGGCGCTAGCCCTGCAGGAACAGGGCCAGTAGAGTAAGGGGGTGTGTGTGTCACAAGAGACTAAAAAAAGGGCAGTGGATGGGGGAGGAGGAGTCACTTTGTAAGGGGTGAAAAGGATAACTATTGCTTTGTTTTGTACATCTGTAACTAATAATAATAATAATAATAATAAAAAGGATGGAGTGGAAGAAGGGAAGGGAGAGGAGGAGGGGGTGCTGAAGCCTGGGGAAACTGAGCCAAACACAAGCAGTATTGGTCATCTCTGAACTGCACGGCTGCTTGCAGGGCTGTTTGTCTTTCAGAAGAGTTAAGAGTCTGATTTAAGAATAACATGACATCTTTCCAAGACAGGTCAAAGACTGACTTAAGTTTTGGAAGACTTCTATGTACTTGTCAGTCTCCTCTGAAGACTTCCCCAAATTGCCCTTTATTTGTCTAAGATCCTGCAATGAAAAGGGGCTCTGAACTCCAAATTCTCCCAGTGTTTCCTGTAAAGGGAGGAGATTTGCCCCACACTGGGGGCGCTTTAATATAGGAAGTCCTGAGTGTGTAGGGCTATTAGCAGGGGCAGCCAGCTCTGGGAGGAGGGGAGGGGAGGGTATAGAGTTTGGGGACCATCTTTTGACTGGGTGTGTGTTGGGGGGACCTCCTCAGGAAGGGGCTTCTCATGAAGAGTCTCCTTAGGAGGAGTTTCCTTATGAGAAGGGTGGCAAGAGATTACAGCCAGAAGAGTTAAGTCAACCTTACATTTTCTACAGAGGTCTGCGTTGTCCCTTAGGGCAAAAAAAGCCTGAACATAGAAAACTTCTGACCATTTGCCTTCCTGTCTGTAAAACAAATCTAACTGCATAACACTGTTATAGTTAATACTTCCCTCCGGAGGCCGGATTTTTCTGGTCTTCCAATGTGTATTGAGGCCACGCTTCTGAACAGAAGACCAGGCACCGCTTCTTTAAAATCTGGCGATTGAATTTATCCCAGCGATTCAGGGTATAATTCAGGGGAGTGGAGGCGCGGGGGCGGGGGAGGGGGCTGATACCTCGCCTCCCAGTTACTGATCTGGAGCATCCCCCAGATCCTGAGCGTGCAAGGGGGACCGCATGCCTCGGTTCCATGGCAGGGTGCGGGGACATGGCATGCCAGGATTTAGTCATGCCTTACCTGGGCGGCCGGCCCATGCCCCTGAGTGGGCACTTGTATTGCTGGGGGAGGGAGAAAGTGCCCATCTGTGGGAGAGAAAGAAAAGAAAGGCGTCCCTTTGCAATTCACCTCCCAACAACCTATCTGCAGCGTCCTCCAGGCCGCTGTGGAGCCAGGGAATCCTCATGGCCAGTTCCAAGGCTCAGTGGGGGGACATGATGTGTTAGGGATATCCATGCTACCTACCTAAGCTCCAGCCACGTCCCCGAGTGGGCGCTTGTCCTATTCTGTGTGTGTCCCTGCCTGAATGCCTGGCGCTGGCCTGTGGGCTGATAAAGGCAGTGGCCAATAATGGGGTGTTTTAAAGTAGAGGGACGCCTGATTTTGGGCGTCTTTTAAATTGATGGCACAGTCAATGTAATGGTGGCTTTCCGTATTAAGGAGGGAGTATATACTCAAAGTCTGTCGGGAAGGCATATGGTGTAAGTGAAGGGGTGCAGCAGGGGATCGTAATGCCAGAGTTGTAGCGGGGAGTACATAGAAGTGTTGGAAGTCCCAAAAGGCTTCAGATAAGGCTGCTTCCTTAAGGAAAAGTGAGTCCACAATGTGCCGACTTCCACCTAGAACTCTCCCTGACGGCTTGCAATAGCAGAGGTACAAGAGGAAGATGGCATATTCAGGACCTCCAGGGAGGAGCCCTAGATGGACTCGAGCCACTAAACAGTCATTGGAGTACAGGCAATGGGAGGAAAAGGCGCAAATATAGCAGAGATGTAGAGGGGGAAATTCAGGACATTTCCATCTGTGCTTTAAAACTAAAAAGAGATCCAATAAGATGCTAAGAGAGGGTAGGCCAAATGCCAGTAGATCTTATCCTGAGTAACAAGGGATGTTCTGTAGACACTAAGTTCCGTGTTCTTACCTTAAGATGCCTTGAAGCAGGCGGGGAGTGTGTGCTGAGGAGGTCTTATAGGGAAGGGGCCCTAGACCAGCATATCAGAGGCTGGGGAGAGATAATGTCAGAATGAAATAAAGCAGTGAGTGTTGGGGAGATGTTCAGCTGTCACCCTTACAGGCAGTCAGGCTACGAAGAGACCAATGGGGCCTTCAGTTGTCTACTGTAGAGTTGCCACAGCTGAGACTCCTCAAAGGCCTACAACTCAGCCATGCGCCAGTATTCAGTCTCCTTGCAGAAAGGAAAAGGCAGCAGAGAGATAGGAGATAGCAGCTGAGAGGAGGAGAGCCTCCGGATGGCACCCTTCTGGGCAGTCAGATCGGGGGAGGACTCAGGGAGCCTTTAGGGTTCACTGCAGAGTTGCTGCAGCCGGAACCCCTCGGTTGCCACCAAGAGACCTTCTCCCCAACCTTGCGCCATCCTTGGCTCCCTCCTTACAAGAGAGAAGGCAGTCAGGCTAAGAACAACATTCCTCCGGTTTAGCACCAGAGGGGATTGATCAGAGCCTTCCTGCAAAGCCTGTCCTCTGAGTCTTTGAAGATTGGCAGCTGCGCTAATGGCTTTTACCGGGCTGTCAGAGGCCCAATGTTTGTGTGACAGAAAGATGTAGATGAAGGCCCGTGATGGACAAGGCAAATAGAAAAGCTTAGATTATATTTACCTCTCCTTCTATCCCAGACGATCCCCCAAATGATGTAGGGTATTTCTTGTGCTGGGGTTGTGGTCTCTTGGAACCGAAGAATGGAGACACGGACCAGAGAGGTAAAGTTGCAGAAAAGGAGTTTATTAGAAGTAAAAATACATTTCAAAAAAGCAGAAGTGGGCCCAAGCAGTAGAGAATGGCTCAAGGGCCATTATTAGAAAAGAAAGTACACTCCAAAGAGTTTGGAGTGGGCGGAGCAAAGGAAGCTCAAAAAGCCTGTCCCCTTTATTCTTTTTTTTTTTTTTTTTTTTTTGAGGGCAGTGTCACTGGCCCTCACATGTGGGACCAACCGGGTGTCCCCTTTATTCTTAATGACTGTTTTCTTTTGGAATGGGGATGTCTATTCCATGTCGGTCCCATGGCTGTAATTTGGAAGCAGATAATTTGTCTCCTTTCAGAGATTCACAGCTGGGAAGGAATTTTGCCTCAGGCTGAACTGCAGCTTGATTTAGATGAATTTAGATGATATTTTGGACTTAGCGTAGGTGCTGAAATGGTTTAAGACTTTTGGGCTGTTGGGATGGGAGTGAGTGTATTTTGCATATCAGAAGGACATAGATTTGGGGGTTCAAAGGTGTAGTATGATAGGCTGAATTGTGTCCTCCCTAAATTCCTACTTGAAGCTCTAACCTTCTGCACCTCAGAATGAGACTGCATTTGGAGATAGGGCCTTTAAAGAAGTGAGTAAATTACAAAGAGGCAGTTAGCAGTTAGGATTAGTTTTAATCCGATTTGGCTGGTGTCCTTCAGAGAGGAAATTTGGACATTCAGGGAAACATACGGTGGTGCAGGGATACAGGGAAAGACCATGTGAGAATATAGTGAGAAGGTGGCCATGTGCAAGCCATGGAGAAAAGCCTCAGAAAGAACCAAACATATTGACACCTTGTTCCTGGGCTTCCAGCCTTCAGAACTGTGAGAAAATAGATTTCCACTTTTTTAAGCCATCCAGGCTTTGATATTTTATTGTAGCAGCCCTAGAAAACAAATACAGTTTTTTAAGTTCTTTAAGTATTCCTCTTCCCTTGCTTTTTAATTTTTTTCCTTATAATTTGAAGAAGAAACCAATCACTTTGTCCAGCAGAGACTTCCATAGCCCAGGTTTTGCTGATTGCATCAGTGTGGAATTATATGGTAGTATGTTTCTTTGCCCTATATGTCCTGCAAACTAATAGTTAGTTGGATATAGAGGCTTGATTGGATTCACATTCTATTTCGGGAAGAACACTTCACAGGTAGTGCTGTGTACTTCCATCAAGAGGCTCTTTATGCCTATTTGTCTCTTTTAGGGATAAGATTGATCAGTGATTTAGGTGATGTTGGCCTGATCCTTTTTACTAGTGATTTACTAACCACTAATGATCATTACAAGGATTCATAATTTCATTAGGGGTTGCTAAACGCTGGTATATTAAATCTATCATTTTTCATTTATTAAATGGAATATTTCTTCTAAAAAATTTATTAACTATTTTGTTATTTTGCTGTCTAATTTGCATTTTGGAACAAATGCTTGACAACTTTCTTTTATTTAACAGTTTTCAGTATAATATGTTTGTTCCCTAAAATCTTTTATAGGTGGCCTCTGAGTTTTTGTTTAAACAGAATTATGTACTGATAGATTTCCACTATTTGATATTTCCATTGCATTTATTAAGATTTTTTTGTGCTCAAATTGTTTAATCTTTGGCCAGTGTGGGTGGGATCTTTTCATTTGTTCCAAGTCTTTTTGACATGATTATATAATAGTAGTATTTAATAGCTCAATTGCTTTCTGATATGACAAGGTGTTCCAAGATCAGTATTTGTACTTTCTTTCCCAGCCAGTTCTTCAAGTAACCCATGTTCCTTTTAATAAGAAATAACATTTACAGACCATAATCTTTTAGTGAACTGTAAATATTTATTTTATATTCTATACCTCTTAATATGTATATTTAAAGTCTTTCTTAATTTTTTTTTTTTTAGCTGAGCCATCCTGCCACCTGTTGGCAGCTCAACGGCAGCGCAGCTCAGCTCGGGCTGGGCATCGAACTGCTGTTGCTCAGAGCTCAGCTTGCACTCTTGAGCGAGCTCTTAACCAACTGAGCCACTCGGCCGCCCCCCCCCTTTTTTTTTAAATGATGACTCTTACCATGATGCTTTATCTCCTTGTGTTTTATAGTTTTTCATCAGTAGCTCATATTTGAAAGTTTTTTTATGTTACTCCTTTGTTGCTTGAATTGATAGTATGTTACTCTGAAAGAGGTTTGCCGTTGGGGATGCTACAGATTTGGGTCTACAATAAAATAAAGTAGTTTGCCTTTAAATTTTGCACGAATATAGTGTGAATTTAAGCCATCAACTCATATGAGGAACCAGGTAATGATTATGGGAGAATGATTTTCTTTCTTCTCAGAACCACGGCTAAGACAGAAAAATATTTTTGCTCTATTTCTGAGTTTGCTTTTCTTCCTTTCCTTTCTTTCTTTTCTTAATTTTTCTAGTTCACCTTTATGCTGTTCCCTGAGACTTGGGTCTAACGTTATGGAAACTCTGTGATTGAATTTCCCACTCTGTCCCACCATTTTGGACTGACGTCCTCCTTTTCTTTCCCCTAGAATTGATGGGTTTCCTTATATTTTTACATATTGGTCTTTCCCTTTCTCCAGGAATTTCCAGTCATGGTTTTCAGGATCTGTAATTCATAATATTGCCAGATACTGAAATTCTCCAAAACTTATATAATTTTTTTGTGCTTCTACTTCTCTTTAGGAGACTTATTCTTTCTAAGTAAAAGGTTAAAATGTAGATTACTGATCTCAGACCCAAGGATTCTGATTTGGTAGGCCTGGGCTGGGGCTAGGGATACACTTTGTTTTTTTTTGTTTTTTTTTTTGTTTTTTTCCGCTGAGCCATCCTGCCACCTGTTGACAGCTCAGCGGCAGCTCAGCTTGGTCTGGGAATTGAACTGGTGACTCTGTTGCTCTGAGCTCACACTCTTGAATGAGCTCTTAACCTACTGAGTCACTTGGCCAGCCCAGGGATATACATTTTTTTTTTTTCCCCAGTAAGGATCTTAAAAGATTCTGATGCAGTTGTTCTGAGAATCACACTTTGAGAGACACTATACTAAGAATTTTTTTTTTTTTTAACGTATGGGCAATAGAGAATTAGCAAATTTTACATAGCAAGGATATAAATTCATCAGTTTTAAGATTATAGTAGTCCCCCTTATGTGCAGAGTATATGTTCCAAGATCCCCAGTGGATGCTTGAATCTGCAGGTAGTACTGATTATATATATATCTCCTTTTTCCAATACATACATACCTATGATAAAGCTTAATTTAAAAATTAAGCACAGTAATAGATGAACAATAATAACTAATAATAAAACAGAACAATTATAACAATATACTGTAATAAAAGTTAAGTGAATGTGTTTTTTTTCTTTCTGTCAAAATACCTCACTGTACTGTACTTACCTTTTCCCTTAAAGGAAATATTTCACAGCTTCTCTTTGGCATATCTGAATTGCCAGCATCACTGCTCTTGCACTTTGGGGCCATTGTTAAGTAAAATCAAGGTGACTTGAACACAAGCACAGCCATACAGTGACAGCCCATGTGGTAATCAACATGCCTACTAAGTGACTAACAGGAAGGAATATAGAGAGCATGGAGATATTGGACAAAGGGATGAGTTATGTCCTGTGGCGGATGGAGGGGGACAGCATGAGATTTCATCATGATCCTCAGAATGCTCTGCAATTTGCATCTTATGAATGGTTTATTCCTGGAATTTTCCATTTAGTATTTCTGGGCCTTGGTTGACTGTGGGTAACTGAAAACCTGGGAAAGGGGCAGATTACTGAACTCTGGTAGCACTCATTATAGAATGGATTCAAGTGGAAGAAACAGATGGTTAGAAGACTAGCAAGGAAGCTGTTAAAATAGTCCTAATGAAAGATTAGAGACAGCATGTGCCCACTGGATATTTCTCAGGTAAATTCAATATGGTTTTATGATGGAGTGAATATTGGATCTGAGGAAGAGAGCAGAGTCAGTGATGACTCTGAGACTTAGTCTTTCTGTATTTTGAAAGGTATTTGATTTCACAGAGATGAATTCTGGTCAGGGCTCAACTTTTCTATATTTAGAACTTTATGTTTTTTTTAAGAAAATGGTACTTGAATATGCAATGAAAATTACTTCATGACATTTTCTAAAAGAGTGTGAAATACATACACACACACACACACACACACACACACACACACGAAAGATACTTTATGCCCTATCACCCTTGTGTACACTCTAAGCTTGCTATTTGGAAGGTAAATATTATGCAGCATCATTGTAAGTGTTTTTACCTTTTGGCATTTGGGAGGAGCACAACAGACCTTTTCTTTCTTTCTTTTTTTTTAAAAGTAGAATTAGAAAACGTCACACAAAACCAAATGTCATTAGGGATCAAAAGCTTCTCAGAAGCTCTTTGACTATGGTTCATGGGCTAAAATCAGGATGACTTTCTAGCAGCTTCCAAAATAGCCTAATGAAAGAGAAATACTGTTCCAAATATACTTGAGCAATAAGCAACAAAAGCCAGGACTGCAGTTGCTACACTTTTTGCCCTAAACCTCATTCGGAGGTGTGTTCAAAATCATTGTACCTATCTAGAAAGAACATCATCTGGTCACCTTGTTGTAGGGAAGTCTTCTAATGTAATGACAAGTTAGGGGCAGTATGAACAATACTAGCTAGCAATCACATCATACCCATGGTCTTTCTGGCTCTGAAGGTACACTGAAAAAGTAATTTTCAAAGTCTTAATTAGAATCTCTTGTAGAATTCACACTGCACACAAACTTGATGCATTGTTCCCCCCTTCACCTTTAATTTCTCGGAACATATGCTTTCCATAATTACTATTTTAATAGCTCAGAAATCCATTGGAGAGATAAGTCCTAGTGAGGAAGTTTTAAATGATACCATGTTAGGAACATGTAATTCTCTGTTTTTCTTGGTTGCTGGTTTTCAATAGATGCTTTGAATCAGGAATCTCAAAATTTATATTAGAAGAGATCCAGGAACTTTAATAAAGAGTAGGAAACATGAATTTTCCAGCCCACTTTTTAAAGGAAAAAGATAAATTTTCAATTTTGGTTCTTTTTTGAAAAGCCAGCAATAAATATATTTTTTTAAAGTTTTCCTTAAATGCTTAACCAGTCTGTTTATAACTTTCTGTTCTGGAAAAGACCTGTAACTTTCTCTAATATACTTTCTTGCACTTTGCTAAGTCAGAAGAGCCCTCAGCTATTGAAGACCAAAACTACTGCGTTGCTGGAAGAGGAGGACCTCACTCTGCAATTCTTTTATATTCCATGTGGATTTCTAATAGGGAAAGTTCATGACTGCATGGTGTTGTGTGGAGCTACGGAGACAGGCATGGGTGTTACCAGTTGTGGGACCATGTCATCTCTTTAAGTCTTAGTTTATTCACCTCAGTTTATGGACAGTAAAATAGCTACCTCATAAGGTTCTCTTGAGGGTTAAAGGAGGTGATATAGGTAAAGTTCTTAGTGCACAGTAGACTTTCAATAAAATACATCTACTATGCATTAAGTACTTCTCTCAGTGCAGTTGCCATGCTTGTTATAAAGAGTTTATTTTAATCTTTATGGGGTAATCCTGTTCAAAATTAATGTTGAATACTTTTTAAAATCAAGATATCAGTCACTCAATTGCTGTTTGCTATTAATTGCTTTCCTCTGCGGAACCAGTGGATTCAGTCCCTCCCTGGAGTGTTTCATGGTTGCTAGTTTTCAGTAGATGCTTTGAATCATGGAATCTCAGAGCAGTGAGGGATTTAGGGATCATAGTTCTGTTGAAGTACCATTTTGAGTGTGTGTATGTGGGTGTGTGTGTAATTTTTCACATGAGATTCTTGAAGAGACATTAAGAGAAGAAAGCAACATAGATTTTGGGGTTATACCCAAATTTGATTCCCAACTTTTTTTTTATTAACTAGTTGTGTATTACTGGGTAAATCACTTTATTTCTCTGAGACTAGTTTTCCTCTCAAAATAAGTATATAGTTGTAAAAATTCAATTAGATATGATATATAGAAACCTAGCAGAGTGTCTGATGCTATAGGGTTTAATGTTACTTTCAGTAAACTTACCCAAGGTCACAGTGCTAGTATAATAGTATCAGAGGATTTTTGTCCTAATCCAGATATAGCCCTGTTTCCAATCCAGCATTGTTTCCATAGCTTTAATGGGGAGGCTTGTGGGCAAGGAGGTTAGCTTTGCAACAAAGTCATGAATAACCTAAGGCTTCACAGAACCCTGAATGCCTGCTTCTGCCATAAATAGAGGTATTCGGCAAATAGCAGAGGAGGAGAGTATATTTTCAATCCACATAATCAATAAAAGATTAGTGTCCCTCAACGAAATGTCTCCAAGAAATCAATCAGAAAAGGAAAAAAAAAGGTTAGATAAATGGATCAAGACTATGATTAGAACATGTACAAAGAGGTTAAGCTTGTTAAAGTAGGGTTTTGCAGTAGGGCTTTTGAGGTATAGTGTTCAGTCCACAGAAGGATCTAACACAGTGCTGGGATGCAGTATGTCTTCAATACTGATTTATGGAATAAAAGAACGAATATTTCCCCAGTCCTCACTGTCCGATGCCCTTGTGGTGGGAATTCGCCTCCTGGCACATCTCTGTTGCCAACAGAGGCCGTCCTGTCCCTGGCACAGGCTGACCCAGTGCCCTGTCAGTGCGCCCGTGCTGGCTTATGGGAGCTCCATTGCTGCTACTCCTCCTGTGTGCTTTCCCATCCACCCACCTTTCCCTTTCCTCAGGCTTTTTACAAAATGAAGAGACTACTTCTCCCTTCTGTATTATTTATCTTCTGCCTGGCTGGGGGTGGGGAGTGGGTGGGACTCTCGTAGCAAGATTGCCGGGTTCCCAAATCCTTCAGCAATTATTGTGACAGTTCTTCCAGTGAACATCTATAGTTCTGCTCCTCTCCAGAAAGCACACACACCCCCAGTATATCTCCAAAAGGACCGGCTGGGTGACTGCTGCCATGCTCTGCCTTGCTCTCCCTCTTCCTTCTGATCTATATGCAGTATTTATGAGTCATGCTACTGGGACACGTTCATTCTTTCTTTCTGCTGAAATTTCTTCAAGGGTTTTATAATTTTCTATGCAAACTGGCTCTGCCAATGCTGGCCTCTTGGTCTGTTGAGCTCATTTGTACATGTCTGTATTAGTCAGGGTTCGATGATTTTCCCCTGAAGGCTCACCACCTATGTAAATGAGCATAGCCAAATGGGGACCTAGGTAACGTCTCACTCCATTCACTGAATATTTCTGAGTCCCAAATCTAGATGAGGTAATCATAACTATTGGCAGAGTTGTGAGGATTAGTGAGATAATATAACACCAGGCATATGGTAGGTAGGCTTCTGGGTAAATAGAAACGACATCATCAGGGGTTGTGAGCAGATTTTTCTAGAGCTAAATATGGACACAGGGTTAGAAAAAATAGGATTATGGCAGACTATAATGGCAAGGACCCAGGCAAAGAGAAAAACAAGTACTAATTACAAAGAAAGTAGAATTGTATTGACAAAGCAAAAGTAAAATCACTAGAATTTGGTGGCAAGGCCAGCACAGGAGCTCTTAGACTAGTTCAATGAGGAGTCTACCAAATAATGAGCTAAGGTTCTTTACTTTCTGGATGCTATCTTATTTGCCCACTCAATGGTAGGTGAGCCAGCCTCAGAGTCCCATGATGCCCCTTGTTTTCTTGGAGTATCTCTGGTCTCTCTTTTGTTAGTGTGGGATCTCTGAGAAGCAGACTGCAGAACAGGATTAGACATGTGATTTATTAGGAGCATGTCTGTGAGCTAAAACAGGGAGCTGGGGCAGCCACAAGACCATAATGGTGTTCTAAACTTTGTAAAGAAAAGAGGGCAGGTTGGATGGGAAAATCTTAGACCATCTGCAGTCCAAAAAAGTTTGAAAAGGTTGATGCCAACTCCTTGAGCCAAATATCTAAGTCTTTCTTCGGAAGAGCCCTTATCACCTAGAAATAGACCTACCTGCCTTGATATCCTTACGATCCTCTGTCACGGCATGTATGCACATGCAGTGATGGATTCCTGAGCATGACGCTGGGGCCTTCAGTCCATCACGCTCTTCCCAGCCAAAGGTGTGAGAGGCCACTTCTGTAGGTACCACAGCTGGTATCAAACTTGGTGTTCCCATGTCTTGTCTTGTTTAGAGCAGGATAAAGATATTTCTTAACATGTATCTTTAATTTGTGCATATGTTAAAATATTTTAGAATAACTACTAACACAAAAAGGGAGAAAAATATTTTTAAATCAAAAAACAAAGAAAGGAGGAAATAAACAAAAGAGATAAAAAGCTAGGACAGATAAAAAACACAAAATATGATAGGACAAATATATCCAATATATCAGAATTCAAATCAATGAAAATAGACTAATTTCTCTATTTTGAAAGACAAATTTGTCAGATTGAAAGACAAACACAAAATCAGGATGTATGCTTTTACAAGTGTCACATTTAAAACATAAGGATCCAGAGAAAAAGATGGTAAAAGAATGGAAAAGATATAAAAAGATAAAAGCCCACAACAACAACAAAACATGGGTTAGCTATATTAAAACAAGAATTTTTAAAAACAAAAAATATCATTAGTAATAAATTGTTCAACTCCTCAGGAAAGTATAATTCTAAACTTGTTTGCATATAAAAGTGAAACATGTTGTAACCTCCCTCTCTCACGACAGATTAATCCATTTCGCCCTTGAATTCCATTAAGTTTTGTTTTATATTTTTTGAATGTCTGAGTTCAGACAAAAATATATCAGTAAAGATATATACTATCTAAACACTACAAATACTAATATTGATCTAATGGACATAGGTAGAATATTTCACTTAGTAATTGGAAAGTTTTTTCAAGTATATCTGGGATATTTAGGAAAATTGACCACATCCTAGGCCATAAAGCATGATTCAATAAATTTCTAACAAATGATACAATACTAGAAATCAAAACCCAAAAACATATTAGGAAAAATGCATCCAGAAAAGAAAAACAGATTTTGAAATAATGCATGCATTAGAGAAGCAACATGAGCTAAGCACTAAACTTCAAAATTTGGAAAAACAATAAATCCAAAGAAAGTGGAATAAAAGAACCGATGATGATACAGTAAAATTAGTAAAAATGAATGTGAAGATACAGTAGAGAGACTTAACAAAGACAGTCTCTTTTTTTGGGCAAAAAGAAAATTGACAAACCAAATTGGCAAGATTGATCAATAAAAAGAGAGTGAAGGTGTAAATACATAGCATTAGGAGTAAAAAGTAGACATAACTGCATATGCTATAGAAATTAAACAAATATAAGAATATTGTGAACAGCAAGAAAGTGATAGAGACACTGCATGCTAGCAAGACAGTCACCTGTATTTTATAAGCTAATCATGGAAATGACTCACCACTTTTGTCATATAATGTAACCTTGTCCCAAGAATGACATGCAGTCTCCTTTGTTACATTATTTTGGTTAGAAGCAAGTCGCAGGTCCTGCCTTCACACCCAAGGGGGCTGATTCCACAATAGCTTGAACACCAGGGGGCAGCAATCCTTGAGGGCCACTTTAGGTTGTATCCACCACCATGAGGAGTACTGGTAGGAAAACCAAATGAAGCTGCTGTTTTTAAAGGTGGTAGGAATCGGATCTTGAAAATATTTGGATGTCATGTGTGAAATGCAAAGTAAATAGAATTACAGACACACCAAGGCTGAAGTTTATGCTTATACCCTTGAAAAAAAACCTTTCTTAAGAAAATTTACCGCATAAACCAATTTGCACAGAGAATAGTATATGAATGCGTCTTGGATTACTAAGAGTGCTTGGAAGCACAGAACTATTCCCATTAGAGGGAAAACATGTAATACATCACTTTAACTTTCTGTTCAGGTAGTTCATATTGGTTCACTTCTAGAATTCTGTTCAGAAAAGATGCACAGACTTTGCACAACCTTTTCTGTCTTTGAGTTACACAGTATCAGTTAATTTGGGGAAACTGACCTGTTGGAGCATTAGAGAATAATAAAGATCTAACCTGCATGTTGACATTTTTCTTTCATTTCTCTCTTTAAAAGAATAGTTATAAGGCGAGTGCCTGCCATCCACTCGTTTTGGAGATACCTTTGCTTTGGGCTTTAGACAGCCAGGTTGAAAGGAATTGCAGTTCTATTGGGCTCCTAGGTGTACCAGAAAAATGCAAGACAAGAATGGGCATGTCATTTTTTACAATCTGATGAATCTGTTCTTCCCTGATGAGAGATCTTCAATGAGCCTCCAATGATTAGTCTAAATCTTCTTTTCCCAATTTTTTAAATGATCAGAAATGTCTTCTCTCTCTCTCTCTTTATCTATCTATCTATCTATCTATCTATCTATCTATCTATCTATCTATCTATCTATCTATCTATCTGAAAGTATACAGAATAGTTTAATGAATGCCCATGTACCCAGTATCCATCTTCCCTAATTATTAACACATGGTCAACCTTGTTCATCTGTACTCATATCCCTTTCTTTCTCACAGCCATGCTTTGATTATGATAAAGCAAATCCCACACTACTTGACTTTTATCTGTAATACATATCTCTAAAATATAAGTATTTCTTTAAAAAATAACCACAATGCTATTAAAGTACCAAAATTTTTTACAGTAGTTCTTTATCATCAAATACCCAAACAGTTTTAACATTTTCTTCATTGCGTAATTTTCTTTTAAAAGAATTCTTCTTTTTTTTTTTTTTTTTTTTGAGGGCAGTGTCACTGGCCCTCATATATGGGACCGAACCGGGGCTGCTGGCTTCCCAAGCCAGCGCTTAACCACCGTGCCATTCAGCCGGTCCAAAAGAATTATTCTTAGAATCAGATCAGTTATATCAGAACCCTAATGAAGTCCACACTTTGTGTTTCATAATATGTCTTAAGTCTTTTTTTTAGTCTATAAGTGTTCTTCTCCCTCCTTTTAACATTTTCTTATACATTTTTTGCTGTTTTATGTTGTTGCAGAAACTGGGTTTTGTACTGTATGAATTTTGCCAGTTGTTTCACATTGAATTTATCTTAACTTGCTTCTCTGCTCACTCTGTTTAGATGTTGAGTTGAACTAAATGAAATTGTATTTTTGTAGGTCAAAATGATTCGGTATTGGTTCAACTAAATCATTAGATCTGAAGGTATGATCACATTTGATCAAGAATATTTCATAGTGGTGAGAACTTTGTATTTTATCACCTCAGATAAAATTCAATGGCTGATTTCTTCCTTTTTGTGATGTTAAGATTAATCAGTGGGATCATTAGATTGACTGAGACATTATAAAGTTCCCCATCAGCTTTCACCTAATGGCTTCAGAGTCATTGATGATCATTGCTTTGATTCACTGTTTCATTAGAGGTTGAAAGGTGACATTATTCTTTATTAATTAACTATAATTCTTTTGAAAAGAGTAACTTTCCATCATCAGCTATTTGGTTAGCCTAAGATATAGTTTATATGGGAAACAGGAAAAATGCTCAGTTCTCTGCATGTAATTAATAATTTTCAGAATTATGTGTTGGGTCATCTAGCATTCTCCAATGGTGAACATTAAGCTGGTTTTAAATTTTTGCATCATTTAAAAACATATGATAGCTTTAAATCTCATGAAAATGTTAATTTATTTTAATGCTCAAATTGTTCTGCTTTAGTTAGTTAGGGTCCCTTCAAGTTGGCATTTGAGTTTTTTTGATACAACTCCAGCAGACTTTGATAACTTCCTTGATTTTCCAAAATGAAAGATCTCCTGCGTTATTGCCCCAGATCTAAAATCAGCAATTTCTCCTGGGTACCATAGTTTGCTATGGTGGGAAATGCTATAAAGAGACAGTCAGGACAATAAGCCTACCCACTGCTACACTTTACTACACTTTTCTAGTGGACAAAAGGAGGAAATGCATATTTTTAAAGAAGTTGTCATAAATTTATACTGATACTTTCAACTGAAATTTATTATTATAATTTTTGTTTAACTTCTCTAATTCTATACGGGTACCTCTCTTCTCACATGGCAAAATCTTTACTCCCAGCACCATCATTATTATTGCCCACTTGTTTTGCCCTAAGAGACATACAACAGCTTGGAATCGCAACACCAATATTACCACCCAAACCAGATTAAGATCTCTTTGCAGTTGTTTTTGCTGTTAGACTATGTCCGTCTAGGGATGTATAGTCAAGTCATTGTGTCTTCAAATCACTTGAAATGATTTCTGTGTGGAACAACTTAATACACGGTTAAGTTAATTTGTTTCATTTTATTTCCAACGCTTAAGAATTGCCTTTATGTGCTTTAAAATAATTCTGTTTTATAGTTTTGTAAAACATTTACATGATTCTGTAAAACATTTACAGGATTCTGTAACATAGCAAAACAGTAATGGAGATAATCTTTGTTCCTCCTCCAGTGTATAGATGGACTACAGTTCATGTAACCTTTCTCCCATTGAATGGACATTTGAGCTGTTCCATTCTTTTGCTATTAAAAATAATGACATAGGAATAGCCTTGTGCACATGTCTTTTTTTTGGGGGGGACTGTATGTATAATTCTCCACATGAGATTGCTGATTCAAATGGTAAAAACATTTTATGAGATATTTAGTAATTTTATAGTAATATAAAATTGTAGTAATTTTTAGTAACATCTAGTAATTTTACTAGATATTGCTTAATTCTGTTTTCTAGTGGACATATCACTTGGTCTTCCCATCAGCAATGTATGAGGCTTTCTCCAAAGCCTTACCAACATGAATATATTGCTAAAGTTTAAAAGTTTTGACAGTCTGGTAGGTGAGAATGGTATCTCTGCAGTTTTTGTCTGCAGCTCTCTTATGAATGATATTGAACATATTTCCATGTCAAAGGGCCATTTCAATTTCTTTTTCTGTTAAATATATAATCATATCTGTTGTTCATTTTTCAATAAGGTTATTGAAGTTTTTCTTCTGTATATTAGATAATTATTTATTGTTTTTTAAATTTTAGACATACCAATCCTTGCCTGTCATATATTTTGCAAATATTTTTCTGTTTGATATTTGTCTTTTTTATTTTGCTTCTGATTTATTTTTGCCATAATACTTAATGTTTATTTATTTAATTTATTAATCTTTGTTTATTGCTTCTTATGTAAGTTTGTCCTTTTCTAGAATATGGAGAATATACCCATGCTTTGTTCCCCTAATATTTGTATGTTTTCAAATATTACATTTAAATGTCTATCCACTGGCAATTTTCCTGGTCCATGATGTGAGAAACAATCCAATTTCATCTTGGTGTCTTTTTTTTAGTGATGTGACTATTCGGTTACCCCAACATTGCTTTCAAACATTTTTCTCTCCCCCACTGATTTCCTTATTAAGTATATTAAATATCCATATACAACTGATTCTATTTCTAGATATTCAATTCTGTTTTAGTGATATGTCTGTCAATCCATGTAGAAATACAGGTTGTTTTACTCTTAGAGGGTTTATGTTAGGTAGGAGTAGCCATGTTTTATCCCATCCCATTTCTCTTCTTTTTCAGAGATACCCTAGGCATTATTGCATATGATTATTTTTAACAATAACCTTTATAATCAACTCATGTAGCTTCAGAAAAAGATGTTTTTTTTTTGTTTATTAGGATCACATTGCATTTATAATTTAACTTAGCAAGAACTGGAATCTTTTTTTGCATTGAGTCTTCCTACCTCAAGATGCGATATGTCTTTCTATTTGTACAAATCTACTTTTATGCCCTTCAGGAGTGTTTTATAGTTTCATTATTTTTTTCATTAGATTTTGAACACGTATTGATAAGTTTTGCCTAGGTTATTTATTTATGTCATAAACAAGAGGATTTCTCTTCTATTTTTTCTTCTTACTATGCTTTGCTTGTGTATGTGCAATAGAGCCTGAATCATAACCTGACATTCTAGGCTTTCCATTTCTCTCTTTTCTATTTTATTTATTACAATTTCTTGTGCAAACCATCTTCATCTCCAGCAAAATTGTCTACAGCTTTCCCCAGGGAGCCCTATGTTTTCCTTATACTTCAGCGTTGCTTAAGTATCCCTCTTATCTTTTTCTCTCTTTCCTCTTTAATTCTGTAAACACTTCTATATCTTCTATGTCCTCTCTTTCACATTTATCTCCTATAACATTTACATTTGTATTTATTCACATACTATACAGCTTAGGTTCATTTGCAGTTACTTTTAGGCTTATTATCTAAGGCAGTCTTTTGAAATACAGAATGACAGGGCCTGTGTTTCACCCTTTTATTTTCCTGTTTCCCAGTGCTTTGTACATACTCTGTACTCAATAAAATGTATATATTTATTTTCATCAAATATTTCAAATTTTTTCTGGTTATTATCATTTTCCTTGGAAGGTCTTATTGTATTCTCATCCTGGTGATCTAATATGCATAAGAGCCCATAGAGCTAAGCTGGAATAGAACAAACTTTTCTTTCTTTCTTTCTTTTCTAAATGTATAACTTTTTATTTTTATTTTTATTTTTTTATAGCTGAGCCATCCTGCCATCTTTTGGTAGCTCAGCGGCAGCTCAGCTCAGGCTGGTCATTGAACTGCTGTTGCTCAGAGCTCAGCTCTCACTCTTGAGCGAGCTCTTAACCAACTGAGCCACTCGGCCGGCCCTAAATGTATAATTTTTATTTACCGTTTGTATTTGACAGTTTTATTTTTTTGTATTCAATATTGATGCTGAATCGATTATGTTTCTATACTAATAACGTATATAGTACCAAATGTATCCTAGCTCTATACCTAGATCTAGATTTATGTACGTAACTATTTGTACATGTAGATGTCTTACATTTCAGGAATTTTGTTTGCTAATTAATTTTGCAGTTACTTGATTCTTTGTTTGTTTGTTTTTTTAATGTTTCTTAATTTTCTTGGAACAGAACTTCCATTCTATTACCAGGAGAGTACAGAGCCTGCCGCCATAGAAAGACCTATCCCACAAAAAGCCAGCTCTCAGCCAGAGCTTGCATCCTGCTCTTCTAAAAGTTCAGAGCTTTTTCACTGAACTCTGTGGCTTCCCTCTGTGAAAAGGGCTGAGTCAGGGCTGGCTGAGTGGCGCAGTGGTTAAGCGCTGGCTTCGGAAGCCAGCGGCCCCGGTTCGGGTCCCACATATGAGGGCCAGTGACACTGCCCTCAAAAAAAAACAAAACAAAAAAACACAAAAAAACCCCAAAAGGGCTGAGTCAGAAGTTGTCCTAACCAGTTGTGAAGCACGTCTTCTCCAAAGCAGAGAACACGTTGGTGGGGAGCTGTGAAAGAAGAGTTTGGGTTCATTGTGGTTTCGGTTGGCCTACAACACAAGAAAGTTTGGTCTTGAATTTTCTGCCCAATTCAAACCACAATAAGGTTCTGTCACTGATTATTGTTGATCTTGAAACAAGGATGACAAACCTGAGTGCTTATAGATAAACCACAAATCCCAAAGTAGTAATAACTCTCCAAGTCTTTTTAAGGTCCTTGATCAATAACTAGAATAATTGAAGTCCCACTTGACTAATTCATCTGTTTCAAAGACACACAGAGGTTTTGAGAGACCAAAGAAAAGAGGTGTATTTGTTTTGAGGAGCTCAACAAGATAATGTGACCACCAGCTGACCTGTGAGCTGGACTCCAGCAATCAGAAGTTCTTCACCCCTCCCCTGTCTTTGGAATGTAAGCGCTGTCCACCATTCCCACAACAGGAGCTGGTTTCAAAGACACAACCTTTAGAGGGCAATGGGTTGTTGAGATCTTCTGGACTGTACATGTGACTGGAGCGCATGCAGGCCTCTATATGCTTTTGAGATTCTGGTGGGTAGTGCAGAGACTTACGAGGTGTGATCAACAAATACGTTTAAATAAAAAAAATTTATTACAGTAAAAGACACATTGCCATTAATCCCCCTTAAAATACTCCCCCTTGCTTCAAACACACTTACCCCATCATTTTTGTTGTTTTTTTAAGCAGCTCTGGAAGTCCTCTTTCATGAATGTCTTTAGTTGCACTGTCATGGCTGCCTTGATGTCCTGAATCGATTCAAAACATTTTCCTTTCATGGTCATCTTGACTTTGGGGAAGAGCCAGAAGGTGCATGATGCCAGATCTGGTGAATAAGGTGGATGAGGACACACTGTAATTTTTTTGACAGAAATTGCCATACCAGAAGCGATGTGTTACATGGATCTTTTCTGTTGTAATCACAAAATATGGTGAATGATGCAGCCAAGTGCCATCCAACAGAAAGAAAAGTCAGGGGTCTTTAATATGGGAAGTGGTGCCTCGAACCTTAGTAACAGTTTCAACTTGTGACAAGTTTGAACTTGTTCAGTGCGGTCAGCCAGGTGTGAGTTATGGCTGAGAGAAGGTGTGTTTTAAAGTATGCCGTAAATCATCCTACATTATGACAATGCTCCATGTCACACATTGCTTCTGGTATGGCAATTTCTGTCAAATAAAAACATTGCGGTGTGTCCTCATCCACCTTATTCATTGGATCTGGCACCGTGTGACTTCTGGCTCTTCCCCAAAGTCAAAAGGATTCAGGACAGTGAGGCAGCCACAACAGCACAACTAAAGACACTCACAAAAGAGAACTTTCAGAACTGCTTCAGAAAGTGGCAAGAACGATGGGATAACTGTGTTTGGAACAAGGGGGAGTATTTAGCCTGGGGTTAATGACAATGTGTCTTTACTGTAATACATTTTTAAAAATTTAAACATTCACCATATTGTTTGATCACACTTCATACTTACCTTGTGGCCACCAAAAAAAAAAAAAGCCTCATATGTGAGTTCTCTTGCTCATCAAATGTGCCACCTACCAATTTGGAGTGGTCTGTTTCTTCCATCTCTCCTTGCCCTCAATACATGGGGAACAGTTTGCAAATCAAAAGTATTGCACTTCTTCCCATGTGTGCTATGAGCATCTACACATATTGCTTTCATGCCTTTTCCTTTATGGGGGAGGGTTATCCTGGCTCTGTGAATAGACACCATCGTTTAAAGCCAGAGGAACTCGATTTCTACTTTTTCTTTCATTACTATTTATTGAGCATGTAACTTAACCTCTCTGGCTTCTTAAATCATTCCATCCTTCTGGGAGGAACCGTGAGAGAACTTTTACAGAGAATTGTGTGATCTGGAGATGAAATGTGCTATGTAAAACTACTACCAAGTTGTCATTAATCACAACCAGGACTTCAGTAAGCTGTGAGTAATGCAAGGAGAAGCAAGTCCACAGGGTGAAATGACAAGTCCCTTCACGAGCTTTAAAATGCACAGAACTTGCTGACACCAATCCTGCAACGAGCCAATGAATGGAAAATCAAGGTAACAATTGCAGTGGGATAGAAGGATGCCTGCAGGCTTGGTAGCAGAGAAGAAACTCTTCCTTAAGGAAAGACTAATCTAAAAGAACCTGAATAAATGGAGGTCGCTATGGTGGTGACCCTGCGGAATCCTTCTTGTCTGTACCTGGCCCTAAGAGAACTGACAGACATTCACACGAACCAACACGTGACAAGAGAAAACAGTTACTGTGAGTCACTGGGAGAGCTCATTGTGTCTTGACTATGCTCACTCAGGTACAACTTCTATCCCTGTTGTGCCTGGAGCATCATAATTGCTCAGTAAATGTTACTGATTATTATTTTACCTGGAAAGGGAAAAATGCTGATCACATTGGTCACCACAGGCTTCAGGATGAAGACGTAGCATGCTTCCACAAACAGGGGCCTAACACAAAACTGTGTGTATCTGTCTCTACCTGAGCTGATGAGAGAAATACCCCTGACTCTATTTTTCTCCTGGAAAAATATTTGGAGGCTTTTGGAGCTCACCTCATTTTATCCCTGGAAATAGACTTGATTCTAGCGTAGACTTTGACTTTTGACCATTGCCTCCAGACAAAAGTCATTACACAGCTATGGTAGAACATTTGTTCCTTGGACCTTTTTATAGAATCCACTGGGGCAAAGTCGCTCTCTGTCAAACCAGGTGATCAAACAGCACAGAATAGGCTGGAAACGCTTCTCCAGACTGTGACTGCCCACACACACATCAGATTTTCACAATACATATTATTCTTTGGCTTCCGCTGACTTCCTCCTCTCCCACCAGCTGGCTCCTTGCTGTTTAGACTGCTGAGCTTCAGTAGCTCATAGTTCCACCTTCTTCGTGGAAGGCTGTCAACCTCCTAAGCACAATTCCATCTTGTTGCTATCTGGGATTGACCACCAGCTACAAAAGAACCCTTTCGATCTCCCTGGGGAAATAAGCAAGGGAGAGTGCCTGCCAATCACCATTAAGATGTCTTAGTTCTTCCCATCAGCCTGAGCCTTTTTCTTATTCCCAGATGAAGCTGAACTATTTTAGGGCCAGCAGAGTGACCACAGAGGACATTAACAACATGGAAAATTTACTTGGTGTCTGGTGCTGTGACAGATATTCAACATACATTATCTCATTGGAACCATAAACCAGTCCTGAAGCTCAGAGATTAAGTGACTTTCTCAGGATCACACAGGCAGGATGTTACCAGGATTCACACCTAGGCTTGTACATCCTGTATGGTTCATAATCATGCTATATGCTATTAGTAATGTCAATAATAATATCACCAGGAATCCTCAGGCTATGAAATTGGTCACCTGTCCCCCTTTGTGTTAGGCAGTGTGTATAATTAAAGAATCCCAAGATTAGAAAACAAACCAATAAACAAATAATTAAGAACCTAGATTGTTAAGATGCCCTTGGATGCTGCTCTTGCCATTTAACAATTTTATTTTTACTATATTATTTAGCTACAAATATTACCAGGTTCAACATGTCCCCTTGCTGAGAATATAATTTCTGGAGGGTGTTCTTTGCAATGGAACTGAGCTCTATGTCATTAAACAGCAATGATCATTAGCTCCTGTTTCTGCAGCATCATATTTAATGGGGCTTCGCAGGAATTTTTATAATGATATGAAATGGGAATTTGGTTTTCGTTTAATTCCAAAAAGAAAATGTGTGTTTATAAAGATCCACCAAAGAGTGTTTAATAACGATGTTCTCATCTCCAGTGAGCAGACAGTGCTGGTTTTACAGAGACAGTGCAGCTGCAAAAGAAGCGCAATTGCAGGACAGGGAGCTCAGGTTGGCGAGAGGGATACTGTAGTGTGTGTGTCCATAGTGTCCACACATGGCTCAATAGTCAGTTTCATGCTTTCTTATCTGAGCAACAGATCAGCACCAAATGCGAAACATAAGCCTTAAAAATGAACAGGAGTCTAGAGCACAAGTCATTTAACAGGTATAGTTGGAGCAAGGGTAGTCTCCACTCTGATCTTTGTGTTGATTTCATGCCCTATGACAATCCAACATCCTGCTGAAACGTCCGCAAATTCATAGACATGGCGAGCTCATGTTCTCATGGTTGTGAGTTCAGTTTTCCTCCAACAAGTAGTGAGTTGGGGACTGTTTCTGAAAAGAAGGTTGCTTATTTGTTGGAGGGCATGTGGATAGTCTCCCAAATGGAACAGGCCTCTGCTCTGATAGGTGTGCTGAGTATAAGGCAGAGCCATCTGAAGTCAGGACCAACTTGAGTGTTTTCTCTTGCCCTGGGCCCTATCTAGACCTGTCAGCTCTTCAAATCACATGGTAAAATGATCCAAGTAGAATATCCAAATGGGGAGTATCTTCCCTCTTTATTTGATGATGGCCTACAAACACCACTGTTTGCTGAAGCAACTCACTCCTCTCTGTTCCATGAATATGATGTCTTTAAGTGGGTGAATCAGCATGATGCCTTACAGGGTTCTTGGGAACTAAGCTGTGGCACAGAAATGGAGAGTTGACAACCCAGAGTTGTCATTCCTAAAGTGAAAGTAGATTAGTTTTAGTGTTCTTTGTTCATGGGAATGGATAAAAGTGCATTTGCTCTATCAATATCTGCAAACTAGGTGCAGATAACTCCCGTAAGGAAACCACACTGGCCAGCAGGCATTGTCACCAATTTCCTATTCCCATCAATGTTTTGCACTGGCCAAACTGAAGCTGAATCAGCCAGGAATTAGCACATGCATACCTTTCAAGGGTTTTACGGTGGCATCTCTATGGTTTCCACAGGGAAAAAACCTTTCTTTTGACTTAACATTTTGGTAGGGATCAGGAGGACTGCCAGTGCTTCCACTTGGTCCTTCAAATCATGGTAGTTCTTTCTCTGTAGGTGACAATCCACATGAGGGTTCTGCAGGTTGGAATCAGTAGTGGGCTTCTACAAATCATTGAGAATATTTATTCCAAATATACGCTTATGAACTGAGGAATGGTTCTGAGATGAGGTGGACATCAATAAAATTCTATTTGGTGATGTTGCAACAACTATGTATAGTGCCAGGGGTGTACTAGACTAATTGGGGGGTCACTACATAAATTTTATAAATGTTTAACCAACATGCTGTACATCTGAAACTAATAAAAAATAATATTGTCAACTGTATCTGAAAAAAATATTAAGAACTCTATTTAGATAAAAGATAAAGGGGAATAATCTATAGTTGTCACCATTATATCACATAGATATTTACTATATTATCTTATTTGATCATTGTGATGATTAAAGATAATGGATCAGAACAAACTTTTTAGGTATCAATTCCCACTCCCACCACGGTTATAAATCTCTTGAAGGCAAGAATCAGGCTTTATCGATCCCTATGCCGCCATATGTGTTTGGCATATTGCTTGACTCACAGAACAGAAAATCAGCAAATGTATATATGTTGAATTGAATCGAATAAAGTTTACATTGCATATCCAGATTCCTCCCAGCATCAAAGAATAGTGAACACGATATGAATATGGTATTAGAACAACAGGAACTATATAATCTGGAGAAATATTTCTGTCAAAACTTGACATATTCTCTAACATGAAAAAACAGCAAGTTAGTGGGAAAACAATAGACATGCGAATGGGAGAGAGCTCAGATTTTAAGTGTTGGCATGGCTGTCATTTTAATGGACATCAGGAGAGGTCCAGATTCTTCACATCTAACACAGGTGTGCATTTCAGCCAGGATGTTCCAGAGTTTATAAGGCTGTCAGGGGTATAAGAGGGTTTAGAGATCTCTGAGCTCAGTATTCTCTTTTTATAGTGAGGAAAACTGAGACCATGAAGTTACAGTTACTTAACAGGAAAACATAAGTCCAAGCTGTCTAAGACCATCAGCTAGTAAGAGGCCCACATCACTAGCTCTGTGACATCAATGAACCCACCATATCTTAGTTTCATTTGCTGAGTTGTTATAGGGAGATGATGAAAACACAGTCCTCATGGTCTCCCAAAGTGAGCAGCACAGTAGATGGCAAATTACAGATAATATTATTGCTAACCTCCTGCAGGAGAGGCCTTCTCTGCATTCACTGGAATTAAGATTTTTCTGCTTCTAAATATTTGGCCAAGTACTTATTCCTGGGCACAGTTCTTACCAGCCTCCTTTCTTTTGATGTTTTTTCTTCCAATCTATTAATACTATTAAAAGAATATAACTTTCTCTTTTATTCAATTTTCAGCACCCCAATCACAGCCCATTGATCTACCCCAGAGGTCTCACCTATAGAGAGTTTCTTTCCTGTGTGTCTCCATCTGAGAGTGTTTGCTGGGAGTATGCTTAGCCTTCAAGAGAGGGGGAGTTCTGGCTAAAGTTCCAGGAATGACCAACTCTCTGGCTAATGAGTGTCAGGAGTTGGTAGACTAACCTCCCAGCTTCCTTGTGTCTAAGTTGGTCTATTCTTAGATGTGGTTCACATTCTCATAAAAGGCCCCCACTGGGTTTGTGCCTTCATCCATTTATTAATGCACATTTCTTGGCTTTTCTTCCAATTATAAGTTACTTATCCATCTCTCACAGTGCTTGTTAGGACCACCTCCCACGTACAATTCTCGTACCCAAATTCTTGCCTTCGAATCTGCTCGTAGGAGAACCCAAACAAATGGCAATCCTGCCTGGTCACGCTATTCTCATCTTGTTCTTTAAAAATCTAAAAGAGGTGGTCATTCTCTTCTATAGTGCAAGCATTTCACATGTTTTCCTTCAGATCATTTTATCTCAAAGCTCAGAAGGTACTTGACTGTCACCTTATATTGATGCTGCTGCGTTTCAGAACAGACTCTGATGTGAGGAAGTTGCTTCTTAGTAAGATCACTCTGGAGGCAAGGTGGAGGTTTTGCATAGCCTAAAGAGACTAATGGGAAAGAAATCAATTATGAGCCCTCTGTATCCTTGTCAGAACCTTGATGAGAGATGATGAAAACCTGAACCAGGGCTGTGGCTGTGGATGTGTGGATTAGGGGGCAGCAGATAGAAGAGGAATCTAAGAAGCTGAACACATAGGATTTTGTAATAATGCCCTGCCCCTTCTTTACTCTTTGTTCCAGAGTCATTGAGGTTTTCCTCTACAGAACCAAGCTGAAGTGATGTAGGGTGCTCAAAATTCTAGAGCTGTAGAGTATTTGCAATGGCATTGAGTCCCAGGGCTCAGCAAAGCAACATGATACAGAAGAAAGAGCTGTGGCTGATGAGACTTTCTATATGAGGAAGCTGAAAACAAGAGAGGGAGGGATGTGCTCAGAGTGATGCATGGTGGGGAGCTGAGGTGAGCCCTCTCTCATGGGCTCCTGCCCAGGTGCTTTGCTCTGCCCAGGGCTCTGTGTCCATGAAGAACCATGGCTGTGTTGATCCTTTAGGGGAACTGAGACCTTCAGTTCTGATTTTTCTTATATTTGGGTTGTGTTTCTTATATTTGGATTGGTGGTTGTAGTATGTTATTTCCTTTGGACCTATTGAGATAATTAATTAAAAATTATTTCTACTTAACATTTTTTTTTTTTTTTTAGAGGGCAGTGTCATTGGCCCTCACATGTGGGATCCGAACGGGGGTCGCTGGCATCCCAAGCCAGTTCTTAACCACTGCGCCACTCCGGCCCTACTTAACATTTCTTGAAAGTGTTACACTCCACACTGATTCATGGATGATGACTTATAAACCTGTTTTTGTCTTGTGCTATTGGATTTTTCCAATAGAAATACATTATGTTTCTTGAATCTTACAGCTACCCAGAAATGAAAGTAGAATAGTTATTCTCTTCATTTTACAGATATAAAGACTGAGTAACAGAGAACACATCTTGTTGGGAAAACATTTATGAGGGTTCTGAGAATCTGAGGGGATTTTTTGAAATGCACTTTATTTCTCTCCTTATGGATTCACTTGTGTTGCGTTTTGTGCTAAGAGTAAGAGGTCTGGAATGAGATTGTCTAAGCTGGAATTTAGGTCCTCCCACTTGTCTTAGGCAAGTTTCTTAGCCTCCCTGTGACTTACCTAAGTGCACTCACTGAAGGAGTAGATGAGGATTAAATATATGAATGTCATTCAAAGCACTCACAGGAGTGCCAGGCATTTTTATCATTTCATCTACAGTTATTGAGGAAGCAGTAACTGGCAAGGTGAAAATCTTAACAACCCAAATGCAAACGCAGGAGATTTTAAACCGCCCACCTGAAAAACGTTCTTTCTGTACAGCCCTGGCCCACCCTTGCTTGTCTTCAGTGAGTGGATCAGGCAGGCAGCTACTTCCTAAGGGTTGAAGTGCGAGTGGCTCCTGCACCAAGCTTCTTTGCTGGTATGCAGAGAGCAATTTGCGTTAGACACTGGCCCGTCAAATTGCTGTACTCTTTCCAAGTGGTTCAGTCAGCCCATTCCCCCAGTGCTGACAAAGCATCGTTCTCAGTCCCTTTCCAATAATGTTGCCCTTAGCCACCATTTCAGGAAGCCAGAGAGTTTAGAGGGAGCAGAGTCCAATTGTTTTTAGGAATTAGGTGGCAGTATTCGAATGTGAGCGCCCAAATTCATGGATAATACATGTCTCTCTCCCTTTATCTATTTCTCTTTTTCATATAGAGAGCAAAGGGTTATGGATGTGAATTGCAACATTACCTATCAATGTGAAATTTATGGGGAGAATTTTAATAGATATGTGGATATTTTTAGCATCATTTATTGATGAAAGCACAGAGTTCAATTGATTGAAACTAATTTGCAAGTGTGTGGTGGGAAATGAACCATAAAAAGTATAGTGTTCTTAATGTAAATATATTTTTGAACTTAGGGATATTGTTTGGGTTACATCATGTTGGTGAAGGTATAAATCTTATATTTGTCTTTACAAAATATAGAATATTTCTAGAAATTTGCATTTGGAGAGTGATAGGCTTTTCTTTGTATCTATGCAAATGATTTCATTATTGTGGGTGCAGGATTTTTCTTATTTTTATGAACCCGTTACACTTTTATTGAAGCTTAGAGATTTGGATTTTTTTCTTTAATGTCATAACTTTTATTAACTTGATGACATTTTTTGGAGTGTTTTCCCCTTTAACATGATGGTGACATCCTTTGGCTTTAAGCTCTGTAACTGCTATTTATATTCCTAATGGAATATTAGAACTTGGAGGCTTCTAGAGTTTCTCTTACTGCAATCATCTACTATTAAAAGACGAATTGTTGGTTTCATAGGCTAGAAGAACACTCAGCCTCATTGTGTGTTGTTGTTTCATATCCATCTCATAAAAACTGCTGAAAATCAATCTTCCATTTGCAAATACCTTGGATTTGAGGCATAGGTTTGTGAAAAATCTGTACCATTTTTGACAGTTTTCTTTTTATATAATAATCATAAATCAATATCAGTTGTGGTGTTATTTTCTATTTCTTTAAAAATATTGGAGCATAAAGTTGGTTGCCGGAAGACCTGAGGATTAATCCTGAATGTCTCTTAGCTTATTGTGGTAACTTACTTAACCTCTGCGTGTCCTGGTATTTTATAAATGAAGAGGAGGAAGTGCTTGGGTCATCCTAGAACATCTCAAAGGTTCCTTTTCTTTTTTGCGCTCTGATCTTACCCATGGCATATGATGGACTGTATTTGGCAGACTCGGGCTGTTATGATAATGATCGATTGGTTGAGATTAGAAAAGATGAATTGGAGAAAATGCTTCAGGTCAGATGGGAGATTAAACTGTGCATCAAGGAAGGTTCTAGTAGAGACTCTTCAGAGGTCCTACACGTGGGTCAGAATGGCTTGGCAAAATTAGGTGTCAATGTGGTAATATCTCTCTAAATGGGTTGTGGTGGTGGGAAAGTCGGGCAAATTCTCAGAAGTGGTGCAGAGCAAAATCAGTCAGCAGGCTATACTCAGGGCCAGGTGATACAGAAGCATGGCTCTGGATGAGGGGACCAGAAAGAAGCAGAAACAGCAGAACCCGGTCACAGGGGGTGGCCCGGGGCAGCATGAGATAAGGACAGGAAATGCTGCCACCCGGCTGCCCTCGGTGGTCCAGAGCTCATCCTGTGATACAGACAGACACTGGGTCTGCTGGCAGAAAAGTATGAATTCTAAGCTTGGCCATCTTTTGGTTTCATTGTATCTAAAAGCAAAAATATGTTCTTAGGGGTTATGAATGGAAAGTGGGGGAGACTGTGAACAGAACCCCCAGGTCTCAGCTGCCACTTTTCGTTCTGTAAAAACTTATTCTGTAAAAGCTGTTTTTTTTCCTCCTTGTTTCTACCAGGCAGAGGGGATCAGGAAAATGATGGAGGAGAAGGTTAAGTACTTAGGGAAGGAGATTTAAAAAACTGCAAGTATCTGCTGTAGCTCAAATGGGAAATATGTTTCCTTGGTTACAGATCTTTATATGTGGTAGAATTATGGTGAAAACACTTTAGGAAAAACTGCTTGATTGCTGGGAGGTATCAGAGTTTTTCAACGAATATTTCATTGAATAGAAATGGACTGAGCACCTGCTATGTGCCAAGCTTTGAACTGAGTGCTCTGGGGGAAATGAAAAAATTATACTCAATTGTTTCCACCCCTGAGGAATTCATATCAGAGACAGAGAGACAAAGCACACAAAGCAGTGATTAAATGATAAAGTAAAACTTAAATATCTAGACTGCTGTGGCATTCTCTCCCCTCCCCTCCAAATTCTGGACCAAGTGAGAAATAAGCCAAATATAATGCATACAGGGCAATGGATTACCTTTATTTCCAGGAGATGAAGGCTAGACTGAAGTGCACACCATTTAACATAGATCCCAGTGGGTGGCCTCACACCGAAGTCAAGAATTAGACAGGCTCACACTTAGCCAGGCAATACCTCTTTTCCCATGGAACCACTCTTTATAGAAGAACTTACTTCCAAGAAAAAAGAGAGGAGCTGAGTCTGTAATTATGAGTTCATTCTTCTTTACTTTACTCTGAGATGAAATTAATAGGGTGGAGAGATGTCAGTAATTAAGGTGATTTTGGGAAAGAGTCACTGTGAGTGGGGAAGAAACATTCCCTTAACAAAGGATAACAATACAACAGATGAAGAAAGTACAGGCAAAGTATGGAAGAAAGATTTAGACTTTAAGTGCTAGAGAGAGACAGAGAGCAACCTGGCCTGAGTGGGCCAAGAGGGTTTTATGGAAGGGAAACGATTGGAGCTGGCTTCTCAGTGATACTAATGGGGAAGAGCTACTGGTGGGATGATGTGAGCACACGTATTGAGAACACGAGGGACTGCACAGTGGGATGATGGCAGTGAAAACAGAAGCAGAGGGTAGAGGTAGGAAGTGTTAGGAAGGGGGTGCTATTGAAAGGAGAGAATGTGGAGGACAGAAGAGGAAGCATTAGGGTTGAGGGCAGGGATCTGTGTCCTCATTCTTCTTTGGTGACGTTGGCATGGCAATGAACTGCTGTAGGCTTATCTCAGTTTCCTCACCTGCACATTGGCAGAGTGTCGATGGCTAGGCTCCTCTGGCCTTTGGTTAGTTAACATGGCTAACCTTGCTGGAAAGAACTATTAAGATTGTCAGGTAGGGCCGGTCGAGTGGCGCATTGGTTAAACACTGGTTTTGGGATGCTAGAGGCCCCGGTTCGGATCCCACATGAGGGCCAGTGACACTGCCCTCTACAGCTAACAACAGCTCCACCTGGAGCTGGGCTGTGCGAGCCCCGGCGACGGTGTAGGCTGCAGCCCCTGCTGCAGTGGGCTGCCATAGGCTACAGTGAGTGGCCCACAGCCAGCGTGAGCGGTTGGCAGCCAAGCGTGAGCTGCCAATAGCCGCAATGAGCGACATCCAGAGGCCAGCGACCGATCTGCCTCATCCGGGAAGAGCGCAATGACGATACCAACAGTGAAGCAACATCCTCCGTAACTAAACTGAAGAACAAGAAGACAGCAACTTGTCTGTTCCCCTTCCCCGATTCCCCAACGCTGTTCCCCTCTGCCAATTCCCCAATAAAATCTTAAAAAAAAAAAAAAATTAAAAAAAAAAAAGATTGTCAGGTAGAACCAGAAAGGTAAAGCCCAGAACAAATGTGTGGCATTATTTTTATACCTCTAAGAGATACAGAGTTAGAGCAGGCTTTCAATAGAGAGTGGAGGTCTTGAGAATGAGGCCGTGATGTTTCACTGTGAGCTGGTGACATCAGTGGTGGGGAACGGCTTATAGCACACTATGTAGACTGAGCGTGGAGGGTGAGGAAACTCAGTTGAAATTCTTGTGCTTTCGATGCCCACATCCAGGTAGGGGGCACCCAGGGTAGAGCCTGGCCTAGACTTGAAGAGGCACAGCAGACAGTGAGTGGGGATGACAGTGGAAGCCAGCCTTGTTTCATTTCCTCTCCTCTCCCCAGGTCAGCCCACCTTCATATAGGTTTGTCTCAAGTGCAAGACAGAATTTTCTTTGGCATCCTGAGCTTATGCACAGAGAACATCCTTTGCATTTTTGATCTTCCCAAATTCATAAACCCGCTGAATTTTACATATTTAATGTAGGGACTGAGATTCAATATCCTTATTGTATTGCCCTGACTTTTATTCTGTTTTGTGCAATTGGTGAGATTTATTACGCATTGTAAAGAAACTGTTATTTAGCTAATGTTTAAAAATACGTATGTGTTCCAAAGGGGTCTTGTTCTAAAGAGGAAAAATAGGGCTAGATGAGGGGAAACCAATCCACAAAATAGTTATTTTCAAATCTGTCAGAATTAATACCGTGTGCATAGTCCACAATACTTTTAATGTGAATTGATGCCTAATTTAGCTCAATTGCTAAATAGACAAATAATGCCATATTAATATGCAGCATTGAGTACTTTGATAGAGTTGGTCTTACTGAGTTTATAGCTCATTCATTCATTTGTTCATTGTCAAGTATTTAGTGAGCCCCATTAAGCACTAAAGACTGTGTTAGGTGCTGAGGACATAATGATGAGCAAAACAATTGGAATTTCTGCCTTTCTGGGATAGGTTTAGGATGCAGTAGGTGTATGATGGGGAGAGACAAATGTGAGCAAATCTTATAACTATATAATTATAAACCATGGAACTTGTTATAAAGGAAAAATGTACGGGTGTCTCAGTGATTTCTAATCAAACCAATGGATTTCCTGGCCTGAGAGTACAGATACCTGTGCTCTCTGTGTTCCAACCTCGCTATGTCAGAGCACAACTTGTCCATGTTCCCTTTTCTAGAACATTCTGCCTTACTGCTCCCACTTCTACCTGGTGAACTCCTGCCATCCCTGCAGGCCCGTCTCCGATGTCCGTATCTTAGACAGTGTGACATGGCCACATGGAGCCTGGAGTGAAGATACCTCCCACCCCTCAGCTTACCTCTAACTGTTCCTCTAATAACCATGTGACTTGAGCTTAGACCATGACTGGCTCTGTGCTGACCTCTTACTCTGCTCAGCCCCTTCACACAGGCATCATTGTGGGCCGTATCCAGTTCATCTAAAAGCTGTATCAGGTTATTTAAGTATAAATTAAAAATGAGAGCTGCAGCTGCCTTAAGCCACTTAAAGCAAGAGAACTGAAATTAGATGTCTTGGAGCCCTGCTCCTTGGCACTCAGGCTCTGTGTTGGGATTTCACTCACTCTGGGCTTCCATTCCCGGGAGCTTGAGCCCATCTCTAAATTGTCATTTAGTTCTGGTTTATGATGAACTCTCATTCTGACCTCCCTGTGCTGGAACTGGGTTTGTAATCATAACATGTGTGCAATAAATATCTGCAGAACCAAAAGGAAAAAAACAAAAAAGAAAAAAATTAAATAGCCAAGAAATGACTATGAAAGGAAATAAATTCTAGGAAAAACTGGTAAATAGCAGGAGCTATGTCCTCAGGGGAAAGGCCTTCAGAACCCCATCCAGGGGAAATGGGACCACAGTGCCAGCACCCAGAGCATTGGCAGGGAGAGTCCAGACCTGGACAGACTCTTGTTTGCTGACTGTGAACTGGAGCCTCTGCCCCTCCTATGGGCTAGAGGCTTCTGTCCGGTGCTCAGGGAATCAGGCCTGACAGGATCAGCCTTCTCAGTGTGGGGGATGGAGGGTGGGGAAAGGGGAGTGTGGGTCACTTGGGACCTTAACTGAAAAGTATGGATGCCCTTCCATGAAAATACATTTTATTCTGGGGAGGAGAAGGGCACTAGGGTATGCTGAAGCAGCAAGTGACCTGGGATGTGGAGTGGGCAAAGCAGAGGCAGGGGTTTTATGGTTTTTACAGATAGTTTACAAACTGGCTTCCTGCAGCTAAGATCCAGCTCTGTTTTCCTGGCATTTATTTTTCTTCAGGTTTTAGATACAGCTCAGCTGCATGGGATGCACAATTTCAGTTCTCCCTGTAAGTAACAGAATGCAAAGGTTCTACCAGACAACAGCTGTTATAGCTGGCTTGGAGACTTAGCAAGCTGGGCCCTTTGTCTTTTACTAAGTCTCTCTCTCTCCCTCTCCTCCCCTTCCCTCTCGCTCCCACTCCCTCTCTCCCTTCCCCTCTTTCCCTCCCTCACCCCCTCTCTCACCCCTCTCTCTCTCTTTGCCCCTCTCCCTGTCTTCCCCCCTCCCTCACTGTCTCCTTCCCTCTCTCCTTCCCTCCCTCCCTCTCTCCCTCTCCCTCTCACCTGCTCTCCCTCTCCCTCCCTTCCTCCTCCCTCTCCTCTCTCCCTCCCTCCCTCCCTCTCTCCCTCTCCCCTCTCTCTCCCTCCTTCCCTCCCTCCCTTCCTATCTTGCTCCCTCTCCTCCTCTCCCTCTCCCTTTCTCCCCTCTCCTTCCCTGTCTGTCATCTGTCTCTGGTTAGCATAGTCAGTGCTGCACCACTGCAAGTCCAGGCAGTGAGCCTTGTGACTCTGCTGCAGGATTCTCAGCATTGACTCTTCCCGCAGCCTCTCAGCCATTTCTTCCACACCACTGAGTGCTGAGCCATCATTTCCTAGAGAGCAAGCAGGCTGAGTGCTGCATTGCAGTAGAAGCCTTTAAAGAACCTGAGGGGTCTGTGAGTTTGTCATCCCTTAGCCATTCACATGGGTGTGCCATGCACAGGCTTTTTGGACATGAGAGATCTCTGTGCACTGATGCAGTGGAACTGGGGTCCTCCCTGTGCCGGGTGCAGAGCCGAACTATAGCTGCCTGAGGTTTGGAAACTGCACAGGGTGGCAGGAGATAGGATTGTTCATTGTTCCTAGCCCATGCATAGAAAGGAGCAACAGCTCAGTGGTGGAGCTTTGGTCTTTGTGTCTGGTTGTGTGTTTAGCCACGTAGAGGGCAAGAGGGCATTCCTTCAGTCGTCCAAGCAGGTGTGAGATGCCGAGGTAAGGCTGGAGGTGGAATCACTTCAGCATCCGGCCAAGATTGCACTAGAACCGAATGCTCGCAGTGTTTAGTGGTTATCATTCAGTGTTTCCTGGGTGACTATCCTGCACGAGGTGCTGGTCTGGACAATGCTGGAAAGAGGCAGAGAAATAGAAACTGCTTCCCGTGGCTGTCCATTTGAGGAGAAAAGTAGAGTGAGTTTGAATTACAGCCGTGGGTGTTCAGGACCTGCATGGGGCACAGGGATCAGAAGAAAGGTAAGAGAAGGAGGGCGAGGCGGATAGGCCTTCTGGGAGGAGACTGGTCCTGAATCAAATGTTAGAGGCTGAGGGGACTCAGGTGGCAGGAAGCTAGAGCTGCAGGCCCCCCCGCAGACCAGAGCACAGAGGCTGCTTCCTGGAGGAGGTGGGCCCTGCAGGAAGAGCTCCTTTCTCTGCTCCATTAGCTCAGGAATTTGGTGAAAACGAGGCAGTATTAACCCAAAGGATGGCCATAGGGGTTTCAGTGCAATTTACTACAATTATTCAGTGGAGTTACATTCAGTTCAAGGAGCATTTATTAAGCGCAGTCTCTGTGTAGAGTTGTGGAGAACACGATCCAGCCCCTGTCCTCAGGGAGCACAGGCTTGGCTATGGATGGGGCTGGAACCCAAGCACAGGGCTGTGTGCTGGAAAGATGAGGGTGCAGATGGAGGGGCAGGCATCAGCTTCCGGTACCGCCTTCCTTCTTGGTGGTCTGGTTTAACCTGCTGGGCCTTTAGTTTTTTTATATGCATGAGGTGTGGTCAAAAGATAGGGTAAATGTTTAAATAAAAAACATATATTGTAATAAAAGATAAATGGCAATTAATCCCCCTCAAAATGCTCCCCCTTGCTTCAAATACACTTATCCCATCATTCTTGCCACATTCTGGAAGCAGTTCTGGAAGTCCTCTTTTGTGAGTGTCTTCACTTCATTCTCCATCATGACAATACTCCGTGTCCCACATCGCTTCTGGTACAGCAGTTTCTGTTAAATAAAGATATTATGGTGTGTCCTCATCCACCTTATTCACCAGATCTGGCACCATGCGACTTCTGACTCTTCCCCAAAGTCAAAATGATTCAGGGCATCAGGGCAGCCACGGCAGTGGAACTAAGGACACTCACAAACGAGCACTTCCAGAACTGGCAAGAATGATGGATAAGTGTGTTCGAAGCGAGGGGGAGTATTTGGAGGGGGATTAATGGCAATGTGTCTTTTACTGTAATTTTTAAAAATTTAAACATTCACCGTAGTTTTTCCTTTTTTGAGGGCAGTGTCCCTGGCCCTCATATGTGGGACCGAACCAGGGCCGCTGGCTTCCCAAGCCAGCGCTTAACCATGGCGCCACTCGGCCGGCCCCATTCACCATAGTTTTTGATCACACCTAGTATATTGTTTACTAATGATGTTGTTTCCTCTCTTGATATGGGAGTTTGAGAATCAAAGGAGATAATGGGACCGAAAGCATTTTGTCAACTGTAAACTGATGCACGGAGATGCATCATTCCTGTGCATGCGGTGGACTGAGCATTCTAGCTGTACCCACGGTGTATGATTAAAATCTGGTCATCTCTAACACGTAACTTCAAAGCGTGTATCTCTTTAATAGCATTTTAATAGCTTACTTCGAATTACCTATGGGCCTAGAGTAAAACAAAAGTGAATTATTTTAGAGAGTCTAATACATCTTTTCAGTAATTTAAGATAGAATTTATGTTGGGTGTTTTGTTTTGTTTTGTTTTTAACTTTGGTTAGTATTTGATTTATATATTTAGATGCTTCTATGTTGGGTGCCCCTTTTTGTGTTTACAAAGGTTATATCCTCTTGTTGGGTTGATCCCTTTATCATTGTGTAATGTCCTTCATTTTCTCTTCTTATAGCCTTTATTTTAAAGACTATTTTGTCTGGCATAAGTATTGCTATCCCAGCTTTTTGTTTTCCATTTTCATGAAATATCTTTTCTCATCCCTTTAATTTCAGTCTGTGTGTGCCTTTCGATCTGAAGTGAGTCTCTTGTAGGCAGCGTATATAAGGGTCTTGTTTTCTTATCCATTCAGTCACTCTGTCTTTTGATTGGAGCATTGCATTCATTTACATTTGAAATGGTTGTTGATAGATACGTAGTTATTGCCATTTTATTATTCATATTTTTGATTTTTTTTTTGTCTTAAAGAAGTCCCTCTAAGATTTCTTGTAATACTGGTTTGGTGGTGATGAACTCCTTTAGCTTTTTCTTGTCTGGGAAGCTCTTTACTGCTCCTTCACTTTAAAATGATAGCCCTGCTGGATAGAGTAATCTTGTTTGAAGGTCCTGGCTTCCCATAGGCTCAGCTGCTGAAAGAGCCTCAAGTGGAATGTGAGTTGGGTGAGCCAGGGCTTCAGGGAGTCACCATGATGGGGTGAGTGGTGGTCACCAGGTTAATGCAGATTCAGGTTTGGTGCCAGTGCTGAGCCTGGGGCTACTCAGCAAAAGGCACAGAGCACACTGAGGCCAGCCACCACCTGCCTGGGGCCTGCAGACTCCTGAGTGTTGTCCAGGAAATACTGTAGCATGTGCAGGGATGGGGGCTGGCTGCCAAAAGTGCCTGCAGAGGTACATGAGTGGGTGGGATGGAGTCTCTAGGGTGGAGTGAGTGGATTTCACCACAAAAGTATAGATGCATATTGGGCTATGTGCATGAGAGGGCTGAACACAGGAAAGGTGGTGCCTGCCTGTAGGCTGTAGGAGAGGAGGCTAAACAGAGGGACAATTGCAGCTGTTCCTCCAGCCCTCCCCATGAAGGCACACAACTCAGTCTCTCTGTGTATGCCTCTAAAGCCTTCCGAGTAGTCATGCCTCCACAGGAGCCCAGGGTGAGTGCCTGTGAGTGAGTGAGTCTGTGTGTGGGCCTTCTAAGAAGAATTTAGGGATTTCAGCAGCCATCAGTCTCATCAAGATGGATGGAATCCCCTCCACTGTTTTTCACAGGCAGATGTTGTGGGTGGTCCTCTTTCCTGTACCAGTGCTCCCAGCTGGGGAGTCTGGGCTGGGGCCCTGCTCCTCAGAGGGAACCTCTGGAGCAGAGATATCCCCCCAATCTCAATAGCCACAGGTGGGTGTGGGACCTGCCCCTTTTGTGTCTCTGCCCCTTCTATCAGTATCAATGTAGCTTCTTCTTTGTATCCTTAGTTATAGGACTTCTGTTAAGCTAGTCTTCAGATGGTTCTCCAGGTTGATTATTCTATAATTTAGTTGTAATTTTATTTATTTATTTATTTATTTATTTATTTATTTATTTGTTTGTTTGTTTGTTTATTTATTTATTTATTGCAGAAAAAGTTTATTAGAGGAAATACTTTTCAAGGAAACAGAAGCAGGCCAGAACAGTGGTAGAGAATGGCTCAAGGGCCATTGTTAGAAAAGAAAATACGTTCCAAAGAGTTTGGAGTGGGCCCCAAGCAGAGGCAGGTCTCAAAATGCTCCAAAAAGGCCTAGTTGTAATTTTAATATGGTCATGAGAGGAGGCAAACACAGCATCTACCTACTCAGCCATATTGCCTGGACCTGATGCAGATACTAGGTTGTTTTTATGTGGTAGATACAAGATGAAAGAAACAAACTCTTGTGTAAAACAGTTTTACAGGTACTAGAGGGGAAGGAGGACAGAAAAGAGGGGGATGGGTAAAAAACCCCAAAAAGCAAGCACATGGATACATGAAGCAAATCATAACTCTAAAAGGAATAGCAGAGAGATCACAGACCAGCATTACGAGACCAGGATTCTTGTCTTACTCTGCACTTGTTTCTTGGCCACATCTTCTTTTACCTTTTTTGGGGCTCTGTTTTTTGTTTCATTGTGTGTGTGTGTTGTTGTTTTGTTGTTTTGTCTAAGGTAACAAATGGTAGGGATTAAGATTTTTGCCAACTTGAAAATTTATGATTTTAAACTTAAAGGGAAAAATAACTGCAAATTGTAATAGAAAAAAATGTGATGTCTAATGTGAAGAGCCTAGGCTGTTGGAGTTAATCTCAATCCAGGTTCATCCAGTTTCTTGAGTAAGTTTCCATTAGTGACTGGCATTCTGAGCAGTTCTCCGTTCAGAGTGGATACGATTATGACTTACTGACTGTGTCCCAGGAGAGCCATGAGTTTATGTCTTTGAGACAGCCTGAGTTGTTCAGATAAAAGGTGGCCACATAAATACATGGTTAGATGAGCCTGTTAGGAAGCTGCTGGGTTTAGAGACATGCTGCTTCAGAAATGTTGTTTGAAAAAGGCAGGATAGAGGACAGGGTGCCAGCACCAAATAAGCTATTAAAGAGAGGAAATAAATCTACTAGAAAAGGAAGAGAAAGGGTAAGAAAGCAACAATACTAAAAACAACAAAAGAATGTGAATGTTTCAGTCAAATCAACATGTGATGTTGTTGGCATTCTTTTCTAAGGGTGCTTAAAAATTTTAAATGATAGAAATTTATAAAACATCTAGTATTTTCATTGCTGAATAAATTTTTCTGCCAGACATCTTTTTTTATATGAGTTTGGTTATTTTATTCTGTAGAAACTATGCTTCTGCTTTAACAAATTCATAGTCTATAAATCAAAGCAGAATGGCTCAAGCAAAGTTGTGTGGAGTTAAGAGATGTTTGGGGTTTCTTCCTGTCTGTCATGCTGGGTTATGAGCATTGTTTTTCACTTAATAATTCAGAACCAGATTCCAAAGATCTAGAATAAAAAGTATGAATCTCTCCTCGCCCCCACCCCCACAACCATTATATAAGGAACAGTTGTAACAATCAAAAGTCCATCAGGAGTAAAGTGCATAATTTATATAAGTCCAATCCTCTGGCCATGAAATAAAACTAGAAATACTGGGCCTGCCGAGTGGCGCATTGGTTAAGCGCTGGTTTTGGGATGCCAGCGGCCCCGGTTCGGATCCCACATGAGGGCCAGTGACACTGCCCTCTACAGCTAACAACAGCTCCACCTGGAGCTGGGCTGTGCGAGCCCCGGTGATGGTGTGGGCTGCAGCCCCTGCTGCAGTGGGCTGCCATAGGCTACAGTGAGTGGCCCGCAGCCAGCGTGAGCGGCTGGCAGCCAAGCGTGAGCTGCCAATAGCCGTGGTGAGCGACATCCAGAGGCCAGCGACCGATCTGCCTCATCCGGGAAGAGCGCAATGACGATACCAACAGTGAAGCAACATCCTCCGCAACTAAACTGAAGAACAAAAAGACAGCAACTTGTTTGTTCCCCTTCCCCAATTCCCCAACGCTGTTCCCCTCCACCAATTCCCCAATAAAATCTTAAAAAAAAACTAGAAATACTAACAAAAATTAACCCCAAATTCCAGTCTCCAAGAATAATAAACTATACCAAAAGTAAAGCAACTCTCCAAAATAACACTTGGCCAGAGAACAAATCTAAATTGAAATTACATACTGCTCAGAAATTAATAATAATAAGAGTGAAACATAAAATCTTACAGAAGAAGGCTAAGGTTACATACAGAGAAAATCAATTGTATTTACTAAATTTATCAGTAAAAAAAACCCAGACTCTTATATAGTAGTCATCAACTTTTTACTGACTAAAGATTAAAAGAAGATTCATAAGAGAATCACAAATGATAAACATAGACACTTGGATGCCGAAATTAAGAAGTTTTTAAGTAGGTCCTTGTCCCCAGATGCCATGTTTTTGCCAACACATCTTTCAGTCTTGCTTTAGGAATGGATGTTTGTCTAAACATTTTGATCCAACTGGACTAAGTTAGAAAAACAGCCCTGTTTTTCATCTTTGTATAGAGGGGTGATGTCCAGGCTGACACTCTGCTTCTACTGAGAAGAGGCCCAAATGGAAAGCTAGAAACTGATACTCACAGTGTTGGAACGGCTGTTTCTATCATGTTTGCCTTTTTAACACTTCTAGGATTCTTGGGAGAGAGTGGCCACCTCAGCTTTGAGTCAGAGGAATGTTTTTCCCTTTATTAATTTTCTTCATAAACACTCTTTATCCAGGAAGTGGATTATCAGAGCATTGCTCCTGGCTAGGATGGCATATGCTTGTCGGGAGAGAGTCCCTATGCTTAGCCAGGGCCTGATCTTTAGGAAGCAGCAGAGCTTCCTAAAGAGATGAAATAGAAGTGCTCTCTGCACTCAAGGAACTCATAGTCCAGAAGGAAGGAAGATATAAACAGCAGGCTGTAATGCAGGGCAGAATGGCCTGAGTGTGAGTACATGTTCAGAGCTTTAAGAGGTAAAAGCAATCAAGCCTTACTGGGAAAGAAGGAAATGCTCAAAGAGAATTGGCATCTTAAGTGGATCTTTACCGATGAGAAAGAGTGGATTCAGCAGATAGAGGAAGAAAGCCACCAGCCTGTGCAAAGGCCCTGGGTGTGAACACAGATATCATGCTATGGGAAAGGCAAGAACATTTGTGTTCCAGTCTGTTCAGTGACAGCCAGAGTTGTGAATGAAGAAGGGCCCAGGTGCCAGGGTTCACTTTTTTCTTTTTTTTAAAGATTTTATTGGGGAATTGGAGTAGGGGAACAGACAAGTTGCTGTCCTTTTGTTCTTCAGTCTAGTTGCGGAGGATGTTGCTTCACTGGCCCATGTTGATATTATTATTGTGCTCTTCCCAGATGAGGCAGATGGGTTGCTGGCCTCTGGACGGCTGATCATGACTGCTGTTGGCAGCTCACACCAGCTGCCAGCCGCTCACGCTAGCTGCCGGCCACTCACTGTAGCCTATGGCAGCCCACTGCAGCAGGGGCTGCAGCTATGCCATCCCGGGGACTCACAGCAGCCCAGCTCCAGGTGGAGCTGTTGTTCACCCTCTTAGCTGTAGAGGGCAGTGTTACTGGCCCTCATATGTGGGATCCCGACCGGGGCCGCTGGCTTCCCAAGCCAGCTCTTAACCAACGCACCACTCGGCCAGCCCCAGGGTTCACTTTTGAACTCTAGCTTTCAGCCTGTCCTGAGTGAGATCTCCGGGAAGTAGATTCTCTGCCTGCTATTGTCATACATCTATGTCAAAACCACCTTCGGACCTTTCTTGGCCCATTTTTCATTTGGGAGGCTTTAAGTTTTACTGCTGAAAAATTATATCCATGTGTAATCTCCATTTATAACTATTTCCTGGGACCAGGCAGATGAACCTTCTCTAGATTACTAAAATAAAATCTAATTCTCCAGTGCTAGCATAGGACCATATGTTACAAGATAACACTATGATAAAATGTGAGTGGGGAAGGCTGGAGTGGTGGTGGGAGAGAAGTTCACGTGCCATTAGAGTTTTCAGATATTCTTCTGCTGAAGAGTAACTCCCACAAGTCACTTCACCCTACTTGGATAATCTGGATACCTACTGGGCTCTGCCTAAGTCATCCACTGCTGGCAAATGACTCAAGTGCATTGCTGTGAAATGGGCACTGTGATTTCCTGAAGTATGGCCTCATTTCATCATAGTGTTTGAAGGCCACACCTGTGGGTTGGCTGGCTGAATTTGGGCTTTATTGGTGGACAATTACATCATTCTAGCTCATCTGTGGTGGAAATGCCTTGGGGGTGGGGATTGGTTCTCTATTGGCAGGGCTGACTGTTCAGACAATTTATGTGAAGTTCACTTATCATGGCTTATCATGGAAAGGGGCTTATCAGGCTACCTGGGTCAGGAAAGTCAGTCTGGATTTCTACCTCACAGAACTTTGAATACCACAGTGGGCAAAGTGGTTTGGACATTTATTATGTTGCAGTCCCTAGAGAATTTGCAAACAGATCAATTACATCATCAAGCCTAACATTTAGGAATATTCTTTAATTTGGGAAACAGTGAGTCCCTACTATGTACCATGCCCCGTAGCAAGTGTGGGCATACCAAGGAAAAGAAGACCGAGTTTCTGCCCTCAAGCTGCTTGCAATCTAATGGGGGGAAATGAGGCAAGGTCTGCGCTATAGTGTGTTGGGGATGGTTGTAGATGTAAGTGAACCTAGGCACCGTAGGAGCACAGAGGAGGGGCTTCTAAGACAGACTGGGGGATCTGAGAAAGCTTCCTGGATGAGATAACTGCTGCCTTGGTCTGTTCTCACTCAGAAGTTTGATGGGGATTTTTAGGCATCGGTCTGTTAGTGGGAGATGAATAGCTCCCTGAATTTATGCCATGAAGATAGTTTCCTGGTCTACCTATGCATTTAAAATAAGATTTTTATTGGGCTGGTCAAGTGGCGCAGTAGTTAAGTGCTGGCTTGGGAAGCCAGTGGCCCAGGTTCGGATCCCACATATGAGGGCCAGTGACACTGCCCTCATAAAAAATAAAATAAATAAAATAAAATAAGATTTTTTATTAAAATATAGCTAATATACAATATTATATTAATTTTAGGTATATACCATAGTTATTCAACATTTATATACCTGAAGAAGTGATCACCATGACTAGTCCAGCAGCCACCTGACACCATACCACACTATCACAATATTATTGACTATATTCCCTATGCTGTATATTACATCTCCATAACTTATTTGTTTTATACCTGGAGCTTTGAGCCTCTTATTCCCCTCACCTTCCCTCCCCACTTTTTAATTTTTCAGTTACAGTTGACATTCAGTATTATTTATATTAATTTCAGGGGTACAGCATAGTGGTTAGACATTTGTATAATTTAAGAAGTGATCCCATTGACTAGCCTAGTACCCATCTGGCACTATACATAGTTATTACCATATTATGGACTATATTCCTTAGGTTTTACTTTACATCACCATGATGATTTTGTAATCAGTTTGTACTTCTTCATCCCTCCACCTTTTTCAACCTGCCCCTCAACCCCCTCCCATCTATCACCCCAATAAATCTAGTACCCATCTGACACCATACATAGTTATGACAATATTATTGACTATATTTCTTATGCTATACCCTACATCCCCAAGACTGCTGTGTAACAACCAGTTTCTAACCCTGTTTAACCCCTCTTCTCACCAAACCCCCTCTTATTTAGCCATCACTGAAATGTTCTCTGTATCTATGACTTTGTTTGTATTATATTTATTTGTTCTTTATGTTCCTCATATGAGTGAAATCACATTGCATTTCTCTTTCTGTCTGACATACTTCACTCAGCACAATACCCTCTAGGTCCATCCATGCCACTACAGATGACTAGAACCTGTCCCCTTCCATGGCTGAGCAATATTCCATTGTATACATGTCCCACCTCCTCTTTATCCATTCATCCATCAACAGACATTCAGGTTGCCTCCACATATTGGTCATTGTAAACAATGCTGCAATGAGCATATAGATGCACATGTCCCGTCAAAGTAGCATATTGGGTTTCTTTGGATAAATACCCAGAAGTGGAATTACTGTCTCTTGTTATAACTTTTGTTTTAAAGTCTGTTTTGTCTGGTATATTGCTACCACAGCTTTTTGTTTGTTTGTTTCCATTTTCATGAAATCTCTTTTTCCATCCCTCTAATCTCAGTCTGTGTGTGTCTTTTGCTCTAAAGTGGGTTTGTTATACACAGCATATGTAAATCTTTTTTTCTTATCTATTCAGCCACCCTATCTTTTGATTGGTGCATTTAGACCATTTACATTTAAAGTAATTGTTGATAGATATGTAGTTATTGACATTTTATTCATATTTTTAATTTTATTTTCTTTTTCTTCTTAAAGAAACCTCCTTAACATTTCTTGTAATACTGGTTTGGTGGTGATGAACTCCTTTAGCTTTTTCTTGTCTGGGCAGCTTTCTGTCCTTTAATTCTAAATGACAACTTTGCTGGTTAGAGTAATCTTGGTTGTAGGTCTTCATTGTTCATCACTTTGAATATTTCCTGCCAATCCCTTCTGGCCTGCAAAGTTTCTGTTGAGAAATCAGCTGAAAGTCTTATGGGACCTCCCTTGTAGGTAACTAACTGCTTTTCTCTTGCTGCTTTTAAGATTCTCTTTTTAACATTTGCCATTTTATTTTTTGTATGCCTGGTTGTGGGTTTCTTTGGGTTCATCTTGTTTGGGACTTTCTGCACTTCCTGAGCTTGTACGTTTAGTTCCTTCACCAGGTTAGGGGTTTTCTGTCATTATTTCCTCAAATATGTTTTCAATTCCTTGCTCTCTGTTTTCTCTTTCCGGTACCCGTACGATGTGAATGTTGGTAGGCTTGATGATGTCCTAGGGGCCCCTTAAACCATCCTATTTATTTATTTTATTTATTTTTATCCCCTTGCTGTTCTGATTGGATATTTTCTGCAACCTTATCTTCTAAATAGATGATTTGATCCTCTGTTTCATATAATCTACAGCTGATTCCCTCTAATGTGTTCTTCATTTCAGTTATTGTACTCTCTATTTCTGACTGGTTCTTTTCTATTTTTTCTATCTCCATTTTAGTGTTTCCTATTTCTTTGTTGAAGTTCTCTCTGAGATCATTGAATATTCTTATAACCAGTATTTTGAACTTTGCATCTGATATATTGCTTGTGTCCATTTTGTTTAGTTCTTTTTCTGGAGCTTTGCTCTGTTCTTTCATTTGGGAGATGTTTCTTTGTCTCCCCATTTTGGCTGCCTCCCTGTGTTTGTTTCTATGCATTAGGTCTCTTGGTCTTAGTAGAGTGGCTTTATGTAGTAGGTGTGCTGTGGGGACTAGTGATGTAGTTTCCCTGGTCACTTGAGCCAGTGCTCCAGGTGTGTCCCTTGTATAGGTTGTGTGTGCCCATCTGTGGCAGCTGAGCCTTGGTTGCTGTTTGAATATCAATGGGAGGGGTTGACCCTCAGGCTGATTTTTTGTGAGGCTGGCTGTGACTACAGTGGAGGAACTGTGGTGCAGGGGCTGATTCCATGGAGCAGGATTCATTTTAGCAGGGCTCTGGTGCTTGCCCAGTCTGCCCTTTGGGTGTATTGTCCTTGGAAACAGCCAGGTGATGCTACAGCTCAGTCTGAAGATGGTCACTGCATGTGCCAGCCCTGGGGCCTACTGGGAGGGGCCCCACTGCAGGCCAAGTTTAGTCACAGCCTGTGTCCTGTCCAACATGAGCCACAAAGCAATCTGCAGTTAGCTGTTGCACTGGGCTTGGGTGTGCCTCAAGAAGCTCAGCCAAACCAAGACTGGCCATGGCTAGTTCCAGGCTTAGGGCTGCTCAGCAAGAGGTATGGGACACATTGAAGCTAGGTGCTGCTTGTTGGGGATTTGTGAACCTTTGAGAGGTTTTAGTAATGTGTGCAGCATGAGTCCAGACAGGCTGTTTGTATAGAAAAGCCACTGGTAGTATCTTGGGTGTGCCCCAAAATTGGGTGGGGCAGGACCTCAGGGGATCACCAGAGTGGGACAGATGAACAGTGTTGACCAGATTGATGGAGACACAGATATGGTGGCCCCTTGTGTCTGCACCTAGGAGCAGGGATGGATCAAAAGAAAAACAATGGATTCTGCCAGCGCTTATGTCTGGGAGAAAACTGCCCCTCCAACTCTCACCCTGAAGTCAGGCAACTCAGTTTCTCCCTGTATATTTGTCCTTGGAGACTTTTGAGCTGCTGCCCCAGTGCTGAAGCTCAGAGCAAGTGCGTTAATCAGAGCGTAAGTCTGTGTGTGGGTCCTTTAAGAGCAATGCCTGAGAGCAACCCCAGCCACCCTCTGTCTCACTCAGCCCCAGTCTCCACTGGTTTTCACAGCCAGAAGTCGTGGGGACTTTTCTCCCCAGCACTGGAACCCTGGGTTGGGGAGCCTGGTGTGGGGCTGGAGCTCCTCATGGGTGGGGAGTGGGGAAACCTCAGCAGCTGAGATATCCCTTCTAATTTTTAATGTTTAGCATCTCTGCCCCTCCTACCCCTCTGGAGGTGGCTTTTTCTGTATGTCCTAGTTGTAGGGCATCAGTTCAGCTAGACTTCAGGTGTTTCTCAATGATGGCTGTTCTGTAGTTTTGTTGTAATTTTGATGTGACTGTGAGAGGAGGTAAGCCCAGCATTTATCTACTCTGCCTTTTTGACAAGAACTCTTATGTATGCATTTTTTGATCAGATCAACAATGCTGGGGAAAACATGGACGTCTGAGGCTCTGAGATCAACTCTATCACTGACCCATGGCATCTTCTGACAGCTGTGCCTTCCTTATTCTGGAATTTGATATTTTTATCTATTAAAAAGAAAGGGTTGTAAGAGACTTGGCTCACACCTTTGTGCCATTCTATTATTTACAAGGTTACTTTCTAGCCCATCTAATGTCTAACAGAAAGTCCTGGCAAATAACTCCTATCCTTCCTCTGACAAAAATGGTTTTGTCTCATCAGATCAGTGATGTACATACTAGTAAGATGTACAAATGTCAAAAGAAAAAGGTGTATCAGTCACATTGGGCTTATTCTAACCTTCTGTATCAATGGAGTGAGCACAGGCAAGGTACGGCCTCCTCAGTACCTACCTGAAATTGCTTTAACAAGGAACAAAACCTTCACTTTATAGAGAAATCGAAAAGCAGCTGAGAAGAGGAGAGAGAGTTCAATGCCAGCACACAAAGGAATTCATACCTGCTTAGGAGTCCCATTAACAGGGGAAGCCAGCTGGGCAGTTTTCTGTAGTACCAGCAGAGAAGAGACAGTGTGTTAAACATCATCAGAATAAAATGGCTAAATGCATTCCCACTTCCACTGACACTGAAAATATTATCCAAGGGAAATGTGCAGCACTCTTTAAGTGGGAGAAAGGGTAATAGCCCCATAGAATGTTGTGCACCACAATGTATGCATTCATCCTGGGCATCCAGATTCAGCGAAGTTTTGAAACCAAATAATGCAGGCCATGCTTCTGTTAGAAATGAAGGATTTATTATGTTATCCAAATTCCAAATTCTTTAATATGCCCCTTAGCATCTGTCTGGTTTGGAAAATTATAAGGACAGGAATTACAGGAAAGTCGGGAACTGTTTTGATCATTCTCTTTTTTATTTGAAGTTGACTCTCCTTCAGTTATTAGAAATGGATTAGTAATTGAATCTGTTGTGTATATAGCTCTTAGTAATAGAAAATTACTTGTTGCCTTACTCCCACTTAAAAAATAGCAAACACATATTTTATAAGTATTGGTTTAAAGGGTGTCCAAGTTTCCCACATATATCAGATTTTGACTTTCTGTGCCCGGCAAGGTGTGGTTGATGATTACAGGGCCACCTTGACATATAGTCCTCATCAGCAGAAATGCCGAGGCCCAGAGTCCTTAGTCTCCTCAAGTACTACTCAGCATCCTGGTCATAGCTGCTCTCTCAGATCAATGTTTCATTTTTACCGGACTCTGATTTTTAGAGCCTTCCAAGAGTCAAAGGGAATTCTTGTCTGCCAACTTACTTTGGCTTTAAAGACTTACTGTTAGTCTATGTACTTTCCCTAAGCAGATGGCTTCCATGGCCAACTCAGCATAGGGCACATTGGGAAACAAAGGTAATAACACGAAATCCCATCCCCTAGAGATACCTACATTTCTTCCCTAAAATAATCATATTAAAGACTTAGTTTGCAGGTTTTCATCTGGCTATGAGGGAGTGTTTCTGAGTTAATATCCCTTTCAGATGTTGAATGGAAGGCTCTTAGGGCCAGTCCGTCTGCCAGTAGCTTCAGGGTTCTCGTGGTACTTCTTTGTTCTCAAATAAATATTTCATTGCTTGCTAAATAAGTTTCAATCATAATGGAGAGGTAGGATTGGGGAAGACAGTGTATTTTGTAGAGCCTGGGAGGCCCTACAGCTCTATGAATTTCCATTCAAAGGGGCAGTGAAAATGACACAGAATCCAGGGATGATGCCATAGTCATTCAGGATGGGAAAGATCATGTTATTTTGTAGGAAAAATAGCCAACATGGAGGCTTCATTGAGCAAATGACACTTGAGCCACTGAGCCGCTTCTGTAAATTGGTCAGGATTTAATGGGTGGAGATTAGCAGGGAAGCCATAGCAGGTGGAGGAAGAGAAATGAAGTATGAGGCAGAAAGACACAGAGCCTGTTGGGTAATGTTGAAGAGCTAAGTGTAGCCCAAACACAGGGTCACAGTAAGGAGGTGGTTGGAGATATGGCTAAAATTGTTGGTTTTAGCCATACTGTGCTCTGGCTTGGATCTCAGGAACTAGAAATTAATTTGTTAGTTAATGAGAGTCATTAAAGGCTTTTGTGCAGAGAAGTGATAGGATTGTAGTTCCACCTTTAGATTAATTCTGAATGAGTGTATAAGATATATTGATAGAGTAGAGAAAGAAGGAAGCACAAGTGGTTAGCTAAGAGGTTATTACAGTTTGTTTCATGTCAGAATTAATGGATGGAGACAATGGGTTTAGGGGCCATTACCAAAAATGGAATGTTTGGCTGTTTTCAGTTGACTCTGTGAGATGAGGTAGGGTATGAAAATAATTCCAAGCAATTAAAACCTGGATAATTGGGGATGGAAGTTCGTAGTATCATTTATGCAGTGCCTCTTTCTGTCTGGGGATTTCCTTCCCCATTCTCCTCTGCTCATTAATTGGAAAGACTTTTCTCTCTTCTGAATTCTCATATATTTTGTTCATCATTCTATTTCAGCATTTATAACACTTTTCAACCTTTGCATTGTATTTTATTTAGAGGCAACTTTGATTGTACATCTCTATGATGGCATCCCCCAGATTTCTAACAAAGTACCTTACATGTAGAAGGTCTGCTAACAGCATTTACTTTTGTCAAGAAAAGATTATTTTAAGACAGTGAAAAAGTTGAGGCGAGTTCAGTTCAGTACTACGTTTATTGTGTATTAATCATTGTGTTAGGTGTAGACTCAGAGATGAATGTAATATGGCCACTTCCTCAGTGAGCAGTGGAAGCCACAGCCATGTACGTAAGTAATTACAATATGCTGGGAAACGTATTGCAATGGAGACTAATATGAGGTGCTGTGGGAGCACAGAGAAGGGGGACACAATTCTGCCTGGAGAGAAGGGAGCCCCATCAGGAGAAGCCTCTTGGAGGAGTCAGTAACATTGGATGTGGACTAGTGTAGGAGAGCTTTGTGGTGGAGAAGGGGTAAAGAATATAAGTGATATTTTTTTGTTCTTTGGGAGATGGATCAGAGTAAAGGATGAAACTGAAAATCAGGGCAGAGGGGAGGAGGCAAGGTCAGGAAAGTATCATGATATTATGGAATTGACTGCCACAAACGTCATTTCACGGAATACATTTCTAAGTGCCTTTGTACATTTAATTAGATGTAGGAAAGACCATTATGCTTCCTCTTTGACCCAATATGCGAGATTTAATAGTGGGTTTGTGGGAACTACACCTATGGATGGAAGATGCATTGGTCCCTGAATTTTTGGAGACTAACAATTTCCAATCCAGCCTATGATTTTTTTGAGTCTGGAGGAAGTACAAACTGGAAAAGGGTACAAGGACTGTGTAGTTCATCCCTCAGCCTTTAGAATAACAAGGTGATTGTTAATTTCAGAAATAATCCAGGCATCATTCTATAGGTACATGAGTCTAAAGGAAAACTGATCTCTAATTCAGGAGGGTGCCCCTGTGAAGCAAATGGGAATGATTCAGCAAAATGAACAGAAATATCACATGTATGCTTTGATTCACTTGCAATTTTTGGCTGATGTGGTAGATATTTTGAAAAACCTTTACTTCTTATTAGATTAAACTAAGAATTCTGTGTTAAGAAGAAAAAATAATTCTTATCTAATTTCTGGGGAAGAAGAAAGGAATAAAAACTTCGGCTGATTTGTAACTATTTGCTGAAAAGACTCAATCCCAGAAATGATTTTTCCATTTGTAGTTTGGCACCTAGAACCTACCCAACACAAAAAACTGCCTGATTCTGGGCTTAAAGTATATTTAATAATGATCAGTTAAATATTGTTTGTCCTAAAAGCAGTAGGGGAATAGATTTTTCAGAAATCTATTTCCATTGACTTTGCAGTGAAATGAGGTTATTATTAATTTATGAAACCTTTCATTGAATTTTATAAAATTAATAATTTTAAAATTTGCCTTACAAATAGAGTAATGTATTTTTAAAATTCTTTATTTTAACCACCCTAATTTCAAGTATATAATCCAGTAGTTTTTTTCATTGAAAATATTTAAAATTTGTTTACTGGAGCTTATGTCTCAGCATCGCTATGAAGCTTTTTGCATCTCACCCATTTTTTAAATGATCTCTCCCCTTTGAATGTATTTTCCTCTTCTTCTGTTGTTAAATATAACGTTCATAAAGAAAAGCACATTAAACATATATGTACAACTTAACAATGATTATCGACCCAATACTGGGATAATCACCACCCAAGTTAAGAAGCAGTGCATTGTCAAAGCCCCAGAAACCCTCCAGGTTGCAACCCCCGAGGCCGCCCTGGAGATTGACCAGTGTTCTGACTTATGTGATACCCACTTACTTGGCTTGCATTATACTTTTGCTATACTTGCAGCTGCAAATGATATAGTTTCCCTTCTCCTATTTTTAGACATTGTACTCATGAAATCATACTGTATATGTCATTTGTGTTGCAATTTTTTGCTCTATATTTTTGTCATTCATATTATTGCAGGTAACTATAGTTTATTTTCATCACTGTATGGTAATCCACTGTATGACTTCATCACAATGTAAGCACTCTTCTCTTGATAGTGATTTGGGTTGTGTCCTGTTTGGTGCATTATGAAAAATGATGCTATAAACAGCCTTGTTTGTGTGTCCTTCTGCACATATGCATGGGTTTCTCTAAAGCAGTGGTTCTCAAAGTGTGGCCTTCACATCCAGAGTCAATGTTACCTGGGAATTCATTAGACACGTCAATTCTCAGGTCACATCCCAGACCTACTTAAATCCCAACTCTGGAGGTGGGGCGTAGAAATCCAGGATTTCACTGGCCTTCCAGATGATTCTGATACACATTAAAGGTTCAGAACCACCTAGAGTATCTCCCCAGGCCTGGAAATGGATCATAGGTTATTTATATCTTCAACTTCACTGGAGTCAAACTGTTCTAACAAGTGGCTGTACCAATTTACTCTATTACCGGCATTGTAGTTTAAGTCCATGATGTGATTGTATGAAAACCTGGGACCTTCTTATAAAATGCAAATCTTTGAATTTCAAAAATTCTTATAAAAATTCAGGTGTGTTATTTATTTGTGGGTACGAATGCATTCTTATTGTTCTTGGCTGTGAACAAACATATACTACACAATTATTGCCTTTTACCCTGAACAAAGATTAATTATTTAATCACTTTTACCCACCATTTTGTTTTAAATTAATTAATTAGTGAATAGGTGATGCATGTGAAGGGTGCCCATTTCAAAGGTTGAAAAATATATATGCACAATGAAAGTAAGTCTGCTCAGTACTATCTTTCAGTCACATACCTGTATGTCCCCATCTACACCAACCACTGTCATCAGCTTCCCAGTAAGTATTTAAAAATAGTTTCTCCGTGCACTTATTTACGTGCCATTTAGGATTAGGGGTCGCTATTCTGTCCTCTTGTAAGCTCCATGGCCTATCTTCATCATGGCATTTATAACATTGAGTGGTTAATTGTTTACACTCCTGTCTCTCACTACACACTGGGATTTCCTTGGGTTAGGAGATTGAGTTTTATTACACCCAGATCCTTAGTACAGGCAGCACCTGGTACAGCCAAAGCAATTAATAAAAATATGACATCTGAATGAATTAAACTGGTAATCTTTTCCTTAGCTCCCTTGCTTTCTCGGGTTTGAATGTCTGGCTTTTTCAGTGGATTTTTCTTTCCCAGCATGTCCCCCTTTGGGGGAGGTTTGTAGTTGGCATCTCATGATGAATGTGGGTCTGCGCAGGTAGATAAATAGCTAATGAGCTTGGTTGACCTTTCGAGCCTGGAGGCAGGAAGGTGGGCAAGTTGTCCGTCTCTGCCCTCCTCTGAGAGGCTGTGAAGGAGAGTGCTGTCTTCCTGCTTTGGGAAGGCTTATATATACTCCTGTTTACAGAATCCATCCATTATCATTGATTGCACAGCAACAGGACACCCATTTGATTAGGGAAAATGATTACCTGGGATTTCGCACTCCTAGAAAAGCCAATGTTTGCTGAATAGGAGTTTTAACCTTTTTGCCTAAATGAGGTTTCTTCACAAGAAAACCTACTGAGTTGCTGTTTTTGAGCATTCTGGGGTTCGGCCTGTCTTTGCTGGCCTCATCGGAACTGGAACTCCACTGTTTGAATGGATCAAGGTGGTATTTTAAGGCCCTCACTGAGTGGAGAGGAAGGACTCATTCTGTTGTCTCTGGCTGCACTTGGATGTTGAGAGATTTTAAAGTCTGTCGTTGTCAAAATAGCAGCTCAGAATTACAACTAGCAGGTTATTTGATCTTTCTATCTCTGGTGTGAAGAAACCTTAATTTTTGTTCTCTCGTTCTTTTTATTTTTATTATTGTGAACTTGAGAGTAGTTAACGTGAGCTGAAAGTTCTCAGGGAAAATTATTGAAGTTTGTGTTGCGTTGATACAGCCATTAAACAGGTTGGGTCTTTTGCTTTGTGCTGTGTGTGTGTGAAAGAGAGGACGTTGGCTGGAATTACCTATTTCTTGTGTGCAGCATTGTAAACAACATGAAGGAGAACTTTTCCTTTGAAAAGGAGTGATCTTGGCATGGCTGATATTGATAAAATACTGTTCTTAAAATTGTCTTGTCGAGATTGATAATACGCCCTTATTTCAACTTTGGTTTTTGTATTTTTAAAGGAAGGGAGTCATGTGACAAAGGACACAGGTTACCAGGGGTCAGGAAGAATGAGTCCCATTTTTGACTCTTATAGAAATGAGTTGTCATTAAACAGAATGAGATTAAGCTAGGTGTGCTGTTTTGAAAAGCTCTCCAAGGTATATTGTTACTGATTCAAACAGGGTGCAAAATAGTATTTATAAGAGAATCCCATTTATATATTTTTTAAAAAAAGGCATTCCTTGATCCTTGACTCCTAATTTTAATGTTAGGTGCCTAATTTCCCACAAGGATCAGACAAGGGTGGTTTCTTCTGGGTAGTGGGAGTGGGACTTGGGCAAAAGTGTGGAGACATGGAGAAGAGTTGCTGTTTTTAATTAAAAATTTTCTTAGTGTTTAAATGTTTTTCCATGAGCTAATAACACTTTTATGAAAAAAATAAAGGGAACATTAAATAAATGTACAAGATGACAGGTGTGTGACACCTTTTATATGGCACTGGATGGTTTGAACTTCAGTTTCTTTATCTGAAACAATCAGTCATGGTTGTTTCAATCATCATTGCTGGGAATTTTTCTATTTCTTCTGGGTTGCATCATAAACAACATGAAAAGAAACCTTCCCTTTGAAAAGGAATGGCCTGTGGCATGGCCAGATACTGATAAAATATTGTTTTTCAAATTAAGTCCTTTTGAAATTGATATGATGACCTTTTGTTCACTTCAGTTTTATGAAACTATGAAGGAAGAGAGTTGCTTTTTGCCATGAAGCTGTTGTATGGGTCAAATGAAGACATTATTTTTGTAAATATTTTTAGAAAAGACACTTTGATTTTATGAAGAGTCCAGAGAGGCTTGCTCTCTTAAAGAATAGAGTCTGGTGAGAAAGTAAAGACATTCAAACGTATGGACTTTAAAAAGAACCCTTCATTTCATCTCTTCTTTTAGTGCTAAGCACCTATTTTCCTCATATATTCAGTGGAGATAATAATGGCTGCTTGCTTATTTGTGTTGCTTTTTCCAAGAGGAAAATGACCAAAGAAATATTAAAGATTTTAACATTAACACTGCCATACAGTGGGAGGGAAATAATGGTTTTCATGGAAGAAATGAAACGTGATCAGGAGGTGAACCCCTTGAAGGCTGTAACCATGTCTGAGTAACAAATCTTTATAACCCCAGTACCTAGTATGATATCTGGACAATAGTAAGTGCTTATTAAATGTCCACTAAACAAATCAGTGAGTGTTTTGATGGATGTTCTTATGTACCTAAAGTTTATGGGAAACAATAAAAATCATAGCTCAGCATCACAGTCATTAGCATTTTTTGCCTTGCAAGCACTTGGAGGAAAATGTGGGTGGAACAGTGTTATGGACTTAATGTCTGTGTCCTGGCCAGCTTATGATGCTTTGACGTTCTATCCTCAATGTGATGGTATTAGGAGATGGGGTCTTTGGAGGTAAGAAGAGTTAGATGAAATCATGAGGGTCCTCATAATGGGATTAGTGTCCTTAGAAGAAGGGTTACCAGGAGCTCGTTTCATCTTCCCACCAAGTGAACACAGGGAGAAGGTAGCCATCTGCAGGTCAGAAAGAGAGCTTTCACCAGGAACCAAATGTTGGCACCTTGACCTTGGACTTCCCAGCATCCAGAAATGTGAGAAATAAATTTTTGTTGTTTAAGCTACTTCCATATAAGGAATTCGGTTGTGGCATCCTGGGCTGACTAATACAGATGGATAGGGAAGATGTTAATTTAATACTGAAGCTCCAGCCAAGTACTCCACATAGATCATTTCACTTAATCCTCACATCGAATGTGGCATATGTTATTTATTCTACTTCACCTAAAAGGAAACTGAGGCAAGGAGAGAGATGGAATAATTGGCTAGAAAGTGGCAGATCTGGGATTTAATTTGAAATCTGTCTGACATAAAAATCCCATTCTCTCCAATAGTCCATCCTACTGGGAACAGTTGAAATGATTGTTTCCCCCTAAGTTGTGATGCTTCACTTTTATTGTATGTTTGACCTTCATGTTTAGGTTAGATCCCCATGACCTGAAAAACCACAGTGTTCACAGGACCGTTGTCACCCTATTTGCGTTATTTAAACCAAAGGCATTGCCTCTGGGATCTTGGACTATGGTAGTTAATACAGGTCACATTTGGTTTTGGAGGGTAAAGTGAGAGGAAGGGGCCTAACTTCATTTTTCTAAATGGTTATCTGAGCCCAGCAGTACTTACAGATCATTCCTTTCCTCTCTAATGTGACATATCATCTTTATCATATGACTTATCCTTATACATATTTGAGGGGTGATACTTTGCCCCTCTTATCCTCATATATTTGAATGCCAGTGCCTCACTTTAAATTTACAACTATAAAATAAATTTTAATACTTAATACATAAATACCTCCTAATTGTTATGATTTTCAAAGTCTTTTATTCAAATACATTTTAATAAAATTTCATACATTTATTGATCCATTTGTATTTAATTGACCTCTTTAGGGTATCGTCATCTTATCTAGGAAAACAGCATTTATTCTATATTTCTTTTTTCATCTTACATGAAGTGTGTGGTTTCCTTTAGATACGTTGTATAAATTTCTTATTGAGTTAATCTAACATGTTTTTTAGTTTCTGTTTTGTTATATTTTCTCTTTGATTATTGTAAATGTAGGAAAATACTGATTTCTGAATATTTATAACTAACCATGTAATTAAATTTTGTAAAATTTTATAGTCATTTAGTCTTTCAGTGGGTAGCATATCACATTGCACTTCATAAGGTGCCTGGCTCTGCTTTTCTATGTTCTTTTATTTAACCTGCATGATCAGAAAACAGTCTTCACAGGGGTCAGACAGGTGAAGTTCCAGGAACAACTTGCCCCAAGTATCTAAGAGGCAACAAATTTAGTGAGTGAATTGTCTCTCAATGTTTACTGTTTAAGTTTACAGAAACATTAAAAATGTTTACATTTCTTCTACTGCACTTACCCTGCCATATCCAAGCCCAGCTCCTACGCTTTACCCTTGGTGAATATTCCCAATTGGCCAGCCCCCTTTTCCACTGAGTTTCAACAGCATCTACAGATATAGCAGCAACTTTCTGAGAGAAGGGACCGTAGACTCCTCTAGTCCGTGTCTTAGCTCACTCACCCACCCAGCTCATCCATCCCCATCACAGGCCGGAGCTGGGCAGCCCCGGGAGGCTCTATCAGAACTGGGGGGTTTGACTGTCAGGTTCTACTACTGGTCCTGTTTCCCAACCCTTCGGGGTAAGAGACTCAGAGTGGGAGGCCAGATTTTCATGACATCCTTTCTCCAGGGATCTCCTCCCAGATTTGTCTACATCTTTTAGCTCAGTTGATGGGATGTCTTACTAAAAATGGATATTCCTATTTCAATTAGATCTGATTTAAATTAAATTGTTCCACACCAAAAACACTCATCTAAGAAGAAGGAGTGGTAGCAGTAGGGAATTTTCTGTAAGTGGGTAAGACAGTACACGTTGGCCTCTTCCCCAGGAGGGGGCCTCTCACCACGCCTGGCTGCTCAGCGATCCTTCCTCCTTGTTTCTGCATGTTAAGGAGAACACATGGATAACAAATAATTCCTTGCTAATAATAGGGATGTTACTGCAGGGCCTACCTTCTACTTGCAGAGATTGTTTTAATAATTACCATTTATTAGTGTCTACTGTTTGCCTGAAACAGTTCCTTAATTATCTTACTTAATCGTCATAATAAAAATAATTGAATACCCATGTGTAAGACATTGTTCTAAGTTTCATATAAGATTTTTTCACTCGAACTTTTTAACATTGGGACCAGGTAATCGGTATTTTGCCCCTTTTACAAATTAGGAAATCAAATTCAAGAAAGTTAAACAAGTTGATTGAGGACACTTATCTAGTAAGTGGCAGAACTAAGGCTTGAATCCAGTTTTTCACAGTTCCATGCTTAACATTCATGCCACTGCATTAGACTTGAAATTGCAGGAAATGGAGATTTTTAGGCCATACAGAAAACAATGTGGATTTCTAGTGGAATGTGGGTGCAAGGGTCCGGGGACTGGGTCCAGGGCAGTTCTGGAGCCCACGTAGTCTCTCTTCGGTGGGGTCTCAGCTTCTTGCAAAAGGTTGCTCCACTCTCAACGTGCTCCTGGCTGGCCCATGCTCTCTAAAGTTGCTAGCCTACAGGCAGTTGTTTGCCACTCTGATTGGTCAGCATCTGTCACCTCCACTCAGCAAGGCCTTTAGTGACAGGCCCTCATGGTTTTCTGGCTCACCATACTGTCAGGAGCCGGTGCTGCTTCAGTGAGTCACAGCTCTGCCTAAGACCTGGCCGAGCACACTTATCTGCCAAGGTGTGTGGGTTGGACAGTTCTAGCCCGAGGGGACCTTGGACATAACAGACCCTGGTCTGGTCAGGCAGCTGCACTGTCTTATGGAAGTCACCAGAGGAGGAAGAGTATCAGAACAGTGTAAGCCATGTTTCAAACAAAGGAATCTTCACTGATGCATTGCTATTCCCAGTAGAAAACATGTTTATGTCAAGTATGAGGTAGAAACATGAAGGATATAGTTCTCAGATCAATCTTGGATTTATAACCTCTATATCTGGGCTAAATTCCCATGAAGTCTGCTGTGAACCATGGAAGAGAGATTCTTTGGGAACTATATGGCATCATTAGTTCTAAAACTACACCCCAAGTCAGTTTTCATCTAAATCAAATAAATCCTAATCAGGTTCTGTGGAAACCGAAGGTAAACCAATGCAGAAGACTAAGTGGTCAAATTGAAACATGCATTGTAGTTGGTCCCACGTAGCTCTCCTGGAAAGATGGCAGAGCTCCCTGGAAAGATGGTAGGAGCTGCTTGGAGCCCCCTAGATGGAGGTTTGTGGGGGCAGCAACCCAGGTCAGAAGCTTCGGGGAGTGAGCCTGAGGCTGGAGGCTGAACTCTAAACCACGTTGATGTGGTTCTCTGGTTCCTGAAGCCACCAGGGAGTAACACTAGGTTAGCAAAACTAAATTTTTTACCAGGACAATTGATGGATTTGCAGTTTATTCAGGAGAAAGATACCATTTCTGAAATGTGTGGTGATGGGCACAGAACAAACTTTTAACCTTAAAACTATGCCTCTTTCCTCATGGATTCAGTAAAAGAAAAAAAAAAATCTTAAAGTTGTTCCCTCCTCCGCCACCCTCCTCCTCACCCCCCATGGCCCTGCACATCCCCCACTGCCACCATGCTCCAGCTTCCCTGGCACCAGAAATATTCTTCTGAAATCATAGAAATAACTACCTCTTAATTCCAGATGATTGCAATACAAAAATTATACAAATCAGAGAGAGGGGTAAGGATTAAAGTAACCTAAGCAGAATTTAGTCTTTTTGTTTTGTTTTGACTTTCACTAAATTGCAACATTAATTTTTTTCAAGGGCACATATACTTTTTGGCACTTTGGCTGTCACTTTGTGTCTTCAGAGCAACTTTCTCATCAACAGCTCATAACCCAAAGATAGAAGACTTTAAATTCCCTTCTATGTCCTCCTAAATAACACTAAGAGGCCTTCCCCCCTCTATGTAGTCTTTGTTCCTTTCCAACATGGCCAGCTTGGATAGGGAGCAATCTCAGATGCTCTCGTATGCTCCCTGCATCCCCTGTGATGGTCTTTCTCCAGCTGGATGATCTGAATTCCCCCTGGTCCCTCTCTGGTCTTCTATGGCAAGAGGCAAATGGATTTTTCAATCCTGGCTACACATTAGAATCTCTTGGGGGTGCTTGAAAATTCTGATATCCAGTCCCTTCTCAAAAGGTTTGGATTTCATTATATGGGGTGGGGTTAAGGGGTCAATAACTCCAAAGAAGTAGACAGTGTTTTTTGAGATATCTGTCATTTACCAGGGGATTTCCGTTCCAAAGCCTTGCTCATTTGTATCCTATTTTACCAAGTGGACAACTCTTACAAAGTATGTCAGATGAATTTATCTGAGTTAAAGAAACAACACTGTGATTACTCATGCTGTTCCTTGCTGCCAGCTTTCTCTCCTCAATAACACAGTGATAGATCTGCCAGAGGGGAGTACATTAGAGTTTGGCCCCAAATTTTTCCCTGCTCAAAGAGAACCTCTGTGCCTCTGGTGGGAAACTTAGGTCCATGGGAAGAGGGACATAGGCATGTATTTGGGACTCAGTGAAATATTGGATGATGCTTTCCTTTTGTGTACTTCAACTCTACGTACCAGAAAATATCACATGGCAACTTTACTTTGATTTTCTGTTTTATTCAAACAGTGACAATTAAGGAGAGAACATTACTCTAATTAAGTAATTGAATGAAATGGCAAACAGATGCACTCTGGCTGCTGTGGACAGCAGTCCTCGTTTCCAACGGCGAGCACAGCAAAGCCAGCTGGGCCTTTTCTGTACTCTTTCATTCAAATCGGCCTTTGTTTTTGAGATGTCACTCCAAGCGTTTCCATACCGTAAAGTCTACTGTTCCAGAAGGACAAGGATTGGACGGAGGACAGTGTTCACAGTATGTCTGATGCAGTCACCTTCTTAGACATCTCCTACCTGTTGGGAAAAAACCAAAGGACTTTGCTTCACCCTTTTCTCTATCACTAGGTCATTAACTGATTAGCATACTGGTTTGATATTACGGTGTGTTTTCTGTGTATCATTGAACAAGATTCAGTGTCAAAATCTAAACTTCCCATATGCGTGATTGCCCCAAAGCAGAAATGGGACAGGTATTTACCTAAAGAACTAGCCAGCATGACTTCTCTCACTTTGAGGGCCGCTCTGATGTTGAGCATAGTACCATCTGCTATAATAATACAATTAACTCCCTTTTTGAAGGGGGAAGTATAGTATCTAATTGTTTGGCCTTAAACTCTTAGGAACCGTTGGGGGGCAGAATGCATCTAATGCCTAATTGCTGGTCTGATGGGTCGTGGCTTATTTGATTTTTCTAAGGGTGGAATAAATCAGAAGGAATTTTTGAATCTCCTGCCCCAAGGCATACCATGTCCATCAAATGCTTCCTTTCCTCCTATCAAAAAGTTTTTTTTTTTTTAAGGCAACATACTCTTCTTTCTCCTAGTATTTCTTTAGCACAATTGCCTATTTTGCACAATGAGTACCGATTTATATACAGCAGACTCTTGGACAACCTGGGTTTGTACTGCACGGGTCTACTTACATGTGAGTATATTTTTCAATAAATACTGTAAACATACTTTCTTTTCCTTATGATTTTCTTAAGAAAATTTTATTTTCTATAGCTTACTTTATTGTAAGAATACAGTATTTAATACATATAACATACCAAATATCGGGCTGGCCGAATGGCGTGGTGGTTAAGCTCTGGCTTGGCAAGCCAGTGGCCCCAGTTCAGGTCCCACTTATGAGGGCCAGTGACACTGCCCTCAAAAAAAACAAAACAAAACATACCAAATATGTGTTAATTATCTGTTTATGTTATTGGTAAGACTTCTGGTCAATAGTTAGGTTATTAGTTGTTAAGTTTTTGGGGAGTTGAAAGTTACAAGCTGATTTTCTACTGCTTTGGGTCCCTTAAGCCCCACAACTATACTATACTTGTTTAAAGGAGAGCCACAGCCTGTACTAATTCTGCAGCGCGTCAGGGAACCTGATATCAAGAACCCAATGTCTCAGACTAGACCAACCAGACCTACACTAGATGTGTTAGGCCTCGCAATTTCAACTCATGGCTACACACATCAATGTCTACTCCCAATCTATCTCTGAGTGCTGGAATTTGCTGGAACCCAAGTGAACTGCATAAGTGTGTGTGTTTATGTTTATGAGGGATGGTGGTGGGAAGGATATTGCACATACTATTCCTTTAAACCTTCAAGCAAGTGGAATGATTTCAAATTCCCAGAAGAGCTTACCCTACTAAACAATACAATTTTTACTCCAGAAAGTGGAAGATGATTTTAGAAACTCCCCTCCTAGATGCATTTAATAAAATGTAAGAAAGCCTGTTGTGAATCTAAGGAATAGGCAGTCATAAGGAGAGACCAAATTGAAAGGAAGGTAAGGGATAAAAAGGGAACTGCTGAAATAAAAGAGTTTTAAAAAATCAAAATGTAATATTGGAATAGAAATCTGCAATGGATTGAAAAAGAGAAGTAAAATGTTAAAAATAAATCAAAGATAAGTTTGAAACAGTCTTTTCAAATGCAGAGAAAGGACAAAATAAAAACATGAATAAAAAGATAATGTGTAGGATAGAAAGCAAATATGTAACCCGTGAAAAACAGTTGTTCCAAAAGAAAAAATATAAAGTAATAGATTAGAGTTAATAATGAAAAATATATTAAAGATATATAATTTTTGGAGCTGAAAAGAATACTTGTTTACAAATTGGAAAGGCTCACTGTATTCTAGGTAAAATTTAAAATAATGATTAATGTCTAACTCTGTGACCTTGGGCAAGCTTCTTAAGTTCTCTGTGCCTCAGTTTCTTAATTAATAAAATAGGAATAATATTCGTATCTGTCTCAAAGAATTGTTTTATGTTTTAAATAAATGTTTGTGAGCATTTAAAATCATGACTTGAAGCATAGAAAGCAGTGAATGTTTTAAATGAAATAAATAAAAAGACACGTATATATTTATATATTTATAGATGCCCTTTGTTGAGTAGCTTACCATCAAGTGCTTCCCAGTGCCCGGGCTATTCTACTTCATACCTTCACTCTGGTAACAGGATTCTGTACCTCTGTAACTCCATCTTGCATCACGCTCTCTGTTTTTCTTCTCTGCTTGGTTCTTATGTTTCTCCAGTCCCACCTATAATTCCTTCCATGGCTATGGAGTAATGTATCATGGTTCCCATTATTGGGAGGCAGCCTTCTGCCTCCAGTCCTTCTTAATGTTTCCCATTGATTAGAGTTCTCCTAGCATCACACCTCAGAGTAATCACTTCTGCCTGGACCCTGCCACCCTGCCCAGCTGGCTCCTGCAGCCGGGTCTGGCTCCTGGTGTAACCCCGCCTTCCCGTGAGAGCCCAGCTTATACTGATGAGGATCCTGCATGTAACTGCATGTAACTTCCTGCATGTAAACAAAGAAGTTTGTTTCCAGCACGAATTATGCTGTAAACCAAGGTATTACTGTAATGACTTTGCTTTTGTATATCACCTGTGCTCAAGTACTCATTGGGAAATGCTGCACATCTCCAAAAATACTCTGGATTCAAGGCAGACCTTCACAGAAATGTCTACATAGTCTATACATTTGCTTAATCCAAATTGATTTCCTCCTGTGTAAGGTGATCAATGTAAGTCAGAGACCAAAAACAACAACCAAGCATTATACAAAATAATTGACTTATACAATATTGCATTGTTTTCAGCTCTTTAGTTAGCTGGCTTTAAAATCCAAAGTAAATCATGCACAACATGGTGACTATAAGACATACTATTAAATTCACTTATATTTAACCTTCAAGCAGGCGATTCTGCTGCTTTTTTTTTTTTCCTTTCTATAAAATGTACAGGGGGATCAGGAATAGCTTTGGGCAAGAAAAAGCTTAGAGGAATCATGGGAAATACTACTGGATAAATCATGGTTTACCCTTTGGGGGGTTGGTAATGATGTAAAGCTTCAACCCAGAGTAAGTTTTTCTTTCTTTCCATTTTTTAAAAAATTAAAATGTATTGGGGTGGGCTGGCTGAGTGGCGTGGTACTTAAGTGCTGGCTTGGGAAGCCAGTGGCCCCGGTTCGGGTCCCACATATGAGGGCTAGTGACACTGCCCTCAAAAAAATAAAAAATAAAATAAAATGTATTGGGGTGACAATGGTTAGTAAAATTACAGAGGTTTCAGGTATACAATTGTGTAATACATCATCTATATATCACATTGTGTGTTCACCATGGTCTGCTCAGAGAGCCAAAAGGCTAGCTGTTTTTTTTTAACAAATGAGTGAAATAATGTAAGAGGCAATACAGTAGAAAGTGTGAAAGCACTCAGGACGATGCTTGGCCTGTAGGCAGAACCTTCCTGGAGAAAGCGTTCACCAGCTGACTTGGCTCTGAGAGGTGTGGTTGGAGGGTTGAGATGGGAGGACATTCAAAGGGGTGTGGATGACATGCTGTCTGTAAGAGACATTGAATGTAGTTCCTTGTGGTCACAGGAGACTGAGCACAAGGTCAGAGGAGGCAGCATGAAAGATGATACTGGAGGAGAAAGAGTGGCCAAGGTGAAGATTGTATTGAATGCCACGCTGGGGAGTCTGGCCTTTGTCATGAAGGTGCTAGGGAACCATGGAACAATATTCCTTAGGGCACTGCTGTAGCCATTCACAATCCCCACAAAGGTCTCTCCAGTACCGTCTTCCTCTCTCTACTCCTGCCCCTATGCAAAAGAATTAGGTTTTAGGCTAAATTACCTCAACTATCCCCACCTTTTCATATCTTGTGTATTTGAGTTCACCCCTCCAGATTTATAGAAAACTTTACTGTAAATTAGAATATAAAATTTGCTTGTACTTTAAAAAGTGAAACCATGAGTACTTAAGGAAATGTTGTGAGAGGGGCAATGGGCTAGATACCCCAGAATCATGAAGTGCATACATTATTCAGTTTCACTGTTGGGTGCCTCATGGGAAGAGTTAGAGAAGCAGCTGCTCTAGGCTGCCGGGAGGCACTCGAAATTCTTGAACAGGGGAGTAGCATGATCTACAACAGAGGAAACATTTTAGCTCTGGAGGAGCACCCGCCTTCTCAGGAATAGAAGTACTGTGAAAGAATAAGTCTAGACAATGGTTAATTTCATGCCAAGATGGTACAGAAATAAATGCTGTCAGAGCTCCAAAGAGCGGGAAATCTCTGTGGCCCGGAAAGACTAGAGGCTTGTTTGCAGGGTTAAGACACGAGCTGGATTAAAAAAGACAGAAGGATTTAGGAGGGCAAAGAGGAGGGAGAAGAGAACAAATGGAGGTATGCCGAGAGCATGGCGCCATGTGCGTACAAATGTGTGTTTGTGTGCACCTGTGTGTGTTGGGGAAAATTCAGTGAGCAGATTGGAATCAACCTGACTCCAGAAGCTGTTTCAGAAAGAGCACTCTTTCTCATTACATTTAAATACGTTTGCGGGCCAGCCAAGTGCCATCAAGTGAGGCAAAGGGCAGTTTCCCTGTGCCATTCTGCACAGCGGTGGTTAAGCGCTGGTTTGGGAAGTCAGCGGCCCAGTTCAGGTCCCACATATGAGGGCCAGTGACACTGCCCTGAGGGGGGAGAAAAAAAAAGGTGTTAAATACGTTTGAAGGGTGGATCAAGAGAAAGAGAAAGGGGAGTTAGAGACATTAAGTTTCTGAGAGGAGGGAGAGAGGGAATCGGAGACAGGGACAGAGAGATAGAGACAGACACAGGTCCAGAGGAAAAAGGGGGAACAAAGAGAAGTGGAGACCTGCGGTTGGAGGAAATAGTGTTTTTCTTTTTTTGTTCTTCCTGTCTGGGTTTAGCCATGTTAGAGTCAGCAGCAGTGAGAGCTCTTCTCTGAAAAGGGATGAGAAATGAAGTTTCCTGTTGAGAGGTAGGTAGGAGCATTTGCAAGAATATCCAGCAAAGCTACATGACATGGAAGATTTTCAGCCAGACCTATGAACTAGTTCAGTGGAGTATGAAATGTGCTTTGAGGGAAACATAAAAATGAAGTATTAAACATTCCATCAGTGTTAGAGGTATCTTCATTTGGGCTTTATTTTCAAAGCACACGGAGAATTCAGCTCCCTCAATTTATCATCCCACTCAGGCTTCTCATGTGTGCATTATATTTTGCCAAAGTACTAAAAACTCCAATGTCACGTTTAATGGAAAGAAAGGGGCAGTCATACCTCTCTGCAGGTTTAGCACAGGGGCTCTAGAAATGGTAGGCACGGGGGTCAAAGGTGGAGGGTCTGCCCATAAGGAGAGGCCACCTTCTGCCAGTCCCACAAAGCTGAGTGCAGCCAGCATCTATTCTAGAATTACTTCCCGATGCCATCAAGTGAGGCAAAGGGCAGTTTCTCTGTGCCATTCTGCACAGCCCTTCTAACACTGATGAAGTTGTCTGTTTGTGTGAATGTTTTCTCCACCGCGCTGTGAGTTCTTTCAGTCAGGGGTAGTTCTCACTCATCCTTGGAGCCCTAGCACTGAGCATGCTCAATAAATAGATGTGGAGAGAAATTTCCTCAGAGGGAGCGCAGGGAGTTCAAACTGGATTATTGCATGAGGCTTGGATTTTCTATCCCTTCCCTAAGTGGTCCCCTGGAAGTAATGCTGTATCTGCCCACAGGCTGCCAGCTCTGTTCCCACCTCTAATTTCAGAATCGACTTTGAAGGAGAGCTTAGAATAACACCTCGCTGCCAGCTTGTGGGGGCTACTTCCCAGCCCGTGTGAGGACCAGCATGTTCGTTCTAGCTCTCTGATTTGGCCACCCATTTGCCTCTCTCTGGCTCAGTTTCCTGATCTACAAAGTGAGCAGCATAATAGCATTCTGAAAAAGGTTTACTATGGGGGTTGATAGGAGAATGTATGTGACCATACCTGGAATTAGAAAGTGACCCATACACGTTTCTTTCTATTGTGCTCCATCATTTTGTCCTTGCTTCTGAGAGTCTAGATCCTTCCTGGAGTTTCCCAATGAGGAGAGACATGGACACCATGGGCCTTTCAGGCAGCCGAGCTTCCATGTCAGTTTCTTCTTATGTCAAAAATCAAAAGCTAATCTGTGTGTTCCTTTCCATCTGAAGTGAACTCCTGGGTTTAATGAGAGAAAGTGTTCTAGTTATCTTCTGCTGCATAACAAGCTCCCCTGTATTTAGTGGTTTCTTTGGTACATGACTCCATGGGTCAGAAATTCAGGAAAACTTCACCTGGTAGTTTGTCTCTGATTTATGCATTAGGTTGGGATGACTGGCACTGGAGGGTCCACTTCCAAGATGGTTTCTTCACATACCTCTAGCAGCTCAGTGTTCTGTGGCATCTCTCTCACCACCTTGCATCTTCAGGCTGCCTCAAGTGGCTGGAGTTTCTCACAGTAGTTTTCAGGGTAATGAAACTGCTTACATGAAGGCTGACTTTGTCTGACATGAGGATTTCTAGAATGATGTTTCCTAGAGACCTAGGCAGAAGCCTTGGGCTTTATATAAACTGACTTCAGAAGTGACACAGTATCATTTCCGGTAAATTGCATTGGTTATACAGGGCCAGTTCAAATTCACAAAAGGAAGTGAATACCAGGAGACGTGATTTATTGGAGAAGTCATCTTGAAGACCAATTATCCTAGCAATTGATTATTAGTGTTTTTTTTTAAATTTTTTTATTTGAAGGCAGTGTCACTGGCCCTCACATGTGGGACCAAACCAGGGCCGCTGGCTTTCTAAGCCAGCGCTTAACTACAGAGCCACTCAGCCAACCCTTATTAGTTCCTTTTTCTTTCTATTTTTAGTCTCCTGACCTATTGAAATTTGCAGTTAGTTTCTCAGTGCTGACCGTCCCTGGTATATACTATGCAAAAAGAGCGGGTGGGACTCTTTGGCATGACGGGTATGGATACTGTGGATGGTCAACTATTTTGCAATACGTGTTGGAGGTCCCATTTCAGTTTTGACTGGGGTGTGTCCATGCGCACACACCCCATGGTCATGGTTGACACAGTGAGCTCACAGGAACTCAGGTATTCCACAATGGAAAAGAATGATGGACTGGATGAGAGGCATGGTATTTTTCTTAGACCTTTTAAAAAGCTGGTAACAAATTGGGGCTTGAGATGGTAATTAATTTACATGAATCAGAGAAAAGCAGAGGACAGGTAGTGGGATTGATAGCATAGAGTGGAAAGAAAATGGGAAGAATTATACATTAAAGTGGTTGTGAGACATGGCTATGCATTGCAATCGGCTGGAGGCAGAGAGAAGTAATTCTGCGTTTTACAGCAGCACGTCCGATTATTCACTATTGGTGTGAAGAAATATTTGTCAGCTCTCAACTCGCAAATGGAGATAAGTCTCACATGTTTAGTTGTGTCAGGTTATCATCTGGCCTACACTAATTGAATTTCTAATAGACCAGTGTGAGGCCTGACTTTCAACAAACCTTTTCTTGACTTCTTCATCTCTCATTGATTCACATTCTTATCTTGTCTTGAGCACATAGCTTGGTACCCAACATTGTTTTATATAATTAACTTTGATTAACTCACTAGATTATGTCTTAAGGCCTCGGACCAAGTATTTATCCTTCACTACTCTTTCCTCATTCTCTCCCCCTGCTCAACACACACACACACACACACACACACACACACACACACACACTCATTCATTCTTACAAATATATACTTTCTTATACTTCATACAGGCCTAGATCTTAGGAAGCACTTAATAAACAGAGAAGTAAAAAAAATAATCAAGTTCCCATATATTCAAGTCTTTACTTCAGAAGCCAGCCATAGCATCATGATTTCACGTACAATGCCAATCTAACTTCAGATGTTATCACTAGGAAAAGCTTGCTCTGTTTGCTTTCAACTCTGTTGGTGGTTGTAGCTTCTCTTAGATTAACATTTCCTAAAGTGGTTTCTTTAAAATATAACTTTGGGATACTATACATGTTGCATGTATCATTGGGTAATGTACAGTTCATATTAACGTATTAATTGCTGTGAGAAGACCTGTAGTAAAGGAAGCCATTTGTTAAATGAATATTTTCCAAATGTATTTGACATGGAGCATCATTTAATGAAAAGATAGCAGTGCCTATTTGTTTTCCAGGCAAATGGTGTTCCCTGGAATACATTTTGGCAAATGACGTCCTATACATCCCAACCTTATTCTTTGTCTTTCTTGGTCTTATGCTTCTGCTGTACTAATTGGCTCCCCTTGACTCCTTGCTTCTGAATAGACGGAAACTTTGAGAGCCCATGGAAAGATGACTCTGGGTTAATTTAGCGTTGTTTGGGACTAGGAGGGACCCTGAAAATACCATACCCAATTTTTCATTTTAGAATTGAAGATAAAGGTGCAGATGAATAGAAGTCCATTAATGAACACATTAATGTCAGAACTGGGACTACCATTCAGACCTCTGAGTTCCAAGGCAAAAATATTTCTCCCTTCTATTTCTTCTTCCATTTATATGGAGTTCTTCCTAGAGAGTCAGTGTTCAGTCCCTGCTGGCTTCATTGAAAATATGCGGGCCCAAAAGCTGGTAGTAGGATTATGATTTGCACAGGATGTAATTAGTGACTTTGAGGAGTTCAATGCATTTGCTGGAAAAGGAGCAGATTGGCAACTGGAGCCCATACTCCTGGCAGAGGATGAATCTAAAACTGAGAAGAGTACAGTACGTAAGCGCTCTGCCTCTTGCCTTGAAATAAAGGCTTCTGGCTCCCACGGCTGGGCAAAGCAGGAAGGGAACAACTTGATTTCCAAAGAGAGACTTTCTTTGGAAACCTTCCCAGGAGATTAGATCTGTGGAAGCACAATCCAGTGATGAATGATGGCACAGGGAGTAAACGTGGCCATGTCTGATCTTGGCTCTAAGAGGCCTACATCAAATTCCCAAAGGATATGGAAATCCCAGAGGGATGGACTGTGCTTCAGAAAACAGCCTTTGCTTCATAAGGCCAACCTGGCTACTTCCTTTGGTATGGCCCAAGGTAGGTGAATTCATTCTAACATGTGTTTGTTAGAAGTTCTATGTAAAGATGAGGCTAGATGTGAAAACAGGGTGACAGAGACATCTGATAATTATTGGATAAAATTCAGACCTTCCTAAAGCCTAGAGATCTAGATAGAATATCAATTCCAGGGAGAATTCTATGGAAAAAATTATGGAGAAGATTTGAAGTTGATAAGAATGTCAGAGGGAAGGAAGGACTTTGGTGTGGTCTTCCAAGCGCTTGTTAAATGGTTACCTGCATGAGGTCTTGGGACCTCAAGGTCATGTAGTAACTACTAAGAGACACAGTTCTGCCCTGACTGTCTCTCTATCACAAATTATTTCTATCCTGAGAAGATGAGGATAATGAGAAGATTGTGCCCAAGGCCCAGTGTTCCCCTGTCTACTTTAAGAGTGTGGGAGAAGGGTATGGGTCTGAATCCACAAACTTTCCACATTTGCACATGTGCCATAGGCCTTAAGAGACCAGTCACCCCTGGGACGGGCTTGTCCAGAGTCTCATGCATTGGGAAAGGAGCTCTGTGCCTATTCTAATTCTCTGGAGGGTTATTCTTTGTTCACAGTATATATAGGCTTTCTTTCCTTGGTGTTTCTAATGCTCTGGCCTCCACTCACCTGTTTAGTAGACCTTCATCTGGATACACATGCATCTTCATCTGGGCTAGGGAGGCACAGCCCAGGACCTCTCACCCTTGGATCTTCCCTCTCTCTCCCCCTCAGACCCTCAAGGATGTGGGTCCTAGAGAGAAAAAACCCTTAGGGAAGGAGGCAGAGGTGTTTCAACAGAATGTGAAGCAGCCAGACCTTCTCTGTGTAAGAAACAGAGAGCGGAGAGAAGGAGGCAGATGTGTTCTGTGGTGTCTGCCCTCAACGAACCTTCATTTATACACAGAGGGGCTGTGGGGCAGTGGACATTTTGGCGCATTTGCCCTCAGGTGCTGAGCTGCATGGTGTCTGGGGAGTCCATGTGGTCAGAGAATGGAGGGTAGGTCTCCTGAAGGTGCAAGGCCTTTTCTGAGGCCTCCCAGAATTGTTCTACGCCAGAGAGCAATTCACAGCCATGCCCCTCTCAGCTTATTCCAAACTACCACCATCCTGAAGAACCCAGCAGAAGAGTTTTAAATATGTGCTGGAAGGTGTGACAAGTGTCAGGGCATGCTTAGCAAGTAAAACGGTAGAGCACAGGCCTGGGCGCAGGCAGGAGAGCTGTTTGCTAAAAGGGCTGAGTGTTGAGAACCAAGGTAATTGCTCATTTTCAAGTATTGTGGGTTTCACTCCTGGTCCAGGGAGAAAGGTCCCTGTTGGCTGAAAATGTGGACCTGCCCTTTCCACGGAAGTATGGCGGTCGTGTGCCTCATGTGGCCCCACCCTCCCACTGCTGCCTTTTCGGGGCTGATATGCAAACCTAGACTTCCATGGGACTAAATTCAAGCCACACAGCTGTTTACTGCAATTCAGTATCCTGGGCCGACTGTTTTTCCATCCCGGTATTCACTCATTCCTGCATTAATGGCAGAACAACTCCATTCCACACTGAAAAGGCCCAATGCTGGGCAAATCTTCTAAGGTGTCACCCTTAGGAAGCACTTCTCCCACCACACAGCCTTGTTACGGAGGGACCAGTAACTAATGTGGTCCTGTGGTCTTGTCTGAAATCTCAGAACTGGAAGATGCTTCAGAGGTCAGCTAGTCTTTCTATCTAATGCAGGAAACACATTGAAAGGAGGTTGAAAGAGGAGAGGAGGTCGGAAGAAGGTGGCTAAAACATGTTGAGTGATTACTTAACAAACCCTACTATTAATATCATCATTGGTGTTGTTATTCATATGTGCCCTGCACCATTCTGTGCACCTTATTTATCAAATGGTAACAACTCTGTGTAGGAAATTGAGACTGTGAGAGATCCTGTAACTTTCCCAAGGCCACTTACCCAGTGAGTGGGTGACAGAGCCAGGGATCAAACCTGGGTCCCTCTGGCTCTCATGTCTGTATTCTTTCAACCACACCATGTGCTCTCTGGAGGCAATGATAATTTCCCTCCTGGGTTTTCTCTCGCCCTTTTAAACTGATATCATGGTGGAAATGTTGTCCTCCCCAGTTTATGGAGCCCTTTGACTTAAGAGCGACAGTGGTGCCCTGGAGCCTAGAACTTCTCTGCTCTTCATGGTCAGTCACAGCAGCTCCGAAAATGTCCTCCTAATCACCTACGAGGGGTGGCCAAGCAGGCTATAGGAGTGGCAGACATGGGCAGAATCACTCATGCTGCTGAACAGAGAAGGAAATATTTACAATTCTATTCATGAAATGTTTACCAGGCTCTTCTGTCATTTGTTGATAGCAAACAGATTTCAGTTAACTTTGAGGTGATAAGCAATCCTGTTAAACAGATGGGACCAATAACAAAACCCTGAGGAGACAAACATTTCCTCGCGCTTATATGACGTCAGGTTTGCCCACTGGGAGAGCAAGTCCAGAGAACTGGACCCAAGGTGAAAATAGGTGTGGATCCTTTAAAGTTTTTTTTAGTTTTTTCTTTCTTTTTCCTGCAAGAGAATTTTTCTTGTATTCACTGTCAAGGGGCAGTTTTGTAGGACTTACACTCTGTGTTGGTCCCACTGTCCAATTATTGAAGACACTGTCAGGGCCAAGGGCTGTGCCCTTGGTCCGCCTGCTTCCCCGGTACATCCGGTCCCAATGCTCACAGCATTTCATTATGGGCTCCTCTGCAGCAGACCGAGTCTCCCTTTGCTCTTCAAGCTGGATTGGCTGATATTCAGTTCAGATTTTCTAAAAACTGGATATTGCCTTTCATTCTCTGCAGGGAGCAGCGCAGTGATTTTTTTTTTTTCTTTTTAGGATAACGACTCCCTCCCGGGCAGCAGTAGCAACCTCCTGCCTGTCTGCACCTGCAGGCCCCCCTCCTCCCCTTCCCCCCATGCCTCCAAGGTTACATAACCTCTGCAGTGGGTGCCAGCAGCTCCCGGCTCTCTCCTGGTGAAAACATGTCAGGGCAGCATTCACTTCCTGCAGCATTTACTCCCTTTAAGCTTCTCACTTTCTCTTCCACTTCCTTCCTTGAAAAGAGCAGGGTCCATAACAAAGGCAGACTTTGATTTGATTCCAGGCTCTGTCTGGTACCAGCCATGTGACCTTGAGGACATAACTGACCCTGCTAATGGCAGCTTCCTTGTCTGTAAAGTTAGGGCTATTGTGAGTGGGTGAGGAGGGCAGGGAAGGTAAATGTCTAGGACAATGCCCACCACCTGCCTCGACCAATGGAGCTATTATTTTTGTTATTACCAAGTAGGACAGGCTGGACCATGGAATGCTTTGGACTGAGATGGTTTCCTTTCAGCTTTGCTGCTGAAGGCAGCCTTTGTCCTGGAAACATGGCCCCCCGAGGAGAAAGGAGTGGCAGGAAGAGCCCCAAACAAGATGATCTTGGGTTCATGTCCTCATGCTATTCTCAAGCTATCAATGTGACACTGGGCAAAACTGAGTTTCATGTTACATGAAAGCATCCTGTGAAATGATTCTCATGATTCCTTCCAGCTCTTATATTCTTTACTGAAGATACTTCAAAAAAAGCTATAGGATGAATTGCAAACCGTGGAATGATATTTTAAAGAAATCCCTTGCCACATCTTACCTTTTTTATTCCATTTAGTGCTTCCTACCATTCTTCAGACAGGGTCCTTCCCTCATTCACCAGGTGAAACCTCTCTGTCAAAATACTTTGCCTGGATTCTCCCAGGGAGCTAATGGCACAGTTGGCACCTATTCTCTTTCTGCAACTCTTTGCTGCCTTTCTTAGAGGACTGTCTCTTGTCAACAGTTGGGATCCAAACCTTTCAAGTATTGCTCAGTCACTTAGGAGTATTCTAATGATATTTAAATTATACTCTGCCATGTCCCTAACATGGGCACATCTCTTAGAGACAGCTGTCATGGCAGGCATGTTGCCCAATTGCAACAGTAATTTCAAGTGTTTCTCTAGGTGCTACTAGGGATTTCATAGTTAAATTTCAGGGAAGCAGTGGGTGTTTGAATATAGTGTTGTCCAGAATTGTTCTACGCTAAGGAGAGGAGAAATACCCTATACAGGAAATCATACTAACTGATTTGAAATCTGTAGTCACTCTTGTTCAATTCATAAGGAACGGATTTACTTATCAAATTAATAGCACACAAAATTGGCGTTGTCTCTTTATCTACTCAAGGAAACTGGCTTTTCAAGCTCTGAAATTCTTTCTTGTGGTTTATTAAAGCCAAACCCCTAAGCACCTTTATACAGTTCTAAGTTCTTTGAAATTTACCATATTTCAGACTTCATACATTTAGCCTCTCTTTCTCTCTCATTAGCTTATATTACTGAGGCTTAGAAATACATTGTAACGTAATTTGAAATCTGCATATGATGGCCGGAGAGGCTGTCCCATCTTGTCTTCTTCTATCCCTCTTCAGTCTCTTCAGTTCTTTTCTATTTCATTCCCTTCTGGAAGAGATTAATAATTTGATGGCTCAGTTCCCAGGACATTGACTGGGGGACACATTTCCTCTTTGTTACTAATAACGACTAATGTGATTAAAATCTCTGCAAGTAGACTGCAAGTAGCACTTTCTCTCCCTTCTGTGCCACTTGGCAAGGTGGCAGGCTAAGTCAGGGCCCCCTTTTGAGCTCTACCATCCTCTCTTTGCAAACACTATTAAGCACATTGTCACTGATTTGGTGTTGACCAGGGGATGTAGGGCCCTGAGACCTAAATTTATAAGTAAGGCATCTATGAGATCTCATGCAGTCTTTGAAGCTAAGCCTTGTGCTCTGCTCTCGCTTTTCTAGATTCTGTTTTGGGTCATATTAGACAGTCATCTAGGAAATATGAAGTCTGACAATTAAGTTTGCAAACTCATCCTAGGAAAAGTGCTATGTAACCCAATAACTTAATTTGAGAGAGAGTTGTGTGATGTGGCATAGAGAAGATAGCAACTAAATACCTTTGGTATGGGGAGACTTGAATTCTTCCAGTTCTGCCTCTTGCTTGCCATGTAGTTTTGAACATGAGAAAACCTCATATGCTCCTCTGACTCCCACACCCCTGCTTCTGAAGCAGGGCCTTGGTATCTGCATTTTCAAGATCTCTGGGCGACTCTAATATGGGGCCGGATTTAGAAATGACAGTGTTGAAGCATCTATGACAATACATATTTACATGTATGATGATGATCTTCATATCTGTTGATCCAAGTCAGGGCTTGACACATACCCTGGGGTTTTCACAAAATGCAGTGTCAGTTTCAGAACAAGAACACTTTATTTCTGAGACCGAGTTGGCAGTGTTGGTAATGGCCTGGTAGGAATGGTGTCCACTGGGCACAGCTGCTGTGTAGATGGTGCCAAAAAAAAAGCAAGCCAGAGATGGATTAATCTCAGGGTCCTTCTCCGGACACTGTGTTACTGCTTTTCTAGAAGGTAGACTCATTTACTATGTTAATTTGTCTGATTCTTTATGTAGTGAAATATTTGTTGTTTCATTTTGCCAAAATTCAGCTCCTGTTTTAAGATTAGACAAAATGATAACTTCCTCAGCTATGCCTCAGGTTGGAATATTGACATCTCCTCTTAGCTATTCTCTACTTGTGGTTGGTGATACTGACAATAACACATGCAGCATTCTCTAATCTTCCGTTTCAATGATTAGGGAATGCTGACAATCAAAAATTGTAAAATTAGTGAGGTTGTGTACAGAATTTCTAAACATTTATGAAATGTTAAGGAACCATTTTCAGATGTTAATATGACCTTTGAAACATCGCAGCATTTAAAAAGCTTCATACTGCATGGTTTACTTGAATTAGTGTGTGGGAAGAGAATCAAAGAAAGTCATTTTGTATTTGGAAAAGAAAGAAAAGTGAACTAATTCTACAGTGCGGAAATGGCTCCTTTTGAGAGGCGTCCTTCATTTGCTTTTGTTTGAGGTTAATTATATACTTTTAAAAGTACTTCCCACAGGAATGATTTCTGACTCATGAGTTATTTTTGTGACTCCAAATATCTCCTCCAAATATTTATCGTTTTGCTAAGAAAATAGTAGTCAAAAGCAACATTTCTTTGCTGGTATCTAAAGTCCCTTTTGATTTTTACCATAAGAACAATAGAGTAGTCAGTCCCCCTTTATTTGCAGGGGACATGTTCCAAGGCTCCTAATGGATGCCTGAAACCATGGATAGTGCTGAAATCTCTATATCGTATGTTTATTCCTATACATACATACTTACGAGTACATATGATATGTATGATACAGTTTAATTTATAAATTAGGTACAGGAAGAGATTAACAATAACTAATAATAAAATAGAACCATTATAATAACAATATACTGTAATAAAATATGGGAATGTGTTCTCTCTGTCTCAAAATTATCTTGTACTGTACTCATCCTTCTTTTTGTGATGGTGTGAGATGATGCAATACCTACATGATGAAATGAATGAAGTATTCAGAATGGTAAGAAATTTTGAATTCTTTATTTCTGGAATTTTTCATTTAATGTTTTCAGACCTCAGTTGACTGCGGGTATCTGAAACCATGGAAAACAAAACCATGGATAGGGGAGGACTACTGAATAACACTAAGACAACTTTGCCAAAGAAAGAAATAATGCCCTCAGTTTTACAAACATTTTTGTTTTGTACTTTCCCTTTTACTAAGATTATTTGAAATGATATTCTCAAATGATTGAATATGGCATGTGACAGAAAAATGGTCAGAATGTAGAATTGAATCTTGTGGCATCATTTTTTTCTTTTCATCTTCCTTTTCAGAGTAGAAAAGTAGGTGATAACAATACTGGTTTTATTTTCAAAGTTGAGGATTGTTTTCCTGTATAAATGAGATGCTCCTATCCTCATTCTTTGCCAGATGCCTCTTTCTCACCTCTACCCTCTCCCTAGTCCGGGCTTGCTGTCTTTTCCTTTCTACCCTGCCATGTCTGGCTTGTGCACATCATGCAGAATTCCAGACGATGGTAAGGTATGAAAAAGAATAGATGCCTTTCAATGTGTATTGAAATATAACAGTGATTCACTAATTTCCGTGAGGACATGGGGCCATTATTTTATCGTAGAAGGTATGAGTCGACTTTGCTGTATAGAAAAGGTGGCAGGAGTTAGCTGCAGCGTACATCACATATTATAATAGTGATATAACAGCATTGTCAAAGTGGGTATGGCCTACTGCAGCAAAACAATTCCCAAAGACCAGAAAAAAACAACACAAAGGGGTTTGCTGCAGTTGTCTGGAAGCAAAGGAAAGCGTAAATTCACACATAAAAAAGCTGCTAAAAGGGCCCGCCGAGTGGCGCAGTAGTTAAGTGCTGGCTTCGGAAGCCAGCGGCCCCGGTTCGGGTCCCACATATGAGGGCCAGTGACACTGCCCTCAAAAAAAAAAAAAAAAAAAAAAAGCTGCTAAACAGATTACAAACTTGAGCAGTGGTCCATGAGGGTCATTTCTGATAATTCCTTTCTTGCAGATCCATTAAACAAGTGTGGAGGTAACCACGTGGTTGGGGCCACATTTTCTGATCTTAACTCAAAGTGTCAGTATTGGTGGTAAAAATGCTTCATGGCTTATATTCTATAATAAATCTTTAACTTTTGTTTTCAGATTCTTATGTATACCTTTATTTATGTTCACAATAGAAATATAATAGCCAAAATACTAAATGAAGAGGATAGTCAAGACAATAAAATTAAAGGATTGATTCCATTTCAACTTTCTTTTTTTTTTCAAAGATGCTCTGATTACAAAACTATTTAATATGAAAGTATATGATTTATACAGGAGCATCTACCTAAAGGTTAGTATATCAAATATGTTTGGTCCCTGACACCTCTGCACTTGAATTTTCCATTTTAGATTTATGTTCTCCCTATCTTTCACTTTTTTCCTCCTGTATTCATTTCTTCAGGCAGTCCTCAAACATATAACTAAACAGCGTTCTGTTTTTACTCTTATTTTGAATAGTTTTGCATGCTATCTCTTTAATACAATGTGTGCCCATTTGGCAGATAGGAAGCTTAAACCACTTTGATCATTCAGAATCTCAACTAGAGCTGAGCCTAACCACACCGTCTCAACACTGCTTCAGTTTCCTTCAGCTTGCCTTATGCCAACCTTTCCAATAATTACCATTTCATGGGACTTAAAGTATAAAGCAAATGAATAAAGGCCAAAAGAAGAACTAATTTCGTAGAAAATGAAAAATGCCATAAAGAGTGTATTTTTTTCAGTGATGGAAAGAAAGTACATACTACCTAGAATCATAGATTCAGGGTCAGAAGGAAGCTTTGTCCAAGTACCCACCTTCAGCGGCCTCACCGCCTCAGTTTGCACACCTCTAGTGATGCCTTTTGGGTAGATTTGATATTGATGTTGAACCACTCTTGTCCTTGGTCAGTTTGGGCTGCTATAACAAACTTTCACAGGCTGGGTGGCTTAAACAACAGACATTTATTTTCATAGTTCCGGAGGCTAGGAAGTCCAAGATTAAGGTGTTGGCAGATTTGGTGGTTCATAGGTGACTGCCTTCTCGCTGGGTCCTCGCGTGGCAGGAGAGGCAAAGGTGCTCCTGGGGTCTCTTATAAGGGCACTAATCCCATTCATGAGGGCTCCACTCTCGTAACCTCATCTTCTCCCCAAAGTCCCATCTTCTAATACCGTCAGGTTGGTAATTGGGTTTCAACATATGAATGTTGGGGGGACACATTCAGTCCATAACAATGCCAATCTTTAGAGAGAGCATTCTTTTTTTTAAAATTAATTAATTTATTTTTAATTAGTTTCAGGTGTACAATACAGTGCAATAGTTATACTTTTTACCCCTCAAAGTGACAACCCCCTCCCCCAATTCGCCACCCCACTCCTCCCCCTCATATCATATATATCTATTACTCTTCCTCTGACTCCTTTCCACAGTATAATCCACATCCCGTGACTGTCTATATATATTCAATTACAGTTGGTATACAACCTCCGCTTCAGGTGTACAGTGCAGTGATCAAGCCTCTACTCCATCCATGAAATGGTCTCCCCAACAAGAAATGTGACCATCTGACACCCCACAAAATATTTACAACATTATTAATTATATTCCCCGAACTGTCTTTCATATCCCTGTGGCAATATTGTAGTTGCCTATTTTTGCTGTCTAATCCCTTCCCCTTCTCCCTCATCCCCAACCCCCTCCCAACTAGCAACCCTGTTTTTCCTCTATATCTACGAGACAGTTTCTGTTTACATTGCTCATTCATTCAGTTTTTCAGATTCCACTTATAAGTGAGATCATATGGTATTTGTCTTTCTCTGACTGACTTATTTCACTTAACATAATAGTCTAGAGAAAGCATTCTTAATTTAGTCAAGATCAACCTCCTTGAAACTTTAGTTCACTTCAATTTCATCCAGCAATTATTGGGAATTTACTATATGCCAGGGGCTTTACTTGGCATTTCCTTGTAAGGAAGTATAAGGAAGACACAGTTCATAAAGCACTTAATGTTTAGTGAAAGTGATGGTCAAGATTTTTTTAAGATAAATAATAGAAACCCCCTCAAAGTGCCCTAAACCAAAAGATAATTTATTGAAAAAAATCCAGCAATTGCTTTAACGTCATGTAAGGTGAAAACAGGTACTGAAACCATGTCACAGCAATTCATGTCTTTAAATCTCTAAGCTCTTTTTTTTTTTGTCCTCGGTGTTAGTTTTTTCCTCTGTGGGACTCTGTCCCAGTGGTGAGAAAGGTGATACTTGGTAGCTTCTATGAGCCTAACAGTGGAAATCTCACAGAAATGAAGGTGTGTTTTGCCTGATAACACTAGAAAACTCCAGTGGAGGCTCTGATCAGGTTTGGGTCACATGGCCACCCCACAGGGAGGCTGGTGTTGCTTGGAGGGGAAGGTTTCTAACATGTAGTCCCACCCCAGACAATGTGAGATGGATTTCTCACAAGAGGTTTCCATTTACTAGAAGACACAGTGAAAGGAGAGCATGCAAGTAGTGAAAACTGTATGTGTCAACTACAGTCCACTACCGTGAGGACATGACATGGCTTCAGTGTTTGAAAAGAGCTACCCTGTTCCTTCACCCCATCGCAAATACGCCCACACCTTTATGTGTGCGTGCATGAGTGCGTGCTTGCGCTCGCGCGTACCCCCCCCCCACACACAGACAGAACACATGTATACATTGTCTCCTCTCTTAATTTTATTGTCTCTAACCCATCAAACATGTTTATTTTCTAGTGTACCCTCTGTGGCAATATGCTTAGACCCTTGCTGGTCACCAATCTGTGGCCACTCTAGTTGGACAACATAGGTCTCTGTACGTTTGTATCATTGCCCTTATGTGGTCCAACTCCAGCACGTTTCCTGGAGCTCTCACCTTCATCTGACTTGTTCTGTGACTTTCACCTATGATTAGAGAGTGATTTTAGTCATGGAGCACATGCTGTAGATGTAGATTGGCTATTGCAAACTCGCAGGCTATGGATTATATCTTTCAAAAGATGTGCTTTGTTTAGGCCAAATATTTTTTTAAGCAACTCAATTTTCAATATTTTAATTCAGCTGATTCCAAATAAAAATCTGAATTTCCACAAGACATTAAGGGTAGAGTCCTTGTTCCTCAGCCTCTCTTTAGTGCTTAGAACATAGAAGCAATTCAATCACTGTTTACTAAAATGAGTTTGGGGCTATTATCTGGAAGGTGGATTCTGTGTATCCCATGAGCTGTTGAGCCCAATATCGTGTCACTGGACAACATGATCTATCTTCTGTCTTTACTCATGTCACTTATAAAAATGGTGAGTGGGGTGAGATTGTTGATGGAGCATTGGGGCAACCAACAAGATCATTAGCATCAGTTCCGTGGTTTGCTTACTCAATCATGCTGTGGAGCCTCCTGTCTGCTTTTTATTTCAGTGAGAAGTTCTTCCTCTTTTCCAGAAGGTTATTAGGAAGCGTTTGCAAGTGTTTTATGGCAACTCTATTTAATGTACTTTCTAATAATCAGACTAATAGCACCGTTATTTAAAAAATCCTGTCCGTTTTTTGTTTTTTTTTTAAGCTGAGCCATCCTGCTACCTGTTGGCAGCTCAACGGCAACTCAGCTCAGGCTGGCCTCGAACAGCTGTTGCTCAGAGCTCAGCTCGCACTCTTGAGCGAGCTCTTAACCAACTGAGCCACTCGGCTGGCCCCTCCTGTCAGTTTAACAGGAGCTATTTTCTTAGTGAGCCCATTCTGGCCTTTGGTGTCATCTCATTTTTTTCTATATGACTGTAAATGATCTGTTTATCAATAACCAATTCTGGAAATGGATCAGCGGTGAGGGGTGAGGGTCTCCTATATCCTAACAATCCCAGGCCCTAAGAGGTCATTGCAGTGACTGACTGCAGTCAGCAGAGGGCAGCGTGCAAGAGGAATGGACATTGGTCTGCAGGATGGGGAAGCTGGGTCCACAGCTCCCATCTGACAGTCGTGTCCTGAGTCAGAGGCTGGCTGAGAGATGCTATAGCTGCTACCAAAACACATGACTAGATAAACTCCTAGTCAAACAGGGAGAGAGCTGGCTAGAGATAAGTTGGTAAGGAACGAGTATGCTTGGGGCAAAGGGCTAACAGTAATAATAGTTAAAAATATTTATTCATCAGCTACTATTTGCCAAACACTGAACTAAATACTAAATTTATTCTCTCAGTGAATTTTCACAACAACCTTGTGAGGGTACAACTTTTGTTCTCCTTTTATAGATGAGGAAACTGAGTCCAAGGAAATTTGAAAAATGTAGCCAAGATCACACGTGAAGAATGAGGATTGGTCTGATGGCTTAGCCTGTGATATTCCCACAGTCCCTTGTTCTATTACAGGAAGGAGTGACAATTCTTTTTCCAGGAATCCACGTGAAGAAGGAAGGACCTGCAGAGGGTTAGAGTGCAGCCTCGGGCCCTGTTAGCCTGGCCGGCCCAGCCAGGTGGCCAGAATCTGAAGATGTCCGGCTCTGGATCTTCTGTTGATGAGGCCAATATTTTCTCCTTTCCGTGACTACATTTGCCCATTTCCAGTCTGAGTATCTGTGTCATTCCCTTCTGTGTCTCAGGTACGAGCAGTGGGCTTGTACCATACTCCAGGTCTGGGGGATTTGTCTGCACCTGGCAGTGCCTGGGTGCTCTGCTTACATAATTTCATTTTTGTTTTGGGCCTTGTCTTCACTTGGCTTTAGTCTTCTTCCTTGGACTGAGAGCCCTTTAAAGGAGAGAGAGAGAGAGAGAGAGAGAGAGAGAGAGAGAGAGAGAGAGAGAGAGAGAGAGATTGTGTGTTTTAGAATATGTAATACAATAGCTTATACAAATACATGATGAATTAATATTTATTGAAGGAAGTGAGATTATTCTTCATGAAGAAGGGGGAAACCAAATTATGATTGAGGGTTATGCCTTAATTGTATCTCATCAGTATCATTCAAGCTCAATATTATATCTAGCCATTCCTTGGCCATCATCTCATGGTGAACTCTTTCAATACTCCCTTTTACTGTCTCTACAAATTTTAATAGTTTGTGGATTTCAGCCTTCATTGATAATAGTGTCACACCCTATATTTGCCCTTGCTTTTTTGGTACTTCCATAATACTCTCTTTAAAAATTTGAGATAGAATGAGAGCTATTTGCTGTCCCTCTTCTTACCTACAGGCTGACATTTCAGTTCCCTCCTCTCTGTCTTTGATTTAGAGCCTAGAAATGCAGCCTGCGTTTTCTTCAATGGATATCCACACGCAGTTATCTCTTGGGATTCCCTCCCCGAGACTGACTGTGCTAGGACATGGTCTTATCTGCTAACACCTACCTCCTTCTGTATTGTACGCCCATACAAACCACAGGCTCTTTACATCTGAGGGATTTACTGTCCATTTCTGTGGGTAAGAGGCAAAGGAAAACCCAAATAAGCAAGCAAGGTGAAGTGGGAAAGTTTTCATTGTCATGGCCGCCTTAGTTTTTAGCTCCTAACAACCTCAACATGGTTACAGGAACCTCTGTCTCTTGCTCTCAGCTTTTGTTTATGAAGGTGGAGCTCATTATTCTGCCTCCTGGGCCTGTTTTAGCCAAACCAGATGACCCTCCCTCACTGTCACAGAGATGCATCTGCCTGTTTGCCTCATGTGGATGTTTTGCATCTCCTTAGCTTTCCAGATCTACTGACACCCAGTTCATTAGGTCTTTAACTCACTCAGAAATAATCCTCTTTTAACATTTCCCTATTTTTTTTTTTTTTGAGGGAAGTGTCACTGGCCCTCATATGTGGGACCCGAACCAGGGCTGCTGGCTTCCCAAGCCAGCGCTTAACTACCGCGCCACTCAGCCAGCCCCTAACATTTCCTTTTAAAGTAACCCCCCTTTCTCTATTTGTGGGTTATTTTCAAAAACTTATTCTGAATTTGATTTCTTAGTGGTTTTATTCTCTTCAATTCCATTTCCTTTTAAAGTTCCTGGTAGAGTTAGAATTTTTCTTTCTCTGGTTGGTTTACAGTTTCTTTTCCTGAGGCTCATGGAGCCAACATGAACCCAGGTGCTCATGGTTTCTGTCCTGGGCAAACTTGAGCCGGGGAGGTCATGGCTACATTCTCTCAAGGTTTCTGATATTCCTCAGACTGTATCTCCCTGTTACTTGTAGGTAGGAATTAGGTCATGAGTCGCACTTGCTCCTGACGCTTACTTCTCTCTCCCTATCCTTGATGATCCCCTATAGTGTATTCTTATGGTACTTCAGCCTTTAACATCGGGTTTCCTTTGGGCGGGACAGGGACACATTTTTTTAACTGTGTCTTTGGTAGATCCACATAGATAACATCTGGCACCTGGGAGTTACCATGTACAAATGAAACTTATTATTTGCATTTGCCACTTGCCTTACAAACTATTGCATCTTCGGAAAAATCATGACACATGTTTGCAACAGATGACACTAGTTCATTTTTGGAAGTACTAGAGTCATTTGCATCTATGTTATTGCTATGTCATTTGATAGTTGACAGTTCTAGCTTCATTCTGAAACAAAATTGAGCGATTTGGTTGAGTTTGGGGGATTTTACAAGTTGAAGATGGAAGACCACACTGTGCATTTTTGCTATGTTTTACTGTTTTACTTCCATAAAGGGAAGAACGCGCATCAAGCTTGTGAAAAGTTGCATAAAGTTTACGGTGACAATGCGCTACAAGAACGTCAGTGCCAGCGATGGTTCATGAAATTCCATGCTGGTGATTTTGATTTCAACGACGCTCCTCAGTTAGGGAGGCCCACCAAGGTTGATGACGACAAAATAAAGGCATTTATCAAGTCAAACCTATTATACAACACGAGAGATTGCAGAAACATTGAACATCCATCCTGCAAGTGTTCATGACAACTTGAAGAAGCTGAGATATGTAAGCAAGCTCGATATTTGGGTTCCGCATGAACTCAAAGAAGTTCATTTGATGGCATCTATAAACATCTGTAATATGCTCATTAATCGTGAGGAAAACTATCCTTTTTTGAAGCGACTGATAACTGGTGATGAGAAGTGGATTATTTACAACAACATGGTGCGCAAACAGTCTTGATCCTGACATGATGATTCACCTCAAACGACATTGAGAGCACACATTCATCAGAGGAAGGTTATGCTCTCAGTGTGGTGGGATTTTAAAGGTGTCGTGTTTTTGAGCTCCTACCAAGGAACCAAACAATTAATTCAAATGTGTACTGTCAACTATTAGACAGTTTGAACAAATCCATCATCCAGAAATGTCCAGAGCTTGTTAATTGTAAAGGAGTTGTGTTCCATCGTGACAATGTATACCAGCTTGATCACCTGTCAAAAATGATTGGAGCTTGGATGGGATGTGTTGCCACACCCACCATACTCACCTGACCTTGTGCTGTCACTCTTCTACTTGTTTTGCTCTCTTCAAAACTCCTTGCGTGGTATAACATTCAATGCAGATGAGTCTGTAAATCAGCACCTTGTTCAGTTTTTTGCAAATAAAGACAGGTCCTTCTGTGAACGAGGAATTATGAAGCTCACTGAAAGATGGCAAAAGGCTATCGAACAAAACAGGCAATATATCATTGATTGATCTTTGTTCTTTATATAAATACCTTTGAAAAACATAGACAAAATACATCATGACTTTTCTAGAGATCCAATATATCCTTCTCCTGCCATCCTCATCTTGGCTGCAAGTACCACTATCCAGATAATTAAATGTACAAACTAGAAACCTTACATTCAGCATCCATTCCTTTATCTCGAGTTTCTAAATCCAGGTAATTGCTAATTCCATCTTTGGTCTCAATTGCCATCCAACAAGTTCAGACTTTTTCATTTTTCACTGAGATAATGTAATCACTTCTATACTGGATTCTTTGCCTTTATTTTTTCCTCCACTTATTTCTCATTGCTACCAGTTTCTTTTTAGTAAGGGAAATTGAATCCTGGTGCTTCCCTGCTGAGCAGTCTTGAATTGGTTTTCCATATGTGGGATAATTTCCAAGATCCCACTATCATCAGAAGTTTGGCTGGTAACAAATATGTAGAAGGGCCTCCAGATATGTGGCATTAAAAGCCTATTACAATCTACTTTTCTATCCTCATTGATGGCTATTCAGCACTACTCATTGTTTCCCAAACATACCTGCTTTTTAATAACCATATAGCTATGCTCAAACAGTTGTCTCTGGAAGGCCTCCCCTAATCTCTAATACCTAATGAACTCCTTCCACTTAAGGTCTACCTCTGGTTAAGCTTTCTGATGTTTTTCCCTGTACAGGCCATTATGTAATAAAGTCAAATAAGTGGAAAGTAAATTCCTTTAAGGGAGAATTTGCTTTGTTGAAATGATGATCTAATAAGCCCTCTGTGGTTGAAACAAGTCTGCATGACCTTCATGTCAAATTGGATCATAGATTTCCTTAGTAAAGGACAACTATTCTGCCTATAGAGAGAAAAACACAAGAGGTGAGGGAGCCTGGAATTTGGGGAGAAGATACAATAAAAGGTCTTGAATGCCAGGCTAACAATTTGGATTTAACTTCTAATGAGGCATCATCAAATGCTTTTAAGCTATAGAAGGACATAATTGGAATTGAGCTTTTGAAAATTGTATTAGCCGTGTGAGGGATAGTTTAAATGTAAGGGTGAGGGTGGAGTAGGATAATTTGCTAATAGAATATTACAATGACATATACCAGGAGTTGACAAGCTTTTTCTGTAAAGGGTCAGATAATAAATATTTCTGCCTTTATAGGCCATATATGGTCTGTGTGGCAGCTACTCAACTCTGTTATTTTAGCTTGAAAGCATTCCTAGATAATATATAAATGAATGGGTGTGGCTGTCATCCAATAAAACTTTATTTATAGACACAGGTTAAAGGCCAGGATTTGGTCCAAAGCTTGTAGTTTGACAATTCATGATCTAGACAAATAAAAATAAGGGACTAACTTGAAGTAGGATACAATTAGTTGAGAAAAAAATGGAAGAGAAATGATAAAACTTAGTAAGCAATTGGACATGGATGGGAGGTAGAGGAAGGAGGAAGAATTGAGGTAAGTCTCAGGCAGTTAGCATAGGCTTCAGGGTAATGCTACCATCCAAGATTGAGAATATAGGAAGGTACGTTGGACTCAGTCTTTCACTGGCTGAATGTTAGGTGCCTGAGGGATGTGTGGGAGCAGCTATAAACCAAAGAATATATAGTCTGGTGGACTTGACTGTCATTGGAGATGCTGCTGTTGTACCTCTTTATATCCCCCTGTTTTTGTATATGTTCTGAATAAAATATGTTTCTTTTATCATCTCACCTGCAGAATGGACCATTTTGGATACATTTTATGTTTTCTCTTTATGACCAGTAGGCCCCCTGTAACTAAGTCACTGTTAACAGACCCTGAAACTAAAGGGTGATTCATGTCATACAATTATTCTTTCCTCCTGCCATTGTGGGGTTTAATTTACCTCCATGTTGCAGGTGGGGATCACTTCTGCTGTTTCTGACTTTAGGTTTTGGGTTTTTTTTAAAAAAGATTTTATTGGGGAATTGGGGGAGGGGAACAGCATTGGGGAACCAGGGAAGAGGAACAGACAATGCTGTCCTTTTGTTCTTCAGTCTAGTTGTGGAGGACGTTGCTTCACTGGCCCATGTTGGTATCGTCATTGCGCTCTTCTTGGTTGTGGCAGATCGGTCGCCAGCCTCTGGACGGCCGCTCACAGCAGCTCTTGGCAGCTAACACTGGCTGCTGTCCACTCACTCTGGCTGCTGGCCACTCACTGTAGCCCATGGCAGCCAACTGCAGCAGGGGCTGCAGCTATGCCATCCCGGGGACTCACAGCAGCCCAGCTCCAGGTGGAGATGTTGTTCACCATCTTAGCTGTAGAGGGCAGTGTCACTGGCCTTCATATGTGGGATCCGAACCAGGGCTGCTGGCTTCCCAAGCCAGCTCTTAACCAACGCACCACTCGGCCAACCCCTGACTTTAGTTTTATCCACTGCAAATCTGCATTTGCTCATAAAGTCCTCCTTTCTCTGCCTCCATCTTTTCCCCAATCATGAACTTGTTCCAATTGTTCAAGGGGATGCTTAACTCTAGAAATGACCTTTCCTCCACTTTTGACAAGAACGTTTCACATGGTGTTAACTGTCCCACCTTTCAGAAGCAATGAAGATTGTAATGCCTAGTGTTGTGTTGGTGCCATTTTGCTAGAGAGCAAGGACCGCCATCTTCCTAGCTAAGTCTCTCCTGAGCTGATTTTCAAGTTCATGGGCAAAGATCCTAGCAGCTAGTATGGCTCTGTGCAGGAGAAGAAGAGCCTAAGACCCAAGGGACCCAGACTTCTGGAAAAGTCTTTGGGCATTTGTCCATTCTGTGTCACACCTTATCCCACTGTACCCTTTCTGTTAAAACCTAATACATTCCATTTTTTTGAGTCAGCATGAAGACTGGATTATTATTTTTTACCTTTTGGCACGTAAGTCAGGCTCCAAGTGAGGAATCAATAAATCAACCGCTGTATCGTGGTTCTTAATTCTGGCTGCTCATTAAAATCAGCTTGGGAGCTTTTGACAGATACTGATGCCCAGACCAATTGCAGCCAAATCTCTGGAGGTAGGACCTGGGAATTTGTGTTTTTCCAAATCACTCCAGGTAATTCTAAAGTGAAGCGAGGTTGAGAAACACTGCACTAGAATCAAAATTTAATGTTGTGTTGTCCAGAAGTTGGTAGGGAAGTAAAGCACTAGAAATTAATATTGCTTTAATCTGCTGGTCTGTGGACAGTTAATATTTAACCAGGTAGCCACATGTCCTCAAAATATATACTCTTAGCATTATCAGAGCCTTAAAAATGGAATCTACCAGCATTCCCAGGAACCACCACTCCTGCTCACCCTTGTCTGCCTGTGCCGGTTTCTTCTGGGTCCATGCAAATGCATAAGAGGACATTCATCATAAATAATTTTTCCAAGTAAAACTGGCAGCCCTTTAACAACATATTATTGGCAATAACTGTAGATGTTCTTCTGCCCTATGTCTAAAGGAAATTGGTTATATTTAAACTCTGCATTCTCTCTCTCTCTCTCTCTCTCTCTCTCTCTCTCTCTGTCTCTCTCTCTCTCTCTCTCTCTCTCTATATATATATATATATATATATATGAAATATAATAAATACAGTATGTGTAAAAAATGTCAACAATACATACTCACTGAGTGTATGCCTTGGGCTATGGTTCAGAAAAATAAAATCTGTTATTCTGAATCAGCAACCAATTTAGAGGGGAGATGTGAGATATAAATGAATAGTATTAGAAAACTGAAGCTCTGTGTGTAGAGTGCAGACTACTGAGTAAGTTGGGGCTGAACCTTGAAGCAGGGCTAGGCTTTGAGCCTGTGTCTGTTAGGATAAGATAACAAGTCAAATGAAAACAAGAAATCAGTACCATTGTTGTTATTATTTTGGTGAAAGTTAGGTGAAAGAAAGATCTGAAAAGACTTGCTTTCAGTAAAAGAAGTTCATTATTTTTCATTTTCATCATTGACAATTTAAAAATGCATATTCTACTCTCTTTAAAAATACCCATCGTATTGAGAGTTAAGCTTTGTTTCCTTTTTTTAATAAATAAAACCATTGCTCCCTGTTGAATCATAACTCAACATGCATTAAATATTCAAGTTTAGGTAATAGAAAGCTCAACAGTGTGGAAAATGTAAATATGATTTTCCATCTTTCCTTGCTTAATTGCTAGATAACAAATCTTAGGCATTACTCAGAACCACAGCGGACGTGGAAAAAAAAACAAACAAACCCTAAAATAGATTCTTTGTCTTTCTCAGATCATAGATTACAATGGAGAAGGGCAGAGCCATGCAGCCTGGCTGATCACAGGTTTGTCTTGAATCAAGTCCAGTAATCTCAGTTAAAAATGACACCAAGGTTTCCTGCAGTTCTGGGCTTTTCACTATCTAAGGAAGTAAGGAGGGTATCAATTCAACAAACATGGAAGAAGCACTTATGTTGGGTTTGGCTATGTGAATGAGGAAGCACCAACATTTAAGGCCCATTCACCTATCTCCAGGGGATTGAGCTGTATGTGAAGAGATGGAGTATGCTTACAAGGAGGAAGAAACACAGGAGAGTAAGTCATATATGAACAGGGTCTTGTGTCAGATAGGCCTATATTCAAACCTTTATCTTCTGCTATATTTTGTTTATTTTCAAAGGAAAAATTGACTTAGCCTCAGCTTCATGTATTCATCTTAAAAATGGGATTAGAAACCAGATTGTTACAAAGATTTAAAAAGATAGTCTGTGGAAATTACTTAGCACAGGAGGTACTAAGAATGTTAATTTTTCTTCCTTTTGCCTGAGTCTTTCTTTTTTCCTCCATTTTTTGTTGTTGTTGTGGTGGTGGTGGTAGTAAAGTACACATAACATAAAATTTACCATCTTAACAATTTTTAAATGCAGAGTTCAGTGGTATTAATTCATGCGTTGGGCAACCATCACCATCACCACCATCCAGCTCAAGAGCCCTTTTCATCTTTCAAAACTGAGACTCCAAACTCATTAACCAATAATTCTCCGTCTTGCCTCCCCCAACCCCTGGTAACTATCATTCTACTTTTAATCTCTATAAATTTGATTACTCTAAGTGTCTCATACAAGTGAAATCCTATATTGGGTTGTTGGAAGTTATGACGTATTTTTTCTGTTTTTCGTTGCAAAAATGCATCATGATTTTTTCGACAGCCCAATAGTATTTATCTTTTAGTGACTGGCTTATATCATTTAATGTAATGTTCTTTTTTTCTTTTTCTTTTTTTTTTAGCTGAGCCATCCTGCCACCTGTTGGCAGCTTAGCGGCAACTCAGCTCAGGCTGGGCATTGAATTGCTGTTACTCAGAGCTCAGCTCTCACTCTTAAGCGAGCTCTTAACTAACTGAGCCACTCGGCCGGCCCTAATGTAATGTTCTTAACTTTCATCGGTAATGTACTGTGTGTCAAAATGTCCTTTTTCTTTTTAAAGACTGCAGAGCGTTCCATTGTATGTATGTACCACATTTTGTTTATCTGTTCATCTGTTGATGGACACTTGGGTTGCTTCCACATTTTAGCTATTATGAATAATTTTGCTATAAACAGAGGTCTATAACTATCTCTTTGAGACCCTGTTTCTACTTTTCTTGGGTATTCCTACAGGTGGAATTGCTGGATCATATGGTATTTCTGTTTTTAATTTTTTGAGGAACAGACATACTTTTTTCCACAGTGGCTGTACCATTTTACATTCCCACCAACAATGTACAAAGATTCCAATGTTTCTACATCGCCACCAATACTTATTCTTTTCTTTTTTGCTGATAGTAGCCATTCTAATGGATGTGAGGTAGTTGCCTGAGTGTTTGAAATTGGGTGAGATCAATCTTAAATTAGGAGATGCAGGAATGAAATAAGACAGTGCTCTAAGAGAATGTGCTAAGAAGGACCAGTATTTCTGATTTACTGGTGCAGGCTGTGTATGCCATGGGTGAGGAGGGGGAGAAGTTTGGGGGCTGAAATTATTTAGGAAGCCTTCCTGAGGAAAGAGATTTTAGCTGGGAATTCAAAAATGGGAAGAATTGGGAAGGCAAAGATAGCAGCCTTGTGTATAAGATAAAAGGGTACAGGCCCAGACATTAGAACAGCACCAGTCACATATAGAGAATGATGAAGCCCTCAGAACAGGGACAGCCTAAGGAGTAAAAGGCAGAAGTGGAGGACAAGGACACAAAACTCAGTCATTGAGCCTGATAACTGGCAAGGGAGTTTGCCCTTTAGTCTGCACTCTCCTGTGGAAGAGACTGAACTGAAACCTAAGCCATCTTAGTTACTTATCAGCCATCATATAAAAATATGTATCTTAAGATATATGTAATATGCAATAATATATATGAATATATATTTTATACAATAATGATGTGTGTGTGTGTGTGTGTGTGTGTGTATATATATATATATATATGTATTTGACAAACCAAGATTCCATTGGTGACTAAAAATTGTGATGCTATGTTTTCTAAGGATAAAACTCTATTTGAGACCTCAAGGCCATGTTTTCATTTTGTCCTTCCACGGACTCTTACACTCCCATCTGGATTTTTAGCTGGGTATTTTGGAATAGGCACTTATGATTAGATTCTAATTCCACTGAACATTGTTTATATCTGCTGTCTTCTATGTCATGGATGTGTAAACTATGACTGGAGTATGGTTTAAATTGAATAATTTTTCTTTTGCAATCAGGTGATCACTACCTCTGAATATGAAAACCAAAATTTCTCACTAGAACTTTATTAGGCTTAACTAACTAATCTACGCACAGTGAGTGAAATGACTTCAAGTTTGGCCAGGCCGAGGCCTCATGACGTGGCTATCAGTCCTGGCCCGTGTGCAGCAGAGCAGCTGCAGCATCCATGGAAGCTTCTTTGAGGCTGACCATGAAGGAAGTTAGTGATTCTGGCTGGACAGGGAATATTTTACTTCTGTATTAGGCTTTGGAAATTAACTCGTCTGTCTGGAACACAGATAAGAGCACCAGCATGGAAGGTGGTTGGAGACTTGGTGAGTGGATCTCACTTACCAAAAGAAGCCTCGTAGGGTAACCACTTGGTCACCACCACACACAAGCTCTTTATTTTCCTGGTGTCACAGAAAAAGTGGCTTTAACATGTCCGGCAGCATTTTCAGAACTTGATGCAGAGCATAGGGTGTGTGCTGGTGCTCAGTTCAAACCGTGCAGGTCACTGAGCAAGTGAGCTGACGCCATGGGGAAGGTGAACACATACCTTGTCAGAGAAGTTATGCCAACAATGGTGCCAAAAAGCAAATCTGGGCTCCCTTCCAGGGAATGACTAGTGTGGGACATTCTGGATGCCCAGAATCAGGAGATCAATAATAATTCCTGAGGCGAGAGAGACGGAAAAAAGTGATAGGGGAGTTCAGAGACATGTGTCATTAATAGACCTGGAGGGTCCAAAGCTCATTGTTATTGGCAACTATGGAGCAGCCCATGGGCCTTTGGGGGCAGTTAGCCTGATTGAAAGGCCTAGAGTTGATCAGATGCTCTTAGAGATCTCTGATAAGGGAAGGGGCCCCCTTTCTCCCAAGACAATGTTCACAGAGGGTGTTTAATAGAAGAGTTGGGAGTATCTAACATGGGAAATCCGAGTGGAATTGAGAATACTGGAAGTACTCGGAAAGTGTTATTTGAACATGAGAGGACACTGTTAGAGAGGGAAGGTAGCTAGGACAAGCTACTGCTTCCTTGTGGACAGTAGAAACGTGGGCATGGAAAGGATTGAGACTTCCAGAATAGCTAGCACTCAGAGTGAGGAAGAGGAGGAACAAGGAAGCCTGAAAACAAGTCAGGACTTGAAGGGTGTCTGTGAGGATATCTGCACTAAACCTCAGGAGGAATGCAATGTGAAGTTCCAGCATTGTCCTGTGAGTTGTCTGTGGCCATTCCCTTCAAACAGCCAAAGTTGAAGGAGTTGAGCGTCACCTATATGTTCCTGATAGAAATAGTGTGTGGTCATGTGGAGAATTGTTGGAGGGGAGGCTTGGGGCAGGGAGCCTGAGAGGGCACGTGCCCCTCGAAGGAATTCCTGGGAGAGAGGGGCCAGCTTTGTGCAGCTTACAGGCAGGACCAGGACCAACGTGGAGACATTGCTAGCCAGAGCTGTCCAACGTCAGTTGATAGGGAGTATCCTGGGTAGGGTTTTACCCAGAAAAGGCTGATTCATTGAGATGGTAGAGGAGGGAGGATGTCAACAGGCTGAGAGTTAGTAGTGACTATTAAAATCCTTTCCAAGAGCTGACTTGGCTCTGTCACAGTTGGTATCCTGGCTACTAGGGAAAGAGCAGGGGTTACCTAAAAGGCTAGACCACAGGAGAGAAGTTTCTGTGGGCTGGAAAGAAAGCAGAGATGGGGGAACACTGTCTCTTGAAAGTTTGGCCTGAAGAATCCCAAAGCTTTTTCTAACCCAGGATGAAGGAAGACAGGTATCCAGGGGTGGGACAGATGTGCAGGTCAGAGCTGAAAGGGAATTGGGAAATAACAGAAACTAGAGTGAAAAGTCAGCCAGAGGTGGCCAGGAACAGGGCCAGTTCTAAGGTGGGCCCAGAGATGTGGTTTATGATCTATAGCTTATCCCCCAAAAGTGCCCCTTTTGTGCTGGTTCTGGTGCCTATCATCAGGCAGTGGGGGAGAGTCCTAATGGGACTAAACTGGGTTGGTACCCATGGTCCCCAGCAAACTAAACAGCAGTGGAGGGGCTGGTACCACAGCAAGGACAGGTGGGAGATGGAGATGGAGCTTGGGAAGCTCACGTGGGAAAAGTGTCCCTGAGTGCTTCACACAGTTACCCTGAAAAGACGTCAATTCATGGTATCTCTGAGTCATCTCCCACTCTCCAAGAAGATTCCCGGTTAAGGAAGAGATTATCGTTTCCCTGGCAACCACAGAGCCTCAAAAATGCAGCAGTGTACTGTTGCGGTGTCTTCATAAACACCTTGCTTATATCTGTTTCTAAGTGTGTGTGAGCAGTAGGGAGGGTCCAAGTGATAATGGTGGCTGGATTGAATGGAATCCTTTTCTTGCTCTGCCCCCCAAACAATGCTTCTTTTCCCTTTTGGATGCTAGTACTTCTGAATCACAGAGCTGTTGAATCATGAAGCTAAGGATGCTGGGAAAATAAGCTTGGTTTACTAATTAAGGGGATACTTCTGTGCCAGACTGCTCTAGTGCAATGATCACAACTTTGATGTTAGGTAGATGGGGTCACCATCCTGGGTCTTCCATATACCAACACTGTGGCTTTTGGTAAATCACATAGCCTTCCTGAGTTACTCTTTTATCTGAAACTGGAGATGCTGTACAATTTCATAGGCTGTTGTGAGTACGCTGGCCTAGTGTCATCAAGACCCTCGGAAATCAAGGAGAATTGTCCCTCAGGACTCAGACCAAGATGAGTTGTCCCCCTGGAAACCCATCAGGTAAGAGGCCGTGTTAAACTCTAAAGTGAACCCATGTCCATCAGCTCCATCAGTGGAGCCCCTCGTTCTAGTACACTTCTAGGTAAAGTGGTCTAATACCCTTAAAGATGGGAAGCTGAAGTCCGGAGGAGAGTGAACTTTCAGAGGGTGAGTGGACACTGGAACTCATTTCTTTTGCTTTCTGACCTAGGCCTCTTTCTATTATGCCATAATGATGGCACTTTTACCAAGGGAAAGGCTCTTAGCTACAAATAAATAGTCAGTAAGCATTATTAAATTCCTGCTTTTGATTTTGTGGTGGTTAAGAGCATGGGTTTGTGAACCAGACTACTGGGGTTCAAATCTTAGCTCCAACATTTGTTAGATGTATGATTTTAGGCAAGTTACTTATTCTCTCTGTGCCTCAGTTTCCTTATCTGTAAAATGGTATAATCGTACTTGTTTATGGAGATTAAAGTCATTATTTTATATTTTTATCTATATGTCACATGTAGATCATATTTATAATTTCAGAATAGCAGTTGGCACACAGTAAGCACTATATATAAGCATGTATAGCTGTTATAACCATTGATAAAGGCAATGAGAAATAATTAGGTGATACATCCTAATTGGTTTATGCCTACTGTCCTGGAATTATTTTGAATATTATTCCCTTTGACTCTTAAAATGCCCCAGTTTGGGCAATAAATTAAATGGTCACCCGTGGTGTAATATGGGAAAAATCCACTGGTCAGTGAATCAAGAGACCTAGCTCTGTCAGAAAATTTCTGTGAGAATTTTGGCTTTTAACCTCTTTGCATTCTAATCTCTTCATCTTTTAAATGGATATTTAGTCTAAATCCAATTTATATTCATGTCAACATCCAGTTATTAGATTTCTATTATGTACGCAGCACTCTTCCAAACATCTAAAAGTGTACAAAGATCAAGTAGGTGTTTGTCCACATCAGAAAATCTTACTCTGATGGGATAAAAAGCATAGTGGAAGATTGGTAAGATGTACCAGAAATATAAGAGGACATCCTGTCCTGAAGAATTTCATAGTTGGTGGAAGATGGCATTAGAGACCAAGAGTCACCACAGGACTGTCTGCCAAGGGGTCAATGAGTGGAGAAGAAAGAGATGAAAGGTTGTTCAGAGGCTTATACTCAAAGAAGACTTTATGAAGGAAAGATTTTCTGGAGGACGTGGGCTTTGAGCTGGTTTTGAGAGAAAAAGCATTCCTGGAAGAACATGGATTTGCAGTAAAACAGAGTTTAAATCCTGGTTCCGTCACTAGTTGTATATTTTGAATCCATTGTTTAACTTTGTCGAGTCTCTGGTTCCTCATCTGTAAAATGGAGACAATTTCTTCAATGGCTTCAAATGTGGGATTAGATGCACCATGTTAGGTGCTAATAAATACAGTCATTATTTTTATGGTTGGAGAGGAGCCAAAAAGGCGTTCTAGTGTATGGTGTGAGTGAATCTAATCACAGGCCTAGGGAAACAGAGCGTGTGTGGGAAGCATGGGAATACAGTTGTTTGCTGGAGTTAGAGTTATGTTGGAGGCAGCAGGAAATTCGAATGCGCTCAGATTCACCACTTGACCCAGTACATTTGTCCTTAGCAAGAAATTTCTGACTTTTCTCAGCCCTGATGATTTCATGTGTTCTCGCAAATTAGATTTGACCATCCTGGAAACCCTAGGAGGTTATTAAAATTTTGTCCAGGACTAGACCTGAGCTAACAAACCCCAAAACATCTGATACTTGTCTATAACATCATTAAGCAGCATATTGTTAACCCCGAGGTCATGCTGGCCACTAGCTGGCAAACGAATGTGGCTTTTCATGTGGCAGTTAGAAAGCGCACTGAAGAAGTCTGAAGCAGCTCTCTTTTTTGAATTTATGAGATAGTTTACATAAATCTGCATAATTACCCAAAGGAATTCTTAATGTGAGAGTGAAGAGCTAGATTAAAGCACTAGCAACGCAGCTTATACCCTGGATGCAGGGCAGAGAGAGCCAGCCAGGCCTGACATTCAAGGCTCCTTAAATAGTTGATAAGGCCTGCCTTGGGTAGCAGATGGCTAGACCCCACTGGACGCCCCAGCTCAGGAAACAACAAAGATCAGGATTTAGGCAAGATAGCACTTGTCAAATCTCCACTTCATTTTGAAAGATTTCTCATTTCTTCCTCAAAATTTTAATACTTTCACATTGTATTTAGTAAGTATTTTTTCTTCCTCGTCCTTTTATTTTTAATGTGACTAATAAATGACTCTTCATAAATATTAATATTATTTAGTTATTGAATTTAATTATGTTATTAAATTAGTATATTAAATCACATGAATACACATTAATATTAATAATGCATATTTTAATAAACATGACTCATGTTAGGGAAGCAAGTTAAGAATAGTGATTACAATTTTACAAATGAGGACACTGAAGTTCAAAAATGTAAAAGACCTGACTGGAGGCCCTTAGTGACACTCATAAATGGCTGGATTCCAAAGCAAATGCTCAGCTATTCACCTTGGTCGAAGGGTAACCCGCTGGGACAAGCTGTACCCAGGAAAACAGGGAATCTGAGTATTATTTCCAGCATCCCCACTTTCTAGTCCTGTATCTTTGGGCCAGGCAGAACCTCTTCTATAAAATGCCAATAGCATCTGCTTTGTGTCCCTCCCAGGAATGTTGCGAAGAGCATGTTAGAAAACGGAGGTAGCAGCATTTCATCAGCTAAGAAGCATTATGCAAATAAATGCAAATATAGACAATGCTCATCACAGAATCTTATTTCATTAATTCCCCCCAGTGCTTTCTGTAGCTCTTTCAGGGATTCCATTGCCTGTTAGTGAGGGCCAGGCGATTGTGTGAGCTGGTGTCTGTCACTTATTCTACTGTGAAACATTTACTGGGTGCCAGTCCTTGCGCTAGACACAGAGAATGCAAAGACGAGTAAAATGGGATCCCTTCCGGGTTCTCCCAGTCTGGTTGAGGGAGATAATACTTAGACTAAGATATGTATGATATAACTTCTAATCCAAAAATGTAAGTGGTATTTTGTGAATAATAATTAAGAGCTAAGTACTACACTGTTTTCTAGAGATATAAAAATTAATAAGGCATAGTCTTTGGGCTCAATGGCCTCAAAGTCTAATGGGGGGCACAGATATGTAGGCAAACAGGGGTGACAGCAACAGAGGCATAATGGGGATGAACCAAGCAAAGACTTCAAATTCAGAAAGAACTGGCCCTAGATAGGCCCCAGATTCTATACATCAAATCTCCTGCATGAAAAATGGGGCTAAAAATACCTTCTTAAGCATGGTTGAGAATCTCTATAACTTTGAAATTAAAAAAAAAAATAAGGTTGTACTGAATTAAATAAGATACATACCACGTACTTTATCTGGCATAGATAAAGTACTAAAAAACAGTGCTACTTTCAAACAGTGATCTAGTTGAAAGTGGCAGTGTGTCTGAGAAATGCTACCAAATGCACCAGGCAGCATTTCCGGTTTATGGGTGGCAGCAGCCTTCCCTGACACCCCTCAGGTGACTCTGGCTGGAGTCAGCTCAGTGCAGTGTTGTGTTCCCAGTGGGCTGAGCTCCCAGGAACTGTATTCGGATCAGGGGATAGAATGCGTTTCCTTAAGGGGCATGGCTATTATGCATGTTCTTTCTATAGTTCAACAAAACTCTGGAGTCATCTTGGAAGGAAGAAAGATTGCAGACCCACCCATCTTTCTCTTTGGAGAAACTCTCCTTGGACAGGGGAATGGGGACAGACTGGTCTTCTAGAAGCTGGCTTTAGAAAGAACAATCTTATTAGTTGCAAAGTTCCCCAGCGCACACGGGTTGGCTCACCTATTGGGAACATGGGCTATGGGAAGCTGCATTTTTTTAACTGTGGCTCGATGCCCACACACAGGAAAAGCTGCACTGTGTTTGTGCCTCTTTAATTACTTAGCAATTCTCTAGAGGCTGCATTAAGTTTATTCTTAAGTAATGTTGTTTGGTTTGTTGTTTGCTATTGCAAATAGTTTTTATTTCGGTAATCAATGGCTGGGTTATAAACTACCTCAAAATGCAGTGGCTTAAAACAATTTTGTGTTGTTTTAATTTGTCCTGCGTTTCTACTGATAGACTTGGTTCAGCTGGTTGATTCTGACTTGGAGTTTCTCCTGAGGCTGCAGCTGAATACTGGCTGAGTCTGAAGTCATGAGAAGCTTCAACTGGCCTAGACATACAAGATGAATCACTCACATGGCTGGCTGTTGATATTGGCAAACGGTTCAGCTAGGACTGTCTACTGTGTCTACACGTGGCTCAAGACACCTGGCCTTCTTTCGCTCTCCCAGCCAAGCCTCAGGGCGTCCCTCTTCAAGGCCTTTTCTCAAGTTGTTCCTATTGCCTGGAACTCTCTTCTGACCACTACCCTGCTTTCCTTAGTTATGGCCGCTCTTCTTTCACATGCCTGGGCATTGCCACTCCCCCACAGAAACCTCACAGCACCATGTATCTCTGCTTCACAGCACTCACACAGTTTCAGTGTTACATTTGTGTGTTAGTTTTTATTGACTCTAGTCGTCCCATTAGACAGCGGGCATCTCCAAGACAGAAGATTTTAAGTCCAGATTTTATTCACTATTTTCTTAAGTCCCAACATAGGGAGGTGTTGGGCATATAGTCCTTTAAGTGTTCAACAAGCATTTGTTGAATGAAAGATTGCATCACCAGTAATGTTACTTGAGTTTCTACTGTGTGCCTGGCACTGTACTAATTACTTGTGATGCCCCACTGCCCTCAGGAGGAAATACAAGTTTCTTCCTGAGAGCAAAGCCCTTCATGATCTGGCCCTACCTCGCCCTCCAGCCCCATTTCTCAATGCTTCTCAATTTCTTTTATTATCATTATTATTAAAATATTGGGTTGTCAGAAAAGTCATGCTGCATTTTTGTAATGAAACACATAGGAAAAATACATCATGACTTGTCCAACAGCCCAATATATTGGGGTAACAATAGTTAGTAAAATGACATAGGTTTCAAGTGTACAATTCTGTAATACATCATCTATATATCACATTGTGTGTTCACCACCCAGAGTCAGTTCTCCTTCCATCACAATATATTTGACCCCCTTTACCCTCATCTAGCACCCCTTCCCGCCTTGCCCTCTGGTACCAGAGGTTCTCCATTTCTTCTCTTGCAATTTTTAGCCTCTTTTCTTCAGGCACACTAAACTCCCGGCAGTTTCCAAACATGTTATGCTTCCTCCTGTTGGGTCTTCGCATAGACTTCTTTAAACCCTTCTCACTACTTAGGCCAAAGTTCACAAACTTAGAGAATCAGGCTCTGAATTCCTCTTTATGAGGCAGGTTCCTCTGAGCTCGCAGGCAGGATTTCATGCCCTTCTGAGAGACCCGACAGTACCCTATTGTCACATATGTAGTAGGACCATTTATTGTCAATTGAAATTGTGCATGTCCTTCTTGGTCTCTAACTGAAAAGTTCGTTAGCATAAGGTTTCTGTCTCATCTGTCAGTGTATCCTCAGTGCACAGCACGGACTGGCACAGTCAGTGCTGAGTAAATACTTGTTGGTAACTCAAGGAGTGAGGCCTCCAGCGGGGGCTGCAGCTTGCTTTGAGGCAGCCTGTTGGTCAAGGCCAAAGGACTCCCTGGGGACTGCAGGGGCTCCCATGAGAGCTAGTGCTCCAGCAGGAGCCAGGGAATCACAGATGCCTACTGCCTGGACCAGCTTGAGTCTTTCCACTGAGTCCTGCCCCGCTGTTCCGGACTCTAGATTGAATGGCCTTCCTCTCCATCTCCAGCACGACTCTCTAGGGAGGTTAACTTGCTTGTGTCACTGGGTAACCTAGGAATATAGATCAGAAGCACGCTCAGAAGGTCTCGTCCCTCTTTTTCCTTTTGCATTCCCGAACTCGAACAAATATTCTTTCATTGCCTTGTTTCTGTGGGGTCTTGCTTTCAACTAACTTTTTATTCCTTCAGCCAGGACTCATACCCCAACATCCAGAGCGTTAGTTATCATTCAATACAGCCACAATCATCACAGATTTGTTACTGGTTACATGTGCGAATGCGGTTAGCCTAGGAGCACATATGTATTTTAAGAAGTACAGTGAGGATCTCAGAAATTCCAAAGACCTTTAGTATCCTGAAAGGGATGAACTCTTGAATGGCAGAATTCAGATGTGATGCCCAAGTTTTAAAGGATGTTTCAGACTGAAATGTCTCTGAAGTCATTTCAAGGACCAGTCCTACCTGGGAGTCTCTTTCTGGCTATGGCAGCCATGGAGAGGTTTTTGCTAAGCGTCCCCCTGATAAAAAAGGACTTTTTACTCAGCTGTGGGGTGATCAGCTGTCAGCTGTGCTGTCAGCTGTTAGCTTTGTCAGGGTCTGCCTCTGCTCTGGCTGTGGTCATGCTATTCTCAGGCTTGATTCTGACCCATCTGAGCAAGACAGTGGTCTAAAAACCCAGCCATTTCCACACATTTTGGGATTTCTCTGATGGGCAATTTTGTTCGGAGCTTCCTATTGTGCTGGCCAACTATCATTAGATTAGCATCTCCCCGATATCTCTCCCTGCCCCAAACTGCTTCCTCCCTTTTCCTTTCACAGATAGTACTTGCCAATAAGCCTTTGCATTCTTCACTCCATATCAGTATCTCCATCCTTGAGAACTCAACCAGTGACACTGGATATATAGAGTTAATAATTTCAGTGTTTGTAATAGGTATCCAGGTGGCATGATGGCCTAGAAAGTCAGGGTGGACAAATGTTGCTACTATCATTGCTTCCCTGACTTTGGATACTGACAAGCCAAACAAGTGTAGGGTCCCTGTTGGGGAGAGGAACAGCACAGGCAGACCCAGGGCTGTCACCAGTTTGACCAAACTCCAGGATGCACGTGTTTGAGACAACACCAGGGCTGGCATGGAGATAGTTGTGTGTACAAAGGTACTCTGAGGTCAGCCTTGGCACCATGCTAAGGACTGTGGATTTTGTTTTGTAAGGAGTTACTGCATTGGAAACAAGGCCATGCTTAATGTACTTTGTGGGATTATCTGGTTTGGGCCCACGCTGGGATTTGCGCATTAAATCTATCTAAGCAGAAGCCAATTAACAAATAGGTATTTTGTATTTGGATTTACATTGGAAATTTGATTTTTAAATATAGGATTAAGTGGGAGGACGCAGCACATTTCAGGCTGCAGGGTCAGCTGAATTAATGCCCTGTGATCATCCCATGGCCTCCCCTATCCCAAGGTTCTTCAGGGGTGTCAAGGGGCAACAAGCTCACCACATGCATACGACATTCTATGGGGAGCTCTTTCCAAGTCCCTGCTACTTCCTAACCTGAGGAATGTAGCGGAATAAATATCCGAAGGAGCCCTGAAAATAAGGTTGTCAGATTTAACCAAAACAAACAAAAACTATAAAATAGATCTCTATACACTCATGTACGACATATTTATACTCAAAAATAGTCATTGTTTATCTGAAACTCAAATTTAACTAGATGTCTGGTATTCTATCTATAGCCATCCTACCTGAACCCTTTCTTCTCTGCTTTCCCTTTGGTGGCGTAGATCTAGTTTTAAAGAAAACCAGGCTCTTTAAGGCCCTTTCCTCGCTTCTGGACATCCTTTTGTCCCTAGTTGATTTTCAAAGTTAGAGCTGCTTCCCTATACCACTCAGCCCAAATCCCAAACAGCTTCACAGAAAGGTCTCCAGATGCTGCCTTCCCTCCCCTCCCCCGCTTCTGGGCCACCCTTAGGGAGGTGCTCTAACTCTGCACTCCCCTTAGAGCACAATGATAGCAGCGTGATCCAGAGCAGGGGGGCTGAACTCCACACACCTGTACTTATACAGGCTAGGTCACTTCCACGCCAAACGATTGTGGGCAAGTGAGGCAACTTCTTTGATTCTGAATTGCTTCATCAGTCAATAGTGTCAGTATGATACATACTCCTACTGCTACTGAGAGGGTTAAATGGAATAGTCCTACCCCTTGTACAGCCGTGGCTGTCAATGGTGCTCCAGTCATACGAGCTGCTACTCTGGTTATTCTTCTTATTTGCCTGCCTCAGGACCAAGCCCCACACATGGCACAAGCCTCATGCCTATTTGTTGAATGAGTCAATGAATGTAGGTCTCTAGGGGCAGCCTGGACCTCACTGAGGAAAGTAGGTAGGGCCCAAGATAACTTGTGGGTCCAACAGTCTCAGAAAGACAGTCCCACTCAAGGGGTGGGCATGAGCCCAGGGGCTGGACAGGGGTCAGAAGGAGTGAAACATTAAGAAAAGAGGTGGCACCATACCCACCAAGTCTATCAAGAGGATAGGAGGGCCTGGGTAGAAAAACTGATATGGAAGAAAGCTCTGGAACTAGGAGTGGCAATAGCCAAAGAGAAGCCAAAGCAGATGTGGCCTCAAAAAGAACTCGAGGGTGTCTGATATATTCTCTTAAGTCAGCACAAGTAGTGCAAGCAAAACAAGCCTGACCACTCACAAATGTTTCAAGGGCCATCCCTGCTCCCATAGCCTTCCTTAGGGTGAATTGTCTCTGCTAGGGAAAACATGTAATTCGTTGTCTAAACAGGACACTTATGAGAGTGACATGGGTCATATTCATAGTAATAATGAGATATCAGGCTTAGACGAACTCTCATGGGCTACCTGGGAAGTATGGTCACCCTGCCTCTGGCCATGGTAACTCTTTTTGCAGAGGGAAGAGGCCTGGTGGTCTTTTTCAAAGAGGTGTCAAGACTTGATGTTACTTCCTCGGGCTCTCCCTTAGGTAGTGTGGTACAAGGATTTCCAGGAAGAGGAAAGAGCTATGGAGAGCTGCCCAGGTGCTTGGCTGGGGAAGGCTACAGCCTGGTGGAGAATACAGGACTCCGATTAATGTTTGCTACCATCCTCTTTAATCATTCAGCAAGTGTTTAGGCTACCTAAGTAGTTCACCTGTGAAAGAAATTATGGAAAGAAATTATGCATGAAACAAGAGAAGATAGTATTTACCAAACCTTTTAGCTCTAATTAATCAGCTTACTTATCTGTAGGCTAGAAGGCTGAATTTATAACATTTGTCTCTCTATCCTCAGTGCCTAATACAGAACCAGAAACATATCAGAGACCAATTAACTACTTCTTTACTAGAGGAGTAAATTAAGAATCATAAAAATTATCATGTGAAAACTGAGAGAATAATAAAGTCCTCTACATATAGTTTACTCATTCAACCAGTATTTTTGGAGTGCATCCTATGTTATACTCTGTTTACTGATGATACTCCTCTCACGGCTCTCATTAGAATTGAATTTGTTTGGTATCTTAATAATAATTCACTTTCCAATGTGGTAACACCAGGTAAATGTTAGGAATAGGAAGGGATAAGCCTGGGCTGGACTAGAGCAGACTTTGTGGTGCTCCTGGCTTGGGTTTTATGAATAATAAGAGAGGAGAAAAAGCATCTTTGGGGCCAGCCGAGTTGCGCGGTGGTTAAGCGCTGGCTTGGGAAGCCAGCGGCCCTGGTTTGGGCCCCACATACGAGGGCCAATGACACTGTCCTAAAAATAAATTAATTAATTAATTATTTTTTTTAAAAAAAAAAGCATCTTTGGCAGATGCATCCAAGATGAGAGGTAAAAATAAGGTATCCTGTAGCATGTGTAGGGCACTAGGTGACATCTGAGGGTGCATGTTGGCAAGGTGGGAATTTGGTTTTAAAAAGTTAACTGGGGAAAGATTTTTAATGTCTGAAAAGAGAGTTCGGGCTCAATTTATAGTAGTTTTTTGGGACTTCCATAATAAAGAACCACAGACTGAGTGGCTTAAAAAACAGAAGTTTATTTTCTCACAGTTCTGAAGGCTGGAAGTTCAAGATCAAAATATCAGCAGGTTTGATTCCTCCTGAGGTCTCTCTCCTTGGCTTGTGGATGGCCGCCTTCTTGTTGTGCCCTTCATGGCCTTTCATATGTGCACCTGCACCCCTGGTGTTCCCTGGGTGTCCAAATTTCCTCTTCTTCTAAGGCACCAGTCAGATTGGAATAGGTCCCATCCTAATTCCATCATTTTAACACACTTACCTCTTTAAAGGCCCTATCTGCAAATACAGTCACATTCTGAGATGCTGGGGGTTAAGGCTACAACATATGAATTTTAGGGAAATACAATTGAGCCTAAAACAACATGGTAGGTAGAGCTCTATCAGGGATTTTTCAGCAGTGATATCATTAAAATAAAAAAAGGTGATTGCATCTATATGTGGTGCTGGGGGTGGGGGAGCTTTGTTAAATTAAAACCTCTGAATTTTTACAGGTTTGACTTCTGAATGTCGACATGGGCCATCACTAGCTCACAGCTATTAAAAAATGAAAATTTGTCCTTTCAAAAATTTATTGCTAAGCATTGCAAACTCTAACCACGTAATTTAGTCATAGTTCAAAATACTTTGAAAATCAATGATTTTGTCCTTTAGCTGACAATAGATGATAATGACTATGCTTCCCAAAGTTTCAGCTAATATAAGTTTTTATTTCAAATTTCAGCAAGGGAATATCATGATTAGACAGGAACAAAAAGAAAATACAATTTTGAAAATATACATGTCATAACTTGGTATCTCTAAGGGGGCATAGCATGTATTAATTCATTCAGTTTATCTTTGTCTAATGATTACTGTTTAGCTATATACTGTCAGCCACTTTCAAGAGTGCAATTAATTGGGAATTCTTCAAATGACTGACTTTTATTGAGTTTATTGCTTTTTTTTTTTTTTTTTTTAGCTTGGAGACTTTTCATTCTACTTTAATGGAAACTCATGTTGCCAAGTGGTATGAATAAAATGGTCATACATTCTATTCATTAAAATAAATGTATTTGCTGAGAGCTTGTTTTAGGGACTGACTAATGTTAGATCTAGAGATGATTGAGAAATGTCACTCCTTGCAAGACATTCCCGGTATAGTTCGCCACTCAAATTCAGTAATTATTATGCCCTCAGTACCCAGCGTTACCCTAGTCTCCCCAAATATCTTTCATCATGACCTCAACATGTTTCAATTTACAAATTTTCTCTTCTTTATGTTTTAAAATCTAGTGTATGCATCAAAAGACACAATGACCCTCTCCCACTTAAATGCCAATCATTAATCTTTTAAAATTTCAGGACAAATTTGAGGATTACCATGTACTCACCATCACTACCATTTGCTTATGTAGTCTAGTCTACTATTACATAATTATTTTCTACAGTTTAACTTCCTCTTGTTTATTTACACCCTGGTTTTAAATGGCTGAGTTTAATATGAGATTGCCCCCTCATTGTCTTACACGCTGTTGTTTGCAGACATTTCAAGTGCTCCAATTTATGAAATTTGTTTTCCTTTTTTGTGGCACCGTTTTCAAGGATTTTTGGTGTATCCATTGCTGAGGTCAATATGTGTGTGAATGCAGAGAGGCAATTAGTGTTTCAGTTAAATCCAACTTGCGGTATTTAGAAGGCTGACAGAATATAGCCTGGTATGGGAAAATATGTGTTTTTTTCCTAGATGGTCTAAAAGGAATCAAGTCAAAAGACAGATCTAAAAGTAAGAAGAAATCAGTAAATTTATTGATGAAGGAACATTTATCCATTTAAGCCAGCTGTGCTCAATTGGTTTGTTTGCACTTCCATTTTTTCTCTTCCTGACAGTCTGTGTCCCAAAGGAATAGAGGAGGACTCCCTCATTACAGAATTGGGAATGACTAATTCTTTCATGTAATCTTAAGGTATCTGATCAAGGCACGAAATCTTAAGATACAAGCAACTGCCATTCACAAGAGGACCACAGAAGAACCTGATTAACACGCCTGCTAATTATTTTTCACTGATGCAATCATAGTCCTTAACCAGGCTGTAGTTATCACATATAACTATTACCAATTCTTCTATGGCCTCCACAACACCTTGTGCAGAATGGAAGCGAGGGCTGCAGCATTCTGTGCACTTCCGGTGAGACTCCTTATTGTTTCTCACTCTCATACCAGCACTCACAATCTCACCGCCATCAAACTCACTCTCAATATTTGTCAGTGTAGGCTAGCTGCTCTAACATAAAAGCCCAAATCTTAGAGTTTTAACAGAGTAAGTGTTTATTTTTCTCTCATGTAACAGTTCAAGACAAGTGGTTGCCTAAGTCGTGATTCTGGGACCCAGGGTGCTGCCATATTGTGTTTCATCCTCCAGCTGGGACTCAGGGTCCTCCCCTGGATCCTCAGTGCCCATACTATGGGTAGGGGAAGAAAGAGCATGAAAGGTGTGAGAAGTTCATATGGGTTACTGAAACCAGTGTGTATTAGTTTCCCTTTGTTGCTGTAACAAACAACTACAAATGAGTGACTTAAAACATGACAAATTTATTATCTTATAGTTCTAGAAGCCAGAAATCCTAAAAAATGGAGGTGTCAAAAAGAGAAAAACTCTAAGCTATGTGTCTGAACTCACTTTAAATTTATGAATCCTAACCTTCAGTGGATTCTTAGTGCTGTGCTCAATAATTCTACTATGTTTACCGGGTCAGATGATTCTCAACCTTCAGAAAGCATCAGTCACTCGGTGGGCTTAATAAAACGCCAAGTTTTCCATTCAGTGAGTCTGGGTGGAGCTGGAGAATTTGCATTTCTAGCAAGTTTCTACATGATGCTGATGATGTTGGTCTAATGACCACACTTCAAGAGTCACTATCATAGTGCCGTAATTCTTGTGTTTTTCTAATTATTTTACATCTCCAGCACCAAGTTTCTAACACCTTTCCTATCATTTACACTTACAGTTGGTGGTAATCTTGAGTTCTGTAGCTGAGCTTCTCAAACTGTGAGTAGGGAAGGACAATTTTTCTTTTTTTAAAATTTCTAGTCTGTTGCTCTTTTTTTAATTTCTAAATTTAAAAAATTTCCAATCTGTTACTTCTGTATAATACAATAAGTATGTAGTCTAGTATATATAGAGGGAAAAGAAGAAAGCAAAGACAGATAAAACATGAGCCTAAAATTTTTAATATTGCAGTCAACAAATGTAAATCATATGCCAACAGCCTCCCTCTTTACTCCCAAGTTTATTACTGGAATGAACAATTAGGTTTGAGCCTATTTCATAAGATAGGGTGCATCAAATAACACTTGGGTTACAATTTTTGTCAATGTGAGCTTTCACTTTTATGCCATACCCAGCTCTATTTTACACAAAAATTCTTACCCTAGGCAGAGCCAGGATATGTTTTTTCAATGGCTGCCAGAGTGTCATGGTACAGGGAGGGCAAATGAAACAACTTGGACTGTACTTGTCCTGGAAACCCTCTCCTGGAGGAGCCAGGTGCTACTGTGGGAAGAGCTCAGGTGTTGCACTTACAGACAGTCTTAGGTTTGAATCCTGTCCCCGCCAGGCCAGTTATGTGACCTAGTAAAGTATCTGAGTCTCGCTTTCCTCATTTGTAGAACACTCACATGATTTCTGTAAAGATTAACAAGAATATATGTTGAGTTCATGGAAGGTGCTCAGTTATCCCATGTTGTTATCACCCCATTGTGCCTAGCAGAGTACCCTGCACATAAAAAAAGCTAAGCTGACTTTGCAATATTGGCAAATTTTAACCTTGAGCAAGATATGCCTGTCCTTGCGTGTGTACTTGCTTTGACTTTTCTCTGAAGTCTAAGTCAAAGTGTCACTATCATCAGGTTCATACTATTTCCTCCTTATCTTCTTACACTGTCATGTGGTGGCTGAGAGTGCAGGATTTGAGGCCAGCTTGCTGGATTTGATTCCTGGGCTTGCCACTTACAACCTGCATAGCTTGGCAGGTATCTTAGCCTCTTTTTGTTTCATTTTCCATATCTATATAAAATAGTTATTATAACAATTCTGAGTCCTCTAAAAGGACCAAATGAGTATATAGGTAAGGCACTTAGAAGAGTAGTAAATGCTCAATAAATGTTACTATTGTTACTATAAATTTTTTTCATACACTATTCATCCAAGAGACACGATTTGTCTGACTACAAAACAGAGGAGTGCTGGAAGAGAGGGGATGAATATGTGCAGCCTCTGACACTGTTTCAAAAGCTACTAGACTGGAATTGTCTCTGATTTACAGAGTTGTAGAGTATTCTGATTATAAGAACTGCTCAGGGTTTTATGGTGGTGAAACCATGGTCTCATGGAAAAGCACCAGGTTCCCATATTGTTCATGTACTAAGAGTTTCCCATAGGCCAGGGCATGTGTCCCATCATTCCCCAGCATGCAGTCTAGGGCTGTGTTCATAGAATGATCATTTATCCATTCATTCATTCATTTCTCCAAAGTTTATTGAATTCTGACCTTGCCAGGCAGCAAGTAGGTAATGGATGAGTTTGAGAAATCATGTTTGAGGAGAGTAGGAGTCAAGTGGGAGGAGACTGAGTGTCATCTACGTCCTTTTTCATGCAATGACAATGAGTATAGTGGAGATGATTACAGGAAATTCAGCATCCTGGACAAACCATATGCAGATTCATAAGAGAATTCTAGGCAGCTGAATTTCTGCCTGGCTGAGGGTCAGGGGGAAGTCATTGAAAATGTTTCCTGAGGCTTGCCTTCTTCTCGCACAGTCCATTTTGTCTTGTTTTGTAAAGATAGGACATCTTCCAAGAGGGGAAGCAAGGTTTAAGCACAGCTCAGAATAGAAAGTGAGATCTATACTTGGCTGAAGGCCGCCCTTGGGGCTCTTTTCCTGGGTGCCACTCTCATTGGCTGGGCTTCCTGCCTGTCAGGGCGGCCTCAAGGTTACTGCTCTCAGATTCAATACTTGTTTACACTCTAAATGTGCAATAACAGAATTGTATGCATGTTCTTCCTTCCATCGCACCTTTCTACTGTTTGGTGTCCCATAAGCTAATCTTTTGATGTTCTCCTCTTTAAAAAAAAAAAATGTTTTCAAATGTAGATTATCTAAGGAAAAAAAATCCCAAACCTGCACTTTTATACCTTTCCGTAGGTGTTGCTGTCTTCCTGATGAATGAAGCACTCTCGCTCTTGCTATTTCATCTCTTTCTATACCAGCACTGTCATCATGTAGGGATGGGCAGCTCTGCCCCTGACATGGCTGCGACCAAGCACGACGCTGTGCAGAAACATTCTAGTACTGTTTCAGATAGCATTATTTTCAGAGGGGCCAGAGGCAGCTTTGTACGCATCTTTAAAAACATTGCATTTGTATTTATTTGTTTATTTATTTATTTATATGTGTTAAATTTGACAGGTTTAAATTTTTGTTTTCAGTTTTACGGCTGTATGATTGACAAATAAAAATTGCATCTGTTTGGTGTGCAATGAGGTTTTGACATATGTATACATTGTAAAATGAATAGCATCATCAATCTAGTTAGCATATCCACCACCTCACATAGTTACTGTGTGTGTGTGTGTGTGTGTGTGTGTGTGTGTGTGTGTGTGTAGCCTGGGATTTGGTTTCCTATGGCAAAATGGAAACAGAAAATGAAAGGAAATATACAGATTCTAGGAGCAGCTACATTGACAGCAATGAAAAGTGACAACTGATCATTCTAATTCTAAATACGTCTTTTGACACAAATGAACAGAGCAGGCAAGTACTCACAGGGCCATTTAGTTTAGGGCTATATTGTATCACATAATTTAGAGGCTTGTGGGTATCAACAGCAGATGGCATCATACTTAATATTCTTAGTAAAAATCCTCAGTTGGTAGGCAAAAGCTTATTATGTTAATTCTTTAGAAGATTTATATCTCAATATCTTTATTTATATATATTTGCTGCACTTCTCTAGCACTCACAAATTTAGGGGGCAGATGATGTCATAGGAAGACAAAACTGAAATTTCACAGACTTACAGACATACCTATATACCTATATAATATTGTACCTCTGGTTCAGTCAATATTGATCTCCCAAGTGTTTCTAAAAGTCTTATATTCAAGAAAAAGTTCTGGTCTTATTGGGTGTGGTGTTTGCTCTGCCTGTCACTGCGGCTTTTCTGGCCACTGCTGTGCTCCACCCAGCTGCATGTCTCTGTGGGTCTCCAATACCCTCTGGGCACTGGTAAGCCCACTGGGCACAGTGTGATATCACAGTTCCTATCGAGGACTTCACCAATGCACGTGAGCCTTACAGGTAGGAAGTGTGGTGAGACATGCTTATCCTCCCCATTGTTACGGCAGTACATGTAGGCCCCCAGGTTGTACAGAATTTTAGTGAAAACTCTCTTTCAGATTTCACCTATAGCTCCTCTATTTCTTAAAGAATTTAGATCTGAGTCCAGTGAGGACTACAGCAGAAGGCAAATCCTATAGATAGTTACCAGGCTATATTTAGACCAAACTTTCCCCTTGACTCAGATTTACTTATTGAATCAATCTCAGAAAGGACTTTTCTGTCCTTTAGGAATAATCTCAGAAAGTTCCTCAATCTTCGTGGAAATAGCTGTCTGGCAGGCTGCCCATAGGTTTATTGATAAACTCAGGTACATGTGAATTCCTCCTTCCTTTCTTCTTTCTTTCTTTCCTCCATCTTTTCTCTCCTCCTTCCTTTATTTTCAACAACAGATATTTCATGGACACGTATCAGATGTCAGGCACTACCTAGCTGGTAGGGTCATGGCAATGAGCAGAGCAGACAATGTCTGGTCTTTCAGAGAGTCTCATGGGAGAAACATAACAAATAGTAATCAAATACACGGGACACTGTTTATATCAGATGGTCATAAAGGCTCGGATCTGGTGCTGTTTCAGCAGAAAACTGAATTAGGAATAGAGCTAGTCCAATGGGTATCTCAGGGAAGATGCATCTATGCAGAGAGATCGGTGAGTTCAAAGGCCCTGGGGCAGGAACAAGCCTGGCCAATTTGAGGAACAGCAAGAAGGCTAGATTGACTGGAACAGAGGGAATGAAATGGAGAGAGAGATGGGAGAAAAGGTCTGAGGGTTGTCCAGGAGGACCACTCAAGTAACACTTTAAAAGAGCCTTTGTGGTACCTTGAGCAGAGGATTCAAATGATCTCATGTCACCTAAAAGAATCACTCTTGCTGCTGTGTGGAGATTGGATTATGAGAGGGTAATTGTGGAAAGAGAAAAGTCCAAAAATTATTACAAAAATCCAGGTGAGAAGCGATGGTAGTTTGATTTGGATGACAGAAGTGGATAGGCGTGAGCATGGTCCATTTTTGGATAGTATTTAGAGGATTTAAAGGTACAATAATCAAATACTGAATCATTTAAGGAATGGGTTAAGAAATATGAAAGGAAGTTATGAATCAAGGGAGATTTCACTGTTTTTGGTCATAGATACCTACAAGGTTGTAACCACCCTTTACTGAAATAGGGGACATTGGAGAGCACCAGGTTGTAGAAGGTAGAATCCAGGCTATGGGCTTGGACATGTTAGGTTTGAGGGCTTTATTAGAATTTCAAAGAGATGTGATATTAATTTGTTAGGGATGCTGTAACAAAGTATCCCAAACTGGGTGGCTTCAATGCAGAAACTTATTGTCTCACAAATGTGAAGGCTAGATGTGGAGGCTAGATGCCCAAGATCAAGGTGTCAGCAGGGTTGGTTCCATCTAATGTCTGTGAGGGAAGGATCGGTTCCAGGCCTTTCTCCTTGACTTGTACGTCACCATCTTCTTCCTCTGTCTCTTTGCATCATTTCCCTCTGTGCATGTCTGTGTCCAAATTCTCTCTTCTTATAGGAACACCAATCATATTAGTTTAGGACCCTACCTAATAACCTCATTTTAACTTAATTACCTGTGTAAAGACACTGTCTCCAAATAAGGTCACATTCTGAGATAATGGGTTAGGACTTCAACATATGAATTTTTGGGTGAGCACAATTCAGACCACAACAGATGTCAAGCCCAACAAGAGGTTGGAAATGAGATGTACATTTGTTGTTATCTGCACATAAGTGATATTTAATGCCACAAGGCTGCATGAGATCACTTTTTGGCATGCGTGGAGATAGAGAAGATGTCTTTAGATGCTCTAACATTTAGAGGTGGGTGATTCCTACTCAGACTCATTTTGAATCTCCAGTTACATACATTTTCGTAAATTATAAATCCACCTCAATTAAGAGTCTGTGACTTCCTGAGTCATGAAGTGTCCAAACCAATGAGCTCTGCTTTCCAAGGAGAAGAGCACTTCGGGTGATGGTCAAAATCGAAGCAGAAACTTTGCATAGACAGGGAGAAGGTTCTGATGGTCTCTGATGCAGTGGTTGTAGTTTTCTTTAAAAATGTTCACTCTAGGCACTTTTTAGCATTTCCCTGGAATAACTTAAAGCGAACATTTAAAATACATTAAGAAATTTTGCCCTGACTGAATAATAGCTTTGATAGAAAAAAGGGAAGAGACTTATTTCAGATGTGTAACTCCTGAAAATGAACTAAAAAAATAGAGCCATTTTTTTGTTGTTATTGTTGTTCGTTACTTAATAGCACATGACAGAATATTTTACTTGTTTTGAGCTTTCACAAGGACTGTAAATCGTGGTTTGGTCATACTCCTGAAAGTGGTGTCCTTTCATCAGGTTAGCAGACATTTGTCCGGTGCCCTCACCAATCATGATACTGGGTAGGATGACCACAAGTCTGACCAAGGGATATTATGTGATGATTTGCCTTCTGGGATAATTCTCCATGCAGACAGAGTATTGTAGTAGGAAGAACTTGGAACCAAGGCATGAATTCTCTCCCCCGCTCTGACTCCAGTCTAGTCCATGTCCAGTGACTTGTCACTTATTCCTAGGTAGCCCAACAGATAAGGGGTGTGGACTTGGTGACTTCTGAGATTCTTCTTAGGCCTAATGTTTTTATGCCTGAAAAATAAATTAGGTCCAATTTATAAAAGCCATCACTGTTTGCAGACAGGCACACATGGACTAGTTCCATGACTTGATGTTGGCTCTGGAATGACTTTCTAGGTGAAAAGACGAAGAGTGTTCCTGCTAACAAAATAACAAGAACAGTTCAAAAACAAACCCCCAGCACTGCAAACTTCGCCTTCAGTGTTACCTTTTTGCTTTTGCTCCCGTCTACTTATCTTGTATCTGTGACTCACATTCCATTAAAATGTGTTTGGAGTGATCATTCTGAGTGTTAGACTTCCAAGTGTTCAACTTTCTTGAGAACTATGTTTAAAAATATTGTCTTTTGATCTCATCTTCAGATTATTATTTTGAGCTGTTTTTCTTCTATTTGGGTCCAACTGGAGGACTCCTCCTCACTTCCTGTTTTTATATCGACACCTGGAGGTGCAATGGGTGAATAAGAGGCTGACCTTGGAGTACTCTTGTCCACCTTGTAACTTTGAGGCCCAGAATCCTTGCCATCAACTAAGCCTTCCCCTTTAACAGCTGCTCAATATCTAAAGCTATCTTGGGCTTTGATGATACACTCATGATATTGGCGTATTTTCTGTCATCTATTGTTCTGAATTAGCAACAAATGAGATTCAGGATTATGTCTATTGAGTGGCACAAAGCTACCTCGCTGGTGTCAAAGTCATGGCTTCCTTCTTATTCCAAATACTGAATTCCCTTTTCTTCACCTGGAGTCTTCATTTGCAGACTCGCCTCTCATGAGGCTGTAACTTTCCATTTGCTCTTAAGAGTAATTAAATTTACATTTTTAAAGGCTAGAGCTGGAAGTGAACTTAAAGATAATTGGGCTCATGAGAAAACACATCTAGAAGTAAAGCAAGTTGCTCAGGGACACACTGACACAGAGCAGTGTCAGGACTTAAAAGGGTTTGGGACTTTCATAGGAGCCTGTGGGAGGAGGACAAGGGGCAGTGTGGGGCATACCCACACATTCTGCATTCCCTCCCAAGAAGTCTATGTTTTTCCCTGAACAAGACCTTATTTTTTTTTTTTTTTTGATGAAAGCTTCCATTTAAATATCCATATTCCTGATCCATACTTATAACCTTGAGGACTAACTAGTACTTCATGTCTCTGGAACATTATGACTTTAAGGAGAAAACATTTCGTGTTGCTGTAGAGTTTTCATTTATTGTTTGGAGGACCGGGAAAGTTCTGGAGATTTTGAAGGCCAGGTTGTTTTCTGAAGGTAAATGGAATCCCCTTAGAAACAGCTGGCATGTGTGTCTTAAGGATGAGGCATGTGCTGTCATTCTCAGGGCCCTGTGCTTACAGGTGTTTTTCTCACAGATGGCAATCTAACAATGGAGCATGAAGGTCTAGACCCAAACAATATCGACATATACAGAGGTCCTCCTTTTGTTAGACTTCAGCTCAGAAGCCCATACAAAATCTCCCCCTTTCTCTTCCATGTCACTAGATTATGTGCCTCTATTTCTTTCTGTGGTTCCGTCTAATGAAGCATTAGTCATGTGCTAGAGGTATCTATTCATTTGTCTTCTCCCCTAGTATTCTGTGGCTTTTTAAGTAAGGGATCAAGTCTCTTTTTTATGCCCATAGAGTACTTAGCACAGTGCTTGAGACATATAAATATTTCAATAAATGAGCAAATGTATGATTGTATAGAGAAAATCTTAGTCAGGGTCCTTTGAAGAACAGGTGAAGACAGGATTACATGTGGAAGGGTTTTGTTGCAGAAAACATCTGTAAGAGAAAACGGAGAAGGAGCTGGGCAAGTTTAGAGGCTCATCAGACTGTGATAGAAATCCTACCTTGAGTGAAGGAGAGGGACTATGTAGGGGTGGCCAAAGCATTGTAGACTCCCGAGCAGTCTCAGGAAAGTTGGGGAAGGACACTCCAGCGTCCTCAAGCCAACGTCGATCATCCAAGGGGGTCCTGGGTCTCCCTGGGATGGGCCTATCTTAGTGTCCCTGTTACTCTCAGGCACAGGTGGGGAGCAGCCTCTGGAAACGTGACCTCAGTGCAAACTCAGCGCACAGCAGCTGGGCCTTCAGTCAATGATGATCCCTTTATTGGAAGTCTGTGAGGGACAGCCTCTTGGCTGGGGCACATATGGAGGATTTTTGCCTTATTTCTAGTAACCTTGGGGGACAGGGTTTGTCTGGGATGCTGGAGAGCTAGGTAGAGGCAAAGAAATGATTAAGGGGTCCCTGGGCACTGATTCTGCTTTCTTCCCACTAGATGAGGATGTTGTGACCTTGCTGATGCCCTTCTGTACAAATTTAAACATAAACAAATGTAAATAAAAATATAAAAGTGAGGGAGCACGGACTGCCAGTGTAAGGTGCTCAGGAAAGGTGATGGTAGCCTGTGTACTAAAGGGGAGAGACAGAGCAAGAGTTTGACTTCTTTCTCAGTCCTAAGCACCCCTCACTGTCACTGGAGGCAGTCAGCACTATAGTAAGCACTGAACCGGCGAAGAGCTGCCACAAGTGGTGGGCATACCTGCTCTGTAGAGTCTTGTGGCAACTTGGCTTTGATTAGTTTTCAGTTCTAGGCTAAGTACATTGGGAAATTAACCGTGTGTGTGCACGTGCGCGCGCGCCTGTCGGGAGGCTCCCCCATTAGTCCCACACACCTGCACTGCTGCCCTTCCTTTGGTGTAGTCTCTGCTCTAGCTTTCTAGCATTCTGTTCGTCCTGTCTGGTCCTTGCTTTCTTATCTTGGCTGATGTCCCCACACTTGAAATTCAGTTATGGCTTTAGAGTTTACTCACATGAGCTCAGTGCCTGGCACATAAAAGATGCCCCCAAATCATAAAAACCTCTTGATCATTTGTGAACTTATTCCATTTTTTTATAAATTATATTGCTGCATTCTTTATTGCCCTATAAATATCCACATATGATAGGCCTGAGTGTAACATTTCTCAAGGTTTAGTGGGTACTATGAGCTCTGTTCATGATGGTAGATTTTTGCTTTAGCCAAGTATGTATATGTATGTACATATGGGGGGTTCATAAGAAAATGAGACCCAAGCACAGATCTGGCAGTTAAGACGTATCTGCCATCTTGGGATAAGGAGAAGTGGGTTATGGTTTGGAACTTCAAAGGGCAACAAGGCAATTCACATGGAGATGGGAAAGCAAATGTTTGGTAACTGTTTGCTGGGCCATCTTTAATAATGGGACACAGAGGACTTTGATCAAATGAGCCTAGGTGTGTTCCTCTCTGTGTATCACACACTAGTTCATATTAAACTATAGTCATCTATGATGATAACTTCATTCCTGGAGCAGGTTCTTTATTTAAATCCCTTTTATGCAGTTAGGGGGAAGGCAAAAAATTTTCCCCCCTTAAAAGTAACCAGCTTAAAATAATTACTATCAAAAGAGGCATATTTTGGGGTGGCAAACTCTGCTCCTACTCATTAACACAATAGAAATGTCCATTATAATATAATATATTAATATAATGTAATATGATAATGTATGATAGTATATAATATACACCTAAAGTCTAGTAAGTCAGCTCAGTGCTTTCTTTATGGAGCAAAATTAGCATTTCTTTCAGTTTTGTCTTATTAAAAAAAAATCCACCATTTGAAGTCTATATTATTTTATATTGTGTCTCAAGAAGAGAACTTTAATATTGGCCTCTTCTTGGATTCATTTCCTGGCAGCAGTCCGGTTCCGTAGTCCATTTCTGGAACAAGCTGTAGATCATGTGGAAATATTTTCCAAAGCTAGGTTGGGGGCAGCAATAAACTGTATCTCATGCTGCAGGCTGATAAATGTGATTTTTTTTTTCTGTGCTGATCTAAATTGCTTTTGTCTTCTCAGTTCTGTCAGAGTTAAGAATTAGAGCACAAAAGAATGCTTGAAATGCACTCACCAGTTGGGGAATAGAGTTGAGCCTGACAAAGATTTCTAAAAACAGGTAAACAAAAACTGAATCAAGGTATGGTCTTATAAAAGGCATGATCGCATGTTTGTGAGGACTAAATGAGACATGATATAAAAATCAAGATGGAGCCTGGATCATAGAACATATTTATACATTGTTTTAACTGTGATATTAAATAAATTATGGTAAATCACTATTATAATATACCATTTATTAATACTGTAGAATAGTATTTAAGGACACAAAAATATGTAAGAGAAGAAGCAGTTTATAACATCACATGTCCCATTTGGGGTAAAAAATGTATAAATAGGCTAAGAAAATATTGGTTTTACCAATTACTGAATGGTTATACAGGTTAGTAACAATCTGAGAGGTCAAAGCAAAGCCATATGCTCTGGAAAGCCATTATCACAAAGGGCTCATTCATGTTCAGTATTGTGTGGGTTGATGATTCTCTCTTGTGCCTTTTGGTGTGTTTACTATCATCCACAATTCTGGTGTTTTTCCACCTTTGGCCTCTGCCGAGCCTCGTTTAGTATTTATATCTTTTTTTTCATTTCTAAGTTTTCAAATTTAGAGAGAGAAGCTAAAACCACAATCTTTATTCTAAACTCGATCAGTTGTGCTTGTGTGGTTGGTTGTGTGTTAACTCTGTATTGGAAATCTTCTCATATCCTGTCCAGAGCTTCAACTATATGGTAGAGTTTTTTATTAATAAAAAATTAGTTTTCAAAAAGAATAAACTTTGCAGCTACAAACAAGAGATAGAGGACACATTCTGAACTTATCTGACTCTAGATCACTACCCACAGCCCCGGATTTCCTGGCAAATGGTTGCACTTAGTATTACTCCCTGCAATTCACAGGATTGGGGTCAATATGGTCGAGTTGTCCACCAAATTCTTGTTCCTGCTTCTCCACACTGTAGAATTACTACTGGGAAGTGTCTGTGAAGTCTGGGGCTGCAACTCTGCAGACCCAGTCGCACCTTATGTGTGGCCACGTAACTGGCAAAAGTAATCTGTGTCACTTCCAGACCTGATCTGTCAACACTCGGGCTGCTTTATACTCTTTTCTTCTTCTGATTGCTCAGAGTGGAGACGCTGACCTTGGGGATGACGTGTTCAAGAGAGCAGAGTTTCCGACAGCCTGGGTTCCTTGCATGACGGCATGGAGAAGGTCCATTCCATTCTATGATCTTCACACTAGTCTGGGACTGGTCAAAATGTCTATTGTGCTTAAGCCAATATTTATTTTAGGGTTTATTTGTTAGCAGTCTGCCTACCATAACAAACACCCTGGAATTTAATAGTTCACTTTTTTTTATATTTTCTAAGCTCTGAGCATGTTGTTGTATTTTATTTCATGTGATGAAAGGAGAAAATAATCCAATCTCACGTTGAATTAATTACTGAGAAAACTTACTAGCTGCCCTTGATCATGTATGACTTTGACTGTCTGCTCCCACAGAGTTTACTCAAGCAAGTTCCTGGACCTGTTTTCATCTTATAGGATCTTCTGATTGAAGTTCTTAAATATGGAGTTGTTGGGAAAGTCATGACACATTTTTGCGATGAAAAACAGAAAAAAATGTCACAACTTTTCTCACAACCCAATATATACTTAAAGTGGCTTAATGATAGGTACAAATATAATTCTTTTCTAAGTAGTGTTTCATCTTTCTCATTAAAAACTAAATCAGGATGTGGAGAAGAGTAAAACATAATCAAAAAGATAAAATAAGAGATGCCTTAAATACCAAGTTTAGATCTCCCATCAACCTTCCCTGTTAGCTTTAGTGAGATATTTAATTTTACAAGGAACTGTTCTGTGCACTAAAGTGAAATGCATAATTTAAGTTACCTAAAAAATTCTTTTAGTATTGTTTGTTTTGTTTTAAGTTCCTGGCAGACTGCCAAGACTTGAAATAAGAGTTATGGATTCTATATATTATTAAGGGAAAATTTAGGAATGTGCTATATTCTTATATTTCAAATTTAAGTTTTTTAAAAAATAAAGTAGGTCAATGAGAACACCTCACCTTTTTTCACTGTGGAAGTTCAAAAAAGCAATGGGCACTGTGATCCCTGAGACATGAGGCATGAATCATTTATGGGGTCATGGGGATATTGTGTTATTTGCCAAGCAACTTCCTGGACTTAATACTCCATTCTAACTTTAGATAGCATAACCTTTTAGTTGTTTGACATCTTCTGAATTTATTTATCTTTCCAAAAAAAAGCTTATTTTCCCCTTTCCATGCTGAAGCCAATTTGTTGTCATGTTTGGTTGATTTCGCCAAATGATTCCTCCTCATAAAACCTGTTGACTTTCCTCAATCCTTCCTCTTCTTGGCCACTAAAAAGCATTCGACACTTTTTAAAAAATTTCCTTGGGTTTTCTGACATTTTTCAGATCTTGTTCGTCTATCTAGATTCCAGGCAGAGTCAGGAGTTGCCCTACACTCTGGAGTGAAAATAATCCCACTGCCATCAGGGAGCCTGAGCCCTGGAGACAAATCAAGAAAAGAAATTTCTTCCAGCTTCTTCATCTCTGACTGAAAATCAGAAACTAAGCGTTATTGAATGATTGCTTTCTTATGAAAGAACCCATTTAAATGAAGACATCTCAATACATTTTAATATTGGGTTTTATTAAAAATTCCATTTATATTCCACAAGAGGAATATGTCTGCTACAGGGAGTGAAAACCTCTCCAGATATTTTACTGCCAATGGCTGCAATAGCTAATCTCAGGCAACAATTTCTTTGTCAAAAGGTACTGTTTATGGCTCCCTACCCTGTTGCAGGCACTGAGTTGGGGTCAGTGATGAGTGGAGGAATGTAAGAAGGAGGCGCTCTTATTAATGAAGTCAGCTCTGGGTTTTCAGAAGGCATACCATCGATTAAGAAGGATGGAATGATTACTCCAATAATCCAAACACAAAGTAGAATTTTGTAAGTGACACAGCAGAGCAATAAGATGTTATTTCAGAAGGGAGGGGAAGTTGATGCCCAGTTGTGATGGGGAAGGTTTTCAGAAGGTACTGGCATCTGGCAGTGGTCTAATGGCATGCATTTTTTCTCTGTGTGGATATGAGAAAAAATCCAGGGGTAAGCCCAGATGGACTGCACGGGAGACATCTGTGATTACTTGGATTGACCAGAGTTAGAAGGAAGGTGAAGGAGATGGATCAAATTAATCAGAACCTGTTATTAGAGTTTCTACATGACAACCTTTACGATTCACTCTTAAACATCCAGCTCAGACATCATCATATCTGGTAAACCCTCCTTGATATCCTTTTTCCATTTTTGGAATCACCTCCTACTCTGTATCACCTCTGAACCTCATCCACTTCCCCACTGATACATTTGATACACCATGCAATCATTTATTTGCTGGTATGTCTCTTAAGTAGATGGCAAGATCATTGAGATAGAAGCAATGTATCATCTCTATTTCTGGAAGCAGAGTGAGTACCTACTATATAGGAAGGAAGAAGGCAGTAAATATTCATGGAATCCAATTAAATATAATTAACAGATCTTTTGTCTAAATTCAGTCTTTCCCCAGGATACTCTCTAGTTATGTGCCTAAAGAGGCTGTTGAAAAGCCCTGATATAAATTTTAAAATATATCTTTGGTTTTAATATGAACTTTAACTGTAGGCTTGATGCATAAATAAATCAACTGTATAAAGACAAAATGTTTAATAATGGTCTATAATTTTACCAGGAACATAAGTGGGTAGCTGGAAGCCATGTAATAGCAGATAACCAGAAATATGGAATCTTCCCAAAGACTAAAAGTTGCAGAATGACTCACCTAGAAACTATATAATTATTTCAGCTATTAAATTTTTTTGTAAAGAAATTTCTATTTAGAGAGCAGTGTATAGCAGGGAGACATTTATGTGCCTAGATGAAATGGATGCCTCGTACTGCTAATTTAAATCACTTTGGATCATATGATTTGGATCTATTCAGCTCAGAACAGAAAGGGATGTTTTAAGAAAAACACTGGTGGTTATAAGAATTAATCATTTTTAAAACCTTGATTTCATGTTGATGACTCCTAAAGCTGCTTAAAGTAAATTTAGGATAAATTTTTAAGAAAGTGAACTTTGTAGTTGCTTAGACGTCATTTCCCTCCCTGCCTTGTCTTGGCCCTTGTTGGCTGTTGGGCCTGTGAAAATTACTACACCCCTCTGAAGGTCAGTGAGTATATCTGTAACATTATTGCAATATATATCTTGCAGGATTGCTTCCAGATTTAAATAAGATTACATGTGTGAAATGCCTAGCTCCCTGCCCTGGTCATCTGTTATCTGTGTTCAAAAAAATGGCGCTTATTGTAATCACAACAGATGCATAGAAATGGTTGATGCTGTACAATTCTCAGGAGAGATAATACTGATGAGTAATAGGATCTATTTTTACCAAACATTAAGCGGAAAAAACTGAGCATATTGTGAGAAATAAGTGGGATTATTCTGATAACTCTGAATGGTGAAAATCCAATGTGAGGCATTGTACTAAAGTTTGATTTGTGTCTTGGAGACATCTCTATTCTTCCTCATGACTGGTGAAGGGGTTACTCTATAATAACTTTGGCCAAAGTTATTGGCTAGAGGCAGGTGCTCTGACCAATAAGCACAGCTTTGAAAGACAACAGTGTTACTGGTGACAGCCTTGTGATAAAATCACTGACTCAAAAATAGACAAATGGTGGAGGGGGTTGTCACTTTGAGGGGTAAAAAGTATAACTATTGCACTGTGTTGTACACCTGAAACTAATTAAAAATAAATAAATTAAAGTATCAAAAAATAGACAAATGGTTTTATTGTTATAAAGCTGTAGGATGACAAACTGCCCTGGTTTGCCAAGATTGAGGGGGTTTCTGGGATACAGGACTTTCAAAGGCTAAAACCAGAAAATTCCCTGGGGCAACCCTGACCACCTGCTAGGGAATTTATATTGGCACCCAGACCTGAGGGGTGGTAGGGGTGAGGAGTGGGCATGTGAGGTGAAGAAAGAGTTTGAACAAGTCTGTTAGGTGGATTGCCTAGTTCCCTACTCTTTGGTAATCAGCATCTTTAAGTGTGTGTGTGTGTGTGTGTGTGTGTGTGTGTGTGTGTGTGTGTGTGGTGTGTGTGTGTATTTCCTTTAGCTATAATAGCAATACAATGTATAGATATATTGCCATCTGCTCTGTTATATATTTTACTTCTTTAGGAGTTGTTTATGTTTGTCTTCCCAACTAGCTCACGAGGTAAGCTAGAGAGGTTTGGTCTATTTTGTGTGCTTGGCAGACAATAAAGCATGTTTAGAAAACTGAAATCAGTTGTCCAATGCCTATTACTTGCAACTCACTAAACCAGAACTATTACAATTATTATTATTTTATATTTCTTTATGGCCATTTCTTTAAGCATGTTTTTTATTGTTATAAGTGTATGTGTGTTTTTTGTCATATATTTTAATTCTACATACATTCTGAATCCCATAATTATCATTATTTTGCATAATCAATATTCATTTATATCTCCCTGGTCATTTACCTGTTTTATTTCTCTTTGTTTCAACTTATAATTACATATTAGATTCTGGGATCATTTTTCTTCTGTTTGAACATTTCTCTAGCATATTTATTTTAGTGCAGGTTTGTTGGTGGAAGATTCCCTCTTTGTCTAAAAACATCATTACCTCATCTTCATTTTTGAGTGACAGTTTCACTGAGTATAGAATTTTATGTGGCATTTCTCTTTCTTTCAGAATTCTAAATATATCTTTTCATCGTTTTTTGTTTGTTTCTGCCATTTCTATTGGGAAGTCAGCATTTTTATCATATTCTTTTATAGGTAATGTATCTTTATTTCTCTAGCTCGTTTTCAGTGTTTCTCTTTCCTTCATTTTTCATCAGTTTCTCATGTGCTCAGGTGCAGGGTATTTTTTCTTCTTCCATAGATTCTTTTTAGGATTTCACAGTTATTTGAATTTGTATCTTTCATCAATGTTGAAGAAAAATTTCAGCCACTGTCTCTTAAATATTGCTTCTCTTCCATTCTTTCTCTCTATCCTCTGGATCTCTAGTTTACACATATGCTACATCTAACCAATTTCAGGTTTGGGAATTGTCAGTGGAAGGACTCCCATTTTCCCCCTATAGTTTGCAATTCTGTAGTAAATTGTCCACAGCTGTATCTGTTTTTCCCCATCATAAAATCCTTATGAGGCAATTATAATATCTTCATCACTTATGTACCTGTTTCTTTTTTTTTCATAGATTCCAGTTATTATAGTCATTTTTTGACATGTCTGTTAATTTTCGATTGAATGACAAAACTTGTATAATGAAACTATTTTCCTTCTAGAATGGTCTCATCTTTCTTTTAATTAGTAGATAGTGATAAATTATTACTCTAATTCAAGAAGAGACTGTCCCAATGTGAGCTCTCATAATGCTGGGCAAGCCACTATTTCACTCCCGGGCTTTATGAGTTTTTAACTGAGAGCCTGAAGAAATCTGCATAGGGTGTTTGAGAAATGTAGGGGTGATCAAGTTAAAAGGTATGACCATGAGAGGCAGTAAGACACAACAATTTTTATTGGGTGGTACTTGGACAGGGTGGCATGAGATGGGGAGTCCCTTGCTGTAGGAGACAATTTAGAGGCTTATGTCTGGGGCAGGGGACACCATCCAGAAGGGGCGAAGGTCAGGGGAACTCCTAGGAGACAGAAGACTCAGAGAGGATGCTTAGCACAGAGGGGAGTCTCTGGGTGAGGGAGCTCCAAAAGATAGCAGTTGTTTGGGGCTGTATAATTACAAAGGCCCTGCCTTATCAATGGGTAGTGACTGTGCAGGGACGTTTTAAGGGGTGTACAAAGCAGGCAGGCCCTAAGTGGCTAAAAACCTGTTTGAGCTACTTCAAATAATTGGATTTTTAAAAATTTGAGTTTGGAGCAATCAGGCTTTTGAGCTACTGGGTCTCAGCATGTAGTAAAGAAACAAACAACCTGGAGGCCAATACACAGAGGCCATCTTTGGCTCATTAATATAATAGCCTGTAGGTCCCTTTCCTGGTATATCTTATAATTTCATTTTTGTCTTCAAGAACACTGCATAAGGGTTACTTTACTTTTCAGAGGTTCTTCTCTCTTGGGAGTCATAGCTCCTCTAGTGACTGTTGCCTCAGCAGTCTTCAAACAGATGATTTCTGTTTTTTATTTGGTGATTAAAATTGTTCTAGGAGGGAGCAGTGGTTGCTACAGACTAGTCCCTCCTACCCAAAGCTGAGAGACTCTCTTTTAACTGGTGAATTTAATCTGCTTATAGTTATTGTGATTACTGATATATTTACACATATTTGTAATTTCTCTGCATCCAATGCTTCGTTTACATTTTTTCTCTAGTGTTGTTGTATTTTATTTTGGAGTAATAGCCTTTTTATTACTATCCTTTTTTCCTTTACTAGTTTAGAGGTTGTTGATAGAGGTTCCATTTCTATTCCATAGTGATTACTCTGCTAAACATACATAATTTCATATTTGATACAAAATCCAAATTTTATATATATATATATATATATGCAACGAAGTACATTATATATAATACTGCATGTATGTATGTGTGTACACATATACATATACAGGAAATTCAGTATGTTTTCATGTCCCTTCAGAAACTTCCACTGCCACAATTCCCTCCACCTCCACACAATATGCCCACAGACAATCCTCCATTTTGAATATTTATTATATATTTTTAAAGACTTTTTTTAGAGAAGTTAACTATTGAGAAGGAAGGTACAAGGATTTTCTGTATATCCACTGCCCCCACATGTGCATAACCTCCCCGTTATCAACATCCCACCAGAGTGGTCTATGTGTTATAATTGATGGACTTCTGTTGCCACATCATAATCACCCAAAGTTCATACTTCACATTATGATTTACTTTTGGGGATGTATATCCTGTGGGTTTGGACAAATGTGTGATGACATGTAGCCATCATTATAATATTGTAATTGAGGTTTCACAGCCCTAAAAATCCTCTGTGCTCTGCCTATCCATCTCTCCCTCCCTCTAGCTCATGCTAAGTACTGATCTTTTTACTGTCTCTATAGTATTTCCTTTTCCAGAGTGTCATAGCTGGAATCAGACAGTACGTAACATTTTCAGATTGGCTTCTTTCACTTAGTAACATGCATTTAAGCTTCTTCCATATCTTTTCATGGATTCGTAGTTCATTTCTTTTTTTTGTTTTGTTTTGTTTTTGTTTTTTGTGTTTTTTTTGAAGGCAGTGTCATTGGCCCTCATATGTGGGACCAGAACCGAGGCCACTGGCTTCCCAAGCCAGCGCTTAACCACCGCGCCACTCGGCCCGCCCGTGCTGCCATTTCTTTTTAGCAAATGTTCCATCATCTGTTGATACCGAAGTGTTTGTTTATCTATTCACTTACTGAAAGACATCTTGATTGCTCCCAAGTTTCCGTGAGTATGAATAAAGCTGCTGTAAACATCCATGTGCAGATTTTTATGTGGTACTGGCTTCTGTGTTTATTCTCACTCATGAATCTCCGCTTCAGTGTCATGACTCTGTATTTGCCTGTCTCTCCAGTCTTGGGGGCAGAGATTTGCCCTGTGTTCTCTCCTTTCTTATGGATCCAAGAGTTGTTGACTAGTCAATCTATTCAACGTTTTACTTGTTAGATTGGAGTGGTGACTTCTCAGCTTTTTACATGCAGAACTGGAAACAGGAAGCCCCTCCGTCTTATTTTTGTTTCCTCAGTATGTTTTTTTAATTTACAGTAATACTTAATTCCATTGAATATTTATTTAGGCTTGACAAATATTCTATGGATATCTTTGTACATCATTGCTTTTGGTTTCCTTCTTTTTTTCTGGATTTTTTAAAGATAGCCTTTGTAGATTTTTCCATAGAATCTGAATAATAAATTCTTTTAGTGTTTGAATTATGCAAAGTGTTTTTATTTTGTCTTCAATTTATCAATTCTGTATGAGGAAAGTACGTGCATGTGTGCACTTGCGTGCACATGTGTATCATATGTATATGTATATATATTTGACTTGGATAGTTATTTTATCTCAATATATCGAAGTATTTAAATTTTTTTCTTCTACATTAATGGTGGGTGACAATAAGTTTACTGTCTTCCTGATAGTTTTTTTTTCAAGTAAACATTTCTTAATCTTTGATAGCTTTAAAACTTTTCTATACATATCTGAGACTTAATACTTCAATAAATATACATAAAAGTATATTGTATGATTTATACTGCTTTGTACTGTGCCTTTTAAATTTGAACACTTATGTCTTCCTTCAATTACAACAATTATTTCTTCAAATTTCCTTATATTACTTTTCTCCCATTTTCTCTACTCTTTTTATGGAACTCATTTTAATGTTATGTTAGAAATTACACCCATTCTTCATGTTCTTAACGTCTTTCTCATATTTTTTTTCTCTCTTTAACTTTCAGTACTGTATTTTTATCATTTTTTTCAGATATACCTTCCAAATTTATGAGTATTATTCATTCCCTGAGTTGTTTAATTCTAATGAGTTTATTTTTTAATTTATAGATTTTTATGTAACTACTCTTGTTTTATAATATCTTTTGCTTGCCTTTTGAATATTTACGTATTCTGTAATATCGTGAACATTTTACATATACTTATCATGAAGTTCTGTTATCTTTTTCCACAGTGTAAATGCTTCCATGTATTAATTCCACAGTCTACCTTCCTTGGTGTTTTGCTTTTTGATAACTAACACGTAGGTGTTTTGTAGAATTTCCACATATGCTCAGGTCATTAGAAGCCTCCTGATTCAAAGATCTTTTAGGTGATTCTGCCTAAGTTCCATGGGATTCTTAACTGTTAACCAACTTTTAGGCTTGTTTGTTGACTACAGGTTTTTTGAAATATTTATTTAGTATAAACTTGGGATCAAAGGTAGTTTTCTGATGCTGGTGGCTAATTCTCTTTCCAATCACTCTTAAAATAAATGATTTCTCCTTTTCTGTGATCCTGGAAATGGGCAGGTTTTTTCCAGTTTCATTGATGCCCACTGCTGGATCCCTATGACCCGGAGCTCAATGGCCCCAACTCTAACATGCATGCTAGTTAAAGCTCTAGTCTCTAATGTGTGTTTCAGGTTTCAGTTCCCTGTGAGCTCCACAGCTTCCAGTACTGGTTACCAGTACGTCTGAGTGCTTCTCAGGGATTCCTGGGACCTAGAAAATCCCCACCTATTTTTTTATTTGAACAATAAAAAAAATTAGTGCTCATAGTTTGAAATTGGAGGAGGAAGTCTCACACGTATTCATGCTTCAGTTTTACCCATAGATTTCTATTAAAGGCCATTAAAACATTGTCATTTACTCCACTGCTAAGATTCCCTTCTAAGGAGGCCCAAGTGAAAAATTGTAAAGACCTAAATTACTATTAAGAAGGACGTCTTTAAATAAATGATGTACAAAAACACAGTGGGATATTATAGAGCTAGTATATATATTGTTAAATAATACATATTTTCATGGAGACACAAAATTGCTCCTCTCAATGAGAAAAAAGTTAGTATCATTAACAAGCAAATCAGGTGACACTTGTTGCTGATATATTTGTTGTTTTCATCTAGGGGTAACTGTCCCTCCCAGCATGCTTTGCTGAGGCTGGGATAACTGTCTTCTGGGGACAACATGTTCTTTATGGCTTTAGAAGCAGAAAAATAGGCTAAGCTATAAATCTTGTCAGATTTTGAATAGATGCTTTCACTTTCTCCATAAGATAAGCCAGGAGTTTTATTCTTTGAAGAAAAATGAGAATTTGGCTTGTTTATTGTGAAAACATAGGTCATCTGAAAAGGCAAACAGTTTTCAAATTAAAGATGATATCTTGTGTGTTGGAGGAAAAAGGAATGAACAGGCTGCCCAGAGTTGCAGGAGGGTTGGGAGCTGCTGCCTCCTCATATTGGGAAATATGGCAAGTCACTTCATCTTTCAGGGCCTCCGTCTTTCCGCATCCAAGTGAGAAAGAAAATGTTCTTGTATCTTGTCAGGGATTAGATATAAGATAATGTAGACGGATGTGCTCTATGAACCCTACAGCACTGGCCAATGGTGCAAGTGTTTATGCTGCAAACACCGTTGATGTGGCTGACAATAACTGAGCTGGGCATTTGAAGGGCCAAAGCTGAGATATGCAACGTCGAAAACTGACGTTCTCTGGTCCAAGCAGTGGACGGTGGGGAGGGGGCTGTGGTTCCTTTTGCTTGGCCTCTCCCCACCCCTTGACTCCCCATCAAAGAGAGTTTGAAAGCCACTGTCTTATCCCATTTGATCCTCACTACTCACTTCTGTTTATTATTAATCCTACTTTAGATTTTATTGTACAAACTTGGAATGTGTATACCTGCCCTGGGTCTCTCCATCAAGAGGAAGCTGAGCTAAAGCCTCCACGCAGGTCATCTGATTTCATGTTATGTGTTTCTAGGAATGAATGATGATTCTATTCATTCTATGATAACAGCAGCTAGGGAATAATAAACCTATGCATTCTATAAAAGCAGACTGCCTTCAAAATAGGGAGTTTAGTATGATTATAAAGGTGTAAATCCTGTTGTGTTTGTAAACTTGTAAACACTGAAGAGGATGAATTATTTAACAGGCAGAAACAACTTGTCATCTATCATTGCAGAGATAGAAGGACTGTTTGCTGGTAGAATTTATGACCTTGGGGTCTCAATCTAGAATATTCCCTTGGAACGTCCTGAATTTCCATGCTAAATTTGTATAATCGTCTGTACCCACACAGTTTCATATATATAAACAAAATATATTTTAGAGGAAAAATTCCATTTTATAGATACCTATAGCAAATCTGAGTATTCTTAGATTTTTCATTAAAATTTGAAACTGGAAGAAACTTTAAAGGTCTTTTAGTTCAATACCTGTCTGACACTTCAACCCTCTCTCTGAAATCACTGGACTGTGTTCCCTGTGCCTCTGTTTGCACCCCTCCATAGTAAAAGGCACAGAGGCACAGTACACTAAGGCCAGGGCATTGGAATCCAAGACATGAGCTGAAGTCCCAGGTCTCTCATAAGATACATGATCCTTGGCTTTGCACTTAGAAGTTATGTTTATGCTTTCATTTGTTCTTTCAGTATTCACCCACAGATATCAATAGAGTGCCCACCATGTGCTGGACGCCGTGCTAAGAGCTGCAGATGCCATGTTATATATGAGTCATGGTACTTGCCTTCACAGAGGTTGAGGGCAAAATAGAGATGATATGATAACAGACATGAAAGTGCTTTTGCAATGGGAAAGTCTGATAGGATGTTAGATATCATCTGCCAAGGTAGGACATTAGTTATGATAGCATTCAAATATGATTTCATAGCAAATGAAATTTTGGTTTAAATAAATGATGGGAATGGGTCTGGGGAAAACAGATTGCCCTGTGAGGCTGGGCCAAGACAGAGATGTGATAGGAGCAAGGTGCTTACCTGCCATCCCAGGGGGTGCTGTGGGAGGGGAAGAAGGTCCGGAGTCTCAGCCAGGGTTTGGAGGCTGTGGAACACGAGGAGCTCAGACCGGTGTTAGCAGAAGACTGCACACTGTGAGATGTGATCCAATCTTCCAGCCATGCAAGTTTTCCTGAATGTAACCAAAGTCATGAGCTAGTGAGTGTGACTAGATTTCTTACAGAGAAGTGGAAAGGCATGTGCTTATTGTAGGTTTTACATGGGACAGAAGCTCAGTAACGCTGAAGTGAAGGCAGAGAGGAGGATGTAAGAGGAAGTAAGGCATGAAACCCTGGGAGGGACCTTAAGTTGTCACATGCCTGGAACTGGTATTTGAGCCTATGTAACCAGATCTCAGTATTGGTCTACTTCTACTGAGTAACCTGCAAAAGCAATCAATCTAGCCCACGTTTCATGTTGGGTGTGGGTTTCCTACAGCTCTCTACCACACAGTTTCATTGTGTCATCTAAGCTGAGGAACCAGCCCCTAACAGGTATGTTGTTCTCATGGGAAAAGCAAAAGAGTGGTGTTCAGAGTTATGGGATGGCTCTTAAAGCTTCTGCAAAGAAATGTTACTCCTGCTCACATTCCATTGGCCAAACAAGCCACACAGCCAAGCCCAATGTCAGTGTGGCAGAAAGGTATGACCTTCTTACAGAAAAGGGCAATGAGTAATTTAGAACTATAGTCGAGCTTGCACAATATCTAAGGGAAGGGAGACACTAGCCACCATCGAGGTTACACGAATGGGTAAACCAAGTTGTCTATGGAGAGTTAGGCTTCATCCAGCCTTCCATCTGGACAAGATGATGGAGCAGTGGCTCATGGAGAATGGGGCAGCAAGAAAGGTGCAGAGGAAAGGAAGACTGGGACCAGCTTATATACATTTTGAGGGCCATGGGGAGAAATGTGCATTTCTTTGTCAAAGGCGAGTAGTTATTATTAACTTTTATACAGGTAGCCCTAAACTAATAATTTTTAAGGCTGTTTGCTGGTGGCAGTTTGGAGAATGGATGGAAGAGATGAGAAATGGAGATAGAAAAATCAGTTGGATATAGGTAGAAAAGTCCAGGAGAGTAACGACAGTGGCAAAGCCAATGCAAATGAAAAAAATAAGGAATAATCAAAAATTTCAGAGATATATTTGGCAGGACTAGGCTACAGGCTTTTTGTCAATGAGCTCGGGAGAATTTTACTGTCACAGAATCTTATTAACATAAGGTTTACAAAGGTTATTAATAGTGTAAATAATAGAGTGACAGGGTTTACCTGGCTTTCTTAGAAGCAGAAGCCTCTTGTAAGACACTCTAGAAGCACCTTAACAGTGCCATCCGGTGATGGTAACCTTGAAGGGCAAATCAGAGTCACAGACGGGGTAGAAATCCTGCAGTTCCCGCTGCTGTGGCTGGAGTAGTTAGTTCTTCATAGTTTGTGTGCCTTTGACTGGCCTCCTCTGGTTGGTTGAGGTCCATGATCCACAGGCTAAGAAAAACTTGAATGCCATCCTTGCCCACAGGTCTCTTCATTTATCCCTTTATTCTTCTGCAAAACTCATATTAACTAACCTTCAGAGTCTTGGTTGTGGTCAAATCCTCGCAGTTCCCTATGGTAGCACTAACATCTCTCTTCTTCCTAGGCACCTACTCATTCCAGATAGATTTGGTCAGGATATTACTTTCCACTTGCCAAGAATCCGCAGCTTTTGCTCTTTATCATAAATACTGCTTATTTAAACTTTGTTACTAGTCAAGCACCGGAGTCAAACTGGAGTATCTCTGATATTCCCCCAGGTAGAGAAGCTCCTGATCTCATCTTTCCTGTTGAGATCAGGGAGATTCACTTTGTCCTTATTGAGTTATTTTCTTCACACACTGTCCTCTAACTCCTTTTCTTTGTTGCGCACTGAATTATAATTTTGTTTCATTAATGATATGCAAATAACATTTTAATCACATAACACTCTCACCCATCTAACTACATCAGGTCCCCTGAGGCTTTGTATTACCCAGCAGTTTCTTATTCTGTGTTCTGCTATCTCTTGAAATACCTTCGCAGTCATCTTTTCTTTGTCCAATTCTTATATGTTGGTGTTTCTCAGGATACTTAGTTTATTCCCTCCACTCATTCTGCTTTGTCTAATTCATTATCTGCTTATATTTGTTGAGGAAAACTGGAATTTTCTCTCTAATTGTAATCAGAACACATACATACTTGCTCTGTCATTTGTGATGAGCAAGGCTACTGGGTTTGGTTTCCCACCTGGGGAAGTTGGAGGATTTTGTGCAAGATAAAGAAGCAACTGCTTCTTCTGGTCATGTGCTCTTGATGCCATTTTCTGCCTGATGTGTAATTTCTTCTCTCTGACTTCTCCAAGCTTAGTTAAAACCTTACCTGATCATTTATGGCATAGTCCCTAAGGGCTGAAGTGTGTGTGTGTGTGTGTGTGTGTGTGTGTGTGTGTGTGTGTGAGTGTGTGAGAGAGAGAGAGAGAGAGAGAGAGAGAGAGAGAGAGAGAGAGAGAGAGATTATGTTTCCTGCTTTTTTCCCCCTTTGGGTGCTGCTTGTGGATCACCCAGCAGAAATATCAGTCTCATGTCACAGGGAAGTTCATTTGACCTTGCCCAACTTACTCCAATAGTTGACAGTCTGTTTTTAACTTCTAATTATGTTCACAGTTTTATACTGTTCTACATTGCATGTGCTGTTCTTTACACTCCAAATCAGATAAAAACCTTTTATTCCAAATAAAAATAACATATTCCTTACCTTTTGTTAATTCTGATGCTCGGGATATAAATGTATAGATTAGAAGTTGAAGTTCCTTTCCAGGGGTCTGTGACATTTTTCTTCTTCATGCATCACCTCATGCCCCAAGTCTGGAGGTTTGAATTGGCCCCTTGGTTAATTAAATGTGTGTAACTCTAAGCAGTGTACTTCAGTATTGCCATGCTTTAAGAGCTGGGAACATTTCAAGTGAGATCAGAAGCAGCCAAGCTCTTCCACTGAAGCTGCTGTCACCCCTGTGGGTATAATATCTGTCTCTGTTAATCAAAAGATGTTTTTTTTTCCTACTTAATGTACATACCATGTGGTTTTATTAGAATGAATAGCTCTGTCCTTGTAAATGGATTAGGTTGGAAATCCAATTTCTTTCAGGGTAAGTGGGAGAGGTCGAAGGGCCATAAATATTCTTCTTCTAAGCTGTTTATAAGTAAAATGGCATTGCTGCAAAGGCCCAGCAAGTGTCTCCTGTATCCTTAATTATGTACAAATTTCTGGCCATCTTCTCTTTCTGTCTTTGATGAGAACAGATTGCATTGCTGTCTTTAATTTTGAGTTATGCTCGCAGGTGCCTTAATGGATAGCAATGTCTAGACGAATGAGAGAGGGTCCCCAGGGCATCCCCCCCTAACTCCTAGCCTTTTTCTGGTAGTTGGGAAATAGAACTTCTCATCAAGTCTCTCTCACTGTTTGATCTGGTGCTGGACTGAGGAGACCTGGATAGAACCAACTAATCCCTTTGCCTCTGATTTATGTGACTTTGGGTAAAGCCTGTGACCACCTTAGTGTTATTCTTTTCTTGTGGTATTATATATCAAAACGTTATCTTCTATGCAGTCTCTACATGATTGATATAAACACAGATTTCAACCTGTTTTCAAAATGAGCACTTAATCCATTCCATCAGATAATTAGCTTCATGGAATTTGATCTTACCTTCCTTGAAAGTGATTTGCTGGCCTTGCACATAATAGACACTCAATTAAATTGAATTGAGTCATAAAGAATTCCAAAGAAAGGTATCCAATTCAATTGTACTATGAATTTAGTAAGGCTTCATTCTGCCGGACTGAAATGTGCAAAAGTGAGTATAAGACAGTATGTGAATACCCGCTCTCTGAAATAGGCATCAGAATTTTGATGTGCTAATTCCGGGGCCAAATGTGTAGACTAAAGTAATTTCTGAAATAGTAAGATAGCTCAGGGTACTGGCGTACTCTGGTAGGACCACTCATCCAGTCAAGTATTTTTTTATACCTAGTTAAATATGTATATTACATTTTCTCTGTTAAATTGAGAGATGTGGTTTCTGACCCCTGACCATGCTCTGATTATTTATGCATGATCACTGACTAACTGGTGGTATAATTCTTTGGTCTGTTTAATTACTTTAGTAATACAGGGTGGTTATTTTTAGAGGTGAAATTTCTTTGTTTTGCATTTGAGAAAAGGACAGAAGGCTCACACTGAAATATTAATATTTGCTAATCACTTCCCATTGTACATCCAGATTTGTTTTATAAATGACAAGGCATAAAATTACAGGAAGTAAAATGGTTTCCAAATCCTGTGGTTCAGAAGGAGTCTGTATTGTTAAGAAAAACTAAGTTGGCATCAAGCTTTCATGGTGTGAGCCAAGAGTTTATTGCTTCATCATCGAAAAAAAGGATCGCATTTCAGCTAAACATTAGAATAAGTTTGTAAAGATAACCATAAGTCCACTATTATATAATGATTACCTCATGAGCCTCCTTGAAACGCCCAGACTCCTTGATTTGGCCTTCAAATGCATGGCTGACTTGACTTTTCCCCACTTTTCTAAGCACTTTTCCCATTATTCTTTTCTTTTTCATTCTAAAACATGTGGCTGCCTGCCTCCCCATCTGTCCTCCCTCAAAGCATACTTTAAACTGTGCAGGCTTTAGGTTCCATGAAATCTGGAAAAATTCTGCAGAGGCTACAGGACAGTAGGAACATTAATTTCCCCTATGGTTTCTCAGTCAATGAAGAACAGACTGCTTGTTAAAATGGGAAACACATCTCTAATTCAGAATGCCAGTGGTCATAAAATTTAACTGGGAAATGGAGAATTCATTATAATGGTATAAAATATATCAAGCTGTCATATCACACAGTAAATCTCAATGGCTCAGCTTTGGTATATCCATCTTGCTCAGTGTGGTCCTTGGCTTGGAAGTATCCGGACCTCCCAAGAGATACATATTTGGCATATCTCAAAGGTTAGCCATTCACCCAAAGACACCATGATACCTACTATCACTTATCTTCTTCCATGTCTTTTTGATATCTTTGCCTATTGCTAGACATATTTTTTCCCCAAAAGGAATTTGTAATGTTCTAGTGATATCACAGTTTTATTCATGCATTTATTTGTTTCTTTCTTTATTTTTACTCAGTAACCTGGCCATGCTATTACTAAGTGAGGTTTCCTTGGTATAGTGGTGGGAATGTGTGTTTTCAGAAAAGCAGTGTTTGTTCCCAGATCCTTTATTCACCACAATGATGGGTTTGCTAAGAGACATGATACGGCCTGAGTCATTTAGACTGAGAATGGCATTCCAGGAAGTGAACTTGACCAAAGAACCAAGCAGACATCTACTTTCTACTTAACCTCCTAACTGCAGTGGAAGAAAAATATACACACTACGTAATCAAAGTGTCTGGATCGTCAAACTACTAAGTTTTCTCTTCCCATCACTGAAACAGTGAAATCACGGTACAGTGTTCATTCACTGATTTGTGAAAACCTTTACTGAGTGCTTACAGAGTGACGGGTCCTTTGGTAAACACCAGAAGAGAATCACCATGTCTGAATTCTGCATCACTCAGAAGAGCCTGTGTAATTTGTCACATATTTTTACAAATGACTCTCTTCATCTCTATGGTTAGTGGACAGATACTTGCTTCTCCATCTTCCTTGCCAGTCAACCCTGCTGCTGCTTTTATAGTCTTTAGAACCAGAGAAGTGTTTGTATTTTCCTGAACACATTATATTGTTTCTTTCCGGCTTGACGTACTTGCTTGTTCAGCCACAGATGCTTGGATTGCACTTGACTCTTCCTGTCTGTCCAACTTCTAGTTAACTCCTAGTGGAAAATGAGACCTAGCTCCCCCCCCCGCCCAAATGTCCTGATGACCCAGATAGTGGTAGGTATACTTTTTCTCCTTTCTGAAGGCATTGCACTTAACAGTATTAAAACATTTTCATGTTCTGTATTGCTTGTGCTTTGCCTAGTAGAAGAAAGCTCCTTGAACATATGGGGCATCACTTATTTTGAATCTGGAAGGGCTGACACAATCAGAATCAGAAGCAATTTAGAATTTTGACCCGAACTAGATGGCACACAGGCTGTTTCCTTTTTTGCTCAGAGAAAATATCTTCCACTTTTTTTTCCCAATACCTGGAGCTACTTGCAGACTTCACTAGTCTCCTTTCAAGCATCGGTTCAACCTTGCCCATGGAGGAACGCATTGTATCCTTTGAACAGCAGAGTCTAGCCACCTCCAGGATCAAGTTCAATGCCTCTCATTGTTTGGATTTTGAAGTCACCTTGACACAGTATATTATAAGGTTCTGAATTTGTGAGGGAGTTACTGGGTTTAAGACCTGAAATTACCAGGATTTATCAAGTGCATTGCCTGGCCCCTAGGAAGTATTTATTTTTAAATACTTATTCTATTGAAGGAAATAGAAATATCACATTTGGTAAATTGCTTATCCACACAGTTTTGGTTTTTTTGTTTGTTTGTTTTTTGTTTTTTGTTTTTGTCATTGTCATCTAACCCAAATTATATCACAAGGGCAAAATAAATGTGTCACATATTAAGCTCCTTAAGACTTCTCCCAGTGATTTCTGAGAACTCCACGTGTTATGTTCTGTGTTCCAGGAGTCCTCTCCTCTTTCTTCAGCTTCCTCTTGAAGCTGCCGCACGCTCGCCTTTGCAGGCAGCTATTGTTACTGCTGTTCCAGGAGAGGAAACGCTGCTGTCCTGTGTCGTCCTGTTGAGTCCTCATTGGTCTGCTGAGACCAGACTGGATCCTTTTATGAGATTTTATTGAAACTTGTCCACTAACGAAGAGAAACACAATACAGGCAGTCATTGGTAGCCCTGCAGCTTTTTCTAGCCTGTCACAAGGCTGATGATCATTGATGTGATCTGAAGGAAGAAGGCAGTGTGCTAGTCCAGGCCACCCTCCTCTTGACGAAGCATGGGAGGCTGAGTTCAGACCATAATTGTGTCCCTTATCATCCATTGTTAGTGATCACGTAACATGCTCTTTACGGGTCTCCTTCTAGAGGCTTCCAAAAGCAGCTTCTGTCATTCTCCATCCTTTTATTATCTTTTCAAGGTCAAGTTAATGACCTGCTTCCAGGTGTGGTTATAAAGAAATATTTTGACTTTGTGGACCACACCAACCACTGGTGCCATCATTCTGGTGCAGAGATAAACATCTATTGGGTAATACCACATTAGCCTGGCTTATATTCCATGTGTCTGTGCAGTACACATGACAAGGCACTGTGTTGGATACCATGATTGACTTTCTGGAAACTAATAATCAAGAAGGTGAGACATACCTCGGAAAACATTTAGTATCCTTTAATGGAGGTATAATAGCTTAGAGGAGAAAGGAAGGGAAAATTGTTTGGATGGGTCATGTGGGTTAGGTAGTACTTGAGCAAGGTCTTAAAAGACGTGTTGGGAGAAGAAAAGATTTGGGCAGAATTTCATGGGCTGTTTGGAGAATGTCAAGTAGAGTGACAGGGCTGAATATATGGGAGGGGAGCAAAGGGGAGGATGGTGTGCTGAGAGATGATGATAGAAGGTCATTTGGGGCCACCTTAAATGTGGAGACTTTTGAATTTCAGGATTAGGAGTAAGAGCCAGTTTTCTGGAAATAAGACTGAGTCATCTACCAGGACAGCGTGGCACTCCAGTAATGATTGGCAGCTATCAGAAAGCCTTTATACGACTTCCCTTCCCATGGCCCTTGAAGATTTGGAACACAATAGTGATCCCTGGGTCATTTTTAAAGAATCAGTGACTCTGTGCCTTACCCCTTGGATCCACAGAGGCTCTGAGGTGATAAGAGTGAGGTGAACCGAACGCCAAAGCCACGGGAAATCGATGGCTGTTAGTGACTACAGCCCCCTGGTGTGGATTGTTCCAGTGGCTGCAGCATTGATTTCAGCTCCAGCTTCTAATTGGTGCAGCAGGCAAAACAAATGCTTCACTCTTGAGTGGTTAAGGCTCTATAGATTTTCCCAGTGTGTGAGCTAAAGCTCTTTTGGTTTCCTGTGCTTCTGTGCATTTCTCATTTGGGCATTCCATTAAGTCCTCATCTATTTGAAACTTCTCTGTTTCACGATTCTGTCCTATCTTCTAGGACACAATGTGGTTTTCAAGGACAGAGGCTGTGGCTTAGCTATTCTAGTCTGTTCCATAAGGTTAAGCATATGTTTAGTTGAACAATCCTTGATAAAGTGAATTAAATGTCAATGTATGTTGTGATTATTATTAAAGCATTACAGCTATCATATTGAAGGATATTTTTAAACAGAAATAAAATATAACCCATATCCCACTTTTGAAACATACTGGTTCTTTCATGTTTTCATGTTCTCTTCTAGTCTTTGATCATTTTCATGCCTATCTTGACATGACCTCAACTCATTCATTTATTTATCTAACAAATATTTACTGAGTACTTGTTAAGTATGAAGCACTGATAATGAGATACACATAAGATGCAATTCGTAAGAATCTATAATTTTTAGGGCTTTGTCATTTTGGTGTTAAATAAATTTTGCATATTATTTCATAATTTTCATAATAACATATCGAGGTAACAAATCAGACACCTCCCTTTGCTCCCAAGCCAGATGTTGCATTATGGAGAGCCAGAGACAAGTGCACTCACGTCATGCTATAATGAAGTTTGAATTCATAACCACCCTCATCGGTCGGAAGAGGTCAGGCAAATCAGACCTATGGTTAGTGGTGACGAGACCCACACTCTTCTCATATCATCTGCAGTGCTTAATAGAAAATACATTTCCTTCTGTAGGAACATGTTCACTGTGACGATTTATATAAAAGCTAAATTCAGACTTTCAGGATTAGTGCCCACATTTAAGAATGATCAGAATCTTAGAAAACAGGTCACAAATGATTTTTACTATGTGGACATGAAAGCAAACTCAACTCTTCATCCAAATAATACTAATCCTTCCCCCAAATAATCACTGTCATTGAATAAAAATGATTCTACCTAAGTGGGTACCCTTCTTTCTCTCTTCGGTTACCCCAAACCAGCTGAGCAGGGTGAAACCGGAGAATGCAATTATAATACCCATTTCTCCTAACCCCTACCCTTTGTGGTTACTCGTGACCCAGATGAGCATCTGTGAAAGAAACATCGACAGCCAGTTACCCAAAGCTCAGCTTTCTCTCGTTTGTGAAAGTGCTGCTGGTATTTCCCCCTGGTTCATATGTAGCTCACATCATCTTGGACAGGCATGATTAAGCAGTAATGCCCTGGACAGTCATATTCCCAGTTAATTGTCATGTCCAAATCAAGATTTACTCCATTCTGGACCCTGACAGGGGTTGGCTCTCCTAACAAAAAGAAAAATTAAAGACTTTTTCCATCTCCAAAGAGTGAGGAGTGTGATCATTCCGCATAGAGAAAACATAGAGAAAACAGCTGAAAAGAGGAGGCCTAGGAAATGAGAAGATGCAGCATGACTCTGCCATCCCTCTACTTCTCACTGAAAAGCAGTCAGACAGTTGTGCGGACGACATATTGAACGGAAGTATAGGTTGGCATGGTAACACCTCAACAGCTTAAGCAATTCTGTTTAGCTTTATTTTTCATAAATTGTATATAAAAGATTAGGTTTTCATTTTAATTTTCAAAGTATACAATTATAATATAGAATAAATTTTTATAAAACATATGTGGGATTGCCAAGATATTTTATATGAGCCCCTGAAACGTCTGTGTCCCTGTGCTTAAATCTTTAAATTAAGTGTGCTCATCAGATTCCCAGTGATGAAGAATTTAAGACGAAACCCACCAACTGTCCATTTTTTGTTGCATTGTGTAGTAAACTGTATATACTCTCATTCCGTAGGGTGTGTACAGTTTTATTTTCTCTGTTTTATTTGTTATATTCTTTTCTAGGTTAAGGAATCCTCTCCGGATATTATTATAGCTAAATTACTAGCTAGCTAGACTTACCTGTAGATAGATATATAGACACTTAGGGCAAATGAACCTGAATTGACCCTTAGATTTTATTTTATTTTTATTTTTTTTGAGGGCAGTGTCACTGGCCCTCATATGTGGGACCGAACCGGGGCCGCTGGCTTCCCAAGCCAGCGCTTAACTACTGCGCCACTTGGCCGGCCTGACCCTCAGATTTTAGATTCTTATATTAAAACTGAGTGAGCAGGTTAGAAGATCCCATCACAGAAAACAGTTTTACTAATCTTATTGTTTACCCATATGTTCAGATATTTAAAAATAATTCGTCTTTGTCTAAGCCCTTTGGTTGCACATTTTGTTTCTTCTTAAAATATGACATAAAGTCCTGTATTTCCAAAGACATTGAAGATTATTTCTTTTGCATAAGTATGAGTGGCAGTGGAGTTCAAGTGTTTAAATGGGTACATATCGAGGGAAGGTCAGCATGTTTAGATGCATTCAAGTATTTTTTGTGGTGAGCAGAATTAGTTTCAGAACTGCTGGGCATTATAAAATTAGTTTCATTTGATTAAAAATTGTACACACATTGTGGAATGTCCTGAAACTATGGAAAAGATTTAAGAATTGTCTCCTAATTTACTATGATGCAGGTTGCTTTTTCAGGTACCATTTTTTATTCATTCACCCAATAATTACTTGCCTCATACTTAAAGTGGATCAGAGTCTGTGAAGAAAATAAATGTTAAAAGAAAGGAAAGACAGTGCCTGCCTTCAGTATTTTAGTTGAGCAAGGAGACAGCCTTCAGGGAGAGTGTTGTAGGAGTTATAAGCCTGGGGAGGAAAACTTATGAGGACAAAGGTAGCAGGTCAGTGAGAAGGGGTCAGTCCTGCAAACACAGAATGCTGTGGCATCCAGGGAACCAAAACCCTTCCCACTGAGAGTTCTGGGAAAGTTTCATGGAGGAGGAGGCATTTGTAGGAACTTGAAAGACTAGACAGTGTTTCTATGGGTGAAGGTGTGAGAAAGGGCATTCTAGGTAGATGGAATGCCATCATTGATGACCCAGAGGCAAAAGCATGTTCAGGAAATGGTGACAAATCCACTTTGGTTAGAGTATAGAAAGGGAAATAAGCAGGAAAGATAGGTAAGGGTCAGAGCACAACACCATAAGGATGTTGAATTGTTTTTAAACATAGAAGGAGCCATCAGAGTGTTCAGAGCAAGGTGATTATATGTTATAGGCATGCTGGGAAGATTAATCTTTATTCATTCTTGAGTATGGATTAAAATTATGAAAATCCAAGATATTTGACTTTTGCTACAGTAGTCTCTTAGCAACCATGTGCAGAAAAAAATCAAATTGCAAACAATAATAACTTTGTGTTTAAATGCTATTAAATAATTTATAATATTTATAGTTTAAGACACATGTCAGTATTATGCTAGTGTAATTGTACCTGGTTTGGAATCTGGATTTATATAAAGGTGTCTTAGTGAGTGAATTTTTACTTTATTGGGATTATAATGGGGGCTTTAATAATGTGCTTTCATGCAACATGTAGACTATGGCTTATTGTTACAGAATTTTATATCAGTAATAAAGGGTATAATCATTATGCAACATGCAGTCAATCTTATCTTCTATATAGGTTCTACAATGGTCTGTAATCAACACAGGGATTGTGATTATATTTTGAGGCAATATTTATTCTGGAAAAACCATTTTTTTCCTTATTCTAATTATCATGGATTTACTATAAAGTAGATGTGCTGTTTCAATCTCTCTTTTCCATTTTTATTCCAGTTATTTTTATTTGTACACACAGTGCACCATTTTTAAAACTAGTGGCTCTGTAAATGGACATTACTGATTTGTTTGTGTTGATAAGGAACATAAGCGCAGCAGGTCCTTTCTAGTTGCTCAGCAACCTTTTTCTTATTTTTGTGGAGAAAGTTTCATTCTTTTTCAAGGTCCCTGCACAATCCCTTTTTGGAAGCTTACAAATGAATCTCTTTCTTCACGCACAAACAAAACGGAAACCTCTAAGGGATAAATTCCACCCACTTCCCTCATGCATTAAGGATTAAACACGTCTTCTATTCTCTCTTGACTCAAAGTAACCCGAGGTTTTCTTTTCCAAGGCTAAAATGTGCCACTTGGTCTCATGTACTCTGATATCCTCCTTGGTTGTGATGCATTGATCATCCCCTTCCTGATGCATTCACTCTCCCCCAGCACTGGTTTCTCTCCCTACATAGAAAAATGGCTAAGACCTCTTTGTTCTATGAAAACCTGCCTTAAACTTCCCCTTACGTTGTACTGTTAATTTCATTTTTTTCTCCATTTGTACTTATACACATACTTCTCTCATTTGCCTCCTTTGCATTCATTTCGTCAACAGTTCCACTTGGTGTTTGCCTTTTGTAATCTGCTCAATCTTCTCTCTTAAGTGTTTCCAGGAATTTTCTGATTGCTGAATCTGGCAGCCTCTTCTTATGACTATTGCCTTTTTAAATTCTCTGAAGCTTTTGAAATTACTGACTGCCCCTTTCCTCCAATTGCTTTGCGAAAAGATCTTCCCTGGCCTCTCCTGGTAGTCTGATCATGGCTTCCAAGTCTATTTAACTAGCACTCTGGTTTCTACTTATTGATTAAATGTACGCATTCCCCACAGTTACAATCTTGCCCTTTTTCTCCTCTCCACAAGAATCAGATGAGTGTAAAAGTTAAGAGTGGGTTTGGGAGTAGACTACAGTGGCTATTTATTTTAGTGGTGTGTCCTTTAGTAGTTACTTAATCTCTCCGTGACTTAGCTTCCATTATCTGTAAAATGAGGTGAAAATAATTGCCCACCTTTATTGAACACTTACCTTGTGCCAGGAACTGTTATAAACACTTTACATGCATTCAGTCATTTCTTATCTCAGCACTAGAGATTATCACCCCATTTTACAGGTAAGAACACTGATATACAGACAGCTTAAATGACTTGCCCCAAATGACACAGAGAGTAGACAACTGAGCCAGGATGCCAGGATGTGAATATTAGATAGTTCTGTTCCATATGCTAATCACTGCATTATTCTGCTCCTCGATAGTGATGTTCTTTACACATGGGATTCATATGTAGTTAAATGAAACCAAGCATGTCAAACTCTTAGCATAGTTATTTGCATAAATTAAATGCCTAGCTTATGTTAACTCTTAATATTCCTCTTGTTAATTTTTCCTTGAGGGGTTGGACATACCACATTCAGCAGTTATATACATTCTTCTGCTGTTGGACACTCAAATATATCTCTAACCAATATTTATCTCCTGAAATACCTAACTGAATACTAGGTGTGATCAAACAATATGGTGAATATTTATATAAAAAATAATTTATTACAGTAAAAGACACATTGACATGAATCCCCCTCAAAATACTCCCCCTCATTTTGGACACATTTATGTCATCATTCTTGCCACTTTCTGAAGCAGTTCTGGAAGTCGTCTTTTGTGAGTGTCTTTAGTTGCACTGTCGTGGCTGCCTCAATGTCCTGAATCATTTTGACATTGGAGAAGAGCCAGAAGTCACTCTGTGCCAGATCTGAATAAGGTTAATAAGGTGGATGAGGACACACTGTGATGTTTTTATTTGACCTAAATTGCCATACCAGAAGTGATGTGTGACATGGAGCATTGTCATGTTGGAGGGTGATTTATGACACACTTTAAAACACACCTTCTCTCAACCAAAGCTCACACCAACTGACTGCACCGAACAAGTTGAAATTTCTCACACACTGTTACTAAAGTTTGAAGTGTCACTTCCCATATTGAAGATCCCTGCCTTTCTATTGGATGGCACTCGGCAGCAGCAGTCACTGTATTCTTTGGTCACAGTGGAAAGTTCCGTGTCACATCACTTCTGGCACAGCAATTTCTGTTAAAGATTGGTTAATAACATCATGCAAGCTACAGCTGTTCAGTTCTATAATACATCAATACATCATCAGTATATTACATTGTGTGCTCACCATTCACAGTCTTGTCATTGCAGAAACCAAAATCTTTGAAGTCATTTTTGTAACTTGAGGAATGAGTGGGGTTTTTAACTGAAGAAGAGCTGTGTACCTGTTTTTAAATCTTAAATGCTCTCTAACTATCCCTACTAGAGAAAGGCAGTTTTTTTTTCCTTATTTCTTTTTTAAAAAAATTAGTTTCAGGTGTACAAAACATCATGATTAGACATTTACATACCTCACAAAACGATAACCCCAATAAGTTTATTACCAAGCTGACACTGTGCATAGTTATTACCATATCATTGACTATATTCCCTATGCTGTATTTTATATCCCCATGACTATTGTGTAACTACTATGGTAATTTGTAATTCTTAATCCCTTCACCTTTCTCAGCCATTCCCCAATCCCCCTCCCATCTAGTAACCATCAGTTTGTTCTCTGTATCTATGAGTCCATGTCTGTTTTGTTTGTTCGTTTATTTTGTTCTTTAGATTCCACATTTAAGTGAGACCATATGGTATTTGTCTTTCTCAGAGTGACTTACTTCACTTAGCATAATACCCTCTAGGTACACCCATGTTGTCAACAAACTAGAAAGACAATTTAAGATAGGAATTATTTCCTGGAACTTTAAATGCTTAGCATAACAACAATCGCTATTAACTGACTATTTATATGAGCCAGCACTTACTATATGTGATTTCTTTCTTTTTTTTTTTTTAAGAGAGCAGTGTCACTGGCCCTCATATGTGGGATCTGAACCGGGGCTGTTGGCGTCCCAAGCCAGCTCTTAACCACCGCGCCACTCGGCCAGCCCTGTAATTGCTAATCTTACAAAAACTCTATAAAACTGGGAGAGCAAAACTTCCAGCAATTGGCCTCCCAGGTGTCATCTTCGCTCTCTAAAGACTCATGTAAGAAAGAAAAGATTTGTGGAATGAGGCTCATGCATTTATACAGTTGTGCTTCATTTGAATTTCAAAGGTAAGTGGGGTTCTGAAACATAGATAGATAAATCATTTTCTAGATATTAAAGAGTGACTTACAATAAGGCAAGCTCTGAGATGTGTTAAAATTTAACAGGTAGTAGAGTTGAGATGCAGTTCTGTTTTTCTTTGGGGGTAAGCCAGAGGCTGGCTAGGAAGAATTCCTGTGTGTGATTAATATTGCATATGTTTGTGCTTCTCTGCATCTTTGCAGAAATGTGTATGGTCAATCAACACCTTCCATTAGCCTAGCTCCCAGCCCCCATCCCAACAAGAACAGCCTTTTTCCATGTTTCAGGGTGTAGTTCATCTGCTTTGTAATTCTACTTAATGCTTTCACTTCATTTTCAATTTGAAGCCTGTTGGAATAATGTTTCTGTTCCTTTATGTCTAAATAAAATATGTGTTTCTACAATACAAACTGTCTTCTGATTCACCCAATGCCCTTGTTCATCACACCGGAGAATTATAGACTAGGGAAGCTAAAATCTGCCTCACCAATCATCAGATAAGTGAACGTATACTGATATCTGTTTCCCAGTCAGGCCTTTCAGAAACTGATAATTCCATGAACACAATTTAAAACTGAGTATAAACTAACACCTTGAAGAAGCTAGACTTTTTAATGTTTAAGTGGTTTCAATGAAAAATTTTGTAGAATCATTACATGTTACCTTACCAAACCTTAACTAGGGATCATTATAAGTATTATTATAGGGGCTGGCCAAGTGGCTCAATTGGTTAAGAGTTGGCTTGGAGTACATGCTCTGAGCAACACGGCTGCCGGTTCGATTCCCACTGGGCCAGTGAATGCTGAGCCCTAGCTGAGCTGTCGCTGAGCTGCCAACAGGTGGCAGAATGTCTCAACTGGTGTAACAACAAGATTGCCTGTTCAATGGTGGGCTGTACCCACCCATAATTAAGACTGAACTCTGGCATCTTGAGCTGAGCTGCCGCCCAGATGGCTCAGTGAATAGGGCGTGCACTCTTAACAACAAGGCTGCTGGTTCGATGCCCACATGGAATGGTGGCTACGCCCACCCACAACAAAGATTGAACTCAGTGCCTTGAGCTTAGAGGCCATGAGCTGCCGAATGGGAAGCCAGATGGCAACTGGCGCTCTCCACAACGAAGATTGAAGAACAACTTGGCTGGTCCCCTCCCCCAATTCCCCAATAAAATCTTTAAAAAAAAAAAAAGTATTATTATACTTTCCTGTTTTGTGTGAGTACTCTGATAGCTGGATATGCTTTTCCTGGAGGAAGCAGAGGATTAGTAACGTGGTTATTAGATTTCTGGTTATTTTTCTTGTTCTCAGCTAATATCTTTCCTTATGCAGGTCCCCAAAGGACTATTGAAAACCGTGTTTGTTAAATGAGTAAACTTAATGTCACATGGAGCCTTTACCTTACTAGTTTTTTGGTCTGAAGTCTAGTGCATGGATTGGTCATAATTTGCCCCTGGGCTGAGAGCCCTTTGCAGACTTGCGGCCGTGCTCTGGGTGATTATGATTGTCAGGTGTTGGCGGCTCCATGGTTAGTACTTGAGGAATGCTAGAACTGTCTGCCTGGATGGCAAGTATTCCTTGTAGTTCCCTAACATTCTTGCTTTTTCACGACTCTGTATTTTCTACATACTCTTCCTTCTGCTGGGAATATTCTTGATCTTCAAATATATTGGAGCCAAACCCCCTCATCCATTAGGACTCAGCTTCAATGTCACCCCGTCTCCTCCCCTCCCCCCCGCCACACACACACACACACACACACACACGCGCACTCTGCTCAGTCTTCCCTGGCATTGTCCTGTCCTCCCAGGAATGGTTTCTCTTGTAGAATATAAAACTTCTCTGTTTTAAAACTTACCATAATATATGCCTTCTTTCTTCATTAAACAGTGAGATCTGTGAAGGCAGAAACCATATTTTATTCATTTTTCATCTATGCCTATTGCCACAATGCCTGCCACATACTGACCCTCAATTTATAGGCATTAAATGGACACCTCACACCTTCATTTATTCATGTAACAGATGCTACTTAAGGTATCTTAATGGAAGTAAATACACTATATTGTAAGTTCCCGCAAGCAGTTGGAGTCTGGGATTTAGGGTCTATTATCACTCATTAGGCAAGCTGAGATCTGCTTTAATCATGGATCTCCTTTGGATGCTTATCTTAAAAGCTAGCTTCATACCCACACAGCTGTTTGTGTCCATGGCAACTGAAATACATAAATACAGGTTCTGAAACATGATCTTTCTGGAAGGTGAGGCCTCTATTAAAACTGTAGTTGACATCTGTATCCCGCTCAGACAGGTATTATCACAGGCCTGCGTGGGTCACTATTTCATCTAGGCAGGAGTGACTTCATACAACATCATGTCTTCAAAGCAGCTTTCCCTTAGAACACAGGGAGCTGGTGCCAGATCTAGTGTGGTGAGATCACAGGGTCATGCCAATTCCTAAAAGGCCACCAACAATGAAAGTGTAGCCTGTAACGTTTCATTTATGCATCAGGCGGCATCACAACCCCCTGACCCCATCTTAACAGAGGTAGCAACTCCACCTGCACTTTCTATAGATGCCCGGGGGGTGGGGAGGGAGGAGGGGGTAGCCTTGTATATCCCATGTCCCTGATGAAGGAATTCCATGTGGAAATGGCTTTTATGTGGGGCTACAGAAACAAGCAATGGAAAATGCCACTTGAGATGAGAAAGCATTGAATAGACAGAAGTTAGGAATATTTTCTTAGATCTTCAAGTCTGTATCATTGGGTAAATAAGTTTAACCCATCCTCAGTTAGGGACTTTTTAGATGGGGAGCAGGAACTATAGGGAATTGTATAGATTTTGGAATATTTGTTATATCCCCGTGATAGTTAATATGTAATCATTTATCTTTTTCCCCAGAGGACTTAGTGTTAAAACCCTTACAATGTAAAAAGGATGTGGCCGTGTCTTCGGTGCAATGGAGAAGTGGCGAGCTGTGGAGAATGGGTATGTTCTTTAGCCTTTCCTGCAGTGAGAGTAATTGGCTGAAGCTTTAAAGATGTAGTTTGCTGGGCCTATGCCACCTTTAGTTTTTGCATCATGGGGGAGACCCCTGGGTCCCAAGAAAGGGGTTAGGGTGAGGAGGGAGGTCAGGAATGACTAGAAGACTCAGAATAGCGGTATAGTGTCTATGTACCAACTAGAGGAAAATTAATTCAATATTTTGACAATTGGTCAGCTGTACCAGTGCATATTGACTATCAGCTTATACTGGTTTGCTAGCGTGGCCATAATAAAGCAGCACAACCAGGTGACTTAGAACAATGGGAATTTATCATCTCAGAGTTCCGAAGGCCTGAACTTCAAGCTCAAGGTGTCAGCAGGGCCATGATCTCTCTGAAGATGCTAGGGAAGCACTTGTTCCAGGCCTCTCTCCTCACTTCTGACAGTTTCCTGGCTTGTGGTGGCATAACTCCAGTCATCACGGAGCATTCTACTTGTGTGCATGTCTGTCTCTTCACATGGAATTCTTTTTATAAGGATACCCATCATATTGGTTTAGGGGTCTACCTTACTCCAGCATGGTCTCCTCTTTTTTTATTTTATTTTTGTTTTATTTTTTTAGCTGAGCCATCCTGCACCTGTTGGCAGCTTAGTGGCAGCTCAGCTCGGGCTGGGCATTGAACTGCTGTTGCTCAGAGCTCAGCTCACACTCTTGGCATGGTCTCCTCTTAACTTTGCAAATTCCATCTGCCGCAACTCTATCTCAAAATAAGGTCATGTTTTGAGGTCCTGGGGGTTAGCACTTCAACATATGTATTTTGAGGGGACACAATTCAGTCGAAGTATGAACTTTCTTAAACATATTTCCTGGTATACATGCTCAAGAAGTTTTGTACAGTAGCTACCTAAGAATGAATAGCTGGAGCCATCATAGAGAATACAAAAAGAACTTGGGAGTTGGCTGGAAGCCCAGATGAAGTGATGGGATCAAATTGGTGACTAGTCTATGTGTTCATTTCCTGATGCCAAGCAGCTGTTGTGTACATGGATGTTGGAGCAATGCCTTGTCTTTACTGAAGAAGTAAGTGCACCAGAGAAAAGGGTGAGGAAGTCAACATCTTAAGAGGAATCCCATAACGTATTGAAGTTGGATAACTTACAAGGTAACATTTGGCCACTCACCAGGCACCATAGGGTGGCTGTGTCCTCATACTTCTGCTTCAGAAAACAGAATCAATGGCCCAGGCTCTAGTCTGTGTTTCTCTTTCCTTTTTACCCTCTTTGTTCTAATGACTTTCTTAGTGGTTTTTTTATTTCCAGGTTTCTCCAAATATCTCAGTAGATTTCAGAAAATTATTTTTTTAATGCAAAATGCATTTTTAAATTAATTTATTTTTTACATTAGTTTCAGGTGTACAAAACAGTATAATGATTAGACATTTACACCCCTCACAAAGTGATACCCCCCAAGTCTACTACCCCTTTGACATTTATTTTTAAAGGCAAGAAGAAGCAAAAGAAATGCTTACTCAGTGACTCTTCTAAGTAAGGTGTATCTTAGGCAATCTTCACATCATCCATTTAGAGGAGGTGATTTTATCTCCCTTTTTACAAACAAGAAAATTAAAGCTTATAGCAATCAGATAATTTCTCTCAAAACAAACAGTAATTGAGCAGATTTGAATTGTAATCTTCACTGCCAACCTTGACAGTTACATCACATGGACTACATAAAATATTTACATTCTGCAGCTTGGTTGGTTAAGTGGAGGGTAGTAGTTTCATTGTTAGTACAAGTTATGCTAAGATATCATAGGCAGGGAATACACAAAAAAGAATCAAGCCTTTAGTGAGGATCTATCATATAATGGGTGCTTTTCATCTTGAATTTCGTTGGGTGATCCTAAAAATCCTATTTCTCAGCATTGTTAATCCAATCTTATAATGAAGAAATTAAGATTTAGTGAGAGACAGTGATTTGTTTAATATCTTCTTACAAAATGGTAGAGATGTGGCTTAAACACAACCCTTTTATGTGGAGTCCCATATTTATCCCTTTTTTTCATTTTCCTCTTGTTTATAATTTGTTAGAACATAAATTTAATTAAGCTGAGACCATTATTTTTATATCCTGCACAGAGTGACTGTTGTAAGTTTTAATGAAAACTGTTTGCATATTTTGTTATCAGAGCAGTTTAAGGTTAGAACGAAGGATTTCAGGATTCCAGAAGAAAACATCTTAGCTGTGGCTCATAGTTTATGGCAACGTTAAATTTATGTTATCCATAATCAGCTGTGGATCATCCTATTTTAGAAAAATAGCCCCAGCTCTCCAAAGTCAGATACTTTGATTCCAACATAAAAAGCATGTCATTTTATAGCAATTTACCATATCTCATCAGAGAAGGATGCCTTCTCACACAGTGTAGACATGCATGAGGGTCCAAAGAGTACATTTAGACAAGAGTCAATCTGGGGATATTTGACCCACCGTTGTTTTAACCTGGGTAATAAGTGAGTTCTGTTCTTTGTGAATTTTATATTTCATAAGCTCTGCTCTCATATAAGAACTTCACATTGCTTTACATAAACACCTTACTATGACCAGCCTACATTTTTTTTTTTTTAAAGAATGCCCTCTTTACTTATTGTCCCAGCTTAGTTTAGCTTTTCTTAATGCCTTCTTAAGAAAGAAAAACTGGCCTCTGTGTTGGGGGAGATGAGGAAGCAAGCTTCCAGGGGGTTTAGAGAGTGTCTGCCCCTTTTCTTTCTTCCCTATGGGGAACTGGTAGCTCAGGCACCTAACTTTTGCTTTTACTGATTTTTTTCTCCTAAATTCTGTTCTAAATAGGTAATCCATACAACAAAAGAGTGTCCAATGAAAAGTGAGCCTCTCTTTTATTTTTTTTTAAATCCATTTTGCTCAGATATCTAATCCCTCTCACCAAAGAAAACCACATTATAGTTTTTGGTAACTAGTTTCCAGAGCTATTCTGTAGAAGGTAGGGAAGGGTTTTATGAGTGTCTTCACAGAGCTAAAACCTAAACAATGAGCCGGCATGCACCAGGAAGCATTCTAGGCGTAAAATAATATGTGCAAAACATTAAAATATGTAATAATATAGTTATTCAATAGCAGACTTAATGCTTCAATATCCCCTCTGCTGTGCACATTCCTTCCCATCTTTTCCCCACTTAGAGTACTTTTACCTGTTCTTGAACTTCATATATTATAAATGGAGCCATTCAGTATATACTCTTTTATCACTTGGTTCACTCACTATTTTGTCTATGAGATTTCTTTATATTGCTGTGTAACAGCAGTTCATTTATTTCAATGTTATGTAACATCCTAGTGTGTGAATATAACAAAATGTATTCATCCATTTTTTTAGTCTTGGACATTTTCTTCCTTATTTAGAGTTTCCATCATACTGCCCTGTATTAACGACTTCACCTGTGTTTCTCTCGCAGCTCTTACAGAGTTCCCAAGGGCCCGATTCCTGATAGGACTGAGTGAGATCAGGGTCTGATGTTGGGAACCTGGAAGGTGACACCCTGGTTCCTTTGCTCATTGCTTCAGCCTGGATGGCTCTGACAGCAGTGATGCTGTGATTTAAAATCAGTGTTCATGCTGTTACTGCTTATTTAGCCATGTCGCCCGCCATTAACAAAATCATTTCCTATAGCCAATCACCAAATAATTTCAGCATCCTTAAGAATTGCATTCCAGTGATCCAGGAAGCTTCTATTTCCACTGCATTTGTGGAGCAAAGGCTGCCTTTTACATAATTCTGCTTAAACCATAGGACCTCAGAACTTGCAATTTTCTTCTTCCTCAAGTAGTTCCAAAGTCTGTATGGACTGCATAGCTTAGGGAGCTGCACCCCCCCTGTCTCAGTGAAGGCCATGATTGGAGGTCAGGAGTTTTTATATAATATCTATGTTCAACTAACTCTTCTGCATTTAGACTTACAGCTTCTACCACATACTTCCTGCAAAGCATTTGTGCTGAGAATTGCTAAGAGGGAAAATGTGGCTGTATTTTCAGGTGGGTTACTGCAGATTAGGCTTCTTGATGGTAGTGACAGAGGCAGCCATCCCAGGGCCTGTCACTGAGAAAGATGAGTCTGCAGAGACCTCTGCTCAAAGCATTTCCTGAGCTGTGCTCTCCTGGCAAAAGCCAACAGCCTTTTTAGTAGACCCATCTATTCTCAAAATGCTTTTCAGCCTCCTGGACAAATCAAATTCCCTCCCCACTTTCTGTAACAGCAGATGCATGAATAAAAGCAAACCCAGCCAGCTTTCCATCATGATAAATTATCTGGAGACATAAACTCCAAGGAGTTTATGCAAATGAAATTGCTAAAATATTGAAGTACAGAGTGAACTGATGTGTTATAAGAACTCAAAAGGTCATCTAGATGGTTCAAGGATAGATCACAGAATTTAAATTGGGTGTCCATAGAATCCAATTAAATCCAACAAATATTGACTCAGCATCTAATTACATTGGGACAGGTTAGCAGCAAGCTAGGGTGTGATAGGTAGAGTAGAACGAGAGGTAAATGAGACATAAACCCTGCCCTCAGGAAACTCTCAGCCAAGGATCTAGAGGATGGTGGGGAGGAGACAAGAAAAACGACTCTGATAAAGGGTGGGGGCAGGAACCCATAAGGAAGTGGCCAGGTGCTGAGGTCAGACTGCGTGGGGTTGAAGCCTGGCTTTATCACTTAGAGCTGAGTGTCCTTGGGTGACAAGCCCAGTCTTGTCATCTGTAAACCTGGGTTTATGACACTATCTACCTCATAGTGCTATTTTGAACATTAATTCTGATAACTGGTCTACAGCACATAGCCTGGCATCTGTCACACAGTAGATGGCAGCTATGAAATATCAGTGGGGAAGCGCAAAGCAAATAGGAAAAGTCACACCCCACTGAAGAGTTTAGAGAAAACTTCAAGGAATAAGTAACATTTGGAAAAGAGGGCTAGGATATCAACTAATGGAAATTGTGGAGAGAAGAAGCACTTAGCATATGTTTATAGTAGCTGCCTGTTTGGGGTTTATAGTCTCTGAGGTAATTGTCCATACCTATCCCATTCATCAACATATATCCAGTTCTCAGCACCAGAAAGGGGACTCCTTTATGAGTGGAAGAATAAATGAATTCACAAGTGGATGTATAAAAAGTATACCATGAACTACAAAAGGCAAAAGGTGTTCTTGGGGTATGGTGCACAGGTAATTCTGTGTGTGAATGCTTTGCAAGTGAGGCTGGAAGGTCAGGTTGGAGCCGGACCATGTGGGGCTTTGAGTATAGAGCAAAGAGTCATGTCCACAGGCAGTGAAATCACTGTGCTTTTATTTCTTTTCCTTTCCTTTACATTTTGAAGGAAATAAAAACAGCCGAGCTACACTGCAAAGTCAGCTGAAATGTTACAAGCTCATCTTTCATTTTCCTGCCACCAGTTATGTGCAAATCAGACAGTCTCCTCTGCCTATAAATTGCTTAATCAAGTTTGTGCTGCAAATGATACCAATAGCTTTTGAAACTTCTGTTGGAACTAAAAATGAGGTTGATAGAGTCTTTGAGATTTATTTCCTAGACGAGGCAAATTCTGCAGTAACCAAATGTGAAATGATTATTAGATGAAAATACTGTATGGCTTCACTGGTCCCAGGCACCCAGGTGTCAGTATTCTTTATAACCCCTGGTTTTCTCTATTCAAACATGTCATGAGCATCTAGTGAGGTTGGTCAATCCAAGGAGATATGATGGTCATTCCCGGTCTTTGTTTTGTCAGCCTTTTGCTTTTCATATTTATGAAGTCTTATACAAGCATTGTCAGAATACAGCACATCATTTAGTTCCCAGAACAACTTTGCTCAGGGGATAGTTATGAGTGAGATTCTAATCCAGACATCAAAAGTCATTTATCTAGATTTTTATGTGGAAGGATTAGGAGAGAGAAGGTAGAAGCATGCCCAACACCCCATCAATGAGTGTGTTTTCACATAAAGGTGACAGAGGGGCAGTGTGGTGTAGTAGAAAGCTCGTGAGCTTGAGTCAGACACACTGGGGCTATCAAAAGTTGATTTGACCTTGAGCTCAGATGACCTTGAGCTTCAGTTTCCTCATTTGTAAAGTGTGTTTAGTAACAGTTATATGATAATCACTCTTTTTAATCATTCATAAGTCAATAGATATTTATTGAACACCTATTGTGTGCCAGGTATTATGCTAGTTGGTAGCACCATGTTTAAAAAGCAAATAGAGGGCCGGCCGAGTGGTGTGGTGGTTGAGCGCTGGCTTGGGAGGCCAGCGGCCCCGGTTTGGGTCCCACATATGAGGGCCAGTGACACTGCCCTCAAAAACAAAAACAAAAAGGTAAAAAGAAAATAGATATGATGGTTATCTTAATGACTTAGAGTCTAGTGGAGAAGACAGATAGTGTACAGATAATTATGCAGTCCCATAATTAAATTGTGACAAAAGCTATTGAGGAATAATATAAGAGAACTTGGGAGGGTCCTAGTACAGTTTGGGGGATCGAGAAGCCCTAAAGTTGAGACAAAAAAGATTAATAGAATGAGTTACCTTGTAGAATTATTGTGATGATCATAGATTATAGTTGTTGAAGTGGCTAGCCCAGCACCTGGACATAATAATCTTCAATAATCATAATCAATAATCACAATAATATTAAATTAGGTGACTGCCCACTTCAGATATGTTGAGATACTCCAAGGACGGCTTTCCCACCATCTTTCCTTTCCCAGCCCTGATCCCTTTCCTAGGGCACGAAGCCCTGTGTCGCAGGATTTGATAGGAACTCCCCAGAGACTTATTCTAACTTACTCTAAGTCATGCTATGGTGTTGCTGATTGATGGGAAATCAGTCCTGAGAGTTACTCATAGGACTGAGTACTGCACTCCATGCTAAGTTACTAATAATTGGTATAATATTGCATCATGAGAGCAGTTTTTATTAAATGGGAGAGCATATAAGAATGGCCTCTGAGAATATAAGACCCATGCAGTGTGGGTCTGTGTGGGGAGAGAATGTCAAACAGAGGCTGGGAGCTCTTACGCTGAGGTTAATAGAAAGAGGTGGTGATGTTTGAAAGCATGCTGGCTTCCTGAGGAATTCCACTCAGAAAACCTGTTGGATGTCTATTTTCTAATGGAAAAAGTGTTCCCTGCCACATTCACATCCATGAAATCTTGTACTTGATTGTAATAATGTCGGTGGTCCCTCAGTTTCCTCGGGGCTTCTGACTGGCCATGTTCTTCCACCGTCATAATCTCCCTTGGTCGCCCCTCCAGACCCGGAGATGACTTACTGTGCTGACTGTACCAGTAAGAGGAGATTGTTTCCGTATCGCTGGGGACTTCTGGGCCTTCTAAGGACTGAGACAAAACTATTTCCACCTTTCCATCTTCCATCTGTCTAGACCTTTGGAGCACCTCTTAATTCTTGGTCCTGAGTTAGAAGCTATGGAAAAGGAACACATCAAAAATAATTTCTAGAGGGCCCGGCCGAGTGGCTCAGTTGGTTAAGAGCTCGCTCAAGAGTGTGAGCTGAGCTCTAAGCAACAGCAGTTTGATGCCCAGTCTGAGCTGAGCTGCCACTGAGCTGCCAACATGTGGCAGGAGGGCTCAGCTAAAAAAAAAAAAAGTTTCTACCCTCAAAGAGTTCACAATCTCGTGTTTTCATGGAATAATGTAGCAGGAGTGTGAGAGGAGGTGAAAGCATGGTTAACTTGGCATGGGTGTAGTGGGAAAGGGCATCAGAGGGAAGACATGTTTGGAAAGGCCAAAAATGAGAGCTTCCTACCAGAAGCAGGGTGACAGACATTCTAGGTAAGGATTTACCTGTGAAAGCGCAGAGCAGAATGAAAAAGCAGAACATATTTGAGAGGGATATCTCATACACACCTAAGAATCACTGGTTTCAATTAAATATGTTATTGTGTTTTGAGTTTTTTTTTGAATCATGGGAGGGTGGAGAGAGAGAGAAAGAGAGAGAGAGAGAGAGAGAGAGAGAGAGAGAGAGAGAGAGAGAGAGAGAGAGAAAGGAAGGAAAGAAGAAGAAGAAGAAGAAGAGGAGGAGGAGGAGGAGAAGGAGGAGGGAGAAGAAGGAGGAGGAGAAGAAGAAAGAGGGGGAGGAAGGGAAGACAGGGAAGGCAAGAAGGTGAGGAAGAGGGCAGAAAGTTGCTGAGTCATCATCCTTCTCTTTTGTATTCAATATTGGGTTGTCAAAAAAGTCATGATGCATTATTGCAACGAAAAACAGAAAAAATACTTCATGAGTTTTCCGACAACCCAACAGATAAATGTGACACTGTACACCTGTGATTCAAAGCTTCACCGGTTGAAGCAAAGATGTCCAAGTTCTTGTTAGCCACACGCACTTGACCAAGTTGCCAGCCTCATCTCCCCTGTCACCATGAGTGAGATGACCAGGCAACATACTTGGATCACTGAGAATGTGGGTCACTGTCCTAATTCTAAAAAGCAATGAGGTTAGAACCTGATGACTCAAGGCTTGAGCCCCGCCCTGTCACTTATTTGCCATGTGAATGTGGACAAATTTCTTAATCTCTCGGGGCCTCAGTTTCTTATGTAACGTAAGGATATGATTCCTCTTTTGTACTGTTGTTGAAAGGATTTTCAACAACATTTATCTAAATATCCAATATGGTCCCTGATTTATAGGATGCACTCAGTGAATGGATATTGCTATTATTATTATTTCTGTCATTATTTTTGTTTTCAGTAGTAATTCTTTTATATTTTATTTTCTTCTTGTATTTTTTTTTTAAGTACTAGATTGTAAAATCTGTGGAGAGGGCCGGCCGAGTGGCATGGTGGTTAAGAGTTGGCCTGGGACACCGACGGCCCTGGTTTGGATCCCACATATGAGGGCCAGTGACACTGCCCTCAAAAAAAAAAAAAATCTGTGGAGAAAGGTGTTGGCTAGACCTTATCCTTCCCTAAGTACTGCTGCTTAGTAAATATTTGGTAATTGATAGAAAATTCTGTGATGATTGAAAATATGGAGTTGAAAATATGGAGTAAATTCCTGTCTACTTCTCTGGTATTCATTTTATTTAATGTTTTATGCACTGTATAGAATTTACTGGAACTTCACTGAAAGGGAAAATAAAGTTCAATTACCAAAGAGATAGGCAGTCTCAAAACCTTTCAGAAAGAGTCCTTAGTCCTTACCGTTGCCAGGGAATGAGAGTGGGTTCCATATACAAAGAGAGCTAGGATGTGGGGAAATCCTTTTGAGTCATTCTCTGTAGTTGACTAATGTTGTCTGGATGGATGGATGCCAGAGACTCTCAAAATTTAGTGGCCCTAAGAATCACATGGGAAAGCTGAACAGATGGCAGGGTTCTGACCCCGCAGATCCTGACTCAAAACTGCAATCCTGGTTTGTGTCTGCTGGCACACTGAGGCCCTCCTCAGGCCACCATCTCAGCTGGGGCCCTGCCCTGCCCAGGCTGGGACATGGAAGCACTTGTGTTCACACAAGAGCCACTTAGGTCAATACTGTCACCTACTACGTGGCCGTCTGAGCCAACAGATCATTGCCTTTTTACAGGTCCTGCTAGCAGAGCCATGGTTCAAGAATTTGCTAATTACTGTTGCCCGCTGACTGATTATCTATCTACATCGATTGTGTATATCCTTGGAAATATTTATATCCTGCCGCAGCCACCGTCACTGCCCGCACCACTAATGGTCCTACCACGAATAAGCACAGCTGCAGAAGCCACTCTCATTTATTGGTGCCCGCCACGTCCCGGGGGCCTTAGAGGGCTTAAAGCGGCCCGTGGAGGTCGATTAGTCCCTTACTGCTGTATAGAACCTTTGCTCAGAGGGATTAAGCGTCATTCTCAAGGTCACAGGGCTGGTAAGCAGCAAAGCTGTGATCCAAACCCAAATCCATCCGATTTCAAAACCCCTGATACTTCCCCTAAAATTAAGGGAAGGCCAATGACTTCTTTTCATTGTTTGTACCAGAAACATGTGAATTGCAGTGTTTCAAAACTGTCTGGATAAGAGAGGAACCAGTTTTTCTTTTTCAAGGTGCGAATTTAGAATGATTTTTCACATTTACTATTTTAGATTCTTCTTTTACTTTTGGTGCAGAGATTTGATGTGAGATAGGATGAAGCAATCCTGTGCCATGCAAGGGGCGTAAACATCTCTGGGCGTAGCCTCAGCTGAGGTCACCAAAAGCAGGTGTTTGGCTCCAAGAGAAAAGAACAACCTCCTGAAGTCCTATGTTTCCTGTGACTTGTTAGACCAAAGAATTTCTTACACATTGTTTCTAGAGAGCTTAGGAATGGAGCCGTGTCGCCAGCAGCGTCTCTGTGGAGGACAGTCTGATAGTCCGGTGAGGATGGGACAGGCCAGAAGCTGGTCAGTCACAGAAACCACTTCTACCGCATTGCAGCGTCCGAGGAACTAGTGCGTGAAAAACAGCAGCCAAGCGTGTGAGCCAGGGCTCTGCTGGAAAAACGGGGAAACGCAGCTGCAGAGCCAGACACAGAGAAACGGCGGACGCACAGAAATAATGCAGAGAACGTTTGCATCTCTCTCATAAAACGAGCAGAAAAGAGCTCTTCCCACCCCCAAAAAGTTAAAGATGAAAACGTCCTGACTGTTTGGGAACGAAGTGGCAAAAAGAATCCCTCGGATTGAAGAAACTGGAACCTGAGCTCTCACAAACAAATGACCTTTGAGAGGAATCCCTCACATCTAGAAGTCAGTCAGCAACACGTGCTGGAAAGAATAAGACGCAAGGATGAAGGGCGCATGTGCAGTGAGATTTTAGGGGCCTGAGGGCCAGTCTTCCGGGAATACTCCCCATTGGGGTCACTTCGCAGGTGGCAAACCTTCTGTCCCAGGCCCCTGTTGAAATACCAGTATGGTGCCTGCGACACCTCATTGGGTGGAGGAAAGGACGCCCCGGCCAGAATCGGAGCTTATTCCCTGAGCATTTCATGTCCTCCCCTGGCCTGTTTATCTCTCACAAGAGGGGTGTGGACCAGCTGAGTGCTTTTCAAACTCGAACGTGCACAGATTTACATGCAATTGCATCAAACGTGGATTTTTGATTCGGTAGTTCTGGAATGGGGCCTGAGACTCTGCATTTGTAACTAGGTCCCAAGTAACACCAGTGCTGCTGTTTTGGAGCCCATACCTTAAATGGCATGAAACTATATTTTATTCAAAACCTCCTAGCGTTGACATTAGGTTAGTAAGAGAAGGAAGTTAGGTAAATGGATCAATAGAATTCAGTAATCTCAGGATTTTAAATGTTTTTAAAAGTCTATTTTATTAACTCTTTCAGATGTTTATTGGGCTGCTATTATATTACCAGTACTCTTCCAGAAACTGAGTATAGCAGATACAGGAGAGAAAAAGACTGCCAAAGTCCCTGCCTTGTAGTAGTATAGTAGAGGGAGACAGATGACAAACAAAAACACCCAAACAAAGGAAGTGAACATGACCATTCAGAACCAAAGTGAGAATGTTAAGTGGAATATGACTTCCATCAAGGCACAGATATTGCTCCCTTGTTCACCTCTCTATCCCCATTACTTAGAAAAGCATCTGAAACACAGTAAGTACTCCATAAGTATTTTCTGAACAAACAAATAAGTCAAACATATTAAGTGCTATTTTAAAAAACATAAAATAGGGCAATGTGATTCAGGGAGACCAGGAGAGTCACGTGGGCATTTTAGATTAGTAAGCAGCGAAGACTGCCCAAAGACGTGGCATATGAGCCAAGGATTGCATGACCAAAAGCAATGGACCATGCGCACACTGGTTTTCTAGACAAGGGGAATAGAAAGTACAGAGGATGGGGACTGGGTTTGCTTGGCACATTCAAGACTCAGTGAAGGGACTTGGGGAGAAAGGCTTACACAGAGCTAGGCAGGGACGAGATCAGAGAGGTCTCATTAGTGCTGGTAAGGGGTGTGGATTTTATTTCAACGCTGTGGGAGATCACAGAGGCAGGATGTAACTCATATTGTGAACCACCAATCTGACTGTTGTTGGAAGATGAAGGAAGGCAAGGGTGGAAAAAGCATGTCAGGAGGCTGTTCTTAATGAGTGGGAAGGCTCTTTCAGTGGGGAGGCTGTTCCAGTTGGGGGTTTGGAATCCCAGCATTCAAGGCAAGAAATGGTGGTGGTTGCATGAGGACAGTCACAGCAGGAGTAGATGCATCAGGTATGTAGGTCCAAGGTAGACCTGGCAGGACCGACTAATAGATTAGATGGTGGCCAGGCTGGTGGGAGTGGGTGGGAGGGGTAAAAGGAATAATGAAGGATTCTTTCCTGCCCAACATTTTACCTGATGTAAGAGTAGGTGCAGGTTTACAAGTCAAACTTTCTATTTTTGGACAGTTTATGTGTAGGCAGAATTTCTATGTATTGAATTTAAACTTGTCTGCCGGAAACTTCTCTCACTGATCTGAGACCTAGCTTTTGAAATGATGGAGTCCAAGTCTACTGCCTCTGCCTCACAACAACCCCCAATATTCAAAGGCAGGGTTATAAACCCCACTCTCCCCTGCACACGCACTGTGCGTCTGCTCTCCTCCAAGTTAAGTATGCTCTTAGTGTGTTTATGTGATCGTCTCAGATCTGGTAAGACTTGGCTTTGCTTCTAAAATGTACTTGCTGCCTGAATTAAAGTCTCTCATCCTGTCCGTCCTCTGGATGAAATTAGATGCGGAATGAGTGAGGTCTGGAATTCTGAATCACTGTTTCACAAATGTGCTGTACTTTGGAATCACTGGGTGAGTTTTAAAAAATAATATCTTTGCCGTATCCTCAGAGAGCCTGATTTAGTTGATATGGGGTGCAGCCCAGACATCTAGCATTTCAAAAGCTCCTGTAATTGATCCCAATGAGCAGCAAAATCTGAGAAGTGCTGCTATTTCAATCCTTGCTATTCAAAGTGCGGCCCTGAACAGCAGCACTGGCAACCCCGGGGGCTGATTCTTCCTGAATCTGAATCCTCACTCTTACATAATCCTCAGGTGATGTCCTTGCGTCCTTGCACATTGAAGTCTGAGGACTATTTGTCTAAATCAATGGTCTTAAACCTTGGGTGCTTTTTGAATTCACATTGGGATGTTTAAAAAAATATGACCTCCCAGTTCTGTGCTTGGAGGGGATTCAAATAGGCAGCCCAATGATGACCATTGCTCTAGACCTGAGTTAGCTCAAGGTGCTGATTTCCTCTTGGCTTCTTTATAGAAAACAAAACTTGGCTCTGCCACAGTGTGTGTGTGTGTGTGTGTGTGTGTGTGTGTGTGCGCGCGCACACACACACACACACGCATGCCCCATGTGAAATATTTTCTAACAAGGGTGGCTTTATATCAAGATAATTATAGTTTAGCCACCAAGGACATCCCAAGATTGAAAAATAAGGCTGATGAGGAAAGATAATACCTGGGAAAGAATGTTCCCGGAAAAGGGAAGGTTGGAGATCGGTCATAACGTTTTGGTTGCCAGCAAGTTAATTTAATGGTAAATGTTGCCCAGCTGTTCTCCTTTGCCATAAGAGGCACAGCCAAAACTGCAGCATGATGGACATTGTCCTGGTACCCAGGATTATTTTCTGATGATTACTAGGCTAGGCACTTGGATGCTAGCATCCTTGTAGCAGCTTGTGCCAGGTACTGCAGGGCCACAGGGGTTCCTCCTATGACAACTAGGATTCCTGAGGAAGATATGCAAGAAAGATCCTGGGGGCTGTGGTAGTGGAAGGAGGATGGGCAGAGGTTGGTTTATATCTGTCAAGAAATGTAACCTTGGAAATGTTGAGACTATCCTCTGAGGATCCTAGAAAGAGAAGCCATTATTTTCTATCTAGAGGGACAGTCCACATAAGGTTGCCTTCTCAGACTCACTTCTCTGGGTATTACTATTTTCTCTAGTAGATTTGAGGATGGACAAAGAGCAGACTGTCCCCATGGAGTAGAAGAAAAACAATTTACGTCTGTATAAACCTTTATGTGCAAAATCCAATACTTCTTTTGTTCTGCTTATATATTCTGTGAAGCTAGTATTATTCTCTTTCATGTATAAGAAAATTAAGAGAGGAAGTGATGTGGCCCACGGATAGACTACTAAGTGGCATCTCCTCAATTTGAACCATGTCTTCCAACACAAATTTCCATTTACTTCTGAATTCTAAGAAATGGACCATATTTTATCCCTGAAATGCTTTACTTATTAGCATCTTAGAAATTTGAAAAAGAAATAACCTGGAACAGAATGAAGTGATCCTCACAATCATCCTTGATGACTCTGGCTCTGCCCCGTTTCTCATGATATATGTCAACTTGGCCTCTCCCACCAGGAAGGTGGTGCTGAGAGTGAATGGATGTGACTGTGAATGGATACGGGGTTTCTTTTTAAGGTGATGAAAATATTTTGAAATTAGTTAGTGGTTGTACAATCTTATGATTATTCTAAAAGCCTCTGAATTGTTTGTAAAAAAATCATATGCTTAATTTTATGGTATGTGAATAATATAGCAATAAACAAATAGTTTGAGAGTTCAATACCCCACTTTCAATAATGGGTGGAACAATTACAAAGAAGACCAACAAGCAAATAGAAGACTTGGAAAATGTTACAAACCAACTAAACCTAACAGATATCTATAGGACAGTACACCCTACAACAACAGAATATACTTGGTCTTAAAACAGGACATAATACTTTCAAATTATTTAATCGCACAGTGTGTCCTATGACCACAATGGAACAGAATTAGAAATCATTAATAGAAAGAAGTTAGAAAAATTCACAAATATGTATTTATTAAGCAGTGTACCTCTAAATGGATCAAAGAAGAAATAACAAAAGAAATTAGAAAATACTTTGAGATGAATAAAGACAAAAAAACTCAGCAAACGTAATGAGCTGCAGCTAAAGGAGTGGTTAGAGGGAAATTTATAACTATAAATGTCTGTGTTTAAAAAAAAATCCCAAATTAATAATCAAACCTTGCATTACAGGATATTGGAAAGATAAGAGCAAACCCAATTTAAAGCAAGCACAAGGAAATAGCAAAGATTAGAGTAGAAATTAATAAAATAAAGAATAGAAAAAATAGAAATGAAATTAAATGAAACAAAAGTTATTTCTTTGAAAAGAGTAACAAAATTGACAAGTTTTTAGCTAGTCTGAAATGTTTCTGCACTGTGGATCTTTTCCAAGATCCCTGAAAAAAATCAAGCCATATAGGCAATCAGATTCCTCATGGAGTAACTTTTATGAATGAAAGCTCAGAGTTTATAGCCTAGTTACAGTTGGAAAGTGGGATATTAGATATCTTTGAGCTCAGTTATTATTGGAGGGAACAGAAGAAATGATCTCTTAGGCTCTGTTATGGTCCAAAATCAGATCACATAATCTGAGAAAATGTACTCTTAGAAGAGGTTGTATAAAAATGCACAATGATTTTTAAGGGTTAATTCCAGAATAGAAGGATAATATAGCAACAGGGTAACCTTACTGAGTACACAGCTCACAAGGAAGGCAAGGGAAGACAGGTAGCAGCCAATTGCATTTGTTGATAAATTTCTAGGGATGTAGGTTGGTGAAAGCAGGTCCTGAGCTGCCATAGGTATGATCAGAAAATGACTTTAAATCAAATAGCTATAGATACAAATCCTAGCCCAAGTACTTACCGGTAGATGATTCAGGCAGATTATTTAATTTTTCCAAGACTCAGCTTTTTGGTTCTAAAAGGCAGATGGTAATTCTTGTCTTACAAGGTCATTTAGATGTTACAATGGGAGTATATAAAAAGTGCCTTTTATAGCATTTGGCACCGAGAAAGATGTTTAATAGGTGGTAGATGTTTTTGCTATCATTGTCAGTGCATTATTACAATAGTTTCAAGGACATGAAAGCTCAGTGGATACTTCAATCAGAATTTCTTTCTCAGATTTATGTTGAAGATGCATTAGAAGCACTGAAATAAACCATTCCATGGAATGTGACAGTGGAAAATGTTCCTAAATTAAAATATAATCTTCTACTATGTATACTTTAACTCATATCTGAAATTAACTTTTTAAAAGAAAAAAACAACTTGTTTTTCAAAAGCAATACCATAACAGAGACATGAATTTCTGACCGGCAAGAGCCCCATGTACATTTGTCAGGATTGATCATGACACAACCCAGAGGTTTTCCAGTGGGAAATTCCCTTGGATCATCGATTTTTCAAATTGTCCCTGCCACAAAGTAGTGGCTTGAATAGGACAATTGGATGAGTCCAACGTATCATTCTATTCAGACACGCACTTTGAGAATGAGAGTCTCATTCTAAAAATCTGTCTTTAAACCAGTTTTCCTTCATGCTGAGCAAATGGCGGTTTTCTAGTGTGGAGGTAGTCAGTTTTTGCCTTTGGGTATTGTGTCTCCTAAATTTAGGAACATATATTTAGTAGGAGTATAACACATGCCTAATCCTTGCCTTTTGTTAGATAAAAATGGAATTAGGGAATATTACTCCCAAGAACTATTATCACCCCTCCTTATAAATGGTAAAATAGAGATGTAGGTATTTTGTCAAATATCATGTAGCAGGTGTCAAGCCCAGGTGTGTTTTACTCCAAGACCCTTTTTTTCCTTCTGTACCATCTCTACAGTTTCACATCTGCATCCCGAAATAAGACTTCAAGTCAGAGTAGGTTTAGTGAAATGAGCAGTCAAAAAATCATTTATGAACAGTTGTAATGGGGAGTGATTATGCCTAGGGAGAATGAGGAAGTGTGCACAGAGGAGATATATTTCTACACTACATCCCTAAGTCTAACTCTTTCTCTTATGTTCATCATTCATTCCTTCATTTGTTTATTCATGCTATCATCTACTCAGTTATTGAGTGTCTGCTGTGTGCTGGACATTGTGCTCTGAGCTAGGCAGGGAGCCCACAATGCATAACACAGATAAGCAGATGCAATTGTGCTCAGCTTGGGATGCCCTTCTTGATCTCTATGATGGAAAAAGCTTTCTCTCTCCTCTGAAGGACCATACCAATTTTACCCAACTTTTATGGTACCCAGTGCTCTTGGCAATGGCCTGTTAAAAAGCATAGAGCCCCCTGCCACACTCTAGGACTCTGCTTCCAGAAAGTCTTCCCAGCCCACATTTTGTTTACCAAACTCTTATAGCCCTGATACCTGATCCTCCCCTAAACCCAGGCCCAAACAAGCTAAACTCAAAGGTTGTGTTCATGGCAGCTAAACAGAGTAGGTTTTGCAGTCAGGCTGCCTGGGCTTAACTTATGTCTTGCTACTTAATAGCCATGAAACCTTTGGAAAATAACTTAATTCCTTAGAATCTCAATGTCCTCATTTGTACAATAGGTATAAGAACAGTCTTTACCACATAGGGTTGGTGTCCTAATTAAATGTGTTAACATTTATGAATTTCTTAAAACTGTGTCTTCCCATAATTCCTCCTTCTCAAGGAATTTTCACTGAGTTTTTATTGTTCATTTAATCAAATCCAAACTACATTTTGTATCCAAAGTACTTCCTCCTCCATACTATACTGTTCATTTTTCCTAAACCCACCAGGCTAATTACTGTTCCCTAAAAGACATCCTGAGCTCTCCAAATCTTTGCTTAGCCTTCTTCACCAAGACTACCCTTCCCTTTGCTCTCACTGTACACCTTCCTAATCATCCAAGGTCTAACCCAGGTGCAAGTTCTTCCGTGTAGCTTCCTCTGGTGCTTCCATCAGAATCAGCCTTTCCTTCTCTGTTTGCCACCGCCACTTTCATCTGCCCTCTTCTGAAACTACTTGGGTAGATGTTTGCACATCCTACCTACTCAATGGTGAGCTTCTCAAGGTTGTCAGAGAACATGTTTACTAATATTTGTTGAATAAAATGCAATTAAATTCACTCTTTAATTATCTCAAGTTGAAAAGACATAGCCTAACTTAGTAAAAACAAACAAACAAACAAACAAACAGACAAAAAACATTTGGATTGGGGTTAATCCTTCAATGCTGTTTATATAATCTACTTTCTCTATGATTTCTAGGATAATGGAGCCTAATATGGCATAGGGTTTTCAGGTTGAGTAATTCTCTTATGTCCCTTGTGGTCTGCCTCACCATATTTTTATGTTGAGGTGGCAGATATACGAGGAAAAGGTTAGTCTGTATGCAAACAATGGTGACTGGGGCTCCCATTTAATTTGTTCATAAAGGGAAGATTGATGATTCCCCTCCTGATATAAAAAAGAAATGCTGGGAAATTAGGAGAATTTGAGGATGAACTTGAACACCAAAAAGAAACTATGGAGATTTATTTGTCTTTGCTTTGGCAATTCCACGCCCAGATAGCGGATGGGGGCGTCATGGATGACAAGAAGAGCATGTGTGTGAGGGAGGTGTGGTAGTGTCGATACTGGGCAAGCTCTGAGTCCAAGTTAGGCTTAGTCAGCTTTAGCACCAGGAAAACTAAGAAAGGCCACTCCAGTAGAAAACTGGGATCCAAGGAAAAGCTGGTTTGCATAGAAGAAATTGCCAGGTCTCTCATTAAAAGTGGAACCATCAGGAAAACACAGGCCAGCGGTGGTTAGACATGCGTATGCTTCACTTTTCTAACCAGGATTCTTCTCAGTGGTGAGGGAGCACAACTCTAAGTTTAACATTGAATTATAAGATGATAGGAATTGAGCGGGCCGGCCGAGTGGCATGGTGGTTAAGTGCTGGTCTTGGGAAGCCAGCGGCCCCGGTTCGGTCCCACATGTGAGGGCCAGTGACACTGCCCTCAAAAAAAAAAAAAAAAAGATGATAGGAATTGAGATTCAATTCTTTCCTGTGTTATCAGACTCACAGTTAAGGTCCTAAATAAGAATGAAAGGTGCTAAACATCTCTCATTTTAAGTTCACCTAGCCATCACCAGTTGGGGACAGCCATCTTTCTGTCAGGTTGACTGAAAGACATCAGAATTGACCCAATAATGACAACCTCTGCAGTAGGCCCAGCTCCTAACCAACATAGAGCTGAATCAGGAGAAAGAAATTCTGCCTTTTGAGGGATGATCTTTCCCTAGAGAAAATTGCTTCTCTTTCTACAAACCAGTGGAGGGGATGAATTTCAAGACAATCAACTCAAAATGATGTGGAGACCTGTGAGAGGGGGACACTGTCATTTCCCTCATTTCCTTGTAAGCCTGCTTTGCTAGTGACTATCTACCACTCTTGTCCAGCCTAAGCAGACAAAAAGAATTAGAAAGGAACCATGGGACTAAGTAAGAGGCTGAAGCACAGCAAAAGCATTCTCACTGTTTGTCCTGAGATGAATATGTAAATCCTAAGAGTTTAATGAAGACTGGGAAATAACTGGGTTTGAACTGTCAGTCATAACTCCATCCAAAATGTCCACTCGCTAGGTGAGGGGCCCTGGCAGGAAGAGGCCAAGAGTTGGCCTGCCTTTGAGGGGACCAAGGAGAGTATGGGGGAGGACAGACAGTAGAATGAGCCCTCTGAAAAATCTCATATGACCCCAAAACAGAGTCACCCAAAGTGCACTGATGACCCTAGAAGTAGCATGAGAAGCAGCAACAACCAAAAGACAAAGGGTTGTAACCGGTCTAATCACATAAGAGCTACCTGTCTTCGTCCTGTCCTTCCACGGCATCTGCAACATTTGAAAAACCATTGTCTGGAAGAGGGCAAAGGATGACAGGAAATCTGGAAGCTAGGCCAAGCCCTCACTCCTCCCTCCCCCATGCACCTCCCTCCAAGATATGGTTCTACCCTGTGCTAGGGAAGGAGAGGAAAAAAGAGCTTTAATCAAAATTGAGATTGTCATTTAAAATAAAATCTTGTGTACCAGAATAAGGCTCCTCTAATAACTTCAGGTGACTGGAAAGTAAAGACCAACCTGCTGTTAAAGGAGATATCGCTCATCAGGAAAGGGGAGTGACACTGCACAGCTGGGAAGCAGTGTTGGGAAAAAATAAAACCCTTTCATGTTCATAACCAATGAGCTGAGACATAGCAATAAACATCAATGTCACTTTTCCAAACTAGTACAAAGTTAACTAGAAACAGAGAAAAGTGACACTGAATGATGATTCACTTAGCTTGGATTCTCAGCAAATTTTACAGGGGAAATGTTTTGTTAAGAGGAGTTGTTTTGTGTCTACAGCCTAGAGTATTAAAATAGCAAATAAACAATGGAAAAGGGAATTTGAGCTGAGGAGATGGGCTGTGGCTGAATGCTTCATCATGTTTTCTATTAAAAAAATCACAATTTGCAGCCAACTTACCACCACAGAGAGAAACAGAAATAAATGCTTAATGTGTCAGGCTTAACTTGAGCCAACATTCAATGATTTCCCATTAATAATAATTCTACTCTGTTCTACCAGATTGGAGCAATTTGTGGCCACTCTCACTTTCTCTTTGCAGATGCTGCCGAGTCTCGGTATTCTAGTTAGAGGCTGGAATGCTTAATTTAAAATTACTGGGAATCGTATCTTCAGGGCAGCATTTATGTCAGATAGAGGCTTGTGGATGTGGGTGGTTCAAAATGGATAAGGCCAGGTTTGACTTCTAGAGAAGCAGGTTTTAGCTTTTAAAACCCACAGGGAAGACCAAGTTTTATGACCAGTAAACCCAGGTATTCTTTTCTGCTTACCTCTCCAGGTTCTGAAAAAAGCAGGTGGTGGTGGTAGGAGGACTGTTTGAAGGGAGGGGAAGGGAAGAAACAAAACCCCCCTCTAGGAAAGCTCTGGATTCCCCCAAAACAGAGGGGAGGCAGAGGAAGTCATGAAACTACAGTACAGAGAGAGGGAGCTCAAGCTTAAATATAGAGCAAATAGTGTGTGTCTGAGGTGCTCTTGTTATTAAAGCTGACTGATAGCGATAACCCACAGAGCTTGTTTCAAGAGCTCAGGGTGTGTTTGTGTAGAGTTGTGTGCGTATGCACATACACAGATGCACAGTTACACACACTGAGGTGCACCCAGCACACACGCACAGGTGCGATGCTGCCATGATAAGCAACAGGCATGTATTCTCCTTCCTTTTTGTTCCGATAAGAGATGCCTTTGTAATCAGGAAAATGGCCAGAATACTCAGTCCAGAGACCCGACTGAGACAAGAGACCTGGAGGTACACCTGCCCCTGTAACCTTGTATGTTATTCGGGAGACTTTGTTCTTAGCTCCCTTTGCTCTCTGTGCCTGCTATGATGCTAAACAATGTTGCAACGTTAAAAGCCAGTCCCAACCTTTGTTTGTAGCTGCTGACTTCCCCACATCTTCCTTGATTTTAGTGACTGAATGAGCAATTGCTATCGCATGCCTGGACTGACTGATGAGTAAGGTGGTGTGTTGCATGTCTATGGAAGCTGCGAAAACAGTGACCAGCACAGGAATCTTAAATCTGCCATCTGACATCACAGTCCTGTCCCTGAGTTGTCTTTACTGTCTGCCATATGGAGACCAGGTGCTAGATCTTTGATGATTACCAAGTAGGGGGAGAAGGTCAAGACCTTGACCTTCTTCCAAGGTTACTTTCAGTTTCATAGTCACTGGTATAAATATTATATGTCTCCTCTTGTTTAAAAGAGAGACATTTGGAATTCACTAGTACTTTCAGAAAGCCCATAAATAGAAAAGATGGACTTAAACAGAAGGAAGAAGTCCTTTTACTTAAATATAAAGAAAAGAACAACTCCGTTAAGATTTAGGTAGATGACAGAGAAGGAGGTCCGTGCTGTCCAGACACATCTAAGGGTCAAGAACGGTGGAGGGGTTTGGACCATTAAATTGTAAACGTCAGTCTGGGTTAAATTGTCAGGGACCGAATAGATGGTAACTCACTGAGCTGTGAGGCTCTAAAGAGATAGAAACGCAAAGCAGTGAGCCCAGCGCCTGGAGTACAGTAAACCTAAAAAACCATTAACAGCCTCATCACAGCACAGCGGGGCTCTGAATCCCAGATTGGCGGTCCTTCCTTAGTTCTTCCTGGGCTCTGGCTTTCTGGTAACAGCTTTATCCATGTCAGCTGTGGCTTCTGGCCTTCTCCTCCTTTACGGTACCTAATCATCTCAGGCCGATCCAGCATTCCGCTTCCCCTGGCTACTCAGTTCCGCACAGCCCTGCTTTCTTCCATATCGGTTTAGGAAAATCTAGAGTTCAAGGAAAAGAATGCTGCCAGGCTGGGAATTTCCAGGCACCCCCCAGGACTCATCTTAATGAAGTGGCAACAGAAGGTGATGTCCACGTTTGGCTGTCTTCCCTGGGCTATTTACATTTCTCAGGAAACTAGGGCAGCTAGACTGCAGGGGCAACTGACTTGACCATGAGTTCTCTTGTGCAGTAGAATTTCCTATTCATTGGGTCAGTGTAAGAAAGTCATTGGCCTCACCACCACCCTGGAGTGATATGGAATGTGTTAACATTCCAATCTGGAGCCCTGGGAGGTAATTGATGGAGAGTCTCTGAACGGGTGGGGATGTGTACATACCTTGATCTTTATTTGGCAAGCTTTGAACTACTTGCCATTCCTCCAAGATTCCTAAAGCTTTCCACTTCATTTTCCCCTGAAGGTCTCATTTTTTTTTTTTTTTCAGAGTGGTTCCATTGAATAAAGTCACCTTAGAGGCAGCTTCATTTTAATGAGGGCTGATGTTAAGCTAAAGGTTGAGGACTGGTTTGGATTTATGGTTGTTAGAGTGCAGAGTTTTCTAGGTTAAAACTGAGGAATAAACTCCAGAGGCTGGTTGCATGAAAATCGTTTCTCTCAGAAATTATTTCTGACTTATATTTCTAAAAAATCTCAATTCTCCAGTTAATTTCAGGTAACCAGAATAGTTCGGGTGGGTGGTCACATTTTCCTCTATAGTGGCCCAGTCCTCAGAGTGGCAGATTGTGCCATCGCAGTCTCATTGTTGATCCTTAGTTCTTAAATTGAAAACTCCATGAGGGCAAAGGTGACGTCTGATCTGTTCTTCATTGTTGGGTCTTCATGGGGTAGACCATTGGTAAGTCCATGCTAAACCAGTAAATGCTGATTGAATACATATGCTTTACGTATCCTGTTGAAGTATTAATTTTAGTAAGTTTATTTAAAAAGAAGTCTTTCCTGTACTTATTGGTAAAATTGAACTCTGTTGGGTTCTGCTTTATCTCCCCTGTGCTTTTATGTTTTAATAAGAAATGTTCGGTTAGTGGGTTGGTAGAATCCTACTGTGCTAACAATGTACCTTATATTTGGGAAAGTAATTTCGCCTCCAGACCTTATATTGAAAACTAACAATGGTAGAAAGTTCAAAAATTGCCCAAATTCTTTCTGGTCTATGTGTAGAACATTCTTACCTCAGCTTTCCTCTCTGCTTGAGTTTATGAAATCTCTAAATGAATTTTAAAAATGTAAAGAGAAAGTATCTTTCTTGAATGACCTGGTCTGTAGTCACAACTTTAGTTAGGGATGTTCTGGTAGATACAGAAAAGCATCAAAGGGAAATGTTAATTTTCATTTATTTTCCTTCTGCCCCTTTAAAACTGTGTGATTGACAACAAGTCGTTTCAACTCCTCTGGGCTTCATTTCTTCATCAGCAAATTGAAAGTCTCAACTGACTTTTCAACTTTGTTTTTTCCAGCTGTACTATTTTATTATTCTTGATTCTTTCAAAGCTCTTGTGACTTGCCACTTGTGTTCTTGCTTAATTCCAATCATTTATTCATTCATTCAGCAAACATGACTGAACACATATAATGTACAAGGACTATGCTAGGTTCTAGTAAATTGTGGTCAACAAACAACATGCTTCCTACCCATGAAAGTTATCATTTACTTGTTTCATCTTTTCTGAATTTCCTCTGAGAACATCTAATATTCATTAAGAGATGGAAAGAGGACTATAAATAAGAAACACAATGGACATATCTTCATGGAAAGGAGAAATACTATGCATAAGAGAGCCCCATCCCCAAAGGATGGGCTGGAGAAGCAGAAGTCGACACCAAGTTCAGATTTTACACCAGGTTTATAAATTGCTATTTTCCTTCTTTTTAAAGATTTTTTCTTAATCATTCTATTTTGTTACATTTTCTGATATATCCTTAATTCTTTTCTAAGTTTTACTTTTTAATTTGTTTAAAATTTATATCAGCCCATGAAGGTAAATCAATGTAAATTCCAATTGTTACTCACCTACAATAATTTGTTAAATCTTTCTGTTTCTCACTGATTTGCTGGACTGCCTGAATTCCATAGAATGCTTTAGTGGAGGAAATGATCTACAACTCCAATATTTATCCTTCTCCACACACATCTACACACTAGTCCTATGATAATTATTTCAACTTTATACTATTGTAAAATATATTTTAGAAAAATTTCTTTCTCATTTCCTCCAAAATATATACTTCAGATGAATTTTGCAAGTTTTTAGAAACTAGTAAGAAAAATACTATTGGTATTTTTGTTGGTCTTAGTATATTTGAACTATGGAGAATTGATACCTTTTTGACATTTAACTTTCTTTTAGGAATGTGATCTATTTTCTCATTTATTCAAGTATTCCTTTATAATTTCCAGTTGTCATTTGCATTTTTCCTTATTTAGGTCATGCTTTATTCTCATTAGGTTTATTAATTAATTTTCCCTTTTTTTATTGCAAAGATGTAGCAGAAAGCAAAAATATGCTTTAGTCAGCTTGACTGGAAACAGTTTTTTTTTAAAGATTTTTTTTTAATTGGGGAATTGGGGGAGGGGAACAGCGTTGGGGAGTCAGGGAAGGGGAACAGACAAGTTGCTGACTTCTTGTTCTTCAGTCTAGTTGCAGAGGACGTTGCTTCACTGGCCCATGTTGGTATCGTCATTGCACTCTTCCCGGATGAGGCAGATTGGTCACTGGCCTCTGGATGGTCGCTCACCGCAGGTATTGGCAGCTTACGCTGGCTGCCGGCCACTCACTGTAGCCTATGGCAGCCCACTGCAGCAGGGGCTGCAGCCTACACCGTCGCCGGGGCTCGCAGCCCAGCTCCAGGTGGAGCTGTTGTTAGCTGTAGAGGGCAGTGTCACTGGCCCTCATATGTGGGATCCGAACTGGGGTCGCTGGCATCCCAAACCAGCTCTTAACCAATGCACCACTGGGCCGGCCCCTGGAAACACAGTTTTATAAATGTTTTAATTCTCTTCTCAAGGAACAAGTTGAATATTTTGAAAACAGTTGGCAATTTATTTAGTCCTAAGTCCATTTAAGATCTTGGCAGTTCTAACTATTGAACGTATTGTTTTCTAAGTTACATATATTCTGGGCAAGAAAATAAATCGCTTGACATTTTAAGATGGATTAATACCTACCATCGTAGGAATGGGATCTATGTCAGTGTTTTCTGCCTTATACTTGAAAGTAATTGCTTTTTCTATGTCTCAGCTGATATTAATTAAAATTAATGTGAGGAGAATACATGCAGAGGTGTTTTTAAATGGCTAGCTAATAATAATGATAGTTATAGGACACTTATTACAGGGATGGGCACTTCACATACATTAACTATTTTAACTCTCACCATACCACAATGACATAAATGTTAAGATCTCATTCTACAGATCAGCACCCTGTCCAAATCATCCAGCTCAAACCTGCTCTTGTCCACCTCCAAAACCTATGTTTGTTCCCACTGTAGATACTTCTTCCATTTAAGTAGAAAACTAACTAAATAGCTGAACAGAAAAGTCTGAAGCATCTACAAGGACCTTTCAAAATATTTCTAGAATTTGGTCTCTATAAAGGAAGGAGCTCCCAGTTTTTCCTAGACAAGAGGTACAAAGACAATCAATAGCTTTCGCATCTCATTTATACTATATATTTTTCCTGTCTAAATTAAATTTATTGGGGTGATGTTGGTTAGTAAAATTATATAGGTTTGAAGTATACATCCTATCATACATCACCTGTATATTGCATTGTATGTTCACCACCCAGAGTCAGTTCTCCTTCCATCACCATATATTTGATCCCCTTTTTCCTCTTCTACCACCCCTCTCCCTCCTTACCCTCTGGTAACCGCTAAACTGTTGTCTGTGCCTGAGTTTTTGTTTCTTCATTTGTTTGTCTTGTTCCTGTGTTACTTTCAGTTTTATATTCCACACGTGAGTGAGGTCATATGGTTCTTGACTTTTTCTGGCTGACTTATTTCGCTTAGCATGATAATCTCAGGATCCATCCTGTTGTCACAAATGGCAGTATTTCATCTTTCCTTGTGGCCGAGTAGTATTCCATTGTGTATATGTACCACATCTTCTTTATCCAATCACCTATCGAAGGACATTTTGGCTGTTTCCATGTCTTGGCCACTGATTAATGCTGCAATGAATATTGGGGAACATATATCTTTACAGAGAAATATTTTTAGATTTTTTTTGGGTAGATACTCAGGAGAGAAATTACTGGGTTGTATGGTAAGTCTATTTTTAATTTTTTTTTTTTTTGAGGGCAGTGTCACTGGCCCTCACATGTGGGACCCGAACCGGGGCCGCTGGCCAGCTCCCTCTTTTAAGAAGTGCATTATTTTGAATCAGTAAATTGCTTTCTAGCTGGAATGGGTAGGCTAAGAACACCGACTTCAAATCAGATAGCAGTTTTGCTTCATGCTGTGTTTTCTTTCTCCCTGAGACTCAAGGTACAAAGCAGAAAAATATAAGATTTTTCCTTTTGACACTTTGCATTTCTCTTGTAAGAAAGACACATAATTTAAGAACCAGGACTTAAACACAAGAACATAAAGTTATGCAATGGCTCGAATTTAAAAGATGCAAATTTATAAATGGAATCAGTTGGCACAAATGAGTCAGCAATACCTTAACTTCCTGTTTGCAGCTCTTTGTTTTTAGAGCTATAACTTTCTGTAACTGGTTGTGGAGCTGAACACACTCACTTGTTCCTCTTACTGAGGCATTCAAATTTATTAATATAGAGTGATTTATAAAAGCTTTCCTAAAACACCGCAGCAGCACTGTTTTCTAAAAAGAAATGTTGATGATTGTGGCTGAGACTAATATTTGTGTCTTCAGTAGTTATTCTTCCCACCTTTCTTACTAACAGAATGCTGTAGGGGGGAGGAACAAAAATGTGGCCAGTTAAAATCTATCTCTGTGTCTGTATCTATCTATCTATCTATCTATCTATCTATCTATCTATCTATCTATCTGTCTATCTATCTATATGACTTGTATTCATCTTTTGTTATCAGTATTTATTGAATATTATAATTTTTATACAGTTTTTTCCTTTCTTAAAATGTGTATACTTTTTTTGGCACCCTCTGTAGATATAGATATAAATTTTACAGGCTCCCTTGTAGATGGGATAGCGACACAGCAGTGGTGTTTAGCCTTTGAGGTGCACCACATGGGACACCCACCAAGAAGTAAGCCAAAATTATTGGGTGGAGCGCTTCCAGGAAATCTCCTTAAGAGAAAGGCTCAGCTGGTGCAGACCCCTTTTCCTCCACTAGTCCCTTCCATCCTGCCTGGGACACACATCAGCTCTCTTAACAGGTTGGAAGGAAAAAGCAAAAAGGGTCACAGAGACTTCTGTGAGCCTCTGAACCAATATTAATCACAGCTTGCTGCCAGACTTGATTTTCATGACGAAAAAAGACAGACTACCTTACTTTTATTTGCCAAGATTTCTGTTGTTCATAGTGAGAACACAACTTCTAATTGATAAAATATATATCTTCAGATAAAAATATCTTCAGAAATCTGGAAAGAAAAGACTGATGTCTGAAGACCAGCAATAAACAAACTAGTATATGTTGGTCTTATAGTCACATTTTTTCATAGAGACACATCTTTATTTATTTATTTTTTTGAGGGCAGTGTCACTGGCCCTCATATGTGGGACCCGAACCAGGGCCACTGGCTTCCCAAGCCAGTGCTTAACCACCGCGCCACTCAGCCGGCCCAAGACACATTTTTATTACAAACATTGTCAAAAAGACGTTTTGGAAAGCGAGTCCTCAAATTTTATTTATTTTTTCTTTGGTCCTGGGTTGGTTTATGGCTGAAGAACTGAATTTGCTTCCAGGCTCTGATCCCGTCTGTTTGGATAAGCTAACACAGAGTGTGCCTGGAGGCTGTGAATGGAAGACTGAGTGGGCCCCCAGTGCCTGTGGAGAATGCCATGATGCACTGCTCATCTGGCATCTCTCCCTTTGCCCACTTCCTTGGAGGCTGCATCAAGCGGGCTTTGCCCATGCCTTGCTGCCTTGTAATCATTTATCCTCATGGCTTTGCCCTCACTGATCTGTGAGCTCATTGAGGGAAGGAACGCTGTTTTATTGATTCGTCTATTCTGAGCGCCCATCACACAGTACAGTCCATAGATAGTGCTCAGTAAATGCATGTTGGATAAATGAATGCATTCATCCCCAGATCATACTGGGTCTGTCTCTGAGGGACTGAGCCCCTTCCAGCACGAGGAAAGGACTAAAACCTCAGCTTTGCTCTGAGTACTTTCTGACGAAGCTTCTGGGTACCCACATAAACAGAGGCGTTGGTCTGATGTTCTCGCCTGGGGTGTTGGGTCTGATCCCTGATCACCATGGAGCCCCTGACCTGGGACTAGCACTTGCTGTGAGCAGCGACAGAGTACATTTTGTCATGTCCTTTCCAGATCTTTTTAAAGACAGTGCCATGACCCGAGAGACTGCTCAGAAGGCACCGTGACATGGTAGAAAGGTCATGGGGTGGGAGGAGTGGGGGAGTCACAGGGACAGCAGCTTACATCTAAAATACGTTTTTCGACTCTTACCCTTTCTGAATCTCTATTTTTCTCTCTGCAACGTGGGGTTATGTCTATCTCATAAGGCTGATGTAAGGACTGCAAGAAGTGATAAGTTGAAAGTGCATGCCTGCCACTCAATCACAGGGAATTTTAATGCTTTATTATGTCACAGGTCAGATAGTGTCATATGAAACATTGTTAGCATTTTCCAGGGGTGTTTCTAGGATGCATGATGAGGAAAGGCCACACTTTAGTCTGAAATACCTCTGAAATGTGGCTTCATTTACAGTATAGATTATAGTATAAAGCAAGGAACTTCCCATTTTGGGGGTATCTCTTCCTACTCAAACCAGTAACTGCTTCTTCCAGTGGGTGGGGGCCCGAAGCCACAGGACCCAGATCTAACATTAAAGGGATCCCCGCCTAGGACACCAAAGGAAATATGGGAAGAAACCAGGCACTATTGTTTTGACAAACCTCTTCCTTGCCAATGCCCCTTTCTCTTCCCTCCTGTGCTATTTTAAGAGACAGTGAATCAAATTATTTCAGCAAGAATAGGCTTTCATCCTGACATTTCAAAAAGATGGATGTTCATATTAATTACGGACCAGCTCTGTCTCTCTCCACTAGCAGCTCTTTTATTATTATTTTTTTTCCTGCTTCATGTATCTTGATTCACTTTAAAGACATCTCCTCCTCAAGTTTCTAGTTCTAGAAGCTTTCTGGACACTGAAAGCAAATTTCAGAAACTGTAATCACTGCTATTTAATGTGTTCTATGACTTTTTCGATCCAGATCTCATGATAGTGCATTTTGCTTCCCTGTTGTCATGTAACCTGTGACTGAAATCCACAAAGGTTAGACCAATACCAATATCTAGCTCTTTGACTATTTACCTTTGGGCAAATAAATACGCCGTCACAAATTCCTTGTAAGAAAATGTGAATACAAGAGCTCAGAGGCCTCTTGTCTCCGGGCCCCCCACCTCCTCTGCCCAGCCCTCTGGGGAGCAGCATGCAGTCCTCACCCTGCTGTCTTCTGGGGGCCGCACCAAATGCTGTGTCTCCCTGTGATAACCTCAACCAATCATTCCTCTTTCCTTCTTCACTTCTATTGATCCTACCATACTTGGCTCTCCCTCTCCATTCCGGCTCAAAGCATTATTGTGAGTCATTTCTGAGTCCACTGTTGTGGCCATTGCCAACCTTGACCATATGGGTTCCAACTGCACTTTATGTTCACCCCACTTCAATCATGCCCTCCTGGAACTTGTCACCCCTAGGAACTAGTCGATGTTTAAGATCTTATGTTTAAACCTGCTCTTCTCTAACTAGAATCTCCTGTCTTTCTTAGTGCCTCATCAATGAATTCTATGACTTTGTCAAAATCGGTGGTCTGCAGACTCTCATACGTGTTCCTCATCTCTCAGCCTCGTCCAGTGTTTGTTTCATTCTGGACCCCGCTTATGCACCAGGGTCTTTCACATAAATCACCCTTGCCAATAACCTCAGCTTTCCTGCCTATTCTGTCATGTTCACTTAAAAAATCACTCATACAAAACAATGGTCCAACTTCTTTCTCCTTAGCTTATGTTTCTGAACATTGCTGAACCCAATATCCAGCCATGTCGCTTAATGCCACATACATGCAAGGTGACCAGCACCAACCAGGATCTCAAGGATGCCCAGCCAATGTATATGCTGCTAGTTAGCTTTCCCATTGTTTTATACAGCCCTACAATTTGCTACTGTTAATGCATCATTTAAATTTCCCAGATATAATTTAGAAACCCCAAGTTTCTGCGTTTGCACCCAGCTTTATTTCTCACCTTAGTCTTCACCTACCAGTACTCCACTCTTGTGCTCTACACTCGTCATCCTGAGGTCATTTGATCCCTGTAATATGCTTCTTCTTTCTCTCTCCCCAGAACCTTTGCCTGTGTTTTTGGTCTTTCTGCTGGGAACATCTCTTCTCTATACTTCAGCCTCCCTCTATTCCCCACCTCCCAAACACCACACCTTATTCCTTCACCTGGTTAATTTCTCATTAGCTATTAAGACTCCATTTAGATGTCACTCCCTGACTTAAAACAGACTTATGTAGGGCCGGCCGAGTGGCTCAGTTGGTTAAGAGCTCGCTCAAGAGTGCGAGCTGAGCTCTGAGCAACAGCTGTTCGAGGCCAGCCCGAGCTGAGTTGCCGTTAAGCTGCCAATAGGTGGCAGGATGGCTCAGCTAAAAACAAACAAAACAAAACAAAACAAAACAAAACAGACTTATGTAACCTTCAATTAATGACTATAGCATCCTCTACTTACCCCCAGGACAGCTCTTCTCACATTCAATTGTCAATGTAAATTACTAGATAAAAATCCTTTGAGGGCAGGGATCTGCTTAATTCTTTATTCTTAGAGCCTAGCTTAGTACTTGTACATAATATGTGCTAATAAATGTTTGTTGATTGAATAACTATAAATGCAAGTGTATAAATAGACTGCTCATAGAAGGCAAATAATTTTTTGAGTGTTCATATCCTTTAAACCATTTCCATATTTATTATAACATTTGATTATCACAACAACCTTGTGTTGTATGGAGAAGTTTTAAATTTTAATGATGTCCAATTATTTAATTTTGTATTTAGGACAGAGCTTGTTGTGCACTGTCTGATAAATTCTCATCCACACTAAGTTGGGAAGATATGTCCTACATTTTCTTCCAAAAGTATTACAATATTAGCTTTTACATTTAGATTTATATTCATCTCAAATTAAGCGTTGTGCACAGTGTTAGGGAGAAGTTGGTATTTTTTTTTTCTTCATACATTTATCAAGTTGTTCCAGTAGAAGTTTTTGAAGACTTTTCTTTTCCAGTGGAATTGCCCTGGTACCTTCATCTAAAATCACTTGATCATATATGTATGCGTCTCTTTGTGGACGCTATTCTGTCTTTTTAATCTATTTGTCTACCCTTTTACCCATATCACTTTGTCTTGATACAGTAACCTTGTAATAAATTTTAAAATTGAGAGTGGGTTCTCTAAATTTGGTTTTCTTTTTAAATATTATTTTATCTATTGTAAATGGTTTTCATTTCCACAAAAATATTAGAATAGTGAATTTGTACCAAAAAAACCAGCTGAGATTCTTTTATTAGGATCTTGTTGAATCTACAGACACTAACAATATTGAATCTTCTAAACCATGAAAATAGTATATCCTTCAACTTGTTAGATTTTCTTCAGTTTCTTTTAGTAATATTTTATAGTTTTCATTAGAGGTTTTGTATGTCTTTTGCTAAATTCATTCCAAAGAATTTTTGTCTTTTTGATGTTTTTGTAATTTTTTAAAAAATTCATTCTTCATTGATGCTCAAATATAGAAATATACTTAATTTTTTATGTTTTCTTTTTATCTTTTGACCATGCTAAAAAGACATATCAGACAGAAAGATTTTTGTGTGCTTCTTGAAGTATTACTTTCTTAAGTCTTTGAATTTAACAATGAAGACATCAGTCCCTCATTTGTCCTTTGTGGGAAAATGAGTTATTATAAATTCAAACTTTTAAATAAATCTATTGCTGTTCAGATTTTATATTACTTCTTATAAGTTGTTTATTAATTAGTTTATCTAAGGCCTCAAATTTATTGGCAAAAAATTATTCATAATAATCTCTACCATCTTTTTAATGTTTGTTGTAGCTACAATGATATCCTCTTTTCTGTTATTAGTATCTTGTATTTTTTTTTAAACTTTCATTTATCCTGACCTGTCTTGAGGAGATTTATTAATTTTACAAAATTTTCACAGAAACAATTATATATTTGGCATATTTTTGTTTTGTTTTGTATTTCATTAATTATTTCTCCTTTTAATTCTTTCCTTAATTTAAGCTTAGTTTTCTCTTTTTCTAGATCCTTATGTTAAGAAGTTAAATAGTTATTTATAAATCTTTTATCTTTTCTAATATGAGTATTTAGTTTCCCGTTGAACCCTACCAGCTGCATGCCACAAATTTTGATATTTTTATTTTCATATCATTCAGTTCAAAATATTGTCTTTTTCCATTGTGACTTCTCTAATTTTTGGATTATTTATAAGTGTGTTGTTCGATTTCTAAATATTTGGAGTGTTTTATATATCTTATTTGTATTGATTTATCATTTAGTGCTATTCAGACAGTTAGTAATATTTTGATTTTTGAAATATACTGATACTTTATGGCCTAGTGTATGAACTAACATGGCTTGCACTTAAAAAGAAAATGTGTTGTGCAGTTGTTTTGTCCATTGTCCTTTAAAAGTTACAGGCCACCTCATAATACAGTACTGTTTAAATCTTCTATATTAAATAATTAATTTATAGTTTTATTTATTTGTTTTACTAATTACTTAGGTCCACGTGATATCTGGTATATTCTTCGTGGCCTTCACTGCCATGTCTCATCCTGTTTGCTCTTTGGATGTTCACCTCTGTCCCTGCTGATGTGATTTGTCAGACCTGGGTTTTGGCCTTTTCCGCAATATGCTGCTGAAGCCTATTTCCCATTGTGCTTCCTTATATGGTCAACACCTTTTTCACTCTCCCAATCCCAGTGCCACACATACGTCACTCAGTCTATTGGCTCTTTTGACATTACTGGGGCTGCCACTGTGTTGTGTAAGAACCTCTGCATTTTTTTGAGTCCATGTTTAGGTGAAAGGTCCTATTTTAGAGCTGCCATTTCTCTCTTATGTGTTAATAAATCTTTTCTACTCTCAATACACCAAGGATTTTTGGATTATGCTCACAACCAACTGTTTTTCCTGAAATAAGCTTGAAGTAAAAATATCGTTGAAGTAAAAATTAAAACACTAACTCTTTTATTCTGAGCTAAGTTCTTTCTTTCCTCTGGAGAACTTATGCTCAATTAACAGAGATCAGTGAACAACTTGAATGCTCATAATTAGAAATATTTAAGATAATACATTTAAATATTATCCCTATACACTATACAAGAAAATCATGATGCAATTACGAAGGAAACAGAATTGTGTCATGTATTTTATCAATTGGTATAGTAAAGGTAAAAAAGAGAATCCAATGACCTTGAAGCCTGAAATACTACTCTTTAAGTGGCAAGTGTTTAGAGATAAGCTTATAGTTCCTTCTCTAGGAATCAATCACTACTTAACTGTGCAATATGTGATGTTAAAAAATTATCATATTTTAATTTGTTTTACCCAGTTTTCAATTTTATTATTCTCCTATAAATAATGCTTCGATATCTTAATCACAGTTCCAATGTTATAAATGTGTGAAAATAATATTACAGCAGACAATAGCCAATAAGTAGAACTAGTGTTGGAGGAATAGTGGGGGGCATTTCTTTCCTCATTTTATGCAGTGAGGGATTGGGCACAATCTAAAAGCTAATGGTCTTATGGATGAAGAAATGTTGGTTTAAGTATGTTATTTTTAACTATGAAATAATAACTGGAAGCCTTAAATTAATAATATAAATTAGAAGATTGGGTGGAGGAGAAACAAGATTAAGTAATTAATTTTCATCTTTTACATAGGAAGCCAGTATTTAAACAAAGTTTATGGCTTCAGAAGTAGAGTTGCATGTATATACTTTGGAATTGTGTGGAGAATTACCAAATTTATTGTAATACCCAAACAGTTATAAGGGAAATTAAGTTGGGAGTGGGACTGTGAGCACAAGGAATTGGATGAAATATTTTAAATAATCTTTTATCCTTCTATATGGATTTATTTATTATTTACCATGTGAATATATTTATTTTATTATATTAAAATTCGAAAAAAAATTGGACATATTCTATATCATTCCTGATCTCATATTTGCCATTTTTTTCCATTTTCATCATCATAATACTTTATAGATAAATTTTCTTAAAAATAACTTTGAACATCTGCAAGTTAATATCTGAAAAAACAATCCCTACCAGATGTTTCCATCTGGCCCTGGGCCCAGAGATATTAAATTATAATGGAGAAGGTCTTGAGCAAATGTACTTGTCAGTCTGCCTGTGCTCTCGATCTTAAATTGTACTGAAACAGATGATAGGGTGGCATTAAATAAAACTGCTGTGGGGCCTCCGCAATTTAACCAAACATCTGGTTGATTCTATTTTCTTTTGTTCTCTTCTTCCAAAGCTGAGTTTGTCCTTGTACCATGTTATATAACCCAAGATTCAGACTGGTCTTGCAGAGAATTTTAAAACTCTTTATCTTCATATATATTTGAAGGTGAACTAAACCTTGGGCACTTATGATCGCACACACATTTTCCTTGTTCCTCTCTACTTGCACCTATTTTTTAATATTTCTCCTCTACTTGGCATGATCAAAAAAAAGTAGCAATTAGTTGCTGAAAATATACTCAAATGCCATCAAAGAAGACAAATAAGAATCAAATAGTATTATTTTCAGCATTGTTTTTGAGCCAGATTTAATTATAAATTCTCTTAATCTACTCTGTAACATTTTGTGTAGTCAGTTTTATAGTGATTCATTAAGACAAGACATCTGTAGTCAGGTAGTTCTGGGTTCCATATAAACTCCTTAATGCCTCTAGAGATGGCTGAGTTCCTATGAGGTCAGGCTCCAAGACAGATTTTAATAGGAGAAAATTCACTCTATTGTTATTGTTCAAAGTTGGTAGAAGGGAATAGCAGGAAGAATTTGACACTGGCTTTTTGTATTTCTCTCCTTATTCTACTCTCTCCCAAGAGATTATAAATTCTTTAATAGCAGAAATGGATTTTGACTCTACCTTGTAATTCTTTAATTGCTTTGGACACATTACAATTTTTGGAAACATTTTAAGGTGAATTCATTTGTTACAACTGAAGTCCACATTGACTTCCAGGTTGGTTTGATTAGTAAGTATATACAAATATATCATGGTTTCATTGTCTTAAGAAAATAGTGGACTTCTAGCTTGCACTTGGGTATAGAATGTTGGAAACTTTATTCCCCCACCATAACAACAAGGGAAAGCCAGGTCATATTTTAAAAATCATAATTGTTATCAAATTTAAAGAAGTGAGGTTGCAGAGCAAGCAACTAACCTGAAATCTAAGGAAAAGCAGGCCTATCCAAGGAGAGATAGAACAAAAGAAATGACTAACTGTGCAAAGGAGGGGAGGAAAATAGGTCCTCCATTTCCATGGGAAATAAAAATTCAGCTAACATGTATAATGAATAGTTAAAGGCCAAGTGTGGGGTAGTGTAAGGCTCCTGAGCCTCAGACACAAAGGTAGTTTATAACCATTCTTAGGTTCTTCTCCATGGTTTTCCACCAGGAAATCATGGAAAATATTGATGGCAGGGCAGAAGACTATAGAAAGCACACCTTGTAGGATAGGCCTAGAAGATATGAACACTCTTTACTAATGGCCAAGCAGAACAAGAGGTGTTCATATGTTCAAACATAAATGCTATTTACCTCAGTGTCTACTGTCCTATACATTAGATCTGGTTTTTCAACAAAATATATCTGTCATACATACAAAAAAATTAGGGAAAACATACAAACAAACACACCGTTAAGAGGTAAAGTAGTTAACAGATCCAGTTAGGAACCAGATATTAGAACTATAAAACATGGAATTAAAAATTACTATAATTAACATGTAACAGAATTTCATGGAAAACGTAGAAAACATTCATGGGCACCTTGGGAGATGCAACAGAGGTAAAACTATAAAAAAGAATCACATTTGAAGCTAGAATTAAAATACAGTAATGGAAATGAAGCGTGACATTGACTAATTCGTTTGTAGACTCAACAAACTTAAGGAAAATAAAAATCAATGAATAGGTCTATAAAATTACCCAAACAATAAACACAGTGAGACACAATAATGGAAAAACAAAAACAGGATAAAGTATCCAAGTACTATGAGGTAACATCAAAAGAATTAATATATATTTGAATCCCAGAAAGAAAAAAGAGACATAATGAAGTGGATGAATTATTTAAAGAAGTAATGACTGATAATTTTCCCCGAAAAACAAGACAAAAACTCCCACAGATTCAGGGAAATCAGAGAACACCTAATGCAATAAAATCAAAACACAAATACACACTCTAACACACACACACACACACACACACACACACCATGTTCAACTGCAGAAAACATCTTTAAGGCAGCTTAGTGGAAAAGGCACATTATACACAGGAGAACAAAGATAGAAATGTGAAAGTCTTCTCATCGGAAATTGTGCAAGCCAGAAAACAATGGAGTGATATCTTCAATATACTGAGGGAAGAAAAAGGCCAACACAGAATTTTATATCCATTAAAAATATCTTTCAGCAATGAGGAAGAAATAAAGACTTTCAAAAAAATGATATAATTCTTGATCAATGGACCAATATTAGAAAAAAATGCTAAAAGAACTTTTTTAAGCAGAAGAATATGGTAATATGCAGAAACCTGAATCTACAAAAATAAGCATAGGTTTCCAGCAAATAATTTAAATGTAAAAATTAATTCAAAATAGACCATAGATTCAGATGTAAATCCTAAAACTATAAAGCCACTAGAAGAAATCGTAACAGAACATCTTTGTGGCCTTGGGTTAAGCAAATATTTCTAAGGTACTACACCAAAAACCTGATAAATTAAAAAAATATATATTGAACTTCTTCAAAATTAAACACTTCTGTTTTTGAACTTTTTTTTTTTTTAAGAAAATGAAAAGTGAAAAACTGCAAGAAAACATTTGTAAAACGCATATCTGACAATGGACTTGTATCCAGATGTAGTTGACTAAATTCTCAAATGGTTCCCTCAGTTTTCACTCCTTGGCAATAAGCCCTTGGTGATAATCTCCTCCCCTTGAGGATGGGCAGAGCCTTTAAATATGATGGGATAGCCATTCCCTTGATTAGATGGCATCATATGGAAATGTGATGTGGCAGTCACTTTGGTGCTAAGAATCCATCATAGAGATTGGAGAGAGATGCTGAAATAAGCAGCCATGTTGTTAGGGAGCTACTTGGCTAGGACCTGACAGTGGCCTCTAGGAGCTGAAAGCAACAATTGGCCAAGAGCCAGCAAGAAAATGGTGACCCCAGACCTACCCACAGCCACAAGGAACTAAATTCTGCCAACAACCTGAATAAGCTTGGAAGTGGATCCTGATTTCCAGTTGAGACCAGATGAGCATGCAGCCCACGGACACTTTGAATTAACCTTGTAAGACCTTGAGCAGAGAACCCAGTTATGCCATGGCCTGACTTTTGATGCACAGAAACCATGTGATAATAAATGGGCACTGTTTTGAGTGACAAGTTAGTAGTAATACATGCAGCATTAGAAAACTAACATACCAGATAATATATACTCAAAACCCAGTAATAAGAAAATAAATAATCATATTAAAAATTGATGAAAGATTTGAATAGGCATTTCACTAGGTCAAAATCACTTATCATTACTAACAAATTAAAAACTACAATGAAATACCACCAAATGCATATCAGACAAACATGAAAAATTCCAAGTGCTGATGAAGACTCAGACCAATTGCAACTCTCATACATTAATTGTGAAAATGCAAAAATGATGTAGTCACTTTCGAGAACAATTTCTGCAATTTCTAATAAATTAATTATGCACTTATCACAAGACCCAGAAATTTTACTCAAGGGAAATGAAAACTTAAGTTCACATAAAAATTTGTACTCTGTGGTTTATAGTGGCTTTTTCCATAATTACCAAAGACTGGGAAACAGCCCAAATGTTCTTTAACTTGTCTGTTCGTTTTCCATTGCTGCTGCAATAAATTGCTTCAGCCTTAGTGGTTTAAAAAAGCACAGGTTTATTATCTTATATTTCTGGTGGACGGAAGTCTGTCTGTTTCACCAGGCTAAGATCGAAGTGTCAGCAGGGATGCATTCCCTTCTGGAGGCTCTAGGGAAAAATCCATTTCCTTACTTCTCCAGCTGTTGTCAAAACCCAGTTCCACATGGTGTAAAACCTAGAGCTCATTTCCTTGCTGGTGGGTGCCTGGATGCCACATTTAGCTCCTAGAGGCTCCTTCCTGATTGTTGCATGTAGACCCTTCCATCCCAGAACCAGCAATGGGGCAGCAGGTCCTCTGACACCGCCATCTCTCCATGGGATTAGATTTAGCCCAGAGTTAACTTCCGATCTCCAGTTCTGCAACATGATTGCATTAGCAAAGTCCTTTTTACCATGGAAGGTGACATATTCCTGGTTTCCAGGGATTAGGGCATACCACTGTTAGAGAGTCATTAGTCTGTCTACCATAATTGGTGAATGAATGCATTGTAATAAATCCATACAATGGAACACTACTCAGCAATAAGAAATGAACTAGTGATACACATGACAACATGAATAAATCTTAAAACATTCTGCTAAGTTAAGAAAGCCAGATTGAAGAGGTTGCATATTGCCTTATTCCATTTATTTGACATTCTGGGGGAGGCAAAACCCCAGATACAGAAAACAGACCAGTAGTTGCTCAGAGCTGTGATCTGAGGGGAGGACTTAATTACAATGGGCAGAGAAATTCCTTAGGGTGATGGAACTGTACTCAATTTTGATTACAGTGATGGTTACACAACTGTGCGCATTGGTCAAATTTGCAGAACAGTACATTAAAAAGGGTACATTTTAATATGTACACATTATCTTTAATAAAAATGTCTATTTTTAACTGAGAACTTACAGTATATAAAATTTACCTAAAAAAATTGAGGCAAAAAAATCTAACTTTACCAATACCTGTAATTAAAAAGAATGTGCTTTAAAAATCATGAATTGAGAAAAGTGCATCAGACATTGAAGATTTTGTGGATGATTACATAAGACATTTGCACATGTAAAATTCCCACCAAATAAATGAATGGGACATTTATATCTGGGGCAGACATAGAATAACAAGTAGAGCAATGCAGCTCCTTTTTGAGGCCATTGTAACAGTGATTAAAAAAATAAAAATGTAAAAGCTAAAGATAGCATAAGACAAATACCTACCGCTCTGTTATATATATTCATACAGAGAGTCCCAAAAAATGTATACATATTTTAAGAAAGGAAAAAACTGTATTAAAATTGTAGCACTCAATATATACCAACAACAAAAGATGAATACAAGTCACGTGTATACATTTATTAACACCTCCAGTATATAATAAATATGCTATATCATAAATAAACTATTAATGAATTTGGAAAAAAGGAAAACTATTTGGAATAGAATATCTTCTCTATTTAAATGTAATGCCTTCTTAAACTCAAAACAAACTAACAAACAAACAAAACCGGAAGACGACAGGGCTCCTTTATAACCAGATAAGCAACAGGGCAAATAAAAACATGAACTGAGCAATGGTGCCATGGGTGCTAGCAGCCATGTTCAAAGCTGAGGATAAACATATGTGTCAGATACAGGTCGTAACAAGTAAGCTCAGAGTCTCAATTTGGGGGTTTATTACTCATTAACCAAATATATAAATGCTTTGTGATAAGTGCTGAAACAGAGCGTAAATTCAGCTTTTCTGTGGCTTCGGGGTGGAGATAACCCGCACCTAGTGACTATTTTAATGTATGGTGGAAAGGTGAGGGAATTCACATCACAATAGGCTTCATAATATTTGAGAGCCTTCTGTATGTGTTTTTATACTAGGCTCAGTGAGATATACAGTCGTTTTATGGACCTGGCCTCTGGAGTCCTAAGCACAGCTCTGGGTACTGGAAATATGTTGCTGAAGATTGACAAGCTCCCTACCTTCTTGGGAAGAGAGACAGGGGAGCATTGGTTCCAGGGTCCCCCACAGATACCAAAATCTGCGATGCTCAAGACCCTCCATATGATTGGTTGATTGATTAAATAATTAATCCAACTAGTATTATTGAAAAGTGACTTTTATGTATTATGCACCATTCTAGTCTTTGTGGATACCAGTTTATAAAATAGATGAAGTCTATATTCTCTTGGAGTTTACATTTTATTTTATTTATTTATTTTTTTTCCATATGTGGGAACCGAACCGGGGCCGCTGGCTTCCCAGGCCAGCGCTTAACCACCATGCCACTCAGCCGGCTCTGGAGTTTACATTTTAATGAGAAGGTATAAAAACAAACATACTGACTGGTACTTAATTTAGAGTCGGTGATCAGAGAAGTTCTCCTCAGAAAAAGTATATTTGCTATGAAACCTGATTGTTGAGAAGGGGCCATTCATCCATATATTCAAGGCAGTCCAGGTAGAAAGGGCACTTAGGCAAAGAATGTGTGAGAAGAAAGTGTTTGTGTCTTAGGGGACTGAGAGAAAGGCATTACTACTGCGGCACAGTAAACAAGAGTTACCAATGAGTAAGAAGTGTGAATGTCTGGTAGGCTTGCCCCTCATCGGGATTTTCATCTCAATAATGGTAAGCTACTGATGACTTGTAATCTGGGAAAGGAATTAGTATGTAATAGATCTTCAAATGGTCACTTTGTTCTGTGGGTAATGGGCTGAAGTCAGGAAAAGTAGTAGAAAGCAAATGACTTCGGTTTTTATGGTACTGGGTGCTACTCATTATGTATACTTTGATTACAGTCCTGGAACTGGGTGAGGATGCAGACATTGGTGGATATCAGCTATGTTCATTTGTTTGTTTTGATTATAGCAGACATGTTTTCATGATGCGTTCAATGTTGGTGGAGAGAAAAGTGACAAGGGCCAGGGGTGACTTCTAGGCTTTGGTTTTACTAACTTGGGGGTGGGGCAGGGGCTGGTATCATTGACTGGGATAAAAAATACCAGAGGAAAATGAAGTTAAGGACTGGAATAAGGGAGCAAAGATTTTCAGCTTTAGACAAGTGAGATAGAGATGTCCATGAGACATTAACCTGCAGATTTCAAGTAAACAATTGAATCTTTGAATTTGAGTATGGAAGAGATGTATGAGCAGAAGTTAACAGATTCACAATTATCTTAACTATCAGAAGTCTAAGAGTAGAAAAGCAGGCAATGGTGTAGGAAGGGAACCAGGATAGTGTGGTACTATAAAAACTCCAAGAGAAGGGGATTTCAGGAGAGAGGAGGGCCAACCATGCCAAGTGCTGGGTAGGAGTTTGTTTGAGATGGCAGCATTGAGGTCACCGCTAACAAATTCTGCTGACTTCAGGGGAGGGGAAGAATTAGATTAAAGTGGGTCAAAGACTGAACAGGAGGTAAGAAAGAGGAGACAATGTGTGTGAGCAACTCACCTGATAAAAATGCTTAGAGAGAAAGAGAGAGACAGGACACCTTTTGAGAGGAATGAGTGGCCAAGGAAGACTTGTTTTCAATGGAAAATGCTGCAACACACTTGCATTTTGATGGGAATGATCTAGGAGAACAGCAGAAATTAAGGTTACAGGACAGAAAGGAGATATAAAATGAAAAAAAAAATCCTTGAGTGGGTGGGAAGAAATGAGGATGGAGTAAGACACAGCAGATGGACTGTACTGAGGCAGGAGGAGAGTTTATGCTTCATTGTAACCGGAGAAAAGGATGAGAAGGATACAGATGCAGGCATGATTGTAGAATTTGTGGTAGAAAGATGATGGCATTCATATTACCTAAAACTTCGCAATATACATTATTTCTTTACATGCAAACATCTCACCTTCAGCCCCTCCACAGCTGTGTCAGGAAGGCGAGTAGTTATGGTGTTTAAATCACAAATGAAGAAACTGAGGTCTGATATACCAAATGACCTTCTCAAGGTCATAAACTAGTAAGTGATGAGTCAGCGTTTGAACTCAATTTAAGCCTCTTCTCTCAACACCAGGAAAATGCATCAAATTCTAGACATGTCATCTATGCATTCTTAGTCCCAGGATCAAACAAAATGATTCCTGGATTTATTCCCATGTCTCTGCTCTGTACTCTTTTTCTGTCTTCTACTTACTGGAGTGTGGAAATAATGGAGTAAGGTTGCTTTGGGTATAGCTGGAATTAGACACTGAGCTAGACACACAAGAGGTATGAAAGATGGATGTTTTGTTTTTAAATAGCAGTCAGACCCATGAATGGCTTGTAGCCTTGGCTCAATTGACTGGATAGGTTTTGGCTTGTGCAAAGGAAACCAGTCAAGACCATGTGAAGAAAGGAGGAAGACTAGATTTGATTGGAGGCTGATCAATTTAGTCATGGATATATTGAATATGGAATATCCAATTGACTGTTGAATGAATGGAGCTTAATCTCAACAAATTAAGCTTAATCTTGACACCTGGGTTGGAGAGACAGTCTGAGGAGTCATCACCAGATGGATAGCATTTGCTGTAAATTAGATGGTGGTAATAACTTGCCTTTGAAAAAAATTTTTTGAATTTCCCTGAGACTTATGAATGCTTTTCAACTTCACCTATTGGAATAAAGATGTTTCTTGTGCCAGGAGATCCTGTTGACATGGTAATCTTAAGGGAATTTTCTTTTTGCTGAGCAAGGTTAGTTATAGAGAATTTCAGGGTTTACATTTGTCATATCTAAATGGCATCTCTTTCATGCACATAAATGGTCTTACTGACAGGAAGCCATGCAAATGTTCCCCTTTTGCAATTTACTGAAATTGCTAGTTATTTTTAGAGGGAGTCAGGCATTTGTGAACCCCGCGCTGAAAACAAGCCTTTGATAAACTGACAGTTTAAAATTCAACCTAAATTGCACTACTTTCAATGCCAGTAATTCCAGCAGACTTTTACTTTGTGTTTTATAATTTATCAAAACATTTAAAAAACTATATTCTCAAGAATTCTGAGTGTTACCAAGGCAACCATCATTCCAGTTTTATAGATAGGTAAACTGAGGCACTGGAGGGTGAAGTGACTTGCTCAAGGCCCTGGAGAAACCAACAAAGAGCCCAGCTCTTTGTTTTACACCATTTTCAGTCCCCTTAATAATGGCTAGAGTGCTCTTATTATGTATTCAGTGAGTAAATCAAGACATGACTATAGTTTAATTTTAGTAATTTATGGCTTTTCATAATGGTGGATTCCTGCATTCTTGTAGATATTAGATAAACTCTGAAAGTTTAGGTGATAAGCAATTTCTTGTAGCATTTTGGGCTAATAAGGTGATGGGAAATGAGGATGAAGAGGGAGGGTAATAAAGGTGGAGTATTAGCTATTTCTTATTGATAATACAGTCTGGAGCTAATGACACTAAATTTTGTTTTTCTAGTGGCTGTTCAATGATGCTATAAATTCCCAATACCTGTTGGCTAAAACAAATTAATTCCTATACTTGCTTGAAATTCCCTTTGAAAAACTGACAGTCAAAGGCCATCAGGCATGACTGTAGCTATTGATTACCAATGCTGTTTTAATAAAGTAGCCACAGTTATTTCAGATCGACACTATATTGTTGGTCCTTTAAAGACATATTAGAATGAGTCCTGTAGAATTAACAGCTTATCAGAAAAGCACATGCACCAAAAGTAACCACAAGCTTCTCTCCTAAAGATATAACAATGAAAGCCCCCAAAAGGGCAACTCAGAGCCAGGGAAAGTTTTGGTGGTCTTTTTTATGTCAGATAGTTGGAGGCTCTTCCACATGTTTGAATGCTGTAGAGAGCTAAATCTCTTTATCAAGCCCCATATGTTTGGTACCTTTAGGCTGCTAGAGCTGATCAGGGGTAGAGGGGAGGAATTCACGAGTCTGGACTGGGTATGACACATCTATATCGTGGTCCTATATTCTCCACATAGTATGTCTTGCTTCATCCTCATAACTGCCTTAGGACACAGGTACAAAATGCCCATTACAAAAGCTAGGGCAGTTTAAATATTATAACATGTTCAAGATCATACAGTTACTAATGATGGGAGTTGGAGTTTAGCCTCAGGCTTTCTGTCTGCAGAGCCCATGTTTATTTGTTTCCCTGGGAGTATTATTTTCCAGAGTTGGTCCTTGATGTGTTTGTTTCTTCTCCGTATCCCCATTGACCCTTCCCAGGCTTTTTTCAAGAAAGAGAACTCTTCCCGTAGGTAGCGAAGGCTTCTCACTGGCCCTGGTCCTCCTTTCCAAAGACGCTTCTCAACAGATTTTTTTAACTCCCAAGGTGCTTCAGCTGTACCTTGCATCTTTCCTCCTAACCCATACTGGACCTGGCTTTGTGAGCCCTTTGAAAACTCCACACAAACTCTCCCTGGCGAATGGATCAGGGAGCCAGCCTTTTCCTACAACAGGAGGCTTCTTATGTGGACAGCCTGGTCTGGTGTGTCCATCCAACTAATCAACTCTGAGATCCTGAACTTATTCCGCTTGCTCTTTCCTCAGAGCATAGCTCTATGAACTGTGCATGCCCTTTATGGAACTTTTACATATCTCCTATGGAGATTTTCTTCCTGTGGGGATTTATTGACCAGGATACCTACTCACATCACTTACATCTTTGCAGTTTTCTTGCTGTCATTCTATGGTTGTACTTGGATGATTTGTCTTTCTCGAGACTAATATCCTTCTATTCACCATTATCTTCGGGTTAATGTCTAAACTCCTAGCATGCCGTTCAATGTTCTTAGCAAACTGAACTCATTGTTTCCTCAGCTTGGTCTTTTTACTCCCACTCTCTCTTCTACTCTTTGCTTTAGATTTGTCTACATCAAATCTCTACTTCAAAACTACTCACTCATGCCTTTTCTTTCTTTCTTTCTAGCCCTAGAGAAACATTTTTCTCCATGTTTAGGATTTCCTAGACCATTCTCCATTTGCAAAACTCCCACTCACCTTTAAAGCACTAATTCAAAGGTCATGCTCTCTGCAAAGCCCTTCTAACTCCTCAATATAGGTGCAGTGACATTTTCTCTTGGACTGTCTAGCATCTAATGTGGGCCTCTGTGGTTGGAATCATGCATTCCCTTATACTTGGTCTGCATTTTTGTCTAGACTGTGAACTCCTAGAGGGCAGGTATTTTAACTTCTTTCTCTAATCCTTTCTGCCTATGAAATAACCTCATCACTCCTTACTAGCTAAATTTGCAGTTTTAGACTGGGTTTAACACACTTCAACCTTTTATTGCTTATATACAATTGTCTTATTTTTAATAATGCTTTAAAAATTGATAACGTGTATCAAGCACTTACTAAAGGACAAGCACTTTTTCAAACTTTTTGACATGCAACTTTAATCTAATTTTTAAACAACCTTAGGAAATAGAAAAGGTTATTATCCTCATAGTATAGATAAGGCATTTGCAGATCACAGAATTTGAGTACCTTGCCCAAAGTCACATAGATGGTAAAAAGCAAGGTGACATACTGTTTCCTGGGGTTCAGATGAATGACCTTGAGCAGAGGAAGTGTTACCTGACGCAGTTGTCTGAATTGTCCACACATAAACTTTCCCATCTTCTAAATATTAGAGATTTAGAGAGCAAAGGATCAAGCATGATTTTATGGATTTGAATGGAGTCAACTCATCTTTTCCCTTCTAGATTGTGGCTTCCCACTTTTGTAGTCTGTGTACACAAATTGTAGGTTTACTAGTATCAGTTTCTCGGTCATCTCTATTTGCATTACTTCTCTTTGAAGAGTAGACAAAATAAACAGAAAAACTTTCCTCTGGAAAGTTGGTTTTCCTCTTCTAAGATGAATACTGTGTGTTTTGTTTACCACCACTACCCAGACATTTCCAATTTCTTGTTTTGATTCTTTCTCCCTAGTTTATAATGCCATCCAATTTAGAACAACAAATTTAATTAATATGATTTATCTTCCTTAAAATTAATGAAAATGAGAAGACCAAAGGCAGTATTGAGCTCTCTGGCAGCTCATTCTAAGTTAAAATATTGATCAAATCAATCTTTGTGCTCTTTTATTGTTCATAACTGTTTCTTTTGGAGACAAAATAGAATTCTGATTTTTTTTTTTTGGCTCATTCGAGAGATAATATACTTGGTGTTAGAGTAAGGAGATCAGTCTAACAAGAGTCCAGGGTCAGGTTCAGATAAGATTGAACTCCACTCTCAGCAAAGAACATAATCTAGAACTGAGGTTAAATGACTAGGTCAGAATCCGGATTTACAGTTCAAGATAAAAGTGACGAAAAAAGGCATTGGGAAGCATGTATTCCTCATATTATGGAATAGTGAACTTGGAAAATAATAGCAAACTTAGTGGGAATCTATAAAAATATTCAGTTGTTCATCCTTGTGGTGTATATTTGGAAATCTGATCAAATCTACTCTAAAAATATTTTCTAGGTAACCTTTTTGGGTCCATTTAATTATTTATGAAATCTCAAACATATGGTTATTATGAAAATTATCCATCAAATTATGTTAAAAGAATTGGATTTAGTGAAAAAAATCCTCCACGAATTATCAAACTTTATAATGCACCAAAAACAAATTTCAAATCTGTAAGTGTTTAAGAAAAGTGAAATTATAAGCTGCAAAATGTACACATGAATAATTAATGGGTCTTGCACAGAACATAAACTTAATAAAGATATAAACAATAAGAAATCAGGAAGGCAAAGGCTAATATATTTGATTACATTAAAATTTAATACTTGAATACTTTATATTTGTGTCACATATGAAATGTTTTGATATCTTTTTTGTGAAGCATTCTTATAAGCCAATAAGAAAAGCACTAAAACTGGAAAAAGAGAATGTGAAGAAAAGTTACAGGAGAAATACCAGATGACAGTAAGTACAAATAAAAAGACCTATAATGTTAATAGTTATTACAGATGCAAATTTAAATGCCATTACAGTATTTTTACTTATTAAATAGAAGAAACAAAACAGAGCTCAATGACTTAAAAAGTGTAATAAGAGGGATATAATATATAATTGTTGCTGTAAATTATGTAACCTTTTAATGAAAGTATGTAGCTATATGGATTAAGCCTTAAAATATTCATATTGTTTTGCCTATAACCTTCATCTTAAATGCTATACTCCAGAGTATTAATCAGAGATCCATAAAAAGGAATATACTAAACAGTATAAACATTATTCATTAAGAGTTCAATCCTATGACGGAATATTATGCAGCCATTACAAATATGCTTTCAAATAACATTTACTATCTTAATTATTGATATCTTAATAATTAAAAAAAATAAAAGTAAAGGAAGAATGTAGAAAGAAGAAAAGTAAATTAGGTTGTAAAGTAGAAATAATATATTTACAGTGCAAACCTGGGAGATTTTAGAGAGACTGCATGGAAATATAGCAGCTATCAGACTCCATTTCTGTTACACAGGAAGGAATTATGAAGTGGATGAGGGGTTTAATGAGCTCAGCTCAGCTGCATAAGCTATGGCTTTAGTAGTGGAAATATGTGTATAGATACAGGCTTTGAGGTCTGTCCATCTGTTAGTTAAATGTAGTGATAACTTTGAAATCAGTGCTCTTTTGTTTTGCTTTGTTTTCTTTTTTGTGTGTATCTCAAACACTCAAGTTTTCTATGTGTCACACCCAAGGCTATATAACCAAGTGCAAATGTACTGAAGACATGAGTAGAGCAAAAAAAATTAGAAGCAGGCCAAGGATATAATGTCAAGATAGCATGGACAAGATGCCAAAGAAGCCAAAGCAGACACAGGGGCTTAACCCAGGGCATAATGTGCTGTCCAAGTGGGAGCTCCAAGTCTCAGTAGGAAACATGGGGAAATTAGTCTGGTATCAGCCCTTAGATCAAAGGCTGCTGAAGGTGGAGTAACACACAGGGTCTAGGCTAACCAGTAGTGAGAGAGCCTTGTGGGTAATCATTATCATGGTTGCCCGATTTATTGTAGGTATTTATGTATGTATGTATGTTTGTATGTATGTATGTATGTATTTATTTTTATAATTAAAAAGTTTATTGGGGTGACAATTATTAGCAAAGTTACATAGGTTTCAGGTGTACAATTCTGTAATACATCATCTATATATCACATTGCATGCTCACCACCCAGATCAGTTCTCCTTCCATCACCATATATTTGATCCCCTTGACCCTCCTCTACCTACCCCTCCCCCCTTTACCCTCTGGGAACCACTAAACTGTTGCCTGTGTCTATGCGCTTTTGTTTCTTCACTTATTTTTAAATGTCAGTGTCTGCACCTGGCACACAGTAGAAATGCAGATAATTGGAAGAAACTGCTAAACTGAGCAATCAGGAAATGAACAGATTTGTTTATGTTGTCATTTAAATGATCAGTCTAATGCTTTGTTAAGTGTTTTTATTAGGGCTTCTTAACAAACTTAAAGAATTTACCCTGTGGCTAAGGCAATGCTCAAAGGAAATTGACATACTTAAATGAATTTATCCAGTTAACAGAACAAATAAAAACTTTCAAATAGAGATGGGAAAGGGAAACAAACAAAATAAGAAATGAACAAAAAACAAGACAAAACTTAAAGTGTAAGGAGGAAATAAATAAAAGAAAAGATAAAGTAAAAGAAAAATTGACTTTCATAATATAATCAAAAGCCAATTCTTTGATAAGACCAATTTACATAACTCATACTGATTCAGATACTCATTCAGTATTTATTGAGAATCTATAATATTAGCAGTGGAATTGCATGAGATAGCTAAAGCTACAAAAACACGCAGTCTAGAATAAGCTCTGTGGTAGGCAAGAATGGCCAGGATAATGATTTATAGTCATCTGAATACTAAAGGTAATTTTATTTTATTATTTGTGATTTCTAGAAACAGTCATAAAACTAGATCACAGAAAAATTAATGTTCAGTGTCATAACTAACAGTTTAAAATTCTATGACAACAAAGGAAGTAGCTATTCTTTTTTGGCAGAAGAATCTCACTACTGTTAATTAAGAAGAAGTCTCTACAAGGGGAAACTTTGGATCACAGGGCAGTATTTTAACATGTTAATGTGTAGATAATATAAGGAGCAGGTTTTCCATTGAGGATCTCCCTGCCACGGAAGCTATTTACCATGTAATTTAGGCAAATAAATTTACATTCTGAGTGTTGGTTTCCTCATCAGAAATTTAAAAAAACAATTATGATTATAAATGTCTAAGTAAATGCTAATGATTGCGCTGTCCTTTATAAATGTTGATCTGTTGTGGGGTTTTGCAAATTTTTATTATGACAGCTTCAAACCTAAAAAAAGCTGAAAATTTACTATGAATGGTCATACTCACTGCTTGTATTCAACAATTATTTACCATTTGCCTCACACACATATACATGTGTGTTTACACACATGTGTATGTATGTATGTATACTTGAATGCACGTACATATGTTTTGTGTATCTGAAAGCAAGTTGCAGATATCATGATGATTCATCCCCATATAGTTTGGCATAATCTCTTAAGAATAAAGATATTGGGCCGGCCGAATTGCTTGGTAGTTAAGCGCTGGCTTGGGAAGCCAGCGGCCCCGGTTCGGTCCCATATATGAGGGCCAGTGACACTGCACTCAAAACAACAACAACAACAACAACAACAACAAAAGTAAGAATGAAGATATTATTTTACCAAAATACTATTACCTCACTCATGGAACTAACACAATTACATGACATTATCTAATAACTTTTGGAAAACCAGGACCCAATTAAGGTTCATGCTTTTTATTGAGTTGTTATATCTCGTTTCTCTCTCTTAAATGATCATGGTCCCAACTTTTCTTGTAGAATGTAGCTGTCTACTAGAATGTTCCATTTTCTGGATTTGCCTGATTGTTTCCTTGTGGTGCTAACTTGTTCTTCTGTCCCTGTATGTCCTATAAATTGGACATTATGCCTAAAGGTTTTAGGATACAGGTCAAATATTTGGGTCAATAATATTTCAAAGCCAGTGTTTTGTACTTCACATTACATCATTTCCAGGAGCACACTGAGTCACACTGTGCTGTTACCAATGCTGAATGTGATTACTTGGTTAAGGTAGTAATTATAACATGGTCATTACCATAACATTATCTCTCCATTGTTAAAGAACATTTTCCCTTTTGCAAGTATCAAGTATTCTATGTATGCTGTTTTGGCACCATGCAAAAATTCTGTTGCCCGACATTGCAGCTAATGATCTTAACATTTACACATGATTCTTGTCTGAATCAAATACCCATTAAATGTGGCAAAATGGTAATTGATTGATTTTACTCATTTCCTTCTTTATTTAGTTGACATTCTTTTGTAAAGAAGAGCTTTACAACTGGAGATGAACTACAGATTCTCTTATAAAAGCAGGATACATACTCATAATTCCCTTCATCTACTAATTTTCAGAGAAAGGAGTTGGTGTCAGCTGTACATCCAATGGAGGCAGATTTCATTTTTAGTATTTGATCATTCTCTCTCTTTTTACTTTACAGGTATTATTCTGCTCATCATGTGCCTTCTCCAGCACTTCCTGTGCTCTGTGAGGTCAATGTCACAGTGAACTCACTCTCCCTGGTTTCCTGAACAACTGGCCTCCAGGTAGGAGGGAATGTTGGGGGCCTGGGGACAGACGGAGCAGGAAGCCAGAGCATGCCTTCTCTTCCACCTTGGCCTTTTCCAACAGCGGTGACCTCTCCTTTGACTGCAGCTCCCAATAGACATCTCTTCCCTCTGTGGCCTCACCTTAGACCAGGCATTTCAGTTTAGTTTTCGCTCCTGCTTGTCGCTCCAGGCCTGGGCCTGATAAAATAACATCTTTGCATGTATCATGCTGTTGGGTTGTCATGGCTTCTAGGTTCTTTCAGTGAAAAGTACTAAGAAAGATATTTTTTAAAATCATGTGTTTATATTGATATTCTCAGATCATATATACATTCTCAGATCACCTTATATACATTTTCTTAATTTCTTTTTTGATTTTATATTTTATTTGTATTCTTATTGCACTGAGAATTCGATTCCTAATAGTATTAATATACTGTCTAAATTGCTGTATCCTACAACATATATTTTTATTTCCTGGGCAGCCTCTATCTGCAAAACATAAAATAGTTTTAATATAAAAAATACTGATATTTCTACTAACAGAAATAAAATCACTGATAATTGTTTATGATTTATAAGTTATTTTGCTCTTAAAATATATCCTACTAAAAATATATCCCACTAAAAATGCAGAGTTTAGAGTTTTGTTTCCCAAATCACCTGAAATGCATATTTTATTTGTGAGTTTTGTTGAATTTGGTATACTATTGTATACTTGACATACATTTGTTTCTAATTATTTTCGTTTATAGGGTTCGCATTTTCTTCTTTTTGAGTCAATTTTATTTTCTGAATCTATAAAACTATGGTTCCAAAGGCAAAACTGATCCTGTTCCCTAGTATACAAAAGCTCCAGTATGGAATTTCATTAGCTTCTGGGATGAGAGGTGGCTCAGTGTGTGTCTGCCGTCTTAGTCTCAATGTTCTGACTTCTTGACATGAACAGAATTCTTTTATTTCTTATATCCTCATTCCTAAGGGTATTCTTAATAGCAGACTGAGAGTTTTCATAGTTGTATTAAAGAAGGGTTTCAGGATCTCCAATCCATCCAATTCCCAGAATAAGATCTCTTAGAACTGTATACATTTATCTCTCATCTCAGAATCTAGGAGAAACTTCATGCTTCTTATTAATTGGCCTCCAGGTAAGTTCAGCCAGTAGGAGGGAAAAGTTTCTTAGAAATGGTTGTTGAGTGAAGAAGTGAATTTTTCCCTAATACTATGCTTTTTTAATTAATAAAGACGGGTTTCTCAACAGTAATACTATTAACATTGTGAGCTGAATAATTCTTTGTTATAAGGGCTGTCTTTTGCATTATAGGATGTTTGGCAGCATAGCTGGCCTCTTTACTCGGTGCCAGTATTCCCAGTCATAGCATTCAAAATGTCTCCAAGCATTGTTAAGTGCCCCTTGGGGAAGAAATCATTCCCAGATAACAACCACTAATATTAAACCATACGAGAAGGCATTTTATTATTCAATGATAACAGTATTTTGAATATCAGATATTTAACCAATGGAGTGGATGCTTGTGATGAGAATAGTTACCTGCAGTTGAATTAATTCTTGACTTAATTGAGTCTCTTCTTGACACTTCATTGAGGAGTAGCTCTGGCAGAGAAAGGTATCCCTCTAAGCCTGTTAGAGTGATCACAACAGAACAATGGGCATTAGGAAGCATCCCTTCTTCTGTGTGGCAGTAATCAAAGCCAGTTAAGTGGGGAGCTGCCCTTCCCAGTATCTGCTGAGTCTTGCCACCTCTGCATTCTCTTCTGAGATAGTCAGTGTCACCCACCTTGTGTCTCCCAGCACAAGTTGACCAAGGCCAATTTCCATTAAAAACTTAGTATTAGCGTTGAATAAGCAGTTGGCCAATCACGTGACAGAGATTTATTGGTTCTAGTGACAAAGGAAATGAAAGCTTTTGCTATGAAAAGGCTGATAATCCCCATTAGTGAAGTTTATATAGTCATTAATACAACTTTCACTTTTTCTGCCAAAACATTCACGGTTTTCCTCCACTTGATGTATCACTCTGTTTCTATTGATAGATATTTTTAAACCCATCAATTATTTAAAAGCAAGGAAAACGTTATTAATATGCCACAAACAAAGTCTTTGGAGCAGATATTCCATTCAGAGAATTGCTGAGGGAAAATGCAGACACACAGTGCCTCTTATTAGGCTGGTTAGCAGAGCACTGTCCTTGTTTCAACCAACAAACATTGTTGAGTAAAGTTTGCACTTGGGTATACCAACGAGACGTCTCGTAGGGCATGCCGCCCCAGTAGCTGGTCATTATGATGAGCAAGTTAGAGTGTTTTTGAGAGTGAAAGGGACACTGTGAATGAATGCAATGAATAACAGGCATAACCAAGACCTGTCCCAGACAAACAATGATGAATTGGCTCCAAATTGTATCATAAGGTTGGGGAGATAAGTCATCCAACTGACCAGATTTGCATGGCTTTGTACTTTGAGGTAGAGCTGAGGAAACCTTCTGATCTATTCAGGACAGGCAGAAGAGGGCTGAGTCCTTGTGTGCTGGAGACAGGGGGGAGGGGGAACTACAGTTCATGAAATGCCCTCTCAGAGGGACAACTAGCATTGTGTGAGTACCAACCATGTGTTATCCTTGTGTGCCCTACAATGGCTGCTAGAATTCTCCTAACCTTCTAAGGGAAGCAATCTTATACAAGTCAAATGCTGTAACTTAGTGATATGTTGCTGATATTGTCATGAAGGCTGGATCAGTTCAGTTCAAGGCTATTTACTGAGCATGTGGCATGTGTCTGGCCATGCGCCATGACCAGGGCTCTAAGGTACAGAGAGCACCTCTCTTCAGGAAGTTTACTGCATGTGGGAGGAGCCTGTGGCCTGGCAAATGTTCTGTTTAAGGCAGATTTTAGAATCTGTTCTAGTGAAGGGGGTGATTGTTATCCTTGTTGGATTTTAAAGTCCTATGGAAAGTGACTATTTTGCTTGCTTTCTGAAACGGAATTGTTTTTCCAAGCTAGGGCTACAGGAATATTTGCAGCTGCTATTGATTGGCAGCCCTTGGTAAACCATATGGCATTGGACCTATATTATTTTGTTGAATCTTGGTAATATCATTCAAAGCATGTGCTATTTCTCATTTTACAGATGAGAATACTGGGATTTTAAATGGCAGTGACGATTTCAGATCAGAGGATACAATAAAGCTGTAACTATAAACCGAGCTTATGTAAAATATTTCCTTTGAGTTCACTCTGTCACCAGTTCTGCCCTGTCCTGGATGAGGGACAACCACTGTGGGTGGCTTCACGGAAGGGGCAGAGGAAGAACTGGGGGAGGTCAGCAATGCCGACCCAAAGATAGTAGGACCACTGCTTGTCACAGACAATATGTGCTGAAGTAGTCCCATTGTTTTAGATTCTATTAAATAAGTTTCATTTCTTTGAAAGACAAAGAGATTACACTGTCTTTGTTTTAGACAAACACAATACAGAGATTAGCCTGAGTTTTTCTACTTCATGAGATAGATGAAGAACCTGCGTAATCCTGTTTATTTTGAGTACCCTGGGGACTACCCTCTTCTATAGCCTCTCATTTTTAGTGATATTTATGATTTTATAATGTCTTAGAGTCTCTATTTCTAACAATAGAGAAAATACTGAGGAGTGTCTATTTCTAACACCAATACTGGAACACGATACTGTGATACAGACATATAATAATAGCAGCACGGATCCAATAGAAAACGGGAGGGATTTGGGAATGATTTAGCGGAGATGCTTTGCACAACCTAATGAGGATAGAAAATGACTTTCTGGCCTAGGCAGGAAAAGTAAAATGGCAAAGGAAAGAAACAAGAAGTAATTACATTCTCCTTAGAAAGAATTGTGGTGACATTCGCTCCTCAAGTAGAGAAGGAAAAGAGTAAACACTTATCCTGTCTTTTCTATGTAAACTGTACTACTGGGCCACCAAATAGCAAATGAAGGAAAGTTCTCTCTAAGCTTTTTCCAGCTAATGCATGAAGAACGAATGCCATCATTAATGGAGTTAGATATTACACATCAATGGCTGCTAACATCACCAGGAGAGAAACATTAATTATTTTCCTCCGGGTGGAAGAACATACTGCTATCTATGCAATAGTTTTACCATAAAATGGACACTGATTCTACATAAGTCTTTGGGTCCAATTAGCAATTTGCAATAAAACGAGAGAAAAGAGAAATGTGTTAAACTAACCATAGGATTACAATCAGCAAAAGCTGGACAGATGATTCCACAGGATAAATACTTGGTCTATTCCAAAGATAAATTACAAGAAAAAGAAAGAAAGAGATGGAAAAGGAACTTATAATTCAAAGGGATTTAAAATTTGCCTCACCCAATCATGATATGTGAGTCTAAATTAGATTCCTTTGAATACAAACTGTAAAATTTATAACATTTAAGAGACAATTGGATATTGGAAGACTGAAAATATTTGATGATATTAGGGAAATGTTAATGTTTAATAGTTTGATAATGGTATTGTGGTTATGTTTCATAGTAATTCTTATCTTTTAGAGATACAATCTGAAATGTTTAAGATTGAAATGATAGGATATTTGGAATTTGCTTCACGCTAATACAGATGAGGCAGAATGGGGGTGACAAAATGAACAAATGAGATTTATAATTGTTATGGGCTTAATGTTTGTGTTATTCCAAAATTCATATGCTGAAATCTGAACTTCTGAAGTGACATTAGAAGATGGAGTCTTTGGGAAGTAGTTAGGTCATGAGGATGAAACACTCATGAATGGGATTAATGCATTATAAAAACAGACATAAAAGAGCTTTCCAGAAACAAATGTTTGTTGTTTATATCACCCGGTCTATGGGAATTTATTATAGTAGCTCAAACTGACTAAGATGATGATTATCAAGACTGGTGATGGGTACATGGGAAGTGGTCCCACAATATGGTCGTGCGTTCTACTTTTTATATGCTTACAGTTTTTAAGAATAAAAATTCTGAAAAGTAATAAAGTTACCCAACCAAAGGTAATAGTTGGGCCTCAGTGGTACTAAAACAGTTTTCTGACTACTTTTAGACTTAGCATCTCATTGGAATACAAAATTGGGGAAGCTGCCCTCTAGAATTTCTACTTCTATGAAACAATGTAAACTTTAATGAGAACAAGTTAGGAAAATGGGTTTTGAAATTTGAGGCTGGACAGGAATGTTGCGATTTTATGCAACTTTCACTCTTTATGTTTCCTTGTTTTTTAAAAATGAATCTTCTAAACATATTTTTGTGTTAAGAATGTTTGTAACAAATTACGGTTGTTCTGAATCCTAGGAAATAAGCAAAATTTAGTCTACAACCAGGCAATGATTTTGTGAAATTATGGGAGCAGGAGTGGGGATTGAAGGTGGCTAGAAACAATGAAAAATTGCATGGCTGGAGGGGTTCCAATCTCAACATTCCATTTGATTTACATTTAATAAGTTCAACACGACTAAGGGGAAGAGTGAAAAGCAAAACAGAAAGTTAGCTGAGAGTGAATGGGCCCGTTTGGGCTGGCAACTTCACAGAGGCTTGCTCAATAATGTGTCAGTCAGGCACATAAGAAGAAAGAGCTTCTAAAATAAAAGAAAAAGAAGAAAAGAAAAAAAGAAAGGGCTTCTTAGGTTATATCTCACACCATCATACTGTATGCATCCAGTTCTCACTCTTGCCAATTTTCCGCACAGATTGCCTCATTGTTTTTCTCCTCTATTTTATGGAGGATAAAAATCATACTCGATTCAAAGACATGCATGTCTTTTCATCATTACTCCTCCCCAGTGCTGTCCCCCCATCCTGCTTTGGCTACATGATACTGACATACAAGGTCAGAGGATATGGTACCCGACAGCGTTCTCAGAGAACATCTAGTGCATAACTTCTTCTTTTTCAGAGAGACACAGTGTCCCAGGATGGTGGTAGCAGGTCCAGGTGTGGGGCGGGGTTGCAGGGGAGCCATCAAGGTCACATGCCTGGTAGTTGCATAGCTGTTAGCAGGGGCTCACTCTCCAGGCTTTCAGCACAGTGCTCTTTCCTCCCCGTTGCCTTTCCACATCTGGGGTATTATGCCCCCCACCCCTCTTTATGGAATCCTAGTGGTTATGGTTAACATCCTGTAAATTCTACGGTACAAGATACTATGCATGCAGTCATTCGTGAGAGAAAAGGGGGCTTGTTCCTGCCCCTGGCATAGCCCCCCAGCATCCCCCTGCCTTACATCCTCTGCCCTGAACTGTCTCTTATTATTTAGGATTCTATGTTTTTAAGAAAAGCTGAGATATAAGTATTTGTTCATAAATATACTTGAATTATGAAATCTTGTGGAGCAATTGCGATTCATTTTTTGTGTGAAAACTTCAACCTTAAAGAGAAACCAGAGGATGGTAATGTTCCCATTGCTGAGGAATAGGCCATTTTCTTGTGAGTTTCTGGGAAACAAATGGCATAGCATTTGGAACACAATGTTTCCTTAGAGCAGATTAATGCCGTATCCAAGATTTATTTCTTCGCTGGAGCTTCTGGGCAGATGGTTCGGGCAAAGACTTGGGGAATACTAAGCTCCTAGGCATCCTTTTATCAAACTCTCTGACATGTTTTTTAATTCAGGGAATATCCTCTTAGGTTTACACTTGGTATGAATGGGTGGAGTTGACTAAAATACAACTTAACAAGCCCTTCTGCTGTTAACAGGTGCATCTATGTCCGAAAGTTACAGGTACAGACTACAGGGAGCATCCCAGTTTGGCCACAGCACCTGCTGGCACAAATTGTCAGTCCTAAACTCCTGATCCACAACTTTCCAGCTATGTAACCTTAAAGAAGTTATTTACCTAGCCTGTGCCCCAATTTCGTCATCTGCAAAAAGGAGATAATAATAGTACTTATTTCACAGCGTTTTAGCAGGCTGCTGGGAGAATTAGATGTGTGAATAACCACAAAGCCTTTAGAATAGGCCCGAATACATAGCAAGCGCTCAGGCAGTGTGAATCCTTATTAAATGCCCAGTCTTGTCAAACCTGCCCTAAACCATCCTGGCCACAAGTACTCTCTTGATTACTTTTTTCCATACCCATTACTTTTCTCTGGAAAGATCAGGTATTTTGAAACTGACAATCCCGACAGTGACATTATGTAGCTTCTTTACACCTATGTTTTATACCGATAACATGGGGCTATCACACCGACTTATCACAGTTGCTCTGAGAGTTGAATGAGACAGTAGGGATGGTGTTTAGAAGAGGACTGGAGAGGGGATTTCAGTAAACACAAATAGGGCTCCCTTAATGAGCCTTCACTGCTAGTGCTTTGTATGCTGCCCGATATGATTATGCCATATTCAATGTCTCATTTTGCCTACTCCATTCTTTATGGGTTTCTAAGATGTGGACCAAGTTCCATTTCTTCCTGGGCTAGTAAAGTGCAAGAAACCGATTTCATTCATGCATTCACCATTCAACAAATATTCACCTGAGCGGCAACTATGTGCCAGGCACTAGAAAGAGACATGAGCTCCCATTATACTTAAAGAAGCAAATTCAAATTTCTTGCTGGGGTCTCAATGGCCTGACCCTGCCTCCCTTGCCAATGCAGGCCTCTTTTGGGTCCTAGAACAGAAGTCCTCAAGCCAGATGGCCCCTCAGTGCAGGTCACTCTTCATCCCATTTTTTATGGCTGACTGCTTCTTACCTTTCAGGCTTTGGCATCTCCTCCTTGAAGATGTTTTCCCTGACAATCTGCATATTTTCTATTATTGCACTGGGTTTATTACCTTCTGAACGCTCATCACAGTCTATAATTATAGGATTATTTGTTCACTTGCTTATTCTCTATACCTGTCCAGACTATAAGCACTAAGAAGGAAGAAATAATATGCAGTATCTAGCATGTTATCTTTTTTTTTTTTTAAGATTTTATTGGGGAATTGGGGGAGGAGAACAGCGCCGGGGAATCGGAGAAGGGGAACAGACAAGTTGCTGTCCTTTTGTTCTTCAGTCTAGCTGCGGAGGACTTTGCTTCATTGGCCCATGTTGGTGTCATCATTGCTCTTCCCGGATGAGGAGATGGGTCGCCGGCCTCTGGATGGTCGCTCACTGCGGCTATTGGCAGCTCACGCTGGCTGCCGGCCGCTCATTGTAGCCTATGGCAGCCCACTGCAGCAGGGGCTGCAGCCTACACCATCGCCAGGGCTCACACAGCCCAGCTCCAGGTGGAGCTGTTGTTAGCTGTAGAGGGCAGTGTCACTGGCCCTCATACGTGGGATCCGAAACCGGAGTTGCCGGCATCCCAAAACCAGCTCCCAACCAATGCGCCACTCAGCCGGCCCTAGCATGTTATCTTGCACATAGTAAATGCAATAAATATCAGTTGCATTAATGCATTTTTCCTAAGTGTCAATGAAAAAGTAATGTCTAAGGAGATTACTAATCCCCTCAACAACAGTCAGACTTAACTTGTGCCAAAGCCATAAGGCATCGGTGCAAATTCACAGGCACCTTGCTGGACTTCCTTTTTCCCCCTTGAGAGTCCTCCCCATCCTCCATGCAACTGGGGCCCCCTTATTCCTGCTTCTGGTGATGGGGGATTTTTCCCTTAGCCAGGACAAAAGGCGCAGGCCAAAATATTGTGATTCCTCTGGTCTTCTCACTCAGTGTTGGCTTCTGAAAGTCACACCAATTTGTATGAACATTGTCGATCAACAAAGAACAGGACTTCATTTCTTTAGAGAAGGGTATTTTAAAGACACCCTTCAGTACAGCGCACTCTTAATTGTTGAGGCTCCACCCTGTCATCATATCAAGCAGACTAAAATGAACTCATATCCCACATTTAATATGTAAAATGTATTTCACAGCTTTTTGTAATTTTGCTCTCGAAAGTTTTATCTGTGACTGATGTTTAATTTTTGATTGGCTATTCAGAAAAAAAAAAAAGATGTGAGATCCATCAATCCAGAGCTTCTGCGGCCTCATGAGGAGCCATATTAAGAGATATTTACACATGTAAACTGTTAATCAGTGCTGTTGGAATTACTGTGTTTGGGTTCTACTCCAGAAATAATTGTAATAAAACATTTAACTTCAATCCTTAAAAACCTATAGGCTTTATGGTGTTGTGTTTCTAGATTTATTAATTAGAGGATGTTATTAGAAGGCAGAGTATTGTCTCATTTAAGAAAATGAACTGCTTTATGAGGTAATGAGCTTGCAATTACTACAAGGGTTCCTGCTGGCTTTATGGGAAGAGCATTTTCTTGGATTTTGTGAATCACATAGCACTTCAAGGATCCTAGGCCGGAAAACGTCTCCAGAGTCTCAATTCTCCAAGCTAAGGAAATGTATGCGTTTGGTCAATTTGATGAACTGTGATTATAAGTCAACAGAGTTGGGTTTGACAGCAGAATGCATTGATTTTCTGGGCTTACAAGGCATTCAGGCCCAAATTGAACTCTGTCATGTAACCTAAAGTAATTTCATTGTCAAAATACATTCTATCAAAACTCCTATGACTCCCTTTCCTCTTCAGAATGAAACTATTTAGATATTGAAGTTCATTTTGATTTTTTATTGTATATATTGTGAGGGAATGAGTTTAGAGCAATTTGTACTAATTCTAAGGGAGAAGTGTGCCAGGCCTCAGGAAACCCTATGTAGGTGACTCAGTAGACTGACAGGGATTTTTTTCTATATATTGGGGGTGCAGAGGTTGCAGGTAAAAGCTTGCTAAATTTCAAGGAAACATGATCCTATGGAGCTAGGAAACAGAATAAATGAGAGCAGACCTGCCTCTTTCTCAGACCTGCTGCTCGGTGTGTTTCTCTTTTTCCTCCCTGCTGACTGGCTTTCTCTATGACTTAGTGGAGATGGCTGCAGACACCTGCCTCATAGCTTCAAGCTTTTACAGCTTCTCTGTTCTGGACACCAGGCCACACTGGGATCAAAACCCCTAACCACCGTTCCAAATTCCTAGGAAAGAGGCCAGGACCTGTCCAGGTTGTGTTAGATGATTACCCTCAGTCTACTCAGCCTTGGCCATGGGCTCAAAACCTTCTGTGACTTGGTTGTAAACAGCCTACTCATATGAATGGGGTAGATGGTGCCTAGAAAAATAGGGTGTCTTTGACTCACAGCCTAGGAGAATGCCTTTAAAAATGCCCGGTATTCTGTCCATTTTAAATTGTAAGAATAACTGAGAGGGGCATTTATATTCTAAGAAAAAAAAAATATATTCATTATAATTACAAATCTTGTGCAGAAACACAGAAGACCAAAGGAAAAGATAATGAAAACTATATTTTGCCGGAACATAAAACTACTCCTCCAATTAATAATAAGCTTAGTCTATCTTTATCAAATACCTGCCATTTACTTGCATGCCCTCAAGCGTTCTTAAGATTAAATACAAAACCAGCCTGGGTTGTATTTTACCATGGATAAGGCTGTGAGGCAGGAACGATCCCTTAGGGAGACTTTCAGACTTTCAGAGATGGCTAAATTATGCCCCTAAAGGATCACCGCTGGTACCTGGGACACACTCAGAGCCCCAGAATGCCCGAAGGGCAAGGACCCAAAGACGTCAGTGCTACCAAATTTATACTGAACAAAGGTGCCTCCTCATCATAGGAAATTAGATAAGGGGCACTAATCTCACTCAGTCTGTCCCAATGCCCAGCTCTGTAGTCACCGTTAACTCTTTTTTCGCCTTCTTTTGCTCCTTCTGCCTTCTACTGGGTCTGAAATTGTTGGTCGCTTCTTCGCCTACATAGAGCTCATCATTGTCTTGACAGAGTTACTGAAAAACTAGTTTTATAAATTAGTCATTCTTTAGTGAGGAAACATTCATAAACTTCTTTCATTTTGGGTTGCCTCTGGCAATGAAGAAATGGAAAGAAGAGGCTCTATTAGACTCTTTCTGATTGAATTGACCCAATTTTGATCAATATGATTATTACTGATTCCCTGCTAAGGAGAGTTTGGGAGAGAACTTTGGGCTAAGACTCGGCCTGATTGGAAACTACATCACTTTGGTCAGATATGTTTTTGATACAGGTCAAAAGTTATTTAATTTATTTTTGCTGAATTGTGGCTCTCGTTTCTGCTAGTGTCTTAGAGTCGTGTGTGTAAACATGTGCACGTGTGTGCTTGCTTTGGGTTAATCTTAGGGTATGGCAAGTTGCTTTCACCAAATATCTGCAATATTTGTTTTACTTACTTTCACCAACCTGCTCTTCTTGACAAGAACTTCTCAGGTATAATTGTATCGAAGATAAATCACAAAAGCTTTTGTGCTATTTGGTGATACTTTACAAGATCAGGATAACAGTTAATGGAAACTGGAAGACTTTTATTTGGTGATCAGCTTGTAACTAGTTTTAAAAATAGGGGAAATCAGGCTGGGTGTTTCTCAGCTCCTGTCTCCCACCCTGTTAACTCACCTGCACGTGCATACCACCCTTCTCTTCCCTCTTTCCCATGTGAAGAGAAGGCCCCTGCCTGTGGCCTAGAGTAATATTCCAGGAAGACTTGGCTGTATGTGATAAAGCTCCACCTGACAAAACATACAAATATGACAACTCATGCATCCATGATATACACAAATCTCTCCCATCTTACAAAAGAAAAGCGAAACGTTCACCAAAGAGACCTGTCTGCCTGGAACCTTCTTGTCCTCGCTGCTGTCCTCCATACTGTCAACCACTCCCACAATTCCAAACCTAACTCCGCCGTGACTCCTGGGCACCACCCACGCTGGGTTCTTCCCTGCTGTTTTTCTCTACCTACCTGACTTCCTCTTCATCCTGTGTTCTCACTGCCCTGTCCTTTCAATGTCTCCCAAATCTCTGTCTTCAGCCTACACTTCTCTTCCGAACACCAGTCATATGTGTCTGACTCTGGGCTTCTGAACTTCCCAATCTGGATACCCCCATGGGTCTCTCAGATCAACGTGGCAGGCCTGGTCTCATCCCCCACACGTTTGCCTCATGAGACCAGGTATTCCTCCTGTGTTCCCTGGCTTACTGAAGGACACCAGCTTGTATCCAGTTGTCCAGCCTAGAAACTTAGGTCACCAATGATTTCTTCATGCTTGCCTCAAATGTCAGGCCAGACACCATATTTCACCTTTCCAAGTCTCTCTGACTTATGTGAGCTATCAGTTGTGCATTGCCTGGATTAGAGAAACAACACTGAGCAGTCTCATTTCATTGACTGCAGTCTTTGCCCTTATATCTATCCAACTGCACTGAGGCCAAGGTAATCTTTCTGAAAACAAATGTGGTGATGCCAATTCCATGCTTAAAATTCTTCAAAAGCTCTCAGTCGTGAAGAGTGAAGTCACGCTCCTCAGCATGGTATGTACAGCCTTAATCTGGTTTTTGCTTATGTTTCCAATTTCATTTCCTACAAAGCCTCTCACTCTCAGCTGTATGCTCTGTGGCTTGAGAAAAGCCTTTTTTTTTTTTTTTAATCCCCAACTTTCCAATCCATAAAAGTTTCATTTCCTCTTACAGATTTGCCAAACATAGAATAACAACTCTGAGTCCTTAGAATATAATCAGTTTATAATTTGCTTCAGTATGCAAATGTCTCTGCTTCCAATCTCCTTGGTTATTTGCACTTCTCTATTCTTGCCCGTACTGAGGTGGGACTCAGAGCCTGGGGCATCGATGATGATGAACCAGGTGAGCTCTAGGCCTGGAGCCTAGCAGCTCCCATCCATTCCTTACTTTATGTAGTTCAGTCTTATCAGGTCTGTGGAACTAGAAGTCTCGTTCCTGGGCACTTGGCAATTGGTGAGTCCAAGCTCATGGCAGTTACCCCTCATTAATTACCACAAGTAAATATGAAGACCTCAGGCCCCTATTGCTTTGCATATGCGAATCCCTCTGCATAGAATTTCCCCCCAACTCCATGTCTTGTTTCCCCAATTCGGCGCCTGGTGAAATCTCACCCTTGCTTCCAGATCGTGCTCACACATCGCCTCCTCTTTGCATCCTTCCCTCACTCTTGCCCTTCTCAGGGGCAGATAATTACTTTCTCAAAGCTCAAGCAGAACCACATACCTCCCTCTAGCAGTGCAGTTCGCATGACCATGCCAAAGACCACCCTCGCAGGTACTTCTCTCTCTCTCCCACACGTGGCTGAACTCTCGACAGGCTGCCAGTGAGGCTCAGTCATGGCTGTTTCCAGGCTCTCGCCTGGGGCCTGGCCCAAAGCGGTTGCTCAGTAAACCTCTGTGTGATGATCAGCATATAACGACTTGGGAGAAAATGATGGAAGCTAATTAACCTATTGTCAAACTTCACGTACAAAGGCATTTCAAGTAAAGTCACAAGGCAGCAGAAACGTAGATATCACCAGAGGATGGAGGTAACTGTTTCCCAGTGAACACCCTTAAACAGGTGTGTGTGTGTGGATAAATGAGAGGAATCTCTGGAAAATTCCATTGAAAGCCATTTTGGTTTCCCAGGATTGACTGATCCCTGTAATGCAAACACAGATCTTATCAAGAGCACTGAGCAAAACAAACTTGCTCTTTCTTGAAGCTCTGCCCTCTAGGGTCCCTTGGGTTCATGAGGGGGGACCTCCCAGGCTTGGATGACAAGTATTTCCTCGGGCCACAACAGAGTGGGACACCATTCAGTGGTCTGCATCCGCTCCCTGCTCCCAGCTGTTTGATTTACTGGAACTCTTGCTCTGTAGAAATCCCTGGCCTGATTCAGAAGCCCGGTGGCATTAGACACTGTATTACTATCACTCTCCATGTCACATGTGTTCCCTTCATCCCCAGGGCCCATGTGATGATGTGACAGCTGACTGCTCCCAGCATAGCTGTGCCCAGCACAAAGTTGCTGGGAGGATGTGCCCTCCCCTTGTCTGACAAGTCCCCCAACACATTTGCCCTTTCAGGCTTTTGTGTTTAGCAGTCCAGTTGACCTTGGGTTTGACTCCTCTTTCAACAGTTTCAGTACATTTGGGCAGGGCTTAGGGCTAGGCATGCTGAGAGATCGTGTTCTCTCTTCTTTTCCAGTGCAGCAGCTGTTTCTTACTTTCTACCAAAAACTGGACACTTCTCCAGATTTTATACTCAAGAGTCAAACATAGGGGGTAGGTTGTGTTTAGACATCAGGATTCCAAACAGAAAGGGAGGTTTGCTTCCCCTCCTGCCTATTCTCTCAGCAGGCAGTGCCCGGAAGCCCCGCCCTCTCTCAGAACCCCTTTCTTATTCTCTTCAGATTCAACCAACAAATAAATGATCTCAAGTTTTGCGTATCACTTTGGGGCTCACAGAACAGTGGCATTAATCAAAGGAGCTTTTGATCTCTGCCTTCTGAGACCTCAAAAGCTGTTCTGTCCCAAGCTGGTGCAGAACTCTACATGCTCTAACTGCCTTCCTTATACTGCTGTCTGGAACACAACACAAATAGCCTTCCTCAGAAAGGGTGCACATTTTGAGAAAAGTACTCAGCACTTAAATGTCAAGATAATCAAGCCCACACCTGCACAAATAATTATGTAAAGGACAGAAATGAGGCATCAGCACTGCCCGTTCTGCCAGGGACCTTTGGGGGCATGGAGCCCAGCCCACACCTTTCACAGTTGAAGAGCAGAGAAGTGGCAGCGCTAGACCACACAGCTCCACCTGTCAGCTCCCACTGACATCTCCTGAGGTCACATCTAAGGTCAGAAGAGCTCTCCCTCTAAAATCCTCAATTTCAATTTGTTTTATTTTCTAAATTATCTTGCATTTCCCTTCTGCTAAGATGAGAGAAAAAGACAAAGGGATGTTGATGAGTCTTGAGGAACTATTGTGATGCCCTTTGGGTCCCCACAAACCAGACACCCTCATTCACTTCTTCCTGGTGGAAGATAGCAGAATACCACACCGCTGTTTAAAGCCCATCTTGGGGGTGGGCCCAGGAGAGCAGTAGCCCCTGGCTCTCTCTCTCCTCTGAAAAGGCCTTCACTCTGTTTCTAATGAACTGGGGACCTGATTCCATCAGTGAGACTTTTCCTGATTTGGGTTTTAGTGTGATAGTGGCAACAGCAGCAGCAACAAGAGGTTTTGTAAGAATGGGGCAGCAGCAGGAAAAGACCATGGTGCTTACACACAGGCTGGGAAAATGGAGAAAGCACTGGGATGAAAAGAGCTTGGCTGCCCAGGGCCATTTCTATCTCAAAGAGGACTTCTCACAATTATTCTATTTTCAGATGAGCTGTCCCGATCCTGAGCAGGAGCAACAAAACCCAAAAAACAATACAACACACACATAATCATATCATCAGGGAAGTTGATATCTATCAGACAGACTCTAGGTTCCAGAGTCCATGCTGAGTGCCGTGGGAGACCTGAATCCTGTGGGCTCAGGCTGAGAACAGCTGCAGAGCGAGGTGTGTGTGTCAGTGGCACCTTGACAGTGAAAACCCTAGCTGCTCTGGGAAGTCAGAGTGAGATCTGAGCCTGGAACTTCATGTAATCTCAGAATTGAGTAGGCCATTCATGTTCTGTGACCTTACAGCTCTGTATGCAATGTTACTCCTTCTGGGAACATTTTCATCCCTTCCCTTAGAGCCCATGGAAACAGCTCCTGTTGCAGAAGGCAGTTTGGAACTTATCTGATTGCTGAGGCTTCTCTGAGCTTCCTAGTCATACTGTGCGTTTTCCTGGCAGGTCAATGATCATGCTGCAAATTCTGTAGGTCATTTCTTGGGTTTGTCCTACTTGACATATCAACAGCATTGGACATACTAGATTACTTGCCTTCCAAGACAGCATAATCTCCAGGCTTGACTCATCCTATGTCACTCTGCTTCCTGGAGTTCTCACCCACCTGAGCTCTAAACGTTGCAGACTCCCTGAGTTTGGTTCTCAGATCTTTCAGGTTCTACACTGATCAACTCCAGGTGCATTCACAGAGATATCTATGTTTGTGGTAGTCCCTGGAGTTGGGCAGAGCCCTGTGTTCATGTAGGCCAGTCCTGTAGCATGATCCAGAGTGGACAGTGCTGGTCTGTAAACTGCTACCTGTTCATGACAAGATAAGAAGAGATACTGAGAGAACACACCTAGAAACATTTAGAGCAGTGGGGCATCGTTGCTACAGCCACGTCTGCAGTCGGTGGACTCTTCTCATTGTTCATAGTCTGAGCAGGTATAGTATGAGCATTGTTGACCTCCTGGGGTGAGTCACCTGATGCATGCCTGGGTCACCTGATATGTGCCTGAGTCACCTGAGACATGTCTGGATGCATGAGTAATGGGACCATGTTGCAACATGGGGCATTTTAAGTTTAATCAGTCAACTGTGAAGGTCATAAAATCTGAATCCATTTCTTTTATTGAAAGACAATTTAAGTCAACTAAAACATTTTCAGATAAATTGTTAAAACTGGCGGCTACTGAAGGATTGAAGATACATGTTGAAAATATGATGTCCTTTGTTTCCTTATGGATAAAAGTTAAAATGAATATTCTGAGCCTGCAGACATTGCTTTAAAGATTTTTCTTCCATTCCCATCAACCTGCATCCTCTACCATGAGTAATATTAAAATAAAACGGGACCATTTTAGGTACGCATTGCCCTCAGCAAGTACTCTTGTCATCAATCCAACCTAGAGTGGATAAATTAACAAGCAAGAAGCAAGCTCATTTATCACTTTAAAAAGTTGGATACTGATATCCACAGTGTATGTTCAAAATGTGTATAGAGGTTTCAAAAATTAGCATTTCATTCCTACTAATGAATGAATCACTATTTCATCCATAATGTTGTGTTTAGTTATGAAATATGTATACCTCAGAGGCAATGCGTCCCTGTAATTGGACAAGTCCTCTTTTCTCTCTCTGCACTGTCTCTAACGATGATCTCACCGAGACTCGTGTCCTTAAATTCTACCCAAATGCCAACAATTTCTAAATGTACCTCTTCAGCCCAGACCTTTCCCTTGAATTCAGCCTCACTGGTCCAATCGCCTACTTGACATTTCCACCAGGATGAGAACATAGCCAAGGCTGAACTCCTGATCTTCCCCCATCCCACTGCAAAGTTTATCTCAGTACGTGGAAATATCTTGCTAGTACCTCAGGCCAAACACTCAGAGTCTCCTTGGCTCTCCTCTTTTTCTCATATTCCACAGCCACTCTGTATTGAAATCGTGTTGGCTCCACCTGTGAAATGTGCCCAGAATTTGACAATTTGTCATTCCCTCCATTTCTGTCGCTCAGATCCTAGCCCTATCCCCCATTGCCTGGGTGACTGCAATAATCTCCTAAACAGTTCCTCTGCTTTCATCTATGCCTCATAGTGTGTACTCAGCTAGAATAAGCCGGTCCAGCTAAGGACAGATCTTGCTCTACATCTCCTCAGATCATCCCATTGAAGCACCATCTTAGTCTAGGAGTCACTTGTAATGGCTTCCCAAACCACACGTGATCTACTGTCTTCCTTTGCTCCCTCTGAACCCACCACACTGGCTGGCTTCCTTATTGTTCAGGAAATGCACTAGTCCTGTTCCTGCCTCTGGGCCTTTGTCCCCGTCGTTTGCTTTTCCTGGAACACTCTTCACCCACAGATGCCCTCAGCCGTCTGTCCCTTTAGACAGTTGCTCCAGTGTCTCCCCAGTGAGGAGGTTTTGTTCCAGGCCCCTTTAGCTGGCAGTCCTCCAGCTTCTCCTATTCCTCTTCCATGTTTTATTTTTCTCCATAAAAATTAACATTTTCTAATATACCATGTAACTTTTTTTAAAGCTTATAGCTAGAATATAAACTCCGCAAAAGTAGGAATTTTATCTCTGATGCTCACTGCCTATTGCCTAGCACCTAGAGCAGAATTGCATCCATAATAAGTACTTACCCTCCACGTTATGAGATCGTTTTGGCTGGGCACCCCCGATCAGGAGAGAGAATGCCCTATAACATTTTACATTATCTGGGCTTAACCCAGTGACAAGCAGAGAGTAATGATTAATGCGTATTTACTAATAAATGAATGAAAGGCTGTCTGGGAGGCATTGCCCACTATGAGGGTGTACAATAAGACCTCAGGGGTTTTGCTATCTCATTTTGAAGATGACTCAGCTGCAAAATCAAATGATTTACCTAGATAAGAGGTACAGATAATATATGATGCATTGTCCTGGGAAAGAATATATAATTGAGGTTGGGGATAGAGCAGGTATGTTTTGAGTTCTGGTCCTTGGCAGGAGAGAGAGGAAGAAGGTTACCTCCAGGTGTGGCAGGAACAGGCTTGAATGAAGTATGTTTGGTGAGAGTTTGAGCAAATTACCCAGGCTGAATATACCTATCCAATACCAAGGACTCACACTGTCAGTCCGAAGTCTATACTTTCTCTTTACTCTTTCAAAAACTAACATTTGGAAATAAAATCTCTCACCCATTGGAGAAAGAACCATCTCTTCAAATTATTTGCCTTGAAACAACTGAGCATTAGACTTGAGTTTCAGGAGACCAGCCTTAGCCCATTGTGTACATACATGGAAGAGAATTATTCTTCTAGCCATAAAAGAAAAGGAAAGAAAACAACAGCAAAAAAAAAAAAACAACCCACTACCATCTTTTAAGAACAAAAAAGGGCAAATGGTGGATACATGTTAGGGAGGTGGTGATAGGAGATGCCAGTTCCATACTATGGAAGCTTCCCTTTCCCAAAATCATAAAGAGATGGTATGACCAGTGTAGTCACTCACACTTTAGTATAAAGAAGCCTATCCTTTTATGGAGATTTGCACTGTAGGCTTCATCTCTGCTTACAGAATTAGTGGATTCAGCTGTTAGCAGTCAAGTGAAAGCAAGGGTCATTGTATTTATTAAATGCATGTTTCTATACAGCTTTCATAGTCCCCACTAGATTTTTAAATTTTTGGCCAGATTACATGGTCCAATTTAATGCAAGGCACCAATAAATGCAGATGTTACTGTCAGGAGGGACTTCTAGCACTTAGGTATTTGATTTGCACTCTGATTGAATAGCTTTAAACATCAGGTAGTAAGAAAACGTTGTGAAGAAGACCTTTTACGATTGCTGGTGTGTTCTGCCCCTTTGCTCCTGTTGAACAGGACCAGGGCCCACGGTTTGTGATACTCTCCACCATGAGCCGGGGCCTTGGAGGATCAGAGTGCATGTTTCTTGAAACTCAAGATGTGAAGGTCTGTTATTTCTTCTGCCTAGAGTTTGTTACTCACACAGCTGTGAAAATGACGAAACACTGAAACACTTTTGTGTTTGATACTTTGAATTGTGAAGTTGCTAAAGATTTTGTGTTCCTATTAAATATTTATAAAAGGGGATTTGTTATGGAAAACTTGAATCTATTAAGTTCTACCTTGTGAAAGGAAAAGTGAAAAGTGTCACCTATGGACATGTCACTAGGGACACTTCAATTTTCTTATCTGTGTAACGAGATTTTTGAACCAGCGAATCAGACTTTCTGAGCCAAGAAATAGAGCATGGATTTTGGTGTGTATCTCGGATGGTGAGACAGTTTGGAAATGCATGGTAGACTTTGAAATGTTGACATGTGAGGGACAAGTTAGTGGTTTATAAATACAGAGAATGAAGTGACATAGTATTTGAAATTAGGTCTGTTTTTTGCAAGCCTCAGAGGACTAGTTATAGCAATGTTAAGACCCCACTAGATATGAGCTTTCTGACTTTATAAACAGTACCTGTAAAACCTTCTAGGGATGCATCCAGAAGAAAGATGGGCATAGTTAGGATATGAATTTGTTCTCCTTAGACACAAAGTCTTCCTTTGTGGCCAGTTTATCTCTTTAGACTTTTAGTTTGCTTCCTTGGCAAAATAGTAATAATAAATGTTTATCTTCACTATGAAATGTCTATATTTTGTAATTCTAGGGAATAGCAGATAATTTCTGGATCCTTTGTCTTACTGTAGGAGCTAATACTTATGTAATGTTTATCATATGGCAGAAGTTTTCAAATAATTTCACATATATTAACTATATTAACTTAATTCATCATCAAAGCAACCCCATGGGCTGAATGCTATTATTACCTTTGTTTTATGGGTAAGAAAACAGGGGCTAGAGAGGTCGGTAACTTGCCCAAGCCCATACTGCTAATAAGAGTTCAGAGGCAGGACACAAATGCACACAGTCTGCTTCTAGAATCAACTGCTTCTAGCCATTATCCTCAGTTGCCTCTTGTTAGTAAGATCAAGGCTCCTTGAAAATGTGTTATTTTTTGCTACTAAAAATATTTTGGTTTTAGGTAATTTAAGGCCATAAGACTCTATAAAAAGTTCCACTTGACCTTTTCTCTCCCTCCAATACTTCAATGTTTCTTCCCCCAAATCAAGATTTCAAACCTGATCTTTGATAAAAATCAATAAAATTTATAGGCTTCTAGAGTTTGATAAAGAAGATAGACGACACCATTTACCAAAATCGTGAACCAGAGAAATGAAATCTCTATAGACTCTACAGATATTGAACAGGAATATTATTTAAAACATTATATCTATACATTAGAAAAAAAGATTAAATGAACAGGTTCCTTGAAAAAGGCAAACTACCAAAGCTCACACAGGAAGAAACAGACAACCTGAATCTATTAAGGAAAATTAATTTGTGGTTAAAAGCATTCCCACAAAGGAAACTCCAGGTCCAAATGGTTTCACTGGTAAATTCTACCAATTACTTAAAGAAGAAATGATATCAGTTCTACACCAATTGTTCCAGAAAATTGAAGAAGAGGCAATAATTTCTAATTTTTTCTATGAGACTAGCATTACCTGAAATGCAAACAAGGCAAAGCCATTTCAGGAAATGTCCCAAACAGACCAATAACCACATGAATGTAGAAGCAAAGTTTCTAAACCGGGGTTTAGCTATTCAAATGTAAAAGCATATAAAAATATTATGCATTTTGATCAAGTTTGATTTATCTCAAGAATGCAGCATTGATTTAACATTCAAAAATCAATAAAGGTAATTTGACATATTAATAAATATAAAAAAAAGACAAAATTCAACATCTATTCATGACAATTACTCTCAACAAACTAGAAATATCAGGGAACTTTCTCCACCTGGTAAAGGGATCAAATACTTTCCCCCTAAGCTCAGGAGTAAGATGAGACATTCACTTTTAATCATCTCTATTCAACACTACACGAGGTTTTAGGACACTGCAATCAGACAAGAAAAATGCATAAAAGGCATCTACATAGAAAGAAACAGGTAAAACTGTCGTTAGTTTCAAACTATGCCATTTTCTATGTGGAAAATCTGATGAAATCTAAAAAGAAAAAAAAGGACTAGAAGTAATGTCAATTTAGCAAATTTGCCAAATTCATGGTCAACACAAAATTATTTGTATTATTATCTGCTTGGAATTAACAGCCTGAAGTTGAAATTTTTAAACGCAATTTGCCACAGTACCAAAATATAGTAAATAATTACAGATAAATCTTACAAAAGATGTGAGAGATTTTTGCACTAAAAATATATTTTAAAAAAGAAAGACCCAAATTAAAGAATACCTAAATACATTGGTCAAAGGTCAGACTGATTTAATGTTGTTAAGATGTCAGTTATCTCCAAATTTATTTATGGATTCATAGTAGTTGAAATAAAAATTCTAGTATGCTTTTTTTAGAAACTGACGGGGTCACTGAAAAACTCATATTGAAATGGAAAGAAATTAATAACCAAAACGCCCTTTAAAACAAAATGAAACAAAACAGCTGGAGAGTGAACATTACCTGACTTCAAGTCTTACTAAATCAGGTCACCAAGATAGTGTGACACTGGCATTAAGATAGATAAGTCAATCAAACGAATAGAATGGAGTCCAGAAACAGACTCATGTATGTCAGGAAGACTGATTTTTTGACAAAAGTGTCAAGATAATTCAGTAGTGAATCGTCTGTCTTTTCAGTAAAAGGTACTGGATATCAAGATGTAAAAAAACAAACTCTAATCCATTCTTCTCAGCATATACTAAAATTAACTCAAAATGGATTATAGGCTTAAATGTAAAACTTCAAACTATAATCCTTCTAAAAAAAAAAACAAAAAAACAAACAAAAAGAAATAGAAAATCTTTGTGACCTTGGGTTAGGCAAAGATTTCTCCCAAAATCATGATCCATGAAACACAAAGTTGACTAATTGAATTTCATCAGAATTAAAACGTGCTCCTCAGAGAGAACTTATTAAAAGAATGAAGACAATCAATAGTTGGAGAGAAAATCTATTTGAAAAGCATACATCTGATAAAGGACTTGTATCTAGTTAAAGATCTTTTAGATGTAAATAATGAGAAAACAAATGATCCAATTAAAATTTGGCAAACTGCTTGAACACTTTACTGTACAAGAAATAAGAATAAAATATAAGCACAGAAAAATATGTCTGACATCATTAATTATAAAATTAGGGGACTGTAAATTAAAGGCACAAGATACCAAAGTACTTCTACCAGGACAGCTCAAAGTAAAGGCAGACCATATCAAGTGTTGGTGAGTATGGAGACTAACGATAATTCAGATATGCTGCTGGTGGGAATCTAAAATGGTACAACATTTTGGCAGTTTCTTGAAAAAGAAAGTTAAACATATGCATAACATATGGTCCAGCCACACCTCTTCTCCATATGTACCTAAGAGGAAAAAAAAAGCATAAGTCCATATAAGGAGTTATACACAAATGTTCTTTGCAGCTTTATTTGTAAAAAGGCAAAAAGCAGAAATAACTCAAATGTCTATCAACGCATGAAAGGCTACAATGAAATACTATTCAGAAATAACAATGAATGAGATAATGATGCATGAGACACAAAAAATGTTGCAACACATGCAACAAGATAATTATGCTAAGTGAAAGAAGTCAGACAAAAAGAGTACATATTGTTTGATTCCACTCATAGAAATCTTTAGAAAATGCAAACTAATCTATAGTGACAGAAACCAGATCAGTGATTGGGAAGAGAGGGACCGAAAAGGGCAGCGGAGAGTGATTACAAAGGAACTTGGGGAAACTTTTCTAACTGATGGATGTATTTATTATCTTGATTATGATGATGGTTTCATGAGTATCTATGTCAAAACGTATCAAATGGAACACTTTACATATATACATTTTGTTGGCTGTCAATTCTTTTTAATGAAGGTGCAAACACGAGATGAACAGATCAGAGCTTCTTATAATAAATGCTAAGTAGCTCTAAAAAATTAATTGCTTTCAACAGTGCCCTTATTTGAAGTTATGTTTGATATGGTGAAATTCTGATGCAGCCAAAATATTTAGTCAGCCTGTGTGCTTGTTCCCGAGGCAGATTGACATGTATTTGGGGGACTGGTTAGCTTTTTGCTCTGCTCATTCAAATTCTGTGCTGCAGAGGTAAAGTCATTTGTATGCAGCCCATGTTCTTCAGCAGCAAACACAGACTCTGTAAGTCCATGAGTAAATCTGATGAAGCATTCTGGCTGTACTGTGAGCAATGTGAGTCTTGAATGACCTTGAGAATGAGCACATCTAACCTGGAGGGAAAGTTGCATCATTTTTAAAAATGTAAGTTGAAAAGAATTGATTCATTTTAATTATCCATGAAGAATCATATGTTTACAGCACCTTTTAAAAACCATTTCAACCATATTAATCAGCCCAGCAAGTACAAAACTCCCTGGGAAGGACGGAGAAATTCTGAGAGCTGATACCAATTTCTTAACAATTTTCTTAACATTTAAATCTAGACTGAGGTTAAACAGTAATGGCGCATTTTTACTACTTAATGTCTCTTTTTCATGTTACTTTTAAAGACCTCAAAATGAGGTAAAGCTAGCTTGTGTATGTGTGTATGCTTATGCATAATCTCTTAATTCTTCTAAATATCTAAATGTATGCACAAAAGTAATGATACCTGGATTTGAGGTCCCACTATTGATAGTTTTCAGCTTTTGAACTTAGTCAAGTCATTTTATATAGCTGAGGCACAGGTTACTTAGCACGTGTAGTGTCAGACTTGTCTGTTCCGTGTGCCGGAAGCACACATTGCACAGTCGTGAGCTTGGCGGTATTTTTAGTAGCAGGGCTGCAGAAATCTTGGATTGCAAAGGAAGCAGCAGAAAGGCAGTGCAGGGTAGAGGGTGGAGGTGAGTCTCCTGGAGCAAGACTAATGAGTTCAAATACCAGCTCCACCCCTGCCAGCTGTGTGACCTATCTGTGTCAGCTGCAAATTCTTTATCTGTAACATTAAGGACACCCTGCCTCAAAATGTTGTTATGAGAAATTTAATAGCAGTAGTGGGACCTCAAATCCAAGGTATTGTTACTGTTAGCTGAGTGCCTAGTCCACCCCAGCAAATATTTGGATAGTTAGAAGAATGGAGGGATTATACATAAGCATATACACATACACATGCTAGATTTACCTCATTTTGAGGTCTTTAAAAGTAACATGAATAAGAGCCATTAAATGGTGGAAAATGTGCCACTCCTGTTTAATCCCCAGGCTAGATTTAAATGTATGCTAAATCTATCTATCTATCTATCTATCTATCTATCTATCTATCTATCTATCTATTTTTAAACTTTTTTATTATTATTATTAGTTACAGATGTACAAAACAATGCAATAGTTATCTTTTTCACCCCTTGCAAAGTGACTCCCCCTTCCTCTCCTGCCCCCCGATATCATACATATCTATTACAATTCCATTGACTCATCCCCAAACTATATTCCACATCCCGTGACTATATATGTGTTAAATTATAGTTGACATATAATATTATTCAGCGGCAGTTAAATTTATTTAAAAACCAATTTATGATAATATTGAAGATTGCTCAGTAAAAGTTAGCGATTATTATTATTAAAAACTAATAAAATTTTCATGATAGGAAAAAAAATGCATTTTTAAAAGAAATTAGTAAACTGCTGACGGGTATGAACAATGACAAATCCTGAACATTTAGAAGTACATTGTGAAACTGACATGCATTTATTCTAAATGAGAACAATTTCTCCTTATTATATAATAAGAAATTCTATTTCTGAGAAAAGATTGCTATGCCATACACCAGTTTCAATGAATAATTTTTAATATAATTGATACAGCCCATACTTCAGTCAAATGATTGTTAATCTATCATTCAGAGTAAACAGTACGTATCTAAAATTTGCATGGCTGGTTTTATTGATGCCATAAAAGTCAGAGAAATGAGAAACGATAAAATCCTTAACTTAGTGCCAGTCGATTTTTGCCAATAATTTGACCTTGAAGATGTGGAATGTTTTCTCAATTGATAGGTCATTATTTTAGATAAACACAACAGACATTGTAGAACCAACCCTAGTACCACTGGGCTTGTGTCTCTAAATTTACAGAGTAAGTGAAACAATGTTACTTGGTCACAAGTTCAGGAATGGTGAGAGAGAGACACACAGGAAAAAAAGGAATTAAATTAGGGTGAGATGAGTATATAATAATGGAGGTGGGTGTGGGGACAGACATGGCCCAGGGCAATGGGAATGTACTCTGTTTATTGGGTTCAAAGGAAGTTTCAATGAGCAAGTAACTTTTGGGGTGCTACTCAAGGGGTGGATAGATATTTTTCAGGGAAACAACAATGGAAAGCAGAGGGCAGGTCTGTTTAGGAGCCACTAAGCAGTCACGTGCAAAGCTAGGAGCCCGACAAGCAATGGGAAGCGGGCTGAGGAGGAAGACCAAGGATGGAGCGCTGATGATCCTTTAACATAACATATAATAAGAATGTTGTACTACTTAGGACTAAAAGGTGACGCCTGCAGGTGTCTGGTTCACTGACTATTCTGACATCCAGGAGTCCTTCCTGTGGGTTGAGAGACTGGTTTGGTGGATACAGAGATAATCCATATGCCGGCTGTCTGGTAGACTTTCCTGTGCAGTCCCAGGTAGTCCTGGATATGTGGAGCCTTGTGTATCTCCGTGGGACAGAGTGTTGTAAGTGGGCCCCTGGCGGTCAGCAGGAGTTGTGTGAACAGGGCAACAAAGGAGGAGGCAGATCCTGGATCCCTGCCGTCTTGTTTGCTAGGTCTCTCAGGGCCCGAACTTTGTAAGAAGGGTCTGGTCTTCAGCTGTCCCAGGAGCATGAAAACTGCCATGATGGGGTTGTTGTCTCCTTTTTACATGGGAGAGAGGAGGCATTGTGTGCCCTTGAGTCCGAGCATCTCACTGCAGATTCTCAGGTAACGGATGATGGAAAGTTCCACCCCGGTAGTTCTGCCATCTCTTCGGAAAGGCAGCACCACTGCAATCCTGAAAGAGGTGGTGCCAAAAAGTGCTCCCTTTGTATCAGAAAGTGTTCAATCATCCCGTTCATTTCTTCGTCTGGGGCGTCTGGAACATACTGATGTGAGAGAAGCTATAGGCAGTGCCAAAAGCTGACCCCATCTCACCCGCCTGCAGCTATCACGTGATTGGGAAGGACGCCTCCCCCTTAGGAAGTTAGACAGCAATTTGAGATGACAGTTGCTGGGTGTCCAAAGACAAGACAGACGGGCGGATGTGGCCCAGGCTTAGAACTCAGAGAGGAAGAGGAACTCTGAGCTGGGATGGGGGGCACAGCTGAACGCATAGCCACTGCTAGTCATCCCCCTGCCTATAAACGTCCACAGCACTTACTCTGCGCTTTAGAAATATCGTTGAGTCCCTGTTATTTGCCTTTATGTAGGAATTGGAGCTTTGAGCTTCCTGAGGGGTTTTATGAAAATGTGCAGAGAGGTTTTATGAAATGGAGCATAAAACAAATATTTGAATGCCTTGAAAATTTTAGTGTTGCAGTACTAAAGGCTATTTTGAATCCTAAAAATTTTATATGCATATATAGAAAAAGAAAAAAATAAATCAATCAGGTCGCTTGAATGACAGTTCCTGCCAGGATCCTTGTATGTTTTTCTCTTTGGGGAGAACAAAGCTATTTGAATTTGATGTAATTGAATTGCCCTTGTGGCCTGAATTTTACTTTTTCCCCTTTTATTTTATTTTACTTTATTATATTTTATTTTATGCTCGTCTCTTGACAGAGTAGCCATCAGTGGGAAGAAAATCTTTTTATGTAGATCAAAATCTGTGACCAACAGAGATGCTGGAGTGAGGGGAAGAAGGAATGTAGATGCATCAATAAACACCAAATGCCTTTTGAAATAATTTATCTAACCACTGCAAAGTTTTATTGACAGTTTTTAGAGATATAACTTTATAAAAGACATTACTCTCTTGCTATTTCTGTGAGATCCTTGGATCAGTGAATTCATTTTATTTCAGCTCTTTGCCTCTGGTCTGGCCCACACCAGCTGCTTTGCAGCCACCATAACGCACAAACTCCCAGCCCCAGCACTGTGTTTTCAATGTTTATGCTCAGTCTGTATGTACGTTGTATGTGACACTTAGTAGTTGCTGAGCTGATGAGTGACAAATTAATTCGTGATTAAATGAATTTACTTTGTGGATTTCTGGACTAATAGAACTGGTGATTAATATAGATGATGATGATGATGACGATGATGATGATGAGGACTATGACTTATATCCAATCCCAAACTTCAATTTACTAACCTTTGTTGTCCCTTTCCACTCAGATTATAGCCTAAGGGCCTTTTCTAGAATGGCTTTGTCCCACAGTCTTTGTCCCGTCTAGCAGGCTGGATTTGGGCAAAGGAAAATGATAAGTTTGAAAGGAGATGGAAATGTGAAGTGGCCATAATATCTAGAAAATGTTCTGTTCCAACATGAGCAGAAGGAATAGCATTAATTATTCACATCACTCTAATTATGAGCTTATTGGTACCTTTGCACTTTGTTAATCTCGCTCTTTTGGTAGTCTGTGGTCAGTGGATAAAAAAAGGAGGGTAAAGGCAAACACTTTTAGCTGTAATGATGGATGCTTTTGGAAACTTGCTTATCCTCTTCTTGCTACTGCTACTCAAATATAGGAAGGTCATACATAAAATAAACCACATGATTTAATGGAGAAGTATATGGGCAATGGTATCCAAAGATATGCATTTATTTATTTTTTCCTTTCATCTATTCACATATAGATGAAATACCTTTTCTGTTCTAGGTTCTATACTAGGTACTAAGGTGCCCGGTATATTTGTACCAATATATGAAACACAGGATCTCTGCTAGCAAATAAGTTTCAGTACACTAGGGGTAATAGCAAAATAAACCTATTTACAGTTCTGGATGATAATTGTTATAAGAGATCTCTAAGCACATTGGGGAATAAGATCATAAATCTATTGAGAGGCATCAGGGAAGGTATCATAGAAGAGAAGTATTTGAGCTAAGATTTGAAATTTATATAGAAAATTTCCAAATGGACAAGCCTGAAGACATTATTTCAAGCTCAGAAATTCACTGGACTACAAGGAGCTGATTTCACCCAAAATGTAAAATTTAAGGATAGGAGGAAAAAGTAGGATGTAAGTCTGAACACCGAGGCAGATTATGAAGGGTCTTCTTTGCTAAACCAGTAGTTTTAGATTTTATGATGTAAGAGATGAGGTATCATTAGTGAATAATAATAATGGTCATATTTGCATATTCAAACTATTACCAGAAGAGTGATATAAAGAATGAGGTGGAAGATGTGTTTTAAAGACCACTAATAATCTATTACATCAAAAATCTGGCTAAAGAGAAAAATCACACAATCATATCAACAGATGTGGAAAAAGCACTTGACAAAATCCAATGTACATTAATGATTAAAAACTCTCAGTAACAAGGGATAGAGAGGAACTTTTTCAACTTGATAGAAAATATCAAAAATCTACAGCTCCATTAAACTTAATGGTAAAACCTTGAAGCTTTCCCACTAACATCAGGTAAAAGGTAAGGATATCTCCTCTCAGCATTCTTTTTCTACATTGTACTGTAAGTTCCATTTAACACAATAAGACAAATGAAATAAAAGCTATATATATTGGGAAGGAAGAAATAAAATTGTCTATGTTCACAGATGGTATGATCATCTATGTAGAACATCTGAAAGATCAACAGAAAAACTGTTGGAATTAATATAGCAAGTTTTCAGGATATAGTTAATATGCAAAAGCCAATTACTTCCTATATACCAGCAATAAACAAGTGAAGTTTTGACATGTAAAACACAGTACGTTTTATATTAGTACACAAAAATATTAAATACTTAGGTATGAATTATCAAATTCTGTATAAGATCTATATGAGAAAAACTATAAAACTCTGATGAACAAAATCAAAGAAGTAAATAAATGAAAAGATACTCCATGTTGATGGCCAGGAAAACTCAATATTGTCAAGATGTCAGTTCTTCCCAACTTGATCTATAGATTCAATACAATCCCCGTCAAATTCCAGCAAGTTATTTTGTGTTTATTGACAAACATATTCTAAAGTTTATAGCAAGAAGCAAAAAACCCAGAATAACCAATATAATATTGGTTAAGGAGAAGAACAAAGTTTGAGGACTGACACTAGCCAACTTCCAGATTTACTATAAAACTACTGTAACCAAGACACTGTGGGATTGGCAAGAGAATAGACAAATAGGTAAATGGAGCAGGATAGAGAGGCCAGAAATAGATCCACATAAATATAATCAACTGATCTGTGATAAAGGAGCAAAAGCAGTACAATGGAGCTTAGACAGTCTTTTCAACAAATGACACTGGAACATTTGGATATCCACATGCCAAAAAAAAAATGAGTATAGACAAAAATGTACACTTTTTACAAAAATTAACTCAAATGGATCATAGACCCAAATATAAAAGACAAAACTATAAAAGCACTAAAAGATAACATAGGAGAAAACCTACATAACCTGGGGTATGACAATGACTTTTTAGGTATAACATCAAAGACATATTCATAAAAGAATAAATGGATAAACTTGAATTCATTAAAATAAAAAACTTCTACTCAGCAAAAGTCAATGTCAAAAGAAGGAGAAGACAAGCTACAGACTGGGAAAAATATATGCAAAAAGCACATCTTGTAAAGGGCTATTATCCAAAACACAAACAACACTTAAAAGTCAATAATAAGAAAACAAATAATCTGATTAAAAAATGGGCCAAAGACCTTAACAGACACCTCATGAAAAAGATAATACAGATGGCAAATTGCATATGAAAAGGTGCTTCACATCATGTGCCACCAGGGAAATGTAAGTTAAAATAATGATTAGATATCACTATACAACTATTAGAATGGCCAAAATCCGGAACACCAATGACACCAAATTCTGGCAAGAATATGGAACAACAGGAACTCTCATCCATTGCTGGTGGGGATGCAAAATGGTACAGCCACTTTGGAAGACAGTTTGGCAGTTCCTTACAAAACTAAACATACTTTTACCAGCAATTACACTCTTTAGTACTTACCCAAAGGAATTGAAAACTTGTGTCCATGCAAAAACCAGAACATGGATGTTAATAACATCTTTATTCATTATTGTCCAAACTTGGAAGCAATCACGATGTATTTTACCAGGTGAATGGATACGTGAACTGTGATACATCCAGGCAATGGGATATTATTCAGCCCAAAAAGGAAAAGAACTATCAAGTCATGAAAATACATGAAGGAATCCAAAATTCATTTTGCTAAGTAAAAAAAATGCCTGTCTGAAAAAGCTACATATGGTATGATTCCAACTATGTGATCTTGAAAAGGCAAAACTATGGAGACAGTGAAAAGTTTAGTGGTTTCAAGGGGTTGAGCAAAAAAGGAATAAATAGGCAAAATATAGAGAATTGTTAGGGTAGGGAAAGTACACTATGCTACCATAATGATGGATGCATGTCATTATACATTTTCCAAACCCATAGAATGTACAGCACCAAGAGTGAACCTTGATGTAAACAATGGACTATGGACGATAATGTGTGTCAATGTAGGTTCATCAATTTTAAACGCACCACTCTGGTGGGGGAGTTTGATAATGTGGATTGCTACTCGAGTGTGGGGACAGGGGATATGTGAGCAATTTTTGTACTTTCAATTTTGCTGTGAACTGAAAACTGCTCTAAAATATAAAGTCTTGATAAAATAAATAAAGTTTTAATTTAAAAACAACATTAATTTTGTACACCTGAAACTAATAATAAAGAATTTAGAAAACACCAAAAAAACATGAACAATAATTTGATGAATGACTGGAATGTTAAGTTAGAGAGCAAAGCCATCCATCTGATAGTTCTTCGACTTAGCTTTCATCGGAGAAAAAATAAGGTCATGCTTGGAGGGAGTGTCCCTCTTTTGTGGTTAGACAATTTTGGCATTGAGAATCATCATGGCCTCTCCATGGCCAAGTCTACTGGAAACCATTTAATTGATTAACCCATGTGCGGCTCTTTCAAGTTTTGTGGGAAGAGATCACATCTGTAACTCTCTGGACATCACCGCTGGCTCCTAAAGAAAGATTCCCTTCTGTAGAAAGCCTGTTTAGCCACTAGCCTTTTCTGTCTTATCCTCCTATGGCTCTTTAGCTCTCTAATCACAGCTTGTTTTCTGACTAATTACTGTTGGGACAATTTAGCCTTGAACCTCAACTTGAAAGTGTTAGTGTCATGGGGAGAGAGCACTTAATCAAATGGCTTGTGGTTATTCAACAAAGAAATTTTCTCGATTACACTTGCCACCCTTTCTGAGGCACTTGGTCTTCTTTCTTACAATCTTGGCTTGAGCTGGCTCAGCTTTGGCAGGGCTGTCCTGGGCACCAATGTTTTACTGGAGGGGAACAGACAGGTAAAGCCACTATGATGACAAGGCCTGCATTCCCATTAAAATCAAGGATACTTTTAATCAGTTCCCTACTGGCTATTAACTTTAAAAAATCCGGTCTCTTACCATAGGGATGATTAAATAACTTATTCAGCTTTATAGGACGGTTTGCCTTGTCCTCAAGTGCTCTTCAGTTTGTAAAGATTATGACAGGTATAATCATTTTAAACTATTTTTATGTTTCCTTTGCTTTGAATGTCTCCTATCTGAAGGGACATGGATTTTGACACATGGACTTGACAGTGAGCCAACTTTTACCTTGGTTTCTCCTAGACGTCACCTGGGGGGCCACTGGGAAGGAGTGGGGCAGGCTCCAGGTCCTGGAGACAGGAGGCCTTGGTTAGAATTGAATTCCGTACTGACAGTGTGATCTCACACAGGTACCGCCCCCTCCCTTGTTTAGAAGGCGTCAATGGAATTGTAATAGATATATATGGTATCGGAGGTGGGAGCTGGTGGGTTGGGGGAGGTGGGTTGTCACGTTGTGAGGGCTGAAAAGCATAACTATTGCATTGTTTTGTACACCTGAAACTAATAAAAACATTTTTTTTAAAAAAGGGGGCTAATGTATATGCAGGAAAGTACTCATGATGATAAAATGCGATGCCTAAAATACTTCTTGAAACATTTGTTAACATAGGAAGCAAGCACTTTGTCACAGCTAAATGATAGTTTCAATAGAAATCAGAAGGGTTTTTTTTTTTTTTTTTTGACCGCCCATAATTTCCCCCAAATATCTTCCTTCTCACATGATTCTTTCTTACTCGGCTTCATGAACCATAGAAAATGACAACAAATTCTCCTAAAAGAAAATAACTTGTTAATATAATAAATATTCTTGACCAGGTTGTTCTGGGACTCAAAAGGGTCATTTTCCTCACAGCTCAGATGATGTCATTTTTCTCCTCCTGCGGACTGCAGGGACTCCATACAGACAATGGGGTGCCTTCCAGACCCCAGAATCTGAGGAATGCTTGTCAAAACAGATTATTTGTTCCCACCCCCCACTGGACATTGCCAGCCTCTTAATTTGTTTCTATTTGTACGTGATAATGAAGCCCAAAATTGGCTCCTGTAAAGCAAATTCAAGCATGTTACCTGCATTTGGTGAAATATTGATGATCTCTTCTCCCAAATGGCAGCATTCCCAGCCCAGCAAAGTAGGATGGAGACAATGAAGAAGAAATACCTCTTCCCCTGTATACCTCTATGCTGAGGGCATACAAATCGAAGGGCTATTTCTAAGTCATCTACGTTTATCATGGACAGGTTGAGAAATAAAAGTAGCAAGACATGGCGATAAGATTGGTGGCTGTGGAGCCAGGCAGATGTGATCTGTATTCCCCTCTCATCCTCACTACCTCTGTGACCTGAGACTATAAACTGACATACTCATAGTTCCAGTTTTATCATAATCAAAATATGGACCACAGCCCTGATTTGCAGAAGTGTTTGGAGGAAAAGAGATAATGCGCATGTGTGCAGCCAAGAGCCTAGCCCTTGGTGGGTTTTTAATGAGCAGTAGCTGTTGTTACTGTGATGTTGTGGATTTGACAAGGAAGAGAAGGGGCCGTCACCCCAAACATCATGGCCAAACTTGCAGCATGTCCTCTGCCCACCATCTGCTTTAATACTGAGGTGCTGACCATGTGGGGGGACATTCAGAGGAACCCCAACACAGCAGTTCCTCATTTTCCCTTCCTCCTAGGGAAGCCCTAATTCACACATCAGTGAACAACTGCCTGCTGATGAGGATATGTCAGAGTGTGACGTGTGCCATAGACCAGCTCTCTACGTCTACACTCTGTGCCAAGAAGGAAGAAAGGGGGACTGGGTATTCAAATCTGTCCACTTCAAAGGCCTTTCTTCCAGGTCTTCCTAGAACATAGGCTCCTGGGAAGAGGAAGAGGGTGATCTCAGTAAAAGCTGAAATGATACAGGTTCAGGATGCTGGGGATAGTGAGGCTATTGAGACACAAGACTTGAGACTGTTTCATCTTTATCTGCCCAGTGCTAATCATAGTATGTAGTACTGTCCTCTGTTGACTCTACTCTCCAGCCTAATTAAACTATTAGAGAACTTCAAATTGTTTGGATATTTTTCTGCTTTCTTGATTGTATTTATTTATTTTTTTAATTATTATTATTATTTTTTTTTTAGAGGGCAGTATCACTGGCCCTCATATGTGGGATCCAAACCCGGGCCACTGGCGTCCCAAACCAGCTCTTAACCACCGCACCACTTGGCTGGCCCTCTGCTTTCTTGATTTTAATCATACCAGTCTCTTGGCCAAGAATGCTTTCCTCTTATAATCAGCCTAGATAATTCTACTCATTACTCGTTATGGGGCCTCATGGACTGAGTTAAAATTCTGGCTCCAACACTTACTGAGCTGTGTCATCTTGGGCAAATTACATGCCCTCTCTTTGCCTCAGTTTGCTGATCTTTAAAATTAGAAAATGTAACGGCCCCCTTCGTTACTCACAATGTGGCTCCAGCTCAGCAGCCCCAGCACTTCTTGAGTATTTGTTGGAAATACAGAATCTCAGGCCCCACCTCAGACCTACTGAATTTCAGTCTGGATTTTAACAAGAACCCCAACAGGTTTATATGCAAATTCAAGATTGAGATGCCCTGATGATACCTACATGATAGGGTGTTCTGGGGAGTATATGAGATGATAGATGTAAATCAGAACCTGACATAAATGCTTAGTGCTGCATAAACATTTGTTATTATTTGTTCTACCTTACATCAAGATACACCTCAAGTGGCAGCTTTCCTATCAAACTTCCTGTGATCTTTCCATTATCCTCTTCTTATTTAATTACTCTGTCTTTTGTTTGTGCTCCACAAAAATCTCTAGGTACTTTTGATCATTTATTTGCTTGGATCTGTCTCTGTAAGCTCAGATATTTTAAGGACACATAAGTATTTTTTATCTCCCTGTTCCCTGGGCCCAGGACAGTGCCAGAAGAGACCTTTGATATACAGAGGGTACCAAAAGAATGTACACATATTTTAAGAAAGGAAAAAACTGTATTAAAATTATGCTGATGGTAACCACTTTGAGCACCTCTTGTAATTGCAAAAGTCAAACATGACTTGTATTCATCTTTTGTTATCAGTATATATTGAGTATTACAATTTTGGTAGTTTTTTTTTCCTTTCTTAAAATGTGCATACATTTTTTGGCACCCTCTGTATATCACACACATACCCAATACACACACATACATACACAATAACAATCACAACAAATCCTAACAGTATCAGCAGATGACATGAAGATTACTGACTAAAAAGCTCAAGGAATACTGAGGTGCTCTGAGAAATTCCCTTAGTGAGAGTAAGATTTAAGCTGTTTTTTTGAATAGCATAGATATCCAAGAGTTCAAGAGAATGAAATGGTGTAAATTCTAGGTGCAGGTAATAATGTGAGTGAAACTTAAAAATGGGAGTGTGAGTAACAGGTTCAAAGAAGAAGAAATTGATGTGTGTTTCTGGAACAGAGAGTCCTTTGCAAAACTATAGCAGAAAACATAAGTTGTGAATTCACATACTGAGTACTGAACTAAGTCTGAAAATGAGGAAACTGAAAGTTTTTGAGTTGGAAAGGAGCATGCTTAATTTGTCTTTTAAAAAGAAAAGGAAAGAAGGAAGGAAGGAAGGAAGGAAGGAAGGAAGGAAGGAAGGAAGGAAGGAAGGAAGGAAGGAGGGAAGGGAGGGAGGGAAAACTTGTCGATTGTATCTGCTTCCTAAGCAGGTCTATAAAGAATGGGTCAGTTGTGCCCACCCAGCCTCATGTGATTATTCTGTAAGAGGATGCATGTCGGAGGTACAGCAGTGATGATGGAGCCGGTGCATACTAGCAAAGCAAAGGTTAATTCCACCCACCGTATGCTGTCATTTGTTTTCCCCAGACTTAAAGAGGAACCAACAGGGATGGAGTCCATGTGGTTGGTCACTTATGGACTGTTTCAAAATTGTTGTTTGACTTGTCACAGGTGTTATTGTTATTTTCTAATATGTAAATACTCTGAAAACCTAGAATTTCCTCTACAACTTTACAGTGAAGTAGGACTGAGAGATTCAAGTGACCATTTTAGGTCCCGAGTTTGAGTTGTTGCAAACTAGTTATGAGAAGTAAATCACGGTGCTGGACTGATGCAGATGGTGGCTCAGCTGGACTCACTCCCTGGCTCCTTCTGTGACTGTCTTGCAGATTGATTTCAACTTGGAGCTTTGGTAAATTTCCTGGTATCTCTTAGGCCACTGGTCAGGAAAGCAGTCCACAGAGCATGCCAATGAGTTTGCAGATGTGCTGAGGGTATGTTATGTGGACTCTTCAGGATGAAATGAGGGCTTCACGATGTTTCCATTGGAGTTGAATTTACCAGAAATAAGTTCTAAGAACAGCTGGTTTGCACTTAATATTCTGTACTTCCTTTGTGTTGTAGATAAAATAAGAAAGAGTCGAAGAGGATCAGGAATAAATCAAATGTCTTACAACTAAATTGCTTGTGTTTCCATCTTGTTGACTAACTCTTTTCTGGATTATACTCCTGGTGGGAAGGTGTGTGGCCTTTTTTGTTTCCTTATTGTTCAAAAAATGTGCAGGCCAGACCTGAATACTCGGAAGGAGTGCAATGAAAACTTACTAAATGGGTGAAGTTCAAAAATATCTTCAGGAAGTTTCCGCTTGCTCATTATACTGATGATGCTCCTGGTGTTTTGTGTAAGCAGATGAAGCAGCTGAGTAGCCTGTATTCTACCTTGGGCTTCAGGCAGTCTCTGTTCATAATTCCTTGAAGCCATAAACCCCCATCTCAAAGGCCATGCTGACTGTGCGCATAGAGAGACAGTTATAATGACAGCTTCTTGGGAGGGAACTGAATCACAGAAATGTTTAAAGAGCTTTGCTAGAGGGACAGGGAAAAATACAGGTAAAAATGATAACACACATAATTTTTATCTATAATGCAATGTAGTATTTTGTAAATAAGAGCTGATATATAGTGTGTGCATATTATATACCAGCCATTGTGTAATAGCCCATATGAATTCTTACTATTTACAAACTCCCTGTTAAGCAGGTGTTAGTAATTTTTCGATTTGACGTAGGAAGATACTAAAATCTGGAGAGGTTATGTAATTCACCTGTATTCAAATAGCTTAATAAAAATGAACTCTTGCTTTAATCTCCATGATTTCTAATGAATTTGCACATTATTCCCATGTATTTATTGGTCATTGATTTTTTTTCTGATGAGTGACTTTTTAGGATGCTTCTAGATCTAATATTTTGTGATTAATGAAACATTTACCTATAGGCTTTTCTGGATATTGATTTTTTAGAATGATAGTTCATTTAATGGTAAGTCAAATTTTATTCAATAAGTTAAAGTTGTTTTATTCACCACAGGTAAAGGCCAAAAAGATCAGACTTTAATGGAGGCAGGTCACATATATAGCTGACTTTTCTGATGGAAAGATATATATGCAATTCTAGGGAGAAAGGCTGATTGAAAAGAGAAGTAGGAATTTGTGTCAATGGAGGGAAGAAGAGGGTTTAAAACTGGAAAGCAACACTCACTTCACTGGCCTATCCTCCCAGACCATACCCATGAGTAATCTGTATAGAGGATGAGAGAGTAGGTGAGGAGAGAACCACTGGCAGAGACTGTGATCTCTGTAACTGAGAAGGGAAATCACAGGAGTGGCTGTTAAGAGAAGCATTCAGCTTTATCCTGCTCTTGACAATATTGAAAGCTTCATATGAACCACTTAAATCCCCTGTACCATGGGTTTTTGTCCTAGCAAGTATCCTCTAAAAATATGAGTTATTACTGACCTTGGTTTAAAAGGAATATTGTAATTAGCCTTCCAGGTGGAATAGGTAGGCAATGCATGGTCAAATGCTGTTATTTTATCATTGTTTTTCGGTTGATCTTTGTTGAGTTCCTGTAGGATATATGAATTTTTAATCTATAATTTACCTAGGTAGAATAATGTCAATTTATTAAGCTTATTTAAAAAGCAAATGACAGTTCATTCAGCTATTTCCAGTGAATCATTTAATATGAATGAAGATTAGCTCAATGTCACCAAAGCAGAATACAAAATAGAGAATAGAGAATAGAAAAACACTTTTCCTTCTTCTGAAAAGGGTTTGATGCCAGGATAATCTCTCTTATTTTCCAAACATGGGAGATAAAAAAGACTAGAGAATCTGTTAGAAACAGATGTTTTTGGAAACAGTGGCATCTGAGGCTTATTTCCTTGAGGGAAGCAAAATGTTGAAGAAAATAATTAGTTCAAAAATCATGTTCAGAATTTTTAAAGTAATTGCATTTACAAAAGCATAAAAATTGAATAGAAAAAAAAAATCTAATAGAAGAAGTGCAGAACCTTTTACCATCGCTGCTCAAAGTATGGTTCACGGAACAGAGCCAGTCCATGATTTTATTTCTTACTTGTTCTCAATGATGTAAGTACAGAAACTAAGAAATATGTGATTAGAAACTTTATAGTGATTTGACATTCCTGCAACCTGCAAGCCTGTGATCCATGGATCTGATTAATTGAGAAGGTGTGTAAACCAGTTTGTGTATTGTGGAACTTAGTTGGCAAGTCACGTGTGGTGCCAGCTATGACCTAGTCATGCATAGTTGTCATGCATCTGTTGACTTGCAATGGTTAGAAAACAAAACTGGCTCTTCATCATAGATACAAAATCTCCAGAAATTTACTGAATAGATTAAGAGCAGGAATAAAGAGTGTTCATGGATTGGAAGATTCAGTATTTTGAAGATGCAGTTTCCCCCCCTGATTAATGAATGAAGTCAATGCAATTCCAGGTAAGATCTTGGCAGATTTTTTTTGTGGGAGTGGAGAGAGAGAGAAAGTGGGAAGCTGAGTCTTAACTCATATGGGCTAAAAAATAACCAAAGCAAAAAAAAAAAAAAAGAAAAAGAAAGCTGGAAGCTTTAAACTACCAGCTACCAACACCTAGTATAAAGATATAGTAATATCTATAAATAATATACAATGTGATACTAAGACAAAGAAAGACAATCTAATGCTGGAACAGAATAGTCCTGAAACAGATCCCACGCATTTGTGGCCTCCTGAAGACAAAGGTGATGCTGCAGAGCAGTGGGGAAAGGACAGTCTTTTCAAGAAATAGTGCTGAGTCAATTGATTTCAGGGGGGAAAAATCACCTTGGCTCTAATTTCAAACCATACAAAAAATAAATAAATAAATCAGCTCTAGATTAACTGTAGATTCAAATGTAAAAATTAAAACAATAAAGCTCAGGTGAAAACATCTGCTAACATCTTAATAAACTTGAAGTAATCAGGTATTTCTTAAAGAGGACACAAAAAGTATTAACTGCAAAAGAAAAACTTGATATAGTTATCTAAATTAAAATTAAGGGCTTTTGTTCTTTAAAACACATCATTAAGAGAGTACAAAAGCAATTTCCAGAATGAGGGAAAACATTTACAGTACATATATTCAACAAAGGACTCCTATCCAGAATATGTGTTTTTTTTAAAGTTCTAGAAATCAATAATAAAAGTGTCTGACAATCTAATGGAAAAAATGGGCAAACAACTAAAATGGATACTCCACAAAGGACAAATAAAAACGTATTTAGCTTCATTATTCAACATGAACATGCAAATTGAAGATGTAAAATGGCAAGTGTTGACAAACATTAGGAGTAACTGGAACTTTTATATATTGCTAGTAAGAGTGTGGTGCAAACAAAACTGTGAGGCTGTAGCTACTAAAGCTAAACATATACCTACCCTGTGAACATGAAATCTGTACATATTCTACCAGTAGACATCTACAAAAATGCTCATAGCAACACTGAGCCCCACATTGGAAATCACCCAATGCCCATCAAGAGTAGAATAAAACCTAAATGGTGGTATAGTTGCACAGTGGAATGTTAGACTGCAATGAGGATGAATCATCTGCAACCATACCTGGTCATATAGAAGAATGTCACAAATATGGTTTTGAATGAAATGAGCCAAGCACAAGTGAGTACATTTATTCCAACAAAAATAGGCAATAGTCATCTATGCTGTTCAGAGTCCTAATAGTGGTTACCTTTGGGAGAAAGTAATGATGTAATGGGGACACAAGGTAAACTTCTAGCATGCTGGGAACTGTTTCTCCATCCGCTTACATGAGTTCCTTTGGAGAACATTCAGTACTATGTGCTGTCATGTCAATGTATATTTTTTAAATCAGTCAATCAATCGAACTCTAAATAAAAAAACACACACAGACACACAGACACACAGAGATGGGGGAGGTTTCCAAGAAAGAGTGAGTCACAGCAGCTTGGAGGAGAAAGATTAGAAGATAACAAAGTCAGATTTCCAATTCTGAAGTTTCACTGAAGTTGTACCAACACTCTGAGTTCACTGAAAGTGACATAGGGGTCATGGCCCCTTTAAAAAGAGAGGCTTAAAATGATAGATTCTCCATGTACAAATTGCATTTTCAAATATAAATCTAATATACATACATACCTAGTAATACAGAAGAAAAAGCAGCAGGCACTGTCAGATATATGAAACATATAAATGGTCCAGCAACTGAAGAACTCCCAGCTTGAATCTTTTTCATCCAAGGAAATACATTGTGTCCCAGGCTGAGGAAACACTAATGGTACTGCTGGGGATGGTTTATTAGGAACACGGAGTGACAGAATCACACAGGATCGTTGATAGTCCAAATTGAGGTGCCACATGTGAAGCCAAATACTCTAAAATATGAGTCATTTTTGGTCTTGGTTTAAAAGGAATATTATACTTAGCTTTCCAGCTGAAATAAATGGGTAATGTGCAGTCTAATGCTGTTACCTAAGAATAATAAATGTTTTAATTTAGTTTAGAATAGGTACCAGGATTGTATTTCATGATGCCCCCAAATGAAGACTTTTGGACTCATACAAAAACAAATCAATGCACGGCCGGGCTGATAGACAAAGTCCTGTGGCTTAGTAAATTACAGATGATGAGAACTGGTCTTGCTCAGGGTTAGGAGGTGGGCAGAGGCAGCCTATTGAAAGGTTTTTGTTTCCACCTCACGCTCTCTGGAGTACTTCCACTCTCTGGAGTGCTTCTCTTGGTCAGTCAGATTTAAGACACGTTTTTCATTAGATATTCAGCTTTCCCTGGGATGCTGCCACATATTAGTGGCACATTAATTTTTCTTGCATGGATATGCATCAATACCACTGCCATTCATTCAGTTATTGGTTCATTATTTTGGTCACTTGTTAATTTATGTGATTGCATGTTGACTAATTATGTTGTAATAGGAGCTATGGGAGAGCCAGAGATGTTTAGGAAATAGTCCTTGTCTTCCAGGAGAATGAATAATAGTAACATTTTTATAAAAAAGCAATGCAAGGGGCCAGATGAGTGGCACATTGGTTAAGAGCTAGTTTTGGGATGCCAGCGACCCCGGTTCGGATCCCACATGTGAGGGCCAGTGATACTGCCCTTTATAGATAACAATAGCTCCACCTGGAGCTGCGCTGTGCGAGCCCCGGCAATGGTGTAGGCTGCAGTGAGTGGCCGGCAGCCAGTGTGAGCAGCCGGCAGCTGGTGTGAGCTGCCAATAGCCGCGGTGAGCGACCATCCAGAGGCCGGTGACCGATCTGCCTCATCTGCAAAGAGCGCAATGATGATACCAACATGGGCCAGTGAAGCAACGTCCTCCGCAACTAGACTGAAGAACAAAAGGACAGCAACTTGTCTGTTCCCTTTCCCTGATTCCCCAACGCTGTTCCCCTCCCCGAATTCCCCAATTTAAAAAAAAAAAAAATCTTAAAAAAAGCAATATAAGGTAAAATGTAAGAGAAATTGAAAGACTGGTAACAGAGAGAAAGGAAACCTTCCTTCGGAGAAGTGAAACAAGGATTTACAGAAGTTGTGGTGTTTGAAATAGGCCAGAGAAAGGAAAAACTTTTGGATGAAGGACTTGAAATCAAGTAGATCTCAATTAGAGGAAACAAGGTGAGCAAAATGGGTATGGGAAAGTGTGGGTATATATTGGAAGCAGCTGGTCGTCGCGTTCGCCTGGGGTACAGGCTGTGACAACGGGAGTAATGCACAGGAAAGGAAGACGAATGTGGTCGTGGAGTGTCTAAACTCAATAGAGAAGACTAGCATTGAGACTCCAGGATTGGGGAGCCACTGAAGACTCCACTGAGGAGAGAGGAAGGCTGGTTAGAAATGGTCCCACCGGTAGAATGTAAGTTACTTAATGACAGGATCTGCTGTATCCCTAGAGGACCTACCACAGTTGACTCACTGTAGGCATTTGTTAAATGTTTGTAGAACATTGCACTGAATGTTCTTCAAGTATGGCATAAAGGACATTCATGACACTTCTATTCATTCAAAATGTTTATTTCCTTTCTGAATTGGTAATAAATGCAGGTGACAGGAAATCAAAACCATTCAGGGGGCCGGCCTAGTGGCTCAGTGATTAAGAGCTGGCTTGGGATGCCAGCAATCCGGGTTCGGATCCCACATATGAAAAAAAAACACACACAAAAAAACGTTCAGGTAAACATACATTAAAAAGGAAATTTTCCCTTTCCTACCCTGCACCCCTGTCTCTCCACCATTTACTTCCCCTCCGAGAAGCAATCAGCAATCAGCGTGACCAGTTTCTTGTAGATACATCGAGACAGTGTGTGTGTGTATGCGCGTGCACGCGCCTGAGTGTATACACTTTTTATTTATAATTTCTACTTTTTATACAAATTAAGGCATTCTGCCTACAAGATTATGCAGGATGCTTTTATATTTGTTTATATAACAGGGATTATTTCTCATCAGTACTTACAGAACAGCCTTATTCTTTTTAAGCTACTGCCTATTATTACTGTGAATGAATGCAACATAACATATTTAAACATTTTAAAGGTAGACATTTTCAGTATTTTCTTAGTTAAAAAATATAGGTAGTATATAGGATATATCTATCATAGTGTTTTTCTTTGTTAAATATTATCATGAAAACTTTAAACATAAGAAAAATTATAAAGAATAATTCAGCAAGACTATTGTGCCCTCCACAAGCTAGAAAAATATAATATTAATAATATATAGTTCAATCCCATGTGTGGCCCTCTCCAATGACATACCTCTCTCTCCCTTAGATGACATCAGCATAAGTATCACTACAGCTCAGTAATTCTACATTTCAGAGCCATTCGTGCTTTTCCTTTTTGATGAATTTTCTGTTCATAACCTTTGCCCATTTTATATTGTATTGTTGGTCCCTTTATTGATTTATAAGAACTCTTTGTATATTAGTGGAATGAGCGGTTTGTGTGGAAAAACAGAAGAGAATGTTTGTGGGTAGCCCAGGGGGCTCTTTCTCGGGTGCCTGGTATGAATTAGCAGCTCTTCATGTCCCCCGCAGCGGGCTTCCTCGACCGCACCTGTCCACAAGATCACCAGACGGAAGCAGCTTGCATACCCAGCAGTGATATATTCCGCTACACAGCTGGCACCCGCACTCATACCGTCCTTTCTTGGACCAGTGGGGCTGCTCTCATACTTTCCCGATAGAATGGGAGCCCAACAAGGACTCAAAGCTCCTCTCCGGCAGCACAGCCCCAAAGAGAAGCCATTTGTACCAAGGATACACCCTTCCAGTTCTCAAAAGAACACAACATGTAACCAGCTGAATTCTACCAACAGGTCACAAAAGATGTCACAAAAGATACACACAGCGCTTGTCCCGAACCTTTTATGCGATAACCTGTTTGGGGGTTGTTTTTCCTTCCTTTCCCAGTTTACCGTTTGTCTTTGACTTTGTCTTGTGCCTTAAACAATGTTCTGAACTTTTCGTAGCTCATTTGATTTCAAAAACGTAGTAAATATTTGTGCTTACCTATATTGACAAGTACAGAGTAGTTTTTTTTTCTGAACTTACAATAATTTCTTGCATTTTGCCATACCCAACGTATGATTATTATCTCAGCTTGATGTCTCTAACTGCATAGTTTAATCCACTGACTTCCTGTTATATGGTTTAGTATCTAGTAATATTCCGCAGAGATATATGTATTTCTCCTTTTATTACTCTAGTGTGAGCTCATAAATTCTGTCTCCCTAATGCCAAGCAGCATTGATTGATTGATTGATTGATTGATTATTTATTTCTTTGTATGATATAACACTCTGTCTTTTTAAAGCTTTCTGTTATTTCAACTGAAAACATAACAAAAACAGAAAAAATATACAATAAGTTTACATTGTTGTCTACAACAGTCAACAAGTAATGGCTATTATTGTTTCATCTTTACTTCGGCCTATTCTACCACTCACCCCCTCGTTACTGGGTCATTTTATCAGTCCTTTATGTTATGATTTCTCAGACTTGTCTTGTGCTTAAAAAGGTTGTTGCTTTGCCAAAGTTGTTCAAAATAATTATCCATGTTTCTTTCTACAACTTTTGTAGTTTTATTTTTCAAATTTAAATAATTGTTCAAATTATTTTTGAGATTTATTTTGGCCTAAGATCTAAAGTATGTGTCCTACTTATTTTTTTCTAGATGGCTTTTTAATTGTTCTAGATCCATTTATTCAATAATCCATATTTTCATTAGTGATTTGAAATGTCAGATTGATCCTATAGTAAATTCCCATTTGTAATTAGAAATTTATTTTTATGGTTATTCTGGCATAGTCCATTGATTTGGCTCAATATGTGATTTTAATTACCATTAATTTATGTTTTTCCATCAATATTCATAAGTGGCATTTTTATCTTTGTAGTATTTGTTAAATTTTTTATATCAATACTATGTTAAGATTACAAATGAATTTAGAAGATTTTCTTTCTTTATTAATGCTCCAGAGAGTTTAATAGTGTTGGAGACATTGACTTTGAAAGCTTGGACAGATCTACGTGTGAAATCAGTTGGATCTAATATTTTTAGTGGGTATATCTTTGATAAATTTCTCTTATTTCTTGTGATAATCGGTTGGTTGGGATTTGCTATTTCATCTGGAGCCAGTTTTCATATTTGATACTTCATAAGAAAGGTTTTGTAGTCATTCTAAATTCTTAAGTTTTTTTGTTCCCTGTGATCCCTGTGGTAGGAAAAAGTACTTTTCCTGATCCTGCAAACATTTGAGCATCAGACACTCCTGCCTGTAAACCTTTCAGACGATTTCATCCCCAGCTTCAGAAATTCCCTTGCATGCATGCACTAATCAGTGCTCTGCCAGGTAAAGGGAGGATCCTTTGCCTATCTGCAGGGTCTTTTCTCTGTGCGGCTGTCTCTTCTCCAGTACTCTGCCCTGACATGTTAGCCTCCTTGGTTTCTCCAAAGTGTTGGCTCCATTGTTTCAATTCAAAAAGCCCACAGGGCTTTGCCTGGGATCCCCCTCTGTGATCCATGGTCTGGCAATTCTCTCAGGACAGTAAGTTGGACAATTGTAGGACTCACATCATTTACTTCCCATTGCCCATTGGTCACCATCCTTCCTTGCCTGAACTCTAGTGCCATCAATTTGTATACTTAAATCTTGTTTTATTTCTGAAAACACATTTTTTTTTAAAGATTTTTTTTAAATTGGGGAATTGGGGGAGGGGAACAGCATTGGGGAATCGGGGAAGGAGAACAGACAGGTTGCTGTTCTTTTGTTCTTCAGTCTAGGTGCTGAGGATGTTGCTTCACTGGCCCATGTTGGTATTATCATTGCCCTCTTCCCAGATGAGGCAGATCGGTCGCCTGCCTCTGGATGTCGCTCACTGCGGCTATTGGCAGCTCACGCTGGCTGCCAGCCACTCACACTGGCTACCGGCCACTCACTGTAGCCTATGGCAGCCCACTGCAGCAGGGGCTGCAGCCTACACCGTCACCAGGGCTCGCACAGCCCAGCTCCAGGTGGAGCTGTTGTTAGCTGCAGAGGGTAGTGTCACTGGCCCTCATATGTGGGATCCGCACTGGGGCCACTGGCATCCCAAAACCAGCTCTTATTCAGTGCGCCACTTGGCCGGCCCTGAAAACATATTTTAACTTTTGTCTTTGGCTTTTTTGTCCCACTATTCCTCTTCTTTAGGTATATTAATATTTTAGGCTATTAATAGACATAGCACACATGCCCCTTTCCTTTTAGTACATCTATCCTTTCTTTCTGTTTTTGAAAACCCCTTGTTGTTTGCATTCATCATCCCTATTCTCGGTAGTATGTTCAGCCTTATCTTCTCCATTTTGGGTTCCATTGCTTGCACAATTTGTTTTCCCCAGGCTCTGTCAGCTCATGATTTTGTGTCTCTCTATCATCACATCATACCTTCCCTAAGTTTATACACCTCTGATTGTGTTCCTGTATTATGGACATGATTGTTTCATAATATTTTTTTAATCCATGATGATACATTTGGTTACAATTTTCATCAACCAGGTCACAATGTACTTCCTGGCTAGTGTTCTTCATCTCCTACTTTTTTCCTATTTTCTGTTTTTCTCATGTTATAGTTGCAGAAAGGATATTATTTTTTTTTATTGTTATGACTGGTCCTTATTGACCAAAGGTATTTTCTGCAGGATAGCTAATTTTAGGAATGCAGGTGGGGGAAGAAGCTGAGTCCTGTTCAGGTGAATGAGACTTCTCTATATGACCCAAAGGTGTCGCGGATGGCTGCTTTGATCTCTCACTGCTCTTTAATCAAGATTGGAACTGTGGGGACACCGACACTGCTGTCTTTCTCCTCTAGTCTCCTCAGCATCAGACTGTGTCCTGGGCTGCGGTTTTTTATTTCCTCCTAGGGTATTAGAAACCATAAATCAACACATAATTGTAAAAATACATATAGAGATATGAATTCATTTTAAAGAACATTACTCTTGGTGTTCCATGAGAATGGATCTTTTTGGTGAGGGTTCCTGAAGCAGTTTATCTCTAAGAAGTACAATATATAATGATTTTGGCTATGGAACTGGTGACTTGACTCACTACTGGTTTGGTACAGGATAGCATCAGCTGGAAGCCAGGTTTCGTCCTATTTCTGCTTCTAATTTGTTGTTAAAGATTAAGCAAATACCAGTCTTTAATAAAAATTGCTTTTAACTCAATATTTTTTTTCTGCCTCCTCACAAAGCACTATCCTAGCAATTGGGGGCAGGCATGCCTACTCTTCCTGTACCCCAGGAGAAAACGGAAAACTAATATGGATGTGCTTGAAGTGTTGAGTAGCATCCATTGTTCCTGCCTTCCCCCTTCTCCAAAGTCAGGCTGGAACTTGCCTGTCAGCGTCCTGATATTGTTTCATTCTCAGCTCAATTTTCACTTGACCCTCTGGCTGCAGAGGCCGGCTCTGCCAATTAGAGACATCTTTCCCAGGCAGGCTAAATGTCGAGCTGGCACTATTACAGACAGGAAATCTCACCGTTGCTTCCGTATGCTTTGCTGCCCCAGAAATCAAATTCACTATCAAAAATAACTTTATTTCTTCCCAAATGTGCTTCATTACCATCTTGTTTGAGGACTCGGGGACTTTTTACCGCACAGCATAGCAACCCAGGAATTTCTTTCCTTCCTTTCCTCCTTCTTGCCTGCCTGTCTCTGTTTCTTTCTCTTGCTCACATACACATTGTGGTGTTCAAATATTTTGAAATGCTGTATAAATGATAATACTAAGCACCACCATTGAAAATATACGCAACTTCAGTGAGAATCATCGTTGATTACAAAGGACATTCAGTTGACAAATCTCCAGGCATCTCAATGCTGTGCCTCATGAAGCCACAGCCCCTGTAAGGCGTACTCAGGTGTGGCTGGTGGAGAAGTTGTGTCTCTCTAAGCTTTTAGACCTTAGACCAGAGGGTTACAGGGACCTCTCATTCAGTGACCCTGGCAGGGCTACATGAAGGGCAGGCGGGGGAAGCTGGATATTACCGTGTCACTTAACATTACCCTGCATGCCGAGACAGAAAAGAATAAGGTGGAGGCACACTAAAACACAGGATGTAAATCTCAGCCATCTTCCTCTGCTTTTCCTTCCTCCCGTCTGTTCCTTCCCCAGTCTCTGCACTCAGCTGGGTCTCCACTAATGGCCTCAGTTCTTTTCCTTTTTACCGTCTTTCATACTTATCTTGAAAGAGGCTTGGAGAATGCCTTTTGTTACCGCCAGCACTTAGCAGAGTCCTGTGGAGCAAACCAGCTCTTGAGGACTTGCTGACACTTCCTGCCAGCAGCTAGGCAACCAGCTTCCGTACACTTTGGCAGGCAGATAGCTCCCCGTGAAACACGGCTCTTTCTCTGCTGAATCAGGACATGGAGATGAAGGAGCTGGCACAGCTGGTAGGATTGTTTGTTAATGAGGTAGGGTCTCTACCACGTGGGTGGCTCTCTGTTCGAGTTGGGACTGAATCTACAAATGGGTGGGTGATGCACTGATGAACTCCTTTGGCGTGCTCAGGGGTTGGGTTATTCAGCAAAGAATCAGAGTCAGGCAAAAAAAAGTTGGAAGCATGGCTTTGAAAATATTTTTTTCGGAAACACTAAACTGCTCTCAATTTCTGAAAACATAGCTGTGACTATGGTGCAGTAGAATAGGGAGCAATTTCAGAAACCAGCCTGTTCAGATAGTTTACTCATGGATGTGCTGAGGCACAAAGGGAAGGGGCCTTCCCAAGTCTATGCATTCTGTGGACCAGACTCTAAATCTGGAATGTTATAATACAGGGTTTTCAACCTTGGCATTCTTATATTTGGCACTGGGTCACTCTTTGTCTTAGAAGGCTGCCTCTGTGCTGTTAGGATGTTCAGTAGTGGCCATGGCCTCTATCCTCTGAATGACCAGAGCAGCTCCTCCAAAACTTATCAAAGGAAACTGTCTCCAGGCAGTGCCAAAGGTCCTTAGGGGCACAGTCACCCCCAATTGAGAACCACTGTTTTAAATAGGCAGAGGGTAAGCCTGCCCTTGAGTAGTCATTGCAAGCCCTCTGTACTTGTTTCTTGTCAGGGTGTATCTAAACTTCTCAAGTGGACTTTCATCAGGGGATAGACAGCTGGCAGGGCTCGCGAGAGAGAGAGATCATGCTGGTGGAAGTATATATATACATATATATATATATATATGTATATATATAAAAGTATACACATTGTAAGAAAGGAAAACTGTATTAAAATTGTAATAATATATACTGATAACAAAAAATGACTACAGGTGACAGTGGACTTCTGCAATTACAGGAGGTGTTCAAAGTGGTTACCATCAGTGTCCAGACACTTCTGATGATAGCGAGCTACTGCTTGAGCAACATTATATGCCAGGGGTGCCAAAAAAAAGTATACATTTTAAGAAATGATATCTATGTATTACTGTTTGAAGTTGAATTGAATCACAGTAGCATGTGCAGTATGACATTCACTCAAAAGATGGTGTTATTTTAATACAGTTTTTTTCCTTTCTTAAAATCTGTACACATTTTTTTGGCACCCTCTGCATATATCTGTCAATTCAGAATTCAGCCTCTTGTCCATTGCATTCCTCTCTAAAAGCCAGGTCCCTTCTCCAAGAGAAAGCATGAGCTTGGTGCCCCATGTGGGACCTAATCCCTGTCTCTGCCACTAGCTCAAGTCATACTTTAAGTCAGTCATCACTACTCTGGGTATCAGTTTTCCTCTTGTAAAATGAGAGTATTTGGAGAATATGTTTCCCACATCTTATCTAGCTTTGATAATGTTACTCATTCCTCTTCCAAAAGTGAAAAGCCCATAATGGTTTCCAAATTAAGAGAAAAATCTGTTCTCCCGGGCCCTCCTAGAAGCCAAGTCCTTAGGACTTTCCAATCTCTGAATAAAGCACATTTTCCTAAGCAAGTTTTAGGTTTCATTTCTGTCTAGGGCTCAGCTGAGTTGGAAAGAGAGCTAAGCTGCCAGGTGTCAGAGTGGTTATTAAAGTAAGTAGCTGAACATAAAAGTGAAAATCAAGCCTTTAATCACTTACTTGATAGTATAAGCACGAGTCTAGGTTGGATAAAGCACCAACTTCCCACTGCTCCATTTTTAACCTATAGACTGCTGTAACCAGTTGGATCAGCACAAATGTGGGAGGTATCTCACTGCCAAAGGACCCCCAATTCAGGCTTCTGCAGTTTTATGGACTGGAGGTTGGGGGAAGGTGATTGGAAAGGACTAGGAGTGGGAAGATATGGACCACTGAATCAAAGGAGGAAAAAATGTCTTCAGGGTCCCCCTACTGCCATAAGGAAGTCGCAGCAGGTACCTGAGAAAGGCCTGAGCCCCATTTAGAGACCTCTGAATGAAGGCACCTGTACTAAGATGGCATCTAAGCATGAGTAAAAGCACGCCTAGACAAAGGGCCTGAGTCTTTGACTGCAACTCCCCTGTGGGACTGCACCATGTCTGGTATGGGGAGGGATTTCCCCCATGAAATCCGCTACATAAAGCCTTCATAACTATCTATGGTCGGGTCTGACAAAAAAAATCACATGTAGGATTTTTTGACCAGGAAGTGGACTGAATTTCCCTTCGATCTGCTCAATTTTCTAGAAGGTACATGAACTGATTTTCTTATGTCTATTCTGATCTTAATCTTCAAAACACCTTCCCTGGTTTCTTTAAAGTTTTAGATGCTTTCTTTTATTTGTGGTTGCTGGGGTTCTAATTTGCTATCAGAAAGCAGATGAGAATGTGTGCCATATAAAAAGAATAAAAAGACTGATTTTTATCCTTTATTCTGTCCATGTCACATTATTGATTTTGTATGTTGAAATGTCCTTTCCTCCTGGGGGTAAATCCCAGTAAGTCATGGTGTATGACCCTTTTAATGTACTTTTAGACTTGGTTTGCTAGTATTTTATTGAGGATATTTATATCCCAAATCAGGAATATTTGCCTGGATTTTATTTTCCTGTGGTGTCATTCTGTGGCTTTGGTATCAGGGGAATGCTGGCTTCAAAAATGTGTTGGGAAGTGTTCGCTTTTCTTCAATTTTTTGGAAGAATTTGAGAAGAATTGGCATTAAATCTTTAAATGTTTGATGCAATTCACCAGTGAAGCCATCTGGTCCTGGGTTTTCTTCGTTGGGAACTTTTGATTATTGATTCAATGCACATTAGATATGTCTGTTCAAACACTATAAGTTCTTAATGATTTAATCTTGGTAAGCTGTGTTTCTAGGAATTTATCCATTTCTTATAAGTTATAGTTTGTTGACATATAAGTGTCCATAGTAGCCTCCTGTGATCTTATTTATTTCTGTGGGGATCACTGTTAATGCCTCTTCTTTCATTTCTTATTTTACTTAAATGAGTCCTTTTTCCTTTTCATCTCAGTAGAAGTAGAAAAAACATTTGTCAAAATTTAGCACTCTTCCATGATAAAAACTCTCAACAAACTAGAAATAGAAGAAAATTACTTCAACATAATAAAAGCCCTATATGAAAAGCCCACAGCTTACATCATACTCAAGGGTGAAAACTGAAAGCTTGCTCCCCAAAATCAGGAACAATGCAAGGATGCCAACTCTCACTGCCACTTCTATTCAAAATAGTACTGGAAGTCCTAGCCAGAGAAATTAGCCAAGAAAAAGAAATAAAAGACAACCAAATCAGAAAGAAAAAAATAAAATTGTCCCTGCTATCATATAATTCTACATGTAGAAAAATTGTAAAAAGTCCCTAAAAATGTTAGAACTAATTAATAAATTCAGTAAATTTGCAGGATACAAAATTAAAATACACATATCACTTGTGTTTCTATATACTATCATGAAACTATCTGAAAAAGGAAATTAGGAAAATAATCCCATTTACATCCAATACTATCAAAAAAATAAACTACCTAGGGCTAAACTTAACTAAAAAGGTTAAAGACATATACTGAAACTTACAAAACACTGATGAAAGACATTAAACATGACACAGACAAATGGAAATATATCCCCTTTTCATGAATTGGAAGACTGATACAGTTAAAATATTCAAATTACCAAAAACAATCTACAGATTCAATACAATCACTATTGAAATATTTTATAGAGGTATAAAAATAATTTTACAACCCATATGGAACCACCAAAGACCCTAAATAGCCAAATCAATCTTGATAAAGAATAAAACTGTAAGCATCATACTTTTTTGTTTCAAATATATTACAAAGCTACCACAATCAAAACATTATGATATTAGCATACAGGCAGACATACAGACTAATGGGATGGAATAGAGCCCAGAAAAATCCACACATATCTATCTGGTCAACTGATCTGCAACAAGGTTGACAAGAACATACAATGGGAAAAGGAAAGCACCTTAAATCGTGCTTGGAAAATTGTATGTCCACATGTAAAGAATGAAACTCAACCCTTATCTTACACCAAGTACAAATATCAACTCAAAATAGATTAAAGACCGTAACCTAAAACCCAAAGCTGTAAAACTTCTAAAAGAAAACATAAGGAAAAAGCTTTATGTCATTTGTCTTGGCAATGATCTCATGAGTATGATGCCAAAAACACATACCACAAAAACAAAATTTTAAAAGTGAACTAGATCAAACTATAAAGCTTAAGACAGCAAAGGAAAAAAAAATCAACAGGATGAAAAAGCAACCTACAAAATGGTAGAAAATATCTGCAAACCACATATCTGGGCAGCAATCAACAACCCCTAAAATATATAAGAGACTTCCACAACTCAAGAGTGAAAAAACTAACAACCTGATTTAAAAATGAGCAAAGTAAAAGAATAGGCATTTCTCCAAAGAAAACATACCAGTGATCAACAAATACATGAAAAATTGCTCAATATCACTAATCATCAGGGAAATGCAAGTCAAAACCACAAAGAGATGTCATCTCCTACCTGCCATATGGATAGAATTATTTTGGTATCCTAGAAGAAATGACCTATTCACTTGCAATTTACCATCCCCCAGAGGAGTGTACAACAAGGCTAGATCACAAGGAGGTAGGGCACTCAATTTGTGCACAGACATTTTCTGAGGGCCTCGTTTTTGTCAGGCTCTGCTAGGTGGAAGGAAACTAGTAGCAGAGATTTCCAGGGCAGACTTCTCCCCTGGGCTGCAGACTTGGAAACTCACCTTTCCCTGTGCATCTGTACCTAGGTGTCTCACCATCACTGCAAACTCAACATGTCTGAAATCAAATCCTTCATCTTCATCTTTCCCCCTAATGTTCTTAGCTCCCCAACCAGTAGCTGAAGACTTCCTTTCTGCACACCCCCTTTTACCTTGGGAATGCTTGCCAGTGTGTGTGCATTAGCCATGTAGATTACTGTTAGAAATATTGATATTACCATGGCATTGAATCTTCTCACCAAGGGAGAACGTATGCTGTTCCATTAGTTTCAGTCTTGTTTTGGGTCCTATATAAATTACAGCTTTCATCTTATAGGTCCTGTACATTTTGGTTAAAATTTGGCTTATGTACATTTTAGAGATTTGTCACCAACGTACAGGACATTTTTTTTTCTTTTTTGATTTCTAATTTGTTATTTTTAAAAATAAAAACTATAGAACTTTAACATACATGTCTTAACTTCAACGACTTCCTGAGACTTCCATGTTCATTGTATTTAAAGGAAACCCCCCTTCCTCTCAATTTCTCTCTCTCTCTCTGTCTCTCTCTCTCTCTCTCCCCCCTCCCCATTGTACAACCCTGTTTTATTTTCATCACAGAATTACTATCTGATATTTTATTGATTTTAAAAATAGTTTAAAATCTATTCCCATTCAATTAGGATATAAGCTTCATGGAGGCTTCTATTCACCTTTGTATTTCTAGCATATCAACTAATGCCTGACATAAAATAACTATTCAAAAATATTTTTTGAATAAGAAATAAATGTATTTATGTATATTTATCATATCTAACATTTTTTATATCATTCTATTATAATTAGATAGGATCCTGGTTCTTATATTTGGACTAGATTTTTGTTTTGTGTTTTCTAGGTATATACACATAATCACAGCATCTGAAAATACATTTTTGTTCTCGTAATCTTTATATTTATTATTTAGTTTAATTTTTTGTCTCTGACTCTACTAAATAGAAACACCAAAACTATGAATTGTAAGTGGTTATGCGGGATATCCCTGTCATATTTTGGATTTTATGGAAGTAGCTTTATTATTTCACTATGTCAGTGTTCACTGCTGATGTTTGCAAATTGTTGGCCTTTGAGCTAAGTTACTTAGCATTTTTATTAGAAAAGGCTGCTAGTTTCCATAAAGTGACTTTTTACTATCTTGACATAATTTTATGGTTATTCTCTTTTTAATATATGGTATTATGTTTATAGATTTTTCTGATGGTAAACCATGATTGCATTCCTAAAATAAAATCCTCTTAGTTTGATACTTTATGCTTTAATATGCTGTTGGATTTAATTTGAAAATAGTTTGTTTACAATTGTTGTATCTATATTAGTAAGCTAAGCTGAACTATACTTTTTCTTCTTTGTACTTTCTCTATTAAGTTTGATAATAAAGTTATACTATCATTATAAAATGAACTGGTGATTTCTTCATCATTTTTTTCTGTGGCCTAGAATAGAATAGAATTGAAATTATCTGTTCTGCAATGTTGAAAGAGAAATCAATTCTAAAACTTACAGTTTTATGTAATCTCTGCATTTACTATCCAAATGAGTTTTTACAAATCTTAGATGTCATTGATTGTAAGAAGCCCATTTTTTCATATACTGCCAAGAAAATAATTCAAATTATGTTAAGATTTCTTGTTTTATATAGTTTTTGTTGTTATTGAAATATATTTTTTAGAGAATAAAACATTTTATCATGTGAGTCTTATGAATAAATAAAAAGAAAATGAAGATAAATAATTTGATAAATGTTATCTTAAACACCCTTCACATTCAAATTGGGCTCTTCTGAATCTTTTTTGAAAATTTAGAGTCATCAATGCTTATGTTGGCTATGTTAGCAAAGTTTTCTATATCCTTTTTCATTTCATTTCCATTTACTTATTCTTTAATATTTTATTTGCTTGTCTATATAATTCTTAGTGGAAGGACATACTATGTCTGTTGCTTCTAAACTGCAGTTTTCATCATCATTACTATTCCCTGTTACACTTAAATAACCCCCACTCAGACAATAACTTCTGATCAGTCATTTTCATTTCTATACTGTATTCTCATATAGATTTCTTTCTTGAAATTTGTGTTTAAGCTTAGTTTCTCACTAAGACTTTTTCCCTTAATAAAAGCATTTCAGGATTTAGCAGACATGTCAGAAAGACTTTATTTTGGTGTCATTATCCAAAATGAAATAAATGGAATCCATCTCTACCTGTCCTCCCCACCCATGATGGCAGCTGACATCCTCTTGCTCTCTTGGTCTTTACATCTAACTCGAGCTCTCAGCAAGTAAGGAAAAAAGTGACCTTTCCTGAAGAAGAGACTGAGGTCTCAGTAAGCAAGTGGAGGCAGAATATTCCATCTTTAGAGAATTAGTGGAAACTGAGATTCATGACAAAAATGTCCAGTCCAGGCTACGTCTTCCATCCTCTCTGTTAGAGAAGAAGCTAGAGACACATCATCTTGTTGGTCTCCATTTGCCTTTCTTGAAAAAGAGAACATCATCATTATCTTGTGTCAACTATCCAGCGTGTAACAGATCCTGCCAATGTTGTCTGGCCCTAAAAGATTCATTTTCTTTTTAGCATGCTTCTTGAATTGTGTGGAGATCTGTAGATTATAATTCATCAACATTGACATGAAATAAACAAGGCTGAGATGGTTATCATTAGAGCTCCTTCTACTTAGAAGAAAAAAAGATTCTTTGGAGTTATTGTCTTCATTATTTACAATAATTGCCAACCCTGTCATCTCTGTGTTGTGACAGGGGAGGAAAAAAGGATATTCTTTCTCACAGGCTTCCCCACCTCACCCTCAGGGTCACATTTCCACTTCCAACATCCCCAAACTGGAGTTACCATACTCCATTCATTCTAAGACAGAAAATGGCAGGAGTAATGTTGACCTTTTTCACACACAATTCCTGTAGAAGGAAAAGAAAGAGTGATGGCATGGGGGATCAGCAGAAGGTGTTGGCTTCTACCCCTGGGAATGTTTTCATGCTCAGGGGTGAGGGAGCAGTCTTCAAGCATCCAAACAAATCTGAAGTGATTTACCCCTCAGGACGTCCGGTGTCTGCTTGGTCAGCTAAGGGTGAGACCCCGCTGCTCCCCTGCCTTAGAGCACTTTGCTTCTCCTCTGCTTCCTCCCCCAATTTAGGCTCAGTTTATTAAATTAAATAACAGACAGCCCTTTAGAACACAGACCTCCTGAGAAAAGAGTTAGCTAGTTCACCAGTAAACGTGAAATTCTGAACACCCCCCACCCAAACCATGAGTTCACACCAATACTTTCAATTCACCCTTACTTTCACTCTTTCTATCGTTATCCCAACTATTTACTTCTTTTGCTTTCCCTCCCTACATGTGATCAACCTCCTGAACCCACTGGGTTTCTGTCTGAATAGTTGCCTCCTCGCTTGGTCCAAACCCTGCCTCCCCATTGTCTTGCTTGGCCACATTCTCTCTTAGTCCCAAATCCTGCAGGCCCATGGCCTCTCTCAGTCGTCTGCTGGCCAGGCCCTGAACCCTGATGTGAAATTCCAAGCTCAAAGATGCTGAAAAGTAACTTTATTATTTCTTCCCAGCATATTTTGGCTATAAGTCAGTTTCTGTCCTGGCTAGAAAGGAACTGAGAGGCTATGTATCCCTGCTCATTTGGAGTGTGAATGAGGAAATTTTGTTCCCACTCTCACCTTCACAATTTCAAAGGCTCAGAAGGAGTCTGTTGATGAGACCTCATAGCAGCAATTGGGCTTGTTTTATGCTTCAGAGATGAATGAATGTATGCTGAAAGAAATTCAAACAGTATCTGTGGAACACATATTATTATATTATGCTGTGTGCTATGTTCTAGGCATTGGGAATAAAAGATAAATAAGACTGTGCTCCTGCTCTTTAGAATCTCAGAAATTGTAGTGAGACACTTACAAACATGAAATAAATACAAAATAATATGCAATATACTGTGACAGAGATCCATGGAAGTTCAGGGATGGCAGAGAGAAGAGAGTAATAACTGCCTGTGGCTAGGAGTGGGGGTAGAGGGCTCCTCACAGAAGAGATATGCTTTGAGATAAGCCTGGCAGGGTAAAGAGGAATTCATCAGGCAGAGGCTGGGAAATAGCACGGGCAAAGGCACAAAGGTTTCTTCTTATTTGAGAGGGTTGGGGACTGAGGAGAAATAAAAGAAAGAGAGAGGGTATTGTTTTGTTTTGTTTTTTTGTTTTGTTTTGTTTTTTAATTTTATTTATTTATTTATTTTTTAATTAGCTTCAGGTGTACAACACAGTGCAATAGTTACACTTTTTACCCCTCAAAGTGACAATCTCCCTCCCCCAATTCTCCACCCCACTCCTCCCCCCCATATCATACTATCTATTACAATTCCTTTGACTCCCTTCCACCGTATAATCCATATCCCGTGACTATCTGTATATTCAATTACAGTTGGTATACAATATTATACAACATCAGCTTCAGGTGTACAGTGCCGTGATCAAGCCTCTACTCCATCCATGAAGTGGTCTCCCTAACAACACATGTGACCATCTGACACCCCACAAAATAGTTACAACATCATTATATTCCCCGAATTGTCTTTCATATCCCTGTGGCAATATTGTAGTTACCTATTTATGCTCGTTTATCCCTTCCCCTTCTCCCTCATCCCCACCCCCCTCCCAACTAGCAACCCTGTTTTTCCTCTGTATCTATGAGACTGTTTCTGTTTACTTTGTTCATTCATTCAGTTTTTCAGATTCCACATATAAGTGAAATCATACGGTATTTGTCTTTCTCCGACTGACTTATTTCACTTAATGGTATTGTTTTATTTTTAAGTAATGCTAAGTCAACTAGCTATTCTTGGCCAAACAAGGTTTTATGGTCATTACAAATGTGCTACTCAGAGACAGCAGGATCTAAATTCTATGCATGCACTTAGCTTTCTGGATCCTCTGGTTTTCTTAGACAAGCTTCACATCTTTGGGAAGCAATGGAGATTATGCCATCTCATTAGTTCTTTAAAATGGGTCTTTCTAAAAATGATTATATGCAAACAAAGGCCATGACAAATGGTAAGAAGGCTCCAGCAAAACTGCACTGGATTCATCCTTGCTATTAAATTCCCAGTGGTAAACGTATTTGGCTAGTCCATGAGGAAATGATTTTGAGTACTTCAGCCATATCTCTGGAGCTGATTTTCATGACCTCTCCAAGGTCACCCTGTAGGATGTTGCGGAAGCAGAAGTCCTACTTCACTACTCATTCGTCTACCAGGTGACCCACCCAAGGATGTCAAGGTGATTAACTGGATCCCATGGAAGCCACAATAGATGAGACAGCTTGCACAAAGCAATGAGATGAACAAATACATTTGCCCCAGTTTCTTTGGCTTTTAACTTTTTCTCCTTTTAGTTTTGCCCCATGCCTACGGTTGATCTCCATGGTCTCACTTTAAACTCATCTGTACTCAAGACTCAGAAACAGCAATTCTCTAGAAACAACAACCATGACTCATTGATATGACCATCCACAGCTCCAGTGACAACTCCAAATATTTGCCTTTTGAGTCTTACCCAGTCGGATCCCTGGAAACTGTTGGTGGAAATGTGTGTTATGCCTGATGCAAGGACAGAGAGAGCTCTCATCTCATCAGACTGCAGGAGTGAAGAGCTCTCAGGGGCTGGATTCACGGGACAATAAGTTTTTCATGTTGTCAATTTGATTTCTGCCTCAAAAATAGCAAATCAGCAGGAACAAGGGAAAGCCACGCTATGTCCTCCTATCAAAGAAGAACGCAGAAATAAATAGAAATCTTAGTTTAAAAAAAAATCACTTAGTTTCAAAGTTTTGGTGCTGCATTTATATTTGATAAAAATAATGCAGTACACATCCCCCAACTCAAACAGCAAGTCAAAAATATAGAACAGGGAGTTGGTAATAGTAGTAAAAAGAGGGAAATTTATACGGAGAGACTGAGAGGAAAGAATTGATGGGAAGTTGGAACCAAATAAGAATGGTAGAGGCGGGTATCAATGAAGATAATAGTCAACTCCTTTGCATTTCATAAAGCAGTTTTATCCATTTAGTCATTTATTTCAGTCACATGTTTATTGCATACCTATTATGAGCCAGACCTTCTTTTTCTAACTGTATGTAGAAATGAATCACTTAACAAGACAGACAAAATATTCACTCTTGACCTAGTGGTAGGTGCAAGATAGATATTAAATCCATAACCAAATAAATCAACAAGATAATCTCTAATGGTAAAAAATGCAATTATGTGGCAAAAACAAAAAAACACTGACAACACTAAATGCTGGTGAGGAGATGGAGCAGCAGGAAATCTCATTCATTACTGGTGGGAATGGGTGGAGCAAAATGGTGCAATCACTTTAGAAGACAATTGGGCAGTTTCTTAGAAAGCTGAACATAGCCTTACCATATGATCCAGCAATCACACTACTAAGTATTTACTCAGATGAGCTGAAAACGTGTATCCACACAAAAACCTGTACACACATGTTTATAGCAGCTTTATTAATAATTGCTAAAAATTGGAAGCAACCAAGATATCCTTCAATAGGTTAAGGCATAAACAAACTTTGGTGCAGTCAAACAATGGCATATTATTCAGAAATATAAGAAAATGAGCTACCAAGCCAGAAAGAGACATGGGGTAACCTTAAATGCATATTGCTAAGAGAAAGAAGCCCATCTGCAAAGGTACAACTATGATTCTAACTGCATGACAAGGCAAGACTAGAGAGACAGTACAAAGATTAGGGTTTGCCAGGAGTTCAGATGCAAGGAGAGATGAATGGGTGGAGCACAGATGGGTTCAAAGGCATTGAAACCATTCTGCATGATCCTGTAATGGTGGTAAAGGGCATTAATTATGCATTTATGAAAACACAAAGAGTGAACGCTGATGTAAACTGTGACTTTAGCTAATAATCATGTATTAGTAGGTCTACAAGTGGGCTGAGAGGCTGTATTTCTCACACCCTGTCATATGGTGTGGGCACTCTTGGTCCATGGAGCAATGCAAAAATGCAATGTTTTTCCTAGTCCTGCTAGAGAGACATCGTAGCACCTGTTGTTATGCATTAAGCCAGGGAAGAAAGCACTGGCAGGGCCCTTGGCATATTCATTCAGACCTGCTATGCAATTCATTCCTGTTCCTTCCACCAAATCGCTCTGCAAGAAACTGGAAGTCATTTGAGGAAAACAATGGTGAACTTCTTTCCCAAATCATAATAATCGCATTTACTCAGTGCATACTTTGTGCCAAAGTGTCATGGGATTTCGATGCATTTACTTATTAACTGACTTATTATACAAAACTCTTTATTTTTATTTTTCAAATGATAGAACTGAGACAAACAGAAGTTAAATAGCTGCCCTAAGGGATATAACTATAACAGTAAGAGAGCCCAGTTGCAGCATCTGTATGAATACAGAGTTCATGCTTTCAGCTTCCCTGTGAATATGCATCAGATTACAAGAGCTTTTGGCACAAAGGTTGGGCATTTAGATATGCCACTGAACAAGGTACAGGTGACATTGATCATAGGGGTTCTGGAATCAATGAACAATGCCTATGAGTGAATAATGTGGGGTTTAAACATTGATGATGATAAGTCTTGGATTCTTGATAGGATTTTCTGGGAGCACCTTAATGTCTTCTAATACCTATGATTCTTTTGTAGGGAAAGAAAGCCAGTGTGAAGTCTGGGAAGGGATATTTAGCTAGGAGTCAGGAGACAAAGATTTTTGTTCTGACTCTAACCCTGGTTTGATGATTTTGAACAAGCCATTTTTCCATCCTCAGCCCCCAGTTTCTGAATCAATAAAATAACTGATCGAATCAGTTGATCACCACAGTATTTTGCAGCTTTATCACTGAATAGAAAACATCTGCTTCACTACTGCTGGGTGAAAATAAAGACTTGATCAATAGACTTACTAATGTGTTACAGAGTGGAAACCTGCATATCCCCAAAGTTGTGACCTGTTCAAGATTATGCAGTGACTTGGTGGCAGAGTAGGGACAAGGACTCAGGTACCCCCCCATCTTAGCGCAGTGTTTCTCCTCATACCAGTCCCTTGCATAATGGTTACACAATATTGATTTCAGTAAAAATGGAATTACTGAAATGAAATAGCCTTGGATGGATCCTCAGGGGTGTTTGTGTAAATACAGAAATACTTAGATGTTCACATAAAATAACAAATAGAAATTTCTAGTTAATGACACTACATTTTAATGACTAACACATATTGGATTCTTCCAGTCAGACATCACGAGAGATGGGGAGAAGAATGGATCAGAAGAATGACTCTGGAGACAGTGTCCTGTCACTTTCTCTCCCTGTGCTTCATTTTTCCATCTGAGACATGGAAATAATGATAACACATAAGGTGTGAGGTTTTGGGGAATCGTGAGTTAGTACATTGAAAGCATTCAGAGCAGCACCTGGGAAAGGTTGGGCTCAGAAAGCATAGCTATTATTATCCCAAGTTTACAGATGGGGCAATTGAGCCTCCCAGGGTGGGTATGAGCCCAGGAACTCTCAGCCAAGTAAACTGCACATCTTTCTCTAAAGACCCTCCCAGTCACTGAAGAGCGAGGCACATGGAGCAGCATTACAGTTTGGAGCCAGATCTCAGTGTAAATCCCTTTCTGCGTTTTCCTCAACTGATGACATTGAACACATGGGTTCAATGCTCTGATCCTTGTTTGCTTTATTTATAAATAGAGATATCCGTGATGACAATCAAGTTTGAGGTTCTATTACAGGATTGCCTGTCATTATCATCCCTATTGCCCATCTAGCTGAGTTACAGAGTCAGGCTTGGTGAAATGAGGGTGTCCTCCAGACTGGGCCGCCATGGCAGCAACTCAGTGGAACAGCCATCACAGAGCGGCTGGATACAGAGGGTCCAGTCACCCAGTAGTGTCCCTAGTTTGGGAGTGATCTTCAAAGCACAAGGGGATGACAGCTCCATTAGGCAGGGAGAGCGCCTCACAAAGACATATTTGAAGACACCTTTGAGCCTTGAAGTAGCAGAAACCACCTGGCCTTGATGAAAGATACCTGAGGCCTGTATGATGAGGTCACTGAACACTTGGGGTGGATCCTTGAAGATCTATAGACAGTAGTGAGGTCTCCCGTTAGTTATCTAAGTTGTAGAGTCTTTTTAATGTAAATTTATCCAAGCACCCCTTCAAGGGAACACTTCAATAGTATGCCATGGTTCAAAGGATGAGGACAAAGCCCCACCCACTTTTCCTGCCTTGTCGAGGCCCCTCCTACCTCTCCCACGTGATGTGGCTGCACCTGCTTGCCTGGCGCCCTGCCTTTAGTCAGTCTGCCACCTCCTCCCAACACAGGGCCTGGCACATGCTGTTTCCTGAAATGCCCCTTGCCTCTCCCACCTCTTTCCCAGTTCAACTTTCAGATCTCAGGTAAATCGCTACTTTGTTTGGCACATCCTTGGTCATTTTTCCGTTGAGCTCTTTATGAGGCCAGATCTCTTGTTTTATGCCTGCAGTGTATAAGAACTTAAGAAAATAAATTCATTAAAACATGAGCTCTAAGATAAGGATTATTACAACTTTAAGAACTATACTAAAATCCAAAACAGCTTTATGACTGGTCTCATATATACATTTAAGAAAAGAACAGACATAGAGTAATTAATCAAACTAATAGCATAACAGAAAACATTTGAAAAAAAATCTAAGGGACTATAAAGGAAAAAGACAAAAACATTAAAATAATCATAGAAAAAATGCTAAGCATGAAAAATAGAAAAAAATACATCATAAAGAGAAGAGTTATTTTAAAGTAAAGGACTCTGATATTAAAGAAATAACAGTACTTAATTTTCAGATGAAAAATATATTCCATATTACAGAAAAAATGATACACTTTGTATTATTAAATTTATTATGATTAAGCTCAATACTTTTTTTAAAAAAACAACAGGTAGTGTGTGATGTGACTTTTATAAACTTAAAAATATTTTCGTTGGTTAATCTTGCTATGTTTCTACCCACTGTGCTTTTATCTATCACATGTAGAGCAAGCTCTCAATAGCTGTTCATTAAATGTTAATATTTTTCTGAGTTATGGAATTGTGGGTGATTTATAATTGTCTTATTTTTACCTTAACATTGATTTTTAGAAAGAAGTGATCACTTATTTATTTAATTTTATAGAATAAATATTTGTCGAGCATCTGCTATGTGATGGCATTCTTCTAAACAACAAAGATAGGGGACAAAACAAACATTTGTTTTCATGGCTCTCATATGCTCATGAAGAAAACAGACAAAACACAGTTGAATAGCTAAAATATCAGGGAGTGGGAATCTAGAATTTAAATTAAACAATAAACTCATTCGACCCAAAAGAGAAAGGCCACTTGGGAACCGGAACACTCTCAAAAGAGAACCATACCAGGCTGTGCTTGAATTAAGGGCTTTAAGGATCAGTTGAAATATCTGAGAAGGTTATTTTGCACAAGAAGTCAGAAACGGTAACAAATATCTTGAAGAGTCATCTCTTGGAAGGAGTAGGATTTGGCAAACCTGAGAACAGAGTTCAGATTATGGGTTGCAAGTTGTAAAGAAAAAAATGTTTGCTTCTCTTTAGGACAACATAACAATTACAGCTGTTGGAATATATAATATCCTGTCATGTTCATCAATGAAATTAACACTTTGGGGAAAAAATGTACAGGAAGCCACATGTCTTTTGGACATTGTCCTAGGTAATACATCATATACAGAGGGTGCCAATAAAATATATACACATTTTAAGAAATGAAAAAACTGTATTAAAATTGTAATACTCAATATATGCTGATAACAAAAGATGAGTACGAGTCATTTTGACTTCTGCAATTACAAGAGATGCTCAAAGTGGTTACCATCAGTGTAATTTTAATAGTCTTTTCCTTTCTTAAAATGTGTACTTTTTGGCACCCTCTGTATATTTCCATAAGACTCTATCCTTTCATCAGCTAACTCCATATACTGTCACATGAAAATTCATGAACATGATAATGAAAGATTTTGATGTTATGTCTGGTATTATATACAACTGTATCTGTGTAAATATAATCCTATAAATGTTGTGCATGCATGTCAATTTATGGAGATATGTGTAATTATTTTAAAATTAACAGTGAGACAAATATGTATTTCTCTGTTTTAAATTGAGTTATAGTAAAAATCCTACCCACAAGTGAATTGCTTGTTCATTCCTTATTAATTGAGAGGGTATAGAACTACTCTGATTCCCTCCAACAATTTAATGATTTAGGGTTTGCTAGGCATTTTTTCCTTTATTTTTAGCTATAGTTTCAAGGGAAAGCTTGTTTTTAATAATAAATGCAGTTTAGTCATTAAAACAATCTGCTCTTTGCTACAAGTATAATTTCATCTTTGGAAATAATTACCTCCCATCTTTCTACTCCTCCCAAAACAAAGTCATAAAAATAATCTATGGAGTAATAAGGGATTCAGATTGTTGTAGTCAGACCTAGTCATTCATGAAACTGGAGGGAAAAAACAACTTTCTTCTCCATCTTGTCATTTACACTAAGTGAAAGTATGCAGAAGGGTCAAGAGCAGAGCCTTGTCTCCTGGTTTCCTGGCTTGGGTTTTGCCTGCTGTACCTGACCAGAGCTGCAGGCTTTACAGTCCAGGGGTCATGAGAGGAAGCTTTGGGTTTGCACAGGCTCAGTGCTTGGAGGATCAGCCTCTAGCTCATCTCTGCTTTCCTTCAAGGTGATAGCAGAGGGAGGACACACCTGAGGAAAATTAACCCAATGGGTATCAAAACCCAGCTTCATTAAAAGCTGGGAAGCACACGATATCCCAGACTTATTTTTCTTACCACCACGAATGTGTGGCTCTCTGAATAAAACTGGAGTGGAGAGTAGGACTTTTCCTAAGGCTGATGTGGGTTCTACCTACTGCATACACCACATCTGTACAATGCAACATGAAGCCCGTCATACAAGGGTAGTGAGAGTTCCATGACCCAGGGTCCAAATCCAGTTTCCATGCTGCTGCAGGTCAAGGGCTGAAGGCCAGCGTCACACCAATCAGGGGCAGGAGGATTGAAAACCTCACTCCAAAAAGAGCCACTGCCTGAACTGTGGGAAAATATTCATGAAGTTCAGGGGCCCACCAGCCTGAAATTTGACTGTGACAGGGAGGCATACCTGAGTGCAGGGGATAGTTGACTCTCTCCCAATATCCCTCTTTTGTCACTGAAGTGCTGGTTGGTCTGAGGAATCCTCCCTTCAGGAAAGAAAAACAAACCCACAATGCTACCTTTTCAGTAACAAACCTTTTGAACTCCATCAAAGGAGAAATTTCCAGCTGAACAGATGCATGGTTCAAGAAAGTTTTTTTCTGGCTGGAAAGAAAGAGCTTATTGTACAACAAAAAGTTATACAAAACCTTTTTACTGTCTTTAGAAAGCATGTTGCATTCTGAATGGATCATAAGGTCACTTTCGAGTGTCATGAAAGAGATATGCAGGGAACGTATAGGGAATGGCAGCATGTGTCTTCAATGAAGGAGACACAGTGAAGCTGCCACATGAGCAGTGCTGTGCCAGGGACAGTGGGGACAAACAGTGTGGGGTCCCTGGGGCCTCCCTTCTGGCATCATCCATACAGCAAGGAGACAGACATGGACCTGAGAGTTTCTTACTGAAGGCTGACTAGTACCAGTATGGTGGTACAGGGGAAGTCTGGTCCGGAGAAACTAGTCTGGCTTTCTGGTGTCAAGATTTAAGCTGGGGAATTCAGAATCCTGAAGGTGAGATGCATCTGACTGGTATGAAAATGCTCTAGTGTCACCACTGCCCTTGCCATCTCCAGTGCGGAAGGGTCTGCCAGGCCATTGCTGCCAGTGTGCTATGTTCCAGGTTAACCCTGGTGTCTCTGGAATTCAATTTTGTAATTGTTGAAAAGCTGAAAAGGAACTTTGAAAACACTTACTCCAACTTACTTCTTTTGTCCCTTTGGCAGTTTAAAAATGGAAGAAACTGGTCTAGAAAAAGAAGCATAACCAGTCATTGAATATCAGAGCTGGACCTAGACCTGAGTCCTTTCTAGATAAAATTCGTAAGAGCTGGATGAAGTGTTTTCATTATAGAAGCTCCAAATCCATGTTGTCTGTACGCCACAAACCTCACCTGTAATTTTGAACCCTATTATTTTTATCCCACTAAAAAAAGTTCTCGTTTTTTTAAAGTAAATAATTCTTAACTGAGCAGAGCCAAACAAAGCCCTCCCTTATTTGATGCATGCTGCATGGCCATTCACACTGTAGGCTTGGGTTTCCATCAAAATCATTTCCGTATCCAACCAACTCCCTTTTTCTTCCCCAGTGATTTCATGGTTCAGTCCAGAAGTTTGATGTCAGAATTTGCAAGAAATGTGACTCTGGGGTGTAATGTAGTGAGAAGTTTTTCTCAAGAAGAACTGAATCCTGTTATGAAGCTGCTAGAAGATTTATTTCTAAAGGATTTCCTCTCCTCCTAATGAGATCAGGAGCTTCTGTTAGGGGCCTGAGCTTCCCCTGACATAAACCTTCAAAGGGATCAATTACGGATACTCAGAACTACTGCCTCACTTTTGTAGTTTCACCCTGAGTATTTTTAGCTTCTGGATAGTATTTTGTTTATTTTTTCCCCCCTGTTCCTTAAGCTATAGAAGAGCAGAGTCGGGAGGCACCACGATAACCAACATGGAAACATCAATCAAGAAAGGACTGTGTATACTCTTTTCTGCCATCAACCATTTATTTTTCCCAGAGTCCTCCTCAGCTGTCAATCTTCTTTATGTTGTGCACTGAAATTCAACATTACATGTTGAAAGTAAAAAGGACTGTCTAGGGCCGGCGAGTGGCGCATTGGTTAAGAGCTGGTTTTGGGATGCCAGTGGTCCTGGTTCGGATCCCATGTATAAGGGCCAGTGATACTGCCCTCTACAGCTAACAACAGCTCCACCTGGAGCTGGGCTATGCGAGCCCCGGCGACAGTGTAGGCTGCAGCCCCTGCTGCAGTGAGTGGGCTGCCATAGGCTACAGTGAGTGGCCGGCAGCCAGCGTGAGTTGCCAAGAGCCGCAGTGAGCGACCATCCAGAGGCCAGCGACCGATCTGCCTCATCCGGGAAGAGCGCAATGATGATACCAACATGGGCCAGTGAAGCAACGTCATCCGCAACTAGACTGAAGAACAAAAAGACAGCAACTTGTCTTTTCCCCTCCCCCAATTCCCCAATAAAATCTTTAAAAAAAGAAACAAAAAGGGCTGTCTAGGTTTCCCCACTTATCTTTGAAGACAAAACACTTGTACACCCATTAACAATGAGGAGAAAGTTCATAATTATGAAGACAATGACAATACAGCTAACATTTATGCAGTTCTCTATGTGTTGGGGGCCAGGAAAAGGCTTTTATTCCTTCATTTCACTGAAGTGTGATGACTGCTGGATGTGTGCCAGCCAGGGTCAAGTATTGAAAGTACAGCCATGAAAAAAAAATGAAAAAGATCCTGCCTTTTGGGGTAGCTTACATGCCAGTGAAATACTTTACATGAATTACTTCATTTATTTGCAGGAGTACGTACACTCATTTAGTCCTTCTCCTAAACTTAAGATGCTGGTAAGAATTTGTCTTTCATTTTACAGAAGAGAAAACTTAGATGTTGGATATTGTGTCATGACAGCCTTTCCTTATAGTCCAGTAATGGAAGTGTCTTCTTTAATACTTGGATAGGTGCATTTGTTTTTACACTTAAGTATTTGATTTATTGGGAGTTTATTCTTATATATGATGTATGAAATGATCTAATGTAGATTATTTTCAAATGGCTGTCCAGTTATCCTAGCACCATCTATTATAAAATCCTTTCCCCATTGATAAGAGATACTACCCTTTTCATATACTAAATTTTCATATGTAGTTCAATTTTTTCTGGACTTTCTATTTAATCCCATTGGTCTTCTGTCTATTCATACATTAGTATGTTTTAGTAGGGTGTGGCTGTATGTTTTAAGATGTGTTAAAACTAGTCCTCCTTTCCTTATAGGTCTTCTTTCATAGTATTATGGTAACTATTATATGTTATCGTATGTTTAATTTTTCCATATAGACTTTAATATCAACTTGTCTTACATTGGCAAAAATGTTTGCTTGTCTTTTTACTGGAATAAATTTCCCCCAGTCAACCCTCAGTTGCCTGGAGTTCATGCTTCACTATATTCCTCAGAAAGAACTTGAGAGTGTGGTGTTCCTTGAGTTCTTACATGTTCAAAACTAGCTTTCTATAACCTTGTTATCTGAATGATGCTTTGGCCCGTTGTCCTTGAGTTACTAATAAAACTCCCCCTGTGGCAATATTTGTTCTTGAGAAAGTTGATGGATACATGTCATAGATTTGTCCAAACCCATGGATATTCAACATCAGGGGGAGTGAACGCTAATGTTGAGTGATTATTATGTCAATTAGGTTCATCAGTTATCACAAATGTACCTTTTGCTGAGGGATGTTAATAATGGGGGAGGCGCTGCATGTATGGGGACGGGGGGACATGGGAAGTCTCTGTACCTTCTTCTCAATTTTGCTGTGAACCTAAAACTGCTCTTTAAAAAAAGCCTTAATTAAAAAATTATGCTGGGTATTAGAATTAGGGTGGAGGCAGTTATTACAATGAGGATGCTGTTAGTAATCCGGGAGATCATGGAGACTTAGACTAAGTTGGTGGTCAAGGATATTGTAAGGAGAATATTTTGGGACACTTGATTAAAAAGTCTAGCACATTCTGTGCATCTATTTTTGAAACAATTATAAGATAACTTTAGTAGTCTCTCTTAGGGGGGTAATTGTACTTCTATATTTGATTTTCAAATGACGTTTCTTATGAATTACATATCAAAATTAGTGCTCCAAACTTTATAACTATAATCAGTCATCTTTAGCGGAGCTTGAAGAAGAGAGGGATGTGGTAAAGCTTATCATGAATCTTAACAGTTCGATTATAAGCTAATGATCAGGCTGCATGCGGTTCTCTGAGTTGCTGCCTGCCAGTTTCAGAACAAGTTGTGCCTGACTCCAAATTCCAATCAGGCTCTTACTTCCTCCAATTCTGCCTTCTTTGTTTTAGATAGGTGCGGAAATGCCCACAATGCAATATGGAAGAATGCTTTATAACATTTTGTCAATTCCCTACTTGGTGCTGGAGAGCTGGAATAACTGAGTTTGAAGCTGTGTACAGTTTGTACAGACCCATTTGGTGGAGAGAATTGAAAAATAAGACACTCTGTATGAGCTATTTTAATATTCCTTATTTTTAACTAGTGACTCAAACATTGTCTAGAGTAATCATTTGGAGTTTAGTTTTTACCGGCACCTATTCTATTATGTCCTATTATTTGTCCACACATTTGATTAATAGACAGAGTACAGCGTTTTAGTATTTAAAGACATACTATGGTGAATAAGGTAGAAGAAAAAGAACTGAAATTATAACATCCAATATAAGCAAAGATGTGATAAAAATGGAACCCCAGGTTTGCACTGCCCATGCTGTTGGACATTGGCCATTAATTTCAAAAGCCTGGGCACAGAACTTCACAGTTTTCCATATTGAGGTCACCCAAGGTTTCTCGTCCCTTCTTTTCTATTAAAGCTTAAAGAGTTACAAAGGCTCCTTTCTCATTGATTCCAGGTCTATTCTATAGACTGCCATTCATTCCTCAAGAGCAGCAGCGGAAGTCACACTGACCAGCACAACAGAGGAGGGGTCATTTGTAGATTCTGTGTGAGTAGGCACCATGTTTTTCCCTGCAAATAGTCCAGGTAAGACTGACTTCTCTCTGAGCCTGTTTTCCTCAGCTTCTATGACTCTAACTCATTTAATTTATCTCTGTCCCTCATATAAATGGGATAAAAATGGCTAATTTGCCTAATCGAGCTGTTAAATGCATTAATTAACAGCTTTGATAATTCACAGATTGTCACTGGCTAACACCCAGTGTGCGTGGGGCCCACACTGAGTTCTGAGCATGTTGTTTCCCAACACTTCTCTTTCTGCCTCTTCTGAATAGTGTGGAGATTCTTGCCAGCTAGGAGGCACATCCTGTCATTTTCACCTAGCGAGAAACTTGATCTCACTTAACTTGGAAGGCAGATTAGTTCTCTCTAATGGTGGAATTCATTACCCGTGCTCAGATTGGAATGAGGTAGATCACATACAACTGTGGTCCTCTTCAATCTCAGCCTTAAGAGAAGTCATGATTCCCTACAACTCCCCGACTGCAGAGTCTGTCGCCATTTGGGGTGGAGTTTACACCTTAGAAGATACAACTTCTTTTGGAATTCCTGCTGAAATTCTGAAAACAGCCACCCAGGCTAAAAAAAAATGCACCCGTCCATAGAGGAGTGTGACCTTTCTTCTTTCAATTATAGGAGGAATAATGCGCAACACCCCGCCCCCACAAAAAAAAAAGAAGAAGAAGAAGAAGAAGAAGCAGCTCAACCAATTGTCCATTTATTCCCTTTTCCTGGGAAAATGCCAGTGTCAAGTGTCCTTGACTGACACAAAATTTTTAAGGGCCAATATGGGATAATTGAGAAAATCCTGGAGTTCTAACCCATGCTAGGTGCTGGAAGTACAAAAGAGAAGTGTGAAACTCAGTTCTTCCCTTCCCGAAGCTTACAGTTGAGATAACAGAAACATAAAATAAATGTAATACATCAATTAACACTATATGGGAGACTTCGTGAATTGCCAATGTTTCTCTCAGACTCTCCTCTGAAGGGCTTTGAAGATGAGGGAGTGATTCCAGGGGACTTGGGGAAAAAGGAGCAGAGAATGTATTGGGTTGTCGGAAAAGTCATGATGTATTCCCTTTTTTCATTGCAAAACTGCATCATGACTTTTCCAACAACCCAATATTTTCCTCATTGAGGTCAAAACCTATATGCTATTTAATTCAGCAGTTTTTTTTACAGCAACAAATGCTGTGTGTAGCCCACAAGGAGTCATAAAAAATGCCTGCTTATTTAGATTGAATGGAACTGAATTGAAACAATTATACCTTTGTAGGTAATCTAAATGGAGGAGGATATATATATATATATATATATATATATATATATATATATATATGAGGTTGGACAATTAAGTTCATGAACTCATCCTAGAAAAAGTGCTACATACATCATTGCTGAATATCACTATGGTTACCTTCGAAGTACTTCCCTTGGGAAGCTATGAACCAATGCCAGTGTCTAGTGCACCCTTCAAAGCAATTTTGGAACTCTTTTTCTGGAATGTCCATCAGAGCTGTCATCATATTACCCTTGATGTCCTGAATGTCATCAAAGTGTCTTCCTTTCAATATTTCCTTTACCTTTGGGTAAAGAAAGAAGTAATTGGGGGCCATATCAGGTGAGTAGGGAGGGTGGTCCAATACAGTTATTTGTTTATTGGCTAAAAACTCCCTCACTGACAGTGTCATGTGAGCTGGTGCATTGTTGTGATGCAAGAGCCATGAATTGTTGGCAAAAAGTTTAGGTTGGCTAACTTTTTCATGCTACCTTTTCAGCACTTCCAAGTAGTAATCGTGCTTAACTGTTTGTCCAGTTGGTACAAATTCATAATGAATAATCCCTCTGAATTCAAAAAAGGTTAGCAACTTCGTTGCAACAAGTTCATGAACTTAATTGTCAGAACTTGTACTCACTGTTTTTTATAAATGTGATCATAAACATTTTTCAAGATAAGTTCCAATATCATTTTTGTCACAGAATGTGGGCGCTGAAGGGAAGGATGAGGCTGAATTAAATGAGTTTCCAGGTGTCCTCAAAGTATAGGTGAGGAATTTTGATTTCTGTGCATGCAGCCCCCACCTCCATCCCTAAAAGCCTCTGGCTATTTTTTGCCCTCTTATTTCTCAGTGATTTTTTGCTTTCATGGACCACAGAAACCAGTGTCCTGCAGGAAGACAAAATGCATCTGTTCTGTAAAAAGTTGCCTGTGAAGGTTGTGGCTTTAGGCCTTAGACAGGCCCAATTGCACAAGGCTGAGTCAGTCCTCATTTAGGGGTAAACCTCTGAAACTGGGGAAGCTTCCTGCATTGCCTACAATTTCACTGTCCTTATCATCATTAGTCATGACACTGAGCTAAGTTACTTTGTTTTTTTCCTTGCCTATGAAGTCATCCTAGAGTAAAGGCTGCAAAATAAGGGAGGCTGCAAACTGAAACCATCCTACAAATGGGTTATGTTTGGTCCTCATACTTAGGGTTTTGTTTGTTTGTTTGCTTAATCGAGGTAATTATGAATATTTATAAATTTAGAGATATCATTTAAAAATCCAAATTTGGGGCTCCCTAAAAAAAGTCAAGCATATTGTGACACTGGGCTCACCTTCCTTCAGCGGACCTGTTGGCCAGTGCTGAATAGCAGCCATCTCCTTTGCATGAGATGTATAATTTCTTAATTGCAACAGATAGTTTCAATTCCTAATGTCCTCACAGCAAGGTTGGGTGTAGATTTTAATTTGTTGTAATGATGAGTTGTTATCTTCTTATAGTAGCATTCAGAGGAAAGTAAAATAGTTTGTTTATCTACACTTCTACAAAATGTGAGAAAACAGAAGATAGAGAACAAACACATATTTAACCAGTGTATCCAAAGTGTCAGTGACTAATGGGATACAGCATGGAATAAGAAGGAAATATGCTTGTGGAATTTACATTCAAGTGGGAATTTATAGACAATAGACAAATCAACCAATAATTAAGATAAATTTGAGGGAACAAGAGTGCTATATAGATGATAAAATAAAGTAATGTAGGGTGAGCAAAGGGGGAAAATTGGAGTGGATGATTTAAGAGAGGGAGACAGGGGATAGAAAGTTCAAGAAGCACCTTGCCAGGACACAATTGTGTTATATTCTAATTTCAGTGAGCAGCTTTTTCAGAATTTTAAACAGGAACAACCAGACCAGATTTGTTCTTTGAAAAATCACTATGGCTGCCATAAGAGAAGCAACTCTCAGGGGAAAAGTAGGCAACCATATAGTCCAGAGAGATATGATGGTGGTTTGCGCTGGTCTGGTAGAAGTCAGGATGGTGAGCAATGGTCGTATTTAAGGTATGATTTGGAGGTAGTAACAACAAGGCTTAATGTTGGATTGAATTTGGGGTATGGAAAAAAATGAAAGATGAAAGTGAAGTTTTGGCCTTGAGCAACTGGATGGCAGAGATGGAGAAAGCTAAAATGGGATTGGAAGTGGGGATGGATAAGACAGGAAAAGCAGATTTGGGGAACTGTAGAAACATTGTCACTGTTTCCCCCATATTTGGACAAAGTTGATTATTATACATCAACATGTAAATGTTGAGTAGGCAGTGGAATATCAGAACATGGAGCTTAAGAAAGAGGTTTGGATTAGAAGAATTTAGTGCCTGGGATTGAATAAGATCACCTAAGAGAGGGTATAAATAAAGAAGAGAGAAAACATGTGGGTAGGGAAAATATTCTTGGGTCACCACAATATTTAAAGTGGAAGAGGAGAAAGATGCATCAAAGGTGGTTAAGAAGAAAGATATACTGGAATAGAAGGGAAAACAGTTGAAGACACTTTCACTGAAATCTAGGTAAGTGAATATTTCATAAAAGACTAACCATCTCAGGCATATGCTACTGAGAAGTCACATTAAGTGGACTGAAAATTGATCATTTTCTATGGCACAATGTAATTTTTGGTGAAATTACTAAAAGCTATTTCAGTGGCATGGAGTATGAAAAAGCCTAGGTGGGGTGAGGAGGTAATGTGAGAAGATAACACGGAGGACAAGTATTAACCATTATTTTGAAGGATTTTGAATTTAAGAAAAGCAGAGAAATGTGATGTATCTAGAGGGCAATTTGGAGTTTCAGAAGCATGTTTTAATATGATGATAGAAGAGGTCTAGGAGAGCCTGTTGTTACATTTCAAAGAGGAAGTGAAAGGAATTGAGAATCAGGGGTCCAAGCCCATTTGTATACATATTCAAGCTGCGTAGTCGCTGATGACTCTGGGTAAGTTCCTCAGCCTCTCAGTACCCAATTACCTCATATTTATTAAAACTTATCCACTCAAGGCTATAACGGAGCTTGGATGAAAGGTCACATGTGGATGAGCTTTATAAATGGAATGCAAAGTACAAATTTAAAGGGAGTATTACTTTCCTTTATGAATAACACATGATTTTTGTCTCAAATTACTTAGTGCTATTATTATTGTTTAAGGTCATAAAAGAATGTCTTAAAAAAACTCAAATGTAATTTTCCAAATAGGTAACTGATATGAATCAGAAATATACCAGCTTAATGCTGTGAGGCGTGCTTTTCTGGAGTTAAATTTAGATTTTCTCACTTTTCTGGACACTAGAAAGAACTTTTTCTTCCAGCGTATTCTGTAAGAAAATTTTAATTCCTACCAAAAAAGGTCAGATTTACCAAAGGCAACAAGAGATTGAGAAAAAAAAGATAGTGTCATTTCTATTCCACTGGCCAAAAGAAATCTGTGTTTTAAAAAATACCTCCTCTCAAGCTCTTCACTCTGTTTTCTTTTTTAAAAAATTCGAATCCAGTCTTCAGCAAGATAATGAGGCAGAGAGAGGGGAGCACTTCTCTTAACGTCAGCATTTATTCACCAAATACACGGATCAGACTCAACCACACAATGCCAGTGGCATATTTATTTTTATCTGTGGCCCAGGAGATGACATTTTTCCAGATCAAATAGATTGCCATTTAAGCCCTCAACAAGATAGTTTAAAGAGGGCAAAAGCATTATCCTATACGTGGCTAATAAGCAAATCAATTAAACCTATTTAAGAACAAGCCCTAAAGTAGTCTCTATGGTTCCATATTTAAATTTAAATTGGAGTGATCTCACCGGGGGCAGTCCTTTTATGAGGCTATTATTTGTAATAGAGCATATTAAATGCCATGCTCAAGAAAAAATCATTTTCCATTTTTATGTTATTAGATCTATTACCATGTAGCTAAATAGTTCTTAGACACCAAATGGCAGGTGTAGAGTATGGCAATGCTTGTGTATCCCGCTGTTTGATCTGTGACATCCTCACAGAAGCACATGCACTTTACTTATAGGAGAGATCATTAATTCATACTTTAGAAGTAGTTATAATAAAAAGAAGCATTCTTCTTATCTGGAAAAACAATAACTTCAGCATCTCTTCATTTCAGCTTCCTATTATACTGTGAGTTAGAGTGAAGCAGGTGTGTTTAAATGTATTTGTGGCACTTGATGAAAATGTGATCAAAATTTAGGGCAAATACAGCCCAACAGAGCATCTCTCCATTCCAAAGAGACATAAGATTGAACTCTGTAAAAAACACAGTAAATGATAGCAGAATGAGAACGAAAAGTGTGCTACCTCATGATTAGTTGTGTCAGTGCCCACAGGGGCTCTCTGAGAGAATCGTACTGGTCTCCACCTTCCTCCAGGTCTAAAATCCCACCTTTTCACCCTTTCCTTAATGGAGGAAAGAGTGGGCAGATGGAGCTGGCTATCCTCCAGGCAATACCCTCAAGCCTGCGTGTGGACCACTTACCACACGCTGGATCTGTCTACTCAGTGAAAGGGGCATAAATAATACTCCAGGCTTTGAGCCATCTGATGAGAAACTCCTCTTATGAGTGGTAGGGAAACGGGGCAGGGGACGGTAGGCAGACAGACAGGAAGAAAATAGCTTTTTCTCTTCTACAGATGCCACTGATTTCACTGTGTAGTTGAGAAAACAAGCTTGGGCTGGTCACGTGTTGTTCTGAGTTTCACAGCTGGTAAGACACAGAGCCAGATTTTGAAGTTCGGTCTGCATGATTCTAATTGACTCCAAACATCCCTGCTTATCCTTTTCCTCTGTGCTGTTTTCCCAAATTATTCTTTATTTGACTTCCTAATGTGCAGCGACTGAAGAACAAAACAGATGGCAAAGGCATTGCTACAGGAATGTACCCAGGCAACTGACATGGGACAGACATGTCACCTCAGAGTCATGTGCGTGACTTATAGCAACTAGTGAGTGGAGTTTTATTTTTTATAAACATACAAAAGAACTACACGCCTACACACACACACACACACACACACACACACACACACACACACACACACACATTACTACTACCTGGCATTCAATGGAGGGAGAAATCACTCCATATTCCTCAATAGCACCTAAGGTCATCCATCATGGTACAACTCAAAATTATATTGATCACCAGAAATATACTGGTCACCAAGAGAAATATTCAGTGTAGTTTATTTTGAAGGCAGGAAAGGTTATAAAAAAGAAATTCTATACGCATGTTTTATGACATATTCGTCCCTCAAAATTGAATTGTCTTATAACCAGATATGGTTTTGCACTACTACATTTCATGTAAGATTGTACATATGATTCATACTGTGTATGAAAATGTAAAATAATAAATATAATAATAAATAAGCTTGTTCATTTTAGTATTGTTTAACCCAGCATTGCCCAACCTTATTTGACCTTAAAAATCTTTCTATCACCCTATACTCTAAGCCATAGAACTGGATATTGAGAGAATTCACTATGAAAAATAGAGGTATCATATTTCTGGAAATATTTAATTCAGGACATGTAAATTAAAGTTTTCTCCTTTAAAAATCTTTCAGAAAAAGGAGTTCTGGTATTTAGGGTAAACTCCATTTACCTGGAGCATTCCAGAGATGGAATCACTTGTTCACTAAATACACAGAGGTTTGCTTTGTCATACAACAGTATTCTTAGAGAAATTCAATCATATTTAGGATGAAATGGTTGTTTGGGCTCTAGGAGTTGTATAGATCTATTTTTCAATAATCCTCTACTAAAGTAAAAGATCTCAGAAACTTCTAGTACCTTTGCTTATAATAACCAAATTCGATCAATGATTAAACTGCAATTGATTTTCCAGTCAGTGACCATGAAAATTGACCTCAGGTTATCAAAAACCTGCTTCCTCAGAAAAGATCTTTATTTTCCTCTCAAATACTTTTTTTTATTGAGTTAATACGAGGAAAGGGGCAGTTTAAAATAAGACCTGCAACTAACACTTCTCATGCCATCTCACTATCTAAGTCAGAAGGGAAGTAGACAAAGGAAAAAGAAATATGATAAACAATGGTGGCATCACTTCAAGGGCCTTATATTTTCTCATTCTTCCCCAGATAAAATAATTACAGGGAACATCTTTATTCTAGAAGGCTGCCTGTTCCTCTTGTTTTCAAAATATTTATGTTTCACCTCAGTTCTCAGACCTGTCCTCCAGACATAAGAGGATTGACAAGCCTGATGTGGTAATTATCATACAAAAAAAGAACATTATATCCAAACTGCAATGAACATCAAGAAAAAAATAGGTGGGCTCTGTTTTTTGCATTTTAAGCAAGTGCCACGTAGGGAAATAATAGAGTGCCACAAAACCAGCAATCCAAGGACAGGCACCTTGTTGTTGGATGTGCTCAGTTCTTTGTGTTGTGAATAAATGCAGTGAAGCGTTAGAAACTGCCGAGTGACAACACAGCACCCTTGCCAGCTTTCCTGCCTGTCTCTGCAGCACATCAGCAGGTGACGTCCTCCTCTCCTACATTTTGTCTGACAAGTAGCGTTTTTTTATATAAAGACAGATGAACAAATAAATGAATGCTGTGCAGACACAGCACAGAGAGTCACTGCCGGCCATGTTGGAACCTGGGAGAAGTCAAACAGTCAGGGTCTAAGCAGCCCGTATCAACTCAAACCCAAAGGGCTTCGAAATTGCAGCAATGGTTTTATGTCTGATGGCAGAAGGTCACAATGATTCTTTGTGGTCACCAGGAAGCAGTCATACCCTGAATAAACCTGTGAAACAACCTCCTTGTGCCGGGAAGTTTTTATTCCACCGGATTCTGTAGCCTGATGGGGAGGCCTGCCTGGGCTGCAGGGAACTTGGTGTCATTGTGAGCGGCCAGAGTTAGAACCCATCAGAAAGTTGCCAATGGACTTGATGCTGCCGCGCCCCATCTTGGGAATCAATTCTCTTCATTCTCTTCATGCTCTGTTTTAGACAAAGTTTCTAGGACATCCCCGACACCCCCACCACCCTGCACTTCTAAAATTGTCACTGGTATGTTACCTGGGGATCCCTTGATTCCCCATACCTGGTGCAGAGCTGGAAAAGATCTGCATACAATATGGTTAGATGTGAGGTCTTTCCTGAGGGGCTGCAACTCTGTGTCTATGACTTGCTGACATCCTGCTGAACTCCTCTTCCTCCCAGCATGCCATTGAATTGTTGCTGCACTGTGGAATGTTCTGGTCCCCTGTGGGAAGCCAGGAAAGACAGGGGGAGGGTGTCAGAGAGAGCAGGAATGAGATTGGGCACTGAATATGGACATCAGACCATGGTACAGGGGAGTAAGCACCTCAGGTACCTTGTTCAAAAGGAGGTATGAAAGAGAATGAAATCCTGCAATTAGGAGCTGAAATAGGGACAAAGCAAAACTGGTACAGGCTAGGAATAAACTAAGGGATTTCTAGGGAACTATATAAAACAGTCTTGGAGTAGCCAGCCTTATTGGTCACACTTGGGCAGTAAACTGGCTTAAAGATGCAATGCCTAGAATTCACATAATAAATAAATTCCTAAAAGACAAGGATGAAATTCTGGGGAACAGTCTTTGAATAAAAGGATAATAGAACACAGATAGTTAATATTCTTAAGGACTCCTGATAAAGAGTAAAGCAGAAAATGTCTCTGTCTCAAGGACCCCAGAGCCAAGGTGGAATGTCAGCAGGCACACAGTTGTTACAATACCGTGGGATAAACTGTGTTGGAAATCAAAGTCAAGTGCTGTGAAAGCGCACCAGCGAACTCGATGTGGAATAATTGGGCTTGGATAAAAGAGAGAGGCAGCACATAAAAGACAAAGGAGGGCTTTCCCAGCAGCTGGGTCAGAATGACAAGGGAAAGATGGGCAAGATGCATTCAAGGGTAAGACAGAATTTGGTCGGATGGGAGTGATTATCTTAGCATTACTTGCAGTAATAAAAATGTGGAAATAATGTAAGTATCTATAAATAATAAATGGAAAACATGTTATGACATTAAAACAATAAAATATAATCATATATATGTTGTGTAAATATAATATACAAGAGTTGGGAACACATTTAGAATGGCAGAGTGAATACCTCTGCAAATTATGCTCCTTCCTACAAGTAAATAGAACACTGTCCCAAAAATGTCATATCAACTTTTTCATAACTCAGAAAATTAACATAACATTTGCAACAATTCAAAGAGTGCTTGTTCAAGAAAAACAGCTGGGTCTCCATAAGAATAGTGAGGTTTTTGGCAACTTAACTTGCCCTATTCCCATCTGCCTTTCTCCACCTCTGTGACAGCCTTGAATGCTGATGGCCTCATAACTAACTATAAGAGCTGTGAAAATGAGCAGCTTTGTCAGCCACTGTTGGGAGCCAAGCTAAAGAGATTTGAAGCTCACCCAAAAGCCCCATCCCCAGAGAACTATCAATATTTACCCAGACTTACATCTCGTACCCATTTTCAGGGTATGTCTTTATTTGCTCTCTGCAAGCCGATGTTATCCTTCGGACACATATTGAAAACAATCAATGAGAATTTTACATTGCAGATACCTGAGGCAGCCATGCCAGTCGGGACCAACAAAAAGCTGACGGAGACACTCAAAAGGAAAAACTGGAGAATGGAATGTCCATGGGGGCCTTGAAAATCTCAGACATATTTCTGAGAAGCTGGCAGTCTTTCTGCACATGAGGGGCTATGCACATGCCCAGGAGAGACCTGAGAAAGCCCCAGCTCACTTCTGGTTCACCTGGAGGCTTTACACAAGCAGGAAGTGAAGAATAAAGCAGAGGTGGAAACTGTCAAAGGGAGCTTTGAAGACATGTCTCAGCATACCCAGAGCCTCTCAGCAAGGGCCGTTAGGCTCATTGGTCCAAGGCATAAAAGGAAACCTTTGTTGAAGCTAACTGAGTAAAGACTCAACAAAGAACAAATACTAAACAAATATCAGAAATAAAAACAATTGTTGGAAGGGGTGTCTGGTTTACAGAGTTGCCACTTTCTATTTTTTAAACGTCTAGTTTTAAACAAAAGTTTACATTATGAGAAATGAAGAAAAACAGGAGTGAATGGCCCATACACAGGATAAAATCATTCACTAGAAAACATTCTCTAAGGTAACCCACACATTAGATTTAATAGTGAAAGAGGTTCATTCAGATATTACATACATTCAAATAGCAAAAATATATCATGTCTCAGTAGCTAAAGGAAAGTATAAAACTGAAACTGATTTCATTTTTTAGACTGTAGAGCCAACCTACCAGCATGCTGTGCCAATTTTCACATGGTTGCCTCTTCTACCGTCTGCTATGGGCCTGCACTTGACCCATTGCTTTGCTCTGAATATTCTACCAGACTTGGAGTGCACAGTCCAGCTGGAGCCATGGTCCGGACTGCATCCGAAGTCCCTTCCCCTCACCTGGCACTGGGTGTAGATTATGCTGAGCATCTTTTCTCTTGCTTATTTACTGTTCTCTGTCTAGCCTATAAACTCTTGGAAGATGGATCCACATCTATTTGTCTTTGTCACCCTCAAATATTTGCATCATCACATGCCCATACTCCATTCTAAAGCATTATCTGTACATGTGTGACAATATCTCGTGAAAATTTGATCCTGAGTCTTAGCATATCTAAGTTTATGGATAATAGGCTTATAGAGGCTTATAGATAACAGTCTTAGCATATATATTTTTCTTGTTAAATATACTACAGAAAAGATGGGAAAACACATAGAAACAGAATCAGGGCTGTAGCCATGGAATGAAGATGTTGACTGATGACAAGACCTTGAATGGATACAAGCTATTTTAAGCAGGTATTTTTAGGGAGTTCCATATAACAACAGCAATAAAAATGATAACTCTGATACTTAGTGTTTATTTTGTTAGTGCCAATTTCTATTTAAATATTTTATATGCATGTTATCCCCATAAGAATTCTTAGAGCTACCTTTACCTCAATGCAAGTGAAGAAATAGAGGCCCAGAGGAATTACATAATTTGCCCATTGCTAATAAATGGCAGTTTCAGAGCCCATGCTCATGGCATCTCTATGTAAACTTTGCTTAGACCTTTCTGTGTAAATGTGAAATTGCCCTCATCTATGCCATCTGCATTTCCCTGTTCACGTGGCCCCATTTCCAGGGCAAAGCTCTTCAGGATGTCTGTAGCCACTGGCTGTGTCAGAGCTTTCCTTATACCCTTAATCTGATTTCTTCCTCAGGCAAATTGGAAATAGCTTCTCCACTGACCCAATGTAATCAATAATGTTTTAAAAAGTAATTCCCTGAGTTCCTTGTGTCCAGGAATTAACTGCCCTGGCATGCAGAGATAGATCTTGAGAAAGTAAAGGACAGCACATACTCACCCTGTATAGAAGGCCGGCTTAAATACTTTGTCAAAAGGAGAGGTGTGCCAACCTTTTCAAAGGAAAACTCCAGGCAGGTTATGCAAAGCAGATCTAAATTGTTACTATTTCTATTTCCAGATCAGAAAACAATTCGAGGTGGCTATTAAGACAATCAATATAAAATGAATTTCAGAGACCTAATTTGATTTGAAAATATCAGACTCTGGCAACTAATTTATGAAAGGGAATTGGTGTGAATAACAAGCCCTAATCTCATAAGCACGGATTTATAGTAAAGCCTGGTGAGGAATGCCTTGCTATGCACTCTTTTACCTTGCTCTGATAAGAATTATCTTAATCTCATGTAATCTCTTCTCTATGAGATCTGGGTTCTCTTAAGCCCTGACATGGTATCCTGGGCCACCCTCATGTACTATGGAAAGGGGCAGCCTGTGAACAGGGCAATGTTCATGAGCCCTCATGTAGAAATATCATCTGGAGGAATTGAGGCCCCTTTAGGCCTCATGGGTCTTTTATGAATAGGACAATGAGACTGCATCAGGGCTGATCACTGTGCAGGCCTCAGGGTTCCAGGAAGACCAAACGTCCTGGACAGTTTGTGCGGTGAAGAATGTTCATTGGACTGCCTTTCATTAAGTCAGCAGTGGTTGTGAGAAAGAAACATGTCTCTTCTTTCCTAGCTCTAACTTCCAACCTTGTACCTCACCCTTTGCTCTCATCCTCTCCTATGGCCAGTCACAAAGACTGTCACTTGCTTCTCAAAGCATCTGAAGCATCCCCACCTCTCTGATGTTTAGCACCTCTCTTGTCCATGAGTCTTGGGTGGCTCCTTTCCAGGAACAGGGCTTATATTTTTTGTTTCAGCATCGCTAATTCTTTCCTTCTCTTGGAGCCTGTCTATCTGTTTAGTGTGAATGAACCGCCCTTTTCACACTTGGTATGTTTCTTTTGATTCTGAATATGTGTTTGTGGTGCTAAAACTTATAAATTTTAACCTGTTGGACAACGATCCTCCTTTCTCACTGCCGTGGAGCCGAAAGCTGTCCTCTGGGAGGAACAAATGGCCCTGGGACTTATCCTCTTGGCCTTTCATCCTAGATGCTCTCTGCCCATCCATCCACATGGATGATGGACTAGAGGTGGCTTCTTGACAGTCAAGAGAAGCCCACTTCATTTCTAACACAACCGCATTGCATTAGCCAGGGTTCCCCAGAGACACAGAACTGAAAGATATAAATGAAGAGATTTATTACAGTGATTGGCTCACATGAATATGGAGGCCAGAAAGTTTCCCAATCTGTCACCTTCAAGCTGAGAGTTAGAAAGTCTGAAATACTGGGATGATGAGGATAGAGAGACTGATATCATTAAAGCTGCGCTTTGAGAAAATGAATATGAGAATAGGTGTCAGAAGAGTGAGACAACGGACAATGGTATGCTACACAATACAATCATTTAAATTTGAATTGCTAAGCGTCAATGCAAGAATAAATGGAAAGGAACTTCCTAACTTGTTGGATAGAAGTGTCAGCATTCAATTTTCCTTGCTTATGGAAGTTGTGCCACAACTAATGAGCTTGACTAATGCACAAGGAATTGTGATCATTTTCCATGCGTCACCAGCATATTTCTGAAGCAATCGGACTACCTGATTATGACCTGCTTAGGCTAGCACTAAAACTTATGTTATATACTGAGGGAAGGCATGGCCGCCAGGAAACTAGATGAAATATAACGACAAAGTTCCTGGTGCTGAAAGTCAGAAGACACTGGAGAGGAAAGGTGATTGAGAGGAATCTTCACTTGTTCTGTTAAAATGATGTTGATGCTAAATTTTCATCTCTCCAATTCTTTCTCGTCAGCTGTGTGGCAGGAACTGCCTCACGCATGAGGCTGAAATGTCTGTAGAGTGATCCACATCAGTGATGCCCACACCTTTCCATCCTCACAGCAAACAGTAACTGAAATGAGCATCACCATGTGCCTCAAAGAGAGTGTCCTTCAAAGTAAAATGTTGGAGACATTTATCTTATTTCATAAAGCCATTAGGAATCTCAAAAGAGAATAACATGAAAGTCTTTACTACTGAGGCTGGCATATGAAAAGTGCTCAGGAAATGCTGGTTGTTTTGCTATCCTACATTTGTACAATGAAGAGGTTTGACTCAAAGGTCTCTGCAGTCCTCTCCATCCTAATAGCCTAAGACTGTAAATTTCAAGACTGTTGCCCAGCCACAATGGCTATTCAATTTCAATTTCAAGTAATTAAAATTAAAGTAAGTCTACTTTTTCTGTTGCACTATTGGTTGTTGGAAAAGTCATGAGGTATTTTTTCTATGTTTTTCATTGCAAAAATGCATCGTGACTTTTCCGACAACCCAATATATTACCTATGTTCAAAAGTTGCATGTGGCTAGTAGCTATTGTATTGGACAACTTTCTTCATCATCACAGAAAGTTCTATTGGACAGCATGAGCTAAGAGTTTAAGACATTATACTGGGGTTCGTTTTTCAGAATTTAACTTGTTGGGTCAGATATGTTAGTAGAATAACAAACATAACCTCAGTCCCAATTGAGTTGAAGGTTCCAGTGGCTCATTTGTTTTTTATATACTCATGTTTTAGAGCTAAAGTAGATCTCTGCTTCCTGCATATCTGTGAATCTCTGAATTAATTCATGCTTTCCTCAAGTGGTAGTTACACAGTATGGCATACAAAAAGCTTACTAATTGGGAGGGGGTTGGGAGGCTGGGTGAGAATGGCGAAGGGGTGAAAAAGTACAAATTGGTAGTTATAAAAGAGTCATGGGAATGTAAAGTACATTATGGGGAATATAATCAATAATATTATAAAAACTATATATAGTGTCAGATGGGTACTAGACTTATTGGGGGGGGTCACTTCATAAATTATATAAATGTCTAACCACTATGCTGTACACCTGAAACTAATATAAAATAATTTTGAATGTCAAGTGTAATTTTAAAAAAATAGTCATGGGGATAAGTAGTACATCATCTGGAATATAATCAATAATATTCTAGTAACTATGTACAGTATCACATGGGTAATAGACTTATTGGGGTGATCACTTGGTGAGATGTGTAAATGTCTAATCACTATAATATTTTGTACACTTGAAACTAATAAAAAAGAAAGAAAGAAAGAACAGCTTGGAAGGGACCTTGTGCTACAGAGTTCCAGAGAGCAGTCACAGCTATCCTCACTGTAGGCAGAAATGCATCCTAAGGTTTGAGCTCTCATCCTGCAGCCTCCATAACCTGTCAAGTGTGGTGCTGGATACCTTGACACACATGATCTCATCTGTGTCCTTCAGGAGTGGTATCAGTGTTCCAGTTCTATAGAGAAGGAAACTGAAGACCGGAAAAGTTAAATAACTGATCTGAATCACACTGCTGGTTGATTGATCAAATCAGGATTCCTATCCAGGGCTCTCTACCAGAAGAGCCTTTACTCTTTCCATTGTAATAAATTACCTGAAAAGCCAGAGTATGTTAACTTCTGCAGGACTCATACAAGTGCTACGTGAGCACAGTGAAGGCTGTGGTTAGGGGGTATTTATGCCTTCTAATAACTCGGTAAGTAATATAGTTTATGATTTTTGTGAGTATGCATTTTATGTTGAGAATAGATTGATCAATGTCTTAAATTTCTCTGAGAAATGGTGAACTATTTGGGGACTTCAGAAGGATTTCCAGGGACATGGTGCTGCACTTGGATTCTTAGGTATTCTGAATATTTGGGAGAACTCCGGAGGCCTGAGTGAAGACATGGCAATGGGAGGGCTGAGGGCACTGCTGTACAGTCATTTACTGCCTCCTCTGGGCCAGGAGGAGCAAGGATCAGGCTGATATTGGATGGCAGGCATTCTGAGAGGCTTAAGTGGAACTCTGCCTGAAAAAGACGCTAACCGTGGTGCTTTTCCAAACCAAAGCCAGTAGGTACTGAAAAGGCTGGAGCCTGAAGAGGCTAAAAAAGATGTTGAGTCACTGTGAAAACCTCCAAATTAGTATTCTGAGCTCTCCATCAGGACCCTGCGGGAAACAGTGCCGGTGCCACACAATCAAACCATGTCCTGTAGAAATGCAAAAAAAAAAAAAAAAAAAAAAAAAATGGAGCCTCTGTGAGTGTAATTGTTTCTGTAAGATTCCAAGAGTCAGCTTTTCTTTCCCAAGACAAAAACAGGTCACAGGGAAGATGGTGCTCTCAGTTAGCATAATTACCCAAAACTTCAGTGCGAGGGGGAGGAAAAGTTACAACAATGAGTAAGTTGATCATCTCTGAAGATTCCATCTGTAACTAACTGACTTGGACACCCTGCAAATAATTACTGGCCCAGGGTCAGAAGTAGGACTGATCAGTCCATGAAATGGCATCCTCATTCACCACCTTGCCCTAAATCTATCCACTTATCCCCATCCCTCCAAGCCTCTCTTATGGGCTACTGGAAATCACCTCCTAAACTGGTCTCTCTAATTTTGGTATTACCCTATTAAATTGTCTCTACACACTGCAGTCTCCTATGTAAAACCTTTCAATGACTTTTAGTGACATTGAGGAAAAAAAAGAGAAATCCAGACTTTATACCATACATAGCCTTAACGACCCTGATTCCTGAACTCATTTGCTATTTTTCTTCCCTTACTCCTCACTAAAATTCAGGTACCCTGCCTGCTTTCTTTTTGTTTTAGAATATGGCAAGTTCAATTTTACCTTTTGACTTTCCACTTGTTTTCTCTACCTGGAATTGTGTGAGTCTAGATCTTTGTGTATCTGGCTCTTTCAAACCATTCGGGTCAGTTCAAATGTTACCTCTTCAGAAGGCCTTAAGTGACCCAATTTAAAGAAGAATTCTCAATGTTCTTACATATCATCATTTTATCTTCATCATTATACATTTGACTACCTTAAATACCTTGTTTACTTTTATTTGTTTACCTGTTCATTGTCTTGTCTGTCTCCATCTTCTAGGAGTTAAGCTCCATGCAGACAAGATGTTGTGTGTCTTATTCTCCATGCTTCCCCAGGATCCAGCCTTGAGTCTTCCTTTATAGATGCTCAATGAATATGTATTTGCAAATGAATGATTGAAATAGATTACTCACTGATTTATGAAATTTCACAACCTGCCTTCTTCCTGGTGCCATTCATTCAGCAAGTTCATATTTCTATCTGTGTAGTACTCTACCCTGCTTTTTATACTTTATTTGGTTGTAAGAATGAACTATTTACAATTCCCTGAACATAACCATTCCATCTTATTCTTTCCTGCTTTTATCCATTGTCTTTCATCTCTGGGCCATGCCCTCTTTTTATTTCTTTGACAGTCTAGAAAACTTTTTCAACTTTTCAACTCCTGCTGAGGCCCAAGCTTTGTGAAATTGACTACCTTTTCTACCCAGATCATCATCCTGTCTTCTGTACTACTTTGGAACTTTGTGCATTATCATACACTATGGTAATGAACTTCACATTATCTTGCACTTATTATTTTTTGGTATCTCTATTCCTCTTAAACTGTAAGATGTTTGAGAGTAGGGATGGAACATTGCTTATTGCTGTATCTCCAGGAAGAATACCATGTAGGCACATGATAAGGAGTCATTGATTCACTCAGGAAACATTTGCTTAATGTCTACTGTGTACCATGGGTGGTTTAAAGTATTAGAGAAAGAACGATAAACATGAGAACGTTCCTATACTCATGAAGCTATGTGTTAGTGAGAATATAATAAAAATGTGTAAATAAACCCAGGCTTCAATTTTACATATGAGCTAACTTTGACATTGATAGTATTAATATATATATATATATATATATATATATATATATATATATATATATATATATATATATGACTTGATACTGATGTTAAGTATTTAGACTGTAAAATAACTCATTTTTTTAAAATGCTTTTAGAAATTTTAGAAATATTCTAAACTGAAAGAATGCCTATGTTTTTAGGTTTTAATGCACATATCTATTCCAGCGTAACAATCCAACACTGATTGTAGAGAGACTTGATTTCTACCCTGTACAATTGGACTAAATTTAGGATTAGGAATCTGGGCTTCATATTTATGACCCTTAACAGTTTTTCAAATTACAGATAAAATTCTGTTGACATTCTCTTCACATACACATTCGTATCAATTTGATTTTATTCATGCATGTTAATTTTAAGATTGAAACCTCAGTTTCTAAGGACCTTACCATGAGGTCTGCATAGTCTTCTGTGTGTCAAATGCTGAGTGTAGAACGGGGATTTCTGTAGAGCAGAGAAGTTAAAATCGAAGTTTCAGAACCAGACTGCGTTTAAATCTCAGTTCTGTCACTATCTAGCTGTGTAACCTTGAGCAAGAGAGTTAACTCATTTATTGCTAATTTGTATTTTTTGTAAAATGGGGCTAAATACAGTGCCCACCATATTAGGTTATGATGAGCTGTACATTGAGGGAGGTATGTAGCATGAGGTTTTCTGTATACACACACACAAAAAAAGGCATTTATGTTGCTTCTACCTCCATAAATTAATAAAGCATTAGTGGTCCATGGCTTGTGTTATGTCAAACCATTAACCTCACCTCTCTAAGCACTAATCTATTCTGTGAAAGATGAGTGCCACCTACCTCAGAGGGTGGTGAATTAGTTGGCTAGGACTGCCATAACAGTACCACAGACTGGATGGCTTAAGCAACAGGAATTTATTCTCTCACACTTCCGGAGGCTGGAAGCCCAAGATCAAGGTGTCATCAGGGTTGGTTTCTGATGAAACCTCTCTTCCTGACTTGTAGATGGCCACCTTTCCACTGTGTCCTCACATAGCCTTTCCTCTGTATGGACATGTTCTGGTGTCCCTTCCTCTTCTTATAAGGACAGCACTTTTGTAAGAGCCACCTTTATTGGCTCACTTAATCTTAATTCCCTCCTTAAAGTCCCTATCTCCACATTACAGTCATCTTGAGGGTTAGGGCTTCAACATATGAATTTTGGGAAGACACAATTCACTGCATAACTGAGGTGATAAGGACTATAAGAGAAAACATATGCAAAGTGCCCGAAGAAGTGCCTGGAGCATCACAGATTGATCCTCAATGGTTATTGACTTTTTTATTCAAAAAGTTGGCTGCTCTAGGTGGCAGCAATTAGAATATGCAGGGCCAAGGGTCAGACCTTGGACATTAGCGACTCCATGATGGCAAGACCACACAATTTGTCATTATAATTATCCCTTATTTCATAGGAGCAGAAATAGGTTGGTTAGTAAATCCCGGGTTCATAAGGTCAACATCAGTTTAGCTCTCTCCAGGGCACTGGGTCTATTCATTCCATCTCAGGCTTAGAGAAGCCATATTTGATTACCAGTGTGCCACGCAGCCACCAATCCCGGGGACCATCCCTGCTATTTGTCTTCACTGAAGCTTGGCAGCACTTGAAGGAAGGCCTGAAAAATAGTCATCTACCAAGGAGCTTTGATAAAAAAAACTTTGGCTACAGACCTTGCTCTCATACCTGTGGGATCTGTTCCAACCACAGAGGCATGTGGGCTGGTTAAAAAAATTTACTGCCCTTTAAAAATTGAAGACTGTGGTTAGTACATACAGGTGCTAAGGACATCTAATTTGTCTTTAAATTTGACTTATGGAAATGTCTAGTTTTGAAGCTCTTAGCATAAAACCACTTAACCATGAAAAGGGCAGAGCTACCACTAACACTCTCGGTTCAGATGCTAGCAGAAGAAAGGCTGCTTTAGCCTCAGGCTTAGAGGGGCCAGCTCCTGGCCTGGGAGTGCACGCTTCCCTGGGGAAGGCTAAGGCTTTGAATGCCCAAGGAGCCTGCCTCTCTGGACAATGAAGGGCAGTTAACTCCAGTTTTCTTGTCCTTGACTCTCTTCTCTCATCTTTGGTGGCCTTTGGCTCTTGTTAACCTTGCCTACTCATTCTACTTTTCAGTACAGATACACCATCAAACAATTACACCTCAGGACATATGACTCATTAAACCAAAGAACCTAAGAGCTTGAAGGAAAATGTAATAATGTGTTCAAGATATTAAAAAGAGATAGAAACTCAGTGAGATACAGTCTAGTTCCTGAGAATTCTCAACATCTCCGCTTATGGCAGAGATGTGATTAAAAAGCAAATCTCCTGAGTTCCAGAACAGGGTTCTGTATTAGGCTGTGATTAAAAACTGTGGGAACTAGGCTTGATTTAGTCCATACACCAAGCCTGTTACAATTTGCATGGTTAAGTAAAAACACTGAAAAAATATATATTATGAGAACGAAATGGAGAAACGTACTGGGTCTTCATGCTTGTTTGAAGATCTTTCCAGATTGTTGTAGGCAGAATTTTGAAGTGGCCCCCAAGATTCCAGCCCTATAAAATCCTTTCCCTTTGAGTGAGGGCAGGACCTGTGAATATGATGGGAGACTACTCCCATGAGTAGGCTACCTTACATGGCAAAGTTTGAGAGGTTTTGCAGATGTAGTTAGGATCCTTATCAATTGACTCTGACTCAACCATAAAGGTGATTGTCCTTGTTGAGCCCAGCTTTATCAGGTAAGTTAGTAAAGAAGTCAGAAACCTAAAGGGAGATTCCCCTGCTTGCCGTCAAGGAGCAGGCTAGGGGAAGTTCTACAGATTCAAGTAAAGAATCCTTCCAATAGTCATGTGAGATGAGAAGAGGACCCTGACTATCAGATGAGACTCGAGTCCGGTTGCACCTTGTGAGAACCTGAAGAGGGGACCAGGCTGAGTCATGCCCGGCCCTTGACCCATAGAAACTGTGAGGTAATACATGGATGTTGTTTTCACTTTTAAGTTTATGATTACTTGTTGTACAACAATATATAACTCATAGATTTTGGTACCTGGAAGTGGAGGGCTGCTGTAACAAAAATCTAAAAATATATGAGAGCAGCTTAGGAGTTAGGCAGTGGACAGGGCCCAGAGGAATTTTGAGGACTGTAACAGGGAAAGTCTGACTTGCCGTGAATAGACTGTTAGCAGAATATGAACTTTAAGGATGCTGATAGTGAGGGCTTCAAAAGACCGAAGAACATGTTTTTGGACATGGGAGGAAGGTCACTTCTTACTATGTAGTGGCAGAAAGCTTATGAAATTGTCTCCTGCAGTTGTATGGAAAGCAGAACTTATAAGTCACGGACCTGGATATCAGCAAAGGAGATTTCCAAGCTGCTCCTTTCTTCTCATTGCTCATAGTGAAATAGGAGAGGATAAAGATAAATTGAGGGAAAAACTATTTTTAAAAAAACAACACCAACAACAACCAAAAAAAGCAAAACACCTAAAAAGCTAAAGTAGGGCCTTAGGATCTTGAAAATTTGGCCTGTAACAGGTTTTGTTCAGCCCTTGAGCTAAGAATAGTTTATATATTTTTGAAGAACTGATTTAAAAAGAAAAGAAGCAGGAAGACTATGCAACAGAGACTGTCTGTGGTTTGAAAAGCCTAAAATGATTGCTATCTAGCCTTTATAGAAAAGGTTTGGCCACCTCTGTCCTGAAAATGACAGTAGCACCTCTCAGAGTAAGTCAATAGGTTTCTGGGATGCCTTTACTGTCATGGCAGGGTGGAAATAGAGGGATGGGACAGGTGATGGGTGACACATTCTGAACAAAAGAGAAAGTACCAGAATCTTGACAGCATCAACTCTAGTGATGGAAAGAAAATTTAGAGGACCCTGACTGTTTCTCCAGCATTTAGTTAGAGCTGCATTCAATCCAGTTCAGAGAAAAAGTCATCAACCTTAACTCAGATCTCATCTCCCTATGTATTCAAGAGAGGTGTCAGATAAGGCAATATCATTGTTCATTACAATGAACTTCGATGATTTTGTGGCTCTATTTGGAGGTTTGGATTCTGGTGACTTCTGAAGAGCCATGGAGAAAAAGATATATGCAATGAGGCTTGTTTTTGTTCCCCAGGTCTCTCTTACTTGAGAACATTTTCTGTGTCTCCATGTACAGTATATACAACAATGCTGACAAAAAAGAAATGGTAGGTGTGGGAGGTGGGAAGCAGGGTGGGGAGTGTGATTAGTGACAAAATCCTGGCCTTGCAATCAAGACACTTGGGTATGTCATTAACCACTTCTTCATCTTAATTTCTCCGTGTGTAAATTGGAGAGAGAGTTGAAATAAGCCTGTGGTTTTCAAAATGAATTCAGAAAAGCACGGGGGCCAGAAAGTGTCACAAGAACCATCATGGGCATAAGCAGAAAGACCACCCTGTAAGCTCGAGGTCCCCACTACCTGTTTAATCAGAGAAGCGTGGCTGTTATACCTTAAATGTATCAGATTTTGTATATCATGTCTTATTTAAAAAAAAAAAAAAGACTCCAGCATCTAAAAATAAAAATAAATATCCTTACATTTCTCTGTATTACTTGTACCCCAACATTCTGTAATCTGTTATTCTCTCCTTTGTGCCAAGTTGGTGGTAGGGAGGGAGCCGAGCTGGTCAGGAGGATAGTGAGGGGGTGGCAGGCTGAGTCTGCAGAACTGGAATTGGAGGCTAAGGTGCAACTCTGGGCCTGGAGCCATGGAGAAAGCAGCTGTCTCTAAGGGACCTCCTTTATCTCAGCCCCCAGGATTCTGAGTCTATACACCATGCAGATTAGGGTCCAGTAAGTGGTTAAACCAGCAGGTGGCAGCCAGAAGTTCAAAGTCTCTAAGGGCAAGAGCTGTCCTTTTTCCAGGTCAGGTACATTTAGGATTCTAGACTAGTAACCTGGGCAGCAGTGAGGTGGGAGGTCAGACAGGATGCCTAGGCAGCAAGGATGCTTTAGTATATTCACTGTTCCTGTCAGGATGCTCTTTGTATTCCTGCTGTTGGGCTCAGTGGTAAATCCCAGGGCAAGGGCAGGCTGTCACACAACATCTCCTCGTACTTGTCAAGTTCCAGAATGTAAATTCTACAGTGTTTAATCTGGAGACACCCTTAAGGTTTCTCTCTTCAAACCACTTCCTTTAACAGATTAGAAATCTAAGGACACGGCCAGAGAATAATTTATTATGTAGGGTATAGGGTAAGCTGTCACACAAAAATAGACTCAGAAAACAGAAATGGCTTACATAATAAAAGAATTCTCTAGTTCTCTATTTTGTGGGAGGTGAGAAATGGGTTAGCCCAGGGCTTGACGGGCTGGACTGCTGCTATCCTTAACGTGTGGCTTCTATCTCTGGGCCAAGGCAACCAGTGGAAATATAGAACGAGGGCAGGTGGGCAAACCTTGGTCACATAAGTCAGGGTGGAGAATCAAAAGTCCTAAGACAAGGGAGGATCAGTGATGCAGGCAGAGTGCAATTTATTTTGAGACTGACCTGGCCAAGGAGGAAGCTTAACTAGTGACAACCAGGTATCATCATAGGGAAACTTCAGGGCATAATGGGGTCATGTCCTCTGAAAAGATCAGATTTCCATTTATATTTAAAACTCTCCGAAACTTCAGGACGTATAGAGATTCACTATAGATAATTCATAACTCAAAAATCTATTCCTTCTTTCCATCTCCTCCCTATATACACAGATTTTGCAGGGGGGCCTGGATCCTGAGCCATATAGAAGTTAGATCAGTAGAGAGGAGAGGAGAAGCCATTTTTGTTGAAGAGGATAGAAGAAGGTACATAATGAAGGCTTTGGCTTTTTTGTTTTCCTATCAGAGCAACTATTTGTGATCCCAGGAGACACATTATTGCTAAAGGCCAATGTGAGAGCATTCTCACCAATTTCCTTTTCTACTTAGAAATAAATTGCTCAGACATTATATTAAGAGCCAACAGCATGGCTCTCATCCCACCTCCATGGCTAAAGAGGTCAGAGTAGCACCCACCAATAACCAGGCCACTGCAATACCATTCTGACCCGAGTTGCCGCCAAGGAGAGAGCCTTGAAGACTGAGTTTCTTTCTGGCTTCTCTTGTTAGTAAGCATTTCACCTTTTAGTCAGTTTCATCCTCTACTCGCTGGGATATTGCATTGCTAAGACCTAAGATTAGTTGCTTGTGGAAGAACGAGTGGGTGTTTGCAGCAGGATCTGTTAAAATCATTACCCATTCTCCTCCCGTCACTGCCTGTACCAAATGTCCAGATTCGTGACTGTGTTCAAAAAGCAGTGCTCAAATCCATAATCCCATTTTTTAAAATAGTTCTTTCTAGATGAAGAAGAAAAAGTGGAAAACATTTTCATTGCTGTTATTTTGGAAAAGTGACCTGAGAACATAAAGGATACTTAGTAGCTAGCTATTTGTTGAATGAATGTGTGAATTGAAAAGTGTTCGCAGAATTGTACATTAAGAAGACCCCATTCTCAAAGGATTAGCCTTCTGCCAAAGACAGATTCCTCCGACTTAATACATTGCCACCTTCCTCTTGTAAAGAGTCACTGATTCCAGCATATATTTCCTCCTCCAGCCTTTCCTTTCATTCATAAACAATTTACTAAAGGCCTTCCATTGCTCAAAATCCTTGTGAAACTGGAATGCAGATTTGACATAGATAAGGTCCTTGAGCACAAGATTATTAATATTTGTTAACTTCTGTTCCTCGACTTGAAATCTCTGTATGAAATTGTTGATTTGTACTCATATTCTAGGAAGCCTTGAAAACTCCTAAAGTAACTGGTCCCTTGTCAAAATTCTCTCCCCTAAATGGCAGAAGTGATCATAGAAAATAACTTTCTCCTTTCATGAGCCTGATGCCTTGGCCACAATTATTTGGACTAAAGATGAATGACTATCTATTGATTGGAAACTTCATCAGATTGTATCTTTTGGAAAACCTAAAGAGAGGGTTAATCAGCAAAAACAAAAGTGGGTGGAGAACTTATATAAATTGTTCATCCCACCAAAAAAATAATGAGTAGGCATCCTTTATTAGTCAGAAAAGGTTATGTTATTCTGCAGTATCAAATAACTCCAATCTCTCAGTGGCTTACCTAAACAGATTTATTTCTTACACGTGCTTTTTATCCAATGCCAGTGGTAGCTCTGCTCCATATAGTTACTCAGGGATCCAGGCTGATGGATGGCTGCACCACCTTATTGTTACACCATCTGGAACATGCAAACTCCTCAGTCATGACCAAAGGCAAGGGAGACTAGAGAATTATGTGTGGGCTTTTCATGGTCTCAGCTGGGAAATGTCACGTGTCACTTCTGCTCAAATTTTATTTTCTGGGACTAATTGAATAAATCCACTTCATTGCATAGTTCCGGGAAATGTACACAACACCTGGTAAGGATTACTCTTTCTGTCATATACAACTAATACTATATATTTATGTATTTATAACTTAGATGTCTGTCCCAATTTATGATATACATGATCAGAAAACCAGCCAAAATTAAAAGAATAAATGATGAGATTAAAATGTAAACATGAGTAGATATTCTAATATATTTTCTTCCTGCACTCTGTCTCACCTTGCACACTCATTGGAGACCACAACTCCAGAGTTATTAATATATTATGATGTTCTGACTTCCTGTGAGGCATTGCTATATCACTGTTGAAAAAAATTTGTTTTTCCCTCCACCGTTGTGTCCTTACAATGAATCCTCATTTATGGTGATAATCTGAGTTTACCTTTGTTCTAAGCAGCCTGAACAAATTTAGCTAACAAAGTTCCCTGCTGCCCATCCTGCCTGGGATCCATTAGAAAATTTCAATCTGGAAATGACATCTAGTTGCTTTCTGAGTTAAGAGAAACAGCACTATCTGGGCTGTTTGGCCTTTCTTAGATGTTCACCTAAATCCATATGAGTCCTTCCTGCAAATATTTCTTGTTGCCCTTTCCAGCACAGTACCTGGCACATGACATTCATCCAAAGATGATCTAATGTTGACCATTCAGCCCCAAGGCAAGGTTGATCCGTAGTACAGTAGTTCTCCCTAACTAGTGGGCATTCACACATGGAATCAGATTTCTCAGAGAAGAAAAGGACTTGGATTTAATTCTGGAAAACATCAGGCCTCCTTCTCAGGGGCAAGTCCTTTAACCTGTGATGGGGAGGGGACCAGGAACAGGAATATCTCCCAGAAGAGCAGAAGGGACTTAGCTTGTTGTGCAGTTTCTGCTTCCAAATTTGCCAGACTGTTGATTCCCCCTTTAGTGGGGAGGAAGTGAAGGGGGTTTTCAGAGATGCAAGGAGGGTTTTACTAACTGAAATATCCCCAGATGTGCCTGAAGCTGAGAAAAGGAGATGCCCATCGTCCCTCTTCCAACAGTGAGTGCGGGTCACAGCACTTTAGAATCTGCTCCTATTTCCCATTGGCTCCCAGGAGATTGACTGTTACTCTATGAAGGTATAAATGTCCTAACATCTGCTTATTGTTACAGGTTAGTCATTCCATGATAGAAGGAAGTCTGTCCTGTGGGCTGTTATGACCTGATAGGGAATTCGTTTTCTGTTTTATAAATATAATTTGGACAGCTTAAGCTTTCAAAGGCAAGGACAGCATTATTCTCCACCTCTAAATTTCTGTGATTATCATAAACATGGGTGCTGTAAAATAATACATGGCTCTAGAAAAGATAAGCATTTATGCCTACTTTCCTGCTATACACCAAGGAAGGGCATCCTTCAGACGCCTCCAACAATCTGGGTTAAAATGTCTTAGCATGAGCGGTGGTGTTCTTCTTCCCCATAGAACCCCTTGAATGCACAAGGGTAATGAAATGTCGCTTGAACTGTGTCCTGCCTACATATTTGTCTTTTCTAAGCAATCATGTGATCCTCAGATACCCATGACTTCTAGGGAGATGAGTACAGGCGTATTAGAGATGAGGCTTGCAGAGGAGGGAACATGACTTGCCTAAGCTTACAATGTAGGTAAATTACAGAGCTGGGATTCAAATCTCCAACCATCTGATCCCAGATATGGTGTTCTTAGCCAACCGTATATTTCAGTACTTATTCTTTCATCATCAAAATTCTCCACTTGTTGATGTTCTCAATCAATAATTGAATGGAAATTGAAGGTGGACTTTGGAGAATGAAGACCCACACTGTATACGAGACATGCATGCAGCTCTTGTGAGATTGGTTCTCCTCCTAAGGGAAAGGGGCAGAAAGGGGGCTATTTAGCAACATCAGAAAACCATCAGCTGAGCAACAGCTTTCCCTCCCTGCAAGCCCCAATGTGAGTTTTCAAAGTGGGGAGTGGGGGCTGCAGTTTTCCTCACAGGCAGGGGTTTTGTGCCACCAGTGTCTCAGTTGCATCAACTGGAATTGCTGAAGTGAGAAGTAGATGTGGAAATTCATCAACCTCCTGCTGGTCACCTCCATCAAGACCAGACTATTTGAAGAGTGACCAGCCCCAGCATGCAGGCTGAGGGGGGACGTGTACATGAACACTTTGAAAATCATCCAATATCAGGCCAATGTTCTCAGGTCTCTCAGCAGCAGGAGACATAGGAAAAGCACCACACAGATCTTTCTGTGTCTTCTGGGCCCTCCAGGAAACAGCCCCTGTGAGCTTTTCTTTCCTTCACAGTAGGTTTGGCCTGCATTTGTTAGGCTAAGGTGTGAAGCAGTCTGTTCAAATGTCCCACAAAGAGGAAGGGGCCCTAGTCATATGGTGCTTCGCAGAGGTATAAGCCCCTAGGTGAGCATAGTGTTTCTTTGTCATGTTTCCTTTGGGACTTACAAAATCTAAGCACGTGCAAAGCCTCAACTGACCACCTAGCAGCTCCGGGGGCAAAGAGCCTAGATGGTTACCCTGCATTACAGGCAAGGGGGCAAGGCCCCAAGAGCTGTGCCTTGGCTTTGGTCAAGTGACAAGAGTCTCAGGGGCTCGCTGAGGCTTTACTCTTCAAATTTTGTGTGCTTGAGCTTTACCCAGAGTCTCCAAGGAGAAACACCAGCGAGCTTAGGTGACTTGTGCTAATGACTAGTCCAGGAATTTCCTCAAGCCTCCAAAAGGCATCAAGAAGGCACTAGTTCTGGCAGGAAGCCACCCAAGCAATGCTGAATTACCGCTGGGAAGTGAGATACTGCGGCAGTGACAAAGCTGAATTAGAATGCCTCCACTCCAGGAAAACAAGGAAACAAACAAATAGGTAATTACTGTTTCTTTTCTAAAATGAAAGATCAACATCAGCAAGATATGCCAATTCCCACACCACTGCTTATTGTCCAACTTTCTCACACTGAGTTGACTGTTGAGACTGGTTTCTTAATAATACCATATTTTTTACTTCCAGAATCAAAAGAATCTTATCTTTAGCTGCAGAAAAACAGGACATGCTGTTCCAACAAAATCTTTCTTTCGGATGCTTCATGGCACACTCTTCGTAACAGAGGACCAAACGCCCAGTTTTCAATCCCTTATTCCACTCTTTCCTCCCTCCTGGCTCCCTCCCTTCAACAACCCAGTGACGCATCTATATGCTATGCTGGATTCTATATGGGATACCAGGCTTAGGGGAATAAAATGCAGATATGGCTTTTGAAAATCACTATGTCTTTATTCATGCTTCTTTCTTCATTTATAACCCTGCTTTCAAATCTCCGCTGATAAATTTCTTTTGGTTCTTCAAAGGCTCTTCACAGCCCCATCTCCCTGGGAAGGCTGATTGATGCTCAGTGACTTGGCAAGAGAGTTTGGCCTTATTAAGATTGCAAGGAACAGAAAGGTAAGAGTGACAAGTAGGCAACATGTAGGCAGATAACAAATCATGCTTGGAATATGGTCAGTATTTTAGCTCAATTTATTGATTGACCAATAAGAACCATCAGAGACCATTAATATTACAGTGTGGTTTTCAATGAAGAAGCATAAAAGTCAATCAGCAGGAGAGAGAGAGAGAGAGAGAGAGAGAGAGAGAGAGAGAGAGAGAGAGAGAGAGAGAGAGAGAAAGGAGATAGCCTAGGATGAAGAATTTTGTTGCTTAGAGAAATCAGATGTTTTTGATGAGGAACTTTCTGAGAAAGGTATTTATGTGAGAACACCTATGTATCAAGTGACAAGAATAGAAAAAGCTTCTAAGATCATGTGGGCCATTATGCAATGTGTGTGTTTGTGTGCGTGCCCACATGAGCAGCAGTGTAACCGGGTCCTTATATTCCCCATAATCAGAATTCCACTTCCCGTGGTATTAAAATACCAGAAAATGCCTTCAATACCCAATTTAACTGAGTTAATTTTATTTTGATTCATAAAGCAGCCAACATTGTTCAGAATCTCAGCTTTATCTTCTAATAGTTCTGTGGATCCATGAAAATTTCTCTTTGAACATTTTTCTATACCTTATACTTCTTTTCTATAGAAGCCAGAAAAATGATACGTTTGTACCTTTGAAGATCAAAATCAGATACTATGTGAATATGCACTCAGGGAAGGAAAAACCTCCCTTATGTTTAGGAAACTGGTGTTATACATAATAATAATGCTCGGAAATAATAGAGCATGAATTCCTTATCCCAAAGTGAACTCAAATGTACAGTCTCATTTGATCTTCACACTGGTGAACCAACTCTGCTTTGAAATATCCAAATAGTGGCAAGGGCTGCTGCTGCTGCCTCATTCGTCAAAGGAGAATCTAAAAAGAACCAGCATTGTACTCCCTCCTGTTTCAACCTTAGGAAGTTATGAAATGAGATGGCTCCAGGGATCTGGCCAGCTGAAGTGAGGTTGGGGTTTATTTGTGAGCTTTAGTGTCACCCTCTAAAGTATTAATTGAAGAAAGATAAAAGCATCATGTAGAATACTAGAAGTACATGTATTTCATCCTTCAGAAAGCATGTACTGGGTTAAAGTGGGGATACAAGTCTCCTTTTTTTAAAAAAAAATAGTTCTTTATATATATGGATGAAGATGAATAGGTCTTCAAGCTGATATCTAAGTGTATATAAATATGTATATATGTGTTTGCTACTAGAACAAACTAGTTTTCTGACATAAATACATTGTTAGAATGAGGAGGAAACTTTGAGTCCATGTGTTCAAAAATGCTCATTACACAGAAGAAAAGCAGATGTGTATCTCTACAATAGGTAAAATTCAATTTCTATCCATGTAATCACTATTAAAAGCTTAATAAAACATTTGCATATTGTTAAAAGAGAAATGAGAAAGACATTGAATAAGATGTTGGGAGGTTTACCAAATCACAGATAGAATTTGAATGTATCTAGTAAAGATATTTGTATGATTAGTCTTTTTAATCAGGTATCTATGGAAACAAACATATTTTAATGCCCAGAATAGGTCATTGTGTCAGTGTTAGTTTAGGACAGAGCCCATCTCTCCCCAACACCGCCACATTTTCAGGACCCAAAGCCCAGGTCTCCTCCCCAGAGGCAGCCCTGGACCTAAGGAATGGTGGCCCCCTCCTGGTATTTGGCCAAAATCTGAGTACCCCCTTTCCAGACCTGCAGAGTTCACTGCCCTGTTTGCAGGTTTTTCCAAGGCTTAAATACGAATTTCAACCATTTGCTTTTTAAAAACTGAAAGACAGAAAGGTTACAGCAGGAATCCTATGGGTAAATTCAAGACTCAGTGGCAGGTTAAGCAAATTTAGGAAGAGGCCTCCATGACAGTCCCTATTTCCACCTTCAGTGCACAGATGCTAGGACCTGCCTTCAGCTTCCGGAGAGCAGGTGGAAAAAGCAGCCACGAGAAGGCGCCCTGCTGGTAAGTGGGAAGTGCATCTATGGTTCCTGACTGAATACTTCCAACTCATTGGTGTGCGTGTTACAATTTCTCCAGCATGGAAAGACTGCCCTGGTCAAAATAGCCTCTGATCACCTGACCACTAGTAAGTCCAAACACGAGATAACAACGTTCTCTTCCAGTAATCAGCAAGCAAAGAAGGGATGGTGAATTCACATTGGCCTTCCAGCAGCAGGGAGATGGTGTTTGTTGCTGCCAATACAACTTTGTTTAGACTTGCACTGATGAGAATCGGAGTATCCTGAGGAATTTAAAATACATCTATAATAAAAAAAAAAGAAACACAATATATCTCAGTCATTTGGGGCCCTTTCAATGATTACAAATTACAAGTCTGTGGCTAAAGAACAAGGTATTGTACGCCATCTTGGAGAGTCACAATGGTGATAAGATTGTGCATGTGTAGCAGTGTGTGTGTTGTGAAGAGGGATACTAAGCATCAAATACTTGTCTTTAAGGTTACTGTCATTGACTATGATTGATTATGTCACTCTTAAAAATATTTATTGAATACCTACTAAGTACTAGCACTCTTCTAAACATTTAGGATACAATGATAGAAACAAACGTGTTCTCTGTTCTTAGGAAGCTTGCATTCTAGTGATAGTATCAGATAATAAACAAATAAATATATGACAGATGCTAGGCAGTGCTATAAAGGAAGATAAAGCTGGCGAAGGGGCTAGAAAATGAATAGGAAGTCTATTTAATAAGTCTGGCCAACAGGTGCTTATTTAATTAGGTGCCATCTGAACACAGCGCTGAATGAACTGAGAGAACCAGCCATGTGAATGTCTCAGGGAAGATGTTTCCAGACAGAGAGAATAGTGAATGTAACAGGATGTGAGGAAATCCTTGTGGGTGGGTTGTTATTAATCTGTCGGATTCAAAGTAAGTTGGTTCAGGAAAGTCTGCTCTCTGATGAGGACTTGGGGGAGGTGGGGGGTTGTAAGGAAGTTAGAACTGATTTAATATTCTCTAATTGGTGACACAAAAAAGGTCTCATGTTCTGCCAGCTGGCAATGCATTTCCCATTCTTTACCTTTCGCTTCCATTTCTAGATTTATGTGGCTCAAATAAAGCCTAAAAAGAAAAAAAAAAAAAGGAAACATACAGATAACACATACACAATAAGAGACTCCACAAAAAGAAATTGTGCAGTATCAAAATGGAGCAATCATAGGGTGTAAATAATACAAGTCATAGTGTGCCGGAAGCGACTTTGTTAAGATGGCCCTGGGTCTGTCAGACTTAGAAATGTGTAATAGAATTTCTGAGTGCTTCCCAAATACAAGTACTATGGAGGTAAAGCAAAAGGAATGCATAACCCATGTCCCCAAGGAGCTAATATCTCCTTAGAATGACAGCAGCCCTGACTGTGTCTTCATGATGGGTCTAAGGAGAACAAGTCACCTCAGTCTTTGATGTCAGACAGAAAACAGCTTAGAGCCCATTTCTACCACCTATCAGCTGTCAGACCATAAGCAAGCCTTTTAACCTTGCAGAAACTGAGATCTCAACAGGGCAGCATACCCACCTCATTAGGCTTGTTGTGGGAATAAACTAGATGATGTACATAAAGCAATTAGTACCGTGCTATACGTTTTCTTCTGAAGTAGTCAGGTTACTTATTCCTAGGAAACTAGAGGCAGCCTTCAAAATGGCCTTTACACAACAGACAATTTATCCAAAGCAGTGCTGTCATTTAGGAGTCATCCAAATGCCTACATTTATTGGTGCAGTACAAAGGGAATAGATTTGGCATGACTTATGAAATTGATTTATAGCTGTAATCATGTCTGTACTGTATGCTTTTTAATATTTTAAATAAGAGTTGTCATGCCTCTGTGAATTACATTCATTAAATGTATCAATCCATTTCCACCTAGAATGCATAATCATGAATATTTTGTTTGCCAAAGAAAGCTCAGAACATACGGATATTACAAATTCATATGGCCACTCAGTTAGCTGTCTCATATGCTACATAAACCTTACTATATGCTAGATCCTGGACAGATAAAATCAAATTGGATCCTACTCTCCAGAAAAACACACACTCTAGTGATGGGGCAAGAGCTGTAAAGAATATTTGCAATGTAATGTGATCTTTACTGATATGGAGATAACCGCAGTTCCCATGGAAACACTAAAAAGTGATTAACCCCATTTAGGTGTTGGAGGTCGCCAAGGGAGTCTGAAGCTCTTAGAGAGGGAGGACAGAAATCCTTTTGGGAAGTATAAGCATGTGTGCTAGGTAGAGGAGATTAGCCTGGCAGGGTTTGTGGAGTGAATGTGGAGAAGGAGGGTCAAGAAGAGAGGCAAGTTGACAGAGGAGACTAAGTAATTGTTAAAAATGAGGAAGAAAAATGATGACAGAAGTGAGATCAACTAATGAAAAGTCTGATGCCATCACATCCATTTACCCCACATTAAGGACCTTATATGTCTCATACACGGCTTGATTCTAGAGATGTACAACTGAAAGCTCTATGACCTATGTATGTCACTGACCCCCCCACCTGATATTCCCTGAACACACTGTCACCAGTGTTCAAAGGGAAATCTTGCCAGATTTCTGTAACCTGGAACAAGCATTTATTTCATCTATTAACTTTTCACTTGGAGACTATATGAGGTGGTAAAGAGTAGACTCAATGGTTCCAAAACATTGTTGTAAACCAGAAAGTGAATATAGCAGCAAAGTGCTACAGGAAGTGAAGATGAGCTTGAAAGCTAGCAGAGTGATACTTTGGGCATCCAAATAAGAAAACATACCAACTATATCTCTCTTATCAGATATGTACATAGGTTTGTAGTCAGGGTTCTCCAAAGAAACAAATCAATAGGACAATAGGATGTGTATGATAGATAGATAGATAGATAGATAGATAGATAGATAGATAGATAGATAGATAGGCATAGATACAGATAACAAATGAGATAGATTTATTTTAAGAAATTGGCTGATGCAATTTGGGTGAAGTGTCCTACATTATCAGGGCAGTCCTAGGAGAGCTGATTTTGCAGCTCCAGTCTAAAGGCAGTCAGGAGGCAAAAGTCTCTCCGCTGGGGAGCCTCAGTCTTTGCTCTTAAGGCCTTCAGCTGATTGGATGAGGTCCATCCCCATTATAGAAGGTAATGTGTTTACTCAAAGTCTACTGGTTTAAATGTTAATCACATCTAAAGTACACCTTTACAGCAACATCTAGGCTGGTGTTTGACCAAGCAATTGGGCACAACAGCTTTGCCAAGTTGACACATAAAATTAACCATCGTGAGATCTCTATACAGCTTTAGCCCCTGAAAGAGCTTATGAAGAGCAAGAGAGGTACAATTTTCTAAACTGGCCAATAGACCATAGGTTGCTAACCATGCTAATGATGAAGACCATGCTAATAATCAGCACTCACTGAAATTCCATTTATTCATTCATTCTTCTGATAAATATTTACTGAGAGCGTCATATTTGTCAGAGCCTGTCATTTGAGAGAAATCAATAAGTTACTGACTTCCCCCAAGAAGCTTATGATTAGCAATAAATATCAAAGATGGACTAACCCTCAGAAACAACCTATCATCTGACCTTCTCCTTTTCGAGAAATGGGGTGGCTGTAACCCCTGACCACACAGTGTTTTAATTCCAGAGCTGGAGGCCTGCCTCAGAAAGTCTGATTCCCACTTAGAGTTCCTTTTCCTAAATGGGAATGCAGTTAACCTCCTTTGCCAGCCATGGTGCAAGCCACCTGACAATGTTTGGGTCTCATTGCACAATGAAATGAGTCATATTAGAATTTGGAGAAGTATGACATTGATCTAGAAAAACAGCAAAATATGACAATGATCCAGAAAAGTAGCAAGACCCTCTTATGTGCTCCTTAGGTGGGCTCCTAAAATAGTATATTTTTAAATACAAACAACAGATGGACTTGTACTCTTTTCCTCACTGCTGAGAAATAAGCCGGAGAGGGGAGCGTTGAGAAAGCAGCCACGTGACACCCGAATGCTATTGTGAGAGAATGGTGGAGCCCAAGAAGAGGGCCCCCCGCCCATGGCCGGGGAGGATCCTTCTGTATAAGTTCCACTGCTTGCTATGAACTCTTGTTTTCCATTCCTAACTGAAGAGCCAGTCAGCTCAGGCTTTGGCAAGCATCTCCTCTGGCAGCAGAGCTGAACAGTCTATTTAAAACAACAACAAAAAGAAATCACAACAAGCCCTCTATCTAGAAGGCAGCTTCTTCTGAGAAACAAGAAACTTAATAAAACTAATCAAAAATGCTTAGCACCATTTTTCCAATTCCCTCTTCCATGCTTGTTCATATATTTTAAGGGTGTTGTACCTCCGAGCAAAACAGGAGTGGTTGCTCCTTCATTAGAAAACAGCCAACTAAGCATGTACTCACCTACTGTTCTACTAGAGTGGTCAGTGAACTGTGACAGCGAGGTCATTCTCTCTAGAAGCAACTTCTTTTGCTAGTCAAGCTTTGCGAAGCCCCTTAATGAAGAATTGCTTCAACCATAGTTGAATGATATAAATAGAAATGCATGATTTCATCATTATCTGTATGAGAACTATCTTTTCAGGCAGCCGTTACATGTTACTGTTCTCTCTAGGTCAGTATGGAGATGACACACAGATAATTCTAGCACACAGAAGGCCGACTCTGCCTAGCTCATGCCTGGCACTAAAGAATATTTTTTTTTTTTGGGCCGGCCGAGTGGCGCATTGGTTAAGCGCTGGTTTTGGGATGCCAGCAGCCCCGGTTCGGATCCCACATGAGGGCCAGTGACACTGCCCTCTACAGCTAACAACAGCTCCACATGAAGCTGGGCTGTGCGAGCCCTGGTGATGGTGTAGGCTGCAGTCCCTGCTGCAGTGGGCTGCCATAGGCTACAGTGAGTGGCCCGCAGCCAGCGTGAGCGGCTGGCAGCCAAGCGTGAGCTGCCAATAGCCGCGGTGAGCGACATCCAGAGGCCAGCGACCGATCTGCCTCATCCGGGAAGAGCGCAGTGACGATACCAACAGTGAAGCAACAGCCTCCGCAACTAAACTGAAGAACAAAAAGACAGCAACTTGTCTGTTCCCCTTCCCCGATTCCCCAACGCTGTTCCCCTCCACCAATTCCCCAATAAAATCTTTAAAAAAAAAAAAAAAAAAAGAATATTTTTTTTAAACAATGCTTGTAAAAGCTAGGTGCAAACTTTATCCATGCCATCCTATCACAATCTTCTCCCAATTTCAGTCACTCTCTACTATCAAGTCAACTGATGACATTATCAGTGGAGAATTTGGCCTACCATTGTGACCTTATTTGAGAATTTTCTTATGAGTAATATTTCCCAGGTTTTTTGAGATCAGTGTCTTGTGACATTCAGCATGATATCTTGGCACTCAGAGCTCTCCCCACAAGCATTGTCAATAAATCAAGCTTCACAGAGAAGGTGCCAATTGTATTCATTCTTGAAAAACAATTAAAAATTGGGCATGAAGAAATGTTGCAGTTCCAGTAGAAAAAACTGTCATTATTACGCACTTGATAAAATTAACCCGCCACTTCCTCAACTCCAGCTCAGTGGCTGGAAACTGATCAGATACTTGTAAGTTATGTTTAGAGATCCTGACTTACAAGTTAAGTAGGTGCTAATTTGATTAGAAGAATTGGGTTTCTCTTGAGCTGTAGTATATTTTACTCTTTGTAAAAAAGACAAAACAAAACAAAAAACTGGAGTCATGACTTGTATCATATAAATATCTTCCACTGGTGATCAATGGGCTCTTCTCCCAGGAAAAGGAGGAGAAAATTTTGGGCTTCACAGAACTTATCATTGGTAGCTCAGTGAGAAGTAGAAATATGCTCTCTGATGAGCTGATGGAACCATTTCAGTAAAAACCAAAATGAGGTTTTACCCATGGGTGAGTAAATCTCTGTGTCTTTCTGTCAAGAATTCCATGCCCTCTCCATCCCCCTACTAAAAAGACAAGTAACAAATCAATATACTTCAGTGAGAATTTTACTTAGTCCTCAAAGCCCAGAAAATGAACTAAGAAAAGGGTTCATGGGAAGTGGTGGAAACCAGGACTGCCCCAACCACAATCACTTGGAAAATAGGTGGTGAGGTTATTGTTTTTGTTTTGTTTTGTTTGGCACACCTCAATTCGAGAAGCTCGTTTCCTGGCACAGTGAAGTAGACTTGCTTATTTTCTTACATTGTGTGTGTGTGTGTGTGTGTGTGTGTGTGTGTGTGTGTGTGTGTTTCCATGCTTATTTGCCCTTGCACGTATGTGCTTCTTGTGGGAAAGGCAGTTATTTTTCAAAATACACAGTATGCAGAACAATTGTTAATGGAAAATGGAGAATTTGGTTATCTGTTCTAAAAACCCTGGACTCTTTAATCTCTGTTTTGGCTTTGGTTCCCAGGAACTTCTAAAACTTGTGACTTTGTGTAGGGATTTGGCCATGAACTTCAGCAAGAGGTCTACTTTGACTCAGGCCTCTTCTGCTTACCTAGCAGTTTAGTTTTCATTTCCTGATTCAATGTTCCCATTGTGGACATCTACTGAAGCTCCTGCACCAACCCGTTCACTGATTCCTGGAACAGGATCTTCCATTTCCTCAGCCCCACCCCCCATTCCCCAGGTTCATTGAGTAACAAGTCACACTGCATCATTGAATATGGAAGCACTTGCAAATAAGAGACTGTGGAAATAAGGCTATGTTCTTCCACTATCAATGCCAGATTCCTGTCCCGGGTCATCTGGGAAAGGGAGCCTAGTAGAATTCCATCAAATAGATAGACTGAGACTAGGTTTGTGGCTCAGAATTAAGTTTCATTTGAATAAACCCACCTCTGACCCCAAAGACCCTGTCTCATACCTAATGATTTTATCTGTACCCTAACTATTTGGGTGGAAAGCTCCCTACCTCTGACTGTGTCACTTGTGAATGGCTGCTTTATAAAGCCATGCGAGCACATCAAATATAGGATGGTGGCATGGCCACAGCAGTCGTTTGCTGGATTTAAAGCCTCTGCATTTCAGCAGGCCTGGAAAACCAATCCATATTACAGAGAATTTTGTCCAGATAGCAGCAGGTTGGATCAGGAGCCTAAACCAAGAGTTTTAAAGGACATTATGCTGAGTGAAATAAGACAGGTGCAGAAGGGCAAATACTGCATGAGCTCCTTTATATGTAGAATCTAAGAAAGTTGAATACATAGAAGCAGAGAATGGGACCATGGTTATCAGGTGCAGGGAGGTTTGGGAAATGGAGAGATGTCGCTCAAGGGTAGAAAGCTGCAGTGATAGAAGTGAATAATTCTAGAGATCTAATGTACAGCATGGCGACTGCAGGTAACACTACTGTACTGAATACTGAAAATATGCTAGGAAAGCGGTAACTATGTGAGATGATATGCTAACTAGCTTACTGTAGTAATCTTGTCACTGTGTGTATGTATATCAAATCATTATGTTGTACACCTTCAATTACATAATTATTATTAAGAAAATAAAATAATTTTTAAAATGTGGGCCCAGAAGAATATAAAAAAATTTCCACAGACAATTCTTCCTTTCTTTGTTCTCCCCTCCCCTCCCCTCTTTTCCTTTCTCCTCCCCTTCCCTCCCCTTCCCTTTGCTTCTATGCCTACGGTATGGAAAAGTACCAGAGAGAAAATTTCAGGAGATAGAAGGAAAATAAATACTTCAAAAGAAACAAATAAGACTGTTCAAAGAAAAGAGAAGCAAATTAGCAAAGGAAAACTATAGTCTCCTCCCATTTCACAAACATGAAAAGAATTCTGTAAATTACCTGTATATTTTTTCAAAGATTCAGAAAAGACTGAATGCCGTTGATGGCTACTGTTGGTTGAAGAGACTCAAAGGTGGGGAGGAGACAGCCATGCTATTCCCTGGGTTATGGTGATAGTGGAGAGCGGGTGTGTATAAAATAAACTCTCTTGGTGTCAGTTAAACTAGCGCCATGGGAAAGAGGAAAATAAGTTTTGCCCACCTTTGTAAATCAATCACTGGGTTAAAATTAAACTTCTCTTTCAGTTAAAAATGTTGATTTAGCTCTGCTTGTATTTCTAACATTCCTGGGAGTTCTGGCAAAGAGGGCATTTGGCAATGCTACACTGGCCGGGGGGAATTAAAATATCATCTTGGTAGACTTACTGGAAATTGTACCAAGAGAGATTCTATAATTCTATGGTACACAGCCACTTCTTGGCACTCATATCTCCCTGTATGAGCCAGGTAAATTCATTTAGAGGCAGTAGCATCATCTCAAGGGTGACTTCCTGGATTGCACTCTGGCAAAGGAAGCAAAAATATTTGATTCAGACACAACACAGTTCACTCTTGAATTTAAAATTGTAATTTGAATGTTCCTCTTGCAATGAATAAGAGTCCCAAATCTCATGTGTGAAGGCATATGATAGCATCTCTCACACAAGCGCTCAGTCTCTCACAGGCTGTGAGAATTAATAACAATCAAAATAACAACTTTTTGGCATTTGAATGGTTCGCACGGTTTTCCACGTGTTATTATCCCATTATATTTTCCTAACAACCCTATGCAGTCGGGGGGAGAATCACACTCCCTTTATGGGTGTGGAAACTGAGACCCACATTGAGTAACCAGCCAGCACAGTATCATATCATGGCTTGGTGACAGAGCCAGATGACAGACACGTTTGCAGCTGTAGCCCCATCGCTCCCGTCATGCTAGTCTTGCTCTGACAGAGCTCTGTTGTTCAATCCCTCCTAGAGAGGAAATTTTATGTATGTATGTATGTATGTATGTATGTATGTATGTATGTATGTATTTATTTATTTATTTATTTATATTTTTTGAGGCCAGTGTCCCTGGCCCTCATATGTGGGATCGAACCGGGGCTGCTGGCTTCCCAAGCCAGCGCTTAACCACCATGCCACGTGGCCGGCGAGAGGAAATTTTAAATGCTTAAAAGCCCAATGCCATATGTGTTTATCTTCAGAAATAATATTAAACCAAGAGACTGGGGAAAGTGTCCTGCTATACAGCTAGGCCTTAGGAATGGATACAGTGGAAGGCAAGGCCCTCTCCTGAGCCGGGGAGAAAGGAGAGCCCTGGGGTCTCCCCGGGCCGAGAAAGCCACTGAATCAGCAGTGCACGTTTAATTAAAAGACAGGAAAAAAGAGTCTCAGTGTTTAAGAGTTTCTGGAAGGTTGGTGAATGAATTACAGTCTCATTAAAAAAAGGTCTGCATCCACACTGTTCTCAGCCTCATGCCGTCTCCTCTGAGCCATGTTGCTCATTTCCGTTATTGTGTTCAGATTTGAGGCTGTCTCTGCAATAGAATCCACTGCTGCCTGAAGAGAAGCGCCAGTTTCCTTCTACATGTGAACATGGTATCTGTTCAGGGTGCCAGGACTTAGTTGGTTATTGTAAGTTCTTGTGGTAGTAGGTGAGATGATGGGGGTGTAGAGGTCAGCATTCCTGTGGAAGAATACTATGGACTGCCATCCTGAAGTCCTCCTATTTACCACCCCACAGGACAGACCCTGGGCAAGACTGCTGAACTAATAATATTTTCTTTCAACAAAGATTTACTGAGTGCTTACTGTGTTCCAAGCACTTTTCAGAAAATATCACTTGTAGTTGCTCACTTAATCTTCACAGCAGCAATATGAGACAGGTGCAGTTAATACAACCTCCATTTTAGAGTCAGAGACACTGAAGCACAGAGAAGTTAGCTTGCAGAAGGCTGTAAGCTAGTGCTGGAGAATTCAGCGTTCCCAAACCAGGAAGTCTGATTCCTCCGTGACTCTAGGTTGTGGATAACAACAGGACATGTAAACCCTTATTCATATGTTATGAGAGAACAACTATTAGAGTCTCCAACCGTGCGGGTCAGGAGAAGTTACCCAAGTAGGGTGACCAGATTGCCCAAATTGAAATACAGGATTCCCTGTTACATTGGAATTTCAGGTAAAGAACAAATACTTTTTCAGGGTAACTATGTCCTAGCATATTTGGAACACACTTATCCTAAAAAGTATTGCTTGTCATCTGAAATTCAAATTTAACTGAGTATTTTTGTTTTATCTGGCAACCATACCCCCAAACCACCACCGCCACCCTGTTTCATGAATCAAGCTCTCTTCATTGAGATGTCTTACTATGGGATCTCTAACAATTATGATTGTCCAACTAAATTAAACTGTCTGGGGTCTCACAGTGAAAGGCTGTGGCCCAACACCTCCCCCATTCAATTCCCCAAGTGATGGTTATGTCCCATCTTCACCTTCAGGTAAGAAAATATCTTGAAGGCGGTGGCTTGGGCGAAATTCTCTCAGCTCCTCTTCCCATATGCTATTTCCCTAAAATGGAATTTATCACAGACCAGAATTTGAATATATTGAGCCTCTTTTCCTATTCAGCAGCTGGCAATATTTAGAACCCTACCCCAGCCCAATTCTCTCTCCTTCCTCTTATGAAGTTGCTATGAGCTACCAGAATATGAAAATCTTGATTGATATCTGACCAAGCATCTCAGAATTCTTGACCCTTTCTGGGAACAGCTAGTAAGGAATGGCCTCTCCAAAACCAATTTCCTGCCACGTGTGAAATTTTCCCAGAAGTGAGCCAGTGCATATTTTTACCCTCCACGTGAGCTGATGGGTTCTGCACTCCATGCTCTGAAGGGCAACATACATATGGCCCTTCCCACCAAAAGGCCCAGTGTACTGGGTATGAACAAAGACTTTTGCCACTGCCACCATTTGAATAAGAATTCACTTAAGCAAAACTGGTTTTTTACTCTGCATTTTTGGTCCAAGGTTCCTACACTAGACATATAATGAGCACCCAGGACCCTCTTCGGTAGAAGAAGGGAAATAAGGAACCACAGGGCACTTATTGTGTGGAAGAGCTGGGCTGATGGTTATTTTTGGATAGATGATGGCAAATAGGAAAAGATTATTCCCAAACATGTTTCTTAAAGAACAAGTGGTAGAAAGGTTGGCATCTGACCTGGTACCCTTCTGAGGTGATTTTGCTGTAATGAGGAGGCAGAATAGGGCCTATGATCTAAATCAATGGAGGTGCCGATTTCTGTGTGTTTAGAAACTTCATTTAGAAACTCTTTCAGAAAAAACAACAAGGATATAAAATTACCGAAGTGGAATGTTAGTTTTCTGTCACATCTAAAACCTTTCCAAGTTGGCTAATTAAATTATACCTTCCAACAGAGAATGCAAACACAATTTCAGGTTCTAATCTCTCAGTAATCAAGTGCTCTATTATTAATGTCCTCTTCCTTTTTCTAGGCTTAATTGCTCATTGTACTTCATGTGGCATTGATTAGCAATAGGAAGAGTGTGTTCTCTTTTGTTGGTTTGAAGAAAGTGGCTATAAAAAGGCATTGAATTGGAAAGCAAGCTCAATCCAGCTGTGATATGGGGAGTAGGGGTTCTGTGTCTGAGGAAGCAACTGCCAACCAGCTTGTTTAGTTTGAAATAAGAGCATAAAGTTCCATATTTGCCTGTGAAACATGACCCCAAATCAGCTGGGGGCTTTTAACAGTAATTTGTTTAGAGCTTAGCAGTTTACAACACACTTTTTGCAGCTATCGTTTTTTGCTTAATCTGGACCATAAATCTGTGACTTAAATGTTTGTATCCAGATTTTACATATGAAAAGTCTGATGGGGAAGATTAAGCGAAAATCGTCAGGTCACATAGCTAGTGTGATGAAGATAGTGTTTGAACAGACATTGTAATTTCAAATCTTATGTTCTTTCCATTATATTACACTGTCTGTCAGCAACGAGTCAATTCAATGTAACTCATCAAACACTGAGTGGACAAATACTATGTTCCATAAACCAAGCTATATACTGTGAGAGAATTTAAAAAAACAACAAAAAATCAAAACAACAAAAAAAACTCCTGTAGAGGCAGACTCTTTAACAAGATGCATGCTTGAATCTAATGTGTTATATTACAGATACAAAATATTAAAGAATCAAGAAGGAAGAAGACACTCAGGAAGGAAAAATCTTTAAAAAAGAGATGTTTCATTTGGCCTCTGAAAGATAAGACACTTTGACAATCAGCAAAGGGGGAAGGGAATGGAGCCTGCATTCATGAGAGGGGTATGGGAAGAATGGTCTTGTGTTGTGGAAAATGTGAGTTAACAATTTATAAGATTGTGAAGCACTTAACAGAAGAATTGAAATGCAAACTTAGCCATATGAAGGAATTTAACTTTAGTTTATAAACAGCAACAAGCTTTATATGTCTCCAGAAATATCGCTAACACAAAGGGTTTTGAAATTGACTCTTATTTTATTTTATTTTTTTCTATATGTAAGAAGAGAGCCATTAAACACAAGTATTATCTACTTTGGGGTGTAAGGGCCTGTTCGAATGCAGCCCCTTTAACAAGAACTTGGATTTTTTTAACATGGCACCTCAGCAGCAAATGCATTCACTTTGCCACTGGTAGAGGCGGCCATCACTTCTGATGCTGGTAGAATTTGTTTTCCAAGATCTGGACCAAGATAATCGCAATGGTTCCCTTGAATTCCAAGGTTCTCTTCTATATATGGTCAACTTTTAGGAAGGCAAATGTAATTAATCCACTAGGTTTCTGACCGCAGAATATACTGCCGAGAGGCCACTGAGCTGCACTGGAGGAACAGATCTTCACATCAGGAAGGAAACCTTCTCTCCCTGATGTTAAATAGAAGTACCAGCAGAATTCTGTTTTGTTCTCAGCCTTTAATAGGTAGCATTTGGTTTACCACCATGAAGAATGGTTTTAGCTGTAGGGTTTTATGGGCACCGTGTACTGGGTTGAGAAAGATTTCTTCTATTCCTGGTTAGCTGAGTTTGTATCAGGAGTGGATGTTGAAATGTATCTGATACTTTTCCTCTATTTGTTGAGATGATCATATAATTTTGGATTGGGTGCTAGACATTGTGAATGCTATGCTCCTGACTGTATGGATTTTATTGTTTTCCTTTAAAGAGTATTACAATTTGTCTTGGAAGGCAATTAATTTACTGAAAGATCAACTCCATCCTTTCAAAACCTGATTTTACGTTTGGCTAAGGTGGCCTGTATAGGGCTAGTTTATTCCTACTTCTAAGGTATAATAAGGTCTGGATCTTCCCAGAACTCATCATAAAGAACCCTGGTATTTGGGTTACCTTTCTACTTTCGAAGGTTGAAAGTTGAGCATCGCCTAGCTGTGTGTGAGCCCCAGGTTTGTGCAGCTTCTAGATCTTCAGCAGTCTCCCTTTCCCTGGTAGTTTTCTTTTGTCTAGTCTTGTGGAGACTCACCCTAAACAAGTGAAGCTAAATATTCAGCCAAATACTCAAGGAGATCCCTGTTACTTTGTCAAAATCTTTCTCTGCATTGCTCTCTCCCCTATTTTATTCTGCCCTGAAAATCACAACCATTTCAATGAAATATAATTCCTTGGTTACTCAGGTCAGCAAAACTGGCCTTATCTGGTTGACTTTTTTCTTCAGGCACGTGGTCCAGAAAGTCCCTCTAGGCAGAAAGCTAAGGTGACGTTAAAATTCACTTTGATGTTTTCCTTAATTAGGGATCATATCTTATTTATGGATCACATATCTGCATTGCCTACTGTCCAATATCTGAGAACAGCTGCTTCATCATTCCATCCCCCTCCCACTCCCAGGGGAATTGTTCTGGTGCACGGTACTTCATCATCACGAAACAGTGTACTCTTTTAATGTACTATCAAACTTTTATTACTTCAGGAAAGTTTTCTTAAATTATAGCTTGTTTAATGTTTGTTTCATTGCATTGGTTTTCTTTGTCAGGGTCTCCTGCTATACGTGTGTTAGATTGTCTTTGCCTAACTTCAATCATTGTCTCTTTTCTCAGTTTTTTTTTTTTCTTTTCTTTCACTCTCTCTCTTGATTTTTAAAAATTTCAAAGGATCAAAACTTGACATTTTATTTGTGTCAAGTTATTATTTTCTCTTCTTCATAATCCCCATTTAGTCCACTTTTCAGAGGCTTCTGTTCTCTATTCCTCCACACTGTCAACTGCTGCGTTTTTCACACCAATTATATTCTGTAGCTACATAAATAAACAATTTTCTCTTTATTCCAGCTGTCACTCTGACTGAATTTCACACTATTTTGCACTTCCGTGTTTTTTCAACCCTCTACCCTCTGGACTTGGACACTACTCTTTATCAGTGCTGCTACATTTCTACCCATTTCTTCTCAGCCTCTGTCCTGGGCCCTCCCATCTCCATTAACCAGTTGGTTTGGGGAGTCTTCCTTCATGGCTCACCGTTCTGAAGACTCACCATGCCTTATGTGAGTCCAGGTATCTCCATGTATTTGTCAAACACGTACAGATTTTCAACTGTACGTGTCCTGCAAGGACCCGCTTCCAAGATCTAGAAACGGACCCTTCCATATCATATTGACTACCCATTTTCTGCAGATTTTGTCATCAGGCCTTCTACGTGCTCTTTCCACTTCTGCTCTACACACCTTCAAATTAATGTGGAAACATGGGCACCAGTCTAGGTGATTTAAAACACAAATCTACCCACTTTACTGTCCTTTCTAAAAACTCTGCCATTCCTTTCCATTGCCTTAATAATAGAATATGTTGCACAGCACAAAAGCTACCTGCCTTGACAGTTTGATCTCTTACCATTTTCAGCCTTACATTTTATACTGTGAAGTGCTGGACTTCTTCTCATTTCCTGTACACAGCATGCTTTTTCACACCTAGCATAGTTTTCAAGCTCTTCCTCGCATCTGCTGGCCTCCAGTCCTTCCTCTTTATCTTGCTAATATCTTATTCTTATCATCTAGCACAGACATGATCTCTTTCAGGAAGCAGCCCTGGACACCCAGCCAGTCAGTGATCTTCCTGAGTGCTGTCCACACCCTGTGGTTACCTGTGTGGCTGTGGTAGGACATTCTATACCATTTGTGACTTGACAGCAGCTCCCCCGGGTTGTGTAACCTTGCCAAGAGTGGCTTGGTGAATCTAAAGCCTAGTACGGTGTCTGATCCTCACTATGTTCTCAATAGTATTTATGAAGCTAGACTACAGAAGATGTGTACTGTTGTGTAACCTGAGGCATATATATCTCTATGAACATTAGAGGTATAAGAAAACCAAGGATCAATAAGTACAGCCATCATGTTTTACAGATGAGGAATCAGAGTACATGGCAAATTCTGGACTAGAACCAGAGTATCTTGGTTCTTAGTCTGGCAATATTTCTAGGAATTTCATTCTGGGTATGATTGGAAGTTATAAAAATATTCCTCCCCCCCGTCACATTATTTACTTTTAAAATTCCAGCCAGACTCTTCTCCATCCTCACAGTTAGCATCACCGTGATCCTTTGATTTGATATGTGTGTTCTTTAAATTACATTCACTTATTTTAGGTATGACATTCTATTCTATGTTATAACTTCCTGAAACTATTGTCTTGATCTTTGACCAAAGCAATAAAGTATTGGTTTTGTTTCAGATAATGTTCTGTTTGGAAAATTGTAGTGGTTTCTACATCCTGCGCCTCTTAACAAATATGAAAAAAATTGTGCCAAACAACATATTTATGCTGTTTTTCTAGGGAAGACAAAGAGGCCCAACAGTAATGTCTCTGCTTTTCTTTTTTGAGGGATCAACTGTAATCATGGGTTGACCTGGATTAGAATTTAAGGATTAGAGTATCTAGTCAGAGAAAACAAATCTTAAGGAAATAAATAAATGAAATGTTCTTTATACTAAGTATGACAAGTATGGAATTTCAGCTTTGAACTGATTGTTATTAAACTACATAGTTAATGACACTTTTGAAAGATTTTTGAAAATCCATTGGAGGAAATGATAATTCTGAACAACTCTGAGTTCTTCTGAGCTCTGTGCTATAGCAGACCAGCTGTTACCAAGGCAACTGTAGTTCATTAACTTCTTGAAAAAAATACTCCCGGTAAGTTATGACTTAACTTTATATCCTCAAGTTTATTAAGTCTTGGATATCATAAATGATTATATAAAAAATCTTCCACCATCTACTACCAAATGGTTTTGGCATTGCTTTTCCTTTATATACAGAAACTCCCAGTAAATAAATACTTTGTAGAATTTGAGCTAAGGGGAAAATATGTATACTTATCTGAGAAACTGATAGGTGATGCTTATAAATTTAATGCAATTCAAACAATATTTACATCCTCTTATTTTGGAGTCGCTGGTTTCAAGCAATAGAAACCAAACCTGAGTCACCTAAGCAAATGGCATATATCGGAAGGTGATAGTGGGAGTGCCCAGACTCTATCAGAGGCAGAAACCTATGTATATTTATAGACTTAGAAGAAATAGGACAGCAATGGCGTCACAGACATAACATTCTGAGCAGGACACTGCCTGTGAGAGAAATACATTCTAATATTTGTTTTAGATTTTTGACATCCACTCAAATTTCGGACTTCCAAGAGAGAGTGTTTCATTGGCTGAGTTTAGGTCCTAGCCTGCCACGGGGTAGCAGGGCTAAGGGAAGCATTTGGCCTCTCAGGCTTGCACAGTGAAATGGGGATTTACCTTCCACCGTGACAGCACACAAAGAGGCATGGGTGATTCTCCAAAAGTAAACTGGGGGCTCTTTGAGAAGGAAGAGTGGTTCTTGAGTTGTCAAAATATGACAAATGTCCTCTGTACCTGACTCACGCCTCGCTGCTGGCAAGAGAGAAAGGCAAAAGTTCTTGGCTCGTAGAGCTTGCAGTCTTAAAGCAGTCTTAAAGGAGTTATAAGAAAATTGAGGGAGAACAAAACCTTGTGTTATCAAAAGAGAAGTAGTGGGTACCAGAGAAGGGTTCTAACCCAGCAAACGAGAACCACATTGTTCATCTTTTCATGCTGGCTTATAAGAGGTTGGAAGGGAAATGGTCTGCCCTGTGGTACATGTCACTGCGATTCCTGGTACTGTCATCATCTTCTTCTAGTTTCTCACTCTCCATTTTAACTACCTTTGGACTGTATGCACACAATATATATTTATATGACTTAGGATAGAAACAAAAATAAGAGCTCCCACTTATTAAACACCCACTCCTCACCAGGCCCTAGAGACACAATATGATTCTAAGGAGAATGTTATTATTCTAACCTTTTATGTGAGAAAAGGCTCAAGACAGTTCTGTGAGTTGCTCAGAGCTAATGAATGTCAAAGCCTGGATTCTAATGTATTTATATGAATCCAAAACCCAAATCAAGTGGGAGAGCCTCATATTATAAAATAATAGATGCAGAAATGCATAGAAAATATTTCCTGATACTTATTACAGATATGGGAAAACGCTAAAAGAATGCCAGTAAGGATCTGGGTAAAGAATAAGTGTATTCGAGGTCATGATGACACAATTGTGGCTTTTGAGACATTTTTTTCAATAGCTACACCTGGGATTTAGAAGCACGGACTAGAATTACAAGACTGAGACCCCCAAGTCCACCATCACTATTTTTCCTCTTTGTGGCCATAGGGAGTCATTGGAACATTAGGTTCTCATCTACAACACAAAATAGCTCTCTTACCATGATGTTGTAAAATTTAAATAAGAGGGAGCATATGAAATTATTTTGTTAACTTCGGATGTTAGAAATGCACTTACGTTTACTATTTCATTATGCTACAGGGAGTAGTAGCTTGTATTGTATGCCTTCCCAGTGTTTCGTCCTGTTTTTCGCAGTTTAGAACTGTGATTGTTTATTTCCGTGACTTAGCAGAAAGATAAAATCATTCCCCTTGAAATATAGGAATCATTTCACAGCTCCACTTCAGTGCAACTGGGGTTTTTCTCTCCAGGCTGTGAAGTTTTGCACCATTTCGTCTGTAATTCACTGCTGACTTGGACGGCAGACCTGGTTTTCAGTGGGAGAGAGCACGAGCCTTTCCCAGAGAGGTATTTACTGGAAGGGAAATCACGTCTCTCACATTTACCCTCCCTGGTAATCGTTTCAGTCAGTCTGGTCTCAACAGTTCTGGAGCGTTCTGGGTGCGCTGGGACTATTTCCATTCTCACTTTTGGAAATATGATTTGAATTCTCTGTTTTCAAAATTGTAGTCACTGTGGGATTTCTCTGTGGGGACAGAACCATGGTGAGAAGGAGTTCAGTGAATTATTATGTTTGCTCAAATGGATTCGTGGTTCTATGAAGCTACAAGCCATCTTGAGAATGAGCAGGAGAGAAGAGGGTCTATTGACCGAGAAATCCATCCTAAGAATCAGGAATCAGTCGCTATCTATCTGTCTACCATATCCTCTACCTCTATCTTTCTCAGTGTGTCTTCCTCTCTCCTTCCATCTTTCTCTCCCTTCATCCCCTTTAATGATGAGATACAGATATGTTAGTTTTGACACATGTCCAAACTTAAGATTTTGGGGATTGGCTCAGGTTTCCCATCATTTTCCGGGACCTCCAATAACACCATGCCTCCTGTAGACATTTGTCCTCAGTACTTCACAGGGAGGTACCAAACAGAAGCCAAGTACCTCAGCCCACCCTAGACGCTAAAATTATGTACTTCTCTGCTGAGAACCAGCCAGCAGGGACTTGGTTGGAATGGTGGCTCTTATAAACATGAAAGAGGAAGGTTTGGTGAATAACTCCATGGGTTCAATCCTAGTTCCTCCATTTACCAGCTATATGATTTTGACTGAGATAGTTAATTCCTGGGAACCTCAATTTCCTTGTCTTTCAATGGGAGAAAGTAAGGGTAATTTTGTGGGGTTTTGTGAGTCTAAAAATAAAGACTGTGAATTGGATGGTTAATAGATAGATAAGGTGGGGAGGAGCAGTTACAGTTACTTCCTGAACTGGTGGGCACTGTCATCTCCATCTCCGTCCAGGGACAGAGTTTCCCTTTCACAAGATACTTTTTGTGACTTTTCTCTACTTCACACTTTGTTGCAAGTGTTGACAATGAATTCGTCCATGCTGGTATGAGACACTTGACAGCTGGCTATGTCCTCAGTTCCCAGGAGAAGCTGCGCATGTACTTGTGTATAAATAAGGGTTCTCTCTTGATTTTGGGGTGCACGCATCAGCAGAACAGACTAGCCTGTGTCTTTGTGTTGTTTTTCAACAGCATATGGACAGATCAGCTAGTTCACCTTAATGCTGTAAATTGTACCAAGACTCTAATGAATTCTTAAGAAAAGGACATGATCTCTTAACAGTTCTTTTGAATTCTCTCTGTGTGACTCTTGCTCAGATAATTTCTTCCATCTTGAAGGGTGTTCTACAAATATTAGATAATTCATGAGTGAATTTTAGAAATAGTAATATTGTGAAAGGAAAAATCCTTCCTTCCTTCCTTCCTTCCTTCCTTCCTTCCTTCCTTCCTTCCTTCCTTCCTTCCTTCCCTCCCTCCTTCATTCTATTTTTCTCCCTCTTTCTCTTTCCCTCCCTTCAGAATAATCTATCCGCAAGGATTGAGAAAGATATGGGTTGCCAGCAGTAAGAAAGATGGAAAGACTGCCTCAGCCAGTGAGTAATGGATGACAAGCAGTTGTAGTCAGTATAGTTAGGATACAGTGGATGTTTATTTAACATATAGGTTTTATTATTTTGAAAATTCAGATGATATTAAAAGCTGCTGTCACTTCTGTAAGAAAAATGAGCAATAATTAGATGAAATTCCTTGTAGCAACAATTAAAAACAGATTATGCAATGTTGAAGGAAAATCTAAGTAGACTGATGCAAGTAAAAATGGCTCGAGTTACAAATATCAAGCTTACCCTCACCAAAACAAAAAAAACCTTGACACTGCCTCTAAGGTCAGTTTCAGAATTCACTTAGAAGACAATTTGACATGAAAGGAGATATGATGATGTCCTGTGCTATAGATATGGCCATTATCTATTGTAGGTGGGAAAAAAAAAGGTTTAGGCAGGTTGAAAATATAAACTTTAGTTTGCAGAAAAGAAACACTTGAGAACTGATTGAGGTTCTAAAACTAAACTATTTGGACAAATATATTGATATCAAAGAATTGCTAATTGTATTTCATTTTAATGATGTAATTTGCAAAACATACTAATCTATAAGTTATTTGAGGGCAAAATAATCAGTGGAGAAATTCAACTTTTAACAAGATTTGTGAGTTTTTTTCACTTTGGGGAAAACCCAGAATAAACAAAATTATATTTTCTGCATGGCCAGAAAGCACATTATTCATTAAGAGCCCCTTACATCTGGGAGTTGGAGATTGACTCTTAGAGTTTTAGGGTTCGATAGGCTATTATGAACAAAACATTTTGTTTAGAAAATAAAATTTTTAATGAAATAATTTATAATGAAATAGGAACTGATTTTGAAAACAAGCCCTACTGGTTCAGCTGAGGAAAGCTACTTGTGAGATTTTCTGAACTCAGTATTGAATTTTTTGAAATAATAAAATTTTTAAAAGTGATGAAATGAATTAATTCACTTTTAATTTTAGTAATAAGGGAGGTTCATAAAAATGACTTACTGGTTTCTTTAATGTCAAGCACTTTTAATCAATAATTTCAAAGCAAAATTATCAGTGATTTTGCTGCACATAAAGAGAGAGCTTCTATGAAAATGATGTCTGCAAGTTGGATGGACAGACTTCATTGTGAGGGCTTTGAGTGTTTTGTAAAATTTAGATCATTTACATGTAATTCGAATTAGTTAATAATAAACATGGAAGTGATTTAGTGAAACTTTCTCACTCAAAATGTTTTTCGGTAAATGTTTTCTTGTAGTAAAGTGGCTCATGGATTAAAACAAAAATTAGCACAGCTGTATCATAACAGATTTGATGTTCAATGAAAAGATACATTAATTGACATTTCCATCCAAGGAATTTAAAAACATTGCATCATTACCCATCTTTGGCAGCACTCAGAACTTCACTTTTCCCTAGTTACTGGGGTAATACAATAAAATGTTGCCATTGTATTTATACACATATGTGAGTCTGAGTTTTTGAATTGTTGGGAGAATAGAAAAAATAAAGAGAAATTGTCTAATTATACATCTGGTACATGTTTCCTGCATTCTTTGTAATTCAGTGTCATTCTACCTGTTAATTCACAAAACGTGTAAACTTTATTTTGTTCCAAATAGTCAGCTCAAAACATTATGTTTCACATTGAAAAAACTACTCCATGTGCATAGTAAAGAGCTTATAAAGTTATATGTAAAATGGTTAGTTTTGGAGGAAGGGATTATGAAAACTTTCAATTTTCTATGTTAGAGACTTCTATATGTAAAATTTTTGACCAGAATATATCAAATTAATGGGGAAAATTTTAAGTTTAAAACATGTTGGCCGAGTTTTTGAAATCCAGGTAAATTTTAAAGTAAAGCATGAATAATAAAGCATAATAGCAAAAATCCTGCAAGTTAAACAAGATTATTATAGGATGTTTCCTCGGGCTCTGGTGTTATTTGTTCTGAGTACACTCTGTCTTTGAGGGAACTTTATTGCATATTTTGACAATACTTTAATATTTCACACTGAGTTCAATCGAAAATGCATTAAAGGTGCATATACCACAATGGACGGGGAGAGTGCTCAATTTGTATCAGCACAAAAAACTCAGTTAACTTTCTTAAATCCCTCTATGTCACCTTTTTACATTTTCTGATGTCCACTGAGTCCATATTCAACCACCATCACTCCTCAACTCCTGTTCTCATTTGAGTCGAGGCTGTGGTCATTCTCCAGGTGTCTAACCTTTAACCTTCTCCTTTTCCATCTATCTTATTTTTTTTCTGGTGGTGTCTCTCTCTAATTGAAAAGCCTTCCATTGTTCCGCGATATCAGGAGGGTCATGACCTTGCCGCAGCTGTCCCTTAGAAGTAATTCAAAGGGAAGCTCCATAAAACCTTCACACATAAGCAATCAATCGCTACATATATGGATTGTCCTACATTTAATTTAATATCTAATAAATATTCATCTGCCACTGTGCTGTGTTCTATGGGAGATAAAATAAATGGGATACACATTAATTCACATGCATCAAAGACAGCTATGTGTCCCCTTTTCTTTCTTTAGTAATAGAACCTGCATATTTTATTGGGATATATGGCCATCTGGAATGAAGACTACATTTTCCAGCTTCCTTGAAGTGGGGATATGTCTGCATGACTAAGTTATGGCCCATATGATGGAAGGGGTAGTGATATTTCCATTTTCTGCTGGCTCTAATGTGGGTGGAGCATCCATTTGGATGAAGAGGTGACCCAGGCCATGTCAGAGCTATAAGACTAAAGGACTGAGATTTCCAGCACAAGGGAGCACCAATTTATAATTAGATCACCTGCCTAGAGAAATACATTCTTTTATTTAAACCGAAGTTATTTTTTGGTTTACTATCATCCATAGTTGTGTTTAATACTTATTTAAATAATTCATATTTTTATGAATTCAAGATTTGTTAGGAAAAAAAAAAACAACCTCATCTAAAATGCTGGGACACAATAATTTTGGGTGCTTCTTTTCTTTCACCAACATCTTAAATGAAAACATTTGCTAAAGCAGAGTTTTTAATTTTATACTTTGCTGATATTTTGTTTCGGGGAACAACTCTAGCTACAACTCAAACTTCAGTGCTGTCTAATCCTCAATCTATTTCTATTCTGTAATCTATATAGCAGTTTTCTTTAAATTATTTCTCTATGCTTTAGTGAATTTTATCCTTCAGCACCATACAATTTTAATGGAGAACAAAAACTAGGTCAAGCAGAATTAGGCTCTAGTCCCTCGCTTACTATGTGATTATATTAGTCAATGTACCTTCTATCTCTTGTGCTAGAAACAACTACTCTATGATAGAGTTTTTATAAACATTAAATGAGATGGTGCAAGTGGTAGAGTTCTGCAAAACGCATAGCTATCTCTGTTTTACCAAAGCAGGCTATGCAGTATTGTGCCATTATGAGGGTTGAGTATCCCAAATGCTTTATCCTTCTGCTCCAATATTTATTAAAGTATCTTAAAGCATTTGATACATATGAATATCTATCTATTTATCTATTATCTATATTTATCTATCTATAGTTTATAAGTCAGCTATGAAGTAAAATATTTTTACAAATACTTGTGAATATATCATTTAAAGACATAGAATATTGCAATGGTTCTAGAACCTTCCTCTGTATTTCTTCTTTATCCTATCCCCTGCTCCTGTCCATATGAAATAGCTACTGTGAATTTTGTGTTTCTCAACCTCATGTTGCCTTTATTTTTTACATAGGTTTATTATTTACACATATATACCTAAAGAACATTGTTTAGTATTGGTTATTTTGAATTTTCTACAAGTGGAATCATTGTGTTTTTCTGTTTGTTTTTGTTTGTTTGAGCATTGTGTTTCTAACATTCATCCATATTGCTGTGTGTGATTATGTGGTAAAATCACACAAGTTAACAATCTAAATTCTAAATTGTAGTGGGGAGGATGCAAGAAATAACAAATGAAAACAAAAAATGACTAAAAGGAAACACATGAGATATAGAATGAGAAGACAACAGAAATGACAGAGCCAGATTTTGAAATAAGTGCAAATATATCAATAGCTGTAAATTCAAATGGGTTACACTGGCAAATGAGAAAAAATTCCTGGATTAAGTTTAAAACAGAAACAAATCTAGGTAAATACTGTTTTAGGATACATGCGTCAGTGCCAACGCGTGCTAACCTGGGCTCCCTTTAGCTCACCTGGAGGAAAGTGGCTCAGTGCAGGGGTCCTGCTGGTGGCTGTAGACTTGAGCTGTGACAGTACTACCCTCCTGGCGTCATCCTCTTTTCTGTTATTAGCACATCACTCACACTCGCAACTTTCTGCTCTGGTTCCAGCTTGTAAATGGTTTTTCTTTGGTTGGTTGGTTGGTTGGTTGTTCGATTTTTTTTTTTTTTAACCTTTGGAGATTTCTTTTTCTTCCTAGGGAGCCCAGTGGTGCACTAAAAAGTAAATTTTTCCGAATTGCATCCAGGGCTAGTTTTGCTCAACTGGGAGAGCCCTTGAGGATATCCAACTCAACATACTGAAAATTTTCATTCAGTATCATTTTTAAAGGTTTAATGTGAAGCAGACATTTTGTCGGACAGTGAAGTTAAGGGAGGTGGGCAATGCCTATTCCTTCCAGTTCCCTGGAAGTGGAGCAGCAGCTTCCCGAGGGCAGGATCTTTGCTTCGTTCAGTGCCTGGAACGTGGCAAGTGCTCGGTGAGGACCATGAACACTGGGGGATTCCTTTGGAGGAGCCTGGGGTTAAGCACTCATTTCAGCTGCCCGGTTTCTGAGTGGTAGCTCTGAGAAAGGACGTGAAATCCCTTCTTACCAGTTGAATCCCTCTTACACTTGGATAAGGCCCTGGGATGGAAAAGGAAAAAATCCTCAAGGAGCCCCCTTTGGCACCCAGCCGGTCGTATGGCCTCATGTTAAGAAAGATTCACCACAGGGTCCCACACAACTCATTCATCCCATCCCATCTCTAATGTCCAGGCTTCGTAACATGCTCCCGGGCAGCCCTTTAAGGGTTCCAAATATGCAAACTCAGACCTCACCACTATGCGACGCAGGCGAGCGTCAGTGAGAGGATGATGAGGTTTCGTGGCTTTCAAAATATGCTTCTAGTCTCAATTGTCTAATGCCTGCAGGTAAATTCAAAAGTGTGTCCTTTGCAAGTAACTCCTTGGTATGTGGGCCATACATGGAGCAGGGGAGAAGGGAGCTATCTCTCAGGCCATGCCATCAAGGCTTAAATGGCATGGGGAAAAATAATTCTATTTTTTTTAAAAAGCGATGAAACTAGGAGGCAAGTGGGCCTCTTTATTAGGTGATGAAATAGAAGGGTAGTCATCCATGAAATAAAAATAACTGAAGACTGCTGCTTCTGACATTTCATTTCTGTTCCTGCAGATAAATGTTTGTTACCAGGAAATCACCCAGGAGAAAGTGGACCTGGCATTTTAAGATTTGGAGAGTACTCTGTCTCAGTCACCAATACCGCCGATACACCTTTCTTTGCACGTGTCTTCCTCAGGCCAGAATCTACCCCTGCCCCTCAGTGGGTGGAAACAGCACTGAACAACCAGTCACAAAATATCCTCATCTCTCCAGAAATGTATTTTGTTCTTCACAACAGAACCTACCTGCCAGCTTCCAAGTGTGGAGGTCAATAAGGGAATCATCTGACAGTTTCTCGGAAATTATGCAAAAACAGTGGGGCTGATGAATCCAGCATTAGTTATGTAAGAAGTCAAACCCCTCAGGATCATGACTAACCTAGACCTTTGCAAGGGCTCCCACGGGGGCAGATTCTGTTTGGCCCCAAGCCATGAGGCTCTCCCTCCCCAAGCTTTCCCTAATCCCCACCCCATTTTCAATCAAAATAATGTGTCAGTTCCAGCTTCACAATCTAAGATGTAACTCCGAGTCCACATCACATACTTGACCACAAACCTGGTAAGTAAGCTGCTATCTTATTCAAGACTTATCTTGTACAAGGTGTGGTGAGTGGCCCCATCTTGCCCAAGTTTTCCTGTTTGTTTAGTTTTGTTTTTTAGCCTACCTCCTATTCTAGTTTACATTACAGTCTGCATTATCCTTGCCAACTCCTCCCCAGACCAGAGATTTAACCCCTGGAGTTGAAATGCTGGTTAATTCAGAAGCTGGGACCTGGCGTTGGCAGGCAGAGCACGCGGGGTCCTGTCGTGTGTCTGCACATCACTGCCAGGTGGTTTCTCTCTTTCTCCACCTGACTCCTGAGTCTGCCTGTGACCATGAATCTTCACCAGCAGCATCTAGAGATGCACAACCTGCAGACAAGGTTCAGCCGTAACTACTCCATCCCCTTTACTACCGAAACCCACAGCAATTCCGGATACAAAGCCCACAGCTTTCCTATTGTCTCTCTCTCCTGCTGCAATTCATGGGTTAACTGCCTCTATATGTAAAACTCGGAGTCACTACCCCAATTCCAATTTCATCTGGTTTAATTGAGTTTTATTTCCATTTGCATTTTTTCAGTATTGCTTCTATTGCTGTAAAAACAATAATTGATTAAAATTTCATCCAAAGTTATATCTGCTTTGATCACAATAGTAAGATTATAAATTTTGAAAAATACATATAAAATACATTTATTTAAATATTTACTGACTGTCATTTTTGTATTATGAATGAGCCTCTGTCCTTAGCCTGAATTTTGCTTAGTTATATATGTGGTACAACAGGTATCTTTAATCCAAAGAATTTTACTTCACAGAAAATTCCCAAAAATGTATGTGGCAGAAATGATTTCATGCAACTTGGATTCTCTCATCAAAATGAGATGTTGATATGAACTTTCTGCTCCAGTGATTTTAAGACACGGAATGGAGAACACGAGCTTTGATGGAAACAGAAAGGAAATTGATTTTTGCCCAAGAGCTCTGCAGTATAGTTATCAGGAATAAATTAAACACCTAAGGAAATGTGTTCCCAGCCTCCATCTGCTCATCCTCATTAGGATGTAATGTCAGAATTAGGAATAACGTCAGGGTTACATAGAGGCTTGTCGAGGCAGAAGCTGCACGGGCTTTCAAGCAACTCCGGTTTCCTTCATGCTGCTCCCTGCCAGGCACTGCTGTGTGCTAACAGGAAGGCAGGACTAGTGGGGCGAGGCCTCGGTGGAAGAGAAGGTAGCTTTGGGTGCAGAGTGGTCCTCCACCCAGCTCCACTTCCGTCCCCCCAAGCCTGGGAGCAATCATTACCCCCTAAGATGAACGCTCATTTAGGGGACTTTTCTGTTAATGTCCGAGGGGAGAAAAAACAAAATACCAAAAAAAGAAAACAAAAACTAGTAAAGGAGAAGGAGGGAGGGAGGGAGGGAGGGAGGGAGGGAGGGAGACAGGGAGGGAAGCAGGGAGGGAGGCAGGGAGGGAGGGAGGAAAGGAAGGAGGAATCTTATGGATATCTTTAAAATACTGAGCATCATTTTACATTGGTTGTTGCTGATACAAAGAATGCTAATGAGTTTCTATTCTTAATCTTTTATTCAGAAAACTAGCTGAGGATTCTTATTCAGTATATTATTTTGGCTGTAGAATCTTGAATTTTCTGTGTAGAAAATAATACCTGGCAAAAGCAATTTTGTCTCTTTTTTTCCAATCCTTATTCTCATTTCTCTCTCACACAATCAATGGTTGTGACCTCTCAAACCTTATTGAACAGTCACAGGATATGTAGGCATATATTTTTCATAACTTCAATTGAAATGCTTCTAAACTTTTTTCACTAACTATAATTTTTCTGTACATTTTTGTTGGAAACCCTTTATCTGTGAAAAAATGTCCTTCTATTTTTGTACAAATGCCTGCATTTTAATAAATTATAGAATAATTTTTCTATATATATTGAAATAAACATACATTCCTTTTAAAAATGGTATTCTTGTACTGGGTAATCTTTGCATTTCTGTGATATATTTAGTCTTTCTGTTAATATATATATGTTTTATATTGATGTATTTATGAATAATTGTTCAATAATTTTCCTTTTTCCTATTGCCTTGTCAGGTGTTAATAAGTTTATATAAAATACTTCCCTGGTCTCAAGAATGGAAAAAGCGTATTAGTGAAATTTTCCTGAAGTTTCAATAATATTGCCTTGTAAATAACATAGGCCTCATTGGGTTTTTTTTGTTTTTTTTAATTTATATATACTTTTAATTAGCTTCAGGTGTACAACAAAGTGCAATAGTTATACTTTTTACCCCTCAAAGTGACAAACCCCTTCCCCCAATTCTCCCCTCCCACTCCTCCGCCCCATATCATACTATCTATTACAATTCCTTTGACTCCCTTCCACCATATAATCCACATCCCGTGACTGTCTATATATTCAATTACAGTTGGCATACAATATTATACGACATCAGTTTCAGATATCAATCAGTGATCAAGCCTCTACTCCATCCATGAAGTGGTGTCCCTAACAAAACATGTGACCATCTGACACCCCACAAAATTTTAACATTATATTCCCCGAACTGTCTTTCATATCCCTGTGACAATACTGTAGTTACCTATTTATGCTGTCTAATCCTTTCCCCTTCTCCCTCATCCCCACCCCTCTCCCAACTAGCTACCCTGTCTTTCCTCTATATCTATGAAACTATTTCTGTTTCTTATGCTCATTCATTCAGTTTTTCAAATTCCACATATAAGTGAGATCATGTGGTATTTGTCTTTCTCTGACTGACTTATTTCACTCAACATAATAGTCTCTAGGTCCATCCATATTGTTGCAAATGGTACAATTTCATTCTTCTTTATAGCGGAGTAATACTCCATTGTATAAATGTACCACAGTTTCTTAAGATAGGCCTCATTGTTTTTGAGCAAGAGATATTTTACTATTTTTTCAATTTGTTAAGTGTTTACTTTTTGATCTGTATTGTCTACCTCTTAAGTCATCACCAATAACTTAAAATGTTTAAGAAAATTTTATCACTTATTTTTAATAATTTTTAATTTCAAATTTTGTTAGTTTATACACTTCTTTTTAAGTTTTAATATTGTTTATTATTCTCTTCTCTTTTTTCCTAAATAAATTTTGACAGACCATTATGTCTTTTTTAGTTTTTTTAAAGATCTAGCTTTCTTTGTTTTGTAAATCACTTTTATATTTTCTCTGTTAACTTTCTGCTTTTATCTTTACTAATTTCTATCTTTAATTCCTATTTATCCTGATAGTTTTGCTTTCATTTCTCATTTCTATATTTTTTGGAATAATATTTTTAGTATGTTACTTTGCAATTTTTTTTTTTAGAAATTATGCATTTTTGCTGATTTTCCATTACTTAGTTGGTATGTTTTAAAATTTCAACACATAAGCATATAAGGAAAGTTTTCAGCCATTATTTCTTCAAATAGGTGCTGAGTCCCTTACTGTCTCTCTCTTCTTCTTCTGGTGCCCTATGATGTCAGTGTTGTTACATGTGATGTTGTCCCAAGGTCTCTTAAACTAGCCTCACTTTTTTTTTTTTTTGATTCTTTTCTTTTTGCTGTTCCAATTGGGTGTTTTCTGCTCTCTTGTCTTCCAAATTGCTGATTTGATCTTCTGCTTCATCTAGTCTACTGGTGATTCCTTCTAGTGTATTCTTCATTTCAGTTATTGTATTCATCACTTCTGACTTTTTAAAATAATGGTTTCTGTGTCCTTTTTAATGCTTGTTATCTCTTTGTTGAAGTTCTCACTAAGTTATTTGAGCATTATTATACCCATTGTTTTGAACTCTGTATTTGATAGATTGCTTACCTTCATTTGGTTTAGTTATTTTTCTGGAGTTTTCTCCTGTTCTTTCATTTGGGATGTATTTCTTGGCTTCCCCATTTTGCCTGTCTCTCTGTTTGTTCCAATGTATTAGGAAGATCTGCTCTGTCTTCCAGTTTTGGCAAGATGGCCTTATGTAGTAGGTGTCCTGTGGGATCCTAGAACAGTCTTCATGGTCACCTGTTTCAGGTGCACCAGGAGTGTCTCTTGTGTGGATTGTGTGTTCCCTCCTGTTATAGTTGAGTCTTGATTGCTATTGGTATGTCAATGAGTGTGATTGACCCTCAAGCTGATTGGCTGTGGGGTTTGGCCATATCCACAGCTTACAGGCTGCTGTGCAAGGGGTTTCCCCATGACTGGGATTCTTAGCAGGCTGTGGTGCCTGTTGAGACTGCCCTTTGTGTGTGCCACTTGTGGGGCTAATTGGGTGGAGTTCTGCTCTGGTCTGAAGCCATCCTCCAAGTATGTTGGTTCTGGAGCCTCTTGCAAGGGGCTCCAGTGCAGGTGTAGGTCACCCACTACCCGTGACTGGCCAGGGACTACCTGGTAGGAGCTACAAAGTGATCCATGGTTGTTAGCCTGCGCTAACCCTGGAACCACCTCGGAGAGACCACACTGCAAACTGCCACCAGTACCAGGCCTGAGGTAGCTCCACAAAAATCCAGGACACTCTGAAGCCTGCTGCCACTTGCTGGCTTCCTTATGTTTCAGCCCCTGATCAAGCCTCATGTGGTACATGAGTTGGATGGAGCAGGGCCTCAGGGAGTCACTGGAGTGGGAAGAACTGTGGTCAACAGGTTAATGTAGACTCTGGTTTGGTGCCAGTGCTGAGGCTGGAGCTACTCAGCAGAAGCCTCAGAGCACACCAGGCCAGCTACTGCCCGACTGGGTCCTGCAGGCTCTAATAGTTTTTAAAGAAAGAATGCAATACAGGTGGGGTTGGCTGCTCTCAGAGAAAGTGCCTCAGGTGTTGGGCGAGTTGGTTGGGATGGGGTCTCAGGAAGTCAATAGGGTGGAGCAACAGAGCTCACCAGGCCAATCAGATTCAGATTTGACCTGTGCAGGAGGGCTCAACACAGGCAATATGGTGCCTGCCTGCCTGCTGCACAAGAGGAGGACTCCACACAGGAAAAATGGCACTGTCCTCCAGCCTTAGCTCTAAAGCCACACACCTCGGTCTGCCTCCCGTATGCCTCAGGCACTGTCTGAGTCACTGTCTTTCTGCCAGAGCCCAAGGTGAGTGCCTGCTAGTGAGAGAGTCTGTGTGTAGGCTGTTGAAGATGTCTGTGTTTCCCTCAGCCTTCTGTATCACCCAGATGGTCAGAATCCTCACTGTTTTTCACAGACAGATGTTGTGGGGACTCCTCTTCCCAGCACCAGTATGCCAGGCTGGAGAGTCTGGTGTGGGGCTGGGGTCACTTGCTCCTCTGTGGGGAAGCCCCACAGCTGAGATATCTCTCCCAATTTTCAATTGCCACATGGAGGTTTGGGGTTCATTCTGCGTCTCCACCCCTCCTACCAGTCTCAATATCTTTTTGATATCCTTAGTTGTAAAACTTCTGTTTAGCCAGACTTCATATGGTTCTCCAGGTTTATTGTTCTATAATTTAGTTGTAATTTTAATGTACTCATGGAAGGAAGCAGGCACAGGTTTATCTACTCTGACATCCTGGGTCTCTTTCTTGCTCCTTTCTTAGGCACCACTGTTGAAATTTGCCTCAGCTCTTCCATACTCATGCAGCAGATATAAATTGTACTTACTGTCTCACAAGTCAGATATGAAGCTTCAGACTTTTATTTTACTATAATTCAAATTAGTTCATGAGTCACATTTTCACAGCTGGTAGAAAATTTAAACCTGCCAAATAAATGTAAGTCAGTCACCTCTAATTTTAAGTGTTGTTAGCGCAGGATTTGAATTTATCACTTCCTCACAAAAGTATGATTTTTGACCCTACTTCACATAACTCAAAATGGGTCATAGACCTAAGTTTAAGAACTAAAATAATAGATTTCCTAGAATAAAATACAGGAGTAAATCTTTGTGACCTTGGGTTAGGCAATCATTTCTTAGATAGGACACTAAAATCACAAGAAGCAAAAGAAAAAATAGATAAACTGGACTGTATCAAAATTTTAAAAAAAGTTTGTCCTTTAAGGACATAGAAAATGAAAAGAAAACCTACAGAATAGAATAAAATATTTGCAAGTCATATGTTTCACATGAGATTAGTCTCCAGAATATATAAAAGAACTCTTACAAATTAATAATAAAGAGACAAATAACCCAATTCAAAAATGGGCAAGGAATTTTAATAGACATTCCTCCAAAGAAGATATACAAATGGCCAAAACAAACACAAAAAACATGCTCAACATTATTTTTCTTTATTGTTCATTATTCATTGGATAAATATAAATCAAAAGCACAATGAAATATTATTTCAAATACAATATAGATTGGCTATAATAAAAAAAAGGCATAATAACAAGTGTTGGTTATGATGCAGAGAAATTATAATCCATATCCATTGCTGGTGGGAATGTAAAATGATTCTTTGGAAAAGAATTAGGTGATTCCTCCAGATGTTAAATATAGCACCTAAATGACCCAGCATTTTCACTCCTAGATCTATATAATCAAGAGAACAGATATCAAATACAAAAAACCTTGTTCATGGATTTTCTTAGCAGTGTTATTCATAATAGCCTCAAAGTGGAAGTTATGCAAATGACAATAAAGTGTGCTATAGCAATACAATAGAATACTATTAGGTGATTTAAAAAAGTAGTTGTACGTGGTACAACATGGATGAATCTTTTAAACATTATACTGAGTGAAGTCAGTCATGAAAGATCACATATTATATAATGCTATTCATATAAAATGGCCAGAATAGGCCAATCATAAAGACAAATAGTAGATGAGTTGTTGCTTGGGGCTGTTGGGAAGTATCAGAAATGAGAAATGGTTACTAATGGGTATGAGTTTCTTTTGCGGTAATTAAAATATCCTAAAAGTAGACAGTGGTGATGGGCGTATAACTCTGTGAATACACTAAAAAACATTGAACTGTATGCCATAAATAAGTGAATTTTGTGGTATGTGACTTATATCTTAATAATTGGCTATTTCAAAACAGAAAGAGAGTTTCTCCAGGATATTGGTGACCTTTATGTGTCACATGCTGTAAGTGTCCTGAAACTCACCAGCGAGGCAATGCTTCTGCCTGAAAAACTACCCACAGCCCTTCTTGTTTCCCAGGTGGCTAGGAGGATGGAATGCCTTTGTTTTTCTGGAAGGTGCATTTGAGGTCAGTAGCTTCGGATTCCTGACAGATACTGCTATACATTTCAGCTATCAGGTATGGCAACCTGATTTTGTTATGGTATAGATAATGACAGCTTCACTAAGGGGACTCCTGTGAGTGTCACTGTGAATTAATGTGTAGACAGACCCCAGTCTGCTCAGCTAAGACCAATAGTGCGCACCCATCATGTAATGATGGGTAGTGGACCAAATTTTTTGAGTATCTTTTATGAGAATATATCAATACATGAATTTGTGCATATAAGCAACGTGAGTGATGTAAAGCATATGCATATATTTATGCAGAAAAAGGGATGACTTGCGGAGGAGCTGGTCTTGCTATGAATGTATAAATATTGAGAATACAAATAAATGTTAAGGCCCATTTGCAGGAAAATGAAATCATTTACAAATCAGTCACGTTTTCTTTTTGGACACAAATAACTTGCTCAAATGCAGGGATAGGTTTATCAATGGATCTAACATGTTTATAAACAGACATTAATCTAAAACAGGTATTGCTAGTTATACCTTTGAAAATCAGTGAAACTACCAATGAGAAGCATACTATTGAGTTCATTAAGGAAATCGATAGTTTTTTTGTTGTTTTTTGGGGGGTTTTTTTGAGAGCAGTGTCACTGGTCCTCATATGTGGGACCCGAACCGGGGCTGCTGGCTTCCCAAGCCAGTGCTTAACCACCGCGCCACTTGGCCGGCCCAAGGAAATGGATAGTTTTAATATTTGTGATTTAAGTGTATGGGCTTCACCATCCACACCTGTTGAATATGGAAGGAAGGCCTGGAGTCTTAATAATCTCACAATTTCTCAATCGACCTGTCAGCGCCATTGTTGAGTGGGTTTTACTTCACTGTGCCTCAAGAGACAGGAGTAGCCTAATAGTGCATCCTGAGAGAGAGACACATTCTCCTGCTGAGATTGTAAAACACCACCCAGCCTCAACAGAGAGCTCAGGAACAGTGTATGAAAGCTTTGCAGCTGTTCTGTTCTTTCTTGGAAATTACCTATCTCCTTGTTCCCACCAGCATATAAAATCAGCTGTAGTTAGCTATTCCTGGTTGTATTGGTCCTGAATAGGTCTGCAGTCTGTTTTCACATGGCAGAGAAGCCAATTTTACCCATATATTTCCAATCAACCCCACTGTACTGGGAATTTTATGCATGTAGAAAATAGGTAATATGGGTTCATGGACTCGTAGCATGAGAACCTAGAATAAAATGGATCATGGTGAGTAAAAGAGTAGAAAGATGGAAGGAAGGAAGGAAGGAAGGAAGGAAGGAAGGAAGGAAGGAAGGAAGGAAGGAAGGAGGAAGGAAAACTGTTAAAGTGCTAGACTGCAATGCATCAATGGCAGGCGTCAGTGGAAATTTTGCATGAGCTCAGTCCTAACTCATTTCTAGAAGGTGTTCCAAAATAAGTCAACATGGAATTAACATTAAAGATGTCAAGAGATGGGGAATGTCAAGGGCTTTGGTGTGAGAGAGCCCTTGGTTGGAATCTTGGCTGTGCATCTTACAAGTTCAATGTCCTTTGGGCAAATCCTTTATTCGCCTCTCTGCCTTGGTTTCTTTACCTGTGAGATAAACATAATAGTTACCTTGTAGGATTAAAATCAAACTGATAACAAAGTAAAGCAATTAAAAAAGTATCAGGCAAGTAGGTGTTCAATAAAGCAACTGTTATTATTACTGGGAAGCTAGGGGTGTTCCTGCAACTGAGTAAGGATGTCTCTTCAGGCTTCCAATTAAAATATGAATGAAGACAGAGAAAGGAAGAAGCTGAAAATAAAAACAGAGACTATTAAGATGGATTGACAACCTAATGTCAGAAATGAGAGAAATTTCTACTAACTCTAATGGGTTTTAAATCACATAGAGAAAAACCTACTCAGGCTTCATTTTATGAAAGAGAGGTTACCAGAAAGAGAAAGGAAGACACTTTCACATCTCCCATTATCTATGCCCAACTTCAAAGACTATACAGCATTTGTACCAAGAGCTGAGCAGCTGCCCATCTTGTTCCTTGGGTGCTGATTCATGAGGAAGCCACCTTTGCTGTCATTTCTACGTCTATAGACAGGAACCTTCGAACACCCTGGGAGGGGTGAGGTTGCTGTATCACAGTCCATTCTAGGCTCCACAAGGAAAAGCCTGTATGCAAACTGGAAAGAGGCACCCTGGGAACACAGCCTACTGACAAATATAGCCTCTCCCACCCCACCCCGCTTATCCAGTAACTCAGAGGGCAGTGCACTGGTTACCGTTACCGGGATAGGGAAGGCTATCAGCACCACACACTATCGTACACTGAGCAAATGTCTGCTGAGTATTGGAAGAGGAGAGGTCACATCCACCAGCAGCAGACAGGAGGGAAAGACTCCAACAAGACACAAGTGAGCAGGAGAGAGCTCAGGACACTTCATGCACCCTGTTTGTTGACAAATACTGAGGGTGACCGCTGCTGAACCACGGGCTAAGGGCAAATAAAGAGGTGGACTAAAGGAAGGATAGGATGGCTGCAATGCAGAGAAAAGAAAGACATCTGGAAAATCCTGACAAAGGCCTATGTCTGAATGGGATTTATTATAATTCAGAATCCAAGAGGAAATATTAGAACACTGTCATCTTCAATAAAGAATAAAAGGAAATAGGCATTATGAAATCGCATGAAGGAGAGAATAGGTTATGAAACAATATATGGGAAGGCAGGGGCTGTTGTTCTGTTTTTATTGCCAGTGCTTAGCCCAATGCCAGGCACAGACTAGTCACAAAATAAACAGAAGTAACATTCGCCAATGTTAACTGCATTTATATCTGTGTGGTAAAATTACCAGCTATAATCATTTTCTTCCCATTGTTTTACTGTACTTTCTAAAATCTCTACAATACATATGACATGCTTTTGGAATAAGGAGAAAAATGCCTGTGAATCATGTGACTTCCTCACTCCTACTATCCACTGCTAACATAGTTGCTGGATAGCATCCCAAGAAAATAACTCTCCGCGTGCTAAGATACAGTGCCAATGTATCGTCAAGCACATCTGGTACACTGGGCAGGAATAGCCCAGTAGAATGAAAATTCAAAAAAGAATGTGGATCCTGATAGAGAGAATCTCCCTCCAGAGACGAAGAAATTTACCAAAATGAGCTGAGCTTGGTAAGAGGTTTAGTAATCTGGCGGATAAAACTGCCACCTCTTATTCCTGTGGTTTTTTTGTTCCATGTAGTCCTCCTTAACTAGAATTAAGATTTTTTTTTTTCCTCTGTGCTCCAAAAGTACTTAATTTGTCCCTTTTTTGGAGCCCTATGTTGGATTTGTTCTAGATTTTGTTTTGTGGACACCTGTCTTCCTGCACTGTAAAAGCAGCTTCTTAAAATAAGGGTCATGCTTCATCATCCTCATCCTCACTCAATTATTAGTGAAAGTTCAAACAATTCAGTGGAATTATAAGAAAATGTGTTGTGCACCATCGAATAAGACCTAAGGAGTTCAACTGAAATCAACCTCTTTACAGTGATCCCCAGAACAGATGCTAAGCTGTGCTGAAGATGGAAACAAACAAAAGATCAGGGTTTATGGGTCACTGAAATGTCAGAGAACTGCAGGGAGCAGATATGCTTTAAACCCCACAGTGGTTCCCCCATTTCTCACATGACAAGATCATCTCACGAAAACAAAGTCCCCATTATTGGGCCCACCTGTGCACCTATATAATGTCTTTTTTTTTTTCACTCACTATCCCAGGTTTATGTAGGATTATGTAGGATAATTTCCCAGACATCTCACACCATTGGAAAACCCATGCTTTTGTACATTTCATCTGAAATGTTCACTTTGCTATTTTAGGGCTGAAGGTCAAATGTCATCTGCTTTCTAAAACGTTCCCTTCAGACAGTGGACCACACTCACCCCTCTGCTCCCTCCCCAACTTACTACTTATAAATCAGATTCAATGTGACCCATAAGGTCTCTGGATTTACTCTTCTGGTTGTTAAAATGGCTTCCCCCAGCCATGCAGAGAATGCTGATGTTTCAGAAAGTTGATAGGTAGGCTCACACCTACCAGTCATAGGTTGTTCCCTTTAGAGGGAGCTAGCCTACTTTTGTTGAATCACTCATCCCCCAGGTAGGAGGAATAACTTTGCTCAACTGTCAGTTCGGTAGAAGAAACTGGGAATGAGAAGTTCCCTTTTCTCCTTGAAAATGTACTATGCTCAGTAAGTACACATTTTGCTCTTCTCTGTGCTATAAAATTCATAGTCCAAGATGCAGTAGATTTTCCTACAGCCCATTATTATAGCACGCCTACGCCACACTCTCCAGCATTAGTTTCATTTCCGTAATGAAAATAATATTTTGTAGTCAGAGAAGGTGCCATCTTGGGGTCCCTTAAACTCTCCACAGTGTTGCCCTCCATGGCAGAAACCCACACCCCCAGCTCCCAAATAATTCTTTGACTTGGTTTTACACTAAATGCCCTGGTGCTAGAGCAACAACCATGAAGGAATGAAGGCCGACAGGATCTAGGAGGAGGGTAAAGGATTGGTGAGAGGCCCATTAGTGTTCCAGCTAGTCCACGGGAGGTGGCCCCTCCTCAGGGCATTTCTTCCTCTGTGGAAACTAGCTCAGGGCACAAAAACACCATTATCACACAGTCTATTTCTAAAACTGTTAAGTGGAGGAAAACATTGTACTTTGCTGAGGTTTTTATTTTTCTTACCTAGCCTGCCCTCCATCACATCTCACAAAAGGCTGCCATATAATAATTGCAGCCTGACAGGCATTTCACAATTTCCCTGAGCACCTAAGTGGGTTTACTTCCTCTACCTCTTTCATTTTCAAAAGAGTAATTGGAATGAGTCAGTCTCTCCTTTTGCCTTCCATTCGCCAAATCCTCCTTGAGGAAGATGAAGGCAGGTGCTGTTTAGGACTTAATATGTGTTTGTAATCGGGCAGCAAGACAAGTTTAGATTTGACATTTCCAGTTTCGATTTTGAGTCATTGTATTCTTGTTAACTCAATATTGACTTAAGAGTTTCATCAGATCGCTCTGATGGTCTAAGTCCTTCAATGTCCTTCCCGTTTCACGCAGGATTAATTCCCAACAATTGTCCTATTTTACTCCAACTGTCTTTTCCAAAGTTATCCCCACAGTAATATGAGCTTCCAACTGAATCTGCTTTCATTGTTGCCGAGATAACTCCCAAATTCTTCCTTCTATACTTTTTCTTACCTTGCTGCCCTTTAGGAATGCTATTGCTCTTCTTCCACTTATTCATGTCCACCCTTCAAAGGCCAGTTCAACTTCTCCTTCCTCCAATAAGATGTACATCCTACCCTATAAACCCCTATAATCCTTGGATGAATCACTCATTTTTGATTGGTAAGAAACACTATTTCTTACATAAAACCCTGAAAGCCATACATCTCAGGGGGCTCAGAGAGCTATCAGATATACAGAAAAGCAACAGGTAATTACTTAACATGGTGGTAGGTGTGTGCTGTTGATAGAGGCAAGTGCAGGGCCCTCATGGGGACAGGCAAAGGGTATCTACTCAAGGTTAGTGGTAAGGAAGGGCTTCCTGCACTGAGCATCAAGGAGCAGGTGGTATTAACCAGATCACTAAGAGCAGTAACACATTCCACCCAGACAGCACAGCATGTGAAGAAACCTAGAGGCATGAACAGGTTTGCTAAGTCTGGAGATGGGTAAGCAGGAGCAAATGGTCTGGGGTCAGGTACTAGAGCCGGGCATCTAATGGAGCTGGGAGAGCAATCTTGGTGACGCAGGAACCAGAGTGTCTGTGGCCTTGTGGTCTAAGGTATAGAGGTTGGTGTATGTTACAAGCACTGGGGGCACAATGGGAGAGTTTTTGTTGTGTTACAGTTCTCATCATTAGAGACTCGAAGAAAAAGCACTTTCAGACCGATGTGTTAGATGAATCACAGGTAGACAGACTGTGATTTCTGTACGAAGCAGGGGATGTTACAAACCCAGACACACAATGAAGAAGCACAGATTGCCTTAGGCCCTTGTTTATCTCTTGAGGTGAATATTGTCTCTGAATGGCTTCACTAAGCTCCACAAGGGCAAGAACTGGGGCTGATTTACTTCTGCCTTCTCTCCGCCTACTCCCAATGTGCCCAGCAGTGTAGAGACGGGCAGTGGGCACCCTGTGACTACTGACGTCTGGTTCAAATCGCCACCCTTTACCTGCTTTCCTCGTACTTGGTAGCAGAGAAAGGGTCCATGTGTCAGATCCCCCATGAGCAAGCACACGGGAACCTCCTAAGGGGACTCCCTGCCTCATCACCCCTGTCCTTGCCACACGGAAAGCCACACTCCTGAGTTCTGTGTCTAGCATTGCCCTGCTTGCCTGTATAGTTGGAACATGTCAGGGTATATTCATGAACAATATATTCTTGAGTTTTCATTTTTGTTGAAACTTATATAACCAGATTCTGTATGCATTCTTCTAAGGTTGGCTTTTTTTCAGTCAGTATTCAGTCAGTTTCAGAGTCAGCCAATTTCACTGCTCTATACCATTAATGAAATGAGCATGCACATAACACAATGTGTTTATCCATCGCTCTGGCAGTGGACAGCCGAGCTCTTTTTTGGCCATTGCAATGTTGCCGTGATGAACTAACTTCCTTTTGTATATTTTCTGATGGTTTCACTGCTAGTTGATTCTGTGGTTAGAATAAAAAGTTATAAACTTTCAATGTTGACTGAACTTGATACTACAAATGAATGTGACAATTGTAGAGATGAGTTGTTTTTTTTCTAGAAAATGAAAACATAGTTGGTATTTTCTTTCTTTATATGATAAAAAAAATAGGTGGAACTAATAAATGTTTACATTTCTGTGACCATAAGAATACAATAAAACAATAGTGCTGTTAGAAGTTAGCCTGATAGAGCAAAGGTCTTATGTAAGAGCAAATGTTGCCTCTGATTATTTGCCTACATATCTTTATTGTATACTCACTGGTAATTAATGAGAAGCAAGACCCTCAGAGGGTTATGACTGTCTGACTATAAAGCTTGCAAATGTAACTCCTAACCAAAAAGCTTAAGATGAGAACAAAGATTGCAAAACACATAAAAAATTGCAACTATCCTCCGAAAAGATTAGAAACAGTTGTTCTAGGAAACAGAATTTTCTTAAGCTATAATTCACCATCTTTGTGCTAATTAATTCCTTGCTCTCTATGCTATGCATGTTTTTTTGTTAATCAAAGAACATTTTGGCTAGCTGTCACCTACAGCTATCTTACCCAAGCTGCCCCTGCTGGCTCTGATCCAAACACAAGGTGAGGCTCTGGTCTTTTGCAGTGATGTGGGGCAACACAATCTATTTGAGCCTTGGATTCCTTTAAAATGGGTAATGTAATCTCAAGCCTGCCTGCCTTAAAGAGCTGAGAAAGTCAAGTGAGGCCAAGCACGCAGTAGCACTTTATAATCAGTAAAATTCTGGAGAAATGTAATGGATGACAATGCTGATGATGATGACAACAAAGTTATGTTACCCTTGTTCCCAACTTGACAGGACACTGAAAGACGTCGAGGTTCTTATTGGAAATGGGGGGAGATATTAGGGTTCCATGAGAATCTTTGAATTTTATGCTGCATTAGATGTGTCAGTCTGTAAGGTATACTGTTATGGATTGAATGGCGTCCCTCCAAAATTCTGACATGGAAGTCCTAACCCCCAGTGCCTCAGCATGTGAACTTATTTGGAAATAAGGTGATTGTAGATGTAATTAGTTATGTTAGGATAAGGTCATGCTGGAGTAGGGTGGGCAGTTAATCCAATGAGTGGTGTTTTTACAAAAAGGGAAAACTTGGACACACACACACACACACACACACACACACACACACACACTTGCACTCACACAGGAAAATGCCCTGCAAAGATGAAGACAGAGAAGGGGTGATGCTTCTATAAGCCAAGGGATAACAGAGATTGCCAGGGAATCACCTTAGAAAGGCACAGGTCAGATTCCCCCTCACAGCCCTCAGAAGGCACCATCCTTGCCCACACTGTGATCTCAGACTTCTGCCCTCCAGAATAGTGAGACAATACATTTCTGTTGTAGAAGCCGCTCAGATTGTGGGTCTTTGTTACAGCAGCCTTACCAGACTAATACACACAGAGCCCTGCTTACAATATTATATTATTAAGGGATATTGTTGCAGTATTTGATCAGATTTATAAACACCTTTCACAGTGACCGAATGGACAATGAACACTAATGTCAGGAAACTCACTACAAAATATTCACAAATACAGACCACTAATAAGCATAAAAATAATCAACCTCATCATTGTGAAAAGTATTCATATACCGAGAGTGCCAAAAAAATGTATACTAGTGGACAATTTGTCAGTATTGCTCAAGCAGTAGTTCACCGTTATCAGAAGTGTCTGGACACTGATGGTAACCACTTTGAGCACCTCTCTTGTAATTTCAGAAGACAATAGTGACTTGTATTCATCTTTTGTATCGGTATATATTGAGTATTACAATTTTAATAGTTTTTTCCTTTCTTAAAATGTGCATACATTTTATATATATCTTCTAACAGCAAAGCAGAGATTATTTGATATAATATATTCAGTGCTATGGAAGATTCAGTGAGATATCTGCTCTTATATCCTGTTTGATAAATAGAAGTTGGTAAAATCTTTCTTGCAATCAAGTTGGTAAAACATTAAGTGCCATGAAATACAACCTTCGAAGTCTGGTAACCTGCCTTAAGGGGAGGTAGTATAAGATTCAGGTGAGGAATCATGAAAAAAATGTATTTATTCCAGTGTTATTTTTGTTAATATAACACAGGAATCAACCTAAATGCCCACATAACATAGACATGCTTAAATTAAGTATAAAATATTTTAATTTTTTTTAATGATATTTAAAAGATACTGTTGAATGACAAACACAGACTCTGTATGTAGTGAGGATTCATTCTCAAAGCCTGGTACGTGGCTTGCTGGAGGTCCCCCAAGACTCTCTTAAGAAGTCTGTGAAGTTAAAACTGTTTTCATAATAATGCTAACAAAGCCAGCGCCCCGGTTTGGGTCCCACATATGAGGGCCAGTGACACTGCCCTCAAAAAAAAAAAAAAGAAACCATAATAATGCTAACATATCATTTGCCATTTCACTCTCCTTGTCTCATGAATGTGCGGTGGGATTTTCCAGAGGGTATAGGACACATCACAATTATCAGAAGCTGGTAAAATGTTCCTTTCTTTTCCAATTTCATGCCTGTGTAAGGTTGGGTTATCTTCATATATTTCAGCAAAAACAGTATATCACAACAGGTATAATACAGCAGCAGATGTGAGAATCCAGCTGTTTCCAATTAAGTCAGACATTACAAAGATTTGTAAAACAATGCCATTTTTAACAAAATGTTTGTGTTTTAAAAATATAGTTATTTTACTAAAATATGTCATTGTGTTAAGTAACATGTGATGATTAGTATTGAAATTTTAAACCAATAGATATTTATATTTTTCTTCAGCTTAATATCTAATAATAAATATCAAAACACACAAACAAAATTCTTTGGATGACTATTCAATAATTGTAAAGATGTAAAAAGGATTTGAAACTCCTGCTCTAGAAAATATTATTTCAACTATACAAAAAAAGCTGGAAGAATTTCTTGAATTGTTGGGACTATGCTGAATTGCTAAGCATGATTATCTATGGATGTTGGATTTAAGGGTCTTTGTTATTCTAACATCTCTACTTTTCTGTGTTTCCAAAATTTTCCAGTTAAACATGTGTTTCTTTTATATTAGATGACAGGTAATATATATATTTTTTAATTTGCACTTTCTATTCTTTACCTTTAAAAAAAAATTCCTCTGCCCTTAAGCCATCATTTGGACTTAAAATTGTAAAGTGTCTCTTAATTACAGTTGCATAGAGTCTCAGCTCATAAAATGCTGCCAGATTTAAGGTCTGCAGGCAAAGTAACCACAAGCTATCTGGAGATGGAATTTATAAATGCAATTTGCACCGCAGGGCAGTTTTCAGAGAAATGGCCTTTGAAACACCAGTATGGAGAGGATGTGTCTTCCAGGGGATAGTCAACCCAAGGCTGAGATAAAAAATCACCTTGCATTTATTCATTTGCAGGTTCTATTGCTATGGAATCTTATAGTAGTTAATGATCTTAACTCTTTGTCATTTCAAAATCTCACCAGCACAGGAAGGCTCCCTGCTGGAGCTCCCCATGTATTCCTTTGGATGCTCCCAGTGGCCAAAGGTTTTGGCTAATACATTCCACCTCTAAACAGCTCTGATCGTTGTTGTTGTTGTTTTTGGTGGTTTTTTTTTAATCTAGTTGTTATAATCCTCTTAATGTGTACAGATCAGAAATGGAGATGTGATTTGGGGCTAATTCCACAGATCAAACATAATGTTGTCAATATGCCATGAGACTAATATGTGTTCTCATAGCGTTGTTGTGAGGATTAAGTAACATAATATATGAAAATAAGCATAGTAGTGTCTGACATACAGTTGGTGCATAACTTATGCACAACAGCTGTTCTTTTTGTAGTTTCAAGCACTCCAAAACTGGTATTGGGCCTGTCAAAATGGCCCCTCACTATTTTAGGAACATTCTAGGCTCTGCTTGTCTCTCTCTCATCAATCTACTGCCCTATTCCATTTTTACATTCTTCAGCAAACCTTCCCAGACCACTTAGCATTTCTCCCCTGGTACCCAGGACTTCTGGAGCATGTATTGCCTGGGATACTTTCTGCTGCTTCTCTGTAACTGTACCAGAAGCTGCTTAACAGGCTGGGCAGAGTCTTTTGTTTCCTTTGTCTTCTCCCACTTGGTACCTCTCTGTGGATGGAGAATTGTGTTTCTTTGTTTGTTTGTTTTTTTAAGCTGAGCCATCCCGCCACCTGTTGGCAGCTCAGCAGCTGCTCAGCTTGGGCTGGGCATCGAACTGCTGTTGCTCAGAGCTCAGCTCGCACTCTTGAGCGAGCTCTTAACCAGCTGAGCCACTCGGCCGGCCCTGTAGTATTTTTTTTTTTTTTTGAGGGCAGTGTCACTGGCCCTCATATGTGGGACCGAACCGGGGCCGCTGGCTTACCAAGGCCAGCACTTAACCACTGCGCCACTCAGCCGGCCCCCTGTAGTATTTTTTGACACATCATCTCTCTCATGGTTTTGCTCAACATTTCTCCTCTGGAGTATTTTGGGATTATTTTAGTCTCCTTGCTTGTCTTGTATGGAATAATTATTAGAATAAATTGGACTCCTGCTCTCTCATTTAATCATCATGGCTCCTAGAGTCCCAAGAACAACATGAATTAAAACAGAAGTGTTTGGTTGAATCCTAAGAAATCTGATTAGAAATTTGGCATATTTCTCTATCCTTTTAGACTAGATGATATCCTGGACCAATTCTCACTCCAACAGGTTTTCATAAATATTTTATTAACTCCCGAATGCCATAACTTCTTAAATCGCCTGCCATTAATTTAGTCCTTTTCCCAGAAGAAGCATGTAACTACCCAGAACTGTATAGAGAGTAGAGAGCAGTGGGAATCTTAGCAGTGGGACATGTTGCACTATGGCCTTTGCCCTTATCTTGAGAACCTGGACATTCTCAATAGGCCAAGACTAGTTTCCATAGTGCCTCAAGATGAAATTCAAAATTCTCTATATTTCTTACCTCTAGTTTACTCTAAAAGATGCTCAAAGTGAAGGTGTGTTTGTTTTTAAAAAAAATAAAAATAGGGCTGGCCGAGTGGCGCATTGATTAAGAGCTGGCTTGGGATGCCAGCTCCAAGCAGCAGAACCCCAGTTCAGATCCCACATTAGGACCAGTGATGCTGTGTCCTCTACAGCTAAGATTGTGAGCAACAGCTCAACCTGGAGCTGGGCTGCCGTGAGTCGCCAGCGATGACATAGCTGCAGCCCCTGCTGCAGTGGGCCATAGGCTACAGTGAGTGGCTGGCAGCCAGCGTGAGTGGCTGGCAGCCGAGGTGAGCTGCCAACAGCCAGTTGGCTGTGAGTGGTGGTCCAGGGCCCGGCGACTGATCTGCCTCACCCAGGAAGAGCACAATGATGATACCAACATGGGCCAGTGAAGCAACGTCCTCCACAACTAGACTGAAGAACAAAAGGACAGCAACTTGTCTGTTCCCTTTCCCTAATTCTCCAATGCTGTTCCCCTCCCCCAATTCCCCAATAAAATCTTAAAAAATAAAACAATAAAAATAAAACTTATTCTGATGACTATAAAAATCCATCTCATTCATTGTTTTGAAGAGTCCATATATAGTTTGGGAGGAGAGTAACAGATTTCAATTTTTTTTACTTGGTTTTATATTGAATTCTATTTTATTTATTTATTTATTTATTTATTTATTTATTTAGAGGGCAGTGTCACTGGCCCTCATACGTGGGATCCGAACCAGGGCCGCTGGCGTCCCAAACCAGCTCTTAACCACTACACCACTCGGCCGACCCTTGAATTCTATTTTAAATGAGAACTCTGTGTAAGTGTGGAAATTTGTTCTCAATAGTATTATAAGGTAACATTTGAAAGTTCCTAGAACAGTTCTGGGTGCACAGTAGGGTCAAGATTAATGATGCCATTCATCTTCACTCTCTCTCTCTCCTGCGCATATTAGGTAAAACCTGAACTATTTTTATAACTGTAGTTTATCATAGAGGACTTGACAGTTGCTTTTTAATATGGGTAAATATTGGTCATATTCTCAAGAGCTCACCCGTCTGCCACATGTACACATCAGAATGGGAGTTGTAAGATGACAGTGAAATGCATTGGTGTTTGCATATTCTTCTGCTAGCAACTTCAATACTTCATAAAGTAAAGGGCAAACTAGTCCCAACACTTGGATTTTCCTAAGTTCTGGTCTTCAACTGCCAGCTCTCATTGGTAGTGGCTACCAGCCTATAGCTTCTTCTCTTCCATTATTTTTACCAGTCCCTCAACTTCTGTTGGCACAATAAGTTATCACCCCAAAATTGGTATCAGGATTACGCAATGCTCAAGCAGATAACTTTTGTAGCCAAAATCAGATCAAGAAATTGCCTCAAATTATTCATATGAGCTTAACAAATCTTATAACAATATCATATCAACAAGTTTTATCAATTTGTGCATTCATGAATGGCTTTGCGATTAATCACAAAGTGATTAAACACAATTCCATTTTTAATGTTTCATCTTCCTCTTGTCCTTTTTAGAATTTCAAATTGGTATGTTAGGTATTTATGCTGTACTTACAGTCTGTGCTTCCCTTCATATGTGTTCATTTGCATACTGTTGCATATGCACATCAATATACATGTGTCTTCATATGTATACAGATATATGTGGTTTGTTTGCAACATGTTTCACTATACTATGTATGTGTGGTTTATGTATCTATAATTTTGTTTGTGTGTGTATATATATATATATATACACGTATGTGCATATACATATGCACACACATATTCCTGTGTGTTCATGTGTTATTGTGGACTTGCCACACAAAAGTGAGATGCTTGAATTTTCTTCTCCTTGGAAACTGGAGAGTTTGTCTTATTGCCCTGTTGTTGCATAAGCTGGGTAAATTGAAACTCGCTGTGTTTCTCAAGAAGAAATGGATTTTGCAATCTCACACTGTATCTGTTGTTCCTTCATCCCTTGTCAACAAATTCTACTGACGTGAGTGCTCACTGATGACTCATCAGTCTGAGAAAGGCAGTGATGAGAGGCTGTCTAATTGCAGTAACTTTGGAAGGAGTTGTTATCTTTTTCAAATTTGTTTAGGACTATTGATAAAAAGCTTCATTCTTATTTTGTTCTCTCAGAGTCTTGGGTTTATTTGCTGACCAGATTTATCTATGGAAATTATGAAACTTCATTCACAACTGAGCTCATACAAAATAAAAAGTGGGCTTGGCTGTGCTGAGATTGAGGAGAGCAAGAGTCCTGGCAGGTTGCATGCCCCCCAGGGCTCAGCAGCTGTCTGCCCTGTTTTTTGGTAGCAAAATCCAATTTTCACTCTCCCCACACAGGCTGGGAGACAGCAAGGGTCCCCACGAGCTCTAGAATTTTGGCTTTCCCATTTGTGAAACGTGATCAAACATATTAGTCTCAGTGGCAGGCTAGAGATTGGAAGAATATCAGATGGGATGAACAAATTGCAATCATCAAACACACTGACAAAGCCAGATCAAGATCAAAGAAGATGTTGGGTTAGGGAGCAAGAATGTAAAAAAACATGGCACTCGGAAGAAGGTCTCAGTTTTGGAAATGATGTCTAGCGTACCCCCAATACTTATCTGGAAAATTTCAGTAGTTTTTGCTGGAACACAACTGATATCAGTCAACTATCTTACACAGGTAACTTCAGGGGCTGTCTTCTCTATGGTCCACAGAATGAAATTTAAGCTGTTAGTCTGTTATTTGAGTCTATCATTACATCTCAGCTCTTTATAATGTTATTCCCTGTGGTTGCTTTCTTCAGCCTGATGCAGAATGACTAACCACTTTCTATGCTAATCAGGACCACTCAGTTTCCCTTGGTTCTGCTCATAGAAAATTCTTTATCAAATTTCTTCTCTGAATCCCTGACCTAGATTTGTGATCTCTCTCTCTCTATGTCTCTCCCCCTCTTCCCCCTTCTTTCCCCCCTCCCCGACATAGAGTTTTATTTGTGTTCCTCCCATGGTACTTCTTATTTCTGTTTTGGATTACAGTTATATATCTACATGCTGGGTCTTCCTTACCAAACTCTAATGAAAGGACAGGGTCCACTTTATTTGTACGTTCTCACAGTACCTACCAGAGATACTTGCATGCACATAATAAGTAAAAATAATTATTTTATAAATGAATAAGTGAGTAAATGAATGCTAGGCATCCAATGCTACTCTATTAACTTAATATCACAGTACCTCAATTGACTTACCTCTACAGTAAAACAAAAACAAAAAAAAAGCATCATTTTACCATTTCACAAGCATGACATAACCAAATGCAGAGTCTTTTACAGGCAAATTCTACCAAACTTAAAGGCCTGATCATTCCAGTCTTATTCAAAATGCTCTGGATCAGGGCTTCTCCCCCTGGGTGTTCCTCTTTGCTGTGGGGACTTCCTTGCAGTATGGGATGCTGCTAAGCTTCTACCCTCTACATGCCAGGAGCATCTGCCCCTCAGGTCATGACAATTAAAGACACTCCCAAATGTCCCACGGGGAAGAATTTGCTCACAGTGGTGAATTATTGATCTAAATACTAACACAAAGGTAATAATCATTTCAAACCTGTGAATGACAGCATATAAAAGGAAACCTGTAGACACAGGTTTATTTATGAACATAGTTGTAAACATTTAAGCAAAACATTAGCAAGTTCAAACAAACCAAGTTCAAAAGTATTTAGAAAAAATTTACTAATCTAGGTTTTTCTCAGGAATAATCTAACAGATAAGGTCTATAAATATCTTGTGTCACATTTACATATTAAAAAGACACAGCTCATCTGACCATGTCATCAGCTTCAGGCTAAGGATTTAATGAAATTCAACACTGACTCATGATTAAAACAAACCAACAAAAACTATTAATAAACTAAGCATAAAAGGAGTTTAATAATTAAATATTTTGAAAAGATAATATATACTATTTTACATAGGGAAACATCAAAAGGATTCCCTTTTAAATCAGAAGCAAGACAACAATTGCCACTTGAATTAAAAATTATATTGGAGGTCTTAGCCGTTACAATAAGATAAGAAAAATGAATTAAAAGTAAAACTATTTTTAAAAAGAAGATAAAACTGTCACTATCAACATAGAAAACCTCAAAGAATTCAAGGCAAACCAGAATAATTAATTTCTGGATACCCAGAACGAACAAATGGAAAACAGAAACTTGAAAAGTTATATTTTGATACACTAACAAAACTGTAAAGTGCCTGAGAATAAACCTAACAAAATAAATATAAGACCTGAATGCAGAAGAAATTATAAACTTTATTGAATATGTTAAAGAGAACCAAAAGATATTAAGAGAGATTCAATGTTCACGAATAGGAAGATTTAAAATAGTTCAGATATCAATTCTCTAATTAATGACCAAAATTCCAATTGAAAGTCAACAATTTTTTTTTCTGGGTAGAAATTTTCAAGTTGGGCATTTTAAAATACACATTAAAAAGTAAACAACCTAGAATAGCTAAGAGATTTCAAAAGAAGAAGAAAGTGGAAGAGGAGGAGGAAAAGAAGAATGGAAGATATGCCCCATCTGATATTAGAGCTTATTGTGAAGCTAAAGTAATTAACACTGTGGTGTTGGTATAGGGATAGAGAACTGGATCAATGGGCCAGGACACTGAGCCCTGATAGATGGCAAAGATGGCATGACAGATTGTGTGGGAAAGAGGGTCTATTTAATAAATGGAGATGTGGCTGACAAAAAAATGTATACACAGGTGCTGGACAAATGGACTATCTCATGTCATACCCCACATGAATTAAGGACTTAAATATAAAAATTGAAAATTTAAGTAGAAAATGTAAGTGCTATTAAATTTGAAAAGAAAATTATGTTATATGATCCCAAGTGCTAGAGATGATATGAATCTACTCGATCTCTTATACATTGTCTGGAATGTGCAATTTGGTAGAACACTTTGAAAAAAATGTTTGTCATTATCTTGAATGTTGGATATTCTCATACCCTATTTTCCAGATATTTCACTCTTAGGTGTTTACTCAAGAGGAAAAAAAAGCAGACTGAATACAAAATTCAAGATCGCACAAGATGGTGAAATTCAACTCTATACCTCAGGGAAAAAAAAAAGATGATAATAAAAACCAATACAGAAATAAAAAAACAACTCAAAAGCACCAAGAATAGAAGAGCTTAAAATAGAGTTAAAAATGGAAGGGCATAAGCTTGAGAACAAAGTCATGCAAAAGTAGTTAGAAAATTGCAAAGAGATCAACATTATTAGAGAGAAAATGATATCCAAGTTAAAAAAGACAAAGGATGCCAAACTTTCAAGATTGGTGTTGTTTTTATTTCTATAAAGAATAAAATAAATGAATCAGAAACTGTATTTAAATATCCAATGCAAAACACTTCCCTAAAATATAGAGAACATATATGTGAACTTTGAAAAGGCAATGTGCCTTCAGAAAACTAACATAGAGCTATAATGCCAAGGAACACCCTGGTAAAGTTACTGAATTTCAATGATTAATCAAACAAAAGAGCTCAGAAATTGGATGTCACTTATATAGATAAACTGAGGATTCACAATGAAACAAAGAACCAAGGCTAAAACAAGGATGGGTATTAGGGTTCCAGAAAAAGCCGTAAAGCTAAATCCTTACACTTATCAGACAACATAATTAATAGAAAGTAGGAGATTAACGTTCTTAATTAGGAAATTAAGAGGATACATAATTATATTGACTTTCCTCATTTTTCAAGGTGCAACTTCAACATATTGATAAAAGTAAGTAACTCAAGAAATACAGGTTTATGTGTATTATTTCTTTATTATTTATTATTTATTATTTATTTTGGCAATCACAAGATCCAAGAACATATCATACTTTCCACATTTTCTGAAGGAAATGCATACATGCACACACATACCCACACACACCCCCAGGCCGACACCCACACCCACATTCACACCCATACCGACACCCGCACCCACACCCACATTCACACTCACACACACACACACACACACCATCACCAGGAACAAGAAGAAGGACAACGGAAACCATATAGCAAATCTCTCTCTCTCTAGCTCTATATAAGTATGTGAATACAGTATTTATTTATGTATTTCTTGTCTTCAGTGCCTAGAACAATGTAGTTCATGAAGTAGGTACTCACAAAATCAATTTGTACTGGAGGATACCAGGGTCACTTTAGAACAATTGAAACTGTTGCCCACACAGCTTCTGCTAGGACCTGCCAACAACACCTCGCCCTCCCCCCACTATATGGTTCTTTCCATTATCTGCAGTCCTGTGGCCTCTATTGTCTGTGACATCACTCTTGGAACACTATCCCGGGATCAAAGAGAAGCTATCATTGGAGGGGACCTCCAGGCATGGGGAGTCACATCACCTGTCTGATTCCATCCCTTCCTTGTAAAATGCCTTGCCTTGCTCCACTGTTTCGAGGCCATGTGTCTTATTTTCCCACTAAACTGTGTTTTTGGAAAACTTGCACTCTGGTCTTGACAATCTTCTCTTTCCCATAAAGTGTCATGTGCCGTCTCTTGCTCATAGGATGGTCTCTGCAGTCAGCTGGGGTTGAATGCGTAAGGGATTGCGTGAAAGAAAATTAATAACAGGTTGCATATATTAAGGTTTTACTCTTTGCCACACCTTCTGCTAATCACATTATGCATTGCATAATTTAGTGTTCTTAGCCATCCTATTGCTATCTTATGCTGAAACCAAAGAATAAAGAGGAAGGAAACATGGCCAAACCAGGATTTGAACCCGACAATCTGGCTCTTGGCTTAACCACCATGCTGCACAGCAGAGACGAAAGAATAGTGTGCATTCTTCTGAGTCTTCAGTTGACCCATAGCATGTATAAAAAATTAGAATACACGGCTCACTTCCCTCACCACGCCCAGCTGCACCTGCACTCAGAAATTTCTTACCCTTTCAGCAGGTGGAGCGATGCTCAGTGAGGCGAGGGACCTGCCATTTTCGAGGACGGTTTGGAATCCCAGACATCACTGTTGCATAACAGCCCCTCTGAGCAGCAGGCCCTCGTGGGGCACCGCTAAAAAGGCACACAACCCGACCTTTTGGGCAACCTGCCCTGCAGACATCTTGGGACATGAGTGCTTTCTACTCACCAGGCGCAGCAAGGAGTCACGGAGAGGTCTGGACCAAGGAGAGCCTTGGGCACACTCCAGCTCTGAGAAACCAGCTCGGGCGCTGGGTGTACCCTCACTGTGTGTCCCTCTGGAGAACTGTGCCTCCGGAGATCTCCTAAGACTTCAGTAGTTCTAGGAGAAAATCATCATCATGACTGTAAAAATGTGCTTACGTTTCCCAGAAATGTTAGTGTTATTTTCATTTAACATAAACCTAACATCTCTGAAACTAATAAAAAAAGATGAAATAATAAAAATAAAATAGCATAAACTTAACATGGTTCGTCCCTGAAGCTTCTTCAGTGGCCTGCCATGCTATCCTGGCTCCTGTCTGCTTCTGTAGCAGCCTGAGATGCCTGGATGTGTTGCCCCACTTACTATATTATCCATAGTTACAATCTCTGTCGTCTCCACTGGACTGTGTGCTCCTAGACGGAGGGGAGGTATGACTCATCTCTGCCTCCTCAGCATCTAGAAGAACCATGTTTGACACCAAGCTGACATCAGGGCACTTGTGATACAAGGAAAGGAGAAATCAGCTGTCTGGGAAACATAAACACCTGTCCAAGGGGATTGAATTAAAAGGAACTGCTGAGTTTTCTGCCTGGAAAGCTGGTCTCCTAACCCATGGCCCAGGGATCATTTCCAACATCAAAGTCCCTGACTGAACCTCAAGTCTATTCAAGTGGAATTTAAAGTGCAGGGAGAATTCAGATTATTGTTCATGGCATTCAGGTCAACATTGTAATTAGAATTCAAAAGGCTGGCATAGCATTAGTTTATGTGTGGCATAGAAAATGACACAACATATATTTTTATATATTTGCTAGTTATATAAAATTTAAAAACCTTATCATACGGGAATAATTTCTTTTTACATTGCAGGGTATTTCCTTCCTATTTTTCATTCCCCTTATCATAAATAGGTATAAGCAGCTAGCTAGATTCCTAGATAGATAAAAATATCCCCCCAAAGGTGTCCATGTTTAAATCCCCGGAAACTGTGAATATGTTACCTGACATGGCAGGAGGAACTTTGCAGATGTGATTAAAAGCTGATATGGAAAGATCTTGAATTGCATTGGGTCGGCCCAGTGCAATAGCAAGGATCCTCATAAGAGGACGGTAGGAGGGCTCTAGTCAGAGAGGGAGATGTCATGACAGAAACAGGGTTTGGAGTGACGCAAGGAGGGCCATGAGGTAAAGGCTGGAGGCAGCTTCTAGAAGCTGGAAAAGGCAAGGAACAGATTCTTGCCGGAACCTCCAGAGGGAATCCAGCCCTGCTGACCCCTTTGGACTTCTGCCCTTCAGAACTGTCATACACTAAATTCATGTTGTTTTAAGCCACTGGTTTGTTGTAATTTGTTACAGCAGCAAAATGAAACAAAGATAGATAGAAAGTATATTAGTTTCCTAGGTCTGTTGCAACAAATTATCATAAACTAAGTGGCCTAAAACAATGAAATTTGTTAGCTCACAGTTCTGGAGTCTGGAAGTCCAAAATGAAATGTTGGCAGGGCCACATCCTCCCCAAAGGCTTGAGGGAAGAGTCCTTTGTTATCTCTCTCTAGCTTCTGATCATAGCCAGCAATCCTTGGCATGCCTTAGCATGTAGGTCTTCACTACCATCCCTGCCCATGTCATTACATGGCATTGTCCCTGTGTGTCTTCCCATGGCCTTCTTATAAGAACACCAGGCATTGGACCCACCCTAATCCAGTATGATCTGGATTTTACTAATTAAATCTGCAGAGACACTTTTTCCAAATAAGATCACATCTGAGGTTCCAGGTGAACAAGAATTTTGGGAGGATGCCATTCAACCCAGTATAGGTTGATAGGTAGGTAGTTAGGTAGAGAAGGAAGGAAGGAAGGAAGGAAGGAAGGAAGGAAGGAAGGAAGGAAGGAAGGAAGGAAGGAAGGAAGGAAGGAAAGAAAGGAGGGAGAGACAGAGGGAGGGAGGGAGGAAGAGAAAAGAAAGAAAGAAAGAAAGAAAGAAAGAAAGAAAGAAAGAAAGAAAGAAAGAAAGAAAGAAAGAAAGAGAGAGAGAAAGAAAGAAAAAGAAAGAAAGAAAGAAAGAAAGAAAGAAAGAAAGAAAGAAAGAGAGAAAGAAAGAAAGAAAGAAAGAAAGAAAGAAAGAAAGAAAGAAAGAAAGAAAGAAAGAAAGAAAGAAAGAAAAAGAAAGGAAGGAAAGAAAGAAAAAATGAAAGAGAGGGAGGGAGGGAGAAAAACAGAAAGGTAAAATAACACATTCTTTGATAATACCATTTCCATTGTTGTATAATGAAACATTGTCTAGTGGTCATTACAGTTAAGGATTTGGTGGGGGAGGTTGTTGAAAAATTTGTGTTGAAAAATTTTGTGTTGAAAAAGTCAATTTGAATATTATCGGTATATGGGTTATAACTAAAATCTGGGGACTGGATGAAAATTTCTATAGAAAATGTAATTAGAAAGGTCTCAAGGGAAGAATCCTAGAGAACATCAGCATAAAGGGCCTTGGTTTGGGGTGGCGGAGGGAGGAGACAAAAAGGCTGGTGGAGACGGAGAAAGCCCAGTGGAAGTCCTGCCTTATGACCCGGTAGGCAAGTGCCAGGGGAAAGGAAGTAATGAGCAGAGAGGTTAATCAAGAAGACTGGAAAATGTGTATTGGCCTTAGCAGGAAAAAGACCGCGGAGGACCTGAAGGAGAGCAGTTCCATGGAAAGATGAGAGCAGAAGGTAATTGCAGCGAGCCGCATCATTTGGGGTGAGGCTTTCTAGGGTTCTGACCTTCTTAAAGGGAAAGCAGGAGACGTTTAACTCGCTCATGTTATACATTTCCTTGGCAAGCATGGAGCATATTGAGGGGGAGGCCATTCGGTGAGAATATAGCAGACATAGCAGTAAGATGTCTTCTGGTAATGAAGGCGAAAGGGTGGTCAGCTCACGATGCAGTTTGTCAAATTTTATTAAAGAGGGAAAAGGAGGTGACTTAGACGTCTACAAGTGAGTCAGACGATGGCACAGCCTGTGTCAATACAGGCAGGCTGTAATAATGAACAATTTCAGCAACCTCACATCATCCGATGTCTTTTATGTGAAAGCCCCAGAAAAAGATTTCATAAAAGTGTGTCTGGAGGAAAATAGGGAATGTCACTGCTGCTGAGTTCCATTTGAAATGGGCAGGAGAGAAATACAGACTCAGGTAATTAGGTTTTCAGATCCAGCTCGGGCTGTAACATCTGTTACCTGACGGTCTTCCGGGTCTGGTGTATTGTGGCCGGAGGCAGAGGGTCCAGAACTTTCCTTCCTGAAGCAGCCAAGAGCAGAGCGAGAGCAGGAGGTTTCACCTAGCCCCAACATTGATTCATTCTGTACCATCTGCACGTTCCTCAGCATCTCTGTTTCACGGCTTTTGTTTGTGTTTTATTTTCATTTGTTAAAAGAAGTTAGTAAGGCTTTATCCAAAAAATATTGAGATAAAGTGTCCTTTAAAATATTCAAACAAGTCTATGAAATGCTTGGAATATTAGATGAGAAATTTCTTGCTTCCCTTTTTTTTTTCTTCCTCTTTCCTTCTCTTTTCCTTCATCGTTTCCTTCCTTCTTTCCTTTTCTCCTTCCCTCCTTTTCACCTCAGGTAGAGCCTGACCTCTCAGGGGTCTAGGTGCCACCTCTCCAGAATTTTATATTATTTGCATGAAAACCACATCCTCCATAAAATGGTGCTCATTTGGAAGTGTCGCCAGAGGCAGGATGGCCTTCAGAGGCCCTGGAACTCCCCTGAGCTGGTTGACCCTTCCCAGGAACGTCATTATGACAACAAAAAGCCTCCCAAGCTGTAAAACGACTCAGCTCCCCCGAGGGCCATATGCACAGTCTCCCATCATTAACACAAAGCTTATTTCTCATAAGTTCTTGAAGAAAGAACAGCTCTTTCCCAAGAAAGCAACCCCCTCCCTGCTTCAGTTTCTGAAATCAGATTGGACATCACCATGCAAACTGCAAAGATCATTTTTCAGTGCAAATGACCCTCATCGCCAGGCATGATGGGATGGGAAGTGTCTTCTTTTGATATCGGCTATCTGCTATTTTCTTGGCATCAAGCTGTAACCTGTAATTTGGAGAGTCACAGCTATTCAATGTTCAGAGCAGAGAATTTAGAGGGTTTGTTTTTGTTTTGTTGTTTTTTTTAATCCAAACATTTCAGGGAAGGGAAGCTAAAGTGTCCTCTAGCAAGTGAAAATATATGTCAAAGTCTCTTCCTTTCACTGGGAAGGACATTTCAATCCCTTGTTGAAGGATCTATTTCCTCAGTCTACACTCAGGTCTAAAAATAGTGTTTACTGAAAGCCAAATCCACGGCAGATAGAAGTAAAACAATTGAAGTATAATGAAAAATTATGGGCAGATGGGCATATTAAAAAGTCATGTCAGCTAATGTTAAAAAAGAGAGAGTGAAGGGCCGGCCGAGTGGCGCGGCGGTCAAGCAACTGGCTTGGGAAGCCAGCGGCCCCGGTTTGGTCCCACATATGCGGGCCAGTGACACTGCCCTCAAAAAAAAAAAAAAAAAAAAAAAAAAAAGAGAGAGTGAACGCTAACTAGGACAAATAGAGGAAATGAGAAGCCACAGCTGTGAATGAACATTTAGTGCTGAGTGACAAGCCACGCACAGGTCAGTGCCCCGAGGTCATCACCCGGGTGCTGCTCAGCCTGGTGAGGGCGGTTCAGTGCAGACACTGAAAAAAAACAAATGTGCACCTGATGCCAGCGCTGCCTCATGAAGATACAGAGCACTTCCGTCACCCCTGAAGTTCCCTCACTGCTCCCCACTCGAGTTCTGACTGCCTTGATTTCCAGCCCGAAGCATTGCTCCTGCTGGCCCCTGAGTTTCTAGTGCTCGGCACTGACAGCACATGTCCCTCTGGGTCTGGTTTCTCTCATACAACATTTTGAGATTTATTCATGTCATTGTGATTATCATGTATCCATTCTTTTTTTTTTTTTCTGAATAAGCATTCTACTACAGGAATATACCCACAAAGTTTGTTTATCAGTTTACCTATAGATGATTGTTTCTTTAGAAGTCATTTCATGGGCATATGTTTTTATTACTTTTGGGAAATATCGAGGAGTAAGACGACCGGATTTTCTCGTTAGTATATATTTAACTTTTAAGAATCTACCAAACCATTTCCAAAGTGATTATATCATTCTTCGTTCCCACCAGCAATATGTGAAAGTTCTAATTTCATTACATGTTCGCCCACACTTAGTATTGTCTGTCATTTAAAATTTTAGTCATTCTAGGTGTGTGTGAAGGGATATTTTCATTGTGGTTTTGATTTTCATTCGCTTTATGACTAACAAATGACTTATAGGGCAGGAATCTGCAAACTATGCCCATGGGCAAGATGATTACAGAATTTGTGGATCTTAACATAGAATAAAAATGCAGGGTCAGCTGTTCAAAAGTTAATGAGAGAGACAGCTGAGTGGTTCAGTTTGTTAAGAGCTCGCTCAAGAGTGCGAGCTGAGCTCTGAGCAACAGCAGTTCAATGCCCGGCCCGAGCTGAGCTACCGCTGAGCTGCTAACAAATGGCAGGATGGCTCAGCTAAAAAAAAATAAATAAATAAAATAAATAAAATTTTTAAAAAGTTAATGAGAATTCCAAAATGACAACGGCAATGCATTAAATAAAGCAAGAGGCCTGCTAAGTACATGCCCAGTGAGATTGCCCAGGTCCCACGCCTGTAAACCTGACGCTCGCTGTTCAGGGGCCGCATCCAGCCTAATACCTGTATTAGTATGGCCCATTCAGCTAAGAATTTTAAAAAATATATTTTTAAAGAGTTAAATTTTTTTAAATCATATTTGTGATACTGAAAATTATAAGAAATTCAAATTTCAGATCTATAAAGTTTTGTGGGAGCACCGCCATGCTCATTCATTTATGTATTACCTGTAGCTAGACATTGGCAGAGTTAATAGTTGCAGCAGTAACAGCATGGCCTGTAAAATATAATATATTTACTACCTGACCCTTTACCAGAAAGTTTGCCAATTCCTGCTACAGACTGTCTTTTCATGTGCTCATTTAGCCATTTGTACGTCTTCTATTTTGATGTGTCCATTCAAGTCTTTTGTCAATTTTTGTGCTGCTTATCTTTTCATTTTTGAGTTGTAAAAGTTCTTTTTCATATTAGGGATATGATTCCTTTGTCATATGTATGTGTGAAAAATATTTTCTCCAAGTCTCCCATTTGATGTAATATTTTATTAAAGATTTTTCAGAATAGGCAGGAGGTTTTAATTTGGTGAAGTCCAATTATCAATTTTTGTTCTTTTATGATTAGTGCTTTTATGTTTTAAGAAATCTTTTCTTACCTAAAATTTGCAAAGAATTTTTTTCCTATTTTTTTTCTGGAAATGTTGTACTTTTATCTTTTGCACTTAGGTAAGTGATCCATTTTTAATTATTACTATTTTGGGGACATGTTGAGAGATAGAGGTCAAGGTTCATTTTTTTTTTTTAACATGAATCTCCAGTTGGTTCTGAATAGTTCATTGAAAGAAATATTTTCCTTTCCTCACTGAATCAGAGCTGTGTTGAAAATCAATTAACCATATTTTTTTGGATATTTTAAGTTTTAAAATGTAAATATCTCTGTAAAATCAAGCTATATTTTCTCTTTACTCAATAATATATAGTTCCTAGCTCTGGCCACTAGTAGGGCCTAAAAACAATAACTAACTGTTACAATGAGCACCATAACTCAAATTTTGGTATCTAAAAAAACCATTTCACACCAAAAGAAACCTGGAAGAAACAAATCTGAAAGAAAAAATATACAAAAAAAAATCTATATGCTTATAACTGTGCAAAAATAAACACACAGGTACACACACACACACACACACACACACACACACACACAGAGCAATTGCATTTATATAAAAAAGCAATCTACCAGTAACAAAAAGCAGATCAGTGATTCCCTTAGGGCTGGGACAAAGAGAGTTGAACTGCAGAGGGCACAGCGAAACCTCTAGCAGAAATGGAGGTAGAAATTCTCTACCTAGATTATGGTAATGGTTTCACATATATGCAATTATCAAAGCTCCTCGAACTGTGCACTTTAAATAGGTGCAGTTTATTTTAAATAAGTTAATCCTCAATACAATTAACAAGGAAAAAAATATGTATATTTAGTTGAAGATATTTTTCAGAGTTTCTACATGCCTACTGATTGTTCTATCCATTAGTGAGAGAGGAATGTTGAAATGTAAAGTTATAATTCTGAATTTGTCTATTTCTCATTTTAATTCTATAATTTTTACATTCAGGAATTTTGAAGCTGTTTTTAGAGTCATACATATTTATGATTGCCGTATCTTCCAAATGAATTGCTGCCTGTATCATTATGAAATGCCCCCTCTTTATCTTTTTTAATACTCTGTCTTGAAAGCTACTTTGTTTCTTAAAAAATATAGCCACTTTTCTTATGTTCACTGTTTGCATGGGATTATCATTTGCATTTTTTTTTTTACTTTTAACCTATTTGTGTTTTCAAATTTAAAATACATTTCTGATGGACAGCCCGTAGTTGAGTGTTGCTTTTTAAAATGCATTCTGACATTCTTTCCCTTTTTCATAAATATCTTTGGTCTTTTACATTTATGCAACTACTGATATGGCTGGTTTATATCCACATTTTGTTTTGTTATATTTGTTCCTCTATTGGTCTTTTCTTTGTCATTGCAAAAAAATCAATTAAAAAAAATATATTTTATTTTATTTTCTATACTGGCTTCTAACCTACTCTAGTCTTGACCAGGGCTAGCGATATGCATCATTATCTTATCAGTGTCTGTTTCGAGTCCATATTGTACCACTTTATGCTTCACACCTTTCATTCAGCATTTCATAGATTCCATTTCCCAGTTCCAACTTCATACCTGCTGCTTTGCAGTCTCAGTTTCTACTCTCTACCTCACAAATGTAATAGCTTTAGAAAACTATAATATCATTTACCGTCTCACCATCTTTTTTCTTATGCTGCATTAAACCCTCTGTTGTCTTCTATGAAAATCATGAGAAGACTAAAATATAGCATGTTATATTTATCAATTTAATGACCACTTGCTGTGCTCCTCATTGCTTTCCGTAGATCCCAGTTTGCCTCTGGGTTCATTTCACTTCAGCCTGAAGAATGTATTTTAACATTTATTTGGCATGATTCTGCTGGAAGAAACATCCTCTCACTTCCAGCTTTATGAAATTGTCTTTTCACTCTCATTTTTGAAGGGTATTTTTGCTGGTTATTGGATTTTGGATTAACAGGTTCTGTTCTTGCTTTCAACAATTTAAAGCTGTCATTCCATAGTCCTCTGAATTCTATTTGCTCTTTGTCTCTGATGAGAAATTACATATCATTTATACTATTGTTCCTGTATGGAATGTCTTATTTACTCTAAATGCTTTCAAGATTTTTCCTTTATCTATGGAAAGAAACATAGTTTTACTATTTTATCAGTTTAACTATTATATTCAGTTTGTTGTATTCATACATGGATTTCATTTGTGTTTTTCCTGCTTTGAATTCACAATGATTTATGGATTCATATGTCAAATTTTGGGGGGAATATTTCCAGTCATTGTTTGTTCCAATATTTTTTCTGCTCTAATCTCATTTTCCTCTTTTTGAGGCTCCTATCACATTTATGATAGACAGTTTATATATTGTCCTAGAGGGTCCAGGGTTCTGGTCATATTTTCAAGTCTATTTTTTCTTGCAGATTAAGTAATTTATATTGATATATCTTTAAATTTATTGATTTCTGATCTCTTAAAGTCATCCATGGATTTTTTTTTAATTTAATTTCTCTTATTATACTCCAAATTCAGGAATATTCATTTGGTTACTTTTACAACATAGACTTTTTTTTTTTTTTTTTTTTTGAGGGAAGTGTCACTGTCCCTCATGTGGGACTGAACCAGGGCCACTGGCTTCCCAGGCCAGTACTTAAACACCACGCCACTTGGCCGGCCCCTCATTTGGTTACCTTTAAAGGTTTTATTTCTCTGCTGAGAATTTCTCTTTTTTATATTTTATTGATTTTTATTAATGATTTTAATTCATTAAAGTCATTTTTTTGTATAATTTAACAGTTTTTCCCCATTAATTCTGTGAACATTTTATAATTGCTATTTTAAATACCATATACTAAATCTAATATTTAGGACATGTTAGGGTTGATTTTTAGTGACTGTGTTTTTCCCTGATTATGTGTCAAAATTTTCTATTTCTTTGCATGCCTAGTAATTTGTGGTTGTGTACTGGCTTATGCTGATAAGATGTAGTACAGAGTCTGGATTCTTTTATCTTGTTCATTGAATGTTGAATTTTGTTCTAGTAGACAGTTCAAATACTGGCTAATTACACTAAATTTGGTAGACTTGGTTTTATGCTTTCTTAGCCCAGATCTATGGAACACTCAAGCTGTTTCCCAACTTTCTCTAACTTGGCAGGACCTAACATTCAAACTCCATCTCTACTGTCAATCTCCTCAGGGCTTGATTTTAGTTTTGTTTAAGGTAGGTCTAAAACAAAAATCTAAAATAGACTTTTCCCTTGAATATGGTCCTTGCTCCTAACATATGGCCTTTATGGCATGCCAGCTAGATGCCTGCAGAATTCCTGAGATGTCACTGATTTTGTCCATTCCAGCTAGATCAAAACTTCAGTGTCTCTCAGACCTGATAGACCGCTAGGCTATTTGCTGTACTCTCAGACCTGCAGCTGCCACTCTTTAGTAAATACCATGAACTCTCCCACATGAATGTGCAGCCTAACCCTCAGCTAAGGATCTATAAGGAACAACCCACAGGCTCCTGCGCCAGCCCTCAACTCTGTACAGTTCCTTTCCAGTGCCCTGCCCTGGAATTACAACCATTTTTGTTGTCCTGAACTCAGACATTTACCTCCTCAATTCAGTGGGACCACCATTCTCTACTTGCAGATCTCTCACTGTGCAGAGAACCAGGGCAATTATGGGATTCACTGCATGAGTTTCCCTTTTCTCATCAATTGGAGTCTTGTACTGTGTGGTGGTCTATGCAGAAACAAATTTATCTGTTTTATTCAGTTTTATGTTTGTTTACATTGGGAGGGCTAGACCTGTACTAGCTACCCTATCAGAGTCAGAAGTAGAAGTCCAATGCAATTTCTTTTATGACTGTATCATATGGATGTGTAACCTAAATTTAGGTTTCTGTTTTCAAAAAATGTACACAGACATACAGGTACTATCAGCAAAAATATCTTAAAGGAGTTCTGTACCAATTATTAATATCTTAATGGATTAATGTTTTAACAGTAAAACTTTCACAATAATGATAACCTTCACTGTTTGTTGGAGGGTTTTTTTCAGCAAAATCATAAGTTAATGATGGAAAAAATAAAGCCACTTAGCTCTGAGGCCACTACCAAGGATCTCTGGAGTCTAGCTTGCTGTCAGCTCCTTATCTTCACTTCCACTTTCCTCTAACAACCAGGACTGGCCTTACCCTGATGGAGGAATTGCCATCTAATTTCAGGACACTCATTCTCCTGCAAATCAGGTAGTATGTATCATTCTTGGAGCTCATGGTTCAGAGAGTTGGGGTTAAGCGGAGCTTTCAATCAGCTGATACATTCTCATCTAGCTGGAAAAAAATTATCTGTGGAGCGCCCATTTCATGTTCCAAATACTGGGTAAGAGAAAATTTTCCAAATTAAAGGAAGCGAATTAGAAAGTAAAAAGAAAAGAGAAAAAAAGAAGAAAAAGGGGACCCTGTTCTTAAAGCTGTTATTGTTGAATAATTTCAGAAGACCTGAATTGTAATGCCATGTGATAAGATTGAGTACGAAAATATAAGTGAAGCAATAAGGATGTTTGGAGAAAAGCTACCAACTGCTATGCAGGAGAAGGCGAGAGATAAAGTAATATTTAGGTAGATATAAATGCTATCGATACAAATTTCACAGTCAAAATGTCTCACTAATATAGATATCACTTGCGTTATTTCTTTATAACTAAATTTGATTTATCTCAGGAACCATTGCCATTCTGCTTTGGTAGAAGGTAACTTAATATTACCAGATCAAGAAAAACATTCAATCACTTCTGGCTTAATATTGAGTCTCTTGAGAAACCACTAAGCCCGTTCAATATTTCCCTTCCCTCCTTCTCCTGTCCTGAGGCTGCCTGAAGATGATCTAAGTTTCTCTCTTTATTTGTTTGAATTTCTCTTTATTTGTTTGTTAAAGTTTGAGTAGGGGGTTCGCTTATTATTTGAGAATTGAGGGGGAGATATCTGGCCTGTAGTTATCAGCATGTATCTATGTTGGCATTTTCTAAGATAAGCCATCATTCTTCATCTGTCACTGCATTGCTGACAGAAATTCTTACATTTCTGTTTCTTCATTGGTCACTATGTTTCTGTGGGTCATTCTTTATCTTCGTTAACCCTCCTCCACTGCCTGTCCAGGTCTGCTGATTTGTCCTCAAACATTTCTGCACTTTCCCCAGAGCACATGCATTAAAAAAAAAAAATGCCACAGACTGATTGTATGGTGTGTGGCTGCCTTCAGGCTCATTCTGAAGTTGTGGAGCAGAGGGATATTAAGAGTTTGGACACTAGAGCCATTATTCCTGAGTTTGATTTCCGGCACCACCAAAGATCTCTGTGTCACCTTGAGCTGTTGACCTAATCTCTCTCTGCTTCATTTCCTTCATCTACGAAATGATGATAATAGTATTCTTAGTTCATAGAGTTGTTTTGAGGGTGAAAGAAGGTGACATGTCCAGTGTGTTTAGAACAGAGTCTGCACAGGGTGAGTTTAACATAAATGTTGTTTATCTGTTTTCATCATCACCCCTATCATCATCATCATCCTAGACACTGCATTCGGCAATTTCTACTCAAGCACCAGTTGAACCTGGATCTTAAATTATAAGGCTTTCAGTCTCCTCAAAATTTATCATGGAAAATTAAAAATAATCAAAAATAGTTGGACAATCAAAAAGAGAAACTAGGTAATATTTCCTAAGATAAAGTTAAGTTTATATCAGGGACCTCTGTCAGCTTTGCAGCAGCCTTTAACTTTAGTTGTGTTCACCAAATTTGCCTTTTCCCACCATTCCTTTTAGAGTGAGAAAACATCTTGTGCAATATTTGGTATTTAGTTCTTCTGTCTAAACGTGTCCTGGGCCCTAGAGCACTGAACCTTTGCTGTGAAAAACAAAAGCAAACCCCAAATCCATTTTCCCTTTCAAGGAAGCCTGACTCTTATAGCTTTGATTTAAAAAACTTGAATTAGCTGTGGAATTCGAAGCCTATTTTTGTTAATCAGAGGTTGAATATCAATTGTTTACTTCTCTTTGCATACTTGCTGTACTAACCTGAAGCAATGAGTGGTAGTGACCAAATAGCCAGAATATCAGGAAGTGCTTTTAGGCGGGTGTGGGTGCCTTGCACCTAACAGATGGACACATAGCATATGCTCCATTCATTATGAATGAATGAATGAATGAATGAATGAATGAATGAATGAATGAACGAACACACCAAGGAAGGCATTTGTTTTAAACAAAGCAGTGCATAAATCAAATGAAAAGCTGCTTATGAAATAAAATAAACCAACCAACCAAGCAAACAACAAAAACAGGTTTCGGAATGAATGTGCTAGTAAAGAGGTAAATAAACTGAAATAGCCAAAAATGTAACGTTTATGAAAATTAGACTCTGGGATACTAAAATTGCCTCCGGAATGAAAAATATCATGCAGTCTGTTTCCCTCCAGATTGTGTTATAAATACCTGAAGTTGAATCTTAGCCCTTACATACTTTGATTTTATTTGAATTTACATTTTAGTTCTATTTAATTCCATTTCTTTTGAATAAATTCCAGGTGGTCCTATAGTTGGCATTTGTACTAACCTAGTGCTATTGTATCTGCTAACTCTCTCTGAAACACATACCGCACACACACACACACACACACACACACACACACACACACACACCCCAATTATTTATGCAGGATAGAATGGCAGATAAAAGCTCAGTTTGAAAAGTCAAACTGATTACTTCCTGGCCCTTCACTTGTTAGCCTCACTCAATCTAAGCTCTTCATTCGTGAAATTGCTGTATGATACTTATGTCATAAGACAGTTATAAGGAAATCCTCACATATTCATTTTACAAATATACAGAGTCCATTTTGTATACTAGGCATTGTGCTAGCAACTTAGAAGCACACAGGAGATTCCTGCCTTCTTGGAGTTTACATTTTAGATGGCATAAGGCGGAGTCAAAAGGCAACAAGTAAGTGATAGAAATAGTTACGGACTGAGTAATACTCTGCACAAAGTAAACAATTATAGTGATTAATACTGTGAACAAAATATACAGTGTTTTGGTAGACAATGATAGGAGGACCTACTTCAAATAGTGCGATCTGAAAAAGCTTCTTTGAAGAGATGACATTGGGTCTGAAATCTTAGAAGTGAGACAGAACCCCTGAGGAAACACGCAGATGGGACGTATGACGAACCCCCAGGCCCTAGGGGTGAAAAGCGGGGCGTCATGGAAGAGCATTAGGAGGTGAGTTAGAAGAGGGTCAGAGTCGGGTCATGCAGAGCCTTGTAGACCTGGGAGAGTTTAGCTTTTATTCTTAGGGTCACAGCTGTTGAAAGTATCAAGCAAGAGAATGGCTTTGTCTGACCTACATTTTTTTTTGTTTTTTGGGGGGCAGTGTCACTGTTCCTCATATGTGGGACCCAAACCCGGGCCGCTGGCTTCCCAAGCCAGCACTTAACCACCACGCCACTCGGCCAGCCCTGACCTACCTTTTTTAATAGCCTGGCTTCTTTCTCGAGTATGAACAACAGAGGAGCAAGAGAAGGTGTCAAGAGACAAGCTAGGGGGTGGCCACTTGGCTCAGGTGCTTGGAGCATGGGTTCATGACACCAGGGTTGCTTGTTGGATTCCCACATAGGCCAGTGAGCTGCGCCCTCCACAACTAATTGAAAAGAACGACTTGACTTGGAGCTGATAGGTCCTGGAGGAACACACTGTTCCCCAATAAAGTTTGTTTTTTTTTAAAAGACACATTAGGAGGCAAATCCTATCAGATGAGGAGAGAAAATGGGGCCTTGAACCAGGAAGGTGGCAGTGCCGAAGGAGATAGAAGCATTTTTCATGTATTTGAAGCAGAGGATGGACAGAACTTGATGGAAGATTGCATGAAAGGCCATGAAAGAGAGGGACCCCGAGTTCTGCTTCAGTGCATAGTCTGGACATTCACTGAGAAGGAGAAAGCCTGATGAGAAACAAGTTATGGGCCACAAATAAAACAATGCCTCCCTTGTACGAAAAGCACTTAACACCATTCCTGGCATGTAACGCACTTTCAACGGGTGACACTGAAAGAAAGTGCTTCTGTTATGTCATAATTCGGCTCCGTTAGTTTCCCCTGACAACCCATTACAATTTAAATGAGATCTTCCAAGAGCATTTTCACTTTCTTGTTTCTGTGCTTTTATTGTTCACTTTTCAATAACTAAATGTTTCAGGTCGAGATCTTCCTTATTTTAAAGTCTCATAGGGTAATGAAGGCAAAAATTCCCATCACTGTTCCAATTTTCCTTTGAAATAAACACTGCACATAAAGTGATCATCGTGATTGGCTCTCCCCAGCTATTCTTACCTTTCCAAGATGACAGAGAGCCTCTTCAGTGTATCTGCAGCAAAAGCACTGCTCCAGCCATGACCACACAGAGACCGGTCCATAGTTGTCTAGTTCAGTGGCCTAGAACTAGGGCAATAAAAGTTGCGAACATGAGCAGGGTGAGTGCCACAGGCTGGACACTGCGTCTCAAGCAGTTTCTACAAAGGTTGGCCCTTGGCGCAATCAAGGTGCTCACTGTCTTGCATATTTAAATAGTTATTATGGCAGTTTTCCATCAAAGGGCAGTAAAGGGTCTTAAAGAGGGTAACCTTTTACTAAATTGCATAACATTGCTGTTAGACTAGGGTCTGGGTATGCAATACTTCATTAAAGACTATAACTACCTGATGAGATGGGTTACGTCATGATCACCCCCATTAGACAGATCAGGAAACTATGGCATATGCAACAGCAGCAAGTAACCCTAGTTCAACCCTAGATTATGGGAAAGCTGGGATTTGAATCCAGTCCTGAGTTAAAAACCCATGGTCTCAGATACTAAGTGATATGACATCCCTGTCCCTTCAGAACAACGGTGGAACTTACAAGGATACACAGTTTGGCTTAATATAAGGGAGCACATTCTGAATAGCAGAGCTGTCCCACAGTGGGACAGGCTATTTGTTGGGATGAATTGCTCACATATGCTGGAGACATGCATGGAGATGCTTGGATGGCTGACTGTGTCAAAGAGATTTCTGCAGTAAAAGAGAGATGAAATAGCCCATGACACTGAGCTATGCAGACACAGGCAAAGCCTCTCTCTGCAGGAGAGAGGTAGGCAATGTATGTATTCATTTCAAAGGGTCTTCGTGACTCAATATTTGGGTTACATTTGGAGAAAGGCTTCAGAGACTATTTAAAAGTCACACAGGAAAAGTAACTTCACTACTTAAGTTATTTCTCCTTTCTCTTTGATAGCTTTTCCTCACTTGATCACCAAACTTGACTCTAATTAACATTTAGCTGTTTGTTAAATTTTAACATAAATCAACATATGACCCACAGTCTGCTCTACTGATAATACTCAAAAGGCCATGTTTCCTAAAGACAGGATCACTGGATAAATATATAATCTTCCAAGGTAACAAGTTTTAATCAGACAACAATATGTTTTACTGCCTTTGTTATAATTTAGTCACATTACTGTGTAGTTACACTGGGTACCTTTGTAATCATATCAATCACCTAACATTTATCTAGCACATTATACACTTTAAAGCTCAGTCGTGTATGTATTATATATTTGGGTCTGATCCTCACAAAAACCTTGTGATGTGTAACAGACAGAGATCATTATCTCCATTTTCCAAATAAGAAAACCGAGAAAAAAGAAGTGACTTACCTGTGATCAATGTCTGGACCAAGACCTGAACTCCTGGACCCCAAGAGACACCACCTTGATTTGGTGTTTAAGAGCTTGGAATTTATCACCCAATAGCTGGTTTCACTTCTTGACTTTTTCTCTCCTCAGCCACAAAACACTGACCAAGTCATCTAACTTCTCTGACCCCGCTGTTACTTCATCCTTAGAATAGAGGTAATAAAAATATCTATGACATGAAGTTGTTGTGTGGATTAGATGATGAAATCTAGGTACTGACCAGCATCAGGTCGTACCCAACAAATGCAGCTGCTGTTATTATACCCCCCGGCCTCTGACATTTGTGTATTTATGCTGCATATGTGAGGACGCCTACTGGCAGTTGGTTCTGACGCCCTGGAAGCAATAAGGACACTTCAGCGTATCCCAGCACCAGTCCTGCTCTGACGCAGACACCATGACAAGTGGCAGGTGTGGCACCCAGGGTGACAGTTCCAAAATACGAACCCAAATTGCAAGGTGTTTCTGATAAAAGGAAAGATTGTAAAATGACACACCCCCAATCTCCCCCACATACACACAAACTCTAGGGTGTCAAAAAAGCAATATGAGCACATTAAAATTTAGAACTTCTAAATTTCCAAGTATGCCATGATCAATGTGAAAATAAAAACTCCAGTCTAGGAAAAGGGGTTCCATACTCTAGAAAAAATAGCACAAGATTTTTATCCAAAATACATGAAGAGCTCTCAAATATGTATGTTATCATTGTTTCCTTTGTCAAATAGTTATCGAGCATCCCCTGTGTGCCAGGAATTTTTCTGCATAGTGAAGGTAAAACTTACATTCTAGAGAAAGAAGCAATATACACACGCAAAAAGCTAAGTATGCAAATGTGAACATAATAAAGAAAAACATGATAGGTACTATGCAGAAAACTATACCACAGTCAGAAGAGCAAGACTGCTGGGGGCAGCTTCTTTTCAATGGGAAGAGTAAGGAAGTCTTCTCTAAGCAGGTCACACGTGAGCAGACACCTGAATGAAATGAGAGGTCCAGTCATGCCAACCTGTGGAGGAAGAACATTCCAGGAAGAGAGGACAGCAAATGCAAAGGTCCTGAGGCAGGAACACACAAGGTATATTCAAGGTACAGCAAGGACACGAATGGGGTAAGTGCTGGAAAAGTCACAAGAGATGAACCTGGTACAATTAGACACATGTTGGTGTGTATTGTGGCTCCTAGGTCTTGCAAAGGCACTGGATTTTATTCTGAGTGTCGTGTGAATCCATTGGAGGATTTTGAGCAGGGACCACATGATCTGATTTCAATTTGAGAAAAATATTTTTGCCAGGTATGTGGAGAATTGATTCTGAGAGGTGAACAATGGAAGCCATTATGATGAGACTGTTGTTGGAATGTCATTGCAAACACTTAGACAAGAGATGATGGGGAACATGACCTCAGTGACAGCACTGGAGATGAAGGAAAGTCATGTTTATAGGATATATTTGGAGATAAAACCAACAGTGCTTCCTAACAGATATGGAAATGAGGAAAGAGGATTTTTTCATAAATGGCAATAAAATTACAAACACACTTACCCTACCGCTAGAACCGTCAGTTCAGGGAGGTAAGAGAAAAAACAGCACCCATTTGAGAGGGCTTCCTGGTAGAAGCTAAGTGCTTTGAATATATCTGTATTTCAGGTACAGTAAGAAAGTGAACTGTCCTGGAGGATATTTAGAATAAACTCATAAGTGAATTCACTGATGACAGACAGAGAGCTCTAGAAATCTGGGAGAGGGTTAGAAATTGAATTAAATTGCAGAATGGACAAGCCATGTAATATCAAAGTCCTGGGAATGCTGGATGAGCTGGGCATCTTGAATTTCTGATCTGCGTGGGGCGTTATGTTATATTACTTCTGATGCTCTTTTAGGGGGAGATGGGTAATCAGCAGCAATGCCAATCTTAGTCTTGGGGTTGGCTCTCAGGTATCTCAGGCTGCACCGTGGAGACAGGTGGTTGTGTTTGAGAATTAATGCCAGCAGGCCTAGAATTCGCTTGAGATCTTATTACCTTGGTGGGTCTGACCCATAGTCAAGAAGTGAGATGTACTGATTAATAGTTCTGCTTGTAAGCCTGGGGCCAAGGTGACCTTGGGGACAGTTTTTACCACCTTGTTAGCACTGTTTATTGATAACAGCAAAACGGATGCCTTGTGCCTAGTTTTGATGAGACCCTGCCCACAAGAGGTCTCTGACTTCGGAGCTGGCTTTGCTGCAAAAATATGGCTCCAGGGCTCCGGCCAAGACCATATCTGGGGCTCTCTTGTTTCAGGGTGCTCCATGTAGCTGTCAGTGGCTCTGAGAGCACATCAAGTGTGGCCGGCAGAGGGAGGACAATCGGACCCTGTGTGTGGCCTTCCTGGCCCCTAATTGTGAGGCAGCCTCTGAGCGAGAGGCGTATCTTTTGTCTTAATATTGTTGCTCAGTGCGTCCTGTTCCTGCAATAACCCCTGGATGCGTGTGCATACACCATTGTCACTTTCGATCCTCGGAGTCTTCTTCAGCAATTAACTGTCTGACTGTCACCATTAGTGGGTGGAATTCAAGGAGACTTAAGTGTTCACATTAATTGCAGCTTTGTTTTGGTAGTAAAAGGTGGGGAGCATGGGGACACAACCGTTCCTCAGTAGAAGAATGTATGAATACATTATGGTTTATTTCTATAATAGATGCACTATAGCAAAGTTAAAAATGGATACTTTAGATTCAATTTATCAATGGGAATACATTTTTTTTATTAGTTTCAGGATGTCAGTGGGAATACATTTAAAAAATACAACATTATGTGAAAAAACAAGCAGTGAAATATTTGTGCTCCAAATAAGACACAATGAGTACTAGTCATAAAACACTGATAAATTGAATTTAATTAAAATTAAGAATATCTGTTCATTAAAAGACACTATTAAAGGAATGAAATTGTGAAGGCAGTTTCCAAGTCTGGTAGGAGCATGTTTCCTGGCTGTTTTCTTGCTGTGTCCTCATGTGTGGAAGGGGCCAGGGAGCTCTCGGGATCCCTTTTATAGGGACACTAACCCCATCAATGGGACTAGACTTGCTACAACAGGAAAGATGGAATAATGGATGAAATTTAGAGAGATACATCTTCGATTCAGCATCTGAAGCAAACTATTACCTACTGAGCGCATATATCAGTGATGTGGTCACATCAAAAAGGCCCAGCAGCTACACAGATAAAAGAGGGTTTTTCATTTGTTTGTTTGCTTTTTTAGTTTTATAAGCTTTAAAGGAAAAGCTTCGTGGAAGTATAATTTACATACCACAGAATACACTTACCGCAAGTGCACATGAAGGATGATATTTAGTAAGTTGACAGGGTTATGCAAACCATTGTCATAACCCTGTTTTAGGACATTTTTATCACCCCAGAAAGTTCCCTCTTGCCCACATGCAGCGAATGCCTGCTTCCGCCCCACTGCCCTCTCCTTCTGCCTCTACAGATTACTGTGAACAATGCAGCCTGGTCCATTTGTGTCTGGCGTCTCTCTTACCACAGTGTTCTTCAGGCCACCCATGTTCAGCATGTATCGGATTGGTGCCTGTTTGTGTCTGAGCAGGATTTCATCCTGTGGATATAGCACATTGCGTTTATCGATTCACCAGCTGATGGACTTAATGGATTGTTTCCAGTCTGTCATTATTAGGAAACATGCTGTGAATATTTGTAGATAAATCTTTGGGTAGATATGTTTTTTATTTCTTTTGGATAGATATCTAAGAGGGGAGTTGCTGGATCAGATGGCATGTGTAGATTAAATCTTTAAAGATACTATTTTGGCAAGTAGCTGTACCGTGCTACAATTCAACCAGCAGCCTGAGAAGGTCCCACTCTTCTTATGTCCTCGCCTACACTTGATATTGCCAGTCTTTTTCATTCTAGTCATTCTAGTGGCTCACTCTCTATAGTGTATCTGCTGTGTCATTGAGCTTTTCACCATTCTTGGACCCTGTCATATACCCTCAAAGAACTGTCCCTTTGCCTATAGTTTTTCCTTTGCCTCTCATGCCATTCTCAGTCCTTAGAACTCCTTATCCTTGAAGACCCTACGTTGCGATGGTTTCCTAATGTCCACAGACACACCTGGACGATCCTTACTCTGTGCCCCTGGAGTATGTTGTCCATCCTTACCATACTAATTACAGCACCGCATTGTACATCGGGTCTGGTCTATCCCCGCTCCTATGCTAATTACTTTTGTGTTCACATTGGGTAGTGTCTGGGATACAGTGGATATTTACTATGTTCTTAATTACGGAATAAAGCAATGAGTTTTGAAATTAGTGGACAAGTGAGTGGTTGAGTGAGGGATCAAGAGATCATAGAAACAGAAACACTTTAAAGAAAAGGAAGCTTCAAGGCAGTGCCTGTCCCTGTCTGTGCCGCTGCCTCCTGCCCTAACGGAAGCTGATGGAGAAGGCGATAGGAGAAAAACCTATTTATTACACTAACGTGGGAGGCATGCTGGCAGTGAGAGCACATTAAGATGGAAAGATTTTGATCAGGAGAACTGAGAGACAGGTTCTTTCATTAAGAACTTTTCACTTGACAATAGCAATTTTCATCACAACGCTTGCTGACCCAGGAACACCTCCAGGGGCTGTTTGTGAGTATGTTTCCGCTCAGTGTGCAGCTCTTGACTTTTCAACTCCTTTACTTTAATGAAAGAAACCCTGATGCTGGAATCATTAAATAACGGCTTTCCTCATTAACTGAAAATTTTAGTTTAAACCCTAAACATAAATGTATTCAACCTCATTATAAAAGCCAGAAAAATCTCTCAGCTTTCTCTCTTCACTTGCGCTTCAGATGCCATTAAGTACACCGCTATGTAAGCCTAAGTTCCACTTTCTTTAAAAAAGGACATAGTATTAGGGAATGGGGGACAGGAAATTCATAGAACAAGAGAGACCTGAGAAGTGAACAGAGATCTACAGAGTAGACTTCAGAAAATGGAACCCCCGGGAGAAGGAATGCTTCCAAAACACGATCCAGATGGCCACGAAGACTTTTTATTTTACGTTAGAAGTGAGAACGTAGTCAAAGTTGGGGTAGATCCATTGCTCGGAGGTAACCCATTCTTAGTCCCCATTTTTATTCATTCGTCATGTCACAGAAGGAGAGACTTCACTGAAATTCGGTCTCTGCCCTCGGGGAGGTACAATGAAGAACTTGTCAGTTATTCGATAGCTAGGAAGCTTCAGGGACCTGCACAATTTTCAAGAGACTGAGCGCCAGCGGTTTGTCACTTCCTGGGTAGGACAGACATTGGAATGTGTCCCGGAGTGTTCACCGCACATTCTGCAAACTGGATGCTGTCTCCTTCCTTCAGGGATCTTCATTCCCCATTGGTGAAAGGAAGGGGTTTCTCTAAGATACCTCCTAGTTTCTGGAGAGAGATCATTCAAGTAAAGATCTTCTTGAACAAAAGAGCATCGCACGTGAAGGACACATGTTGAAAATAAAGCCATTGGTGAGTTGACAAATGACACAAGCCACAGCAGAGGACACAATTTGCTCATTCAGACCAATCACCTGACTGCACAGTCATGCACATTCCCACTGGATTTTATTATTAACCATTTTTATAGATGGGAAACTGAGGCACAGAGAGGCTAAGTAGTTTGCCTTAAGCCGTACATTCATTGAGTGACCATGCCAGGATGTAGCCCAAGCATGGAAGTCTCAGGGTAGCACAGGGGCCAGGTGAAGGCACCACAGTAGCCAGGAGAGGACCCAGACAACCCCCGCCCCCCCAAGTTACCCCTCAGGTGCACAGTTTCTAGTGGCATGGAATCCAGGCTGCCATCAGAGCCCTCTGCTGAGTTCTGTAGCTTCCTGTAGAGGGTGTGGCACCTGCCTTTGTAGAGCTAAAAGATTAGTTGGGAGTGAGAGATTATGACCCTGGGAGTCATCGGGGGGAATGCCGTACTCCTTTCTGCAGCTCTGACTGTGGAAATGATAAAGACCAGAAAGCTCAGTGACAGCAGAGGCGGTGGCGCTTCCCCGAGGAGGTGGTGCTCTTGATGGGTCACCTAGAGCATGTGTGTCTGTGTCCTTGGGGCAGTGTGAGCAGCATGTGCCCATGGCCACTCCTGAACATTGGGATGTGTAGTGGGATTCTGGGACCCAGCTTTCACAGGCAGAGACCAAATGCCCTCCCAAACGTCCCCTGAGCTATTGATCCCTGGAGGCCAACACGAGACAGCCCCACAAAGGAGGAGACCATGGAGTCCAGTGTCTGGGGGGGAGGGAGAGCGCTTCACAGTGGAAAGAACAGGGACTGTGGAATTGTACCGATTTGTTGTCAAAGCCCCGGTTCTCTCCTTACACTTGTTGACTTCACCTCCTTGAGAAACTCTCTGTTCCTCATGTACAAAATTAGGGTAAGAAAACTTTGGTGTAGAATAAACAAGATAATGCATTCAAAGTCAACAAGTGCATGGCACACAGTAGGCAATTAATAAATGACTAAAATTCACAATGATTCTGAGAAAATCAAGAAGACCATGTGAGGGAATATTAGACTTAACAGAGCCAAATGTGTGGGGAAAACCTGATTCCACCGGCTTTAGAGGCTGGTTTCCCATGTTGAGGCCGCATTGGAGATATTCTGACATGAATATGGAGTCCTGGATGCATGGTTGCTCCGGGAGGTACCAATCAGGAGAAAAACCATGAGCACCTTCTCCCTCCCCACCAATCAATAGATCTTCACTGAGACTCCGAAAACCAAAACTTACCTTCTCCAAAGTTGAATGACTGTTCAACAATCCCTCTCCCAACACTCTGAAACTGAAATCCTTCTTTCTTCTTTAGCAGATTTAAGCCATGATGAGAGAAATGAAGAATATTTAGGTCGAAAGGGGCAATCGCAGCAAACTTATCAGTTTATCCCTCCCATTTGTTGCTTATAGGGAAACTGAAGCCCAGAGAGGGGCATGACCACTCATGTCACAAAACAACTGAGTGGGTTGGGAGCTCCTAATTTAACTGCCTAGAATCAGTCAGAGTTGTGCATCAGAAGCTGAAGCGTTGAGGCATGATGGGAAGAGGAGGCAGAGGTTAGCTGTGATTGCATGATCACAAGGGCTCCCTATGTCACTGTATTCAGACTATGTTTGATGCTGAGTGGGGGCCGCAGCCTGACCTTGAAACCAAAGAAGTGGGAGTCCGATCCTGGCTGCACCAGTTACTGGCAGGATCTCAAGGCGAGTCAGTGAAGCCCTTTGGTTTCTTGGGTATAAAATGTGGATAGCCCCTACCTCAAAGAGTTCTCCCAAGGATTACTGATGTCCACATAAGTCCTGAGATCTGAGCCTGACACAGAGTGTTAGGAAGATAGTTACAAATACAAATATTTATATATGTATGCCCAGATGGAAAGAAATGTTTGAAACGATGTTTGAACCATTGTGCTACTTAATAAACAGTTTTGGTAAAAATGGATAGGATGGTTGACTACACGACTGACGTTCCAATCAGAAGGTTTGAACAGCTAGGGACTGTGGGAATGCTCACACGTACAGGCTGAGTGACGGTCATAGGGGGCGAGGTCCACATAGTGCAAAGATGCAAATTACTCTCAAGTGTGCGGGCTTGAGACCTAGCAGCCCTCAGGCAGAAGCACGTGCCAAATAAAACTAGATTTACAGTATGAACCAAACCCTGGAGACGGAAGTGGAGATGAAATTTCACACACAGGACCATGCAGACACAGCGACTTAGGGATGCTATAAAAGAAGGGAGCAGAGAAACGGGATTTTAAAGATAACTCCTCGTTCGCTGCATTCCTCTGCTTCCAGCTGCCCTGGAGGGCTGCGTTACCTCTGCTTTTCCATCCAGGGAAACTCTGAGAACATGCTGCAAAATTTAAGAACGTTTATGTTGGAGGGAGTGTATGGAAATGCAGTGTCTAATGAAGGTGAGAATTGATACACAATGTTAGTAAATCTTTCTGAGCACTGCTCCTTGGACTTTCAACACACAGGCATGTGCATGCATGCACACACACACACACACACACACCCTTATTGTTTTCTGTCCTTCTTTCTTTGTAATTCTTGCAACTGGTAGCACATTACCTGCAAGATAGTGTCTCTTCTTACTGTGGCATTCAAGATGCCTCTTTGCTTCCTGACCCCTATGATCCCTCAGTTCTGCAGCAAAAGTGGCTGCTTCTCGTACCTTGAGCATGTCACAAAGGCTTGTCACCTGTTACCTTTAACAATTTGTTCATTTAGTAAATCTTAGATAAGTCAGTTAGTCTCTCAGTCTCAGTTTCCTTTCTGATCAAACAGGTAAAACCTAGATTGCCAGGCTTGTAAGGAAAAATACTTTAAATATGGGTAAATCTCTCATATATCGCCAAGCACACTGTAAGCACTTAATAAGTAGGAGCAGTTCTTTTATTACTACTATTATTATCATTATTTCTTCTGTTAGCAAAACTGTTATGGACAAGTCTTTGCTTATTATAAAGATTAAAAAATATAGAGAGAAGAAAATTAAAATGCCTTCTGATCCCATCTTCCTGGAACATTCTGTTTATTTCCTCGATCACATATATAAAAACTCTACACACACATTTATGAGTTCATGTTATAAATCACTTTGTTGCCTGATTTTTCTGCACAGCATTATATCAGAAATATTCTCCCACACCATTAAACATTTCTTAAAAAATAATATGTTTAGCTATACATTATTTGACTGCATAGATTTATTTACTTGATTAATCTCCAATTCTTGACCCTGTAAGCTCTTTTGAAAATTTTCTGTTATAAAGCTGTGCTGTTCATATTGTTAGGGGAAAAAAAAAAAATCTGAACTTCGATTATTTCCTTAGAATGATTTAGAGAAATTGAATTAGTGGGTGAACACATATGACCATTTGAAGGGTTTTGACACATGTTGGAAACATTGCTTTCAAAGAAATGAGACCGATTCTATACCCACCCCTCCCCTGTCAGGTTTTATGGTTTCCTTCTCACCCGCCCTCCTCCAGCCCTGTCACTCTGGGGGAACGTCCATCTGCCCTGGGAGACACCAAGAGCCTGTGTTCTCCAGAGAGTGGGGACTGGCCTTTCCAGATGCCGAAGTATGGCCTTGGCTTAAATATCCCCAAGGTTTCCCCACAGGCCTGCCAGTGAACCTTTGTCTCCCATCACATGACAGTAAAGTGCAGGGTCTTGGCCATGTCCTTTGGATCAGATGTCACATCATCTCTGTACCTCAATCTCCTCCTCTGTGCAATGGGGATCATAATGGCACCTATCATGTAGTGTTTGAGGTAAGGGTTTTGACAGCTAGTTTGAATTTGGAATGATTAGGACAACTGCATCTTCTTGAGTTCAGTTCTTTCACTGCTCGGTTGATACTTGTGGGAATTGCCACATTGAAACAACTTTCTAATGGTGCATCCCTGTCACAATAGCTGCAGCAAAACAAATGCCACGACCGATGGATATAAACTCTGCCTGCAGGATGCGCAGTCCTGGAAAGGCAGGATGGTGCCCAAGGTTTGTGACAGGTCCTGCTCTAAGGCTCTTTGTTCCATGAAGCCAAGCCCAGAGTCTAAAATTAAACCCTATCTTCACTATCTCAAACTGCCATGTGCGTTTGAGTGTCGCCTGCACAGAGGAACACTTTTCCATCTGATCTCATTACCATGGTTACACCTCCAAGAGCAAAAATATATGGCTGCTGCTTTTGTCAAATCAGGTTCACTTTTCCGTGATTCGGGACTATGGCTGCAAAGTGGCTGATGGCTGCTCTCCAGAGGAGCTGGCTGAGATAACACGGAAAGGACCAGAGATTCTTGGTGGAGAATTGTGCCTGGGCCCAGGATGCAGGCAAGCTTCCTGACTTGTGACATGAGCCTTCTGATACGACAGTCAGCCTGTGGCATGGACCAGTACAGAGTCGTTTAGCAGCATGTCGTTCCCCAGCCAGGTTCCAGGATACAAGCCCTGGCTGCAGCCGCGGCGCTGCCCTGAGTCCGGGAAGCTGACAGACACCAAGAGGCACGGCATGGAGGGAACATTAAGCGGTGGCTTTGGGGCTCAAATAGAACTCTAATGTTCAGTCTCAGAACCACTAAGATGTAGATGGAAGAATTAAGCAAAGAGACCAAAATGCCACCTTGATTACTGAAAAAGTGATTTGAAGAGTTTGGCCTAGATGTGCCGAAAAGTGGGCTCACCAGCACCTCACTCCCGTTTGCATCGTCACTGCAGCAGTTCGACCTCCATAGGCCCGACACAGCAGGTTCCCACCGGCCACGCTCAGACTGTGCTGCCTGAGGGTGGAGGCCGCAGATGAAGGGAGGGGGTGAGCCTGTCTGTTCTTTCTTCCAAACCCACCAGGAAACAATGGCCCTTCCATGGAGGGCCCGGGCAGCAAAACCTCTTTAATCAGAGGTCGGCAGACTTTCCCTGTAAGGGGTCAGATGATGAACATCTTAGGCTTTGAGAGCCACATGGGATCTGTCACATTTCATTTCTTTTTCCTCACAATCCTTTGAAAAGGTAAAGCCTGTTCATGCTTAGCTCACGGGCCATACAAAGACAAGCCTCGGACCAGCCTGTTGTCTGGCCTCTTGACAGATGTGTGGTCTCTGCACCAGTAGCGTCCACATCTCCTGATCGGCTGTGAGAAATTCAGGCCCCAGGCCCCACTCCAGAGCTATTGAAGCAGAGTCTGTTTTTAGCAAAATCCCAAATAAAGTCTGTGAAGCGCTACCCTGGAAATCACACATGAGGAGCTGGAAACAAGTGTGTCCCTCTAACTGCAGAAAACGTGGAGGTTTGCAAAGGATGAATGACATCCCCCTTTGGCAAGTTCTGCAGATCTTTGTGCATTATGATCTACCTTGTAATTGAGTGTGTGTGAGTGTGTGTAAGAGTGAGTGTGGGTGAATGTGTATGGGGAGTATGTAAGTGTGAGTCTGTGAGGGTGTGGCTGTGTATGTGAATGTTCAATTGTGTGTGGGGGGTGAGTATCAGTGAGTGTGTACGTGTGTGTAAGTGTGAGTATAAATCTGTGAGTATGAGTGTAAGTGTGCGAGTGTGGGTGGGTGTGAGTATGAGTGAGTGTGTAATTGTGTGTGAGTAAGTGTGAGTGTGTGAATCTGTGAGTATGAGTGTGAGTGTGCACGTGTGTGTGAGTGTGAGTGAGTGTGAGTGTGTAAGTGTGAGTGTGTGAATCTGAGTGAGTGTGAGTGCATGAGTATGGGTGTGTGTGAGTGTGTGTGAGAGAATGAGTGAGTGTGTGTGGGTGTGAGAATGAGTGTGTGTGTGTATAACCAGACGGTGAACTGCAGCGCAGGCACCAGCACTGGCCCCTGAGTCCTTTGTTCCTGTTCCGAGTGCAAGCACACAGCAGCACAGAGACGCTCTGTTTTCCTTACTGGACACCGTCCCCACCACTTGCTGTGGCCTTTTCCAAGCCTAAGCTTCCTCCTTTGTAAACTGGGATCCTAAATCCCTCCCATGGCTGTTGAGAGCATTCAGTTGTGTACAGAAAGGGTTCCCCCCAGTGCCTACTATATATAACCGGCTCTTCACAAGCCTCAGCCATTGCAAGGGTGATGGGCTTGTGTGCAGGGGGAGTCCTGAGATGGTTTGTGGCATCACATGGGGAAGGGGACTTCAACTGAAGGGACTGAGAGTGGTGGGGGCTCTGAGAGGCCCACAAGCAAACCCTGGCATCATGGGTCAGCACCCTTCTCCCCTGGCACAGGGCAGCGGATGACTGCAAAGCTGTCATTACCCACCGAGTAGGAATTTCAGGCACACAGATACCCAGGCACCAGCACAGCTATGTCATGCGATGGTACCAGGGTTGTTGATAACGCTCACATGACAGTAGAGCAGAATTCTAAAACCACCGAGGATATGCGGAGCTCAGTTGTGCTTGCTAGTGGTGACTTGTTGGGCACGCGCGCCATCTCCTGGACACAGTTAGAAACATGTTAAAGAGGAGAGGGAGAGAGAGAACCCCAACACTTATTTTTGTTAAGTTATGTACGTTATAGCTTCAGTGCTATATTATGTACTTCATATAAAATACAGCCATTCATTCAATCAACTGAGTATATTGAATATATTCCTGTTATGTGCCAGACGTTGTTCTGGGCATTTGGGATATTCCTATAAATAAAAATGACAAAAATACCTCTCCTCATGGAATCAGATAATAATCAAGAAACCTAATCAATAAGAAGATTATACAGAATTTTAGAAGTTAGTAAGTGCTGTGAACAAAGTATGCACGGGAGACAGAAAGTGAGGGGGTAATGGGGGCAAGCTGAGAAGATATTCTAACAAGACTTGAAGAAGGTGAGGGCTTTGGGTATGTGTTGATGCCTGGGTTTCAGGCACTCAGGTCAGAGGGAACAGCCAATGCAAAGGCCCTGAGGCAGGAGTGCTCCGGGCATATTTGTGGAGCAGAAAGGCCTCTGTGGCCACAGGGAAATAAGCAACGGAGATGGGAGGATTGGAAATCAGAGGGGAAACGCAACGCAGAGAGCATTGTGCTCCAAGGATTTAGGCTTTAAATCAGTGACATGGAAATGCAGTGGCGGGTTTTGGCAGAGGTGTGACTTAACCTGGCTGACAGGTTCCAAGTACCATTCTGGCTGCTGAGCGGAGAGCGGTCCTGTGGGAGAGGGGCAAGGACAGAAGCAGAGCCTCATAAGAGGCCACTGCATTTTCCCAGGCGAGGGTTTAGAGAGGCACAGGGCAAGGCGATTGCAGATGGTGCACGCCAGTTTTTAAATTTAACAGGTGGGATAAAAATATTCAACTAGAAGCCCTAATATTTTCTTTCTACACACCAGTGGGCCATGAGAGCATTGGAGAGCAGATACCTAAGCAAGGTTAAGTTCTGGAGATCAGAAGGCTGCAGAAAGATTTTACAAATATGTACTGTTACCCAAGAAAGGGTTTTGTGGAAAACCATGTTTTTAATACTGATGAGACTGGCTTGTTTCCCAAAGATGTTGGCAGATAAACCTATGTAACAAAAATGGCATTTGAGGTGATGAAAATGTGGTGACCCGAGGCTCACAGGAAACAGACCCTATATTTCCCCCTTGGAACAATAATTCAACACTCACTAATTCAGTGTCCTTATAGAACATAACTACGCTGTGAATAGTTGGCTCTTCCGCTTCCCCTCATCCTTCATTTCCACACCCTGAGATCAACCCAAGAACATGCCAGTGGACCGAAGGCAATTGTTTGAGCCAAGGTCATCCTAGATTAGCCCATCACCCACCCAAATCAGGAGAATGGCCCAAATGCGCTCACCAGGGTCAGCAAAACCAAACCACCTCACCAGCCTGTGGGTTTGTGAGCAATAATAAGTGGGTGTTGTTTTATTAATAAGACCCTGGCTATTGAGGTGGTTTGTTCCACAGCATCACTGTGACAGTAGATTACTGATATAAATGCTCAGAAACTCTTGGGTTTCCTTGCTATTTTATCTCAGATGGAACGAAAGGTAACAACCTGGACTAGAGAAGGAGGCTTGAGAGACAAGAGTCCACTGCAGTTCCCAGCTATGTTATGTGAACCAAGTTTCTGTGCGCGTGGGTCTGGCCTTCCAGAGCCATGCGTCCTGCTCAGGCCTGTCCTGTGGATAAGACCCCAGACAACCTGCCACATACTCCACCTGGGTCACGGAGATCTTACCCTAATGAATGAACATACATTTAGCTTCTATGTTCTGAGCAGCCAATAGCCAAGCACATAGTCCCATAGTGAGCTTATCGTTTAGATCAATAGCACAGGTATCTTAAACATGGATACCCACTCAACGATCCATATGTGTGAAACCTTAGGGCATTTTCACTAATGACAGCAGTAAGCCAAAGGGGCCCCATTCTGTTACACGAATATATGCCACAATTTTAATATGGAGTATAATTATACATGCTTGTTTCCCTTCTGCCAGAAATCCTGCAGATGTCTCAGTTTCATGATGTAATTTTAGTGAAATTGGACTTGAACATTTCAAAATTGTGTAATTAATTATAGTCAGCTTCAATAAAGATCACTAATTGATTTAAGCCACCAATAGGACACCTGGCAGTGTCAGATACACATCACAGGTGGCCTCGTGGCCTACGTATAATAGCTACTTAGATTCCTACACTTTTAAAAAATGGAATCCTCTATTTGGCTAAGGTTTGACAGTTTACATTTAGCCCATCACTGAATGTTTAATGTCCAGCTTCAAGTTAATAGTCATTGGGAGACTTAGAGTATTATACAACTAAATATAACAAGAGCTAAAATGCATTAAGTTTATTTCCAAGCCTTGGTAACAAGGTAAAATGATGACCATGTGACTTTTGAATGTCATCTTAGACCATTTTGTAAAAAGCCTTCCTGAGCATCAGTCACCTTCCTTTCTTAGGAATCATAACTTCCTTTGACTCATTCACTGTTCCCAAGCCATGAGGACTCAGACGTCCTGTGCACGCGACTTGCTTTGAGCTCAGAACGGAATGGGTACACCTACTTGTTGTGCTGATGGAACCAAGCTCCATTTTGTTTGGGATGCACGGTCAGTTATTTAGTAACCGAGGAATAAAAGTAACAGAGAGAGAAGAGGGGGAAAGGGAAGAGAAAAGTTGGGAAAAGAAAAGGAGAAAGTTATTCCTGCTCACTGGAAACCCTGGCACCAGCTTTCTCTCAGAGGTTCATCACCCTTTTTTTGTGGGCAGACAATGGTGGGAATGGGGTGAGCTAGGAGAAGAAGAGTAAGAAATCAGAGAAGCCCTTGGAGTCAAATCACAGAGGGCCTTATCAGCTGCAGTGAGGACCTGAGCTTTCCCTTAGGTCCTGGGAGGAAGAGCCTGTGAGGAGGCAGGGCTGGCGGCAGGGTTAGAACGCTGAGGCCATCTCAGCAATCCAGGTGGGAGGTGACAGTGGCTGGACCAGAGGGACAGCCCTGGAGTGTTGAGGGCCATGGTCCCCAATATTGAGGGGCATGCAGGCTGGCTTTAGTGGGCTTGGTGAATCATAAACTTGTCTATCTGCTCCTATTGTTTCCTTGCTGCACCTGGAAGGTGCTCACTATTTACTAAGGAATGTGGTGAGGATGGCCAGATCCTTGGGACACAAAAGAAAGATGGCTATCTGGGTTAATGGAAGAAATCGGCTTAAGAAACTAACCAAGGTTTCACTGACCTTTAGACTATTGGTAAACAGTTAATGATCTACTGAGGTAATGCATATTTTTCCTACATGTACCCTTGCACGTACCCCCTACCTAAAAACTGTATATAAAGCCTGTGAGAAATAAACCGGAGAGCTCTTCCTCCATTTTCTGTCTTTACTGTTAACTCGTTTCTGTCTTTATTTTATCACCTAAGCCGTGTCCACCTTCTCGAACCCTGGTCAGCGGAGGCTGGTCCCCCGCACTGGAGGCTGTTAGAGCTGGCAGCCCCATGTTGTGTTGTGAAGGTGAAGACGCCAGCCCATATCACGTACAACCAAGAGTTAGGTGGGCGTGTGCTTTGGAAGACAAGAGTGTGTACTCCTGGAGTTCCAAGTTCACCTTATGGTCAAGATCACAATCGGCTCCTCTACAAATTAGCTGGGTGTCGTGGGTGTGGCTTTACTGTAAGGATCTTGTAAAATACTGTGCTCACTCTGTGCTTAGTTTTTTTATGTTTGTTTTATTTTTCACTTAAAAATTAAATTTGGGATTCTATTTCAATAACTCCTTTATCCCTAGCCCCCTGGTATAATCATCTCTCTCTTAATAAGACTTCACATCTCTCTTTGAAGTAATAGCAAGAACAGTAACAACCACTAACATAATTGTGGATGAAGCACTCTTCCAAGCAGCCTCAGTAACTAGTGTCACCCTCATCTTACGATGAGGAAATTGGGCACAGGAATTCCACTTGTGTGAGGCTGCAGACCTTCTCATGCAGAGCTAGGGCTCGAAGCTCTGGGCCACCACACCCTGCTGTCTGCCATCCAGACTTGTCTCATGTTTGCATACTTGAAAGAGGATGAATTATAAATTGCAAAAGTGTAAACAAGCTCTAATTTGAACATGATGGAGAGATCTTGATGGACAAAACTACAATGTGAATTTTAGTTTTCAAACTATTTCTCAACATTACCTCCATCTGGGGGTCAGGGCTCAAAGAAAGATATCATAATTCTGTCTTTATGGTGTTGTCACCAGGAGGCCAGTGACTCAAGAGGTAGCTCAGCCTTACCAAAGGAGGTTAAGTCTCATAAGAACCAGGGACACAAGGCTGATGGTAAGAGTACAGACACCAGCATGATCAATGAGGGCAATGAATTTGTTTATGAATAAGGCCAGCTGCCCCCCATGCTCCCCAGGAATGGCATTTTCTATTAACAGAGTGGTAACTTTGCGCCTGCCATATATACGTGGTCTGAAAATTAAGTTCGCGAACTCTTTCTAGAAAAAGTGCTACATACCTCATTGTTGAATATCATTATGGTCACCTTCAAAATATTCCCCTTGGGAAGCTATGCACTGACACCAGCACCTGGTCCACCCTTTAAAGCAATTTTGAAACTCTTTTTTCTGGAATGGCCATCAGAGCTCTCGTTGTATTACCCTTGATGTCCTGAATGTCATCAACATGTTTTCCTTTAAAATATTTCCTTTCTCTTTGGGTAAAGAAAGAAGTCACTGGGAGCCACATCAGGTGACTAGGGAGGGTGTTCCAATACACCTGTCTGTGTACTGTCTGAAAACTCCCTCACAGATGTGCCATGTGAGCTGGTGCATTGTCATGATGCAAGAGCCATGAATTGATGGCAAAAAGTTCAGGCTGTCTAACTTGTTTTCTTTTTCTTTTTTAAAGATTTTTTTGGGGAATTGGGGAAGGGAAACAGACAAATTGCTGTCCTTTTGTTCTTCAGTCTAGTTGTGGAGGACGTTGCTTCACTGGCCCATGTTGGCATCATCATCGCCCTCTTCCCGGGTGAGGCAGATCAGTCGCCGGCCTCTGGATGGTCGCTCACCACGGCTACTGGCAGCTCGCGCTGGCTGCCAGCCGCTCACGCTGGCTGCCGGCCACTCACTGTAGCCTATGGCAGCCCACTGCAGCAGGGGCTGCAGCCTACACCGTCGCCGGGGCTCGCACAGCCCAGCTCCAGGTGGAGCTGTTGTTAGCTGTAGAGGGCGGTGTCACTGGCCCTCATATGTGGGATCCGAACCGGGGCTGCTGGCATCCCAAAACCAGCTCTTAACCACTGCGCCACTCGGCCGGCCCTTTTGTTTGTTTGTTTGTTTTTGAGGGCAGTGTCATTGGCCCTCATGTGGGATCCAAACCGGGGCCGCTGGCATCCCAAAACCAGCTCTTAACCAATGCGCCACTCGGCCAGCCCTAGTTTTTTTCTTTTTTAAAAGATTTTATTGGGAAATTGAGGAACGGGCACAGTCAAGTTGTCGTCTTTCAGTCTTAGTTGTGGAGGACACAGCTAGCTCAGCTCCAAGTCCAGTCACCATCTGGCCACCTGTCGGCAGCTCAGCTTGGGCACAGCCCACTGGCCAATATGGGAATCGAACCCACAACACTGTTGTTCAGAGCTCATGCTCTTAACCAACTGAGCCACTTGGCTGTCTAACATTTTTATGAAGCCTTTTCAGCACTTCCAAATAGTAAACTTGGTTAACTGTTTGTCCAGTTGGTACAAATTCCTGGTGAATAATCTCTCTGATATAAAAAAAGGTTAGCAAGAACATTGCAACAAATTCACAAACTTAATTGTCAGAACTCATATTATGTAATCATAACAATTCCATGCAATATGTAGTATTATCCCCATTTTGCAGACAAGGAAACTGAGGCACAGAGACAGTGAATAAATCTCCTGAAGTCACACTGCTGCTAAGTGGCCCATAGGCTGCCTGCTCCAGATCTGGCTTCTACCCCTGTCTCTCTACATATGGAATTAACTTTCTAGTAAAGTAGACAGATACGAAAACCATTCATTCTAAAACAAGGTGGTAGGCACAATGACAGGGACATGAAGACGTTAACACTAGGGCCCAGAGGAGAGAAGCCTACTCCACTCGGTGGGTTAGGAAAGACTTTCTGGAGGTGATGAGGTGTTAGAGCAAGTGTCCTCACACATCAGTGCATATGAGAATCCCTGAGGGATAAATAAGACTGGACACTTTCCTGCTTAAACACCTAAGGCCTCCCATTGCAAGCAGCATGCACACCACTCACCACTATATCTGGCCTCTGGATACTTCCTTGACAGCACCATCCTCTGCTCTTCCCCTGGTCCCCTGGCCCCCTGGCCTTCTCTGTGTCCTAGACCTGCCCATCTTATTCCAGACTCAGGGCCTTTGCATGCACTAGTCCCCATGCTTGGAGTTCTCTTCCCTCTCTCCCATCCTCTTTTGCAGCTCAGCAACCTTCAGAACCCCTTCCCTGATCTCTCTAGCTAAAGTGGTCCCCTCTCAAAATCATTTTTTATCATATTTATTCTCATCAAGCATTTTTAGTATGTGAAATTATCGATCCATTATCTCTCTATCTACTTATCGATCTGTTTATCTACTATTGTTATCTATCTATCTATCATCTACCTATCGATCTGTTTATCTACTATTGTTATTCATCTATCTATCTATCTATCTATCTATCTATCTATCTATCTATCTATCTATCATCTATCATCTATCCATCCTTTTATCTGTCTATTCACCTATCCACCTATTGCTTGTCTCCCCTCACTGGAATGGAAACCGCCTGACCGTAGGACTTTATCTCGTGAACACTGTATCCCAGTGTCTAGGTCATGGCCTCTGTAAATACTGAATGAATGACTGGCTGCCTGTGAGATTTCCAACTGCTCAGGGAAGACTCCCTGGAAGAAGGTGGACTAGAGTTGGACTCAGTTGATAGACATTTAGTAAAGTGGAAGGAAATTCATACTGGAGTGGAGGTTGGCCCTTCTTTTCCTCTAAAATAGCAATTCAAATTTTTAAAAAATCAGGCATCACGATGAGCTGTTCTAACGTACCAGAATGGATGGATGTCAGCTGGGTTCTTGTCCTGCCTCTTCAACTAATTTATTGCAAGCCTTCCCCTTCCTGGACCTCAGTTTTCCCACCTGAGAAGTGGGTGGGTGGGACTGGATTGGCCTTTAAACCACCCTTCAGCTCTCAGACTCCAGAAGTTTAAATGCTCAGCATCCTTGCCTAGTCACTGCCCACGTGAGGAGTTGGGCTGCTTCTTCTGGCCGTGGTCACACACACACTCAGTCCTGCCACCTTTGAACAGATGTTTCAGGGACAGCAGGGCCTATTCTGAGCCTCAACCAGAACCTCAGAGACCCTGCTGTCACACAGCAGAGACCCTATTGTCACACGGCTGGTGTGGGGGGCAGCGAGCCTGGTCCTTTGCTTTCTCCAGGCTGAGACTATTAACCCCTGGTGGCCACCAGGTGACGCCACTCTCCAAGGCACTGTGCTTTCCAGTTAGAAGGTCGTTTGGAAAGTCCTTGGAGCTGGATGATGCACAGCCTGATGTTTGTAAATATGTTTCAGTGCTGGTGCCGGCTCCCCTGGGACGAGAAGGGATTGACACAACCAGATACAGGGGAAAAGTGAAACGTGGGAAGGGAGCTATGTAGAGCAGAGCCCCTGGGAGAGTCTGCAGCCAGTGTGTGTGGGGGGCGGGGGAGGGTGCATTTGGGCCTGGGGTCTCCCTCAGCGCTCACTCTGCCCAGTGGTCCCCACGGCTCCCTCTATAGCCCCCTGCCCCCACCATTACCCCATGCGGCCTCCTCTCACAGCCCTGAACTCAAGGCCATGAGGATGTTGCAATCCTCATTTTTGGAGAGAACACAAGACAGTTGTTTCTCTGACCCAGGGGCTTTGGCCTGCGGGCCCTGCAGCTGTCTCTACATGAGGCAGAGGCAGGCAGGGAGCGGGGAAAGGACTGAACAGACCATCTCATTTGATATCCGTTTCCATTCTCTGACAAATTCCACACACATCCATCAAACCTTTAATCAGTGCCAGGCCTCCCCACGACGGAGCTGACCCAGCCCTCCAGAGCTCCCTGGCCATCAGGCAGATACACAAGTACATAAGCGGTGTGACACGGCTCTGCGGGTAGTGGGACAACTGTCTACACAGGGGAGAGTGGGTGGCTCACTCTAATTCTGACCAGGACCCAGCTGGTCCCGGGAGGAGGTGACGCAGAAGCTGGGAATTGAAGGAGGAGATGAGGAGGACAGGGGTCCCGGCAGAGGGGGCTGTGGGAGCAAAGGCACGAGGGAAGCCTGGGGCTTGGGAGGCTGAACGTGGGATAGCTGGACTTGGGTTTTAAGTCCAAGGCAAATAGCACAGAGGCCAGTGGGAGAGCTAGGCAGCAAATACATCCTGGAGGACTGCATGTGCCATGGAGAGGTGCCCAGTGTTCACTGAGAGCGGTGGATGGTCATCACAGGACAGCAATGTGGTCAGGCAGTTTAGAAGAATGACCATGGCTGTGGTGCGGAGATTAATTGGAGGACTGCGTGGGGGCAAGACCTGAGCAAGGTGACAGATCAGAGCTTTGCAGGAAGATGATGAAGCCTGCTTTAGGGCTGAGGCAGGGGGACAGAAAAGAGGCTGAGAGGGCGGGTACCCTGGGAAGAGGAGCGTCTCCCCTGGCAGCAATAGCAGCCAAAGGAAAGTAATCCCCTTCGGTGGGTCAAAAGTCATCCTTGATAAAGACAGGAGAGAGAAGTAATTTATGTGTAAATGAGCCTGCATCTTCACTGGCTAATAGCACAGGATATTTGAAGATCTTGTCATCCTCTGTCTTTGCTCTCTGGTTTTCTCTGATGAAATTGTTTGAAAATCACAACTTTAATATGACTCAGGATTGTCCAAACCTCAGCTGTATGCACAATGTCATTTCCCATTTCTCAGGAGTAGCTGGTCTCAATGAAGCATCAAAAACAAACAGATGAAATGAAGCCAGAATCAAAAGGCAGAAAAAAATGTGATTATGAAGCAACATGGGTCATGGAACGAGTTTGCCTTCACAGTTGTTTTTACTCACTGTTTGCATCAGTTTTCCCAGGGGCATTGACTGCCCCTCTTCCCGCCCACACTTGCTCTGACCAGAGGCAGCTTGGACTTGGGGAGACAAGCCAACTGCTGGACGCCTGTGAAGGGCTCCTTCCCAGACCCATTGCCGGGTATCTGCCAGATGCATCTGCTCCCTGAATGCTTTAGGAGACCACTGCATAGCTCATGGCTGCTCTTCCAGCAGGGACCACTCCAGGGCGGGAAGGCGGTGTCCATCCTGGAGGATGGGCAAGTGGTGCCCACCTCTCTTTGCAGCTCCATCACCCATGGCCACACCTACAGTTCAGGAAGCAGCAAAGCACGAAGCCTGGTCCAACACAGGGCTCTGTTCTTGGCAGGATCGCACTGACATCCATAGACAATGTACCGCTGACAAAAGTACCCAAAACACTGGGTGACAAGAAAAAGAGAAGATAGTCTTTGAAGCCCAGTTAGGGAGCTAGGTTGAGATCCAGTAGTTCTCCTTGTCATGGAAGTCAAGACTTAGCTGATAGTCCCGAATTCATTCCCAACCGGCTGTGCAAACTTCAACCAGTTACTTAAAATCTCTGAGCCTAAGACATACTCCCTCTCTCTCTCCCCCCACCCCCTGCAAATGACAAATGAAAGGGTTTAACTGATGAACTCCCAGTTTCTCCTAACTGTAGGGGGTCTCTGATTCCTTTACAGGATTTTTACTTACTGATTCAGTGTGATTGTTGGGGTGAGCAGAGAACATTCCAGGGAAGCTGAGGGGTAGGACAGTCCTAAGTCTTTACAAGGAGTGAGTTTACCAATGATCACATGTCTGGGTTCTACAACCCCACACAAAGATCCAGAAAGAGATGGGATTTCTTGATGCTGGTATAACCAAAGTTGCAACACCTGGGGTAATAATCACAGGTGGTGCAGAGGACAAGGCTAGGAGACCAGAGGAGGGAATGCCATGCAACACTGGTAAACTGTGTCCTCCGTGGAGACACTGAAGCAGGGTGAGTTATACACACGTGGGTCTCAGTGCAGGCTCTGCCATACCGTATAGTAGCGAGTGACTTTACATGAGTCCATCACATCGTTCAGCCTCAGTTTTCTCCTCTGTAACATGGGGTCAAGACTACCCTCCTTGCAGGGTTATATTGAGGGTTAAATGAGAGCATGGATGTGTGGCCGAGATGGATGACTGCCCCCCAAAATGCACGCTGCTGTGAAGTGGGAGCCCAGCAAAGGTCCATTTTCCAGACCCCTTTACATTGTGGCAGGGCATGAGACCAAGTTCCAACCTCAGAATAAGGATGGGAGCAATGTCACACTGCCTAGCTCATAAAACGCTCTCACGTGACCTTTCATCTTTTCGCTTACCCCACCTGCCAACCAAAGGTTGGCGAGTAGAGCGGTCCTGGAAGCCAGGTCTTCAAGATGGCAGCATGCCTTTCAGCCTGGCTCCCTGAAAATTCGATGGACCCAAGCTCCCCTAACCTCCACCCTCACTGCCCCCGCCAGTTGACCTTCACAGGAGCAGGAAATAAGCTTCTCACCTATGAAGCCACTGAGATTTCAGATTGATGTCTTATCGCAGTTAATGTGACCGCATCGATCCAGTGTTGGAGGATCTAGAACTGTGCCTGACATATACAAAGTGTTCAATACGTGACTTTCTGTAATGGCCATCTAAGCATGTGGCAGGCAGGGAACTGATGCTTAGGAAAGATCTGTCAGCAAGAAGCATTCCCGTCCTCAGGGAGCTGACAGTCTGTGGGAAACCCAGACAAGTAATCGGGAGGTTACGGTGCAGAGAGAAGAGGATGGCAGGTGAGGGCCCAGAGGTGAGGGGGCCTGCTGCAGGCAGCTGAGGGCTGACAGTGGATGGGGTACAAATCAACAGTGGGGAGAAGTAATGCTGGAGAGAGAAGCATCAATCAGATCACAGAAATCCTGCACAACACATTAAAATGAGTTGACTCTCAAACAGTGGTGCATGACTGAAGAAACGTACGTAGGTGGGAGAGGGTTCATAAAAATATGTGCTCTTTAGACACATCATCCCAGTTGAACTCTGGACCACTCATTGGCATGGGGGTAAGCCAGGGGGAGGGGAGATAAGACACTGGATGCTGCCTTAATCCACAGAAGATGGTTAGTAGTAACAGCTAACGCTTTTGACCACTTACTATGCTAAAAGCACCATTTAAGGTGTTTCCCGTGTATTACCGATTTTTAACCTCTTAACAACCTATGTGTCGGTATGATTATTCCCACCTCAAAGGTGTAGAAACTAAACACTATGTTGTTAGATAAATTCCTGAAGGTAAATCAGGCCATCCAGGATCTCTGTCTAACTTTAGAACCCACAGCTAGGCCCCCGAGCAATGATACACTGCTCTGTACTCACGCAGGGAACCAAGAGAGTGAGGATGGAAAGAAGCAGTGACGTGAATAAAGGCAGAAAGGACCCAGGTCACCCGGCGGAGCCCTAACCGGGGACAGCGCAGGCCTCTCTGGGCCCAGGCAGCATCTCATCTAGGAGGCAGCACCGCCTGCTGTGTTAGCGTCCAGGGCTGCTGTACCAAATTACCACACAACGGGTGTCTTGGAAGAGCAGAAATGTATTCTCTCACAGTGCTGGAGGCCAGAAATCCAAAGTCAAGGTGATACCAGGCTTGGTTCCTTCTGCAGACTTTCAAGGAGAATCTGTTGAATGGCTCTCTCCTGGCTTTGGTGGCTGCCAGGAATCCTTGGCAGCTCTTGCCTTGTAGCTGCATCACTCCAGGCTCTGCCCCATCCTCACACGGCCTTCTCTTTCTCTCTAAGGATTTAGGGCCTACCCTAATCTAGGAAGATCTCATCCTGAGATCCTTAACTTCATTACATGACCAAGGCCCTTTTTCCAAATAAGGTCACACTCACAGGTTCAGGTGGATTTATCTTTTGCGAAAGCACCATTCAAACCACTACACACCCACCAAGGTTGGAAACCCAGAAGGAGAAAGATGCCAGGGCAAGCTCTGACAGTTCCTTTTTTTTAATATGCTTGGATTGAAGGGTGTGTGAGATTTCTGAACAGTGATATCTCATAGATGGCTATGTAAACGAGTCTGAAGAGCTTTGTAAGCCATCAATTCTGAGAATCAGAAACCTTTAATAAGGGGGCGGAAGAAATGCTCCAGGGGACACATGTTGGGACCAAGAAAAGAGGATTAGGGCAAGAGACTTTAAACCTTAGGGCCAGAGGAGAATAGGGAGCCTGAGAAGGAATGGCCCAAGAGGCTTGAGACTGGTTTGGGGAGTCATAGAATAGAAGAGAGGGGTCATGCTAGGGAGGGAGGTGTGGTGATAAAAAGCAAGGAGGCCCTGAGAGGTTGGCAGGCAGCAGCACAGGACACTGTCAGCAGAGAATTGTATGTTTGCGTACAACCTGAGCGACAGCAGTTCCAGATGATAGCAGTATGCAAATGTGACAAACGGTGGCCCCAAGGAGCAGGGAGAATGGGTTTTATGTTAGGTCCCCTAGCAGCAGAGCCTGTAGGGTTCAGCTTTGCAGAGGTGTCTTGGGGTCTTGGTGAGCACAGCGTCAGAGCAGGGTGGGGGTAAACTCCAGACAATGTTTTTATCAGACTTCACCGTGAAAGGATAACAAGAGATGGGGCTGTGTCCAGCGGTGGACGCAAGACAAGATGGAAGAAACTCGAGCGAATGGGGAAGACCTGGGTGAGGAAAGCTGGGGAGGCCAGCGCAGGGGCAGAGGCTCAGTGGGGAATGTGCACGAGTGAGGCGGGTCTGGGCCATCACAGGAAGAGCAGGGGTTTCTTGCCAGCTGTTGTGAAGGAGTTTTAAAAGGATGGGGCTGTGAGTAGCTGGTCGGTGTGAAGTCAGGAAGCAGAGGAAGATGGTATTTTCTCTGAAGCAGGAGATAAGGTTATCTGCGGGGAAGGAGTGGGAAGTGGTGGGTGGGAAGTTTGAAAATCCTCAAGAAGATTTTAAATAGCTGCCATGGGAAATGAAGCTGACCGGGGAACAGAGGGTTTCTTGGCAGCCTCGGGACTGGAGCCCAGGATCCGCCCCAGCCCTGCTCCGCACAGTTGTGTGTTTCCCCAGAGACCGAAGGACGTTGGCAAAGAAGGCTGAAGGGATGGGGCCTAAAGCTCATGTCCAAGGTGAAAGAAAGGTAGGACAGATGGGTGTGGTAGGAGACGAGAGGGGTCAGGGCACTGGCAGCTTTGATGTCCACAAGGATTAGGGGTAGGAGAGGAGTGGGCAGCCAGAAGCTCAGGACACTGTGAGCAGAGAATTGTACATTTACATTCAAGACTCTAAGGGACAGCAGCTCCAGACGATAGCAGTATCCAAATGTGACAAACGGTGGCCCCAGAGAGCAGGGAGGATCTCGTTTTATGTTGGGTTTCCTAGAAGCAGAGCCTGAGGCAAGGATTCTTGTGTGATGGGATTCAGTAATTGACTGGGGGCAGGGGAGGGCTTGTCTCAGGAGAAGGGGAGCGAGAAAAGCAGAATAAAGCCAGGAAGACTGTGGCCGTGCTTGGGGACCAGCTCCAGCCAACCAAGTTCTGGGGACACAAATACTGATGCAGGATGTTTTGTGTGTGTGGCCAGAATCGTGGTCTTGTAGCACTGAAAAGTCGAGACACGGACCAGAGAGGCAAAGTTGCAGAAAAGGACAGTTTATTAGAGTAAAGAGATACAGCTTTCTAAGTGAGAGGGGGCACCCGGAAAATTGGAATGCCCACTAGCTAAGGCAAAAGCTTTGGTTTTATACTTTTCTTGTATGTCTGGGGAGAAAACTGACACCTATTGGTTATATTGTAGATTTATTAGATCTTACTTTACTGCCTAACCTGGAGAAGGTTTCTCTAAACAGCATAGTTGCCTCAGAGCTTAATTAGTGTTTTTGCTCCGGCAGATGTGTGATCTCCAGGCTGGGCCCTCAAGGCCGAGACTGAGGCCTGTCTCAGAGCATAATTGATGATTCTGCTCTGACAGGAGAGTGCTATCCTAAAGCCTGGGTTGTTAAGGCTGAGGCTTTGATGATATTTTTATTTGTTGCTCATTTTCCCAGGGAATTTCTAACTGCCTAATTGTTACATTAGCTAACCTGTCTTAATTGCATCACTGAATTGGCCCTAACTTGAGGCAAGGGGCCACGTTTTATACCCGCATGCCAGTTAGCTGATGGTCACTGGTACGCGGTGGCCCTGTGGGCTCAAGGGTAATTCTACAGAGAAGGGGCAGCTGTGAGCAATATAGGTGGTCAGATGATGCTTCTGCTCATGACCATGAGCCCAAGAGGTCTGCCCTGGATGTCATTTCACCAGCACTGTGGCCAGAGGAGTGCACCCTGTGACCAAACCATGAGAGAAGGAGAATCCTGTCTTCCTGCCACAGTCATGGCTGTAGGTTTGGACTTCATCCCCAGAGAAAGGAATCATTAGGAGGGCTTGTGAAAAGACAGAAATCTCATTTATTTGCATATCTTGCCCCCTTTTATTGATTGATTCCAGGCTGGTAGGTGAGTGAGTAGATGAAGTCCTGTGCCAGGGGTCATGGTGATGGCCAGAGCAAGCTCTGCGGCTCCTGCCTGCTTTGGACATTGTGGAGACACACTAAAAATACCCCAGGAAAAGCATTTTCAGAACTGGTGACACGTGGAGAAGGGCTTTGGGGCTTAGGTTCCTTTGGTTTGGGTTTGGGTCAGGCTTGGTGGTAGCAGATTGTCCATCTGCCGCGAACCACCACTGCACAGGCAGCTGCTTGATTCATTGACAAGTGGACCTGCTGTGGCATTGACTTCCGGTCCCGAGACCTAGGAGAAATACTCTGAACTTCTACATATCTGAACCCAAGGGAGCAAAACAGCAGGATCCCGGAACTCACGATGCAGGTAGATGAGAGATGACTGTAACTAGCGCTAGTTCAAGAGTGAGTCAAGGAAGATATAAAGAAACAAAACCTCAGGTCCCTTTTCAGACTTGAGATGTCATATCTTTGCAGAGACCCTTGGAAGGGCCTCTCCTCTCTTCAGAGAGTCATCTGAGGTCCCCAAATAATCATAGCCAGTCTCTTAGTTTGCGAGGGCTGTCCTAACAAAGTACCACAGACTGGGGTGGGGCTTCAACAACAGAAATTTCTCACAGTTCTGGAGGCTGGAAGTTTGAGATCAAGGTGTCGTCAGCAGGGCTGGTTTCCCCTGCATGTAGATGGGTGCCTTCGCCCTGCATCTTCCCATGGCCTTTCTCCGTGCGGGTCTGTGTCCTAATTTTTTCTCTTTATAAGGACACCAATCACACTGGATTAGGGCCCACACATATGACTTCCTGTTACCTTAATTCCCTCTTGAAAGACTTGATCTCCAAAGGCAATCACATTCTGGGGTCCTAGCAGGACTTCAACCTATACCTTTTGAGGGGACACAGTTCAGCCCTTGACACCATCGCCAATTTATTAATTGAGCTGGCACAGTAGGGCACAAACAGGAAGCCTCTTCGTTCTTCCTCATCATTCCTCATTCCATGCTCTCAGTGGGCATCCCTCCCCCACCCCTGGATGAAATCTCAGGCTGGTCTCAGCTTTTCCAGTTGCCCTCAATATATAAAGCTAAAAAAAAAAAAATTCTGTTTTGGTTTAATATAAAAACTCCCAGACTCTGCACCATCTATGCCTCCTCTCTTTCTCTCTGCTTTCTCCTCCCATTATTCCCCAAACTCACCACCTTTCCCACCCTGCCCTTCCCTCCCCTGGCTGTAGCACTCAGCCATGGTCCCACTCTGAGTTGGATAGAGGTTTCTATGTCTCCCCAAATTGCAGAGGGTCACGGGTCAAACTCTCCAAGTGGATTTATTGCTGCCTTCTCCCTGGGTGTTAGGTGGGAGGTGGACAGAACCACCACGCCTATCTCCAATGAGCAGGGAACCATACTCAGCAAATGGAAACTCTCCAAAGAAATCTTCCCCGTCCACTTTCCTACCATTCAGGCTGAGGACCGAAAACAATGATTGTGCAATTTTCAAAGTGCCTTGCAGAGATGTCTGTCACCTATTTTTTTTTTTTTTTGGTGTCAGCCTTCAGGGTCTCAACAGAAATGGATAGAGAGAGTCTCAGTTTAACCTCCCATAAGATTTTTATTTTTTCCACATAATTTCGAAGCCAACAGATAGCTTAGGAAATCTTAGATATAGAAGCCACGTCTCTGGGAGGTGGGACTAGCCTAAGGCTCCCATGGGTGAGTAAGTGAAGCAGGCTTACAGACACCATGTCATACCTCCCTGCGCAGTGCTACCCAACACACCACCGCGATCCTGAACTTAAATCAGCACGGTTTCAGATACATTTTTTTCTGAATTCAGTGATAAGTCATTAAAAATATATTGATGCAATACTTGAATGTGTTTTAAAAAATGCCTCTAACACTGCATGTTACAGAAACCTCTTGTCTCCATTTCCCTAGGAATGCTATTGTTTAGAAGGGTCTGGTTGTAAGGGGAAGAGAGAGGAATAAATCATTATTGAGGTCAAGGAGAAGAGCTTGGCTCCGTAACAAAAAATAATGCCTAGGCTTTGTCCCCAGCATTCCAACCCATTCCTGGGCTAGAAACAGCCCACTTCTCCCTCCCCCTTCGCTTTCTTCCTGCTTTCCCTCATTCCCCACACACATCCCCAACAGGAGGATGTTTAAATTCTGGAAGTAGAGCTCCCATCTGCTCACATCTTCTACCATCACCATGGTTACGGGGCCCAGCGTGGTCTCTGTGGAGACAGAGGCAGAACAGTAAGCAGGGACAACTATACAGCAAGAGGCTGTAAAAGTGAGGATTATATTTTTAACCCCCATTTAAACTGGCATTCTCATACTCATGCATTTTGGGGAGGGGCGGGGTGTTGTTTTGTTTTTGCGGGGCATGTCAGATTTTAAAGGCTTTTGATCTAGAACAAAAGGTAAAATACGATATATTTGGTAGCTCCCCACAACTGTATTAAAATATTCCACCTCCAGGCTGCGCTTCATCTGAAATGCTGGGGTGAGTGGTATGCGCAGTGGGAAGGTGGTGGCCCGATGTCAGCCCACAGCCCATGCAAAGGCCAGAGCCCAGGCGGGGCTGGGGAGTAGGGGATGAGTGACTCCACCTAATACAGTGGAAAAAGCTGATGACACTCTCCATTCCTGACACCCATGATTTGATTGGGCCCCAGAGTAGCCTCCATAGCATCTCAGGTTCTGTGCCCCACTGTCTTAATTTTTTCCAGTCAAGGGAGATTTGTATTCTCTGTGCCCTGGGCTCTGGTGCCATAGGAAGAGGGAGGATGCTGGTGCTGGGAGTGGTTGGGAGGACTGCCCGTTACCTGGAAAGCTTTCCAGGAATGGAGTGGAATGAGCTGTGACTCAGAAGGGCTTCGCTTCCAGGCCAGGCTTTGCTGCTACCTGGGGACGTGCACGGTCTTTTCCCTTTCGGTGGAATGGGTGCGGCAGCAGGATGCGCGATCAGAGCAGAGTATCTCAGCCCTGGTTGCACGTTGGAACCACCTGTGACGATGTCAGGAATGCCAGTGCCCTGGTCCCACCCCCAGACCAGTCCATCAGACTCCTGAGAGTGGAACTAGTGGAGCTTTAGAAACTTTCCCACATGTTATAAATGGGTGGTCAGCTTCAAGCCACTGGCATGGAGGTGCTACAACACGCCTTCCAGCAATGAACTGTAGCGATGAAGAAATGAGATGAAAACATGAGCAAGAGGAAATGCCCAGTGTGGACCATGCACAGGAGTGGCCAACTGGCAGGAGGCACTGCTGCAGAAATGCCTCCTGGCCCTGCCACCAGCCCGCACCTCCAGCGTGGGCGTGGCCAGAGGCACAGCTCTGAGGTCAGCCAGTGGGGCTGGCTGGCACTGGGAGACCCAGGTACTGGCCTGCTTGGCCATAAACAAGCTGTATGGCCTTAAACAAATTCTTTTCCACTCAAGGCCACAGTTTCTTCATATATCAACTGAGGGTGATGATATTTTTAAAGTGTTACAATGCAGACTCTTAAGCCTGTGTAAATTCAGATCCTGGTGATGTACTAGCACCCTGTGTGACCTTGAACAAGTTTCTTAACCTCTCTGGACTTCAGAGTTCTCAAGTATAAAATAGAAAGAATATGCCGGCCGAGTGGTGCAGTGGTTAAGCGCTGGCTTGGGAAGCCAGCGGCCCCAGTTTGGGTCCCACATATGAGGGCCAGTGACACTGCCCTCAAAAAAAAAAAAAGTACCCACATATGTGGGCCAGTGACAATGCCCTCAAAAAAAAAAAAACAAAAACAAATAGGCCCTGGTTCTAGTCCCACATATGAGGGCCAGTGACACTGCCCTCAACAACAACAACAACAAAAAAACTGGATAAAATAGAAAGAATGATAGTTTCAGTTCAAGATATTGAGGGAGTTACTGAGCTGATTCATATCAAACGCTTAGCAGCTCCTGTCTTTAGTAAATACCCAGAGAATATTGGAATTTACACATCAACAATGACATGAAAAGTGAGAGAGTTTGGGCCAGGTGCTCCCTGAGCGCCTTCCCTGTGACTGAGGTGTGGTCCTGAGGAACAGGCCAGGAACTTTGGCAGACAGTGAGGGAGCGAGTGTCGCAGACAGAGAGAAGACAGGCAAAGGAGGTGGCGAAACCTGTGGGGGTGTGGGAGTACTAACAGGGTGCATGACTTTGGGGAGCAGGGCCTGGGGCTACGGGAGAAACAGGGTTTACCATTGGACAGAAGGGTAAGGAGAGGTTATGAACGCCTGTAAACATCAGGGTGTGGAGTGGGGACTATTCCAGAATGCTAGTGATCCCAAACATTTTCCAGTCATGGATTTTAACTTCAAAATTCTATGGAATCTGATTATGTAAACCAATAAAAACAGAGGCTCTTGGGTTGTAGCCAGGCTGGCGGGTTGGCATCCCTGGTCTCCTTGGCCTCCTCTGACAACGGCTGGACCCTCAGCGACCCTCCTCGCGCTTGGGATTCCGTGGAACATGGGAAAGGACCACTGCTGTAAGGAAGAGTTATTGGGACACAGGAACCAGCTTTGTTTTATCATTATCATGCCTTATTATTATTCCTACTGTGCTGTGTGGCCCACGATCCTTGGGAATCCCCACAATGCTGAGACAGGACCTGAAACTGTGGAGTCTTTGAAACTGGGCAGTTGATATACTTTCAGGCTGGTTTCCATCACGTGCCCCATCCACTTAGAGTCATTAATAGGCTTACCTGAGTTTGCCTATGATTCAAATATAGCTGTAATAATGCTGGGTAGCACACATTCCCAATAGCCTCACTAGCTTAGCAAAACAGAGTTATGTGACAGCCACAGGTGGACAGGTCCACTGTGCCTCTGCCAGGTTTGGCTCGAGTCTGCTGGGGTTAGCAGAGCTTGGCCCTAGCCAGTGGGTTAGGTGTTAGTCTGCTCCACATGTCTACTCATTCCGGAACCAGCAGCCACCTGGGTGTTTTTCTTCTCAGGGTGGAGGGATAAAAGGAGACTGGTGGAGCTTTGCCTCATCTCTGGGAGCTTTGACTTAACCCAGGCACGTATCACTTCTACCCACATTCCATGAACTGTGGCAAGTTATATGGGCAACATCAAGATCAGTGGGACGAACATCATTCTGTCCATAGGGAACCCTTAGCAAGAGAGGTAGGGACAGGAAGAATGGTCAACAAATAGCATCACCTGCCACAGGTGAGAGTGACGGGAAAGCTAAGCAGACACCAGCCCAGAGGCTTATCTCCGCTTCTCCAAGCCCAGCCCACATCTTAAATCCTCTAACCAGCCTTCCCGGGCTTCCCAGGTTCAAAGACAGCTCTGCTTCTGGGACTGTCTCCAGGCCTGAGTCCCTCTCACTCATCTGTCTCCAGAGTGAGGTTGCAGGTGGTCCCAACTCTGAGTTTCCTTTGCCGCCCACATGGGCACAAGATCGTTGCTTCAAGGCTGTAGGAAGGGAGGAGCCAGGAAACACCCTTGGGAGGGTGAGGCAGGACAATAAGCTCAGGGGTCACCCCGCTCTCTTTTTCAACCAGCAAGTGCTGCCTTCAAACATGACAAAAGAACAAAGACTTTAGAGTCAGAGAGGCTCCAGTTAAAATTACCACTCTCCCATCCAGCAGCCCTGTGACCTCAGACAAATGTCTTGGCCTTTCAATGCCTTTGATTTCTTATCTGTAAAATGGGAATGATAGTCATTACTCTGCAGGGTGATTATTATGTTTCAAACACACTCACAGCCCTGCCCCGAGGCCTTCGCACTCGTCACTCCCTCTCCCTTAAGCCATTGCTTCCCCATTTCATTTCAGCTGAGTCTCTGCCAAGCTGCCATCTCGTCAGAAGTCTCCTTTTATAGTTTTATATAGAACAGCACACGCCCCGGCTATTACACTCATCTCCTTGCCCCGTGTACTTTCCTGTTGTGCTTTTCCACACTCAGCATTGGTTTAGATGCTTAATTGTTGCCTGCGTAGCTTCCCAAACATAATGCACACTTGGCAGGGAACTGGGGCTTGTTATTTTAACCATTTTCCCAATCCCTGGATCTCCACCACCCACTGTGGTGCCTGGAAGCTGTTTACTAAATATTTCTTCAATGAATGAACTGTGAGGTTTGCATGAGGTCGCGTCTTCAAAGCCCCAACACAGCGCCTGTGGACATGGGGCGCATTCAGTCAGCGGCAGCCATGCCCGCGTCCAGCTGCCCTCACTCTGAGCCTAGCTTCCAGCTTCCCGCCCTGGGTGCAGAGGACAAAGCTAGCCAGAGAGAGCGCTGAGCGCCTGGGGCACCAGCCCGTGTACAGACTCGGGCACATATTTAAGAATTTTTAAACCGTTTGCTTTCTTCCTCCATCCTTAGCAAACAGAAGCGCCTTGATTTTGAGGGGGCCCCCGAGCGTACTCCATCATCTCTATTTCCTCTGAGGGCCCTGGACACATCATCACCCAGAGTCACCCTGTGAATCACATGCATTCAGCTCCTTCCTAAATGCCTCCTTCTGTGTAAAGCAGAAAAATCAAGCCAGAAAACTGAGCTCGAATGAAACACATGCATGATCCCATTTTGTTCTATCAGAAAAGCCTCTATAGTAGAATGCATTCACATGAATTGTGAGCCTGAAACTATTTTATACCAAAAAAAAAAAGGAGGAAGAAAGAAAATCCCATAGTGATGACTCTGGCCCCTGTCATATGAGATGTAAAAGCTCTCAAGAAGTGAGCTAATGCTGTGAAAAGAAGGGATTAAAGTATAGACAGTTCTGTAAAAGGAATGTCCGTGCAGCTTCAAGTTCAAAACCCGGCTTCTTCGGCGTTTTCAAGGGGCGGGGGGATGATGCTTTGCTTAAAATCAAGAGAAGCGAGCTTCATAGGTTCATGATTAAAAAGTCTACTGATTCAGGGTGAGCACAGCTCCCGTGAGCTGGGCAGTGGCCCGGTTCTGGAAAGATGCTTACACAGAGTCCCTGCCCTCAAGGACCTGTCTTTCCAGCAGCCCCAAGCCATGTTCACACGTAGAGGCACCTGTGAGGTGACATGCCACAGCCCAGAGGAGGGAGGGACGGCTGCGAGTGAGTGAGGGTGCAGCAGGGGAACCTTCACAGCGGGCAGCGGGTGCTCAGAAGCAAGCCGGGGAGGGAAAGACTGCCGGGCCAGGGGACCAGCCCTTAGGCAGCCATGAGGGCTGAGGGCAGCACAGCCAGTTCAGGGAATTGTGTGACGTTTAGTGGGGTGGGGAAGATGGGGCTTCTGTGTGAGATCATTCTTTCTCTGTCTCTACCCAGAGCAGCACCAAACATTGTAACATATGATGTCACAGGATAAAAAATGTTTACCTTTGTATTTTTCACAAGAGTTTTGAAGGACCACACTGGGCAGCCTCTGTTCTTAAAACTGACCTGGTCAGAGGCTGTGCCCTTCAGACCGTGGATTGTCTGAGGAAGAAAGCCTACGGGCCTTCAGAGAAGTCCCAGGGGAGCAGAAAATGCCCTTGAGCTTCTGGAATAAGTGTGTGCATGTGTATAAACACACAGTCTCACACACACAATCACACAGTCACATACATGATCACACATACACAATCACACACAGTCACACACAGTCACACACAGTCACACACACAACCACACACAGTCACACACATGATCACACACGGTCACACACACAATCACACACGGTCACGCACGCACATGCGCGTGCACGCACACACACACACACACACACACACACACACTCACACACCCTTACTTCCTGGCCTGGTTTCAACTTATACATGTATTTCCCATCTTTGCAATCTGAAATCTGATTCTCCATTCTCAGTTTGAAGTTCCTCCTTTGCTCCACAGGGTTCATCCAGGATTAAGTTCAGCCTCTAAACTGACCCAGGAGATTCGTTGCCATCTGGACCCCTGTCCTCCCCAGTCCCCTGTCTGGCCACCCCTGTTTGATACTTTCTGCTCCATCATCAGGCATAATTCCCTCTCCACATGCTCCCACTTCTTACTTCTTCATCTCTCGTGTTATTGGCTTTCCCCCCCCAAAACCTTCCTATCTCTCAACCCGTGGCTCAAGCTTCATGTTTAGCTGTCCTGCCCTGGCAAGCACATACCCTGTCGAATTAGGGGACCCTTCCCTGAGGTCCCAGAGAATGGTGGGCTGCCCACTGCCCGGCCTTGACCTGCTCGTTTGCCACCTTCTCTGTATACAACCCATCCCCCCACACACTTACCCAGGGCTGACTTGCCCATTGGGCTGGTGCCTGCAGCCCACAGAATTTTTAGATGCAGATGAAAATGTTTTAATTTCTTTAAAAATCAGAAGAGGGCCGGCCGAGTGGCGCATTGGTTAAGCGCTGGTTTTGGGATGCCAGCGGCCCCGGTTCGGATCCACATGAGGGCCAGTGACACTGCCCTCTACAGCTAACAACAGCTCCACCTGGAGCTGGGCTGTGCGAGCCCCGGTGATGGTGTGGGCTGCAGCCCCGGTGATGGTGTGGGCTGCAGCCCCTGCTGCAGTGGGCTGCCATAGGCTGCAGTGAGCGGCCCGCAGCCAGCGTGAGCGGCCCGCAGCCAGCGTGAGCGGCTGGCAGCCAAGCGTGAGCTGCCAATAGCTGCGATGAGCGACATCCAGAGGCCAGCGACCGATCTGCCTCATCCGGAAAGAGCGCAATGACGATGCCAACAGTGAAGCAACATCCTCCGCAACTAAAACTGAAGAACAAGAAGACGGCAACTTGTCTGTTCCCCTTCCCCGATTCCCCAACGCTGTTCCCCTCCACCAATTCCCCAATTAAATCTTTAAAAAAAAAAAAAAAATCAGAAGAAAAAAACTCAACATAATAATAATGATCATGTAATAATGAATCCAGCCCAGGCTGTAATTGTCTTTATACCAATACAGTCATAAAATATAATTCTAAATTGAAAATAATTTTTTTCAACAGAGGAAGGAGCCATGAAGGGGGCAAAGTGCCTAGGGCCTTGAAAGTCTTAAAGCAGCCTTGCCTCCCTTGCCCATCAGGCAGTGGGGTCCTGTAGCTGCTTTTCTTCTAGCCCCACTTCCCAGTGCCCACCTTAGCGCCTGGGCACGTGCTCATTAAAGGTGTGTGGAAGAACCTGGGCCACCTCAGGTAGGGGCAAGAAGGGAAGGCTGCTTTCAGTGTGTCTGTGAGGGAACTGGGACACTGAGTCCTATGCAATCAGTTCCTGTGACCCCAAAACTCTAATTTTAAGAGCCAAAAGAGGGGAACTGAGGAAGATCTGAAATATTGGGGAGAAACTAAATACAAAGGTGCCCAAGCCTTGTCTGTTCCTGGGCCTCAGAATCAATGAAATGGTTCTGAAATGCAGCTCTGGCTGCATCTCCAAAAGTAACCATGGGAAAATGAAGGATTCTGAAGGCAGCTTTCAAGACCATTAGAGCTAGGCAAGTTGGATCAATCCCCAGGAAGAACGAGTCTTGGGTGATACACCTTAGTTTGGATGTGATTTTTCAAGTGTGTGGCTCCTGGGTACTAATCACCAGTAATGAAAGTCCTTCTCATGTTTATCTTCAATCAACATAATAACAGGTAAATTATGACCTATAGTAATAGAATCAGGAAGTAAAAGGTTCTCAGCCACAGACTCCTAAGCTAGTAAGTTCCTCAGAGGGCATTTTCTACGCTCTCCCATTGTACAGATGAGGAAAGTGAGGTCCCCACTCGGGCCATGGCTGGCTCGAGGGTTCCTACCAAGGCACCCAGCAGTGAGAGGGCTGAGAGGAAACACGTGGCTTCAGTCTCTGACCATCTAGCCAGGCTGCACACACCATAAAACGCGAATAAGAGAAGGGACCGTGCAAATATGCACTTCCCTTTGAAGTTTTAAGCAAGTTAGGACTCTTTGGCTGAGGGCAAGAGAGAGCAATTGGAAGATCAGGGGCTGTTTCCGATTATTACAATTGTGAAATCAGATGAAGGGGCTTTGCTTCGATACAACACTGCCATTTCCAGGTATACATTTTAAAGACCTTTGCAGTCAATATCAGGAAAAATGTTCAAAAATGTCTATGAGCATTTCCTTTAAGAATACAAAAACACTGTCAGGACATTGGGTACACAAATTGTGACGGTTACATAATGGAGTATTATACAACAGTGACAGAGCTAATGGACTTCAGCCGCATTCATCAGCACAGATGAATAGTAAAAAAATGATGCTGAGTGAAAAAAGCAAGTCAGAAAAATACAAATTATTTGACTCAATGTACATAATGTTCAAATGCAGGCAAAACTGTGTATTTAAGTGCACATACCGATATGGTCACACTCTACAGAAAAATAAAAAAGATAATTCAAAATTCAGGAAAGTGGTGACCTCTGGGGGCAACATAAGAGAACAGAATTAGGGAAAGGCACACAAGAGTTTTCAAAAAAAGTTGGTAATTAAGCCAGGTGATGCGTTTTTAGGTGTTCATTTTCTCATCATTCTTTAAGATATATGTATAGTATATACAGAGGGTAGGCATTTTCAGTGCCTTGCTTTGTTAAATTAAGCCAAAAAAGAAATGTATACACATTTTATGAAAGAAATAACTTCTAAAAGTGTAATACTCAATATATACCAATTACAAAAGATGAATACAAGGCATGTTTGACTTCTGCAATTATAAGAGGTGCTCAGAGTGGTTACCAACACTTCTGATTATGGTGAACTTGAGCAACGTTGATAAAAGTGTCCACTTGTATACAATTTTTTGGCACCCTTGGTATATTATGAATAATTCTTTGCAAGTTTAGAATTTTTTTTTTTTTTGAGGGCAGTGTCACTGGCCCTCATATGTGGGACCCAAACCAGGGCTGCTGGCTTCCCAAGCCAGCGCTTAACCACCACGCCACTCGGCCGACCCCCAGAATGTTTTTTTAAATAATAAAATAAAAGGAACGGGAGGAAAATGAGTGTCAAGAATGCCAAGGGAGAAAATATGGAACCTCTCCCCTAAGAAAGCACAGTGGGGTGTGGGTTTCTTGGAGGATGAGATACTTTTTTTTTGAAGGACAAATGGAAGTTCTCCGGATGAAACTGAGACCAGTATCTCTGCTAGCTCAGAGGCCTTTCAAACCTGGACGATGGAAAACTACAAGTCATTGTGCGTCCGCAGCATGGGATCCTGGGAGGGAGCTGGGGGAGGTTGTGCTGCAAAGGGGGCAGGCACCAGGGTCTGCTTGGAGCCTCCCTCATGCTCCTGCGTCCTGGGCAGGAAGGCATTTAGCAAACTTGGAATTTCCTCTTGGTAATGGCCCGAGATCTAATATTTTATGTGGGTGACAAGGATGAGATTCATTTTAAGTGGAACTCACATAACCCTTTATGCTGAATAACCTTGCAGCACTCTCTTTCTGGAAGATAAGATGTGAGCCTCCACTCCGAGGAGACCGGAAGGGTCTGTTGGGTAGAAAGGAGACTAAAATCTCAGACACAGGCTGTCTCAACGTTTCAGAAGAAACAAACATATAAAAGCTGTCCCTGGTGGTTGGAAAATCATCGTGAGAATATGAAATCCTTATAATTACGTTTTGCTTTTTGCTTTCAAGTCCAGTGTCAACTAAAGTGCTTTAAAATTCAGATGAAGAAGTCCTTCAGAGAGAAGAAAATTGCTCAGGATGGCACCAAGTGTCAGGGCAGCGATTAGAACCTAGGGCTCCTAGAAGCTCTCAGCGATTATGAACCTGGAAAAAAAAGTCAAGAGAAGCTGAGTGTGAACGTTAGAGTCAAACCCCTCCACAGGGAGCTCTCAAGCAGAGAAAGGCAGAGCTTCCATTTGTGGTCGCTGGTGATGGGAGGATGTAAGGGCCACATCATAAGCTGACCTAAGAGGAGAAAGGAATCAGGGGCCCAATGAGAAAGAAGAATGGGAGAAGGTATGCCATTGGGCAAAGTCTTTCTAAGGGAGAGATGACTGAACCCCAATCTATTACAGGTCTAGGGCACCACCTGCTTTAAAGGGAGTGTGAGATCTCTGTTCAGGGAGTGCAGAGGCCAGCACCCCTGAAAATAAAGTCCTCCAGGTTACCAGTTTTGCCAACTTATGGTCAGTTGTCATCTGACAGCTTAGTAATGAGTGACTATATTTCAATACTGAGAGTTCCCTCACTCTATGGGCAAATACAAATGCAATGCCCATTTAATCTTTTCTTAAACATCCTGTCCAGGAATTACATTCACTCTGTTCAAATTAGGGAAGCCCCGAGCTAAATTCCTGTGCCTTATTTGGATCATAGGTGGTCTCAGATCTATTCTGGTTTTGATATGTACAGTTCACGTGTGTTATGAGAAAGGTGTTTATGTGTGCCAAACAGAAGTGCCTTGTGATGCTGTAGAATGATATATATTGTTGCATCATAGCACCCTAGGTCCAAAGATGCAACGGAGTCAAATAATGACTCTTTTTTTTTTTTTTTCTTTAATTTTATTAGTTTTCGGTGTACAACACAATGCAATAGTTATACTCTTTACCCCCCAAAGTGAAAACCCCCCTTCCCCAGTTCGCCATCCCACTCCCCCCCATATCATACATATCCATCACAACTCCCCTGACACCCCTCCACAGTATACTCCACATCCCGTGACCACCCACATATTCAGTTGCAGTTGGCATACAATAATATACAACACCAGCTTCAGGTGTACAGTGCAGTGATCAAGCCTCTACTCCATCCATGAAGTGGTTTCCCTAACAAGACATGTGACTATCTGACATGCCACAAAATTTTTACATTATTATATTCCCCAAACTGTGTTTCATATCCCTGTGGCAATATTGTAGTTGTCTATTTATGCTGTCTAATCCCTTCCCCTTCCCCCCATCCCCACCCCCCTCCCAACTAGCAACCCTCAGTTTTTCCTCTACATCTATGAGTCTGTTTACTTTGATCGTTCACTCGGTTCTTCAGACTCCACACCCAAGTGAGATCACATGGTACCTGTCCTTCTCCGACTGACTTATTTCTCCCAACATAATAGTCTCTTCACAACATTATCAATTACATTCCCAGAACTGCCCCCATAACCCTGCGGCAACATTGTAGTCCCACATACACTGTCCAAAACCTTCCCCCTCTCCCTCTTCCCCACTCCCTCCCAACCAGCAACCATCAGTTTTTCCTTTATATCTGCTTGATATGACATCAATCTTCTTAAATTGTCTCTCTGGGTTAGCTTGTTTACCCCTTTCTTTTGTTTAAATAAGTCCTTTTAACATTTCTTGCAATGCTGGCTTGGTGGTAATGAATTCCTTAAGTTTATTCTTTTCTGAGAAGCTCTTTATTTCTCCTTCAATTTTAAGTGATAGCCGTGCTGGATAGAGCAATCTTGGTTGTAGGCCTTTATTTTGTGTCACTTTGAGTATCTCCTGCCACTCCCTTCTGGCCTGCAGAGTTTCTGTAGACAAGTCAGCTGTTAGTCTAACAGGAGCTCCTTTGTATGTAACCTGCTGTCTTTCTCTTGCAGCCTCTAGGATTCTGTCTCTGTCTTTAACCTTTGCCATTTTAACTATGATGTGTCTTGGTGTGGACCTGTTTGGGTTCAGCTTGTTTGGAACCCTCTGCACTTCCTGGGCATGTATGTTGATTTCCTTTACCAGGGTAGGAAAGTTTTCAGTCATTATTTTTTCAAATACCTTTTCAACCCCTTGCTTCTTCTCTTCTCCTTCTGGTATCCCTATGATTCGAAGGTGGTTGCGCTTCATCTTGTCCCATAGGGCTCTTAAACTATTTTCATTGTTTTTTATTCTTTGGTCTTTTAGCTGTGCCAACTGGGTGAGTTCTGCTATTTTATCTTCCAAATTGCTGATCCGCTCCTCTGCTTCATCTACTCTACTGGTGATTCCTTCGAGTCTGTTCTTCATTTCAGTTATTGTATTCTTTAGTTCTAACAGGTTGTTTTTTATGGTTTCCCTATCTTTCTTTATGTCCTCGCTAAGTTCCTTAAACATTCTTATCATCAGTGTTCTAAACTGTGTCTCTGAAAGGTTGGATCCCTCTGTTTCATTTGGTTCCATTTCTGGAGGTTTCTTCTGATCTTTTACTTGTGACATGTTTCTTTGTTTCCCCATTCTGGCTGTCGCTCTGGGATTGCTTTGATGTAGTAGATAGATCACCAGGAGAGCCCTGGCTGGATCACGCAGGCACACAGCTCATGGCCCAACACTCCCAGGAGAACTCCCAGTCTCAGCCTGTCCCAATCAGCCGCTTGCAGATCAGGCCGAGCAGCCTGACAACCAATCACCAGCCTGGCAACTCTGCAAGCGCAGTGTGGAAAGCAGAGACCCAAGGCGGCTTGCGAGCTCCCGCGTCTCAGTGAGCAGCCTGTTGGAGTCGGATCACTCCCACTAGGCGTTTCCCTGGCAACACAGCACAAGCCGAGCGGAGGGTGGGGATCCGAGGCGACTCGCGCACTCCCCCCGTAGGAGCCGGAGGGCACCACCCTATGTTTCCCTGGCAACGCAGTATAAGCCGGGCGGAGGGTGGGGGATCCAAGGCCGCAGGCGCGTGCGCAAGCATGCACTCACGCACGCACGCACGCACGCACTTCGCCAATTCCACCAGACCAATTAGGTCTCGGACCTGATCCTTCGTGGGAGGGCCCAAGCCCGACAAAATGGCGCCCTCCTTACACCACTCGCGTGCAAGCTCCGCACCACGGGAACAACAATCCAAAAACCTCCAGCCTTTGCACCAAAGGTGCTCAGCTCAGTCCGTCCCCGCAGGCTCCCGGCTCACACAGCCACTCCCTCCATCAGGAACCAGGTAAGTGCTCACCGGAGAGCAAGCCCGGGCGCCGGCCCCACTGATTCTCCAGCCGCTCTTAGCCTCACCGAGCTGAGGAAAGAGAGTCCTTACTAATTTATTGCCGGCTATCTTAGAACTCCTCTTCCCGGCAAAGGAGCTCTGGGCTGGTGAGCTTGGGGTGCGGCCGGAGGGTCTCTCCCCCAACCAGACAAGCTTCCCACGGCTGGGACTTCCCTCACGGGGCTCACCCTCGCTCGTCTCCGCCCGTCCTACCAGACCCGACGTGGCCTCCTCTTTAAGTTCTTCGTTTAGTGGTTCTGTTGTTCCTCCAGTGTTTCGGGGACCTCCAGGGTTGAATGCTGTATAATTTGCTTGTAATTTTGGTGTGATCCTGGGAGGCAGTTAGCACAGCGTCTGTCTATTGCGCCATTTTACCGGAAGTTCCAAATAATGACTCTTAAAGTACGCCGTCCTCTCAGAGTAAAATCCTGGTGAGATCCAGACAAAAAGGATGGAATGAGTCCCAGACAACCAGCAGAGCACTCTGTGTGAAAATGGGTGCTCTGCGATGAATAAACACACAGGAAACAGACCCCTCTCTTGCCTCTAACATCGCAACATCAAGCCAGGAAAAAGCATGCATCTGAATTTTAAGAAAGAGAAACAAAACCTGAAGTTTTATGAAAAAGTTGCCTTGATGCTTGGAGAAAACATTTGCAGTTTTCTTACATGTGCGTTGTGAGGCTCACAGCAATTGTGTCATTTTTGTTGTTTTATCTTCCCTGTTCCATAAGGGAAAATGATCAAAACAGAGCAGAAGTACTTGGAGAAGATGAAGCACGGTTAGCTGAGTTGTTGAAGTGCCCCCCAAGGCCCTGTATGAGAATGGGGGTGTGCAGCTTAGAGTCTCTCACTGGCCATTGTGATGGGACAAGAGTCGGTGAACAGGAAGATGACTGTTTAATCCCAAGAAAATTGTTCCTGGGACAGACTAAGAATCTGTGAGCATTTCAGAGATGGCTGAGAATCTGGGCCTTTTCAAGTTAAATATTTTCTTATATAAATTTAATTATTTGTATTTTCTTGAAACTCAGTTTAATGTTGAAATTATTCCCCAGGAAGAGTATGATGTGTGAAGCATTCTTATCCTTGTAAAGTATGTTTCCACTCTCCTCTACCCATTGGTGAAAATACTTTCCTGTCTTCCTAGTACCCTTGCCAGTCTCCTCAGTTGAGTGCTCTCCTAGAATTCATTTGTTGCATCATCTTGTGCTTTTAAATTATTGAGCAGGGTTGCCTTCTCCATAATGTCTCAGCCACAATTATACTAATCATATGTTGTTACTCTATTCAATTCCCTAACTTCATATATATTTCATTCTTTCTCTTGGACAAAATTCCTATCTTCTGGGTGTTCCTTATCCCCAGCCCAGCAATCCCTTTTGCTAATATTTTGGTTGTCTAGCAGTTTGTAGACTTTCCCTTGGCAATGTTTGTATGAAGCAATTCCAAAATAAGCAAATCCAGAAAATGGCATCATGGCGTACCCAACAACCGGTGTGCACTTCTGCTCCAAAATCCAGTGAACAACCTTCATTGCCCTCTGCCTCCTAGAAATTTAAAGGTCACCTTAAATTAAATGTAACTTTCTTAGGTCACCAATGAGTTAGAAGATCTCTTGACTCTCAGCTGTTGCCGCACACAGAGATGGGTATTTGACGAGGTGTCTGGTGGGTGTTTGACTAGGGAATGTTGAGTCAATGGCCTCTGGTCATGATATGTCCTGATATGAAATGATCCACTCTCTGGTCTGGATTTTTGTCACACATGGCTACCTCCCCTCTCTTGCTGTCAACAACTCTATGTTCTCCATTCAGAGCAAACACCACCTGTCACTCAAGTGTGCAAATGTACACACACACACACACACACACACCACACTATACCTTCCACCTCCTTTGATCATACTGTTTTCCTTCTCAAACATTGAGGGAAGCATCAGACAAATAACTTGGTGTCACTTTTCTGCAGTTAATTGCTTCCCATCCTCTGTCTGGCATTCAATATTCCGTTGAATTCAACCAGTCCTTCCTGGAAACAGTACTAAGTGTTGAGAAGGCAAATTTGAACAAGATATTGCCTCTGCCTGACGATTGTTCGTCAGCAATCATGTAAATAAATAATTGAGAATGAAACTTGATCAATGAGATAACTGAAAGATTATATGACTTCTCTGAAACCAATGACTATGGAAAGATGACTCAAAAACAGGTTTCTTGTCTTCTAGCCAGGGACTTCAGCAAACTTTTGCAGAAAGAAAAATATGCATTGATTTTTATTATAATAAAGCAAAGAATGACTCAGTAAATAAATGTAATTGTCCATATCTTTGAGGAGCTTTAAAATGCTTCAAGGACTAGATAGGCAAAAAGAAGAAGGAGGAAAAGGAGAGGGGGTAGAGAAAGATGGGGAAAAAAATTACTAAAAAGTAAAACAAAGTATATTCTAGTATTCTATTTTAAGAAGATGGATAGCAAAGAGTGCTTGCCAATCAATCTTGCTCCAAGCTTCTGAAGGAAGCTCTGAAGTCCTTTGGGTCAGCATGGTTTCCGGGATACGTGTAGAACTGGGAAATGTGAGGCGTGAGAGGTGATGTTGGGCATCTCAGAAATAGCAGCTCCTGTTGGATTTCCAATCAGGAAAGGAAGGTTCCTTCCAAAAGACTCGAAGAGAGGCAGAAGTTGGGCATTCGTGGTGGTGTCCTCCACTTGGCCCTGACAGAGAAATACTGGACATGTTCCAAAAGGCACAAAGCATAAGCAAATGGATTGAAAAGATCAAATGTGATGAAATGGAAAAAGCCCAGCCTTCACACTCGAGTATGTGGTCCTCGTCCTAACTCCTGTGGCTCTTAATGAGCAGCTTCACTCATGCCTCTTTATTCTCCAACACCACCGTCTTCTTGTGTATACCAGCAAAATAACGATGGCCTCCTTCTCTGGGAAGCTCCCAGGAGAGCAGTGAGGTCAGGATACAATAAAGGACTTGAGGCTGGGAACTCTGAAATGCTCCCCACGTGTGAGGAGTTATTGAAAAACTCCGATGACGTGCCACCACTCAAATGTCATAGAACCTGAACCCACAGAGCTGGAAAAACTCTTTTAGCTAACACTCCTTCCATTCATTTGTTCAGCCATCGATCCACCGTTCATCCATCATTCGATCTGTAAGCTTTCACTATGAATCTACCCAGTGGTGATTACTATGCTAGATTCTGGGCTTCAGAGATGAGTAAAACACTCCTCTCAAGGAGCTCACAGTATGGTGAGGGAGATTCAGATACTGAACGAAGGGCAAAGGTAGCACCTTGAAAAGATGGGTGATTTCTCAGACAAAGGGGGAACTACGACTGGTGGGTCTTGGATGTAGGGTTGAGGCTAAGTGTAGGTTTAGAAGAGCAGGAGGCAGGACAGAAAGTTCAGATTAAACAGAAGGATGACCCCAGCCTGAGTTTGAATCAAAAGACAGCGAGGCCCTGTGGGGCTGGCCTCCTGGGGCTCTGTCAGGACAACCTGGGGCTTTCTGCTCTTTCTTCCCCAGATTCTGACTCAAGCACTGAGGGATGTATGTCTTTCCACTCCCTCACTGAAATTGCGAACTCGGGAATTGGCTCTCTGTTATTGATCTGTAGGTGCTATATACCCCTCAGGAGTGTTGGGATGGCAAAAATATTTTGAGAGCCACTGAGCTTAAGTAATTCCCATGCAGAACATCTGTGAACGTGTTTCTATATGTGATGCATTTTTATCTACATACAAAACTAAGTGGCATCAGCTGCTAAAAAGTGAGAGAATGGAAACTGAGTGGTCATGTCTCAAAAAGTCAGGCGTTGGATTCCATACCAGGCTCTTCACACGGGCCATGTCTGTAATGACTGTGATAAAGGAACAGCTTCTTTTCGAATAGTGTATTTCCCTAATCTCAGTGTCAGTGTTCAGGGACAGACCTACAGTTTCCACGTTGCATTATTGATGCCCTGGGAAGTCAGGGCCCCTGTGTGCTGCAAAGGATGGCTCTGAGAGTATGTCTGAAATCAAGCTGTGTTCAAAGACAAGGGTTTAAACCCTACCTCCGACTGCCTTCAGAGCTCTTCTCACACCCAAACTTGATTTGTGCCCGCTAAACACATATATTCCCCATTCACGTGGCTGCACCTCTTTGGGTCCGTATCTCCTAATTCTCCCACTACCACCACCTCCAGTGTTCTCCTGGCCAAAAGCCAGGCCTTGCAGAACTCATCGCATCCTTCTTTCTTGCCATCCAGATCAAGGTCCCATCAAACATGCATCTCCTACTCCCCTCCCCACCTCAACCCTCGTTCTCCTGAAGTTCTCAGTGGGACAGCCTCCTCTCATCCTCACCCACTCCAATTTCCACACAGCTGCAACATTGACTTTTCTCAAACCCACACTTCTCAGTGTCCCTCTGTATCCTAAAAAGTTACTGGCTTCATGTTGTCTGGTGTCAAATTCCATTGGCTGGCATCCCAGTTCCGCCCAGTCTGCACCCTTCCAACCACATTTCTGCTCCAGCACAGATGGGCTGTTCCAAGGAGACACATCATGGTCCCTGTCTCTCCCAGTCTATACCTTGTATTCCCATGGTCGTTCTGTGCACTCCATATTGTACTAATTTAGGATGTTCTCCTCTGATCATCAGAAATACCATATCTTCTTCTTCTTCTAAGACTTAGCGAGAGCCTCTTATCCTTGAAGCACTGTCCCAAATCAAGAGTGAATTTTCTCATGGTATGAATTCCTGCTGGTTTGATCAAGTGATGGGGATTATTTCTTAGGTTCCCCCACCCCCTGGGCTTATATGTCAGCTTCTTAGCAGGAAAATACGTTTCTCAAGGATAGGAATAATAAGTTCTAGGTAAGTCCCACTAGGCCTGGCATATAAAATACAGTGAACAAATGCTTTTGAATCTGGGAATTTTTATGACTACCAACCTGAAATAGATTTAAAAATAAAAAAAGAGAAGAGTATACATATCCTACAAAGGAGGTGATTTTGCTATCAAAGTAATAATTGGAAACTATAACAGATTTAATAACTTTAGGCCTCAAAGCTCATTATTCTGAACACATTATATTACAGATAAATAAAGTCCAGAGAGACAATGATGTTGTGGGTTATAATGAAGTATTTAAAGGTCTAGTGAAGAGATGAGGGTGGGAGTCATTATGTCTGTAGGTCCTGGTCAGAGACGATTCCACAGAGGAGATGATGGACAAACATGGGAAAGGTCATCTTAGGGGAGGGACCAGCACGTGTGAAATATTTGAGTCTGAGAAAAGACTGCCTATTTGGGAATAGCTTTCAAACATCATCGAATCAAGCACTCAAATTCCCACACGCCTGCTCAGGTCCTATTATTGTGCCTTATTAAGGAGAGTTTAAAGAATACTCTTAAATTGCTCCTTTGTCACATAGAATCCTATAAGACTCAAAGAGTTTCATAAGGTGTTTCTGCCCAGGCCCACAGGGAGAGCTGATCAGAGCCTTTCCTGCCAACCACATGACAGGCTTTTGATTCCAAGTTTCATTGTCATTTGCCTGCTTCTTCAGATAAACACGTTCTTAGTAAGATAGCATAATGGTGTGATCTACGTGCTTTTCTTACTCATAGACTAATACCTCTGTGAAATCTAAGGTCCTGTATAGGAGCAGAAACCACTTGAGAAGGAAACTCATGCAGAGTCCTTGCAACAGATGCCATACTGAGTGGCCTGCATCCCTTTGGCTTGCACTGGGAGGCCGTCAGCAGCTTAGGTGGGCAACGCCTTCCATGCAAGGACACCTCAAACACCTGTACCTCTCCATCGGAGGGCCCACTCTCCTTCCAGGACTGAGCTGGCCATGCACAGAGCAGACAGATCTGTTGGGAAGTTAATACCCCCCAGAAGCCTAAACCAATGAGAAACAAGCAGTAATTGATAAATGTCCCAGCTATCATGTCTCTCAGTGGGCAATGCTTGAACCCAAATCCTTGTCTCACAGTCTACTTTGGAGACAAGTTAAGCTTAGACAATCCCGTAAGCCATAGTACCATACTTAGAAGTTTAGATTCTACCTGTGGAGCTAGGAGACCAATGAAGTATTTAAATTAGGGAAGTGTTGTAGTTATACACACATATATATGTACAAATATATATATGTATATGTATTATATATGTGTGTGTGTGTCTGTGTATATGTATATGCTGTCAGAAAAGTCATGACACATTTTTGCAACAAAACAGAAAAATTACACCATGACTCTTCCGACAACTCAATATATACATATATACGTGTGTGTGTGTGTATATATATATTTATATTTATATTTAATAAATATCACTGAGATATTTATTCTGGAATGAGGAGAGACTGTAATAGAAAAAGATAAGGAAGAACCTTAGGTAGGAATTTGTGGCCAAAATTGGGGGTGTGTTCCAAAGTGGTCATAGTATAAGGCATAAAGTTGCGGACCTATGGCCCCAGCCTGTGTGGCTCCAGCTGTTCATCTCTGCCTGTGAGAAGCAACTTATATTTCTAAGGAGCTGCCCACCCACTTTTACTGGAACCTCTAATTGCAGAATTACACCCATGTTTTTGAAAGAGAAAATGCTGCCTCCCTACTGACTCATGTCCATATGTGGAATAACTTCTTATCCCCCAGCAGAACAAGACCGAGTTTAACATTCTGTCCACTGTTCTCATCCCTGAATTAACCCTGAGTGAGCTTCTCGCCCTGCACATCATTGGAAACATTTTGGTCTATTAGGGCCGTACTTTAACTGGAGTTAAAAGATTTTCTTTCTAATACTGACTCTGCCACTTAGTACACTTCTGTGAGCCTCAGTTTCCTCTTTAGGGAAATGGGTATGAAACTCTGCCCAGAGCTGTTGTGTGGATGAAAGGAAGTAGCTAGTTGTTCTGGATGTGTGTTGTTGGCAAGGCCCCGATTAAAAGGTGGCTCCTAGTCCTGAGCTTAACAATGAACTAGTCAGCACTCCTCAGGCCTGGGAGGGACTTGTTTGTTACAAGCTTTCCAAGGCCCATGATGCGGTGAACCAAAGCTGCTCATCTCTGATCCCCACAGATCCCACCCAGGGTCTAAAATGTGCCCATTCTCACTGAGTGAACAGGGAACAAAGAGCCTGAATAAATGTGTGGAGGACCCTGGCAGCAAGCTGTGACTGCGGTCCCAACAGTGATCATGGTGGAAGAGAGCACGGGGAGGCGCAGATGCGTGTGCGGAGATCAACTGGGCAGGCATGGCAGGAGAGCAGCAAAGGTGTGCCCAGGAGGGAAGAGGCTGAACAGCAGCTCGGAGAGGGCTCCTGGGCTCCTGCAGGTGCTGAGCCAGACGGTTCTGAGGAGAGGACAACACAACCGGCACCTCTGGCCTTTTTCAGGGACTGTAAAGGGCCTGGGTACAGGATTCACATATTTGATAAAACTAATGACCCCAGGATATGGTGGGGGCTGTCTAGCATGGGTCTCCTTCCAGAAATGCTTGCGGATGACTTGGCGTCCTCTGCTCTCTCACAGTCCCAAAGCCCTAAGCTCCAGAGTCCAGCGTTCTTCCCGGAGTTGTCATCCATGTACTATTCTTGTCCCTCCTTCTCAGTTGCAAGTGTCTGGCCATGGACACAGCAGCCACAGACCTCTGCTCAGCTCAGGCCATGCTTAAAATACTTTGATGACCGATGCTGTAGGTGATATCTAGAGTAACCCGCAAGACTGGTAAGATAAATGGTTTCAGGAGCCCCAATTTTCAGATGATGGAGGATGCACAGAGGGGCCTGAAAAGCCTGTCTAAGGCTACGCAGCTAATATGTGCGGCTGTTTGGACATGAACTCCTGATCCTGCTTCCTGTGGAGGGGTTTTCAGGTTGCTGGTAGTTTCATCGATGAGGTCAGATCAGAACACAGGAAAGCCCACTGGCCGCTGTGCAGACTTCAGGTGGTAAAAGAGGTGTCTGGGGGCCCCTATCAGGGCTGAGGAGGAGACCCCTGCTCTGAAGGGATGGCGGGTAGCTCGGTCTCAGAGCTTCAGGGCCTCTCACCTGGGGACCACATGACCTCAGCGCTGCCAGCTTAACTTAGCTTAGCTCTTGGGAATTCTGAATGTAGGATGTGGAGAAGGCAGTTAGTGCATCCTAATAACCTGATGATGCTTTGCATCGCAAGGGAGCTTTACACCCCAAAGGTCTGTGAGCCCCTCCATGCAGCCCCAGGACCCCCCTGTGAGACATATGCTTAGCATTCTTGGCACTGTCTCCAGTTGGAGACGCCAAGATGCTGTGCTAAGTGACTCGTCTAGCAAGGAGATGACAGCTTTTCAGTGCCCCCCACCCTCCGTTTCAGAAATTATTTTCCATAACAGAGAATTATCTGAAAGAGATTAAATAAAAAATACACACACACACACACACACACATACACACACCCTCCTAGGAGCGCACTTGCTGTGTGACAGACGGATTCTATTTCTGGTTCTGAGAACACGCCACAGAGTCAGCGAGAACACGCCAGAGACAGCCGTGCCGGGAAGGCGGCCTGCTCAGCCGGCCTGTGTGCGCATCATGATGGGTTTGGAGCCCGCTGATTGCCAGTCATTTCTGACGAGCTGACACTTCACAAATGCTATTTCTTTCTGATTCTGGGAAGAGTGCGTAGCTACAAATGTCATTCTGGCAAGCTCAGCATGTAGGAGCAAGTGTGATTTTTGTTAAAAATAGACCCACAGAGGGACAGGATTGAAAGGTATCTTTCCGAGTATGATTTTGCAAAGAGAGGCCCAGAGAGGGCAAGGCGCTAGCCCGAGGACACATGGCGAGTTCACCACACAGCGGGGAGGCAAACAGGCCTCTGGCCCAGCCCAGGGCCCTTTCCTGAAAGTGACATTCTCTCGGTTTTCTTTAAAAAGCACAAGTAAGAGCTTCTGTCAAAGAATTATAACCACCCTAAGCCATGCAGTCTTCCCTCCATCCTTCTTATGAGATTTCAGGCTGCAGAGATAAAAGTAAAAAAACAAACAAAAAAAAACCACAACTTTATGAAGCAAAAATCGTCTTTTACTTCCAAAAAGCATGACATCTTCACATTTGTATAAATTCTCCACCTTTGCCACAGTCTTCCTCTTGTCTTTTATCACTTTCCAAGCTGCTTTGCTTCCCTGACAGCTCTTGTTTCTGGAAGCTCCTGCTTATGGATCTATTCAGTGATGGGGTCTATGGCTTATGGCTCAGTCCCTGGGAGACCCTGTCAGTGAAGGATGCTGTCGTCTCCCACTGGGAACTCCCTAAACTGAGCAGGACTGGGACAAAAAGGCCTGTTTGTCAGACTCCTCACCCACTTTCATAAGCCCCATCTCAGATGTCTCCTGCTCTGGAAAGCTTCGTTTGACTCCAAGAGAGGTGATCCATTTTACAAATGAGCATGAAAACTGTATTTCCTCAGGAGGAGCTTAGGCATGCCTATTTCACAGCGTTGCTGAGAGCACACGGTAACATTCAGCCACGGTCAGCACCGGGTCCACCTTGAGCCTGCAGCAGGATGTGCCTGTGCTCCTATTTGATCTTCCTGAGGGTGCCTGCCAGCCAGGTTGAGATGGTGTTGGCAAGTGGCAAATTCTGAGCACTGGTTTGATGCCATTCCCAGCCCCTGGCTCTGTCCTGCTCCATAGCCTTCTCCATGTCAGGGGTCCCCCCCCACCGCAAAATCCAGCACACCCAGCTACCAAGAAGGGCCGCATCTCTGACTTAGGACCCAAACTGAAGGTCCGACAATTTCCTGCACTGACCCTCAATGATGCCCTCAGAGTCTGAGCTGTCTTTGAAAAGTGTTATCACCTGTAAAGGGGGATTCTGGTATCAAACAGCAGGGATCTCATGGCAAGAGTCAGGGAAACTTTCTGCAGATCCTGAAATTGTCCAAATACACAGGAACTGTCTCCCTCCTACACTTCATCAGACTGGACGGCAGCCTCAGAGTGGCTGAATTCCAGACTTGTAGTCTCGCCAGATCATAGAACCCAGCTCCCAACTGGAAAATGTGAGCCATGGGCAAGGATGAACTCTTGGAGGAGGAAAGACATTTCACAGCAGGCTCTCTGCATGACCTCTGGAGCATGGAAGAAATCGGTCCTATTTCTGTGGGGAGGTCTCGTGCCCCTTGGCCTAGTTAATCAAGTTCCACAGAGTCTGAATTCAGGGACACGGAGAGACTCTCCGTGAACTTGCTGCAGTGTGACCTCTGACCCCCTAGAGAATGGAACCACTGTGCTGGAACAGCCTCTGCCGGCCACTCAGCATCTGTCCTCTAAATCCCTTGCTGCCACACCAGCCAGCCACCCTCCTAGCTGGGACCCAGCCCTGTGAGAGGTCCCAGAGGTGACTCAAGAGGCCTCAGACCTGCCCAACGCGGAGCCATTCTCCCCACTGGGGGCGGGGGGGTCCTGCTCATGAGTATCAGGGCACAAGCTGTTTCCGAAGGTCACAAGTGTTGGGCCCATACACGCCCTGAGCACAGAAACAGGGCAAAGCCGGGCTGGGATGCTGTCATTACCACCCCAGCTCCACATGCCAGCCAAGGTGGCTGCGAAACACTGAGTTCTCTGCCTGAGACCCTGACACAGAAACGAGTCTTAGCAGATGCTGGTGAGAAACACACATGTACAATCAGGCACACACACACCACACACCACACACACACTGAGGCACTATCCACAACATGATCCCAGGAGGAAGAGGGCCAGAGAGGGCAGGGATTTTGAAAGATCGAGGGTGGCCAGTGCAGGAATTGCCATACATATGCCAGGAGAGCTCATCGGTAAGAGAACAGACTCATGTGGCAGAGAAAAGTCAATTTCACAGCCCCTTCCTGGCTGTTCCGTGGTGTGTCAGCCAGATCCCCCCAAAGGGCTGAGTCACTCATTCCTCCAGCTGCTCGGGGTGTGGGTAGCAGATGGCTCTTAGCTGAGTTCCTCTCCCTGAATCCTTGAATTGCACTTCCTTAAAGAGAACCACTTTGCCCAAGGTCACACCCTTCCTGGAGGCAGCCCACATCCAATGGCTGCTTAATAACAGAGGACAAAGGACCGGGCTGCTCTCTTCTATTTAAAACAACTCAAGACCCATCCCAGCCCCAGAGCTGCCGGTGGCATCAGCTGAGGGCTTCCTAGTAACTTCACTGCGGTTCCCCAGCTCCGCCTGCCCAGTCCTGCTTCCCTCGCTCCCCACAGGCATTGATCCTGCCGGGACTTCCCAGGGAGCTCCCTGCACACTCATCTCAGTATCAAAGCCTGGGGATCCCCACGCTAGACACCAAGCCAGGCCAAGTGCAGGGGTGAGGAGGCATGAAAGAGCAAGGAGGAGCCCTCCTCTGAGAACCCCGTAGCCTGCGGGGCACATAGGCACCATCAATGCTCACGCCAGGAAGACATGGACTTGAGCCTTCAGATCTGGTTTTGCCACTTACTTTCCTTCTCTCGGAGCCTCAATTTCTCTACCTTTAGAATAGCCCTATAGCCTGTCTCCCATGGGGTATGTGGAGATCGTGTAAGAGTAAGCATTGGACTATGTGCCTCGTGAGCTGGAAGGCGCTGCATGACGGGTTTGCAGTTAAACTTGCAATGTCCCAGGAGCCCACGGGGCACATCGGGAGGAGCTCAGTCAGCCTTTTGGGAAAAGAGAGATCAGAGAGTTATGGCTCTCCAGAGAAACAGAACCAATCGGATTTATAGACATATAGAGATTTATTATGAGGAATTGGCTCACAGAATGACGAAGCCTGAGAAGTCCCACAGGTCTGCAAGCCGGAGACCCAGGACCACTGGTGGTGTAATTCCGTCTGAATCCCAAGGTCTGAGATCCAGGAGAGCTGATGGTATAAACCCCAGTCCAAGGGCAAGAGTCCCAGCTCAGGAGGCAGGATGGAAAGGGGTGAGTTCTTCCTTCCGCTGTGTTTTGTACCAGTCGGGTCCTCGGTGGATTAGGTGGTGCCCACCCACACGGGAGGGTAATCTGCTTTACTGAGCCCGCTGACTCAAAGGCTGACCTCAGCCAGAACCGCCCTCCCAGACACACCCAGAAATAATGTTTAATCTGGGCACCCCGTGGCCCGTCAAGTTGACACAAAAAAATTAACCATCACTGGGAGGCTTCCCAAAGGACCTTGAACTGGGAGACCTGGCCGACCATCACCGTTCACCTCTGACGGTCTTGGGCAGGGCATGTCTTCTTTATGGGCTGCACTGTTCCCCTTTCTCCTGTCCAGAAGGAAATATGAAGGCATCATCTCTGCTGAATTCTCTACCTGAAGCCAGTGGAAATGATGAGTTTTGTTCTGGTACCTAGAAATACTACTTTAACTGCTGGGATACTACCCATCTTCCTAACCGAGTTCCCTAACTATAAAAACACAACATGCATTGAGTGAGACCTCTCCTAAGCCTCTGCAGATCTCCTGGACCAGGGACATGCTGTCCTGAATTGTACTTGAAGGAGCACATGAAGGGGCGCCCCTCCTAAGAGGAAGACCTACAAAACCAGGAAGGCAAAGGCAGAACCCTCTAAAGCATAAGGTGTGTGACCTTAGCAATCATTTAAGGCTTCACTGAGCCTCAGAGCTGTCACCTGAGCACCCATGGACAGAAGTTTTTACCACAGTGCTACTCCAAGCTCGCAAGCAAAGCCAGCACTTCTCCATCTTTGCTTGGCATGACTCTTCCATTGACTGAACTGATGACCTCAGGGACTCCGAGTCTGGCTTGCTCATTCCCTAAGGGAATATTTCTTGAATGAACAAATAAATAATGCCTAATCCTCAACTGCTCCCTTCCTGCTATATAACAGAAAACATACAGAAAGTACCATGAGTAAATTTAGTAACACAGACCTATACAGACACATCACATGACTTCCACACATGCCCACACACCCTAGGCCATAAGGTCACACACACAGATTCATGCACCTAGACACGTAAATACACACACACACACACACACACACACACACACAGGTCCATCCGCAGACATACACACATAGCATATTTACGTACATTCAAATTTCTACTCTTGAGTTCTGCATCCCAAACCATGGTTTATCCATGGATTCAACCAAGTGTGATCCCGTGACTCAGTGAGTCATGCTGACAGTTTGACAATGTAATCATTGTCTCACAATGGAATCACTCATGGAATCACTTATTCCAGCACACAACAGAAAGAAAGGCTGAAGACTATCTGGCCATGCTAACGGCGGGCAAAAGACTGAGAAAAGGGTGCTAGGGGAACTTCATCTATTCAAACAGGACTGGAAAAGCTCTCTGTTACTCAGGCTATTTTTGTTGCTCTACTTTTGGTGAGAAATGAGAATTTATTGTTCTTCCACATATACAGATGATTCCACCTATGTCCGTCTTTAAATTGCTCAAGCTCAGCAACACAAACCAAGCACTGACTACAGAAAGTGGAAGGGGCCAGTCTCCAGGGAGGCCCATCTCTTTCATCTCTGTTGCCACTTCTATTAAGGACACATTGGTTCAATTCACCAATCTTATGGGCCAGACATCATGGAAGGCATGACAGAAGGCCACACATTGTAAAAGCACACCCTCAAACTGATGTCCCTCTTACTTCTTTAAACATCCCTTTTCATTTTATTTGTAATTTAATACTCACAATGTTACAAGGGAGGAAAATTGTCAAATGAATGATTGCTTCTGTTTCATAGAAAACACCGTGGTTCAGAGATGGCAGGTAACTGCCCTCAGGTCATAGTTTGGTAGAAGCATAGACACGGTTTTTTGGGGTTTTTTTTTTGAGGGCAGTGTCACGGCCCTCACATGTGGGACCCGAACCAGGGCCACTGGCTTCCCAAGCCAGCGCTTAACCACAGCGCCAGTCGGCCAGCCCAGACACCTTTTCAATTCTCTGTCGAAACGGGAAACCTAAGCTCTTTACAGAATAATATAAAATGTTGCCACATTTCAGACCATTTATAACAGGAGTGACAGTTAAACGTGACTGAAAAGAAAGTAAACAAGAACAATTAGTACCCTAAAATAATTTCAGCTTGGGCCACACTGATTCATGCTAGTGATGGGAAATCAGATTTCTGCTGGGATGGCAAGGAACTTGGAGGTATCAGACACATGATTTGGTCACATTGAATTCTGTCATCAGATCTGGGGTGTATCAGTGGTGCTTCATTTGCATTAAATGAAAAGCAGTCCCAAAATACACACTGTTGCTAAGGTTACATCTTGCTGGATGCAAATAAAGATCTGTTCAGACCAGTTAAAAATATCTTGGCACAAGCTAATTTTCCCATTGGCATAAAGGGGAATATCAGCAGCCTATTAAAACCGAGAGGTGAGGTTTACCTTAGTCAGCAGTAGGGGTCTGGAGAACATTGTTTCTGTTTTTAGAACTTGCAGAACTTTTTCGTTTATGAATTCAAGTCATTGGCCTGGTTTCAGTAGTTTTTTTTTTGTTTTGTTTCGTTTTTTAATACAAATATCATCCAATAACAGGTCCTACTACTGCAAATGTAGAGTTATGCTTTCTCCAGGTCCTGGAAGAACCATCTGCATTGACATTTTTGGAATCGAGAGGAAATGAGAAAATGCAGGGATAGGGGTTGAGGTCCTGTGAGAGAGGTAGAGAAGGAAAGCATAGTTTTCACCTTCCTGAGTTTATTATGTCATTATTTTACCTGATGCTCACAATAGCCCTGCAAAGCAGTATTGTTATTTCTATGTATAAACTGGGGAGCCGAGGCTCTGAGATATTCAGCCATTCTGTAGTAAGCAGAGGAGCTGAGAGTTTGATTTAGAATGACCTCTGAACCCAGGGTCTTTTCTGTACGTCATCCTGCTTCTATAACTGAAGATAAATTATCAAAGAAAATTGTAAAACCGGAGTAAGGCATATGAATGAGCTCAGAAGAGCAGTTGAAGTTTTGACATTTGAAAAAATAAATAAATAAAAAAGGGCGTTATTCAAAATTGAAGTGGTGTTGACCTTTTAACGCGAATGCATAGCTCTGCTTGACTGTGTCCCAGCCTCCTATGAGTCAAGGCCAAATGCTTCCGCTTCTTCTCCATCTTTGGACATAGCCCACCCCCAAATCATTGAGTCTCACTGGTTATCAAATCGAAATGTTAAAGTCAGGAAGGACCTCAGAAGGCATCCCGCAGCTCTGGCCTGAGGCAGGAGACTCTGGAGCCACACCCTGGAAGGGAGGCCCTCCAGCCATCTTCCTGAAACGCTGACTATGGATAGAAGTTCACATTTATTGATGCTTACTCAATATTGAGCACATGGCACTTTTTCTAAGTACTTTACCCCTTTTAATTTGTGTAATCCGTATAAGAACCCCGTGAGGTAGATATTATGATATCCATTTTACATATGAGGATCAAGTGACACACAGAAAGTTTAAGTAACTTGTTTAAGTTCACATAGGTTCTGAGTGGTGGAAATGGAATTAGACCCCATGTACTATTCTCAGGAAACTGAGCTCTGATCCACTCTTATGACTTTCTCAAGTGGGTCCTTACCCCACAATACAGCCTATGCCATTGTGTTCATGGAACGGTGTTGCCTACGTGGGTGGTATTTCCTGTTGGTTTTAGAATTCTCTGAGAGCTGGTAAACTGGCCACGTGTGGAAAAAGGAGGCTGAAGGAGGGAGAAAAGAAAAGCATGAGACAGAAAAGGTAGCTTAGAAAATTTGGGGTTCTAAAATAATAGGAGTTAATCAGGAACTCTTTCTAGGGCTATTCTGGGGGAAGGGGACCAATTTAATACTAATTACTTCAATTTATTGAGCATATGTTATAGATTAGGTGTGCATTGTTACTAAATTCACCACACTCAACAAAGTAAATGTCACTATCTCCATTCCAGAAATGAGAAAAGTGAAGCTCATGGGCCGGCCGAGTGGCTCAGTTGGTTAAGAGCTCGCTCAAGAGTGTGAGCTGAGCTCTGAGCAACAGCAGTTCGATGCTCAGCCCAAGCTGAGCTGCCGTGAAGCTGCCAACAGGTGGCAGGATGGCTCAGTTATTTTTAAAAAAAGAAAAAAGGAAAATGAAGTTCACTGAGGCCAGGTCACTTGTCCACAGTCACACAGCTAATCAGTGGTATCCCCAGTATTCAAATCAGGAGCAGGATAACTACAAAATATGTTGTTGTCACAATGAAACTTTTTGTTTATTTATTTATTTTTTTACCTTTTTTGCACGCTTTCCAGTGGTAAGAGCTAAGACCAATGGGTAAAACTTAACTCACAAATTTATATTGCTAGCCCCGACCTCTGAACTCACTTATCCAACTGTCTAGTCAATGTCCACTTAAATGTCTAATAAACACTTAAAATGTAACAAATAATAAGTAATAAGTCTTGTGATTCTCATTTTCCTTCAACACGCCCTGTCATTCCATCTGACTCCTCCCAAATACCACTCTTTCCATCTGAGTCAATGGTACCAAATGAATTTGGAAGAAATCTAAACTTCTTATCTCAGGATTTCTCCCTTGCTGTCTTTCCTCTTTAACCTAATTTTGTACCACCTTCTATGTCACTCACCATTCTCATATAGATGTCTGTCTTCCTGGAGCACTCCCAAAGTGTTTTTACTTGCTGCTCCTTCTTTCTGCAAAGTTGTCCCCTTTATTTTCACATGGGTAGTTACTTCTTATCTTTTAGTTCTCAAGCCAAATGTCCTCTTCTGGCATGAGATGAAGATAAACATGCCTTCATCACTCAGTGTAAAGGTGTGTTCTCTATAACACTCAATCATATTACCCTATTTTACTTCTCTCATAATATTTATCGATTTCTAAATATATCTTTTACTTATTTATTGTTAATTATTGCTATGGACTGAATGTGTTACCCTCAAATTCATACGTTGAAACCCTTATTCTTCAAGGTGACTGTATTTCATTTGAACATATTTGAACATATCTGTGTGTGTGTGTGTGTACACATATACATACATATATATATACATACAGGGGAGCCAAAATATATATATATATATATATATATATATATATATATATATATATATATACACATTTTAAGAAAGGAAAAAACTATTAAAATTGTAACACTTAATACATGTACCAATAACAAAAGATGAATACAAATGAATACAAGTTACATTTGACTTCTGCAATTACAAGAGGTGCTCAAAGTGGTTGCCATCAGCATAATTTTAATACTGTTTTTTTCCTTTCTTAAAATGTGTATACTTTTTTTGGCACCCTCTGTATATGAGGCTGACAATTAAGTTCGTAGACTCATCCTAGAAAAAGTGCTCCATACCTCATTGCTGAATATTACCATGATCACTCCTTGGGAAGCTATGCACCGATGCCAGTGCCTAGTCCACTCTTCAAAGCAATTTTGGAACTCTTTTTCTGGAATGTCCATCAGAGCTGTCATCATATTACCCTTGATATCCTGAATGTCATCAAAATATCTTCCTTTCAATATGCCCTTTATCTTTGGGTAAAGAAAGAAGTCATTGGGGGGCCATATCAAGTGAGTAGGGAGAGTGTTCCAATACAATTATTTGTTTACTGGCTAAAAACTCCCTCACAGACAGTGCTGTGTGAGCTGGTGCACTGTTGTGATGCAAGAGTCATGAATTGTTGGCGGAAAGTTCAGGTTGTTTTCATCTAATTTTTTCATGCAGCCTTTTGAACACTTCCAAATAGTGAACTTGGTTAACTGTTTATCTAGTTGGTACAAATTCATAAAGAATAATCCCTCTGATATCAAAAGAGGTTAGCAACATCGTTGCCACAAGTTCACGAGCTTAATTGTCAGACCTTGTATATAGCAGAGGTTCTGGAAGGATACCCCAAACAGTTAACTATGGTTACCTTTGGGGAAAAAAGTAGGTTGTGTACATTTATAAGTGTATGTTGGCCTATTACTCTGTATACTTCTATATGATAGAAATTTTTACATTGGCTATGCATTCCCATACTAGCAAAGTTTAAAAAATGATTCCTTAGCTGACTCACTATATCTTAATTAACTCATACGCAATTTTCCATTGGTCCTGGCTCAGCTGCTCGGTGCAGCCCACAGTGCTCTCTGATGCAGCCTCTACTATCCCTGAGCTGTGTGGGAAACACAGCTCAGGTCATGTACGTCTCAGCACGAGTAAAACTGCTGGGAGAGCAGAAGCACGATGGAAATTTCATTAGGGAACTGCATTACCAGGCCCAAGACTGTTAGGTTTGGAAACATCCGTGCTTCTGCCTGGGAACACGGGTGTAAGGTTGCTGCAGTGGCTTGAATAGTTGTTTCCATCTTGGATGCCTCTCAAGACAAAGAAAGGAGAAATATAGTCTTAAAAATGTAAATCTTTGAGTTAGAAAAATATTATTTACCAAGTGCCTATTCTGTGTTAGGACCTGTGCTAAAATATATACACACACATGCCCATTTAAGGTTAATAAAACTGTCAAAAAAGTGATATCATTGTTCCCATTTTACAAAAGAGGACCTGAAGCTGAGGGAGTTTGCTTAACTGGAATGATTCTGAGACCCTTTAATGAGGCACCGTATTTTCTAAGGAGACAGGAGAAAGCACGCTACCCCTCCACCCTCCCTGGCCTGAATTGTTGTATTCTGCGTTCTGCCTTTTGTTTTTGTTTTGTTGTTGTTGTTGTTGTTGTTTTTGAGGGCAGTGTCACTGGCCCTCATATGTGGGACCGAACTGGGGCCGCTGGCTTCCCAAGCCAGCGCTTAACCACCGTGCTACTCGGCCGGCCCTCTACATTCCGCCTTTTGTCTCTTCTCCCACTACCCAATTCTCCCCAAAGTGCAACTGATGAAGCAAAGGAGAAGTGCTTTGAGATGCCAGTCAATGTCTTCTTCCATGTACGGTTTCCTGAGTCATTCCTTCCTCTCACCACACTCAAGAGCCTCACTCTCCTGGCACTGATGCAGCAGAGGGAGGGCTGGGGAAGGAGTCAGGAGGGAAAGCCAGAGGCACTCACCTCCCTGAGAACAAGGCAGCTGGAGCAGATGTCAGAAACAGAAGAGTTTGCTTCGGACCAAGAAAGGAAGAAGCTGCAAAGAGCTCTGAGGTTGGGGGCTGGGGGGTGATGGGAGAGCAGAGTCAGAAGGAGGAGTGTTGGTGTGCTAACTCTGTGTCCTTATTTCCTGAGTTCAGGAAGCCCTGGCACCTGAGCACTGCTTATCAGGACAGGTGCCCCTGTCAGAGCTGACTAATTCTTAGAGACAGCAAGAGCCTTGCCTGAGGTACACCTTTCCTGTGTATACAAACCTGTCCGGAGCCCACACTCCCAAACAACTCTTCTGTCTGGCTCTTATGCTCCAGGAAACAGTATTCCTCTCTACCCTACTCATGCCAGCGCCAGGTCCCAGACAACTGGGGACAGCCCTGTGTCCCGGCGGACACTGCTGAAAGTATTCAAACAAGCCAATTCTAAGTCGGCTTGCCCTTCCTTACCTTACCTTTCCTGAGGAAGTCTCATTAAAGGCCCTGGCTATCTTTTCCCCTCAGGCTTTCTGTCTCTCCCTGGTGCTCCCCAATGTGGGCCTGTGTGGTGTGCCATGGCTTCTGTCTCTAGGGAACACTGGGTACAAATTTACTCCTTTGTGACAATTACTTCCGTGACTATACGTCTTATCATACTTGATTAAAAACAAATCCAGGCTATATGTTTAAATACTTGGTCAGAATAGAAAGTCAGTATCAAGATTCTTAAGGTGTTCGCTAGCTCAGGCACTGCCAACCATGAGTGTGACCTGTAACTGCCCTACCCTGCCCCCGACCACCACCATTTGTCACTCAGAACGCTAAGACTCTCTCCCTCTTCCCTTCATCAAAACTGGCTTTCTGAAAAGTGTCTCAATCGGTTGCTTAGAAGTTGGCATTTACCCTCTGATCTTGCTTGGCTGTCCTAAAGCATGGAAACTTGTGTCCTTTGGGAGAAAATATGAGGATCTTAGCAGAGGATATGCTGATGATCTGGAAAACCCTGAACCCATATTTCAAGGGCACAACCAATAGCAGCACAGGGCAGCCGTTGTTTTTAACCTGTCTCCTTGCAAGGCAAGGGGGTCCTAATTAGGATTTTCTTTTCTTTCTCTGGGTGAGTGGTGAAAAGAAGAGGTGACTGACTGAAGCCCAGAGAAAGGAGTAGACAAGGATCGTTCTAGCTGCTACTCTCCTTATCTCACATCCAAGGTAGGAGCTGGTACTCAGGAAGGCTCTCTCCTTTCATTTCTTTCAGAGCAATCAAAGCTGGATGTTGATCCCCTGTGACCCACAGTTCTTACACCTTTTTCCTCAGTTTCCCCATCAGTATGATAAGATTGATAAACAAGGTGATCTCTAGAGCCATTTTTAGTTTGAAGGACCCTTGTTGTTGAACTAAAGCTCCTTGAGACAGGCTGAGCCTGAAGTGTACCAGCGGTACCAGAATGAGAGTCCCATTGGGTCAGGAAGCTCTAAATTTATTTCGAATGCCAGCTGCCTTAATGGTACATAACTGTGTGCACATACACACATGTACATATGAGAAAATAGGACACTTAATTTACTTATGGATTCTGGTTTCTCTAGATTAAAAGCTAATACTTCAAATTCCAGACAATGCTTTCTGGGTGGTGAGCCATCTGGATGGTTCCCCAGATGCTGATCAGACCCCACTACTTACTAGTAAGTCATACCCCTAACCCTGCATAGTGCAGCAAGCACAAGAGTATTCCACAGATCACAAAGACCTCAGGCCCAGGATATTCTACCAAATGCACATGCAAAATTCATTTTAGAATGAGGAGCTAAGTGAAGAAAAGCTCATTTTATTCTTTCACTTTAAGGAACATTTCTTGGAGCATTTGATTTTAAATATGCAGAACCAAACAGTCACCATCAATTTTCACTTCAAAGGCCTTTTCTGTGAGTTCTACAGGGACTTAGGAAGACACTGGTAATCATGAGTTTGTTCTTATTCCTTTTAATGCTGAGCATCTGATGTGCTAAACACACTAAGTACCTAAGAAGCTATAAATTGAATGGAGAACAATTTCATTACCTTGTTCAGGACTGAGCTATTCATTAGTTAATTCACCCATTCACAAAATAACCACTAGACATATTTTACAAAAGGGAGATATATATTTTTTAATGATGTTTATTAATTCATACTGCTGACATGCAGGCAAGATGGTAGTCTGATAGTCAGCTCCATCACATTTCCATGCTTCTCCCAACAGAAGAAAGACAAAAGAAAGAATTCATTTGCACAGCTGTAAGAGTGCAAGTCAAAGGAAATTCCTATGAGTATCTGTTAGACATATTGGACATATGTCTCAGGATCAAAGAGTTGAATACCTGTAGAAAAATGGAATGACTGACCATGTGTTTAAGGGCATCCAGAACTGGCCTCGTTGCATGCAACTCAGAGCTACATAAGCTGTGCTGCCTGTGGGCTGGACTGGAACTCTTCTGACCACTGAACAGAAGCAGGATGGTCTATGTAAGGAGGAGATAGGAGTGGAGTTGCCAGAGAGAAATTCAAGCTCTAAGACTTAAAAGGGCACTACCATGTGTGCCCAATGAACACTGTTTAGAAAATGTAAAAATTCCTGAGCTGGGAGACTTGTAAAAAGTGACTTGGTTCTGGTTAATCCCATAGGTTTCTATATGACTGCCTCCTAAATCACAAATCAGGTCACAACCATGACTTCCCCAAGAAAAGAAAAAAAAAAAAAAGAAAAAAAAAAGCCAACTCGACTGAACTATGAGAAACCACAAGAAGAAACTGCCTCATGATGTAATCAGCAGTTGCAGCAAAGAAGGAAATTTATGCCCAAAGAAGACTTGAATCAGGAATGTTTAAAATATCCTTAGAGACAAATTAAGGAAGAAAAAATATTAAGTAAGAGTAACATGGAATGAAGACATAATGGGAACATTTCAAAAGGAAGTAATAAATTCTAGAAAAGGACAGCAAGGGATTAAAATCAGAGGAGGTGATGAAACTCAATGAATTGGCTTTATTAATAAGTGATTATCAAAACCAAGAAAGAATCATTCAGAATAATTCAGAAGAGAGACAGAAAATATTTTCTATCCATTAATATTTTCTATCTAAGAGAAATGGAAGCTAAAACATGAAATTCCAACATGCATTGAAATGATGTTCAAAAGGATTAGCCTATATTTTCTATGTTGAACAAGCTGTGACCAACTTTGGTTTAAAGGTTGTAATAGCCTCATAAAATGTGTTGGTCAGTTATCCTTCTGTTTCTATTTTCTGGAACATTTTCTATAAATTGGGGTTCCTTGATATTTGGTAAAATGTTTTCAGTCATATGGGCATGGGGAATATGTGAAACGGAGTTGTTGGTGGTTAGTCATTTCAAAGTTATTTGATGGTAATTTTTTAAGGTTTTTATTTCTTCTTGAGCCAATTTTTATAGTTCTATTTGGCTTTATAATTGCATATTTTAGTCATTGACATAAAATTAATTCACTTTTAAATGTGCATTTGATAAAATCCAATAACCATTAATGATATTTTTGAAATGTGAGTAACTGAGGATTTGAAATGGACAGGCTTAACCTGATAAAGATACTGTACTACTAAAATATGTCAGGAAGCATCATATTTAATGTGGAAATATAGAATAATCTCCCCAGAGAATGGGAATGAGAGTAAGATGCTGACGTTTGCCAATTTATTTAAAATTGTACTGGAGGTCCTGTACAACACATTTATGCATAAAGGGGGAGAGAGACAGAGAGAGAGAGAGAGAGAGAGAGAGAGAGAGAGAGAGAGAGAGAGAATGAGAATAAAAAGTGTGAAAAAATAAAATAAAAATTTTATTATTTGCAGCTTACATGATTGTGTAGATAAAAAAGTCAAAGACTCGAGCCGGCCGAGTGGCGCGGTGGTTAAGCGCTGGCTTGGGAAGCCAGCGGCCCCGGTTCGGGTCCCACATATGAGGGCCAGTGACACTGCTGTCAAAAAAAAAAAAAAAAGTCAAAGACTCTACAGACAAACTAATAGAAATAGTTAATGAGCTTAGCTAAGTAGGTCTCTGGATAGATCAAGAAACAAAAATTGTTATTTTCATATACCAACAGCAAGATAATTCCAAATAAAATGAAAAACTAATTCCATTATAAGAGCATGAAAATATCAGATATCTAAGGATATATCTAAGATATACAAGGATTCTGTAGAGAAAGCTGCAAAACATTATTGAAAGACATAAAAGGGCCAGCCAAATAGCGCGTTGGTTAAGAGCTGGTTTGGGGATGCCAGCAGCCCCAGTTCGGATCCCACATGTGAGGGCCAGTGACACTGCCCTCTACAGCTAACAACAGCTCCCCCTGGAGCTGGGCTGCTGTGCGCCCCGGCGACGGTGTAGGCTGCAGCCCCTGCTGCAGTGGGCTGCCATAGGCTACAGTGAGTGGCCGGTAGCCAGAGTGAGCGGCTGGCAGCCAAGCGTGAGCTGCCAATAACCACGGTGAGCGACATCCAGAGGCCAGCAACTGATCTGCCTCATCCGGGAAGAGCACAATGACGACACAAACATGGGCCAGTGAAACAACATCCTCTGCAACTAGACTGAAGAACAAAAAGGCAACAACTTGTCTGTTCCCCTTCCCCGATTTCCCAATGCTGTTCTCCTCCCACAATTCCCCAATAAATTCTTTAAAAAGAAAGACATAAAAGAAGATATAAATAAAGGGATAGAGTGTTTTGAGTTGGAAGGCCCAATATTATAAAGATTCAGTTCTCCCCAAATTGATTTAAGGATTCATTGCAAACCAAATCATAACACCAGCAGATTTTTTGGTTCTTTATTTTGCACTATTTTTCTGAGAAAATTAACAAACTGACAGTAAAATTAAATGGAAATCAAAGGACCAAATAAAGCCATGATAGTCTTAAAGAATAGAACAAAATTGGAGAATTTGCACTATCGCTAATTAAGACTTATTAGAAAGTTACAATAATAAAGTATGTATGACATTGGCTCAAGAACAAAGAAGTTGGTGGAACATAATAGAAGGTTCAGACACAGACCCACATATATATGGAGAATTTATTTATGACAAAGTGGCTCAGTGAAGCCATTGGAAAAGGACAGCCTTTTCAATAAATGGTTCTAGATCAAATAGATTTTCATATTGAAAATCATAAATCTTGACTCTTTGCATATATGCCTCTTACACGACCCCAGTTTCAGATTGTCTAAATGCGAAAGCAAAAAACAACACACTTTCTAAATGATAACATGTATTAAATGATACCTATAGCAAAGGATATAATTCAGCAAAAAGACAAAGCCAGTAAGTTAAGAAGTTGATAAATAATTTTGTAAGTTTAAATTGTATTAACTGTAAATGTTAAAACTTAAACTAAATGTTAAATGTATATGAAATTAGATACTAGTAACATTTTCAAAAAATTCACATGTTAAAGAGACAATGAAAATGGAAATTAGTGAATATTTATAAATGAACAGAATACAATACACCTTAAAATTGGAAGATGCAGTTAAAGCATACTTGGAAATGTGAAACAAATGTATTAATTGGAAAACAAGAAAAAATGAAAACAAATGAGTTACCAATGAGGAAGAGCAAAATAACAATGCAAAAAATCAAAGTATAAAGAACTTTAAATAAACAAATAAAATAGTAATACGAAACAAGAAAACATATATCAGGAGTGGTTATACTTTCCAAAGATTTTCTTTTCAAAAGCCTAATAAAATATGAAAACTCATCAAGCAAACCACCAATCTGAGAAGGGATAAATATCCAAAATATATAAAGAATACTTACAACTCAGTATTGAATAACCTTATTAAAAAAATAAGCAAAGGACCTAAATAGACATTTTTCCAAAGAAGGCATTCAAATGGCCAACATGTACATGAAAAGGTTCTCAGTATCACTAATCATCAGGGAAATGCAAACCAAAACCCCAGTGAGATATTACCACACGTCTGTTAGAATGGCTGTCATCAAAAAGACAAGAAGTAAGTATTAGTGAACATGTGGAGAAAAGGGAACCCTTGTGCACTGTCGTTGGAAATGTAAATTAGTTCAGCTACTATAGAAAACAGTATGAGGTTTTCTCAGAAAAAAAAAAAAAATAGAATGACCAGGCATTTTCAAAGTAAGTTTGTGATATGAAAATTCATGCAAAGCCTAGACCAAACGGAAACGGTGCCTGTCTATGCAGTGTTCCTTCCTTTTGTAAAACCTTTGCTTTTTGCCATGACCAGAAGACTCCATTAGAAAGTGAGGATGGCAAGTAGCCATCAGGAGACCCCAAAGAGCCTTCCAGAAGTAAAGACCCAGTGTAAGCATTCTCTGTGCTTGATCCAGCAACCACCAATAGCAGAAACATTAGTCCCGCCCCTTTGCGGAAATGCCCCCTTTTGACATGGCTTATAGAACAGGGAGATGCCTCAGAGTGGTCAAAGGGAAATATTGACAGGACATAGACACTCAAGGAAGTTATGACTTAGGAAAGTAAAATGAAAACAAGATTCTGTGGCAGACACTATCCTCCTAAATCCCCTTGTCATGTTTGGGAGGCCTATTTGTTCCTCTCTTGTTGCTGTACCTGAAACTCTTCCTTGGGCTTCTGGAACTGCTTTGGAAGTGCACAGAGCCAGAAAGCCTGGGGCTTTACACCCTGCCTCATCACCCCACCACCCCCAGCTCCCTGTGACTGCTGTGGGAGACCAATTCTGAAGCCTAATTTACACTCCCGAGCTCCCCTGTGGCACTGGCAGAGGCTGGAGCTTTGCTTATAGTTTCATCCTTGTTTGGTTTCTTCCTCCTTCCTCTTCCCTTTGGCGCTCCTGTCACTCCCTTACTGGTTTACTCTGGTAGCACATTCTACACAAATCATTTGCACATAAATTTTCCTCTCTCAGTCTGCCTCTGGGGAACTCAGCCTAAGGAAGTGCCTAAGCCCCAAAGAAGCTTACAATTGTGTAAAAAATGGATATGAATACAATAGTGTTAAGTCAGTATTCAGTCAGCCAATTAAGTGAAAGCCCGTGAAATGTGTTATAGAGATATAAGGCTGACTCATACGCATGAGGGATGCTTAGGCTAGTGTAGAACATGAGACAGAAACACAAGCCATACCATAAAGCACCGAGTAGGACTTCCAGGGTCTCGATAGCCCACATAGGTGACTCTTTGCACATTCCATTTCCTTTTTTAATGTCCCACTAACATGAATCATCTAGGGAACAAAATAAAAAAATACATATGAAACACAAAAATGGTGACATTCATACTACATGCCTGAAGCTACAGAGGGCAATAGAGAGAGAGGGCAGCCATTTCCCACACACAAGGTGAAGCCCTTCGAGGCAGTAAATAAACAGAGCCAATCCCACTCCCATCCCTCCTAGCTTCTCGCCAATATCACAATAACTCAGATATTTTTTCCAGGATGGGGAACAAGGACAGAAGAGGAATCAAGTTGTTTGTCAGAACTCATCAGGTCAAGGGTCATCTCACACTGCTTTGAACAGGCACACACAGACAGCCAGGGACATGTCATGACTTTGGATTGATAGGATGGATGTTAAAAAAAATCTGTTCATAGGATTTCCCCCCTCCAGTCCCAAACCTCTGTGGACGCCCATCTTAGTTACAACATCTAACAAGTATGACCTCCCTCTGTGAAGATGATTAAGGACAGAAATATCACTGCATATATGAAACTTTTCAGAAGGTTATTAAAGGTAACTGGTCCGGCACTCCTTGTGCTCTGAAGGCTCAAGTGTGCATCTTGCTGGGGTTGAAGGTTGTAAATGTGTACATTCTGCTTCATTCTGGACATTGACAGAGAAATACAGGTCAGTTTTTAAGTGTAAAGCAATCAAGAGAAGACAAAAGAGAATTAATAACTTCCAAATCAATAGAGTAAAAACCAGAAAGGAAATAATAAGAAACTCCAATCAACAGAAAGCATAATATAGCATGGTAGGAATGAAGTGTGTCTACTATCTATGATAACTGTGACCAGATTATGAAAACAAAATGTATCAGAGGCTAAAAACAAACAAACAAAATATTCCCCCAAATGCAAACAAAATACAAGTTGTGGTGGCCACGCAATGTAATTATGATATGCATTTCAAAGTAAAAAGCAATGAATGGGACATGATAGATCACTGAACTATATACTGCATAATAAATATAGAATTCTTATGAACCTTAGAATGATTTTTAGCAAAGGTCCCTTAGAATTCACTGTAACAGGTACATAATAAATAATAATATGATAGAATAAAGTTTACATTGAGCAAGCTGAAGTATATAATTAATTTTCTAATGTACACAGAACATTGATCATGTAAAACTTGATGAAAAAACAAAAGTCCCCAAAATAGAGATTTACAGACAATAGTCACAAACCAGGCTGCAATAAAACAGGAAATTACAAGTTAAAAAACAGAACAAACTTAATTTAAAACAAAATTAATACATCATTCTTTGAAATAACTTTGTTTCAAATAGAAAATCAAATTTGACACCATAGATTTGTTAATAAATTAATCAACTGCAATAAAAAAACACCATAGCAATACCTAAAAATTTATATATCTAAAGGAAATCCATGATCTTAAAGATTTTTCATTACTAAATAAGAAAAACTGAGTATTATTGAAATAAGCATCAAGCTCAAAAACTCAAATAAAGGAAAACAAAAACTGGTAAAAAAATTTATACAGATAAAGCAATAACATATCATTGCTAGAAAACAAAAATTACATTTAAAAATTTTTTTTGGAAAGCAGAATTGATGGAAGAAACCAGTAAAATGACAATTGCCTAGTAAATTATATCAGGGAAGAGATAAAACAGAATTTAAAAACAACAAAATTCAGACCTTTAAAATACATTTTTAAATTATAAGAAAATTCTGTGTGTAACGGAAAGCTAATGAATTTTAAAATCTCTTTGTACGGAAATACAAATTGCCCAAACTGGCTTACATAGAAAAACAAAGTCTGAATCAACCAATAATTTGAACAAACACTTAAAGCTGGTACATAAAATAACACTAGTGCAAAATGTTTTAAAAAGTGAATCTTTAAGATTAAATAATTCTAATGCCATTAGGTTTTTAGAGCACAGAAAGAAATGAAACATTTCCTAACTAATTCTATAGTGGAATGCTAGTGTCAAAATAGTGTGAAGGCACTCAAAAATAAAACCACAGACCTAACACATTTGAAAAAAATATATGTATATAAATAAATAAGTTACATATTAGCAAATCAAACCCTATATTTCACCACTTGGAAACAAGGCTGCTCTGTAAGGTTACTGGGGTAGAATGGGTGTCATTTAGTGAATGCTTTTATCAAATGCAACAGGTAAGATTCATTTTCCTTATGCAGAAGTAATCAGCTCTAGGAAATGTATTAAAGCAATTTAGTACATTAAGAAGATAAAGAAGGAAAAACCCTTTGATGATTTCTATAGAGAGCAAGCGGGCATTTGATGAAATTAATATCCTTTCTTGATTCAAACAAAGTAATTTTTATTTTATTTATTTATTTATTTATTTTTCTTTTGAGGGCAGTGTCACTGGCCTTCATATGTGGGACCCGAACCGGGGCTGCTGGCTTCCCAAACCAGCACTTAACCACCGCGCCACTCGGCCAGCCCAGTAATTTTTAAATTGTAGTGAGAATGATACTTCTAAATGCCATTGACTTGAGGACAAGAAGAGACAGATCTTTAGCAATGGGGCTCCCAACAAGCACAAAATAGCATCCAAGGGACAGTCTACAGTGAACATCTCCCGGACCCTTGGTGTCAAGCCAGCCTACCAAGGCCCCCGTTTAAAAAAAAAACATAATCCCTTACTAGTCCTTGCTCCCTATCTCCAAACTCCATGGGTCAGAAACTGCCCTACACGCCAGTGTGGAGGCAGAGAAGTGCAGTGACAGGCGTTGTATGTAAGGTGGAGAAACAGAACAGGTGGGAGCCTTCTTGCTCAAACAGATTCACGTTGGCAGTGGAGATTTCACTCTCAATCAAGTCTGGAGTTTCACTTGGTATCTTGGACTTTGAATTCCAATGTCTGGGTTGAGATTGTTTGGAACTTAAAGTGACTGTTAGACTATCTGCTATCCATTGTAAGGGAAAATTACCTTCTTCGAATCCATTCTAAAGGGAGTTGGGTTTTAATTATATCATCACTTGTGCTCAGTCAATTGTATTGTTTACATTTATTTCCAGTTCCACATAAACACTTGAATCTGCTTGTCAAGCATTTTTTTTTAATCTTGAAATTCCAAGTAGAGCTGCATTTAATTTATAAATTGACCTGTGGTGAAGTGATATTTTCATAATATTAGGTCTTTTCTATTCAGAAGGGTTTTTGGGGGGTTTTCTTTTTTGTACCTTCAGTACTTTTCTAATTTACCTCACATAGGCTATGCATATTTTTGTTAGGATTTTCCAAGGTATTTTTAACTCATTTTTGTCGTCATAGGAATTTCATGTTTTTCTATTAATATCCAAGAAATGGTAATCACGTATTGGAATTTATTGAGATTTCATGCTGGTTTTCAGTCCTGCCACCTAACAAAATTTGTTGTTTTTATGTTAATTTTATCATCTAAATAATTAAATGATCTGCAAATATCATTTTTTTCCTAATATTTATGCCTGTTATTCTTTACTTTATTTGGTGAATTGTGTAACTTCATATATTCACTTTATGGGCTTGAAGCTGTTTCCTTCTGTTAGCTTACTGCAGAGTGGTGTGTGTGTGTGTGTGTGTGTGTGTGTGTGTGTGTGTGTGTGTGTGTTAGCCTTGTTCAGGTTTTAGTATCAGGATATCATTACACTGGCTGAGACATTCCTGTCTTTTTCTGTGCTCTGGAACAGTTACTATAACACAGGACTACCTTATTTTTAAAAGCAACCTGGATAGGACTATTTCATAAGGGTAGATCTTGGCTACTTATTTCTATTTCTCCATGTTAATAGACAGGGGTGCTGACTTATTGATTCAATTTAGCTAAATTGTGTGTTACTAGAAAAAATCACCCATGATTTACAATTTTTCAGTTTTCATCAAAATTAATTTAAAAGCTTATCATATTAATCGTTTTCTAATGTCCATATTTGTCCTTTTTCGTTGTTTTTAATTTTACTGTTTTTTTATTTTTACGAGTGAATTAGTTTGTCAGAGATTTTCTGTTTTATTGATGTTTTCAAAGAACCATCACTTCATTTTCTTGTTCTAATCTTTTTTATCACTTTTTTTCTAATTTCCATGATTTTGCTTTTCTCTTTGTCAAATGTACTTTAATTTTATTTTGATTTATTTTAATGATTTCCTTACCTTTTAAAATTATATGCTTTCTTCTTTTATTCTTAATCTTTCTTTTTTCTCTTTCATGAAAGTAAGACTATCCATTTTCCTACTAAACTGAAATTCTACAGCTTTTAAAATGTAGTACACTAACTGGAATGTATTTGCAAATAGGCATGTTAATTTTCCCTTTAATTCAAAACTTACTTAAAATATTTATATTCTTTTTATTGAAGTATAACACACATATAGAAAAATTCACAAAATTGCCAGCATGGTGTATAAAAATATTTTAAAATTTGAAATTAATATATTTTTAATGTAAGTCATCCTTTTGGTGTATTTTCTAATTTTATTACATTATAGCCAGAGAATAAGATCTATATGAAAGTTTTCATTATGTAAATGTTATTAAGATTTTGTCACCATTAATTTTTCCTGAATATTTATATATATTTTTTAAAATGGGCTCTTTCTCTTTATAGGTACAAAGTTTCATAGGAAAGATATGCAGATACATAATGCAAACATATATAGACCATACATGAGATATCTACATACGTGTCTCATCATATCATGTATCAGATCCTATTTAATTATCCTCAGTCATTCCCAAATTTGTTTAGGCCAGTGCACAGCTCATGTAGAAATTTTTTGAATGGCACCTTCGGAAAATAAACGAAGCTGCTTCAAGTCTGAGGCATTGATTGGAGGCTGTGGTTTCCTCAAGTCCCACCAGGCCACACCATGGCCACCTGGTCAGCATCTTACCACTTCAGGGGGCCATCCGCTGCCCCCCACCGTGGGAAGCCTGGGCTGCTCCGCTCTCGATCCTTTTTTATGGTTTACTTAATCTGCTGACTTCAGAAACATGGGTGTTAAAATATTCTACATGAATGTGGATTTGCCTGGTGTTTTTTTTTTTTAGAATTTGTCAGTTTTTCTTTGAATATTTTAAAGCAAGATTGGTAGAGGTCTAAAAATCCATGGTTCATAGAATCTTCTTAAGAATTATAATTCTGTGAAATACTTTCTCTCTCTGTGGTCTTGCTTAGAAATGCTCTCTTTAAATCAGCTCTTGCCTAAAATTAATATTGCTGTTTTGGTGTTTCTACTACAACAATGCGCCTGGTAAATAAAAGAGTCACTGTAAAATGTGCCCTCCATGTTTCTTTCTGATGTAGGTGTGCTGTTCGCAGCACCCTTTCTGAAGATTTCATGTTCAGTGTCATTGTGTCTGTTGGACTTATTCTGGCATTCATGTTTTCTGTTTTGTACCCTTTCTTAGTGTTTCTTTTTTATTTCTCTGACCTGCTTTTGTTCTAACTAATTGAGTTTTCTTTGTTCATTTTATTCCTCTAGCAGTTTAACATTTGTACACCCTATTTAACTTTTGATGCTGAAAACCCTTAAATCCTTACACTATGTGTAAACATCTGAGCCAGTCAGTATCCATATCCTTTACTTTAACAGGATAAAAAATCTTAGTAAAATGTCACTCTGTTTGTTTCTCTAACGCTAGCCTCCTTCTATATCAAGATCCAGATTGGTACTAAAATATTTTGAAATTATGCAAAAAGAATCACTTAGGCCATAAATTTTATTGGTCTCCAGTGTTTGCGTGGCTTTACTTATTATAGGACTTTTGTTTGTTTGTTTGTTTGTGTTTTGCAAGGTCCATTTTTTTTAACCTGTATCTTCCTCTTTCTAGAATTTATTATTTATTTTGCCAGACTCAAGGCTCTAACAAGTCTATTTGGAAGGTTCTCTGAGTTGTAAGTTTTATGAGTATTTTGCATTGCCCAAAACATCTTTACTTTGTCCTCTCATTTGAATTTCAGTTTGAGTCAGTTCTAGGATTCTAGTTTTAAATTAATTTTATCTGATAACTTTGGAAAAAAAAACATATTTCGGGGTTTTTAGCAACTGACATTGCCAAAGAGAAGTTAGATGATAAGCTGATCTTCAAGCCTCTGAAAGTATCCTGATTATTTTTTTCTGTCTTTAGAAACTTTGAAGAATTTATCTGTTCTTTTATTGTGAGTTTCTATCAGCACGGGCCTGGATGTTAGTCATCATGTATTGGTTTGTTTGCTTCAATTAACCCAAGCAGCACCCTTTGGGTGCTTGGATCTAAAGATTCTGTCCCTTTCTCAGCTTCTGGAGAGTAAAATGTGACCTGTCTCTGTTACATTCCTGCTGTCAGTCATCTGGAGAGGGACAGTTCTTGGGTAGGACTCACTGCAACTCAGAGGACTAGAATAATGCCAGGAGCTCTCCCAATACCAGAGGCGACATTAACGTCCCCCCACATACCAAGGCTCTGTCCCAGGTAGTGTAGAATGGAGGCAGTCTCCCCAAATGAGGAGCAGTTTTCATGCAACAAGAGATTGAATAGTGCCTCGAGAGACTATTTCAATTTTAAGATCAGACTAAGCTTTACACCAGATTGAAATTCAGTCCGGATAGTGTTTGCTTTGTCTATAAGGTGTGTGTATTTATATGTGTATATTTGGCATATGTGTGAGTGTGTTTTGTTTTATTCTGGCTAAAAGGCATGTAGAGATTTAGGAGCAAGGCCATCTGGTCAAATTTGTTTTTTATTACTATTTTCTCAGCAAATCCAAGTTGTTGTGAGAGTTCATCTGTGACTTCCTCCTATAGTAGCCTTTCAATACATTGCAATGAGAAGAAAGATGAGTAGGAAGAAGGGGAAACTGGAATAAAATCCCAGGAAAGTACTTAACCTGACATTTAACTGACTCCATGATCTGTCCCAACTTCCCTTCAGGTATCATTTCTCATTTCTTCCTTTAATGTATCCAGTCCTTTTCCAAGGATAATTTCTTCCAAAGTTTGAGTCTCTTGGGACATGTAGTGAAGCTTCATAATTAGAAAATTGCTCTTTTATTTGAAGCAGGGGCGACCCCATCCTGCCACCTGTCCTCCTGCCTCTCCCAAACCCATTTGTCTTCCCTTCTTTGTTCTGAGTTCTTAGACTCTTGAATATCAAAGGCTGAGCCTCAGTGGGCTCAAAGAATGGGAATTGAAAGTGGAGATGAGGAGAAAATGGCAAGTCAGCTTGGCAGAGACATGGAATCAGATAAGAACCAGCAAGCAGAAACGAAAAGAAGGGACCCTATACAAGGGACACAAAAATGGCTTTTGTGTAGAGCCATCATTGCTGGGAGATGAGGATGTAGTCCCAGCTGGGCTGTTCTCAGGAATTCCAAAACATGTTATCAGTGGTCTCTGCTTGTTTGTTTGTCAGCTTTCTCTACCTGCAGGTATCAGGCTTCAGGCTAAGGAACCGACTGGGTTATCAGCAACATGTCTATGAAGAGAAGGAATCTGGTTATAAAACAAGTTTCATTAGGAAAATAACCAAAGAAACCTCCATCAAGTGTTGGCTGCTGTGTGCCTGGCACTGTGCTGGGAGACTCGGCTGCAAAGGGGTCTCACGCCAATGGGACTGAGTGCGGTGGAGTGGGAGTGCATCAGTACACACAGGTCAGAGTAACCTGGCCAGGGAATGGGTGCCACTGTTGGTACAGAAAATTCCTATCTCAGCGAAGAGTTTCCACGAATGATTATGCAAATAAGCCTATCTGGGCTGCTACTCTGCTCAAACCGCCCACTTCTCTTCCCAGCCCTGCCTCTCTCCTGTGTGCCATCATGGAACCATGTTCATTCCTCCACTGGGTTTGTGGTGTTTGGTCATGGGGTTCACAGGGCAGTTCTTGAGATGCTTGAGAATACAGTAAAACCTTGGTTTGCAAGCATAATTTGTTCTGGAAACAAACTACTCATATTGCAAGACATTGCTCGTTTACCACATGAAAATGTATTAGAAATGTTTGCTTGTCTTGCGGAACACTCCCAAACAAGAACCCGTTCTCATTTGCATGCTCATTTCACCCTTCAGTTTCATCTCTTCTGGATCCCGCCCCCATCCCTGAGCCTCCAGGAGAGTCTGAGGGTTGATATCAGGATCAAGGTACACAGTGTGAGGGCTCCAGATCTAAGGGCCAAACCAAACTGGCTGCATCCGTCTCCAGTTTGGGCCTGTCCGTGACTGTGTGTGTTCTGGCTCTGAAAACACGGGCCAGCAGCTCTCCTTAGAGGGCTGAGCTCCATAGCCTCTCCTGGATGGGCTGCGCCTGTGCCCTCACAGTGACACCCCAAACGGCTTTTACAAAATCTGCAGAGATGCATGAAACTGAATCATAAACCAGGGGTCCCATCCCACAGCCCAGTGAGCTTGGCAGAGGCAGAAGTGTTCGTTCTTCTTCCCTGGGCTGTGATCGCCCACAGAGTCCTTCCCCCATTCCCAGAATGGTCCCGCCACCCTCTCCCTGTCCTCTGGACAGGAGTTCTTAGCCAGTGGGCTCTGCTCTTCTGTCAGAGCCTCGCCGGACTCTGCCTTCCTCCATCCTTCATCCACGCTAGCGCAGGTTGCTGCAGCCTTCTCCTAAATACCTTTGTATCTCGTGTTGCCCCCTTGTATCTCATGTTGCTACCGATGGTGCATTTCTAGGCGTGTATTCAGAATGGCCCAACTCCTCTCCCTGCCAGCTCTCCTCAATCTGACCACTGTCTCTCACACTTAACTAAAACCCAGAGAACCCCGATGACAAAAGGAGCTGAGCCAGTGTATAAATAAGCCCATCCTGAACCCTTGCTAGGTGGCAAAGCAGCACTGCCTCACTGTGTCCCATGACAATGGACTCCCTGCCACCCCATTCTTCTCCAATCTGTGCTGCTCTAATGGAAAGTTTGTCCTCAAAATCAAAGAGGAAATCTCCTGTTACACGTATTTGTTGTGGTACATGTACGAACCTAGGCTGGCAGCTCCCATGAGCTGCCCAGCCACTCAGCAAGTCAGTGCAATTTCAGGGCTAGGACAGCTGTGTTGCCTTCCAATCTCTGAGCACGCCATGCCACATGGGCACTCTCAGGTCTAGCTGAGCTCTGCCTCCCTGTGGGGTCACCCCCAGCCATAGCACTGTCCTCCGGGGCCACGGGGGAACCAGTTTCCTTCTCTCCCTGGCAGACTCTGCACAACTGGTCTTTGTGTAAATTATTGTCACGGGTTCCTGGACCCTTCTCCTCCTCAGGCTCTGTGCCCTGTGCTGTATCTATCCATAAGCTGACAACAGCTCCGCCCAGGCTTCTACTCAGGCCTTCACCCAAAGTGCATTCCTTTGTGGCTGTTTCTCTGGAATATTCTGACCTTCCTGGAGGCACAGCCTCATGTATCATTGCCCATATGTAAACAAACCATGTGGGACTTTTTCATTAACAACTGGTTTCTGACTTCCTCATTTTGCCCAACTTCACATAGGAAAGTGAAGCCCAGTGAGGCTGGGTGATTTGCAAGTTCCTTCAGCTGAGTGCTAGGAAAACTGGGACTAACACCTATGTCTCTTCACCCCCATTCCAGTGTGTTCTTCCAACACATTCCTTGGCCTCTGTAGAATTATAATACACCAGTTCTCTATGGAAATGATTTACCTGTTCAGGTGTCTAGACGTCCTCTGAGTAACATGATAATCCCCCTTTAATAATAATGTCAAGTTCGTACATCATCTCAAATTGAGCCTTTGTATATTTTCAGCCTTTTTAAAGAATTATGCACAGATGGTCACTTAATAAGTGCTTCTTGGATGACAATAGTGATTTTTACAAAAAGTCTTCATTTGGGATAAGTGTGCAATTCTAGGGAACAAGGCTGTCATTCTTACTCATATTCCTACATTCACTACAAGCAACTTCAAAGAGACCCTGTAGATGGAGAATGCCACTATATTGCCATTTAAGCTTTCTTCACTCATTTCCCTGCAACCATCCTCAAATTTTCAATTCCCCAAATAGAAAATGAACTGAATAGACATTAACAAAGTAATCTCTCCACTTCTTTGAAAATTGCAAACTAGCTGAATTTTTCCCTCAAGGTTGATAACAGCCATGAAGAAACCAACCATAATTCCTTCTCCTCTGCTTCTGAAATACATTATTTGAAAAAGCTTGCCTTATTGGAAAATAAAAGGAGAAAATCATATTAGAGATTAACAAACTCATAGAGCATTATTTCCATTATTTAGTAACCTCAAAGTATGGATAATTTTCTTTAAACAATTTTTAAATGTGGACTAAAGGACAAGTTTCCTTAAAAGCCTGAAGTAATCAAACTATAATGATAACTTCTTTTTCCAATTTTATAAATTTTGAGACAGAAAAACAGTTTTTTACGTCTTCAGGTATTTTTAACTACAATCGCATATTCTAGCTAAAGCATAGGGGCGGACCCAGATTGAGAAAAAGGGGGCACATATTCCAAAGGCTTGAACATGTGGAAATAACCTGTGGCCACAGTTCAAAGTGGAGGCATCATGTCTTCCTGCAGAGATGGATAGCGGACTCCACATGGGGGCTAAGCACACATTTCAGGCCAAGGCATCTCCTGGGAATCAAAGTAGGTACCATCCAGAGCAGACAGTAGCTGGACAGGTCCTGGAGAGTCAGGCCCAGGCTTCATTGACCTCAGAAACCCAAAGGAAGGTGTGGTGGAAAGGTTACCTGTGTCATCAGGCAAGGTTGACTCTGCCATATTGGTGGACTGAAGTGAGAGTCAAGAATAAGGCAACTCGGGGCCGGCCAAGTGGCGCGGTGGTTAAGAGCTGGCTTGGGATGCCAGCGGCCCTGATTTGGGTCCCACATATGAGGGCCAGTGACACTGTCCTCTAAAAAAGAATAAAAAAAAAAAAAAGAAGGCAGCCCATAAAAACTCACAGACAGTGCCGTGTGAGCTGGCACACTGTTGTGATGCAAGAGCCATGAATTGTTGGTGACAAGTTCAGGTCATCTAATTTTTTCATGCAGCCTTTTCAGTACTTACAAATAGTAAACTTGGTTAACTGTTTGTCCAGTTGGTACAAATTCATAATGAATAATTTCTCTGATATCAAAAAAGGTTAGCAACATTGTTGTGAAATTAATTGCCCAACTTCATATTCAACTTCTCTTTTCTGACCATCCAATGGATCCCTGATGACTTCGTTTTCAGAATTACATCTGACAGAGCTCCCTGTGGCTTGAGACTTTCTGATCCCCATATCTGATTCACTCTTTGTGTACTGGTGAGATGCCTTAGGTTTTACTCCACACTAAGAAACGTGTTCATACCCATGTCCTTATCATAAAAATGCCTTGTATATGATCCTATAAAAGCCACTTTTCATTATGAAGAAACCTTCAAATCATAACAGCCATTATAATGTACAGCTTCTGCATGCAAGCTTCTATTTTCCTCTTACTCCCAAGATTAGTTCTTTTATAGTTATTTCACAAAGCTCCACTTAAGTGCCCACCATATTTAATTTAATGATTTTGCTCTTTCTAGGATAATAAACTCAAGTGACTTTAAAAATCTTACATACTTATGTGAAGCCTCAATACATAAGATGGTGAATGAAGGTGCATCTCTTTTGTGTATTTAAATACAACAAGAACAACAGCAAAACAGCTTCCAGCAATGGCACAGTATTTTTCTCAACCAAATCTTCCACTGAAAACCAGAAAATCAGGAAAAAAAGATTTTTCAAAATGTGTTTCAAAGCATTGTCAAACTACCAAGGCAGGAAGAACCTGTAGGTCTAAGACTCTGAGGAAAGAAAAATACAGGAACTCAGCCTGATATATTACACCATTTTTTTACCTGTGGAATTTGCCATTTGATAATGCAGCTGAAAGGCTGAGAAGAATAACCTTGACATTTCGTCCATGCCAATCCATCTACCTGACCCCATATGCCATGACCAGCCAGGCTACCAAGACAAGAAGGGTTATTATTGGCAATGTTTGCCACAACACAATTATTGGACCATTAAAACATCCTACTATTTTTACGTATTAATTATGTAAACCAAAAGTCATAAATGTTATGGGCCATCTGAACCCGGAAATATTAAAAAAAATAATAAAAAAAAAGAATAAGACAGCTCAGACCAGTGTTTTCCATGCACCTACAGAGTGTCTGGCTGCCCACAGGAGAGCCTTCCTGCTTAGGCTTTGTGTGTCCCTTTCAGAATATATGTGTCCCCCATCCTCTGAAAAGTGGGGCAAGTTGAGCTGAAATGAAGACACTATCCTTACCCCAAACATGATAAAAGTGCTGGACTAAAAATGAAAAAAGGCAAATTAGCTAGCGATTGTAAATTCATAGCCTAACTTGAGACCAGGAAAGGAAAATTCCAAAGTGATAAAAAAAATGAGATGGAATCTCAGAATTGGTAAGTGAAGTTAAAATTGAAAAGTGTTACAGGAGAATTGGACCTGGTTATAGGCTTTAACAGCTGGGACTAACCTTCAGAGAGAGGGACAATCAGCCAGCAGCTCCATGTGCGTGGGCAGCTGGAACAGAGCGGCCTGAATCTATTCTGCAGCTACTGGCATTTTGGTGTGTAAGAAAAGCACTGCCTACCTAATCCAGAAAAACTGTAATGCAGCTTCCTATCCACCTAGGCCAGTGCATGGAGATGGACACACCTGTAAGCAATCAGAACACAGAAAGGAGTCCATATCTAAGCCACTTCAGTGGTTCAAGACACCAGAGAAATAAATTAACATAAGCATTAGTCCAACACGCTTAAATTCATAAAGTCCCAGGAGATGTAAACAAGAAACTGTCACCCAAAGCATGTCACAGAGGCTTCCCATGGAAAATATACTACTCACTGACAGCAAGGTCATGGCCAAAATTATAAACCACATGACAAAATGAATGACAAGAAAGAAGAGGCAAGAGGAACAACATATAATCCTGGAGACATATAACAGTTTTTAAGAGAGTTTAAAAGAAGTAGTTTTGAATACTGGCAGAAATAGAAAAGTAAATAGAGATCACAGTGTTAAGAAAAGGTCAATATGAAAAGGAAAAAAATAAATTTTAGAAATATAAGTCATTAAAAGAACTCATGACACCCCAAGCACAGAGACACACATTCTTTACAAATACACAGGAACCATTTCTAAAAATTAACCAAGTGTTAGAACACAAATGAAAATGTATTCTTTGATCAAAATGCAAGTACAACAAAAATACACTAAATGAATATTTTTGCTTTAAAATTCAAAGCTGGAGATTTCCAGTTCAATATGTAAAGAACTTGGAAATCTTCATGCCCATTCTCACAACGAGAACAAAGCTGAACAAACTGAAAACCAATAACCTTTCATAGATCCATCAGGGATGTGAGGTCACAGGGCCTGGGACTTGGAGAGCCAGGTGAACACAGGCAGTCACAGTTTACCGGAAGCAGAAGCCACGTGGAGCCTGGTAGAAACACTTAACGGGTAACTAACTGACTAACTGCTGGAGACAGAGAGGACAAGCTTGGGAGATAAAAACTCCTGGGAGCCTCTTCTTAGGAAACACCTCTCACTTACAGGAACTTTACTTTCAGGACCCCACCAGGTTCTCAGGGCAAAGATGAAAGAGAACTCCCCTCAATCAGCCCTACTCAACCTTTCACATGTTTGCTTGAAAGTCCTTTGTCACATACTAGGTTGAATGCCTGCCCCTGAGTTCCTTAACAGGCTTCTCATATGACAAGGCAATTCCTTATGTGTTTTCATGCCTGTTTCCCAGCTGGGCAGTAAGTCCACAAGGCACCCTTGCTCATATTCCCTATCACCCATCAGAGTGATGACCTATAGTAAGTGCTAAAAAAATTCCTAAATATATGAAAATGTAAGATTTGTTCCAACTTCAGTGATGTTTGGTAGGAGAAAAATATGGGCCAATGAAAACCTGACCACCTGCAGGAAATTAGCATCAAATTACCACACAGGACTTCTTGACAATGAACAAAAGCAAACTATTCTGCTGTGTTTCTGCTGCTACACAAAATAATGATTTTTCATTTTGCTTTTCACAGTCTTTCCACATCTGTCATTTTATTTGCTTCTTCCAAAAATTCCTCTACGGTAGGCAGGGCAGACATTTACTATCCACAGAGAACAAATGTAAACATTGAAACAAGAGAAGTTTACTGACCTGCCCCAAATCATACAACCCAAATACAAAAGAGCCTTTCCTGGAACCCAGGATTGAGGTCAAGCTTCCCACCAGACCCCTCTGCCTGTTGAGAAGCGCAGTTTCAGTTCCATGTCCAGTCGTGGCGGGGACCTTTCACTACATCAGCTCATCCACTTGGGGACATGACTCAATGCGGCTCAACTGAATAGTTTGGGGATTTATGAGAACTAGTTGAGGAAACTAGACAATTCATGTGCAAAGGACCAGCATCCTAAATACACATCAGACTGAAAGGTTTAGTGCTCAAACCAGAAGGTAGATGAAGGTTTGTTCAGCATCAGGGAAAGAAAAAAACTCTAGCCTGAAATCAGGACACCATGTTTTTAATTTCAGGCCTGCCATTTACTTTCCATGTGACCTTGGGAAATCACCTTGCCTCTCTGGGCCTCAGTTTTTCCATCTATCAAATGAATACATTGGATTAGATCATCTCTAAGGCCTCTTCTGCTCTGAGATTCTTTTAAGATCTTGACATGTCTAAATGTGTGTAATAAAAGGTACTATTCCAATTATTTTTTTAAAAACCACATTAAACAGATTCATAGAAGCCTGGGTATAGACGAATGGTGGAAATCAGAAAACCAATTGCATTTATGTATAAATCAGCAGAAAAATCAACGTATTTTCTTTAACTTTCCATTTCCTCTCCCATTAACAGATGGAAACAGTTTGATGGGGTTTATTGGATGAAGCAGCTGCCATATGAGCAGTCACACCACATGAGTGACACTAATGAGACAGGTGAAATATTCAAGAGCCCAGGACTGTCCCCAAGAAATCACTGTAGGTGCACCCGGGTCGTATCGGGCAGGCCTGTGAGTTGGTCTGCAGTTCTAACAATAGACTGTAAATAACATTTCTTATAATAATGATGACTATTATTTACAGCTTGCCCCACCCTCCCAGGCACATGTCCAGGAAAGAACAAAAAGATGTTTAGTATAATTAAAACAAAGAAAATGAAGAGGTGCTGGTATATGAGGAAAGGAAGTGTTTTGACGTCCAAAACCCAGAACTATTTGTTGTATTTGATTAATAATCATTAACGTGGATTTTATTTTAAGATCTCACAATTAGAAAAGCACATTGTGGGGATTTTGTTTTATTCACCATTAAAGAAAAAAGAACCTTGGAATGTCCTTTCTATTAAAAAAGAATCCTATGTTGCTCTTCCAGCCTTGATTATACTTTACTTTTCCAGAAATAACTTGAAAGGTCATATTTTTCTAATCTCTGGATCTTGAGGGATTCAGCTTAACCAGATCAACTCGATGGATTTTTGCTAAGTATACATTAGACTGTCAAGCACTGGGAATACAGACCTTTTATATAAATATATGTGTATATGTACACATGTATGTGTATATACACACATATATGTATACATGTATATACCCATACATATATACATACATATTTTAGGAGCTGAGGAAGTGATGGGCAGAATTAAAACACTGGGATAAAGTGTGCAGGTTGCTGGGCCTGGGAATCCTGAGTGCCAGAGTCCTGAAATGACTTCATTACAAGGCGGTATTGCTCCCTCCTGGGAGGATAACTTGGAGCTTATCCATTTGATAATGGAGAGTGGAGCATTCCAGGAAGAGGAAATATTATAGCAGATACAAAGGAAGAGAGGAGTGATACAATATTTTGAGTTAAAGAGTGAAAAAACAATGAAAGAAAGAACAAGGAAGGACTGAATACAAATGGCCATATGAGTTCTGCAAAGATTTTGTTCTGGGATGGTAGGGAGCCACTGAAGGGTTTGAATCGCTGCCATGATCATATGTGCCTCTTTAAAAGATCCCTGGAGCTTCAGGTTGGACAGTAGATTGGATGGGCTGAATGTCAAGGGAGGGGAACCAATCAGAAATAACTCAAAATGACTCAGGCTAGAGTTGATAGCGGTTGATCTGGACAGTGGCTCAAAGGAGAAAAATGAAGAAGATAAACGTGACTTTTAAATTTCCTGCCAGCATCACTATTCTAAGGCATGTATCAAGTGATTAATGAGTCAAAAGGCAAACACTATGGTTGAAAACCATTAAAATGGACATTTATGTGATTGTTGCATATAATAGTTATGTGCATTTACACAGGAAACATTCATGTATAACTAGCAGGACTTGCAAAGCTCTATGGAACCAACCATTCTGTTTGGTGGGAATTTTAACGTTGTCTTAGTACCCAGTTGTATTTTCAGTTCCCTAAATTGCGTAAAATCTCTGACAGCAAGAAAGAGAAACCTGACCTGTGCCTAAATCAACCTGGCTTTGCCCTCACTGATAAATTTCTTGTTAAAGCAAAGGAGCTATTTGCAAAGAAAAGGAAGATCTGGTTGTTCGAGGAATTCAAGGCTTGGTTCTAAATTCAAGGAGCCATGACACCTGCGTTTTATTTTCATGATTGTGGCTGGGACTCAGTTGATGACTTGAATAAGTTACATCAAACCTCATTTTCCCTAGCTATAAAATGGGTATAGTCAGAAGTAACTTCTACTGAAGTGTTTGTGACACTGCACGGATGACTAGGCTGAGCCTATAAAATGCTGTCAGCCTTCGCTCAGAGGCCGTCATCTATGTGTCATTACTCTGTTAATGGTGATTTGGGAGATGCTGTAAGCTTTGCGGGTGGTGAGGTTGAGTCCCGTAGAGGGGCTGACTCATTTTGTCAAAGGTGCCAAAATTGATGTCATCAGCAATTTCTGGATTTACCTGGCTAGACGAAGATTGAGATCAACTCACCTATGAAAAAGTATAAAAGAGTTTAGACTTAGAAGAGGCTAGAAGTCATTCATTGAAATCTTGCAACGTAGAGGGAGAAAGAGAAGAGAGAATGAAAGCAGATTTAAATTTACGGTGCAAATAATTAAAATCACTTTTTAAATTTGGTAGCTAGGTTATATCTGGCACTGTGCTAGGTACTCATTCATTATGTGCGCATTCATGAACTCATTCATGTTTCTATCTGGCACACAGTAGGCATGTAAGAAATGTCAGTTGCATAAACAACCCTTTATAGGAAGTCCTATTACCCCCATTGTGTGTGTGTGTGTGTGTGTGTGTGTGTGTGTGTGTGTGTGAAACAGGAAGAGGGAAGTTGGGAAACCTGCCCCTAAAGTGAAGGAGAGGCGCTCAGAATTAAACCTTGACCGCACTGCAAAGCTCTGCAGGGTCCCTGTGGCTTCCCTGTCCCCCATGGTCCACTTCTCTTCCCTCTGACCACCCTGTACTTCATCACTGGTGTCCCCTGACAGTCCCTGAGCTATGTGACTTTTCTCATTGTTGGCCATTTGACTCTGGTTTTCCAGATCCTTCAAATTTATTGTCCCCTCTTCCCTTTTGGCAGAGATGGGTGGATGGTGTCATTCGTAATCGTTTACCCATTAATTATTCAGGTGTGCCACACATGAGAGATCTCCACATGGAATGTTCCTTACATTTAAGGGCAGGACTCTTCTCAAATATTGAAAGGGGCCAAACTAAGTCCTTGACATTCATATGGGAGAAGAACCAGGCACATTTGGGTACGTTAGTAATATAAGTTAATAAATTGTTGGGGAAATCCCTAAAGAAATACAAGACTGGACTGAATAGTTCGCTCATTCGATAGACATTTATAAAGCATCAGTTGTTCAGGCATCAAGTGCTCTTAGAAGTGCCGGAAAGATACAAAGACCAATCAAATGCAGAGTCTGGCCCTAAAGAAGTTCAGAGTCTAGCCCTGAGGCTCACATGGTCTAGGTTCATTATTTGTGGATTCGGTATTTGTGAATTTGCCTACTTGCTAAATTTTGTTTGTGATCTCAGAATGAATGCTCTGGTGACTCTTTTTGTCCTTTGCCAACATGCACGGAACAGCAAAACACTTGAGTCACCCACGTGCATCTTCCTAGAGGAGGCCCATTTGGGTAAAGCTCTGCCTTCTTGTTTCTGCTCTCAGGCAGTGAACAATGGCTCTTTGCATGACCTATTTGGTGCCACGTTTTTCACATGTCTGTGCTGTACGTTGGTGATGCCACTGGTTTAAAACAGCCCCCAAGCATAGTGCTGAAGTGCAGCTAGCGTGTGACGCGACGTGTGGGAAGGCTATCATGGGTCTTATGCAGAAAATGCCCGTGTCAGACCAGCTTTGTTCCAAAGTTATATGCGTTAAAATGCTGCTGGCTGTGAGCTCAATGTTTATGCGATAACATTGTCTATTAAATAAGGTGTCTTTAAACCGCAACACACACAACAAGGTTATGCACTGATTGGCTGATGAAAATATTGTGACCAGAGGGTCATGGGAACCTAACCTTGTATTTCCCGTAGGAGCAACGGCTCAGGATTCACTAGTTGAGTGTTTGCGATAACTTCATAAAACTGGGAATAAATAACAAAAATCGACTGTATATAATCTGATCTGATCAACATAGCTTGGTGAGTGCTATGGTAAAGGTGTGAAGGCAATACTGTAGACAGAAGGAAATAGACAAGAGAAAACATTTGACATGGCCTTGGAGAGTTGAAGGAGGCATTAGAGAAGGGTTGGTTTGGATCAGGGATTTTTTAAAAATGAGTAGAAATTCAATGAACAAACCAGGATGAAAGGCCATTTAAGGCATAAGGTAACTATGTGTAAAGGAAAGGAAGTCTGAAAGAGCTTGACACTCTCAGTGAGTGACTAACGAAGCAGCTGAAGTCAGATCCTCTTAAGTCATAGGCTCTAATGCAGCCACAGGCAAGGATTTTCAGCCATTACCAAGTTTCCCTACATAGTTTAGGCTGTGATATTTGCAACAAGGAAGTATGCAGCATGTCAGCTGTGAAAATTGGCTCAATATTCATAATCAAATCTATTATGTTCCCTCTGCTGCCCGGCCATGTTTCCGTAGAAACCCCTAGTTGCTATAAAGGAACCCTGGCCAGTAAATTGGCAAGAAAATCCACCACCCTTGAAAGCCATTATAACAATGCCAGAGGAAAGGCACTATATGATGCCTGGGGAAGCAAGTGAACCAGGGGGACAAAATACAAATGCCTTCCTACAGAGCAGCGAGCAGAGAGCACTGCAGGGCTCATGACAACCAAATCCTTAGCTTGCACTCCAAGTCCTCATCCATGAGTCAACCCACTAAGGAGCAAGTCTGAAATGAGCACTTCCTGTATGCCCAGCATCATTCAAGGCACTAGGAAGCAACACACACACACACACACACACACACTCACACACACACACACTCACACACTCACACACACACATTTCCCTCTTTCACAGCGACAAAGCAGCTTACATCAGCCCTGACATCAGCCTTCTGAGGTTAAGTGTTATTACTCCCATTTTAAAGAAAAGAAAACTGAGGCTCTAAAGGCTTAAGTAACTTCAGTTGATAGAGCTAGTGAGTGGAATTAGGGTGTATGCTCAGCTTTGATTCCAAATTGAGTAGTGGCTTTATCTGTGTCTCAGGGAAGGTCCTTGTCCTGAAGCATCTTGCATATGCAATGAATCAGAGTCAGTGGCTCAGACTGTCAGTTTTACAGGAATTCAGAGGAAAGAAGTGTGAGCCCAGAACGCCACCACTGTCCTGAAGGCTTTGTTAGCAATGAAACGAGTGGTCTTTGATAGCTGGAGCTGGGGAGGGTGCCATCTTCTGTGCCTATATAGGAACAAAGGCACAGAAGCAGAAATGACTTTTCAAAGGAACAAGGGGACTTATACTGAGAAAGGGCAGTGTTCTACCTGCCCCCAGGTGGACCTCAGTAGATCCCATCCCAACTGGATGGGATCAGCCCTGTTGCTTTGTCTCCAGAGTGGACACCCATCTTTTGTGACCCTATCATTCAATCAGTCAATATTATTGGGGACTAGCTTGTACCAAGTATTATTGTCAGCACTGGGGATGCTTCAGAGAATGTGTTTTCAAAAATAAGGGAGCAGAGCCTGGTCCACGGAGCGCAGCCACAGCCCATGGGCAACGATGGCAGTGCTCTCCTGATTACTCTCACTGCTGCCTCCTTTTCTTTCTCCGCCCCTGGTCCCCAAGCACCCTTAGCCTGTCATCAGTCTCTTTATTGGAGGCTCCCATTGAGGCCACCCAGTCTTGGGGAGCCCCCAGGACCAAGTGCAGCCTTCTCAGGCTGATGTTCTGGTTCTCCGCTCTCAGCCTCACTTTGTCCAGTCCCTCTGGCACTGCGGCCACGCTGAACCCCTTCGCACAGGGCATCCCTTTTGTCCCTCTACCTGGAGTGTCCTTGACCTCATTTCCCTACTGTAATCTAGCTCATCCCATAGGGTTCAGCTTAAAAGAATCCTCCCAATGGCAATGAATTCTTCCTTGTCCTGGGACCTTATAGCCAATACCCCTATTTTAATCTGTCTCTCATTCTGTCTTCTCATAAACTGGGGGCAACCTGTCTGTGTCTTCCTTATGGCTGGGGACATGTGTCCTTATTCTATCATTTAGCATAGTGCCTGGCACTTTACCAAAGCCCTTTTAAAAAAATAAATGAACGACGAGAATGTCTTTGAAACTAGAACAGTTCAGTTTAAATTTAATTTAACTAAGATAGTAAGGTTCACTTTAGCAAATTTATATTGTAAATAAAAATTATCTAAAATTTTACCTCAGCCTACCTGTCCCCTCAATGATAGTTTAATTTCACCGAAATCTTTATTATGCTAACCTCTCAACTTGTTATTAGTATTACTAATGAAGTTGAAAGACTATTTCATCTGATTATTGTGTCTTAGGAAACACTTAATTATTAAATTCCACACTGATAATTAGGAACCCTATCATTTCACAACGGGCTGGGTAATACCGTGCAGGTATCCCTCAATTACTGAAATAGAAGCCATCTTTACATGTGTGGAAGTGGAATTTCATACATCAAATAGCCTCTTCTCACCAACTTGAAGCTGTGTTATTAGAGGCAGATGGGTGTAAAGTAAGGAGTCCTCTCGTTGTCTGAAATGATAGTCTTTTATGGGGAGAAAGGCGTCTGCGGCTGATTTGTCCTTGCCCTTCCCAGAGCCTGGCTAGGTTCAAGGTGGACAGAACAAGTCAGACGTTCTGACACGTATGTATGTGAGTTTATATGGGCATGGGGCAAGTTGAACTTTATTATAGACCCACCCAAAGGTAAAACAGGTCATTTTGGCTGGGCCAGGCATGGCTCCCACTGGGGCTCTAAAAAAGAAAAAAAGGAGGCTACTTGACCAAGGTCTCCCGAAGTCTCCTGCACTCGAGACCCGGACTCCTTATGCCCCCAACCCACATACTCCAGCACAGACACATGGCTTGGCCCATTGTAGGGGCTTAATAAATATTCCATGATGCTCCAGTTGATTGACTGGGAAAGGAAGCAGGAGGAGCCTGGGCCTGCAGAACACCCCCTCACCCCTCCAGGAGCTCTGACTCACAGCCTGTTTGGCATGGCGCAGCCTTCGCTGGCTTCCTGAATCTCTCTCTGTCTAATGCAGAAAGCTTCCATGGCAGATGTTTTAAAACAATGACCCCCACGATGACACGAATCCCCCCACGTTACCCTTGCATCACAGAATTTTTTTAAAGTGTTTTTGCAGGCTTACCCTTCAGGGTAATTCCATTTGGATTAAGCATTTGTGAAGACAGTTCTGGTGGTCTCATCAGATAACCGCTGCTGCCAGGACTGCGGCTCTGTTAATAATATATGAACAGCGAGGCTGGGTTCAGGATCCAAAGTAATTTGGGAGAGGGGTAGGGGTTGGGGTGGTCTAATTGGGCGCATGAGCGCTAATTGAAGGGTGGGTATGAGTTTAGGAATTGATCGCAGGGCCTTTCAACCATTGTTTTGGTTTTGGTTTTGGTTTTTGGTTTCTCTTTTTTCTTTTTTTGGAGGTTAATAGTGGGTACGGGGCTGGCCGAGTAGCGCGTTGGGTAAGCACTGGCTTGGGACGCCAGCGGCCCCGGTTCGGGTCCCCCATATGAGGGCCAGTGACACTGCCCTCAAAAAAAAAAAAAAATCGTGGGTATGGAGGAATTGGATGTGTAAAAGCAGCGAGAGCAGATCCGGGCTTCCTTTGGGAGGGCGAGACCCAGCGGCCAAGGCCAAGGGAAGGGCAGGGGTGACCGCGCGTAGGCATGGCGAGCACCGGCCCCCGGGCCCAGGCGGGGACCAGTCGGGGACCAGGCCGGTGACAGCGGGGGGGTGGACCCCGTGCCGTGCCGGGGCGGGGCCTGGGGCCGGGCGGGGCCGGGGGCGGGGCGGGGCCGGGCGGGGGCGGGGCTCGGGGCGGCCCGGGGCGGGGCTCGGGGCCGGCTTGCTGGCTGCGGCGGCCGCGGGAGAGGCGCGCACAGCGGCGGACGGGCGGCGGAGCGGAGCAGGGCGGCGGCGGCGGCTCGGGTGAGCAGGGCGCGGGCGCGGCGGGGACGCGGCGCGGGGTCTGCAAGGGAGGGGCTCGGGGGGCGCCGGGGGCCCTGCCATCCTTCCCTGCGCCTCGGGGAGGAAGGGAGGGCGAGCACAGGACCCCGTCCTGCAGCCCTCCTGCGGGCGCCGTCCAGACGGCTGCTCCTGCGCCCCGGTCCCCCCAGGACACCCTCCTGACTGCGATCTAGATCGCTGCCCTTGCCCTCCACCCGCACCCGCAGGTATCCTCAGCTCCAAAGCTATTCTTCCTGGAGACCCCAGCCCGCTGCTTCCCCCGTTCCCACCAGCAGAGAGCGGGGTTCCCCAAGGCTCCCTGTCGCCCCAGAGGCGGGGATGAGCCCTCCGCAGCGCCTGCACACCTGGGCCCTTCTGCTGCCACCTGCCTCAGAGAGTCTGTGCCAGGCACCAGGCTGCTGTGTCTAGGACCCAGGAGTCCCCCTCCGCCTCCCACTCCCACTCCGCAGAAAGAGACTGACTGTGGATTCTGAGCTTTGGGAACAATTTGACCCACTTCCCAAAAAGCTGGTCCCCGGCCAACCCTGCTGTTTGGTGGGAACACCTGTCTTGCGTGCCAGCTGAAGGACCGAGAAGCCTCTGTGGAAGGGGCCAGCTGGTCCCTGGGTAAACCTCCAAGCTGCTCTGATCCTCAGAGGCCAGGACCACGCCGGGCTTCATCCTTTAAGACCTCCACAGCTATGTGTGGACCCCACACCAGACCCCAGAATTTCCCCAGCTATTGTGTTGGGGGTGCAGAGTCTGTCAGGGAGGGGGCCACTGTTTTGTGCCTGGTCTCCCCTCCCAGACCCTGTTTCCCCACCTGCTCCCTGGGGAAACCAAGGCAGAGTAACAGGGCTGGTGTTCAGGGCCTTGGTCTCCCCCACAGCTTTGTGCCCTCCATCCTTTCCCTGTTGGAAATTTGTCCCCTCTCTCACCAGTCACCATCACTCCGGTTGGGCTTGGGCCCTCTGCACAGCATTGAGTTCCCAGGACACAGAAAGCTGGGCTGGGACCCTGAAGGGCTGGGACTTGTGCTGGGCCGTCATAAGGAGGGTGGTTGCTAACCAAGTCAGCCTGGGCATTGGGGCCTGGGGGCCAGGGCCTGAGGGTGCGTCGTTGGCTTTCACTGAACTCGGAATGGGGTCCGAGGGCTTGCTTTGCTCTGAAGAGAGGAGGCAGAGCAGGGCTGTTTTTCCTGCATGCTTCTGACTGTCTTGTGTTGCTATGGTGACAGTTTTGCCTCTCTTCCTCCTTCTGACTCTTCTGGGAGCTGATTTTTATTGGTCTGTTGTCTTGTCCTTTATGGCTTTAATTTCTCCTTTCTACTTGCTCTGAAATAAACAGTCATAAACATGGGCGCTGGGCCCAGGCTGGGGGCTGGCAGAACTTCACCTCTTCCTGGCCCTGGGCTGCTGTGAGGGGAAACGAGGGGAAAGCGGTGGGGACCGACCAGCACACACTCCCTCCTACCCCTGGCTCTGGGAAGGGGGCATCACAGTGTCGGCACACAGTGGGTAGCATCCTGCCTTGGTGCTAATAATAGATTTCCAGTGTGGTGCGGGAGTTCACTGATGTTATTTCCTTTCATCTTCATGACTGTGGACACTATGAGTTAGGGGCTGTCCCCGCTTTGCAGATGATGAAACCAAGCTGAGAGTGAGCTGGTTCCCTTGATTTTAAGCACATAGTCAGTGCTCAGTTTTTGTTGAATGAAGAGACCAGTGATGGAGTTGGCATCTCCCTGATTCTCCACCCAGTGGGTGGGCTTCCTGGCCCTGCACCCAGAGGGATAGCAGAGCCCCTAAACCCATGTTGTGGGAGGCTCATGGGAAGCTGTTCCCCAGTTTCCCACTGCTAGGGTGTGCCGTTGGAGTCCCACAGAGGCGAGCTGTCAGGGGACTGCCTGTCAGGTCCTTTGTGCCCCTTTGACCCCAAGTGTTGGGACCCAAGTTGAGAAGGGAGCAAAGCCACTTGTGACTTCCTGTTTTTACTCAACACTAAGAAGCATTACCCTTAGGGCCTAAATGCAACCGGATGAGTCAGGGACGGACACTGAGAGCCCAGGGATCCCTCCTAAGCCAGCCCTGGTCCAGAGCTCAGCAGGGCCTGACAGTCACTGACTATCAGCTGTCAGTGACATTCTCCAGAGAAGCGTCCCCTTCTCTTCTCTTATTATTTCTGTCATTGCACACCCTCTTCTTTCCCACTCCCTCCCCTTTCTTCCTTCACATTGCCCATGCCCTAGGCTTGTTAATAATAAGCTGGAAAAGCACTGTGGTAACATGAAAAGACCAGGAATCAGCAGCCTCAAGGTCAAATATTGGCCCTGAGGGAAGTCAGTTCATTCATATGGGCCTCTGTTTCAGTTTTTAAAATGGGGTTGACAGCGTCTGTCCTAATGACCACATTTGCTTGTTCTCATAGGATGGAATGCAGTGGCTTCTAAGTAGTACAGTGTCCTCATCTTATCAGAAGGTCTCTGTTAAAGAGACCCCAAACTACTGCCTAGAGATTGAGAACTGATTTAGAAATAATAAATCCATAAAAATCTCAGGGTTAGAGGTATTCTCTAGTCACCTCATCCAGCCTTGACTTTGAATTTGTTGCTTTATTTATGTACCTTAGATTAATTGAGCATCTACTGTGCACCAAATACAGCTTAGGGAAGTGGGGTTTAATAAAAATGAATGCTGTTCCTGTTTACAAAGAATGTCATCTGGTGGTCAAGACAGGAATAGAAAGCGATCCTTGTAGTACAGCCAGAGAGGTGCTGTGATAAGGGGGAAGGCAGGGTGACATGAGGCCCAGCAATGGTAACTTGACCAGGTCACCCATTAAGGTTGGACCAGGCAGTGTTCATTGTGGCTGAAATACAGCAGTCCTGCCCCTGCCCACTTGGCAAGCTCTGGTCCAGCCCTCACAGCGATGGGGTGACTGCTGTGTAGTCCATTACTCAGCTCTGGTGAACGGGGCCAGGAGAGAGACAGGTGGCAGGGAGCCAGCCCTGCCTTCCTTGCTGAATTTTGACTCATCCCCTCATAGTAGCTTCTGGTTCCTCTTTCATCTTGGTCAAAATCCTTTCTCAGGGACTGCATGAATGACCGGACAAGGCACTGTGGTACATAGAAAGAATGTGGATCTGGGAGTCAGACCTAAGTTCAAACTCTAGTACTGTATGTCCTAGCTGAGGGACCCTGAAAGAGCAACCCCTCCAAGCCTCCATTCTTGGTATCTGTAAAATGACAATAGTGATACTTGCCTTCTATGATGTAAATGATCTTGTGTATTTATAGGGCCTGGCATGGTGCCCACCTCACGTCAACTAGCTGTTATTTAGTTATATTGATTAGAAAAAGTTCTCAGTTACTAGGCCTCTGGGTCCTCTTAGAGCTGTGGTGGGGAGCTCCTTGGACGGATTCTGGCCTTTGGAGATCCATTTATTATCCATTTGTTATCTGGGAAGGTTAAAAATTGCCTCTGCTCAGGTTCCTCACACTGCTGGTTAGTCTTTGAGTTATCTCTCACAAGATAAGCTGTGTTCTGTCGCACCAGGACCCTGGGAAAATCACCGACACTTTTGTTTTCTCAAAGAAGAAAAAAATTTGAAATGGCAACAAAAGCTCTGAGTTTCAAAGCCATGAGAATGGTCTGTGATAGAATGCTTTAATTTGATGTAGTCCCACGTGTTGAACTGTGCTTTTGTTTGCTTTAACTCTTGATGTCAAACCCAAAACTTCATTGCCAAGACCTGTATCAAGTAGCTTACTGCCTATGTTTTCTCCTAGGAGTGTCATGGTCTCAGGTCTTACTTTCAAGTCTGTAATGCAATTCGAGTGCATTTTTGTGTATGGTGCAAGTAAGAAGGTGGTCCAGTCTCATTTTTTTGCATGTGGCTATCCAGTTTACCCAGCACCGTTCATTGAAGAAACTGTCCTTTCCCCATTGTACATTCTTGGCTCCTCAATCAGAGAACATTGTAAAATGAATGCTTCGATTTTTTTTTTTTAATTCCGGTATGTTTAGCTCCCTTTCATTTTTTTTTTAAATGACCATATATGTGTATTTACATTTTCTCAAATCATCGAATACAACTTTTTGGCATGAATATCTTCATCCCCTTTTTACAGATTAGGAAACCGGGAAAGGTGAGGTCATGTGCACAGAGTCCAGCAGTTAGTAAGGGGCAGGTCCAGAATTTAAAACTGGGTCCTGCTTACTCTTTGTGCCATAGTACCCAGTCTTGTCATTTCCTTGGCTGGTGTGTCAGTGACCTAAAATGCTTGTGTTTGAAGAATGCGAGTAGATTTTAATGGGGGTGGAACTGGTCAGTGTTGTAACTGAGACTCATAGTAAATATTTAGAGACTTTATTAGGGTTTTGCTCTCAGACCGGCATTTACAAGCCTTTCTGCAGTTGGCTGAGGCCTCTTCCCTAGACGTGATGAATAGAAAAGGAGCTTGACATGTCTGAGTTACAAGAAAATGTAAGAGATACAGGAATGGAAGCAACAAGGCCAGAAAATGTGGGTGGATGGCTCCCCAAGTGCAAGGATGATTTGGATTCAGGCAGTAGAACTCACATCTAGAAAGATGGGGGTATTGAAAAGCAGTTAGAGAATTGCTCACTAATCTTTCTCAGGGGTATTTAGAAGCCTGACTTGCCTGGGTTAAGCACCCTACTATCCCAAGGAACCCAAGTGCTGGCCATGGGCACCATGTTTGCCAGCAGCGTGCTCACCAGGCAGGCCTGCCTCAGCGCTGCGGACGGATGCGTTTCTATTTGTAATTATCTCAGGCCTGCGTCTGGTGTCTGCTTATTTAAAGACGTCTCTTTCTAATAAAAATCCCGTATGGTATGGATAATTAGATCTTTAAAATGAAACTGGGGAATACCGTGTCCCCAAAGAGTTTAATTGCAGTTTTAGGATGGATCAAGCGTAAAAATGAGATCATTCGTTCATTCATTTAACAAATATGTGCAGGGTGGATTTTTACACAGTGTTCAGTATGGGATTGGGTCTGCCCACAGGTAGCTCTCACTCCACTAGGAGGCAGAGGCCGGAACAGGTTTCTAAGTGGAGCTTGGCCAGTGCCGTTCAGAGTGCAGTGTGCTGGGAGAAGCGGGAGCTGTAATTGTTTCAGCTCAGTGCAAACAGCCCATTTTCTCCCACGAGGATGTTATCTGCGGAGCGCCTGAATTACAGCTGATGTGTTGCAGGGAGAGGAAGCATGGAACAGAAACGCAAAGGGCTAACGACAAAGGCTCGCTCCCAGCTGTGCCTTACTGCCTGGCTGGGAGCGGAGCAGGTCTCTGTACCTCCTTTTCACTGTTGATAAAATGGGAAAGCTGGATTTGATCACTTACAAGGGCCCTTCCACATCTAGCCCATGATTCTAATAAGCCCTTGGTCTCCTTTCCCTGAGTGACAGGCGAAGAAGAAAAGCTGGCAGCTTTAGGCCCTGGGGTTGCTGAGACAGAGCTGGGGATGGAAACAGCCAAATGTGTGTTCAGAGAAGCCTTCCAAAGAGCAGAGGAACCTTGCTTTCCTTCCTAGAAAGAGAACCACGTTCCTACTGAGCATCTGATAAATGATTGAAAGTCAAGGGCGATGACAAAGGGGAGACAAAAGGGATGCCGTTGCTCAGTGGAGGCTAGGCGGTAAGTCACCTGCGTGCTCCATGTTCCGGGGTCTCCACTGGCATGGATAGGGAGGGCTTGACCTCACAGATGGCTTGTTTACTGGAATGTGCTCTTGTTTTAAGCAAATGGCCTTTAAAAAAAATCATTTGGTTTGATGATTTCCAGGTTTTAGAATAAACGAAAATGCACAATTATTCTAGGATCATGAGGACCAATGATAAACACACAACTGCCTCAACGCACTGTCCAGTGTTCTCATTCCCATCGGCAAACCAACGCAGGTCTTTCCAGTAGCAGTGTCAGCCCTGGTCCCAGAGGCCCGCACAGAGAGGCAGCGTGCTGTGCGTGGGGGAGGGCCAACAGAGAGGCAGAGAGGACGGAGGATCTGATACCCACACTGCCACGCAGCCTAAGCCCTGCTAAATTAACCATGTCTCTGAGCCTTGTGTTGTTCCCCTTGGTAAAATGCAGCCAACAGCAGCTCCCAAGTGATGTAAGGTATTATCAGCTGGGATAGCAAGCACAAAATGTCCACTGTAAGCAGTCTTCGGAAGAGCTTTTGAAATAGATAACCCCCATTCTGTGGAAGAGGAAACTGAAGTCCAGAAGAGCAGAGGAACTTGCATAATTCCACCCTGTTAGGAAGATTGCTTAGCTGGTATCTTTAACCATGTCTGTGTGCCATCCAAGTCTGGTCTTTCTCTACCGCCCACCTGGTAAACGAAGGCTGTGCATATGTGACGAGTGTGAAATTACTAAGCATGTCTCTTATGTAAAATCCTCATCTCAAAGAGCTAGATGTGCCTCCACACCTCAACAAAGAAAAAAATGAAACAAAATAGAGCCGTGTTTTAATTGCCCCCCTGTGACCAGTACCCCTGTGTTGGACTGATGTCCTTCGAGGGCATCCCCTGCTCCGTTCACTTCATCAGAGAGTGTCATCCAGCAGTGATGAGCTGAGCCTCTGGGGTGTGTGGCATATGGCCTGAGGAGCTGTGGAGCCCGCCCAATCGCCGCAGGGCGGATAGAAGCTGTTTTTCAGACCCCTCCCTGAGGCAGCGGGAGGTCAAGGGAACAGAGGGGAACTCTGGTCTGGGCTTACAGAATGACAGACTTGTGTGTCATTAAAGCCGAAAAGACGCCTTTAGTCTAATTCCTCTATTTTATAGAAAGTGAGGTGAAGAGAAAGATAGGTAGAAGATAGATAGATAGATAGGTAGATAGATAGATAGATAGATAGACAGACAGACAGACAGACAGACAGACTGAGAGAAACCAAAACTAAAGGCTTCTCCAAGGCCTGGACAAGAATTCACCCTTGCAAAAGCTACAAGTGACTATAGCTCTTTTCCAATTCGCAGAGGTGAATACACCTAAAAGGGGTCAGCGCCATCTTGAAATGAACAGACCAAGCTTGGAATCCTGGCTTGCCCTTGGACAAATTCTTTAGGCCTGCTACATTTTCTAATTTATGACCTGAAGTTAATGATATTTGTGGTTCAGGAGGAATATTGCAAACAGTAAATACTTTAAACGTATGTCAGTCTTTCTTGACCTGGTCTTTGAAGAAAATGGGGTTGAAAAGTTTTGCCAGTTCCTCTAGATGCCTCTTTATTTATTGTTTTGGGTGGAAGACAATAGGGAACTTCTTTCTCTAATAGATGCATTCCTAGATTGCCCCCAGCAAAGCTCCTCACATGGACTCCTCTGGACTTTTATTTCTAGCTCGTGAGCCTTCATTTCATACTTGAAATGAACTTGGCTGTGATGTTTACTGGAGCGTAACAAGGATAATGATGCCAGTTAGCATCCAGCATTATACTTACTATGTGATCGATCTCCCCACCCTAAATCTTTTTGTTATTGTATAACTGTGGTGTGTGTGTGTATGTTTTCTGGAGTGGTGAGGTTTCAAACCTGGGCCCTTGAGTACCTTCAGAACGAATAAATGGGGACATAAGCTATTTTCTGACATTCCGTTATTTACAGGTCCAAAATCTAAAATGCTCTGAAAAGTTAAAGTTTTTCTTTGTGTGTAGCTCATTTGGAGGCAAAAGCTGGCCTGCTTGTACATGACACTATTTGTAGGCAAACCTCAGAGATATTGCAGGTTCAGTTACAGACCACCTGAATAAAGTGAATACAGCAATAAAGCAAGTCACACAAACTTTTTGATTCCTTGGTGCAGTATGTCTAAAAAATGATGTGCATACTTCAACTCAAAAGCACTGTATTTCTCAAAAATGGTAACCATCATCTGAGCCTTCGGCAAGCAGCACATTGTTTTGCTGGTGGAGGGTTCGTCTCAGTGTTGATGGCTGCTGCTGAGCCGGTGGCTGGGGGGACGGTGACAATTTTGTAGAATTAGACAAAGATGGAGTTTGCCACATCTATTGACTCTTCCTTTCATGAGCAACTTCTCTGTAGCAGGCAATGCGATTTGATAGCAGTTTACTCACAGTAGAACTTCCTTCAAAATTGAAGAAATTGGAGTCAGTCTTCTCAAACCTTGCTGCCACTTTATCAACTAAGTTTATGTAATATTCTAAATCCTTTGTTGTCATTTCAGCAATCTTCACAGCATCTTCACCAAAGTAGATTCCATCTCAAGAAACCACTTTCTTTGCTCATCCATAAGAAGCAAATCCTTATCCAGATCCATTAAGTTTTGTCATGAAATTTCAATAATTCAGTCACATCTTCAGGCTCTGTTTCTAGTTCTCTTGCTGTTGCCACCACATCTGCAGTTACTTCCTCTATTAAAGTCATAAACACCTCAAAGTCATCCCTGAGGATTGGAATCAATTTCTTCCAAACTCTTGTTAATGTTGGTATTTTCACCTCTTCCCATGAATATTTTGACGAATGCTCTTAATGGCATCTAGAATGGTGAATTCTTCACAGAAGTTTTTGGATTTCCTTTCCCCAGATCCATCAAAGGAATTGCTATCTCTGGCAGCTATAGCTTTATGAAACGAATTTCTTAAATAATAAGACTTGAAAGTTGAAATTACTCCTTTATCCATGGGCTGAAGAATGGATGTCGTGTTTGCAGGCATCTTCTTCCACTATAAGGCTGTTTTACATACATTGAAAATCTGTTGCTTAGCGTAGCCACGTTCATTAATCATCTTACCTGGATCTTCCAGATAACTTCCAACATAGCTTCCACGTCTGCAATGGCTGCTTCACTTTGCACTTGGAGAGTGTTATGGAGGCTTCTTTCCCTAAGCCTCGTGAACCAACTTCTGCTAGCTTCCAATTTTGTTTCTGCAGTTTCCTTACCTCTCTCAGGCTTGAGAGAAGTTGAGAGTTAGGACCTTGCTCTGGATGAGGCTTTGGCTTAAGGGAACATTGTGACTGGTTTGTCCTTCTATCCAGACCACTAAAACGTTCTCATTGACAATGCACCTGGTCACCCAAGAGCTCTAGTGGAGAGGTAAAATGCACTTAATGTTAATAGCGTGATGACATGCTTCATCTTGTGCTCATCAAAAGCCTTAATGGTCGGTTTTATCGTTCATCAATTTACATAACAGAAAGTGAATTAAAAAATGCCCATGCTTGGCACAAAGCAGCAACAGCAAAAACTTGAAATCACAGGTTCCAAAGTTGCGCTGGGACAAAGTGAATTAAAAAAAAAAAAAATCCTCAGAACTAAAAGTACGCTGGAAATTTTTGATCTAGTGTGGTTTAGAACCAAGTTTCATCATTGGCCTTTGGGGAGGAGGTAGAAGGGTGTTTTTAAATCCTACTCATCATTTTCGCCTTGTGAAGAGGAACCAGGCCTGAATGTGATCATGGGGAAGTGAAACGCCCTGTGTGGAGCGTGCGAAGGTCTTGCTTCTTATCTTGGGTCTGTTCTTGACTTGTTGAGTGAGACTGGGCATGTTGCTTCCCTTCTTTGGGCCCTAGGAACTCATTTCTAAGTACATGAATGATTTCTTTTCCTCTCTGTTTCTGAGAACCTTGGAGTTGTAGCTGGGGCCCATGAGAAAGTGAAAAGTGCTAAGTAGCCTGCCTGGTTGCATTCTTGTAGCTTCCATCCAGCCTGCAGGCAAAGGCAGACTGGAGGGATATGAAGAGGCTTCCCCCTGCGCTGCCTTGGCTCCCTGCTGGCCATCCCTCACTTCTCTCATAACACTGGCCCTCCGATGCCGCAAGCTGGCTTGTATTAGATTCATTTTGGCCCCAGCTCCTCCATTGATACCCAGCCAGGGTTCACTGAATGCGTCATCAAGTCTCACAGGTGACCGTTTATCCAGCAGGTGAGGCCGTGGCCAGCAGCTGCTCTGCGTTGTCAGGGCCGCAGGTACGGCCACGGGCATTGTGGACAGGAAGGAGAGTGAAAGTTCCCTGTTGGAGAGCATGGGGCCAGTGCAAGTTCTGCCCAAGGAGATGGAGCGGGTCCCTGCTGTGGCCTGTGTCTTGGTGGATTCGATATTGAAAGGAGAGGGAAGTGGAGACTGACTCCCTGCTCTCTCTGTCTCATTCTCTCCTTCTTTATTTCTTTCTCTTTTGAGTTTAGGCTCCAGTATAATTCTGAGTTTTGCCAGGAGGAAAGTGTGACATTTCCTCCGGAGCCTAAGGAAATTTAGAAAGCCGGTGTCTGCCTCCCTGAGCCCCCACTCTGCTTGTCCAGGAGGTTCTCACTTGGCAGAAAGTAACTCAGAATGGGAACCAGGAGCCTGACCACAGACGGGGGGTTTCCACGATGCAGAAGTAACCTTTAATTTTAGGATCACTTTGCACAGACTGTTGGAGCCACTTGGGAGTTGTACCATAAATTTGGTTGATGCCAGGGCACAGTGAGATGAGGTTTCTCTGAGGATGGCTGGTCCTTTTGGATGAGAGAGGCTGGAGTGTGTATGTGTGTGTGTGTGTGGGGGGGGGAGACATGCTGTGAGTGGGTATTTGTGAATATGATTATGTTATGGTACATGCGGGTGTGAGTGTGAATGTGTGAGTGTGTGCAAGGTGCATGAGTATGGGTGTATGTGGGATGTGTGACCATGCGAATGTGTGTAGGTGTGTGTATGAGAGAGACAGCATGTGCACACATGTTTGGGGGTCCTTTCGCATCCTGCCAGGTGCTGCCAGGCCAGGGCCCTACCAAGGGCCCTCTAGACAAGGCTAAGCCTCAGCCCAAACTCTGGCCTCTGTGTTCAGGAGTGGAGCTGAGCACAGAGGTGCTGTGACAGGGCTGAGGGACCTCTTGTCAGCCACGAACCAGTGACCACCGAGAAAGGCAATTCTGAAGTTAGCGGCAGGAAGCAACTACATAGCGTTTTCTTAGGGGAAAATATATTTAATCCTTCGACCTCAGAAACACAGAGCCCTGTCAAATCTTAGTATTCGATGTATGTGTACTTGTAAAGACTCAAACCATTTGAGCATACTACTTTGAAAATAAATGAAAGTAAAACAGAACACAGGTTTATCAAAAGTAAAGGACTAGGAATAAATCCAGTTTTATTTAATAGCCAGCTGGGGGAAGGTAGGAAAGATTATGAAAGAGACAAATGGAAAGAGAGAGTAACACCGAAGAGAAAGTGTGCCCCATCTGCCCTGGCTGGGTGGCGCATGACCGGCTCTCTCGCGTCCTTCATGCCAAGCAGTCGGGAGACAGGAGCTAAGGAGGAGAAAGAATGGAGGGAGGAGGGCACTGGGGGCCTTGGCACAGTCCTGCTCACTAACCTTCCAAGAGTCAGGAAAACTTTGTGGGTGGTGGAGAGAGCACTGCCCAGGGAGTTCCCTGGGAACTGAAGGAACTTGGGCAGGACTGACTCATCTGACCTTTGGTCAACCTCTTTCCCTTTCTGAGCCTCAGCTACTCCATCTCTAAAGAGCAGGTTTGACTAGATGAAGTCGAAAGCAATTCCTGGGTTGCCGAGGGAAGCCTGACCCCAGACTCCAGGCCCAGGGCTCCCCGGGGGAGGAGGCGTGATGGTGTCGGTGTGGATGAAGTACTATGTGAAAATCCCCTTTCCCCACCTTAAACCACCTGAGTCTCAGCGCCCCATCCCTCCTTTCCTTTTATGCTAGTCATGAAGTGACCTGCTAGTGGGGTTGTGGGATGTGTAAATTTATTTGTTTAAACTCAAATTCAGGAAATCATTTGAGTAGCTCATATAAACTAAAATAGCCACAGTGTGCTTCCTATTTCGTGGTATGTGCACATGAGTTATTTTTCCTACGGAGAGACTTACAGGTTACCCAGTATGGACACGGAGCCTCGTTTTTCAAAGTATACCCACATTCTTAGTTATTTTATTAACAATGAATTATGCTCTTCAGCATGCTTCAGACACCTATTCTATTTTGCTTGTCTTTGTGTGTGTGTGTGTGTGTGTGTGTGTGTGCATTTCGCACCATACAGACAAACTTTCAAGGTAAGTATATTTATTTCTCTTTTGAACATAAAGATGCTGAACCTAAGAAAATTTTTAAAACTTGCCTTGAGACAGAGGTTTGAAAATGGGGCCCCAGGATTTTGGTTCAAGTCAGCCTGGCTCACAAAGTCCTATAATTTCCCACATACCACACAGTTCACACTGCTTCCAGGCCACAATTTTACTTTTTTAGGAAAATAAAAATCTTTTTTTTTTTTTTCCTGCCATGACTCTACTTAAACCTCAGAAAATAACAATCATAACTGGATTTCTTTGCCTTTTTGCAGGATGGAGTCCCATGGCTCTACCTACCTTGATGTAAACTTCATGCAAATAATATATGCTTATTAAAAAACTTTTACCATGTACTTCTAAAGTGCCAGACACTGTTCTGGAAACTTTCATATGTGTCACTTAATGGGAGAAGATGTTGTGGACTTCTTTTTATAGAGAGTGAAACTAAGACTGGGCGAGATGCAGTTATTTACCCAAAGGCAGGTAACATATGAGAGGCTGTGGCTTGCTTTGTGAATTAACAATTGGACTACAGTTCTGTAGAGGGCTTGGGATTTTACGTTAGCCCAAGACTGAAGGACCCCTTTTTAAACTGTGAGATCAGATCCTGCTGACCTGCCCAACGCTTACCTTCCTTATGCCTGGCTTCCCCTGTGTCTCTGCCATCGTCAGAACTCCATCTGGCGGCACTGGAGAAAGGCACAGTTCCTCTTGTCTTTCCTATCGTGTATCAGCCTTACCATCCTTGGCTCATTTTAGCTGACCTGAACTCCTGTTTTAGTTTCATGGCTTATCACAGACTTGCCAGTATTATACGTGAGCTTCATATTGCAGAAGAGAAAATGGTCATGTGACTTACCCGAGGTCACATATGAGGTACACATTCTCTTTCTAAAATGCTCCTTCTTTACCCAAACACATCCTTGAGATTTACTTCTGGTGTTGCATTTTCCTGGAAACTTTGCCCAACTCCCTCCCAAATTTATCCATCCATCCATCCATCCATCCATCCATCCATCTGTAATTCAAACATCATCCACCCATCCATCCATGCATCCATCCATCATTGATCCATCAGTCATCCATCCATCCATCCATAATTCATCTATCAATCACCCATCCATCCACCCACCGACCCACCCACTTACTCACAAATATTTACTGAGCATCCACAGAGAGGGAGGCATTTCACCTCTGGGTCAGTTGCTGGAGATTCAGCAATGAACCAAAAAGACAAAACTCAAAAACAAAGAAGAAGAAAAAAACTCCCCATGGAGCCCATATCAATAGGGAAAAGATGGGTCATAAACATATAAACAAGTGAACTGGATATTATATTAGATGGTGATATGTTTCATGAAGAAAAATGAAGCAGAGATGTGTGTGCAGAAAGAGGGGTGGGGAGAGCTTGGGTGAAAGAGTTGCTATTTTAAGAAGGGTGGTTGGGGAAGTTCTCACTAGAGGTGAGGCCTGCAGGAAGTGAGAGAAGGGACCACGTGCGCACTGCATGTCCCAGGCAGAGTCAGCGAATGCAAAGCCCAGGGTGGCGCGTGCTCCGTGCACAGCAGAGTGGGCAGTGGACAACGGCAGGCGGTGCGGTCAGGGAGCTAGACATGGGCCTCCCTGGGATTGCAGTGCCCCCCTGGTGCTGCCTCTGACTGAGAACCTTTACTGTATTTTACAGCCTGTCCCCTAGTGGCCTGGGCACCCTGGAGAGTGGGCCCTGCTTGTCATGATTTTTTATATCCCTGGCACCAAGCTTCTGGCCTGGGGGAGAGGGCAAGTTCAGCTTTTAGGATAACTCTGCTCCATTTTTCTTCTTTTTAAGGCCAAGAGTCCCAATTAAAGATTATTTTATTCTTTTGATAAACATGGGAATTTTGAAGGAATACTGTCTCTGAACTCCAATTAGCCAGTTCCTTTTTGGACAACCATCACACAGATTGAATTGCTAGGGAAAGAATAAGGTGTCAGGAAAAAGCTGGAAGCGAACCGCGTGGAGAGGTGAGTGCTAAGTGGAGTCCGGAAGAAGGGGCTTCACCAGAAATCCCAGGGATTAGCGGGACTTCTGGGCCCCTGCTGGGGACTGGGGTTTGCTAAGGGACCACAGGCTGGAACTAGGAGGCCCGTGCGAAGCCCGCTGGAGCGTGCTGAGCGTATCAGAGCCGCAGTCTGGGCTTTCCACTCCCCACTTTGCTGACTCAGGGGAGCTGAGAGGGATGGAGGACCTGGAAGGCTTCCTCTCTGGAGACCTTTCTGGAAAGAAAAGAGCGTTCTCCCTGCCAGGGAGTTGCTCCTCACGGAGAGGAGCGCTGCTCCCTGAGAGGCAGGAAAAGAGCACAGGAAATGCAGGTAGGCTGAAGGAGGGGCCGAGAAGATGGCCGAGCAGAAGCATGTGGCCATGCCATCAGGTCAGGGACATCCCCAGGCTGTCAGCTCCCACCTTCATGTTTGCTCCCAACCAGAATCCTGCAAGCTCAGGGGAAAAGGACCCTCAGAGCAACTTGTCCCAACTCACAGCAGTTGGCAAAAGTAGTTTAGTAGGATTGGAGCATGGGGGCAGGGGGATGGCAATTAGTGGACAAGGAGCATGGAGGCCATCCTGAAATCTGTGGGAAGCCATTAGGAAATTTTAAAGGCAAGGCAGTGATGACACTGGATTTTCAACCGGGTGTGTGTGTGTGTGTGTGTGTGTGTGTGTGTGTGTGTGTGTGTGTGTGTGTCAGTCAAAGTGAGTATGACAGTTATAAAATTGTGGAGTGTTGATAAATGAGAGTTGGGATGGAAAGTGATTCCTTTTAGCTGTTCTGTTGGTGGGTGGGGGGCGTGTTGTCTGAAAATAATATTAAAAAAGGAAAAAGAGAAGTTTCAACAACTATTTTTTGAGACGAGACTGTGTGCAGGCACTGCCCAGGTGCATGTGTCGCTACCACAGGTTGTCTGATACCACAGGTAGCTCAGCCCTCCTGGAGCCTGCATTCTACCAGGCCTTGCTAGCAGAGCAAAACTTCAGAGCACTTGGGATAAGCACATTTGAATGCCCTGACTTTGCATGAATGTCCTGACTTCAGATGCTTAGAGGTGGGGAAATAAAAATCCCCAGACCGGGTGTTGAAAGAACGGAGAGTCATTCTCTACCTGCCAGTGGTCTGTTTAAAGCGAGTTACGTCAGCCTTTCCAGGCTTTGTCTTCTGCCGGTGGAGTGGGTCTTCTGTCCTGCTGCCGTCCCTCTCAGGGACATGATAAACATAACAAGCTTTGAAAGCAAGTTCAAAGCTGTGGACACATTGCAAGGTATTACCAGCATGCCTATGAGGGATCTCTGTTGGCAATGTGGTACCTGCTGACAGGTTTGGATGAAGCCTAGCATTTGTCCACAACTCAATTTTTATCAACTTTGCTTCCCCTGGTGTGTCTCCAACTGCCTGCTGGGGCTTGCTTCCAGCTTTCAGAAATGCTTTTCCGGATTTTATATCAGTGTCTAGTTTCTGCAATTCAGTGCAGTGCTTTCAAAAACACACAGAGGTATTATGTTTACCTAAACATCATGGTGTCAAATGTTCGTTTTTATTTTGTTGTTGATATTACACTAATGAAAGAAAAAGGCCAGGATTGTTGCTCAGGATGTGAAAAGCCTTGGGTGTGATATGAAAACAGCCTCTGTGGGCATCAGCAGGGGGGAAGTGCCAGAAGTCAGCCTAGCTTGGGTCAGGGTAAGAAACCAGCAGTGTGAATTGTCATGAAAAGCAACATGCAGGGTGCCAACTCTCTCAGACCTCCATCAAAAAAAAAAAAATAGTTGTTAAAAAATCGAGCTTTCTGGTGAAAAGATCAGCGGCTGTAGAATTGGCTTCCCTACATGTCTGCAGGCTGGGACAGAGAGCAGAGGGCTGCCTGAGATGTATCTACATAAATGATTAAGGCAACTCACTCCTGTCAAAAGGAGCTTTTCAAAAAAGTGAAAGTAAGAGGGAAAGAAGAGATGAAAGTAAAGAAAAAGAACAGTAGGATTTGAATTTAAAACAACAGGAACAAGCAAGTTGAATGAGTGACTCATTCAGGTCCTGTGAGCTGCTGTTCCAGACTCAGTTTTAAGGTCAGGGTCTCTTTGTATGTGAATTTCCTGGAGAGATAACGCACCATTCTCAGTGTTGGTTCCGGGCATGTGGTAGGATATTTGCTCTGGAGCTGCTACAAGGCTGCTCTGTTCAGCTCAGGAAGGCTTCTGATGGCCACGATTCAGCCACTGTCCCTGATGAGTTCCAGTCTGACCATGTGCAGCCTCATCCCAGGACAGAATTCCTGAGGCAGTAGTCTAGCCAGGTCAATGGAGATGGAAGCTGTCTGTCCATCAGTTCTGCCTTCCTTTTATGGTAGATCTCTTGTTCTTTTGCTGCATCCTCCCTGGTATCAAGAACGGGCCCAGACAGTGACTCGTGAAGCCTTTATGATTTGCTGATGCTTTAACCAATCTTCACTTTGCAAAAGACATTTTTGTGTTTTTACACTAAAGATGAGTCGGTCTTGTTTTTAATCACGCTTGGCTTTGATAAAGTATATGATTTTGTTCCCATTGTTTTCATCTCTTTGCTACTTGATTCTGAGCCATCCCTTAGCCCCTGTTAGGTCTTGGGGACCCCATCATAAAATGTACATAATACCTTTTTTGCTGACCTCACCGTAACACCTGTGAATATGAAATAATTTGATCTAGGAGAATGTGGTCAGTGTTGCTGCAGTAAGAAATGATCCCCAAATTCTAGTGGTTGGAAGCAGTGAGCATCTTGCCTATGTCCTGTGTCTGGGGGTGCGGGTTGGCTCCTGTGGCCCTGCTCCATATTTCTTCTTCCAAGACCTGGGCTGAAGGGACAGCTGCTTCTTGGATTGTGTCATGCTCATGACAAGGAAGAGGGTAAGCAAGGTGGCAGAAACTTGCAATGGTTCTTGACGCTTCTGCTTTATTCTACGGACATTCCATTTTCTAAACAGGACAATGGCCAAGTCCTGTGTCAATCGTGATCCCCTCCTAGGAGAGAGAGGCAGTATGTGCAAGTCCCATGGCAACCAGGAAAGCTGTATAATCTTTTTACAATTGAAAAACTCATGCAGCCTAAGCCATACACTGTAAACGTGTTAAACTGATGCAAATATTACGCTCTTAGTAAAATAATATTCAGTGGCATCGTAGAAATTGAGTTTGTATCGGGTGTTGGTATTTTAGTGAACTAGACTACACTGTACCAGCCCACATTCAGCTGGACTGGAACGTAGCTGCTCCGCCCTGGAAGAAATCTCACGTCATTTACCCCCATGTGCTAGGGGTGAAACCTAGCACTGTGCCTGGGAAATGGAAGATGTTCAATACAATACTGAATAACTACATTGGGTCACAGCTGCTCCAATACTCTGGGAACCCAATAATCATATGTAATTGAGGTTTTCAGTCTATTGAAGATGAGACAGTGTGGCAAAGCATGTATTTTAACCTTGTGCTAGATAAACAGGTTTATCAATTTATTTTTTAAATTCAAATATAATCACATCTCTCAGGCCTCCCCTAACTCCCTGCCCCAATGTTGGGACTCATTATATCAAAGAACTCTCATGGTGCCAACATAATTCAAGGTCCCAGCATTGTTGATGGGCACCATCCTTGTCAGGGACAGTGATAACAGTGCTTTTGACCATTGTTGTGTCTTTCTTTCTGCTTATTATTCTTCATATCTCTTGTTGTTTTCGTTCCTACCCTATCTTGCTAGAAGCAATGGTAGCCTCCTAAATTTAGAGAAATGAAAACCAAGTCACCAAGATGTGAGGGCAAGACCAAAGGCCATACAGGGGGTGTCAGCCACTGCCCCACTCACCTGCTGTGTGACCTTGGGCTAGTTACTCAGCGTCTCTGTGCCTCAGTGTTCACATCAGCAAAATATGGATAATAATAATAATTGCATCTTCCTCCTAGGGGTGCTGTGAGGATTTGATGGGGTGATGCATGTGAAGTGTTTGGAGCCATGCTTGGTACCTAGTAAGTGCTCAGTGCGTTCAAGATCTGTTTTAGTTTTTAGCTCTGACCAGTCTTGGCACAGAAGGGAGAGCAGGAGGCAGAAAGCAGCATCACTATCTGCTTCTCAGGAACCATCCTTCATGTTGCTGGACTTTTGAGAAGGGAGAGCAAAAGTAGAAATGAGGTCCTGGGTAGAGCCGGGATGTGGGACCCCACACACTCAGGGATTGAGATGGATGGTGGGAAGGGCCTCCACAGCAGATGTGGCCACAGTCTCATGACAAGGTGCAGAGGCCGGAGAACTCTTCAGGTTCAGGGGACCCCATGGGCTGTTTGGCTGGGCAGGACTTCTGGTCAGTTCCGGCCATGGGCCTCAAACCACTGTGGTGGTGACTCGGACAGGAGCTTCCCAAAATGATGTCCATTTGAGGCACAAGGGACATTCACAACCACGCTGTCCATCGTTTTCCTGGGCTTCTGATTATGTCTCACATGGCAGCCTGGGTTAGGCAGTGCCAGGCCAGCCTGTCAAAGGTGTGGGCCTCTTATGTATGAAGGGCAGCTGAGGAAGCACGCTCAGAGCCATGTCTCAGGACGAAGGCTCAGGGTGTCCCAGGAGGATATTTAAAAGGCAAAGGGCCCCCACACAACAGGAAGCACCTTCCACGTGCGTAGTATTCTTTGGGGTCCTCGCAGACCCTCATCATCAACTTCCCTCTGAGACCCTGAGTAGACAACTTTCTAAGAGGCCAGTGTGAACTAAACTATGAACTTAGAAATGGTAAAACGCTCTTCTGCTTTTTCTTCTGGAATGGAGATTTTTCCTTTTCTCTAACACATTTAACTTGAGTAATTTCATCCAGAGCATCCAGACATTTCAAAATCTATTTCAACATCCAGCCCTTTTATCACCAGGATTAACAGGTTTTACCAAGAAAAAAACGGCTCATTTAAAATGCTGTGTTCTAGTAATAACAAGGAAAATATAGGCCTTGCTTAATATTAATCATGTTGCCCTCCTGTCAGCATTGGTGGGTAAAACATTCTGTGGGCAACTCTGAGGCCATGAGGTCAAGGGCTCAAGGGCACTGATTTTCAGGTGGGCTCCGGCCTCCCTGGTCTTCCTGTCCAGCAATCCTGGAAACTGCACATTATTAATACCCATTTTATGGAGGAGGGAATTGAGGCCCAGGGGCGTGAGCTGGTGAATGGAGGGCCGAGGACTTGAACCCGCAAGTGTGCCTGCCCCAGAGGGTGTGTTCTCCGCGCTGCTTACAATAGCAGTCACTGTGCGATGACCGGACCAAGCGTTCTGAGGGCATGTTATTTCCCCAGCCGCTTGGGCCAGGGTTGGCGAGGATTTGTGCTCATGGGAACCTTTATAATGTGTTTAGAAGTGTTGATATGAGGGTAGTCCTAGTGGTCAGGAGAGGTTGTCCCCGTACAGGGCACCCCTCCACCCAGCCATGCAGTGGTGTGGAGAGGGGGAGGGGCTCAGGGTTACTCCAGCCTGGGCTGCTCCGTGGGGGAGTTCTTCTCATCGAGACTCTGCCATCGGCTTCTACCCAAGGCTGAGTGTCTACCCTTTGCCCTTCTGAGCATGTGCAATGGCAGTGGGGCTGTGATGACTGGGCTTCGTTCATTCATTCATTCTTTTGCTTATTGTCCACATTTATTGAGCACCTACTGTGTTCCTGACACTAAACAAAACAAAGGTCAGTTTTTATCTTTTGTGTATACACACGCACACGTGCACGTGCGTGCGTACACACACACAATGTCAGGCAGTGGTGAGTACTAGGGGAAAAAGTAAAGCTGGGTAATGGGGGTAGAGAGGAAAGAGGTTCACTTTTATAGGGGTGATTCAGAGAAGGCTGTCTGATCAGCGGACACTGAAAGAAGTGGGAGACAAGTGATGTTGACATATGCCTGAAGAGTGTGGATTGGACCAGGCAGGTGGAAAAGAACGTGGGGGCACCCTGAGGTGAGAGCGTGCTTTGCTGATTCAAAGACAGGAGAGGAGGGCCGGAGGTTTGTCTGGGAGAATAAATGAGGCCGGAGGAGTAAGTGGCCAGGTGAAGGCCCAGGAGGCCTGGAGAGCCTTGTGGATTGGGTTTGTTACATGGAGAGGGGAACTAACATTTATTGAGCACCTTGCGTGCACGAAGCTCTCACCTGGCTCTGATCTTCTCAGTAGCTCTGCCAGAGTAGCTGGTAAGGGGGAGCTGGCGGGAAAGCTGAGGTGCCCACCTGCAGTCAGGTAGGCACATGTGGCAAAAGCAGCATTTAGACAAGGTCTTTTGGATTTCAGCCCTGCTTCCAATTTAGACATTGTTAACTATTTAGTATTTGAATATACAGTTATACCTCGGTTGTTGAGCATAATTTGTTCCAGAAATAAACTACTCGTATTGCAAAAGATCGCTTATTTACCAAGTTAAAATGTATTATTAGGTTGGTGCAAAAGTAATAGCTGCTTCTGCCATTATGAATAGTGGCAAAAACTGCTATTACTTTTGCACCAACCTAATAGAAATGTTTGCTCGTCTTGTGGAACACTCTCAAACCAAGTTACTCGCAATCCAAGTTTTACTGTACTTGTTTATTTTTTTGCTTGGTATCAATTGTGATGATACAAGAAAGCTCAGTTTCTACTCACTAATTTGCATTAATGCAGTATTGACTATCAAACATGTTTTTGAAAGGAGAATTGTACCAGATGTGGTTTCATTGCTTGATCAAATTAATATATCCCCTGTTACCTAGCACGCATTAGTGTGAGTTTGCCAGAGAAATAGAACCAATACAATATAATATATATATGAAGTCCAAGGTCTGTGGGCATTCTGCCAGCAGAGACTCAGGAGAGCCACTGGATCGGATCAAAAAAAAGACCAAAGACCAATGTGCCAGCTCGAAGACAGACAGAGAGAGCGAACTCTCCCTTACTAGGCTTGTTTTTTTCCTGTGCAGCCCTTCAGCTGATTACATGAGGCCCATCCACCCTGGGTAGCTTTACTTGGCCTACTGACTGTGATAGCGATCTCATGCAGAGACATCCTCACAGACACATCCGGAATAATGTCACTGGCCCTCATATGTGGGACCCGAACCGGGGCCGCTGGCTTCTCAAGCCAGCGCTTAACCACAACGCCACTCGGCTGGCCCCAGAATAATGTTTAACCAAATATTTGAGCAACCTGTGGCCCAGCAAGGTGACACACAATATTGGCCATCACAGAGACCATTGTAAAATATAAATACAATGAAAGAAAACAAAGTTTCAGTGAGCAAGCTCCAACAGCAGACTTGCCACCTTTGGTCTTGCAGGGAAGCCTGAGGTCCCTCGCCAGGACAGTGCCTGGAGCCTTGGATCCCCTGGCATGGAGAAGCTTCCCCAGATCCCTACAACTCTGCTTGTAACCAGCTCAAACCCTCTCCATTTCAGGGCAACGCTCCAGCTCTGTTTGATCGGATAACCAAACAGAGGCAGGGTCTCTGAGATCATCTGGACTATAGATTTTTAAAATGTTCTGTTCCAGGCCGCATGGAAAATGGTCATTTTTGTGCAGCACACAGGGAAAATGGATGAAGCTGCTTGTGCTCACAGGGTAGGGGCCTTGGGGGTCTCTGCACCCTGACCCTACCAGCTGTCCCCATAGACAGAGGGCAGAAATTAGCATAACTTTGCCACGTGGTTGGAAAAACCGGAATTAGACCAAGCCACCTACTTTACAGATGGGAATACTGAGGCCCAGAGAGGGAAAAAAACAGAGCTATCTGATCCCTACTTGAGACCATCATACACACTTCTGGTTGCACTGCATGACTTGCCTTACCATTGTAGTCCCTCTGAATTCCTGAATTATTCATCGGCCATTTGTCACAAATTGTCAGGGACAGCTGACTCATGTATGTGCGTGTGCATGCATCTATACACACATGACCTCTCCCCAACTAGGCTATAAAGTATGCAGGGACTGGGTATTTGTCATGCTGTCTCTTTTTTCTACCCTCCAAATTATCAAGCACAATGGCTTGGGCTTTTCTATATATTAAAGTATAAGTGAAGAATCATCCATCCTTGTCCTCTAGAATGAACTGTGGCATCCTCCTACTGCATGTCCCTTCTTCCAGAAAGCCTTCCCAGATCGCACTGGCTGTACGTAATCTGTGCTTTGTCGGGCCTTCTAGAGCATTTTCTTTGTGGTATCTTTTACCACTCTCTACCTTATGTTAGAGTCACAGGTGAATATAGTCCGTCTCCCTTTCCAATAATATGACCGCTTCGAAAGCAGAACGATGTGTGGCTCACGTCACAGATGGTGTTTCCTTACCAGGTATTCGGTTCAGATCAGCATTGCTGGGTGCCCGTTACATATCAGGCACTGTACCAGGTCTGTTATTACAGGAGCTCATGTAATCCCTGGGACATGGGACATGGGCAGGACATACCAGCTTCATTTTATTATGGGAGAAAATTGAAGCTAGACGAGGGGGAGGTACCTTTTCAAGACCGTTGTAGTTGAAGCGAAAACCTACCTCTGGCTCCAAACCCCACACCCTTTGCACCAGCCCAGGATACATCCTTGCTCACCTTAGCTGTGTTTGCTGAATAGCCATCCAAGCCAAGAGGAGATGAGTTAATTAATTTAGAGGCTAATAAACACTGGACATAAGTCGTGTATGATTTTTGTGAGTGTTTGTAAAAGTACCCTGATATTGGAAAAAATGAGAAAAATGTTTCTTAGGGATGTGTTTTCTTTGCCTGCCAGTTGTCCCCTGGAACGTCTGCAAGTTCCATGGAAATTATAACTTTCAGATGAAAGAATGCGTTAACTATCCCAAGTCTTCCTCCCCCTGATTTTTACCACAATAAAGACAGGAATTTGTACTTTTTCATTTTGATGTTAATCAATTTCCTTGATAAGTCTTGTGTTTATCAGGTAAATCCAATGAGCCGCTGACCAATAGGAGGCTCGGTGGTTATGGCTGTGTGTGTGTGTGTGTGTGTGTGTGTGTGTGTGTGTGTGTGTGTGTGTACATCCTGCTTTATTTTTCTGCTCCACTTTCTTCTTATTTCCCCTAGCAATATTGACCCTCTTCCATGCAAAAGACACCCCCAAGGGTAGACGACAGCATGCCCAGCGATGCTAAATCCATCTCCCATGCGATTATATGAGTGTGGCCTCCGACGAAGTTACTTCTCCAGCCCAGTAAATTCCTGACTCTAATCAGAGCCCATAAGCCCCCTATTTATGCTTCTGAGTTGGGTAATGGCCAGTCTCTCCACAAACATCTGCCAAGAAACACGCTTAGTGGAAGCTTTAGAAAGACGACAGTAGTAAAGGCACAGCAGCCGCTTGACAGATGCATCTTGCGTAGCTGGTAGGCTCCAGCTCGCTGGGGACATGGCAAGGAGTGTCCGTAGAAGAAATAGTCATTCGAGGCCAGAACTCAGTGCGGTCAGCCTGCAGTGGGTCTTGCACATCCTCGCCCGCCCTGGCCGTGTCACACGCCGTGTGATGGTTTCGTCTTTAGGGAGGCGAACATGGAGGCTTCCATGACACAGCCGTCCACTAAAGAGGCTGATCTGAGAGTAGAGCCTTTCTGATTCCAGTCATAACCTCTCTGTGTGGCAGGGTGGACACCACAGCTAAGTGGGGCGTTCTACTATGCCCCAAACCAGCTCTGCCTCCGATCGAATCCCAGTAACAGGAGAGAATGCTGAGATGCTGGCACCGAGTTCAGCAAGAGAGGTGCACATCCGCGCCCGTTACCACTCCCAGGTCTGCAGGTAGATGAACTTGACTTGTGGGCATCAGATCCTGATGGACTGTCTGCTGGAAACCAGGCACTGGGGAAGGGTGAGGGCTGAAGCACTTTCTGCCTCGAGGACAAGCCTGGTGGAGAATTGGTTCTCAAAATGTATTCTTGTATCAGGGAACTGGTTCTGGCAGGAGACACTCAGAAGGCATTCATTCACTTCTTCTTTCATCAGACAAGTCATTTTAAAACACAGGTGGGCCCTGTGCGGATGACAGGGAGCCAGGCTGACAGAGCCTGACCCTGGAAACATACTTACATGATGTCAAGTTGTGGGTGAATATAGAGAGAACTACAGGTATCGCCTTTGTAATACTTTAGGAAAAATGTGTGAAAATGTGTAATGTGAATAATATTGCAAAGGGAATGTTTATACACAATTAGTTACCAATTTTGGTGTGCTTCATTTCCATTTTGACTGTATGTCTTTTTTACAAAACAAAAAACAAACAAAAAAGACCCAGTATAGTTGTCCCACAAAGTCTCTTAACTTTCCTTGACTTGTCTGGAAAAGTTGGAAATTGCTGAACTTTGCTTCTTTTAGTGGGTTGGTATAATTCAGACAGGCTTTTGAGACAATGTTGCATGTTATGAAATAGGAAATGCTTATATCTATATAGGCCTTGGTTTCTTGTGTGTCTCCTGCCTCCATATGCCTTTCATGTGCCTTTTTCTGTGGCTCAATGCTATTTATTTTTTAATCTACAGTTCAAATATTATCAGCTGAAGGCGTTCATTCAAGCATTGGACAAATATTTATTGAGTGCCTACCTTGTGCCATGTGTAGTTTTAGGCACTGGGGAGATCACACATCAGTGGAAAGAAATTAGATAATAAATAATAATGATAATAACTGATCATAACTCAGGTAGAAGTAATAAAGTGATATTTATTGACTTCTAGGATATTAGAAGTTCAAAAGAGCAATGGGGAAAAAGGGAGCAGAGAAAAAGGGATCTATTTCGATCTATGCTAGATATGTTTTAAAGGGAAAACAAAAAAGATTTCCCTGAAAGATTGGATGTGGGGTGTGAAATAAAGAGGAGGCCAAGATAACTCAATTTTGTCCTGAGAAATTGGAAGGATGGAATTGGCGTTAGCTGAGATGAGAAACACGAGTTCAATTTGAGGCCACGTTACGTTTGCATTAGACATCCAAGTGTAGATTTTGAGTAAGCTGTTGGTTGTTGCAAGCAAGGGAGAGGTCAGAGCTGGAAATCTGAATCTGAGACTCCTCAAAATGTAGATGATACTTGAAGCCATGAAACTGGATGAGATCACCAAAGGAGTAAAGAAGGGAGAGACTGAAGACTTGAGTGCTGGGGAAGTCCCGTGCTAGGAGTGTTGGATGAAAAAAGAGAAGAAACTAGTCAAGGAGACTGAGAAGGAGCAGACATGAGCCAGGAGGAAGAATAAGAGACTGCGATTTCTAGTAAATAAGACTTTCCAGAGGGATGATGACTCAGGTGTGTCAAAATCGCTGACAATCTAGTAAAGAAGACTGAGAATTGAGTGTTGGATTTAGCATTCTGGAGGGCGTTATGTCACCCATCTAGAACCCAGCCCACCGAGCTGGCCTTCTCTCCATCCTGTATGCTCCTTTAGTGATGCTTTTCTACATGCCCTGACATGACCTGTGTACGGAGCTGGGCGTAAATATTTTATGTGGAGCCAGCCTTACCGATTTACCCCTGTAAAGTTAGTGAGCTGCTACTACATATCAGGACCTATCTAGATAGAATGAATATGTGCTTCTCTGCCCTCCAATATCTGACAGTGGAAGGAGAAAAACAAGGTGGACAGAATATGTTATAGCAAAAGAAAGCGCCTGAGGTGTAGTAAAATGATGGGAGTTCAGAGGACAGGGACATTTTCCCGGGGGCGGAGGGGGGGGCGGTCAAGGTTGAGTTCATGGCTGAAGTGGCCTTTGAACTTGGTCTTGAAGGGTGAATAGGATTTGCAATTAAGGAGGTGGTGTGGCGAGAAGACTATTTTAGATAGGCAGAAATATAAGAGCAAGGGCACTCAGGTGGGACAGCTGGAAAGGTGGTTCTGAGCTGGGAGGGAGGCTCTGGGAAGGAGAAAAAAGGATAAGGCTAGAATTTCAGCCAGGACCTGATGAAAAGTGCCTTAGAAATTATTGGCCGGGCTTTATTTCTTAGCCAGAGGGGAAATCGTTAAAAGGCTTTCGAGCCATGAAGTGGTGCAATAATAGCTGTGCTCCTTCAGGAAGAGTCATCTGGCTGCATGTACAAAACCATCCCGAAGAAAGATAATAAGGCCTAAATTAGGGCAGTGGCAGTGGGAGGAAGGAGGAGGGGCGCTGAGAGACACTGCCTGCAGAAGTGGGCTCCGCAGGAAGCAGCACTCGAGCCTGCAGGGTGTGTGGAGTGCAGCTTGGACTCCTAGCCCTTCCTAAAAACCACAGACGCCTTGTGAAGTGCAGTGGCTTATGCGGTTGCTCCCCCTTGTCACCTCCACCCCCCATCCTCTTCCAAACTGAGTGTGCAAGCTTCACCTCATTAATGAACTGAAGCTGGCTTATTTTTAGAACTCTGTGATTAACATGGTTTCTGCATTTAAGAAACAAAGCGACTCCGTGCATTTCAGGACTCCTCACCTGCCCTGTGCCCCCTTCAAAGAGGCAGTGGAGGCGATGTGCGAGCGATGTGAGCCCTGGCGTTGGCCCAGCCACGTCACCTCCCACCTCCAATCTCCAATCGGCTCGTGCGTCTGATCTGATTCATGGCATCTGATCTGATCCGCTGCGTACAGCATTTTCGGGAATTGTTGAGCAAAAGCAGTTCTCAAAGGCCAGGGAGGCAATTCATGGTGCCATCCCAACCAGCAGTGCCACAGGAAATGCCAACTGACCCACATGGGGCCCAGGCAGCCAGCCTGCTCATTTCCTTCAGAAAATCTAGCCCCAGGAGTGTGGCTTTTGTACCCGAGGATGGAAACCTTCTAGCTGCTCTGTGATTCACCGTGGGCTAGAGTGGGCTGAGACATGGCAGGTAATGGCGCCCAGGGGGATCATTATTGATTTCTGTGAGATTGGAGCCCCCGGCTGTGGGGGAGGGGCCTGGCCTGCAGCCAGCCCCATCATCCCAATTCATGTGGCAGCGTAGGGGGAACAGCCTTTGTGGTGAGGCTGGCTGCCTCCCGAATTTGCCCATAAAAGGATAAAAGTGCTGCTATCTGGTCTGCAATGGGTAGTAGGGTTGCTGATGATAAATTTTTTAAGTGTGGATTTTTCCCCCCCTTTTTGCAAGAAGTGTGTGTGTGTGTGTGTGTGTGTGTGTGTGTGTGTGTGTGTGTTCCTGCTTTCACACAGTTTGCAGCCTATATGTGCTAACAGATGGATTCAGCCTCATCTTTTATCTAGTGTTACAGAAGATAAAACTGAAACTGGATGATACGCTGCGTCTTCAATTTAAGAGAGAAAAAAAAATTTTTAAAGCTCTTTAAGGGAACCTTATGGGAGAAAAGAGTGGTCCAGAATATTGTCTGGCAGTACTCAAAAGGCAAATACAGAAGATCCATTTAAAAGTGATTTTCTCCCACCCCGTCCCCGAAGTGTCCAAAATATATGATCGCTGTGTCAGAAGTAGGCCAAGCTTTAAGGCTATCATGAATTATATATCAAAGGACATCATTACCCAGGAGTCTTGAACAAATGCCTCATGGTTTAAATTTTACAATTTCCTCCCCAGTGGCAGTAATTTCTGTGTCTGCATTCTTCCTGAGATGGAAAAGGAAAGTGTTTTGCAAAATACAGGAGGAGGCATTATGCTAATAAAGGCAATTGTGCAATGGTTGGAAACTGTCCCTCTGAAGGAAGCTTTTATCCCCAACACTTGAGGCCAGGTACTTAGGAGGGCAGCCTGCGTGGGAAGCTTTGTCTTGCCGATTTCAGCAGGAGTCAGACATCCACAGAGCCAGGCTGATGGAGAGGAAACAGATCAACCCGCCATTCCTGTGCCCGCCTTCCATGGCAAAGACCTGGTCATTTAACCCAAATATCAGATATGCTTTATCCACCTATGTGTTCACTAAAATTCAAGGAGGACTTTGCGAAAATAATTCTTTTATCTGAAGTTGGAAACATTGACTAGATAAATAGGAAAGGCGGGTTTTTGGTGATGGGTTTTTTGTTGTTGTTTTCCTATTTCTTGCTGTTGCATGGATCAGAAAGCTAACTCAGAACACAGGCCCCCAGGAAAAGGCCCTTCATTGGGTAGGCCTTCCCAAATGGAACACCTATGGCTGCACAAAGTGGTCTTCTCAGCACCCCCTTCCCACTCCCATTCCCAGGTCCCCGTTTGCTCTGCTAAGGCTTGTATGGATTCCACACTCAGCTCAGGCATTGACCTTTCCCCATGAAGCCGTCAGACCAGATTCCGTCCAGGTGGGTGAGGTCAGGCGCCCATCACCACACGTCCACACCAGCCTATGCCTCCATCACAGCAGCTGCCACACTACATGTGGCAGCCCCTGACTCATGATGGCTCAGCTTCCCATTTTTCAACTTGACGGTGGTGCAAAAGCGATACACATAATACATTATGTGAGGTATTCAACACTTCGTTAGAAACTAGGCCTTGTGTTAGATGATGTTACCTACCAGTAGGCTAATGTCAGAGTTCTGAACACATTGAAGATAGGCGAGGCCGAGCTATGACGTTTGCTTGGTTAGGTGTGTTACATGTATTTTTTGACTCATGTTTTCAAGTAACGATGGGTTTACCAGGATGCAACCCCATTGGAAGTCAAGGAACATCTGTAGTTTAATTGTTGTTTTATGTATTCATCTGTTCTGGTAGCTCATGAGCTACCGGCAAACACGAGGGAGATGCCATAGTTAGTTCTCAGAATCGTCATCCGCAGAGTGGAAGAAACACAGGACGCTGATGACAGGTTGTAGGGTGGGTCTTGGTGAGACTGGTCCTCCTTGGTGCTGTCCTTCTGATACACCCCAGGCAAAGACTCACCCCACCAGGCAGGCTTTGGTGACTATCCTGTGTGCCGTTCAGGTGTGCGGCTGCATGTAGACCCCAAGGTGAGCTCCCAGCCACTGCCCCTTTCATCACCTCCACAGACCCAAGCCCTCAACACTGTGCCCAGTGACACATGTAAGAAGGAGCTCTAGTCTGTGGGGTCTGATTTAGCACTGAGTTGACACAGCCATTGGGTAAGAAGCAGGTCATTAGGGTTGAAGGGACACAAAATTCAGAGTCGGACAGACTTCGGTGAGAGCCCCACTTCTGCCACTGAAAGGTTGTGTGATCTTAGGAGACTCATCTGAACACTGCGCCGCTGTGTCTGCTTCTGTAAAATGAGAGAGGGAGATGTTATATGAAGCTGTTTTTTAATAACGAAGAATTATGTTGTGAAGTATTTTGCACATAAAGGAGATTCAGGAATATTGGCCATTGTTGTTATGAAAAGGTCAAGCTTGTAATCCGATAAATCAGGAAATTATTGATAATATAGCAAAATCATTTTGCCATTATGAAGAAGTTATCCTATTGTTGCTTTAGAATGTACAAATTTAAATTAAAAAAGGAAAGAATTTATTTAAGGCACAGGCGTCAGAATCAAAGAGATTCATTAGCTGGTTGGCCTTAATCACATTTCTGTACTTCTCTTAGCAGGGGCTCCTTTCTCCCCATTACGGGCACAATAAGACCTGTGTTTTGGGGTCGTGGATGTGAGGATTGAATGGGGTGAGGGATGGAAGGGGCCAAGCTCAGCCAGGGTAGAGCCAGTTCTCACAAAGTGGTGGTTTTGAAATTCACTTCCCCGAAGCTGTCCTACTTCTTTCTGTGGCTCCGAGTCCTACCTGGATAGGACCCAGATTGTTCCCAAGCTCCGCGTAAGCCTGGGAGTTGAGAGTTGAGAGACCTGAACAAAAACATTCTCGGGGCGCTCAGCTTCTGCATGGGACAGAGAGTGGCTGAGAAATTCCGGGCGGGCCCGGGCTGTCCGCCTCTTCCCCTGGGCCCGGGCCCCCATCCATAAGCGAAGAGGGTGGGCAGACAGTGGCTCAGGTGGCTTCTGGCTTTGGCATTCTGGGAGCCTCATTTATTTATTGTTGAGTGAGTTGTCAGTCGTAGACCAGGAAGAGCAAAATTATCCTCATTATTCTGCACGCAGTTCTGGTGCCTGAGAAGCCCCTGGGCCCTGCCACATGTGGAATTAGCTCTGAGGCCTGGGGCTTTTAATTAAAGGGCTTTGTGAGTCAGACGGTTTATGGGAAGATTCAGATCTTCAGGGAGACTCGGAGGGAGGTCCTTTGCCCTGTAAGCCACTCCTAGAGAAATGGCCGCCGCCCCCAGTGTGAGGAAAGGGAACTGCGAGGCTCGCGTGGGGACTTCCAGGGGAGGCTGTGGTTATGTGTCCCTCACAGCCCTGCTGATTCCAGGGCCTTGGGCCAGTTGGTATGCTGCATGTCGCCGCGTCTTCCCTTGTGAGTGTGTGAGCTCTGCCGGCTGCATGCAATTTTGATACGGTTCCCCTGGTTGCCACAAAGCCCGGATGGTTTCTCACCCAATGCTGTTTCCACTTCGGGTGGTTTGTGCTAAATGTATTTCAGTCCCAAGTGGGACAAGGATAAAAGGATTGTCTACCAAAAAAAAAAGTGGCTTCTGAATGTGTTAGAAGCAGGGCTGTGTGTTTTTAACTATTGCCTCCCCAGAGGAGGGCTTGAAAAACCTCACCTTTCAAGATGTTTCAACTCACATTAGAAAGTGACTTCAATAAAACTGCTCTTCTAACCACCACTGCTGTGATGGCCAGGCTGGTGAGGATTTGTGTGGCCCAGGTTCCTGGGGCTGGAACGTCATACCTTTTCTCCCAGAGGAAGCGAAACCACACTCCTCAGATTCTTCTACCTATTGTCACTGTGTGTGTGTGTGTGTGTGTGTGTGTGTGTGTGTGTGTGTGGCGGGGGGAGAGGGGTGACATACTGGAATGTGGGCCTGCTAGACAGAGTGCATTATGCTTTGAACTGCACCCATTTGCTATTCCCATAAACCATCCATTATTAAGCACCTACTGTGTACCTGGCGCCATGTTAGGGCAAGAGCCCTGCCTTACTCTTGCACTGTCACCCTGTAGCAAACCTCATAGTATTCTGCACCATTGGCCCCCAGGGTTCCTGCGAACTGACCCAGTGTCCTTTCTATTCTTCCTGGATGCTGGTGTGTGTTCAGGAAACTTGAATCGGCCACTGTGTTTGAATGTCTTTAGATCAGGGTTCGCAATTCGGCACGACATCTTGGGCAAAACAAGTCTTTGTTGTGGGGACTCTTTCCAACCTTGTGGGATGTTTACAGCATCCCTGGATGTCAGTAGCACCACACACTTAAGCTGTGACAACCCAAAATGTTTGCAGACATTGCCAAACATATCCTCATAACGTTACATTTACCAAAATGCCCTTCTAGCCACTGTCTTGCTTTATGTAGTTATGTATAAGGAAAGCGAGGATTTTTACTCTCCTTTTGTAGGTAAGGTAACTGAGGGCCAGGAAGAGAAGAAACTTGCCCACCAAACTGAGTTGGGAGCAGAGCTATAGCTGCAATTTAAATCTGTCTTCCCAACCTGTGTCCTTCTCATGGATCCATTTAGTGGGGTGCCGGTAAATGTTTAAGAACTGAATCTCTGGGGAAAACCAAAAACAAAACACACCTGATTAAGATAGTTGCTGATTTCATGGTGTAAACACTCCCACCTTGGCTGGCTTCTACTTAAAAGGCCTCCCTGAATGGAGGGTGGGAAGAGGCAGGTATAGTTGGCCTTGTTGAGCCAGTGTCAAGTGGTGTCAGGATACTGCTGGATCCACATGTGCTTTGCCCAGATATTCGTTTTGCTCCTTCTGGACCAGTTCCTCCATCCATCCCCCTTCTCTCATAAACACACACACTTATTACTGTGAGGCATGATAGGGAAGCATTATCCTGGTAGGGGGTTTTGATCATCTGTTGGCATAAGTATAGTGCTGGTAGAGTGGAATTTTCTCCCCTCCGCTCTGTTAAATGAACATTTAGTTTCATAACCTCTCCATCTAAGGGGTTGCAGGAGCAGGAGAGCTCTGGTCTTGGGGCCGAATCCTTAGGGGGCTCATCAGTAGGATCTCCTGGACAGAGTAAACCTCTGGGCAGGGCTGGGAGTAAGGGCTATTGCTTAGCATCAGTTCCATTGAGTGTGTGGTGCTTGGAGTTACATGGTAGTGAAGGCCAGCAGACTGTGGGATATACCATGCTAGGGCATAGCAGGAGGGCCTTGGTGGGAGTTCCAGTCCAGATATGAACTGTGACTTCTGTAAGCCTCAGCCTCCACATGTGTGCAAGGAGAAATAATACCCCCCTGCCGTCCCCCCCCACACAAACACACATTGTTGATGTAAAGAGCAAATGCACTATCTGATGTCGTCAGATACCTACTCTCTCAGTTGGTTGTTTGGTGGATTGACTGGTTGTCATGATCCTGAAAACTCATCAAGCCTAAGAACTTAGCTGATCTTGTGTTTTTCACCTTGGCCATGGTTCTGTGCCATATGTCCCTAGCCATCTTCTCTATAGTCCAGCATTAGACCCGGGGTGGGTGGTCTGGAACTGTGGGAAGAACCCTGCTCTGGTTATCATGAGACCTGGTTTCTCACTCTATCTTTGGTACCACCTCATTACATAACCTGGCGGAGACTGGAGGGACAGGGGCATGTGGATTTGATCCTGGAGGTCGTGGGAAGTACTTCAAGGGTTTTAAGCAGAAAAGACACATCATCAGATGTGTACTTTAGAAAGTTTCTGCAGCACTCCAGGCCAGAGTCCAGGCAGGATGAAACCAGTGAGGAGGTTGGTGCAATAGTCCAGTCAAAGTGATGAGGTAACTTGTGGGTGCCAAATGCTGAAGTGGCTCAGACAGAAAGCGCTATGAGAGATCAGAGATGGGAGAGTCCGGTGCTGACTGGGGTATCAGAGGAGACTTCTTGGAGGAGGTGGGTCTGCTGCTGGCTTTGACGGATGATAGAAGGGATGGAGGTTTCAGTCTAGGCTGCAGGACTGGGAAAGAAAACACGGGGCTGCAGTAAATCACATTGGGCTTAAATGGAGAGTTTATGTCAAGGATAGTTCTCAATGTGTAGGGACCCATTCCTGGAGGGACTTGAAAGCCAGGCTTAGGAACATGGACTTTGTTAGAAGGTGGTGGTTCCCACAGGAAAAGTGCATTGCCTGTAGTTGGTTTCTGTGGGGCTCTTATCCCTGGCATTTTTCTGTTCACAGCGCCCACCTCTCTTTCTTGTGGTGAGGTGTCTGATGAGAAGGTGTGCGATTCACCCCTGCAGCCCTGTGCCTGTGGGGAAGGCAGGGTCCCCTGGAGTCTTGAGGATGAATGCAGCCCTGGATGTTGACCCTGACTCCTGATTTGCCTCACAGCAGGGACCCAGGACCGGGAGCAGCTGTGCTATTGTCTCCAGGCAATGGCCAGTGTTTGTCTTCCTAGGCTGGGGTGACAGTCTTAGGCAGTGTAGATAAGCCGGCTGCCAGCTGTCGCAGGTACCTTCTCAATCATTCTTCCTCCTGTCAATTCTGACTCTATCCCTCACTAAGAAGAATAGAAATTCCCCATGTTTTCCCACACCTGCTTTGTGAAAGTGTGTCTGGCTCTGTTCACCGAGGGGAGGGATGGCTAGCCTTGTGCTATCTGAGTGATATGGGATTTGTGCTTTCTGTGAAGTGTTACAAGGCAGGGATTGCTGAGAAATGGTATGAGCTGGATATTATTAACCTCTGAGGCTCATGGGAGAAAACTGAGGCTCAGAGGGGTACAGCAACTCCCCCAAGGCTGCATAGCGAAGAATTGATGGGGTACGAGCTAGATACTAGCTAGGTACCTGTGGACTTGAGCGGCTTCCTGTTCGATTTGGACTGGGGCATTCTGCAGGGGATGCTCCATTTTCATGAGGTTTTTAGCAGGAAAAACCTGCCTGGTAAGAAAATTACTTTCACAAGTGGCAGTGCATTTCACAGGTTAAGCTCCTACAAAAACACTTCCTCAAAGGACTCTTCTAGACATTGAAGGTCCCAAGTTTCAAAGTCCGCTTCATTATCCAGATGGCAATGAGTGACTTGCCCAAAGTCTTAGAGAAATTTAAGGTCAAAGCAGAAACAAGAGTCTAGGTTGCCTGCTTCTCAACCCACAGCGCTCTGCCTCCTACCTGGCCTCGTGGTGTAAGCGGTGGTTTCTGTAGAGCACCCGACATAAGCCACTCAGGAGGGGATCTTTGTTGATGTCATTCATGGCCAGGGGCTGCTGGGAAGCTCATGTGTGGTTGTGGCACTCCGGTGGTGTTTGCCATGGGAGACCCATGTGGTTTTGGGTACGTGGGTGCTGCAGGCATTTGTTGATCTGCTGGAGCACAAAGTCACTGGCAACGTGGGCAACATATAATCCATCCAGACTGGCTCTCAGATTGTGCTCAGTGCAATCTGTCCGTGGTGCCATTCTTAGCTTATGACTCCTCAGCAGTACTGGCCTTGAGCCTCTCGAACAGTTATTTAGCTCTGACTTTCCAGGTCAGCTCTGCCGCACTTATTTACGGAACAGTCATATTTGCTAAAGTTCAAATAGCTGCCAACTACTGCACTGACCACTGTTAATGTTGGGTAACCCTAAGAATCCTGAAGTGGAGCCATGGTTCCCATTGTAGAGAGGGGACAGCCAAGGCTCAAAGGAATTACAATTCACAGCTGTTGGGCTTGAGACCCCAGGCTCTTTCCAGTTCCATCCTTCCACTAAAATACTTAAAAAAGCATTTGCTACACTGGCTTCCTGTTGGGCATCAGTCAGCATCAGGGCACGTGAAGTCCTCCACAGCCTGACACCGGCCTCTTTTACTACTGTATTCCCGCCACCCCTTTCCTCCCTCTGCAGTTACCTCGAGCTGTTCGCTGTCCTCAAGGAAGCCAAAGTGTACAAATTCAACCCTCAACACTTGTCATTTGTGCAAGGCTTGGGGCTGGTTAGCACAGCCCATAAAGATAAGTAAGAAACTTGCCATCCAAAGGCAAAGATAAAGCATGAACAATAGCTTTGGTGCTTCAGAAGAGGAAGCTCGTGGCTCTTCAGTGTAGCCCCGAGAAGCCTGCTGGTGCATATCATTGTAAGATCTGCATGTGACAGACTGCCTCTGAAGGTCACCCGGCCCAGCCAAGGCCAAGTTGAGTGATAGACTCAGGTTCCCTTGCCTCCCTATGAAGCATTCGTGCTACATCAAAGTCTACTAGCTTGTGTCACTGGTGATGGTCAGCCACGGCCTCTGCAGCCTGAACTGTGTTCATTTCTATCTTTTTAAAAAATATTTATTAAATTTATTTTTCAGTTATAATTAACATACAATGTTATATTAGTTTCGGGTGTACAGCATAGTGGTTAGACATTTACACAGCTTGCACAGTGATCACCCCTGTAAGCCTAGTACCCACCTGATACCCTACATACTTATTACAATATTATTGACTGTATTCCCTATGCCGTACTTTACATCCCCATGACTATTATTATAAATGGCAATTTGTACATCTTAATCTCTGTCATATTGCTGCCTGCCTGATGGAGACAAGGTAGTGTCAGCTGCTGATGCCTCAAACCTGTTAAGTTGTTAGGGCAACGCTTGCAGCCCTGAGAGGTGAGGAGGAAACATGAAAATGCCCAGGTTGTCTGAGATTTGATTGTACAGATGCTTGGGGTTGTCCGAAAGAGGAGGAGGCTGATCTTATTTGGTCCCTAAAGCGTCTCCTCCTCCCCACCCCAGAGAAGGACCTGATGTCATGAACACTATGAAATACTGTTCTAAAGACAGAGAATCCACCTGGCAGTTTTGTTCAGTTGAAAACCTGGGTGGAGTTTTCTGAAGTCATCAGCCAGTTTGGCGTCTACCTGCCATTGACATGGGGACACTTGCCTTCATGGCTATTTAGATGGGACAAAGAGCAGGACAGGGATTAAACCACAACCCTGAGAAAATGGAGCAAACATGAGTGCGGTGGTAGAGATCTGGGCTCTTCTGGTTCTGCTACCACTTGCCACTGGCCACTGCCCTCGTATTCCCCGTCTGTCAGATCCCCCATTTGTGTGCGATGGGCTGGCTTCTCCATTGCACTTGGAGTTCAGTGGAGATTGAACTTGTGTTCAAATGTGTGCTTCACTGCAAGCTCTCTGTTTGCTGTGGGCTGGTCACTCGGCCTCTGAGTCACTGTCCAGTTCCTTATCTGTAAGATGTGCTAATGGGAGCACTGCCATTTCAGTAGGATTGATCTCCTGTCCATCATGGTCACCCGCTCTCCGCCCTCTGACAGCCTCCGATTGCCTGAGCCCAGGCCGCTCTGGCCAGGCACCATCAGATCTGCAGGCTGCCCCCAGGCCCAGCTGCCCACCAGGGTCCCCAGCACGTGAGCCACACACTGAGGTGGAAGAAACCTAGAGAGCTGTATTCTAGTCCTGGCTTCCCCACCTTCTCCACCTGCTGAGTGCCATTAAACAAGTCCCCACTTTTTCCAGAACTCAGGCAGGCATCCCTGAATTACATTACTGATAATAATAGTAGTAGTGGCAATGATAATACTATTAATAACAGTAGGGGGTTGAATGGCGCCACCCCCAAAAGATGAGTCCATGTCCTAACCCCCCACAACCTGTGAATGTGACCTAATTTGGTAAAAGGATTTTTCCTATTTACCAAATGCCGTCACTTACAGATGAAAAGCCAGGCTGTGTTACTGCATGCAGGCCAGGGGTGGGGGTAGGGAGTGGGGGTGCAGAGCCTGCCACCGAGCCCCTTCAGCATCGCTGGGGCTCCTCAGACCCTTGAGATGTCAGATAGCCACTGAACTAGAAGTCCTGTGATGCTCCGTGATTAAATAAATGCCAAAGCCGTTTCTTCAGTGGATGGACGAAGTAAGGCCTGTTTCCTTTTTATTAGCATTTTACTCTACCTGTGTGAGTTTGATTCAAGACTGATTTCCTGGTTTCAAAAGAACAGCTGATTCTCTGGAAAACAGTAAAACAAAAGGAGGCTTTAAGTGCTGTGCTCGTCCTCCCCAGGTCAGTGGAGTGAAAGCGGAGACCTCTGGCCAAACAAGCCCAGCTCCGTATCTCCGGGCCGGGGCAGTGCCTGCTGGCCATGGAGAAAGGCCAGGCCTGTTCCGGCAGAGCGCTGCCCTCTGAGGAAACAGGGCCTTGTGTCTTGTCAGTGGCCTGCAGAGTCTCCGGCGGGTCTGGGCAGCGGCAGCTGCTGCCCACCCTGGCTGCCCATCCAGTTGCCTTAGGAGAGCCACCGAGCCCTCACCGGTGGGGACTGGCTGCTTATTGGGACAGCTGTGCCTTCAGGTTCTGGGCGCCAGGGCACAGGGAGCCCCGCCGTCCTTTAAAAATATATTGCTAACATTAGCCACACCCTTGCTTCTCGGATCATAGCCTGACTGCTCTATAACCAGGCTGCATTAGTCTGTAGTCTGTGTTATATGTAAGGCTTACAAGCCCAGTGGAGCTGGAAGCCATTCTGGTGAGCAAAGGAAGAGTGAATCGTTGCAAAGAATATTTACATGGATTAGAAAGCAAAGGATTGTCTAGGAGACACAACTGGACAGAAAAATAACTGGCCCCACCGGACTGTGGATTATATTAAGGTGACCTATGTCCTGTGTGTCTGGGACAGTCCAGTGGCATCAGTGGTCCCCTTGCCACCCTCAGAAGTATCTCGGTTGGGATGATACATCACGTGGTCACCCTAATTGTATGTGACCATGTATATGCACTTAGCATAGACATAACAGGGGTAATGTATTTAAGTAAAAACCTATACCTGTGTGCTTTGGCAGCTCAAAGGTTGGCTGTGGGTTCGCACCATTGCACTGACCTCTCCAACCTACTTCCTCCTCCCAAGAGTGCTGCTGTGTAAACCCCAAGGCCAGGATGTCATTTATTGCCACCCAAGGAGAGCTGGGGACCAAATTCCTGGTCCTGCTTGCATGGCACCTCTCAGCATTCCCACCTGGGCAGTGGCTTGTCTTCCTCTGTCATTTACACAAAGGTGCTGTCTGTTCCTAGTGTTCATATTTTATTCTGTTTCTTTCCACTAATGTGCCTTTCTGCATGCCTCACCCTTTCTTTTTCATTTAATGTAGCTGCTTGGAGAGGAAGTATAGCATAGTGGCCTGCATTCAAATCTTGGCTCCACCACTCAAAAACTGAATCCCCTGGGCAAGTGCCTTGGTTTCCTCCTCTGTGAGAGGGGGAGAGAACAGTGCCTGATGCACAGCAGGTGCTTGATGAATGGGAGTTGTTTTGTTACCTAAAACCCAGCCCATTTGTGTTTCTGCATGCTGGCCGGTGCGCTTGGTGCTGAGGGAGAAAGGCCACGCTGAGGATCCCAGACTCAGAGTCTGGCCGTCCTGCTGGTTACCGGGGCCTTGGAACAAGCTCGCTCCACCTGGGGCTGTACGTTTCCTCCCTGCGCAGCCTGGAGGCTGGGAATGTGCTCTTCCCAGCCCTTTCGTTCTCTCACCGTCCATCTTGCCTTCTCTTCAGTTTGCCCCTGCTCTGCCCTCTCACTTCCAGAACCTTCAAAAGTGGGAGACACGTGGCTGTTCTAAGCTATTCCTCAGCCCCTCCACTGAATGGGGTTGCGGGTGGGAGCCCATGAGGTAGTGAAAAGCTCACAGCTCAGTAGACTAGATATGAGGAGATGCCTAGTCTCATCCCCGTTCTGTTGTGTGGCCCTGGATAAGTCATTTCATGTCTCTGGATTTCAGCCTCCCCCTTTATATAATGGGATAATTACCCTTCTGCTTTGTACCTCATTTTAAATGACTGAAGAAGACAAGATACTGAAAAGCGTTTTGCGGGCTGCTAGGTGCTGTAGAAGTGCGGACTCCTGATGGTCTCAGGTGGTGTCAATCCCCTCCGTGCAGCAGAGGGACTGTGACAATAGCACTGGCCGTCCACAGCTGCAGCGACGGAAGCGAATTAGTATTGATGTAGTGTGAGGCGGTGCTGCTTGTGGGAGCTGTAAGTGTCTTTCCCTGCTTGATCTCTGTTCCCTCTGATGGACATCTGGCCTGTGGGTGACTCAAACAGGAAACCATTAGCCATCAGTTCAAAAAGCTTGAACTCCTCTCAAAGACAGGCTTACTTTTTGTCACTCTGTGTTTGTTTGGATGATGGGGGAATAATTTACAAAGTCAGGAGCAGGTCCTCCCTGGTAGGCCCTCTGTGATGGAATCTATAAGATGGGAGGAAGTGGGACATCCTGAGGCCTGGGTTAGGATCCAAGTTATACAAATGCAAGCCCAGGGACCAGAGCCAGGTTGGTGACATCAACATGCTTGCCAGAAGTTTGGTCCCTGCTCCAGATGGGGACTGCAGTTTTTTGTTAGCTTCTCCAAATACACAGCTTAGGGAGCCCCTGGACTGGGTGGGCCTGGTATTTGAGGGCTTGCCTGTTGGGAGGCTCTGTACTCCCTGCCCTCTCCTGGTACCCATCAGGAGGCTGTAAAGTCTGATTGGTATTGGTATTAAAGTATGACTAGGTTATTATTGGGGTTATCTCTCTGTGTGGTTGTTCAACTTATCAGGTGATGGTTATCCTTAATGATGACCCCTGGGAGTTAGAGAACTTGTCTATAAAGAAGTAGACTGGACAAAATGGACAGGAAAAGATTCTGGAAGTACCTCAGAGTCACGATTGGAGGAGATTCACCACTCTGCTTGCCTGACTCTCTGAGTTTTGTGGTAGAAGAAAGCTGAGCTCAATTGGGTGAATAAAGTCCCAATCATATACACGAAAATGGGTGATAACTTTGAGAGTGTTTGAAAAGGAAAACGGCGGGGATGGGATGGCACCCTCTGATAACCGATCACTTCAACAGCCTCTCTCTTCTCTGCAGGTCTCTTTGCGGCACACCTGGCCTCTCAGCCACAGCCAAGAGGTGAGAGATGTGGTCTTACCACAGGGTTCTTCTTTGGAAATTCGCCTTGCTCAGTGTCTATACCCAAGTTCCCGTAGGAAACAGCCCCTGTGTCAGGGCACCCTTACCTCAGGTTGTGCTCCGTGGTGCGAATGTCTGGGCACGAACCCCAAGTCTCTCCCCGCTACCTCCATGACCGGCTTTCCCCAAGTCCAAGGCCAGCCCCACAAATGTCAGCTCAGAAATCACTTTCTCAGTCAGGCCAAGGACTTTTCAAAGTTGCTGTGTTTTCTCTATCATTTCCTTCCCTCCCCCTTCACTTCCTGTTTTTTCTTCCTCTTTCTCCACCCCCACCCCATCTCTCCAGCCCTGTCCCTTGTTGTCTGAGAACAGGAACAAAGCATGGAGCATTGATAATCATGATTTCCTGACTGACTGGCCCTCTCTGCTGCTGGGAGCTGGAACCAGGGCTAGCCTGGCTTCCTGGGGCATGTGAGCCACAGCTGGGAGCATGGCAGGAAGTGTGGCCTTTACACCCCTGTCTGAAAGAGAATCTCATAAGAATAACCCTTCATGTCCTTACAACTATTCACAGCTTCCAAAGAACTTTCTCCTGCATTCAAGCTAAAACAATGCAGAGCTCCCAGTGTTTTGGTTTAATAACGATAATCTGGTTTAGATGGACACGCATAGATTTGGGAGTCCTGTGCGAGTTAATTAATGATTCTGCTCTGTATTCTCTTTATGACTCTGCAGCTCATTCTAGCTCTCTGCAGCTCGGCTCCCTAACCCTTTGAAAAAATGATGTTAATGGCACCTCATAGGGCATTTTTGAGGACAAATTAGGAAAATATATCTACAAGAGTCACATGGTATGGCTGGCAGGTTCTATTTGCTGAATAAATGCAAGATCCCTTGTTAGGTTTGGGTTTTCCACACAGAGGAATGGCTGTTCAAATGTCCAATAGCCAGAAACAACATATAATAAATGACACCCATGGGAGGGGAGTCCACGTCTGTTACTGTATTTTCCTGAAACATGGAGAGAGAAAGAGACCGAGAGAGACTTACTGGCTGGGAGCACACGTGCCTATCACTGAAAAACAAAGCCCACCTACCACTGTGCTCCCGGGTCACGCTGTTCCATCACAATATTTTTCTAAGGGGAACCAGGGAGAACCGCCTCAACCAACCACATGCCTGAGGTGGACCGTTTTACTGATTTAGCTCCCAGTGGTGAAACTGCAAAAACGACAAAAACAGCAATCTGGAAAAAGTGCCACCTCCCTTTTTGAAAATCTGTTCAAAAACAAAACAAAACTTCCCATTCAGGGTCAATAACCAGTTGTTGGAGGAGTCAGCCTGTCCATGTGTCTGCTTTTTAAAAAATTCCAAAGGCCAGAGAGTCAGAGACCCGTTCTAATCTCGATTCTCCTTCAAGTTGTCAACTCCTGAAATGAGCCTCAATTTTCTCAACTAGAAAATGAAAGCACGAGACAAGGTTATCTCATTGATTTCTTCCAGCCCTGGTAATCTGTGATTCTGGAACTCACTTTCTTTTCCTTAAAAAAAAATGTATCATTGCTAGAAGAGAACAGGAAATGGCCTCTCACAGCAACATGACTTGTGTTCACTTTCAGCAGATTGCCACTCACTGAAGGACAGAGAAACCACAGGACTCAAGGGGGCCACAGCCCTGATTTGGGGAGCCAGACTCGTCTTGGCCCGACAGCTGCTCAGCGGGTTCGTTCATTATAGCCTGGATTGGTGAACCTGAGTCAGAAGAGGTATCTCCAGGTAAGAAACAGCCGACTTAGGTGATAGCAGAAGCACAGCGATACCCACACCTTCAGGGCGAGGAGTATGTTGTATGCATGTGTTTACAACACCGGAAAGTATTAAGGATGGTCATTTCACCAGATTTATCATCTTCAATTAGAAGCCATGCCTCCTAACACCACATACATGTAAAAGGGGGAAAAAAAAGGACATAATTAATAATTGACGTGCATTTCAAGGTCACTGTAATTTTGAAATGGTTAACCATGCCTGGGTTCTGTAAGTGCATTCCGAGGGGAAGTGTTGCCATCTTGAGACTTTTGGCTGTTTAGGCGTGAGATAGAGTGGCTTAGAACTACATGCAGGAGGGGAACATATTACAGCTCTAGTTTTATTTTTAGGTTTGCTTTTTCCTTCCAGAGTCGGTTTTGGATTATGCACCATTGGGGTTCCTTTCCGCCCATACTGGCCGTCCCAGTTGAGACGAGCAAGGGGGAATGTTCTTACGTAGCCACCCTGGGATGGAATTTAGGTCTCGTGCAGAGGTCTAGCTGGCATCTCACTCACTCTAACATTTTTGGAGACAATTTCGGTTCATGAAGTTGTCACCCAGGAGGACTTGTGGTGTCCAAGATGCAGGTCACCATCCCCTCACCCTCCTCCCTCGCTGCCAGCACACGCTGATTCTCTTGTCACCTACCTCTTTTCTCACCTCCTCCCAAGCCATTATGGACACTTTACTTATTATCTATAAAAAGGGGTCACATCTACTTGAACTTCTTTATTGAACTTAGATGTGACATGAGCTGACATCCCTTCCCGATGACTAAAGATCTACTAAGGGTTCAGCTCCCTGGACTCTGTCATATTGACACATCTCCTCTAAGCTGCCCCGAGTCCCACACATTCAAGATCCAGAATCACGAAGGAGGTGCCCGTATGCTGGGGTGGCCACACACTTGTTACCTTCCCTTGCTGATGTCACTTGCTGTCCTTCCTCCTGAAGTTCTCCTTTTTCATCTAGATATCTTGAGTTTCCTTGAAAACTAAAACCAAAGCCTTTTATAAAGTGGAGCCCAGAACAGAAGGCAAAGCGGGGTGATATTTAAGGCATTTTCTAATTCTGAGTTCCCAGGATCGTTTATCCTGGACTTGTTCCTCATATCAGCTTCTCCTTTTCTGGGGAAAGGGGTTTACCTTGTGCTCCCTTTCTTTCTTCCTCTTACGGTTTCTTTCTCAGAGTGGTCCCTGAGCTAGAGCCCGCTTCAGAAGAGGGAGATGAGTTCTGAAATTAGACAGACCTGGGCCGGCCGAGTGGCGCAGTGGTTAAGCGCTGTCCTGGGAAGCCAGTGGCCCTGGTTCAGGTCCCACATATGAGGCCCAGTGACACTGCCCTCAAAAAAAAAAAAAAAAGAAAAGAAAAGAAAAGAAATTAGACAGACCTGACTTTAAATCTCGGTTCTCTATTTATTAGTTGAGTGAATCTTTTGGCCCGGATCATTTTAAATCCCTAATCTTCAGTTTTCCATCTATAAGAAGGAGACTAGTATTGTAGGTTTGTTTGTAGTGAGACTCAAAGGAGGTAATGCATTAGCATAGTTTCTTGCTTATATTAGATCTTAAAAAATGTTAGCTTCTTTCCCTGCCCAACTTTATTTGTAGCTATTTAAATATACCTCTTATTCCCCCATTGACTTCCATTTGAGCCTTAGCCCTAAAATCCAGGGACCAGCGTTGTATATATACACACTGTAAGTCCCAACCAGTTACAGAGGAGAGAAGCTGTTAACAGGCTTTTGGTTTCCGAGCTCGTCTTCGGGGACAGCCTGCCCTCACCTCAGCTTTGGCCAAAGTGCCCTCTGCAGCCCAGCCACCTGGGAGGTTTGCCTCATCATGTGCGACCTCAGGGCACACCCCTCTCCCAACCGCTTGACTGAAAACTGACCCCCTCCCTGCAGCTTTTCCACTTCAGACCAGCATGGTCCCAAGACACAGGAATATCCTGGCAACTGGGATCAGTTGATTCGGGGACAGGGGTCCTGGTCTGGTGCTCAGCAAGATGGTTAGCTTCAAGCATGTGCGCATTCAGGACCATGGCGTGGGCTTTCTTCTTTGTCCGTTTGCTCTTGTGGGGCATTCATTCATCCAGCCATCACTCATTCAACAAATGCTTGTGGGGCATGTGCCACGTGGCAGTGGTCCTTCTTGGTGGCAGGGATACAGCATGGAGCAAAACTAAGTTTCTGCTCTCATGGAGCTTGCGTTCTAGTAAGATCAGGGGGTTGTCAACAGGTAAACATGCATGCATTACACCAGGCAGTATTGAGTGTTATGTAAAAATATACATACATACATACATACATACATACATACATACATAAAGCAAATATATATAGCTAAGCCAGAGAGCCAGGAAGTTGGGGGACCATGCACTGCTCTTTATCGGGTGTGAGGTCTGGCGTTATTTGAGCATCACCTGAACAAAGTGAGGGAGCAAAGCCAGAAGGAGCAAAGGCTCTGAGGTGGGGATGTGGCCGCTGAGGTGGCCACTGCACGTGGCCAGGAGGATTGGACCAGAAGGAACCAGGGGACAGTGAAAGGCCACAAGGACAGAGAACAGCGGGCGGATGCTGTAGGGCCACACCCACCACTGTAAGAAGGCGGGTTTTATGTTCTGCTGGCTTTCCTAGAGAGTCTTCTGCCCTCTTCCCAGAGCATCTCAGAGGCCCCACCCCTGAAGCATCCTGACCAGAAATAAGGATGGGGCGCCTGCCTAGTAAAGCGTTAACCACTCACGCGAACCTAGTAAAGCGTTAACCACTCAAACCTGGGCATGAGGCACTGAGACTCCGGAGGTGAATGAGACTTGGCCCTATCCTAGAGCCCATGGGCTGGCACGGGTTCAAGCCTGCTTCGGGAAGATGCATTGATAAATTGGGTCGAAGTGAGCAGTTGTCCTAATTTGGTCATTGGGGAACCAATTTGCTAGAGTGGGAATTTTCCACTGGAACCTCCCATGGGTCCCTTCTATCAGTGCTCTTGGAATTCGTTCACCTAGACCAGTGCCAAGACTTGCCTCAGGGTAGAGGGAGGATCCGTTCATTCAGCAAATGTTTGAGTGCCTGTTATGTGTCAGCACCAGTGCTAGACACCAGGGGTAAATGGTGGCTGGATTCAGCCCTGCCCTCAAGCTGTCTGTGGTTTTACTGGTAGACCTGCTAGTGACCTGACAACACACATGTATCAGTGTTGTGTAAGCGTGAGTGTGAGCTACCTAGAGGAGGGGCCCCCAACTCACACTGAGGAGCAGAGCCAGGAAAGCTCCCTGGGGACATGCTGTCTCCACTTCGTCCTAGAGATGAGGTGTCATCTGGCAGATGAAGAGTGGGGGCGGGGGGGATACTTCAGGGGAGGCTGGGAGGCGTTTGTAGGCAAAGGAGAAGCATAAACAAGGGCTGCCCCTCTGAGGAACTGTGTGCACCGCCACAGTGAGGTGAGGTAAGTCTGAGAGATGAGGGACTCATTCAGAGAGAGGCTGGAACCATGAATGTCAGGCCGAGAGGGTTGAGCGTGTCCTGAGGACAACTCAGAGCAGGTAAGAGTTCTTTAGGCAAAGGCTGATAGCCTGATAAGACTGGAGTTTCATGAGGAAGCAGAGAGTCTAAATTGATTTGACACCTGGTTCTTTAAAGTGCTTATTCACACCCGTTCCTTGTAATATTATGAGCTCAGTTTCCTCAGCTGTAAAGTAGGTTAATACAGATGGGCTGAATGAGATGGCGGCCGAGAGTGGATGAATCCATGGCCCTGTCCACCACTGAGTGCCCTTGTGAAAGTTAAATGTTGACAGCATTTTACGTGCGGTCTTAGTACACAAATTTCTGGGAAACAATTAGAACATGAGTCTTGTTTCTGATAGGAGAGAGTAGCTGGCAAAAACCCAAGCGATTCTAGTAGCAATCATGGAATTTAGGTCTTGATACATTTTCTCTTAGTCAGAAAATGAATGGGTGATATCCATCTCTTAGCCGTCTCTCTGTTGAATGTTAAAGTAAGAGTGCTCCCTTTAGAAATGTACGCATTCATTAAACAGATAATACCTGAGTAGAGTACCTACCATGTGCCAGACACTGTGCTAAGCCTGAGAATACAAGACAAATCAAACATGGTCAGCCCCTCGAAGTTCAGAAGCTTGTGACAAAGAGAGAGGAGCCAGCCGTCACAGGAGCAGATAGAAGGTTAAGAGCTCCAACATGAACAAAATGATGTGGGGACAGAGAGGGGCATCAGGGAAGGTTTGCAAGAGGGGCCATATGAGCGGGGCATTGAAGGATAAGTAGGAGTTGGAATCTGAGAGGGAGACACTCCGAAGTGCAGAGCCACACTCTGTAAATAAGGGCCAGCACTCAATCCTCTGTGATGGTGGTGGGGAGCAAATAGCCAGTATGATCGTCAGGCACAGGTTACTCCTGAACTCGGCTTTTTAAAACTCCATTAGTCGCTACCCCTTCATCTTCCCACCTTGTTCCCAACAGTGACTAAAAATAATTAAATTGACTAATTTGAGTTGGTCTCTTCTCTGACCCCCTGGAGGTGTCAATGAGCAGAATAGGGTAAGGGGGACTAAGAAAAGACGTAGAAAGAAGAGGGGGAGGAATCCATGGCCATCATCCAAAAACACCCATTCAACAGCCTAGATGGTGGCTTAGGTCTCTGGTGGCAAATTTCAGTTTTGCAGAGAACTGCGTCTGCTTCTTCCCAGTGAAAACTTGGAAGAGATTGTTAAAACTGTCTGTCCTGGGCCGGCCGAGTGGCTCCGTTGGTTAAGAGCTCGCTCAAGAGTGTGAGCTCAGAGCAACAGTGGTTCAATTCCCAGCCTAAGCTGAGTTGCCGCTAAGCTGCCAAGGTGGCAGGATGGCTCAGCTGGAAAAAAATAAAATAAAATAAAACTGTCTATCCTTCTACCTTCCTCCTGGGGAAAAAAAATAAAAAATAATATATATATATATATTATTTATATATATATATAATATATAATAATATATATATTATATATATATGACTTGGGAACAAAATAATATATCTTGTGTATGTGTGTATATATATATATATATACATATACAAGTACACATGTACATACACGTATGCTATATATGTGTGTATATATATGTCTACACCATACATATGTTACATAGATTATATCCTCACCACACCCTGAGCCTGCGGCCGACAACCTCCAGCCACACAAGCTGGCAGATGAATGGATGGGTTAGAACTGACCTGGCTAACCTGCCCGGATGTGCCCAGGTCCACGCACTTCATGGTACTGAAGTTCTCAGGCTCCTCAGGAGGGAGAATTGGTGCCAGTTACAGAAGAGGAAATGGAAGCTCAGAGAGATGGAGCAGCTTGTCCAAGGCCCGCAGCTATAGGAGGTCAGGATTCACTCTCTTCTAATTGTTCTCCTCTTCCACTGCGCATGCCATGTCTTCTTATCTATAAACAGGCGAAGCTCCCGGTAAACCACTGAGGAGCCATGAAGGCGCTCCCTTGGACGTGTCCTCCCTAGAACTCCACATGCAGAGCCGGGCGGAGCAGTGACATTCTGTCATGGAGCCAGGGACGCATGCACTTAGATGTCTTCCCCAGATTCCTCCGGTGCAGCATCTTGCCCTGTGGGTGTTTCCTCCCATGCTTCCAGGGATGGGGAGTTCACTACCTGACAAGGCAGCTGGTTCCAGTTCCAGGCACTGGGCACCTTTCCCTCCTTGCAGAGCCATCTCTGAACCTGACCATGTCTCATTCTGCTCGGCTTAAACATCCCACAGCAGCCGGCTTAAGGCACAGGTGCTTTGCTCTGACCAGAGTCTCTGAGAGACACAGGCAGCTATGACACGGTCTCCTCTGAGAACCGGTCACCCTCACCAAGGCCAGGGCCCTCTTGTCTCGTGCTCTGAGAGGACCTATTGGCTTTTCTTGATGGACTTGGCTGAGTAGAGAACACTGGACCTGATTTCGCCTTTTCTGCCTCTAAGGAAAGGCCGCAACGTGAACTTTCTCTTACCTCCTTCTGTCTAGAACCCTGACTATACTCAGGGGAGTAAACCTTTCCTTTGGATGCCTTTACCAGATATAAGGGAAAGATTAAGAAGAAAGAGAAAGAAGAGAAGAGAAAACAAGAGAAAAAAAAGGAAGGAAGGAGAGAGAAGGAAAGATGGCTGTGGCATCTGGTTAAGTTGGGCTCTAGCCCACACTCTGGCACCGATTCACCATCTGACCTTGGAACACCCCCTTCCCTTCTCCATCATCGCTATGAAAGAGTTGGACTTGATTCCCAGGTGCTCCCATATCCGAACTCATCCCCAAGGATAGTCCTTGAGTCCTGCCGAATCCCCACGTGGTCCAAGCAGGACCACCGTGTGGGGCTCGTGTTTGCATCACCACTGCCAGGAAGCCTGTCGGGAAGGTGACCCCTCGCCTCCTCATGGAAGACCAGGCCCCCATCGACACAGACGAGCCGACCCAGTTCCCAGATTCAGAGGACGCTCGGCCTGTGCCCACCCCGCCCGGCCTGTGCTGGGAGCCCTGGGGCAGCTACTGCCCTTGTCTCGTTCTTCTGTTCTAGGCCTCTACCTTCCTTGCAGCTCTGCCTTTGCTCCTTCTCTGGGCTGGAGAACGTAGGAGAATCAACTTGGTCTGTTTGGCTTCACCCTAATGGTGAGCCTGCTTTTTGGGCCTTGGAAGCGGCCAGCCCAGCACCCCAGGATGGAAATGTCATCTGACCTGGATGGAAAGCAGGAAGAAATCCAGGGTCAGGACCAGGCTGCAAACTGGCAGAGGAGTCGTGCAGAATTCTTAATGCTGGAAGCAGGCTTGGAAAGCGTTTCCTCTGAGGACTTCCGCTGGGCCATCAGTGCCCCCCACAGGGTCCCCTTCTTTCTCTTCTCCTGACACTGCTGCTGGTCAAAAAAGAGGGGGAATGGCAATCTCGATTGTCCTCAGTGGCCATAACGTGCAGAGAAGGAGCCCAGAAATGCGATGTCATTTGCTAAGGCACGTGTCCCTAGTTATAAGGAATGGCACATAACAAGTACGATGCAATGGAGTGGACCTCAGGTGAGGTTTGCTTAATTGCGCTCTTCGTTAAATGCTGTGGCACGCTGTAGTTAGGGCCCCGCCTGGGCCATGCTGCCTGGGTTGCGCCCTCCTCTGAGCTGGGGCCGCCACCCCTCCCAGTCACCAGATGCCTCATCTGCAAAATGAGCAAAAGCCAGTAGTGCCTGTCCCCTAAGGCTGCTGTGATCATTAAACAAGCTAATACGTGTACACACACACAGTGGCACCTGGCAAGTAGAAAGGACTCCGTAAGTGTTAGCTATTTTTATTTTCATCTAAAGCCCCAGCTGAATTTTAAAAATAAGTTTCTGGGGTGTGTGGTGGGTTCAGTCATTTAATGGCTATTTATGATGTATCTCCTGGGTGCAGAACGCATCTCAGATGTTGAAGGTTCAAAGCTGAAGTCAGCAGCAGTGATAAACAGTCAGCTGTCCCTAGTCTGTGACACCATTAGAACAACTAAAGAAAGCATTTTAGGAGACTAGAGTCTTCTCAACGGAGCTTCTGCAAGGCCCAGGGTGGGGATTAGGTAGCAAGGAGGGGATGGAGGCAGGAGATGGGGGCAGACGGTGGGCTGAGAGAAGACCGAGGCGGTGACTGAGGATTACTTAGGGACAGGGGAGCCGTTCTGCATGGAGACTGGAGGCTGGGTAAGGAGAGGAGTTGCTTGATAGTGACAATTTGGTTCTGGTGCTGAGGGTGAGCTCCGCTTTAAGCCTTTCCATGTGAAATGCTTCAGGGCCCTTGGCGGAGACCCCTCCACTTTGCCCGGGCTATGGTGTGGAGAGAGGAAGAGGGCTCAGGATGTGGACGCGTAGGCCCCCCATGTAGGAAGGACCAGGTCCGCTGCTGCTGGGAGCGAGCACAGGCCCCTCTGTGAGGCCTGGGAGCCCTGGCCCTGCCGAGCCTCCTTGAAGCCCCGACAAAGACTTGCTTGTTCTCCCCTGACACCCGACCTCGCCCTCAGGATTTCTCTGTCTTTCTGGGGCAAGATCTCACACAGTGATACTAGAATGAAAGGGGATGGCGGAATCAAGTAAAGACTGGCTCGTGTTACCATGCCAACCCACTTCTAGAATGGAGGGTAGGAAGATGGCACTTGCCATGTGCCCCATGCACACCTTCCAGGTCACACCCGGGACAGTCCCGGGCTGCTCAGCTCCTGGTCAGTAATGGACAATATGTTAGAGGGTCAATTGCTGCGGACAAGGGGTTGGTTGTTTTCTGTCTTTCAAATTATGTTCTTAAGTAAGCGAGGATTGCATTTAAACACCTGGATTTTCTATTTCACAAAGATTTATAGAGAGAGTTTTGCCTTGGAAATTTCATAAAAGCTTACTGTTTAGAGGGATCTACAAGATCGTCTGGTCGAAGTTCTGCCTGATCCGTTTTTCAGGTGAGTAAAGCAAGGCTGACAGAGTGGGAGTCAGTGTTGAAAATGGAAAGACGGAAGACTTTATAGCCATATAGTCCCAGGCTCCAGGATTGGCACACTGCATATAAACCACTTAGCACAGGCCTGACCCAGACTGGGTGCTCCATAAATGATGGCATCTGGTTACTTTTTGACCTCTCCTTTGTGCCAAGTGGGATCAATAAATGAACTCACTCATAAAACAAAATGCATATGAAGCCAGGACAAGGGGACCTCCCGATTTCCTTCATCCAAAAACAAGCAATCCTGAAGCAAGCATGTACTTGCAGATACAGTATAAAAAGGGGATTTGCCTCCAGAAATTCAAATGCTTAGTCTAGAAGGCAGCGGCTCTCAAGCCTAGGCTCAAGGCTAGCCAGGGGAAGGTGAGCGGGCGCCTCCATGGCCTCTTCAGGGTGTTTCCCACACTCTGCTGGGCATCAGAGAGGATTTGGTGTAGCTGGCTTCTCAGATGGTATGAACTGAGGCGCGACCCTAGACCTCATGTTAGAATAACAATTTGCTATCTTCAAGTGGAATTAAGAAATAGCCTAAACAGTAGGCTTGATCTGCCTGTGAGGCCTGAGAGCCCTGCAGCAGCTGTCAGAGGGTAAAGCTTTCAAATTTAGAGTCACTTGTGGCCACAGACACCAGCCTGGGAACCCCGGCGGCAGGGTGAAGTTCAAATCAGGACACACATGGTTTAGTCATCAAGAGTAGGAGGGCTGAGCTTGAGCACAAATGTGGAGATAAACTTGGTGAGTTTGTTTGTTTGGTCCAATTGTGGTCTTGGTTGGTCAATCCAAACAGGGAAGTTCCACGGTGACAGTGCTGCCTTCTCTGTATATTGTGAGTTTCCTGCAAGGCCATCCTTCTTTCCCATCTGCCCGTAAGCCCTGGGGTCAGGGTACAGATCGCTCATGGAGCATCTCCCACTGTCTTAATTTGCACCTGCAGAGTATTTTCCAGTTCCAAGGTATAATTTTAAGTGAAAGGTTCACCACAGCAAGTAATAGAAACTCATTTGGGTACGTTTAGCATAGGAGTTTAGTCTTTTTTTGGTTTTTTTTTTTGTAATTTTTTTTCTTTGCAATTGGAGTCAAGTTGATTCAGCCATAAGACAGATGTTCCCCTGGGTAGAAAGTATGATTTAAGGAATTAGCGGAAGGGACTGGGGAGGACAATTACTAAGCCGAATGACGGAATCTATTAATTTTTCTTTTCCCAAATGTCATGGCTCCTTTTCTTGCAAACTGGTCGTGATCAATACCTTTAAAATGACCTTGAACAGGAATTGACTTACTGCGTTGGCTGCTACGGCTGTGGGTCTGAACAAGTTTGGCTACTAAGAGGAATAACATTTAGAAAATGTTCAGCATGTTGAAATGGACTCCTCTGCTTGGTTCGTTTTACAAACTTCTGTTTTTGTACTAAGCACTTACCCAGACCTGGCCTGGCATTTGCAATGTGGGATGATACCGCCCCTTAGTGGAGAAAGCACTTAACTGCAAGCTCTTGCATCTGCCCAAAGAAAAGCTCTCTGTTTTAGCAGAAATAATGTATCACTTTAGCAACTTTTTAAACTAAACTACTTGTCTGCTTTTGAGGATTAAATGAGATCATCTGTGAGCTTCACTTTAAAGCACTGGGCTGACAGTCAATAGCTGCTATTGCTGTGGTTATCTGATAATGAGGATTTTGGGGATCAGGGGGCTGAGTGAAGTAATTTTTTGAGTCTTCAAAATGTCACTGTCAGCGCCCTCTGTGTCAGCTCCGATTGGTATTAGGAGAGGTGGCTGTCCTTATACCTGGGACAGGCCTCTCATCATCAGCCCACCTGCCCAGGGTCAGAAGGCAGGGAGGACCGCTTCCGAAAGACCAGTAGGGTCTCCCAGCCATATGCGTTCTCCCCGTGTGGGGAATTTGGTTTAAGGACCAGCCACAGAATGTGCTGCCACCACCCAGAGGGTGAGGAGACGCTGCCCTTTTGCCATGCCTGTCCCTGACATTGGACTTCTCCCAGCGGGGCCCCCAGAAGCTGCTTGGCAGGGTCAGAGCCCACCCTGAGCCGGTCCCACAGGCTTCCCTTTGTGAAATGAGTCACTGGCCATCTCCTCCTAGCAGCAGGAGACAGACTGTGCTCAAATCGTGCTGTCTTTCAGAGGGGAATTTGGGCCTCGCTTGTGCCATATTTTGCTTTTGTGATGACTCAAGTTTTCGTTCTTTTAATTTTCAAACATAGCATGGGATCCCTATGACTGTCCCTTCCTGTGCCTGAAACTAGGTATATCTGTATTAAGCTAGTGGGGAAGCAGGAAAACCACTTTCCTTCTCTCTTCCCTCCCTCCCTCCTTCTTTCCCTCCCTCCCCTCTCCCTCCGTCCCTCTCTCCCCCCTTCCTTGCTTCCTTCCTTCTTTATTTTTTTCCTTCTCTCTTTTCTTTCATTCTTCCTCTTTCTCTGTTTTCCCCTCTCCTGCCCACCCATTCTCCTTTTATCCCTCTTTCTCTCTTTCTAAGTAATTCGCTGGAACTCAGCTAAGAGTTTCTTGAATAAAGATTTTGGCATTCACGCCATCAATTGCCAAGTCATTTTCTCATTTATTCAGAAACATGTATTTCCAGAGCAGCCTATTTTGGATTCAAACACAAGTAAACCTCAGTTCCCCTCCTGGGGTGTTCGCCTTCTAGGAGGAGAGGCAGACAGGTAAGCAGGCATGACAGGAATTGTGGAAAGGTGCTTGAGAGGACTCACGGTGCTGTAGTGACAGAGACAGAGGGCAGGGAGTCCGCCCCAGGATGGTGATGGATGTAAGTTTGCCCAGCACGGAGCTATCTTTAGAGGAGGTTTAAAAGCCACATAGGAAAACTGGTTCCACCACTTCATCATAAGCAGAAGACTGGGATCTACCAACAGATCTCAAGGCTGAGCCTGTGACCACTGTCATTTCTAAGTCTCCTCATCTCCGCCCACCTCACTGAGAGTGTGATCTCAGCAGCAAGCGTCCTGGGGTCCCCTTCTTCCCAGACCCCAGGCCTCACTGTCAGCTGGATACGCGCTGGCAGTCTCTGCCTCTCTCCATCCTACTGACAGCCCCTTTCTGCTGGACCCTCCCCAATTATTCCAGATGCAATGAGTCATCTCCTTCCCCTCTTGCATTCCCTTCCGGGAACGCTTTCCCTTTGCCCAAGTAGCGCCTACCATTCTGTCCACTCGCCTTTGAACATGGCTCCTTGCTCTGGGTGTATTCCCAGGCTGCTGCGGGGACCATGTCTTATTTAGCACATCGACTTTTCATACTCTATTAAGGACTGTGCTGGGTTTGGAGAGTGGAATGATGAGTAAGACCTGCCTTCAAGGGGCTCAGCACACACATACAAATATTGTATATTTTGATAAAAATATACAAGGTATACAGGGTACGTACAAGGTCGGACAATTAAGTTCGCGAACTCATCCTAGAAAAAGTGCTACATACCTTTTTGCTAAATGTCACTACAGCCACCTTCGAAGTACTCCCCTTGGGAAGCTGTACACCAATGCCAGCGCCTAGTCCACCCTTCAAAGCAATTTTGGAACTCTTTCTGGAATGCTCATCAGAGCTCTCGTTGTATTACCCTTGAGGTCCTGAGTGTCATCAAAATGCCTTCATTTCAATATTTCCTTTATCTTCAGGTAAAGAAAGAAGTCACTGGGAGCCACATCAGGTGACTAGGGAGGGTGTTCCAATACACCTCTCTGTGTACTGTCTGAAAACTCCCTCACAGATGTGCCATGTGAGCTGGTGCATTGTCATGATGCAAGAGCCATGAATTCTTGGCAAAAAGTTCAGATCGTCTAACTGTTTCACACAGCCTTTTCAGCACTTCCAAATAGTAAACTGGGTTAACTGTTTGTCCGGTTAGTACAAATTCATAATGAAAAATCCCTTTGATATCAAAAAAGGTTAGCAACATTGTTGCAACAAGTTCACGAACTTAATTGTCAAGCCTCCTATATTAAGGCCATAGGAAGAAAGAGGTCAGCTCTAACTTGGGAGCAAATTCAAGGGTTAGAAGGCGTGTTAGACTTTGGGGGGGGGGGTGAGTCAGCTGAATCAAATCAAATATGATGTGAAATGTGGGTAGATAGATAACCCAATAGAGATCGTATAATTTTGCTACTAAACCGAATCTGTAGAAAGTTTTAAAAAGCTTATTACTTGTTCCTACTAAATGCAGCCATTTCCTGGGCAATGTAAGCAGACCTCCAAAACCTTGGGACCTATATTAACAGCATTGTTTCACCATCTCAAGGAATTTTTTGAAAGCCAATGGACATAGCTTTGGTATTTGCAAATTATCTCCAACCTAGTGCCTTAATGTTACAATTTTACTATTGTTATAATTGCAGTGAGACCTGATTTCGGCTTCTAGGGCTGGGACTGAGGCAGGCCCTTGACTGCCTCTTGAATTCTAAAGGAAGAGAGTCTGAAATAGATAATATCATATTAAACCTTTAGAATACACATGATAGATTAAACCAGACTGTCCAAGCTTTGCCTAATGTAGGTACTTTGGGGCTGACTTTGTAAATATGTGAAAATCATTTGTGGTTAGCGTATGTATGCATTTCATGACATTTGATGCTTCAAAAGTATGCAAGGACTTGAGAACAATTTCCCTTTAGTAGTTAAAGCATTCCACCTACTTTTTGAATCACTCCTTTTCCACAGAGAAAAACTCTATAGCATCCCTGATTGCAGAAGTGGCCAATTTTGAGGTAGCATGGGACATTTGACGGTGCTGGGACTCGGTCGTTGCCATCTTCTCAGAGAACGTTAATCCAAAGAGCTTCGGGGAACAAGGCCAGGGATGCTCTGTGGGTGTGCTGTTAGTGTGCTGGTCTTTTTCTTACATGGAAGTTGAGTCCCACATCTAATTAACTTAGTTCATGATTTGTCATTAGGTCACCTAAATGTATATTTGATCATTGTTGAACATTCTTATTGCATAAAACTCCAGGCTATTGGAATAGGAAGCATTTTACAGATCAGCCAGCCAGTCCTGGTGGGTCACAGCTGACAAAGATGAGACTCAGAGCAGGAGAACGACCTTCCCCAAGGTCGTGTAGCATGTAAGTGACTCCAGTGAGATGAGGACACAGAGCCTGTGACTCCCTGTGCACCCGGTGGCATTACAGAGGCGCTACAGTGATCAGTGTCTTCCATGTCCTTCAGGCTCAGGGTTGGTTACACATTAACCAGATGACCTTGTAAGGGGCCCAGTGGCAGTCCTTCCCAGGAGGGTCCCTGCTCCTGCCTTCTGGTTTCCAAGTTCCTGTCTAATCCCCAGCGCACTCTCCTGACCTTCCCTCCCTCTGCTGCCGTCCTTCGTTCCCCCCACCAAACCCACTTTGTACTTTATAGTTTCATCCTGTCCCTTATTAAGACCATGCTCCCTAACCATACATTTCCCCATCCCCTAGAATGGCTGCTGCTCCATTCTTATCCAAATTAGAGTGTGTGACCACAGATGACCTGAGACCCTCTGCCCCCATAGAATATGGAGGGAGAAGCTTATGTTCATTGAAAGAGAAGTTTCAGGGGGCCATGGGAGTTTTGTTCATGGACGAATGACGTTGTTCATTCCACAGGCATATATGGAGTTTCTATTCTGTGTCAAGCCCAGTTTTGGAGTTGGGGGCACATATGTCAATGGGAATAGAGGTTAAAAAATAAATAAAGACAGTGCATGAGGTGGGTAAAGTAGTGTTGTGGACAGGGTGGTTAGGTTGGGCTCTGCTTATAAGTAAACCCTGAACAAGACCTTAAAAAAAAATCATGCCGATATATTGGGGGAAAACATTTCAGGCAGAGAGACTAGCCAATGTAGAGGTCTTGTGGCAGGAACATATGTAATAAGTTCAAGAAAGAAAAAGCGAGCAGCACAGTGAAGGAGGAGGGAGATGTCATCACACTGGGCCTTGTTGACTATGATGAGGATCTTATATTTTCCTCTAAGTGAAACAGGAAGTCATTGAAGGAATTTAAGTAGAGGAGTGACATGATGCAGCTTTTAAAGCATCAGGGTGGTAGCCATCGACTGAGTGAATAACAGGAGAGCTGGGAGATCTGTTTAGGAAGTGAGTATGATACTCTGGGCAAGAGATGTTGATGGCTTGTAGCTTGATCTAGGGCACTGATGATAGAGGGTGTGAAAATGACTGAAGTTAAGATATATCTTAAAAGTAAAAAAGTAGAGCTGATGGGGGCCGGCCAAGTGGCACGGTGGTTAAGCACTGGCTTGGGATGCCAGTGGCCCCGGTTTGGATCTCACATATGAGGGCCAGTGACACTGCCCTCAAAAAAAAAAAAAGTAGAGCTGATGGAATTTGTTAACTTGGATGTGGTGTATAAGAGAGAAAGAAGTCTAGGAAAACACCAGTATTTTTGGACTGAGCACCTGGAAACATGGAATTGCCATAATTGCCATTGATTCAGATGGAAAAGACTTTCAAAGGTGCTGATTTTGAAGGGAGTAACCAAATCTTTAATTTTTAATGTCTTAAGTTTGAGTATCTCTCAGAAGCCAAGTGGTCAAAGAGATATATGAGTCTGGAGTTCAAGCAAGGGATCAAGGTAATAGTTTATAAATTTGGAAGTTATCAGCATATATACTTTAGAATGGTATTTATAGCCCTCAGATATATTAATAGTTACGTAGGAAAGAGCAACTCTTCTCCTTGGCCAGGGGAACAGAACTAAAACCAGTGGGTGGAACAATACAAATTACAATAGTAATAGTAATTATGGTAACTATCACTTGGCATCTGGCTATTTACATATGTTGACTCATTATTCCTAAAAACCACCCTTGAGGAGATTGAATTAATTCCCGTTTTACTCATATGGAAGCTCAGACTCAGAGAGTTTAGGTAAATATGAAGTACATTGATTAAAACCACCCAGCTAATTAGTGTCTGAGCTGGGATTCAAACCCAAGTTCATGTCTTTGGTGCTACACTGAACATCAGTGTTCAGATCACCACCCAGTTTAAGAAGTTCAATAGCATGGCCTTTTTTTCATCTTCAAGAGATACAACTTAGCTGCTATTTTCTGCCATCCTGTCCTGAAGGCCGGGCATTTGAGATGGCAGGTGAGATTATTCATATGGGCTGCCTGTGCCAACACACCACACACATTGTAAAGCAAGGAAGGGAGAACAATTTGGAAAAAAAGGTTAGAGATGAGATCTCAGGAAGACCAAGTCACAGTTCTGCTCTAAAGGCTGGCTGCAGTCTCAGTAAAGACATTACCAATAAATGCTTATTGATTTCCATTGCTGTTATAGATCCATAGCTATTGCTATTATAGAGGCCAGATGACAATACCTACCCTACGAAGTCGGGTGGAGAAGGCAGGATGTAGGCTTTCAATCCACACTGACTGAGTGAGTAGCAGGTGCTCTGCCATGTGTCTGTCATTTCCTTTAAGCTACCCCAGTTAAAGGTGTGCAGTGGACTCCATCCAGACAAGTAAAACCTGAGTGAAGAGGTAACTAGTCCAAGGGTTTATCGCTAACACATATAGCTACTGTTGAGGTTTGAACTAGGCTTTGCAGACCCCAAAGCTCATGCCCATTGTCCTGAACTCCTTAAAAAGGGAGAGCAAAGAGGCTGGGATCCTGGGAGCAGGCTGTCTGCCTCGGCATCCCAGCATGCAGTTCCATGGCTAGCCAGCAGAGGGGACCCCGCTACTGGGTTTCTCCGGCCCCCTGCCTGAAGCCATGTTGAATGAGCAAATGTCTGCAGCAGACTCCATGAGATCTAAATGTCTCCTTGGCAGGAAATCCGCGAGGAGCACTGCGGGGTTGTGCAAACAGCCTTACAATGTCCACTTGTGTGTGTGCACTCGGCTTCGCCTGCGTCGCCCACAGTGCTCTGTTTTTTTTGGATAATGGGGCTCTGTGGACCCATATGCCTTGTCATGCAAAGGGAGTGACCTGTGTTTGTCATAAATGGGCTCTTGTATGATTAATAGCCATGCGAATGAGCCCGCAGCAGCCGTTAGGCTCTCTGCTTCACCTCTTCACTGAGGCGGTGGTCCGAGCCGGCTTTCTTCCCTTGCTCCAAAGCAGCAGTGCAGAATTTACTGCTAAAAGGGAAATGACTTGTTTGCATTGTGGTTGCAATTTTTTATATGCACGACAGGAGGTGCAGAAAGCTAGCTGACGGTATGCCAGATGCTAGGTTCTTTACCTGCATTTTGTTACTCACTAACAATACTGCAAAGCAAGTGCTATGATTTGCATTTTACAGATGACGAAAACTCAGGTTCAAAAGAGTAGAACGACTTGCCCAAGGTCTCCACGGCCCGTGCCGTTTCCACTAAATGACTCTGTTTCCCTTTCGGTGTGGTTCGTGGTCCACACACTTGGAAATGCCTTCCTCATCCTGACTGGTGTCGGTGATTTTAAAATAGATGAGGAATTTCTATTCCTGGGCTTCACTGTGTTTATTGTACCTCCTGGAGTTACATATATGTGGATTCATGCATGTGTGCATTTTTCTGAGAAGGCTGATTTCATCTGATTCTCAACGTCATCTACAATCACAAGACAACAGAATCACTCACTCCAAAATATTTCTCTTTAGGGAAATACTTATTTTCTCCCACCCATGTCTCTTACCCATAACTGCTTTCTCTGCTTGGTTTGTTTGTAGTTGACATCTTGTTGCCGTTGCTATGCAATGACTATTTATCTAACACTCCCAAGCTATTTCAAGGGACGTAAATGAAGAGGGCTGTACGCTGGACATGTACTTGGTACTTGGGTGGGGAGGAGTGGCTGACATAGGTGACATTCCAAAAATGAAGAAGACATACCCCTGGAAAGAATTAGCAGCAAGGAAGGTTGTTAATTCAGCCTGGGGTGTTGGGTAGGAGGTTTCTGGGAGGAAATACAATTTGATTTGGACCTTGAAAGATAGACAGGGCATCCATAGTCAGAGGAGAAGGGAAGGGCTTTCTAGGCAAAGGGAACAGCATGCCCAAAAATACAGAAGCAAGAGTGAGGGAGGCCAGAGCCCTTTGCACTGCCCATACTCTGATGTGATCAAAGTACAGAATGTTCAGAGGAGCTGAAACCCAGATGAGCGCATTGGGCAGGTTTTATGGCCCTGAACACCTTGTAAAAAACTGTACCATCTCCATCTGACAACCAGCTTGGAAAGCTTTGATGCTAAAGCATGCCTCCCTTCCATCCGGCTATCTGCACACCCCAGTCGGCCATGGAGTCTGTCGGGGGAAGCAGCTCTCCCCTGACACAAGAGCCCTGCCTCCCTGCCCTGGGCGAACCCTCACCTCACCTGTCTTTCCTGAACCAGCTTCTCTTGATGGTCTTCACCGCTTACCTGGGTTGCACCCAGGTATTTTATTTTAAAACGTTAGTTTGGCTTAGACTGAAGAGTGCTTTGCAATCAAGTTTCGAAACTGGAAAGAGCAGCAGAGCCCCTGCCTCTTCCTCAGAGGGAGATTGCATGAGAGGTTTGTGGCGCTTTGGACGTCCTTGATGCTTGAGATGTGATGGAGCCTGCCGGTCTCACTTGGACTCTAATTCTTCAGGATTTGAGCATGCCACATGGTTTCTGTTGGTGTTTTTGATGCTTATATAATTTCTTGACATGCCACTCTCTTCCAAATAAATTTTGCCTGGGAAGAAAGTAATACCCCTTATGCTTTGACCTGTCAATTCCAAAGCCTCCTTTGGGACACAGGTGGGCCCCCATTTAAGAAAATGCACCTTCTGGAAACCTAGACTTACGAATGAAGTCAATCCAGGGCCCTGGGGCTGGGAGATTCCTCAGGGTGCTTTCGCCTCCCAGAAGGACTGCTTCCAATGGCTCCGTGCCCCCCTGTGCCTTGATCTGCTAGGTCATATTTCACCACCTGACAGCCAACTATGGAGGCAGAGGAACTTCAAGCACAAATGTGTGAGGCAGCTGCCCAGGGGAGTGAAGAGCAAGCAGAAACAAGGGGAAAACCTTTTTTTTTTTTTTAAGGTTATATTGTAAGATAGCAGCAATGCAAGAGATTTAATTCACCAGCATTGATTTTACACATGACATTTCCTGTAACATGCTCAGAGCCTGATGCTGGATCTGAGGTGTTTAGTGTTATCGGGTGTCGGATTGGTGGGAGGCTAGAGAAAGGTGAAGATGGTGATTGGAGGTGCTGAGAAGAGATCACATGGAGGGGAAGGGCCCAGATAAGAGGTGGACCTGAGGGCAATGTGGAAAATTCAGTGGATAGAGTTTGGTAAGAGAATGGGTCTGAGAGGTGCAGGCGATGCAGAAATCTCAGATGACACTCAGCCTTCTGGCTTCTATACTTAGATGGTTGATGATGCCTTGCATTGAAGGAGGGAGGAGAAGGTCATTTGGGGAGGGCAGAACACAAGGGTATTAAGCGCCCCCCCCCAAAAAAAAAAAAAAAAGATTGCTATGCAGGAAATTCACTTAGATGTATGGAGGCAGGAGGCCGAATTTGGGGCTGGAGGTTACGCGCCCAGCATATGGGTGAAAATTGGAGTCCAGATCCCACCTGGGATGGTAAGACAACGTGTGAAGAAAGGCCATTAGAGACCACATTTGAAGGTCAGATGGAGGAAGGGGACGCTAAGGAGTGAACATTTTATCGCTGCGCATGGGCAGGCCTCCTGTGCTCCCCTGTGCTCTGAGCAGCTGGCGTCTGGACCCGAGAAGGAATTCTGGGAAAAGGAGGTTTGTAATCCACGACACCTGACAGTCTGATGACCCTAAATCACTGATGGCCAGAACAGCCCAAACCCTAGGCAACTTCTCAGTGTTTCCTTTCATTTTCTAGATTGAAATGAGGCCTTACGAGAGGTGGAATAAATACATTGCCTAACGTCACTCTGTAAGCCAAAGGCATGTCCAAGACCAGCACTTAGGTCCCTGGGGCTGCTGCCTCTGCAGAGGGTCTCATTCATTCCCTTTGAAATTAGATGTCCTGGGTGGGCCCTGACTGTCAAACCCCTGCTTGGTCAGGGACAGCCATATCAAGCAGTTTCCTCATAACTATGTTCTTGATTTCACAAGTGAAAGGGAACATATCCACTAATGACTTCCCAGCGGTGGGCTGGTCCAGAACCCCAGTTTGATTGTTTCCATGTTCACCAGCATTTCAAATTGGGAGTCCCATTGACTTGCGTTCCCTCCCCCTCCCCCCCGCAAAAAAAAAAATCTTAATTTTGCCCTCATTTCTTGGAGACTTTTTGCTGCTGTAATATTGATGTTTATGGAGAAATTAACCATGATGAGGTAATAGTCTATTTTTAGAAAACTGAACAGATATTGACAGGGCTATTTTCAACCTGAAGTTAATTGTTCAGCTCCATAATGGTCCCTCAGTAATTTTTTTTTTTTTTTTGAGAATACCTCTGGACTGCCTTACAACTGGACTCGAGCAGCTTGAATTCCGCGGGGAACGCCAAGCCCTTTTGAGGGACACCATGGCATTAATGATCGATGAGAATATTCAAGGCATTTTCCCATTTGCGTGCCATTACTTGTAGTGTTAAAACGTTTTGAAAACACATTTTAGCCATTAACTCATTTTTATTGTCAGATGAAAGTGCTTAATAGACTCACTCTAGTTCAGTCTCCCTCCTTCATCTTGGAATGAAATCATCTGTTGGGTTTTTGGCAACACGGTCGGCAACGGAACAGAAAACCTTATGACTTCATTGCAGAAATGGCAGATGGGGCAGGGACTTGCAGCCCGGGCCAGCTCTCTCAAATCGCTAGCCTGGCTTAGCTAATCCAGGCTCTCTGAATTTATAAGCCGAGGTACTTTATTGCATTGGTACAGGTGCCTGCTTATATCGTTTGAGAAATATGCCTTTACTTGGGTTGAAAAGTTTTGTTTCGTTTTGTTTTTAAGCTGCCTATTTGGTGACTGATGTATTACAGGCTCATGGCTAACTAGTTTTGCTTATCATTCAAAACAAGTAATGTAAGTGTTGTATAAGGGGATTGAGTGGTTACTAGGAGAAAAGTGTCTCTGAGCCCTGTGAACACCAGTGTGTCAGGGCTGTGCCCTTTCCTCCAGGGACCGCTCCCTGGACGCCACCGATGCTTCATGGGAAGCAAGCCAGAGGAGTTGCTTGCTTTGCGGGGTGGTGTGGGGAGTCTGCAAGCCTCTGGTGTCACTGGGAGCAGCTGCCATCATGATTTCTCCAACTCTGTGGATCAGCTTGAAAGGTAGATTGTCTTAATAGCCCTTCTAAAATCACATCCAGTCCCCAGAAACATTCCTAAAGCCAGAATTGAACTGCTTTCCTCCATTTTGCTGGGGAAATCTCAGGGGGCCTTTGCAGTTAGGGGGTCAGACTTATGGTAAAACGAAGGCAGGCAGGTAGCAGGGTGCAGCTGGAGGCACCGGTCTGAGGCTGGAGACCAGGGCCCTCTTGGAGCTCTGTCCCCAAGCCCAGCAAGTCGCTGACCCAGTTAGCTGCTCCTAGACATTTGAATTTCATAAACCAGTACAATTTCAAAATAAACTTTGGGGATTTAGGATGCATCTATCACCATCATTTTGTAAAATAAGTAAAATCGCTCTTGCAGAAAAATGTTTGAATAACTTGAGCTTTCTGCAAGGCATGTCACAGCGTAACCTTTTTTTTCTTTCTCATTTTGCCATGGACTGATCGATGCCTTGGGACCACCGGAGAGAGGGATCTTAAGGATTTCTTTTCCAGTGCTCACTGTGTGGCTGGCTGTGTGATAAGTGCTGGGGATACAATGGGGTGTAAGGGCAGCCCCGCCAGGAAGACCATATTCAGAGAGCTGTAAGAGAAAGCGTGCAATTAGGGTCCACGCAATGGGGTGTAAGGGCAGCCCCACCAGAAAGACCATATTCAGAGAGCTATGAGAGAAAGCGCGCAATTAGGGTCCACGCTGATAAGCACTGAGATGCTGTGAACACAATGTGTTAGGTGGACAGAGAGAAGCAGATCCCACTCAAGGGGACGGGTTTTGTTTTATTTGAGGTGGAGTTGAAGACTAGGGAAGACTCCGGGTTCCTTCTGAAGGCCCTGAGTTCCGACCTCACACTTGAAAGGGAATTCTGGGGAGGCAACTGCCAAGCCCCAGGGCTTAGAGGTCAGACGGAACCGGATTCCAGACCACTCGGCTTGAGCAAGTCTCTAAATCTCTAAGATTATTTCTTTATCTCTCAACTTGGTATAATACGAGTTCCTACCTCATACAGTTGTGAAAATTAAAATGTAATACATGAAAAGCTCTCATCACTGTGGCCTGCTGATCATTAAAAGAATGTTAGCTGCCATTATAATTGTAAACAGAAGGCGCACACCTGCAAAGGCCCTGGGTCAGTGAAGAGTGGGGCTAGAAGGTAGGGTGCAGGGGTATCGAGGAAGAGAGGGGATGGAGGAGGCGAGCAAAGGCCAGGTCTTCTGTGCACAGTGCATGCATTTGGATACATTATATCCTGCAGGCACTGGGGAGCCACAGAAGCATAGTAAGCAAGGAAGTAACATAATCTGATGTGTGTTTAGAAACATGACTGCCAGCAGTATGGAAATGAATGGGAGGGAGACAAGGCTGAGTCCGGAAGAGTGGTTTGGAGGCTGTTTTCAGGACACAGGCAATCTCTGCCGAGAGTCTGAATTGGGATATCTAGGTAGGGACACAGAGATGTGCACACAATTTTAGGAGCCACCAGTGGGGATGTCCGTGTTGGGTAGCTGTTGAGCCTGTTCCCGTGACACCCTACCCATGTGGAGCAGAACCCCTTCAGTAGCAGCAACACATTGTACCTTATATTTTCTGGTCTTACAAGATAGGTTTGATGTCCCGTGTACGTTTTATGTTAGTAGATAGAGCGTGAAATTAAGAGTCAGGACATCCCCATTACGGCCCTTCGTTTGGCCCTAAAGTATTAGGGGTCCCTGGGTGAGTGTTTTTTTTTTTGTCAGATAAGAATTTTTAAAAGATGGTCCCAGTTCTAATGCAGCATGTATTCTGAGGACATTTGGGGATACAACGGGACTAAGGATCAGGAAGTCCAGAATTTATCTGGGAGACTTTGGGCAGGACACTCATTATGCCTGACCCGCCAGTTCTAATCTATCAAATGGGTTCAATAAGACCTTCCCTGCCTTTGAACATTCCCATGTTGAGGATGAATGTGGCCAGATGCACCTTTGACAAAGATGTGATGTCATATAAAGATGTGATTGCTGTGGTTCTGACTGGTCTGTGGTTTCTGTGCTAAACTATGTTGCCAAAAACATTTGGATGTGCCAGGACTTCTCAATCCCCCAAATACTGACTGATGGATCTAGAATCTAAACTTTGATTCCTTAAAGCCTTTGCACCAGAGATGCTAAATATGGTAGATTCTCAGAGGCATTGGCTCATTCAAAGTTCTAACAAAATCTATCCCTTCGGATAGAGGCATTTAGTACGTACCATCTTAGACCTCAAGGAAAATAGTACCAAATAAAACCAGGGGGTTGCTGTTTTATTTATTAATTTTTTTCTCACTTTCTGTTCTGTATTGGCAAAAGGTGTGGTGTTGACTTTGGAACTGTCCCTTCAAATAGCCATAGCTACAGAAGAAGTCTTTTTAGTGCTTGTTCTCTATTCGTGAAAATCAGGCATTGAAATTCTGGGATACGCAGGCAAGGCCAGCACCCCCAATGCCTGTCCCCTGGACCTGACGTCTTTGTGAAGTCCTATTTACAGAGAACACACAGATTCTTTCAGACACTGGCCACATCCTTTACACACAAGCTCTGGTTGATCTTATTTGGTTTTACACTCTGGGGATGCAGCTAATGCTATTTAATTTTTTTCTTCCAAACAAAAAGAGAGTTCCAAATAGGAAAAAAGAAAAAAAAAAAACGTGTGTGTGCGCGCTTGCGTGCGCTTTAATTCGTCCCCCTTTTTGGAGCTGGAGATGTTAGGCAAGAACTATTCCTTTAAGAGAAATGTTTTCCTCTGAGCTGCTCTAGAGCCAACTCCCCTGGAAGTGGTTTTGAGTTCAGAGCCAAGAAAGTAGTCATAGGAAGTACCATGTGTACATCCCAAATTGTCCCCCCTGGGGGATGAAGTGCGTCCCTTGGCAGGGACATCTGGGTGGGCTTTCTAGGCTCTGGGAACCCTCCTCCAAGGACCACAGAAACGCCCTCCTCTAGACTTCTTGGGGAAAACAATGTGAAAGGACCCAGTTCAAAATCATACTGCCATAAACGAACCTTGCAGAATGAGGCTTCTGATTTTGGAAGACTTGTCAAGTCACCCCACTCGTGTCTTTTGTTCCTTTCTCGCTCCTAACCTCCCAGCCCCCCACCCCAGCTGGAGGGCTTCTCTCGGCCAATCCAGATTCCCAGCGCCCTCCATGCCTGGGTGGCAGCTCACTGCTTCTATAAGCCAACTTTGCTGAAAGACCTCACTCCACATGCTTCTGTCTCTTCTCTGAATCCCTTCCTGTGCATGCCATGGAGCAGTACTGGTGTGGAGCAGCCCCTTTGGCATCTAACAGAAACTGGAGACTCTCTCCCCGGAAGAAAGAGCCTATACACAGAATTACAATATCCCGCAGGCACTTTTGCAGGCCACGCACTCCCTGAGTCCCCAGACAAGGACCTTCTAGGGGCCTGGAGTCTTAGGTCTCCTCCCGTGTGGAGGCTTTGGGTTCGCAGACTCGCAAAGTCAAATGGGACTCTCTTTTGATTCTCTTGTAGTCTTCAGAAAGATACTTAGCCACCTGAACCTCTTTTTCTTCCTGTAAATGTGAAGATAATTATAGCTGCGTGAAGGGGGCATCTGTGGGGCCCACGCCTTCCCGAGTACTTGTCCAGCTGCCAACTGCTTTCCTGCCTCTTTGTCTGGTAGCCATGACCTTGTACTCTCCCTTGCTGTGCCCCTCACAGACCCTCCTCACAGGAATGAATTTAGGTGTCGCATGGCTCACCGGTAGCACTGTATCTATATCATGGCCCAATTTACGATGCTCTTTGGAGATGCCCCGGGCAGCACATACGTGTGCGTGTGCGTGTGTGCAGGTGCTTAAAAGAAACCTAAACTTTACAATATAGACAACACATTAGCCTTAAAAAATAAGGATGCCTCACAAAAAGCTGTACTTCCTTAGTGTAACCCATGTGTTTTATTTTCCAAACACCAAATCTTGAAAGCAACCTCTTTTGTTCCTTTGCTTTGGCTGTCGGAAGCTCAGGTGCAAACTGATCAGGCATCTCCAGCAAATGTGAGGACCTTGTGGTCTGGGTGACATGAGTCAGGTGCCACTGGCCTCTCCACCTTCATCTTCTGAGTCTACTTTTATTCTTCTGTTCCTCCCATCTTCATTCCCTAATAGCACGTAATAACTTATCCTAAATTCTTTTATTGAATAGGATGAAATATTAAAAATAATCTTATAGGAATTAACTAAGCCATCTCAGTAGTAACACAGTGCATAGCAATGGATCCTGCAAGCACTGAGGAGCCGTTTGAAAGGTTAGAGGCTCTGTCATGAGGACTCTGGCTGGGGCTGTGGTGGAAGCCCCATGGGTGAGGCCTTTCCAAGTGGAGCCCTGGGTCCAATTAAAAACAACCATGGTTTCTACTCAGTAACCATCTGTGTGATGTTCACCGACTTTGCAGAGTTTAAACCAGTATACACGTGCGTGAATTCTTGGCAACTTTCGCGGGAAATGGGATGCATCAAATCTTTTGCCATGAAGGAGTTGAAATATTTCTGTACTTATTCAAGGAGCTTGTGTGGAAGTGAATGTTTTCTAGGTTCCATAGGACTGGACTTGACCCCTAATGCTGCGTAATGCCCCAGAGCCATTGTTCCAGACAGTTCTTATTTGGGATGTGTAACACCAAGCATACTGGAAGTTCCTTAATTGACTTTGGTTGATGTTAGAATCATGGTCCGAACTATTTGACCGTATCAACCAACCAGCTTCAAAAACCTTTGAACAGACAGAATTCTGCAGCCAACTAATAGTTGAAGGTGCTTCCACATGTGCCTTCCAGTCTGTTACTAATTTTAAAGGCTTGACATATTTCCCACCTAGGTCTTCTGCCAGTAAAATCATGCACAAGACAGTTTTAGGAGGAAGCGAAATCTACTCGGGTTTCTTGTGACACATTAATAGTACAAAACCAGGGAAATTAAGAATATGTAACGTCTATTAAGACATTTTATCTGAAAGCCAGGACTGCTACTAAACAGTAGAATCATCTTCCTACAAGAAGTGCTCCTGGGTCTGAATGGGATTTGTTCATTAAGTTGGAAACAGATTCTTTCTGAGAGAGCCAGGAGGGTTTATGAAAGCTGCCCAGTGGCAGGGAAGGGTTATATCAGTTCCGAAATTTGGCAGAACCTACCCCATACAGGGCTTTGCTCAGGAATATCTTCAAAGGAGGTGTGAATAAAAAGGGAGGAAAGAGAAGAATGACAGAAAGAATAGGGACGATTCTTTTGGAAGAGGGAAGCAAGGTGTTTGCCTCGTGTGTGTGTGTGTGTGTGTGTGTGTGTGTGTGTGTGTGTGTGTGAACATGTGCATTGCATACCCAAATATTTATATACCTCAAGGTGAAACAGGTTAAAGAAGTATCCAGTCCAATTTTTAAGGGCTGATAGAGCATATTTGTACTAAAACAGCACCAGTGACAAGAAGTTCATTTTTTCACAAGGCAAATAATACAATATTCAGACAATTCTAATGGTTAGAAGTTTTTTTCACAGCACTGAATGACTACCTTCCTCATTATTTCCTCATTGGTCCTAGTTCTCTTCCCTAGAGCTGCATACAACCTATCTCATTTATGTTTCACAGGAGAATCCTAAGTACTCCAGGGCTATTGTGATCATGATGGTGGTGGAATTTATCGTGATCAACATCATCATCATCATCATCAATAGGAATAGAGAAGCACAAAACATTTCTTGAGCACTTCCTATAAGGGCTGTGCTAAGCATTTTATACTTTTATCCCATTAATCCTCATGACTTGATGAAATAGATACATTTCAAAAACTCGTTTTACAGATGAGAAAACTGAGGCTCAGAGAGTGCACTAGCTTGCCCCGGGTAACAGCTAGCAGGAAACACAACTACGACTGACAGCAAGCCTCCCAAAGGGTTCTCTTTTCTAGCCTCCTGTTAGTGGATGACATCTGCAAGTGCTTGGGTGTCTTCTCAGGGGAGGATTGTGGAGACTAGATTGATTATACCACCTTCCGCACCCATGGGAACTGCTTGTTATGTGTTTTCTGCACAAAGTCATCCTTTTAGTGGGTTCTTCTCTCACCACATCTTTCTTCCAGCGAGATATATATATATATATATATATATATATATATATATATATATATATATATATATATATATATTCCTGTATCAGTATAAACACTGTTGGAAGCCACATGCATCAAAAAATGCAGCCCTACAGTTCCCCTTACTGGTCCAGTGATTTTTTTCAAGTTGACCCTTCACAAGCTGAGATGTCTGAGTCATGAGTGAGAGGAATTGCTTCAAGAGAGTCCAGCTCCCAGCATCAAATTGCGGCTCCACAAATACATTCTGATGAATGAATGGACCAGTGGCCTCCTGAGGAAGATAGTTCAATGTCTAGAGCCCAGAGAGTAGAAAGTTTGCTGTTTACTTAAATAATAAGTACATGTTCTCTATTCTTTTTTATTAGGTTGAGATTGCAGAAAATGTAACCAATTTGTATTTCTCAGTAGATTTTATTCACTCTTGGAAATGCCTCAGGCTGCAGTTGCATTGAGAATAACTTCTTGGACATTATACCTTTTCATTTTGACACTTTATGAAGTACCCAATCCCTTTACCATTTGAAATGTCAAATTACGAGAGCCCCTGCTTGCCTGGGGGTTGGACTTCTGGGAAATGTGGACTTCTCCACAGACTAAGAGGGGTCCTTGGGGCTGTAAATTGGTGTTTTTAAACTCTTCTCCTCAGGAACTTTTAGAAACTTACGTTTCTTGACAGATGTTTTAATAATACCCTCTCTCTTGTGTTTGTCCATTGACATGGTATGTTTCCACATCCATGGAACGGAAACAAAGCAAAACTGAAAAATTAACTGTAAGGATTCAGGGAAAGGAATCATTTTGTAGAACATACCTAAACTCTGCCTCCTATAACTAAAATATATGATTCTTTTAATGGAAATACTTGCTGAATTACTACTCATCTCCCAGTATGAAGATGCCAAGTCTTCAAACATAGCTCTGAGGATCCAGTGGTATTTATGCAAGTTAGTCAAATATGTTCAACCTTTTAATTTATTTTTTATACTGCTAATGATATGTTGGTTTTGTGTTGCCTCTCCTAGGTTTGCTGGCATGGGAAACCTGCTCAAAGTCCTTACCAGGGAAATTGAAAACTATCCACATTTTTTTCTGGATTTTGAAAGTAAGTTCCAAAAATTAAAAGGTAATGATGAAAACTTTTTACTTTCTTTATAGCTTGCTGATAGGAAAGTTATAACGTAAGAATACTTGAACATTCAATTGTCACTATGAATTTCTTTCTGAGTCTTCAAAGACCATTTCCCTTCTTTCTTTTCCCTATTAAAAAAAATCTCAATCCAACATCTTTTTTAATGTGTCTATGTTTTGTTTTGTTTTGTTTTGTTTTGTTTTGAGGGCAGTGTCACTGGCCCTCATATGTAGGACCCGAACTGGGGCCCGCTGGCTTCCCAAGCCAGCACTTAACCACCACGCCACTCGGCCAGCCCGAGGTTTTCTTTGATTTTAGAAGTGATCAGCTTTTGTAAGCCTAGCATAAATCATCATCCTGTATTTTTCCTAATAATTTTCATGAATCTCTATGTCATACTCCAAAGAAAAATGGTATACATAGTAATTTCCACAGTTAAATATAAAACAAATTATCACTAGACATGAAAGAAAAAATGATCAATATGAGGAATAAGATTTACATTTACAGATAACTTATTTTTAGGGACCACCATCTGCTCTTTATGTATTATTTGATAATATAAAACTATTTCAGGATTTTGAGATACACTTGTTTTAGCTAAAAGGCTGTGTTTCTTATATCAGAAACTTTGAATAGTATTCTAAGATAAAATGGCCTATGAATCATGACTAAATACAGAGATTCTTTCCTGTCTTATTTATTTTCCTTGTTGAATATATTTACAAATGAGTGACACATTCATTTTAAATTTACTAAGCTCATATTTCATTTCACTTCACTGCTGTGTTCCCCCCCCCCTTTTTTTTTAATTATAATTCTAAAATAGTGGGCACAGTTAAATGTTATTTTTCCCAGTATTTACCATCTGTTGCAGACTTTAATCTGCTTAAACTTTAATTTTTAAAGTATTTTATCTATATTAAAAATAAGTTGGAACTTATTAAACTTCCTAACAGAGATTTTCTAAATAAATGCTAGAAGACCCTTCCAAGGTACAGTAAACCAAAGGTGAAAGTTCCCTAGATGTATCTTTTCAGAATCTACACTAGGTCTAAAATAGCTACTCAAAGAGGAAAAGTCACCCCAAAGCTCATGTGTTCTGAAAAAACTAATTAATCTAGAGTATATCTCACTTCTGATTGAACTTGTTTTGCTGCCATGTTGTTCTTGTTCGGTTGGGTTGGGCTGAGTTTGGTTGATTTGGGTTTGGTTATGTTTGGTTGGGTTTAGTAGGGTTTGGTGAGGGTGCACCTAGAAGCTCAAGACCAGATTGATTTGTACTTCAAAAGGAATGGGCCTTGTACTACTATTGTAACTTTTGCTATTCCTCTAGAATATGCATGTCTTTGATGTTCTTAAAATAAAGATCTATGAATAACTTTAAGAAACTTTTATGAAGTAAATTATCGATTATGCCACCATCCTAATTTTACTACTCGCATTTTTAGTTGGTTCTTTCCACTTCTTGCTATGTGCATTTTGCAATGTTGCATCTGGCACGCTCAAAACTGCAGGAGCATATAAACACCTATAGGAGTACATAGCTGTCCTTTTTTTGGAAGCTTTAAATTTCACATGTACCTGTGCATGCCACTCGCAAATGCCTACCAGATTCAGGGCCCCCCGCCCCGTGTGGCGATTTAGCTGTTCTTGGATTCTTGGCTTTCCATGCTTCCACAAAGAGTAGTGCTGAGTTCTTTGTCAAGTCTCATTTTAAAAGCCTTTAAAGTAATAAAAGTAAAATCTTCAGGGATTTAAAGCAGTGGTGGTTTTCAACCAGTGTTCTTTGGAACACCAGAGTTCTGACTTTATACCTATAACCATTATTCTATTCCTGACTAGAGAAGGAAGTCATAGGTTTCTGCGAAGTAAGGTGTCTTATGGGGAAAAAATGGTTTTTTGATCCTCCAAATCTTATTTCCCAAGAGTGGTTTTCAAGAAAGAAGATGATAAACGGACAGGGAGGGGAGGAAGGCTGTGGTCATGACTTTTCCCTGAGTGTGTAGATTTGAGCTCAATACAATAATGGTATGTTGAGTGTGATTTTGAGCATCAGTGTAAGCCAGGCAACATTAGGGAGACAGAGCTAAATAAGGACATTCACTGCCTAATGAAGTCTCGGGCTAGTGCAGAGGACTTTATAGGCAAACAGTTCAACATAAGGTAAAGTAAGGGGCTTTAGAGATGCACAGAATGGCCTGGGAATAAAGAGGGAGAAAGAAGTACATCTAGTTTCAGGAAACGGAAGACCAGTGAAGGAATCGGAGAAGTCTTCTAGCAAGAGTTGGCATTTGGAATGGGCTTTAAGAATAAGTGGTTTTTCTATAGGTTTAGATGGGGAGAGTTTTCCAACACATGGAAGTATGCATAGGAAGGGCCTATTTGAAGAATATTAAGAGGCCCAATTTAGACAGAGCCCCAAGTGCTTGTTGAAAGAAAATGGGAGCCAAAAGTGAAGGCTGGCTTGGGATAGACCATGAGAGGGGCAGAAGCTCAGGACTGGAGGCCCATAACTGGGGTTCATCTCCAAAGAGAAGAGATGAAATGACTGCAGGAAACCTAGAGAGCAGATAAGAGCTGAACAAAAGGGAACTTCGGGTGTGTTTATGCTTAAAGAGTGGGTGATTAGTTAGAGGATCCAAGAAAAAGGCTACATGGTAGAGGAAGCAGGGTATCTACCTAATTGAGATTCTTCTTGGTGGAGCCTGCTTTCCACTTAGTTTTGTGACCCAAAACTTAGCTCATGTTGAGCATTGATCAGAGACTCCATAACAGACGCTGGCCATATGCATGAACAGAACAGAACAGGCGAGATCCAGGAGTCAGGCGAGCACAGATGCTCAAGAGGGATTCAAGTGCAAATGGATTCAAAATGCTGCAGAGGGGTCAAGAAAGACAGGCTTGAAAAGGGGATGACAGTTGGGAAGTGAGCTGCCCAATGACTGGTAGCCACTGGGAGAACAGATTTCAGATTGATTTCTTCGAGTGCAGAGGCTGGATTGCAAAGAGTTAAGGAGCAAGCAGTGCTGGGAGGAAGGAAGGCTGACCAGCATAGAACAACAGCTTAAATGGATTTGGCACCTCAGCTTTGAGTGTTGAATATTCTTTTTGAAGTCAGTGATGGAATATAATTGAACGAGGTCAAATAGATATAATTAAGCTGGGTCAAAATATAATACAAAAATTAGACACATCTGTCCTTCGGTTTTCCAGTTGTGTAGGTCTGATTTAAATTCTTGTTTGACCTTTGCGGTAAGTCCTACACTTTAAGCTCACAGTTCTGCACAACCACCTAACATCTTTTTCATTGTTGTTTTTTTCATCCCACTGCTTTTTTTTTCTCTTTTTCTCTCTCTACTTCCTTATCACGTCTACATTTCCTCTTTGAAGGCTGGGAGACGGGGTGTCGGGGTGGGGGGAATAAAATGCAACCTAATCTTTCATGAGCGATAGTTTTCAGGACAGTGTATGGGAAGATCTGTGCCTGGGGGTCTGCTGATGATTGTTCTATCAAGCCTACCGTCATGGCACCCAAAGTGGGCAGCAGGCATCAGCCTTCCAGTGCAATAGTTCCAGTGACCCCACCCCCAACTGGAATGTTCATTAGAAACACCTGGTCTACCTCGTTTTTGCTTCGTTGTCTGAGCCTTGCCCCAAAATTCTGATTCAGTGGTCTAGTCCCAAGAATCTGCTTCTGCCCACATTCCCCGGGTACTTCTGAACACCATCCAGTTTGGAAACCACATTTAACTAACACAACCAAGAGAGGCACGAGCCCACTCTAGGCTGGGCTGAAGATACGGTTCTTAGAAGATAGTAACCGATAAATGATTTTCTTATAAGCCAAATGAACCTTTATGAGCATAATAGGAATTCCAAGAACAATAATGGTGGGTGGGCAGAGGGACAGTTAAAGAAGGAAATTCTAAAACCTCTACACCATTGTACTCTCAGAAAGGCTCCGAATATTTTGACTTATTCGGACTACAGTCTCCTACTCTTTAAAACAAAGAGGGTGTCAGATTAGCTGATCATCTGGGATTTTTGTTGTTGTTGACACAGACCACTTCTTGCCACTACTGATTTCTTCTTTTATCTGTCCGTCTCTGGTACCCTCACATCTGCTAAGGTTGTTCAGAGGACACCAGATAATCTTGGGAGAGGAAAGGGGGGAAATAAAAGATGTCGTTTGGTCACTTTACAAATAAAAACAAATAAACAAACAAATAATAAAACAAACAAACAGAAGAGAACAGACCTGGGAAGCAATTTATGAATGTTGACACAGGGCTTCACTCACAGTGATTCCTTAAACTTCTAGAGCTTTTACTTTCTAGGTGCTTTTCATCTGTGTCAGTATCTTCATCATGACCCTACAGGTCACAGTCCCCACAGGACCCTATAGCGAGAGACTGGGCTCTCGTTCGCTTTCCTCTCTCTGCCAAGAATTAATCTAAGGCTCAGAGAGATTAATTGGTTTGCTCTGCTGTCTAAAAGTCAGAGAGTGGCAAAACTGGCAGTAGGATCTGAGTCTCAAAAACTCCATCCTTCGAGTCCCCCCGCCCCCTATGACATCACAGAATCCCACTGCATGTGAATGAAATAAACAAGCCTTCAAGTACCTCAGCCCTCGCTGCTTTTTGCAATCCCTCATTGGTTGTTCCGTGGGAAAGGGCTCTGGCCTCTGGTGTGGGCTGAGTAATGTTCCTGCACCAATAAATATGTCATCTCAGTCACACTTATATTTTCCAATGGACCTTTGCAATTTTATGTTGTTTCTGTAAGCAGTTAGTATTGTGCTATATAAATCATTGCCATTTTGTATCCCCAAATGTTCATAATAGATAGTTCTTATGTTTCATAGTTTCTCCTGAAAGGGAGAGGGGCAGAGTGAGGAAGTGAATTGGGAAGAGCTATAGGTTTAATTTGTGGCTCTGGCAAATCCCTTTTGCTGTACCTTTCCTGGTGTTTATACAACAGCTGGTGGGGGGAAGAGATAGCAATAGATGCTATTGATGAAATGCCAAGGCTTCCTTCAAAGCCAAAGACATCTCCAAATAAATTGTGCCTTCTCCTCATGTTATCTTCAGTTAATTTGTTTGATTCTCTGTCAGGCTTTCCATACAGTCCCACACAGGTTGTTAGGAGAAGGTTTGTGTGTTCCTGCTGCTTGTGAGGACAGAGTGCATCCTTGGCTGATTTACAAAGATAAGAGCCCTTTGATGTGACAGCCCTGCTCTGGTTTGAGCCTGGCTGTCACGCCCTGGGGTATGTTCACAGAAGATGTTCATTCCTGACAAACAAAACACAGAGCCACCTTCCTCCCCAACCCCACAGTGGAATGCCAAGCATGCTTCTTTCAGTAAATACCACAGTCCCCCTGTGAAACCTCCACCTGACCCCGGTGACACCAAAATGCTGACAGCTACTATCCACCGTCACTCGCAAATTGAGCCGGAGGAGGATAAATAGATCCCCTGCAAACAGCACGAATACTGTTCAACTCTCTTAATTGATGAGGGAATTTTTTTTCCATTAAAAATTCAAGGCACTTGGAATTCAGTGAGTTCTTGACAATGAATGTATGTATTCAAGGTCACAGTGCACATGATACATTTTCACACTTTCCACAATGGCAAGTACGGAACAGGGGCTTAAATCATCGCCTGGGGAATCGCCTGGATGGGCTTGTTCCAGGGTTCCTAGAAGTATTGGTTTCTGAAATTACCGGTGTAAATCAAAGGGATTTTTAACAGCTTCATTGTTAGATAGGAGCAGTTCAGCTTTGTGTAACCATTCTCCTCAATTTCAGTGAAATCATTGCTGATGATTAGAAGTTTAGAATGTGATTTTTAGAAGAAACATCACCAAAGAATTCACTGGCTACAACAGGAAATAAGGACCCATTTCCATCAGTAATATTATTGGTGGGCGTGTGTGTGTATGTGTGTGTGTGTGTGTGTGTGTGTGTGTGTCTGCCTTTGACTAAAGGTCAATCTTTGTGTTAAAACAGGAAAACAAAACCCATAATTCACAGTTTCTGTTGACTCAGCAAATGCTTTAGGAGGTCACTGATAGGTTATATAGTAACCTTTTTGATCACTCATTCCTCTAGATCGTTTTCAAAATGTCTCTCCTTGACCTCTAGAGAGACAATACATTTTAAAACCATGGTTATCAATTGAATCTGAATGTGGAGAATCCCAAAAGTATAGACCTCAAAGGCTTTCAAAGGAATATCCCACAAAGCAAAATGGTAACAGCTTTGGGATTGGGAGAGTAAGCATAACTGCGGTTTTTCACTCAGCAAATATCCTATTAGTGTGTTAACCACACTGAGGAGATATTGAGGCCACAGATAAAGGATCGATGATTTAAAAACACATGTTAATGAAAGTGTGAATAACCAATTTGATTGTAGGTATATATATATATATATATATATATATATATATAATATATATATATATATATATATATATCTCATAATGCTAACAGTGAGAGATATAACAGTCATTGGAGAAGACACAGAGAAGAGTATCTAGAGGTAATAGGATCTTCATTTTTTTCACTGCTTCCCAACACCCACATGGTCAGTTTCTCTGCCACCTGCTCCGTTTCCTCATTTATTCATTGATTCATGACATATTTACTGAGTGTCTCAATCAGTCTGGCGCATAGGGGGCACTGAGGATGAGAGTACAGACTCTGTCTCCAAAAACCTCAGAAATAAAAGACTAGGAGGGAAGTCATCACAAAACATAGTGATGTTCAACTCTTCATTCATTCAACTATTCAGCAAACTTTTCTTGAGCATCTACTATGTGTCAGACACTTGCTAGGTCCTGGAGATATAATGTCAAGTGAAACAAATAAGGCCAGAGTCCTACAGTCTAAAGGGTCAGGTTCTCATTCGTTAGTCCTGATGGATCCTTTAGTGGGAGGATAAAAATAGGATGAATTATGGACTTCCCCAGGGATATGTGTGAATGCCAAGTGTCTGTTAGGGTTACACAGTCCACCTCCCATTTGAAAGGAAAAACAGACAGACAGATTCAAGCTTCTCCCAGTCAGCATCCTTTACCTTGAAAATTGAGGCCATTTGGGATTTTAGTCCCCTGAGAATCTTACAGCTCCCTGGCCCAGAGGCAGGGGCTGTGCTGCTGGCACCAAGGGCCAAGTTATTAGCTGGAAGAAGAGGTGACTTCAGTTTCATAACAGGGGAAAGAGGAAAAAAAATAGCACATGTAATAAAACTAACAAATTATGGAAGAAAATGAGCCAACTCATTTCTAAGTCAGGATGAAAGAAGGAATGATGGATTGGATTTCTCCCACCTCACCCCTGCTAAACAGGGCCACATGAGAAACATTTCAAATGAGACACTAGGATATCTGCCAAAAGAAACATTTTCCCAGAGAGGGAGGCTAGGGACAGAAGGTCCTGTTTCACCGGTCATGCCGGTTGCCAGGAGAGAGTTACTGTATGGCGGAAGGTGTTCACCACAGCCCCCACCCCACCCCCGACTCTGCCGCTGCTGGGAGAGAAGTGACACCAACCCTGGTGGTACTTGTCCAATCCTTTGTGGTCTCATAAATGTCGGTGTCGATTTGTATCCAAAAGTATCACTTCACTTGGGATGGAGAGAGAAGCTCGCTTATCTGTAGCCGGTACCACGGTTAGACCTCTCTGTCAGAAACTGTCATATTTTTGAAGTACTTAAGAAAAACCTCTTATTTTTAAAAATTTACTTTGAAATCTTTCCCCTTTTGTGTTTAAGTAATCATCAAAAGAATGGGATTTTTTAATTTTTGTTTTTCTAGTACTCTTCCATCTTTCAGCTTTACATCTGTTTTGTTTAACACGTATCAAGTGGTGCCTTGCTAAGATGGAGCCAAGTGACAGCTAAGATTAGAAGGCTTCCTTTTCTGGTCTCCAAGTGCCTTCTTCTTTTACACACTACTTCATAATTACATTCAGACTTACCCCTCAGCCTCTTGGTCACTGGTTCTATTTTTCTTTACTCCGCTTCATATATGTATCTCTTTGGGAAATTGCCTTTGTTTAGCTTGTGATTTTTTTTCTGATAACATTCATCAAAAGGGGAAAGGATTTGAGTTAATGAGTGTTTGATTTTCATTTGTTTTCTAGGAGCTTTGCTTTGCATTTTTTTGGTCGATGTTCTCTTTGCTGATTTTCTTCTTACTTGAAAATGGCCAGTGTTACGCTGGAATTTTGTTCCACTCAAATGCTTTCCTCAGTTGCAGGTTTCCTATAGCTTGTAGGTATTTTTTAGCTTTCTGTTGAAGACACCCATATCCCTTTTTTGAGATAAGTTTGGAAAAGCAGGAAAAGATAAAATATAAAGTGGTTAATTTTGTGAATAACACTGTGCATGAGAGAGCTTACCAAGTGCTTATAGGAAACCCTGGAAGGTCAGAAAAGATAACGGAGCAAAGCGTTTCTTTCCCACTTCTGTTTCTCAGGCTGGAGCCTGTCCTCTAAGCAGCCTGGGCCTTCTGCATGCTCTCCATGGATGCACCCCCTTCTCCTCCCGTCTGTCCCACTCAAGTCCCACCCCTTCCTTTATGTGGATCCCACGCCTCCCAGCCCACACTCATTGTTTTTTTCCCGGAACCCTGGTGTGCACGTGCTTTGGTCCCTCCTCATTCCCTCGTGGAAATTTATCTCATTCCTAGCACAGATAATTTGCAATGTTTCTGGATAATCTATAGGATCTATATCGTTGTTTTTCTAAAGAGAATTACACCCTTCATTTCCCAGGAAATTCTACCAATTCTTAAGTCGTAGCAGGATCTGGTAAGGAAAATGGTCCAAAAATTCCCAGGGGCATCACTTCTCAAGGGTCTGGCCTTGGATTAGTGTAGTTCTGGCTGATGATTACAGAGCTGGGAGCAACTACATCTGGCCTTCTAGTAGGGATGCTCCTCTCAGCCTTTTGAAGGCCCGGTCAGCTCGGTCAGCACCTCCCTGAGGGATCCACTATCTTGAGAATTCTGTCTTTATAACCCCAGAGCAACATTGTGAATTATTACATTTTGTGGGATCGACCCTTTCTGCTCCCAGCAAGATTTAGCCCAACTGGGGATTTGAGCTGGGAAGGGTTAGAGTAGGCATAACTCTATCCTACTTTTAACAGGCGAGGTCTGCTGAGATAATTGAGTGCCTTGGGACTGCATTTTTGAAAACAGAATTTTGGAGGACACCTATCCCCTTTCTCCATTAGCAGTGCCTTTGTTTTACATGGAGATTAATTGTCTTATTAGCCCAGACAAATAATCTATTCTACAGATATCGTGAGATGAATAAAACCCAATCTTTACCACGCCGACTTCCACCCACGAGCCCCTGTAACATACTGCTGGGGAAAAAAATATGTATTGTCTACAAGGATGTAATCAAGTGCAAATTCACTGAGTACCTAAGGGGGTGTTTCTCGACTATTAGAATATATCCTTTGGTTACGTAAGCTTGAATGCCACTTATTTTTGTGGGGAGTGTTCACAGTCAAGACCAAAAGCGAATAGCACGGATGTCTTTATAATGAGCTGCCTGCACTTCTTGACTTCATGTTCAATGAGTAATAGTGCTTTCTACTGGAAAGATGCATCACTATCATGGTTCTAAAGGATAATTATCTAATTCTTTAAGCTTATTTCTTTATATGGAAATATGAGGGGGATGGTTTTTTCCATCTAAACTCAGACTCACATATTTTCCATCCTCACTGAATATATTCAATAGCTTTTCCTATTAAAAGTAGACCCAAAAAGGGGCCGGCTGAGTGGCGTGGTGGTTGGGCACTGGCTTGGGAAGCCAGCGGCCCCGGTTCAGATCCCACATATGAGGGCCAGTGACACTGCCCTCAAAAAAAAAAAAAAAAAAAGTAGACCCAAAAAGACAATATTTATACCTTCTATCACCCAGGGCACTGCTTGGCACATAGTAGGTGTTCAAAAAAAATGTGTTCTACACAAATAAGTAACAGGGTGCCTACAATGATTCTGTCATGCTTGGTTTAATGTGTGCAGCAAGGCTGATGACCATTTTCCACTCAATAATGGGCAGAAGCTGTGTTCCTTTTCCCTTCCCAGCAGCTAATTAAAGAGTACATAGCAAACCTGCAGGAATACAATAGGATTGTGTAGCAGGTGGGATTGAACACTGACCTTCTTCCCAGCTGTTTGTAAACACAAGCCCTCTGTGTCTTTTGGTTCCCCTTCTGCTCAGATGCGCAGCCCACAGAAGGAGAGAGGGAGATCTGGAACCAGATCAGTGCTGTCCTCCAGGATTCCGAGAGCATCCTCGCAGACCTGCAGGCTTACAAGGGCGCGGGGCCAGAGATCCGAGACGTATGCCAACGACAATACTGAGCTGACAGCACCTTTCGAGGAGGAGGGAACCCCCCACATACACACACACACTCACAGCAAGATTAAGTAATAGACCTAGTATTTCCTAGTGTAGTAGGAAGAACAAGGAGGGTAATGTGTCTTTTAAAAAAAAAGTATGAATGGCTCCTTTTATTCTAGCACATTAATCTGAGCACACAGTGCTGTAGACTGTGTAAAATATTAGCCATTCTTTTCTTAGACATCCATGCGATATTGCAGAACTCACATTTAAACAATAATTTGTCAGTCTATTACTTCATTTGAGGGAAACATATACATAAAGCCTATGAACAACAGTTGAAATATGAGTCTGGGCTTACATGAACTTTCCAGCATTTTGTAATAAGTTTGGCAGGTTCCACCAGCATCACAAACAGCGCTCATAAACTATCTCACTTTAAGTAGCCTGCAGGTCTGTCATTTTGAACTGACTTATGAGATTAAAAAAATAAATACGTGAGACACAAAACAACAACCGAAACAAAAAAGGAAAATTTCACTGTGTCTTTTAAGACTTCATAATACCTGAAAGGCAAGAAACTTGACACTCCTTTTATTTGAAATCATTAGTGGATATATCGACAAATACACACATGCGTGCGCACGCACACACACACACACACACACACACACACACACACCCCTACCCCTCCCTTACTGCCATTACCATCATCATTATGGAAAAAATACCTCTACCATCACAATTCTCAAGCTGCTGCAATCCAGACAAAACAGCATTTCTAAGAAAGGAACCGCCTGTTAAAAGGTTGTTTTTCCTACTTCGGGGGTCACCATTAATGTAGGTAATTTAGGTAACATCACAGACTGGCAGGAATGTAGTACATATTACAGAGAAAGGAAAAATATCTACGGAGCCTGCACTTCATAATGAGCACGAGCTCTACTTTTAAAAGAATAAATGGTGATGGAGGAGAGCTGAATTGCTTCCAATTAGATGTGCGTTTTTTTTACATTAAAGATAATGGAAACAAGTAAGTTGACACAAGATCTAATTGTAGAGTCATTTGCATTATGTTCAAGTGCTAAAATTTCCATTCTAATTGAGCATCTTGGAGGACTGTCCGATGAGCTGCTGTCGATTTAAGAAACACACATTAGGAAAGTATACTAGGAATTGTATTTTTTTAAGCCGAAGATCCTTTCTGAATCTTAAGTCATTTTGATGTGGAGCTTATTGCTTCTTAAACAATTCTATGATTTTTTTTTATAGGCAATTCAAAATCCCAATGACATTCAGCTTCAAGAGAAAGCTTGGAACGCGGTGTGTCCTCTGGTCGTGAGGCTAAAGAGATTTTATGAGTTTTCCATAAGGCTAGGTGAGTATGTGTTTATAGTTTCCATGGCCCATGGGTGAAGTTCTGTTGTGGTGTTTGAGAAAGTAGCAGGGAGATCTCAGTGCCTTAGGAAAATGTCCCCCATCCATCTACTATGTCTTTTCAGAAGCCAGGACACCAACTCCTGTCATTTTCATTTCTTTCAATTTGCCTCAGCATCTCATCTCCCGAAGTTCTTGGCATATTTATAGCATCTTCACTAGTGGGTGTCTCTTTAATCTTGTTCTCAACTAAAGCCAGCTCTTAACACTTTTGTCATATGTTTCTAGACGGTAGAGAAGTTGGAAGATACAGGTTATCTGTTGACCCAAGAACTTGGTTAGCTGGAGTCATGTGATAAATTTAATATAGTAAAATACAAGACAGACAAACATAGTATTCTGCCCATAAGCTTTAGAACAAAAACAAACAAAACAAAATGAAATTCTGTACAGGTACAGGATAGCTTTGTAGAAGCAAGAGTCAAGTCAAGTCTGCTTGACAATAGGCTCAATTTGGTCACCAATATGATATAACCACTCCCCCAACAGTAAAGCTATCTGAGGTTTCATTAGTTAATATAATATATCTAGAATGAGGAAGGGGGTAGTCATGTTCTACTCTACTTTTGCCATAAACGAATGCCACATTTTAGGAGGAAAACGGAGAGATTGAAATACTTGGGGAGAATAAAGCCATGATGTCGAGAGAGCTTGAAGTTAAAACCCAAAGGGAGTAGTTGAATGAAACTGAACGTTTTTCAGGAAGAGAGAGCTTCTGAAGGCTCTCAGGTTGATGAGGGAATCCACTTCTCTGTTTCCTCAAAGTCTGTATCTACACCCAATGAACTAAAACCCCAAGGAGCCTTGTTTCAGCTCAACAGGAGGGAAAAGGTCGCCCTATCAGAGTGGCCACTTTAGAACTAGCTGCCTCAAAAGACAGTATATTCCCATAAATGGAAGAGGCTAGAAATGCCCTTGTAAAAAGACTGTGAAAGACATTTAAAGACTATCGAGCAGGTGCTGGCAAAGTTTTCTATAAAGAGACAGATAGTAAATATTTTAGGCTCGTGGGCCATCCTGTCTTTGTTGGAACTGCCACTGTAGCCGAAAAGTAGACATAGTCAATGCAGAAAGGGATGAGTGTGGCTATGTTTCAATAAATCTTTATTTGCAAAAATTGACAGTGGCCCAAATTTGTCCTGTGGCCTATATTTTGCCAAACCCTATGATATAGGATTGGTTAAATGACTTACTGCTCTTAGAAATATATTGAAGAAAAAACTGGAAGGAATGTCAAGTAGGAGTAATGGGGCTGTTTTGAGAACAATAATGGAGATAGATGTGGCAATGGGTTTGTAGGAAAAAATATTACTGGATTTAGGTTCACGAGTACATGCAGAGAAGAGCTGGATGCAGACCTGGGTCTCTCCCAGCCAAGCAGGTTATCTAACTCCTGTGTTCAGGGCCGCATCATCTCATCCTGGATCATGAATGGCTATCTCATGCACATGATCCAGAAACATGTATTTGTGGTTTTCCAGCAGTGTTAGGAATTGGGACTACCGAAAGGTGAGGGTCCCCCTGAGCTTTGAGAGACATTCACACAACTGCATTGCCATGGGGAACTCCTGCAGTGGGGGAAATCTGCTCCTAGGTGGGGCTCCTTGTTTCCAACCACACACATCACATTTCACACAGTTATAGGGAAAGACCCAGACAGGTTACCTCTGAGAATGTCAACCGGGACCGCAAAATTGTGCTTTTTGAAGGATCTCTGTTGTGAGCCACCTCAAATATATGCTTATCCCTCTGACTTTCAGAGAAAGCCCTTCAGAGTTTATTAGAGTCTCTGACCTGTCCACCCTACACGCCAACCCAGCACCTGGAGAGGGAGCAGGCCCTGGCAAAGGAGTTTGCGGAAATTCTACATTTCACCCTTCGATTCGATGAGCTGAAGGTTAGGCCACATATGCTTTGCAATTTAAGAAATGTGTACTGTGTACCCACTCATACAGGTCCTCTGCAGTGCTGTGGGGTGGGGGAATAGAGAGATGAGTGAGACATAGCTCACTCCCTAGAGAGATATATAATGTGTTGACAATTTGCACTTATGGTGGTAGAAGTAACTTAAGATGGTGGTTTTTATGTAGAAATTCAAAAATTGCTTAATTCAATAAGAGAAAACTTTTTTGAGTATCATTCCTCACTGAGAACAAATACACTCTTTCCTGAAGTCAACCCTGCAGTGAAAAACAGGGCATATTTTTAAATAACAAAGCTCTGAGTACTTATGTTTAACCAGGAATCGCTTTGATTCTTGTGTAACAACAAGAAGTCCTGATGTATTTACAAAGTCTAGTGGCTGGGCTCCTTATGGGTGTTCCCCATCTGATGCTGAGCGATGACCTTCTTTCTTCCCTTCTGGATTTCAGATGAGGAACCCGGCCATTCAGAATGACTTCAGCTACTACAGAAGGACAATAAGTCGCAATCGCATCAACAACATGCATGTGAGTCCCTGGGGCTCCTGGGTCTAGGCGTCCAATCTCCATGGCCTTGGATCTCTGTATCGGGCAAGACACAGGGAGAAGCCAGACTCCTTGTCTATAATCCAATTGCTTGGGAATTTTGACATCTCTGGATCAGTTGCCTCTTCTCTTCTATTTCCATCAGCTAGACATTGAGAACGAAGTCAATAATGAGATGGCCAACCGAATGTCCCTCTTCTATGCAGAAGCCACGCCGATGCTAAAAACCCTGAGCAATGCCACAATGCACTTTGTCTCCGAAGTAAGTGAAGTTGAGCAATGAGAGGCTTTTTCCTTGACAGCGCATAAAATCTGCTGACATAGAAGGCTAACATCCTTTTGTGTCTCTTACTTAGAACAAAACCCTGCCTATAGAGAACACCACAGACTGCCTCAGCACGATGACAAGTGTTTGTAAAGTTATGCTGGAGACGCCGTAAGTTACATCAGAGCTGTATTTGTGGTCGAGAGTTTACCTAGGCTGAGCCTGTTGATGTGATGATAATGATGATGACATCTAACCATTGGGTCAGCATGTTAACATTTACACATGTATTATCTGAATTAATTTCACAAAGAGCCCTGGGTGATGGCTGTGGAGTTATCCCCATCTTAGAGATGAAGAAGCTGAGACCCAAACTGGTGAACTGACTCCCCAAAGATTGAATAGCTTGTTAGATGGCAGGAACAAAACTTGAATCAAGGATGCTATACAAATTGTATAAGAATCAGATGGAGGATTGGGTAAAGTGACTGGGTATTATTATAAATATATTGGAGAAAAGATTTGAGAGAAGATTTAGAACCAAGAGTAGAAGTGGTAACTGTTGTAAGAGTGATGATAAATCTCTCTCTCTCTCTCTCTCTCTCTCTCTCTCTCTCTCTCTCTCTCAGTTTTGTGTTTAAACTAGTTGCTAGATTTTTTAAATGGTTGAGGTTGTTGAGGGTGAGACAGCATGGTAATGAGGAAATCCACATTCAAAAGTCAGGGTTCCACTTATGTCTATAGCATCCTCTGGGCCCATAGACAAGTGGTCCGAACAGCCTGGGCCTTGGTTTCCCCATATGATGATCTTCCCATAAGGCCATCCAAGTGGCAGAGTGTTTGCGATGCCCAAGGGCACCAAGCGTGCCTTGCAAAATTTGATGTCCCATTCAAGTGTAATATGGCATTAATTTCAAATATTTCACTTATAGCAAAGTTAGGATTTATTCCACAACAAAAACAGTAATCATCTTCATTGTGGAGTCAATTCATAATGAAATACGTATTAAGAAAGCCTCTAGTATTGGCCTGAATTATCTGAATCATCAGAGATCCTGTCTACGTACGTGAACAAAATTCAAACTTCACAAATACTCTCAGCCCAATAAATGGTACATCGTTTCTTTTAGGCATCTTTGCCAGTTTAATTCAATCTGCAGCCTGTATCTTCACAAAGGAAAAGTTACCCTGACTGGAGACATGATAGCTGCTCTGTGGAAATGAGCTTGATTCTTTTTCTCCATAATGAAGTCATTATTCTCTATAATCTTGGACAGCCAGAGGGACCTGCTATAAAATATTCAAGATTGATGGGTGGGGGTGTGATGTACGTGATGGGCTGGCTCGCTGAAGGGCAGAAGAAAAGAGAATTTACTGCCCTCTAATTTACCTTATTTTCACACTGAATTGCTAGTTGGATAGATTCAAGGAGAATTATCATCATGGGTTTCTATAAGAGCATATTAACCCCGTTGTTGCAGGTCTGGGATTGTTCTCAAGAGAGGATTGGAGGAGTCTAGCGTAGCCAGTTGTGGAGCCAGAAACGAGCGTGCTCGGGCCAGGACGTAACAGCGCTGCCTTTCATCTCTCTTCCAGGGAGTATAGGAGCAGGTTTACGAGCGAAGAGACACTCATGTTCTGCATGAGGGTGATGGTTGGGGTCATCATCCTCTATGACCACGTCCACCCTGTGGGAGCTTTCTGCAAGACGTCCAAAATCGATGTAAGAATAGTCATAGAGTGTGCTTCCCAAGGCAGAGTTCACAAATGCTGCCCAACAGGCCTTGCTGTTATCTCCCTGCCTCCTCCATCTCCCGCGGAGAGGGATCTCTCCAAGATGTGGGCCCCACATGGCAGCTCTCCTCATAGCAAGAAGTCTAGTGGTTTTCATGCGCTTACAACGAAACATCCAACCTCAAACACTTAGCAGGAACATGGAGGTGCTGATCCTCCCAGCCTGTAGAGGAGCTGAACAGAGGAACTATCTCTCCCTTCTGTTTACCTGGTGCCATATAAATGTATTTTAATATGTTATAGACATCTTAATGTGAAAAGCATTGGAAAATACTGGATTATAAGACACCATGGTCAAATCCCAAACAACGTTCCAACTTCCTCTACTGCCGCCCTTACCAGTGCTTCTCCTGATTCCCATGTCTTTCCTTGTCATTGGAATGTGCTTGAGCCCTTTTCCCTGCCCAGAAATCTCTTCCTCTTCTCTGATGAGTGGATTCCTTTAAGACACTCCTCAAATGTCCCTTCATCCTGTGCCCTGCACAGGATCAGCGCCTTCCTTCTCTCTGACCCCAGAGCACCTACCATATTGGATTTTCCAACTCCCTCACTGACTTCGAGTTTGTTGACAAGAGCAGAGACCATTATCTATACACCTAATGTCTGAGTTAGTGCCTAGCAGTGTCCTTGGCACATAGAGCTTGGGTACTATTATAAGTAAATAAATGCTCCATAGAGTATTTGTTGAATGAATCAATGGATATAATTGGCAAACAAACGATTTTGGTGTGCAAGTGCTTTCCGATTGATAATGGGATAATGCATGCCTCCTCTTAGCCCCGCATTTGCCTGTAGCATCCCCCAGCAGTGCATCCCAAGTAGTAATTTAAAGCCTCTTCAGTACAGAAGAGGACCTCTCGGTACTAACTTATCTGACACGGCTGATTTTCGGTGACACATCATGCCCATTCATCTGGGCAGCACAGCATCTTTGATGCTTGAGTCCTGTGCAGACAGAAAGTCTATATGCCCAGAGGGGCATGAGTCGGCAGAACGTAAGAAAATTTCTCAATTCAAAATGCAACCTGAATTACTCATGTTGAGGTTCTGGCTTCCTAGCACATCTAATCATGGTTCTTCACAGACTCTTCGTTATTTTTAACATAATTATTTCTGTTTACCAAGAAAATAAATATTTAGTTGGAAAAATTTTACAAAATACAGGAAATCAAAATACAGAAAATTAAATTTACCTGTAGTCAGGTAATAGACAGATGACCACTGTCAATATGTAAGCATACATACATCCTTTCTGTTTATATTCATGTTAGTGTGTAGATGTGTACATAGTTAACATATTAATACCCTGCTATGAATTTTATTTTTAAAAGATATTTAATTTATATAACAGTATATCATGGAAATTTTGCATACCAATAAATATTTTTAGTGTCCTTTGTGAGGCTTTAACATTTTGATACTATAGACTGAGTATAAATAACTCTATTAACAACTCCATGAATATCATTTAAATATGGATTGAGTGTATTACCTGGTACTCACTCATAGGACATCCTCATTTACCATAGGCACTTGTTAACTTGTTACAGATTCAATATTTAAAAATACACTAGGTACCATTATTTCTTATAGCCGTTACCTTTAAAAAGCTTGTCCTTGCTTATCATTTACTGTCTCTTTCTGTTGAGGTCATAAACATTACGTAATGGTAAATCTGACAACGCATCGTCTTGGAGGCCTTCAAAGAAGGCTTAGTCATACTGAAGTGTGCACGTATCTCTAAGAAAGTTTGGGGCTTACCAAACACAACATGCGTCTGATGGGCCATCTTCTCTGATGATATAAAGGGTCTTTTTCCAGCCTGTATCTAAGCCAGCAGTTACATGCCCTGGATTTATAAATCCTTAGGGTATTGGCATCAACTTTAAAAGAAACAAATATTGATCTGTGAGGCCCTGCTCCATGCACGTATGAAGACCATACACTGGAGTGCAAAACAGATGTGCAGTGATCTTTAGAAACCCAGGTGAGGGAGTCACTCACTCTGCTTAGGGGCAGACGGTGATGGTGGACCATCACCATTGGAGACGACCTTGAAGAAGGGCTAGGATTTTACCAAATGGACAGAAAGAAGGAAAATTCTCAGGCAAAAGTAATAATCACAGCAAAGTCACCGAGGCCCAGGTGGGGTGTGTGTCCCACCTGGGGTATGCGCCCAAGAAGATTCTATTCTTGGGCCCCAGGAAAAACAAGCTGAAGTGAGATGGCACTCTCATCTAATTTCCTTAGAATTGTATGGAATGATCCAACAAGGAGTCACTCCATAACGCCAGTCTTCAGCTCCAACTGTACCCAGAATTCCAGACTTCCTCCTCTGGACCGCTGAAACATGGCCATCCTCAAATCTAATCTTTGGCCCACAAAGCTGTACCTCCTGGGATCTTGTCTCCAGTATTTCACCTTCTTCCAACCCAGTCTCAAAGCCAGAAACCTGGAATTGTCTCTTAGGGCCTAGAAATTGTCTTCTTCTCTCCTTCCACCCCCATATCTTATCAAGTCACCAAGTCTTATGAACTGGACCTCAGGTTAGTCCTCCCATATCTCCCTAATTCTCCATGCCCACGGCTACTCTCACATTCCATGCCCCCAGGGGCACTCACTGGTCCTCCTATCCCCAGTCTTGCTTCCTCTGACTTATGTCCATATAGTCATGTTGCTGGGTTGCTTAACACCTATCCGCGTGTCTTCTATAGATAAAGGCCCCTAATTCCCTAACATGCTATGAAACCCACATTGAATCTGGCCCTGACTACATCCTGACCACATCTTATTATTCACACCCAAGACTTTAATCAGCCTGAAATCGAGCTAGAAATTCCCAAAAAGGGCTTTCACCCCTTTTCTAATCCATGTTCCCATTGCTCCTTTGACATGTTTTTTACAAGGACAGACATCACGCTATAATAAGGAGCTATTTGTTTCTTCTTCCACTAGACTAGGAGCACCATTGGAAAGGGACCAAATCTCTGCATCCCTGAGCTTGATCCCATCCTGTGCACATGACTGACATCTCTGATTCACTGTGACATTCTTTCAGGATGAGCCTATACATGATCCCAAATGATTCACAACCCTGATTGGCTGCCTCCATCAGTCTATCAGAGTTTATTTACCAGGTCTTTAAGAAAAACTTTAGACATCCCAGAGGTATACCCACAGAAACTGTTTATCCAAGTGACCATTATAAAAGAGGCCCTTAGTTTACTTCTATCTAATATAGCGCATGAACATCTGAGTTTAAAATGACTGATTTCTGGCCGGCTGAGTGGTGCGGTGGGTAAGCGCTGGCTTGGGAAGCCAGCGGCCCTGGTTCGGGTCACACATATGAGGGCCCTAAAAAAATAAATAAATAAAATGACTGATTTCATTCTTCGTAGAAAGGTTCTTCCTTTCCAAAAAAAAAAAATCTAAGATATGCATAATATATTGATATATTATAATTTATATAAATGTAGTTGTCATGATCATCCCAAATTATGAATAAATTATAGTCCAAGGGCACAAAAAGCTAAGAAACTTGCCTAGGTTCATGAGGACACCAAACAAGCAAGCATGGATGAAACCCAGTCATCCTGCCTCCATGTGTTTCACATTGCTAAATGCTGTTCTTTACCAATCTTCTCCTGGTCTAGCGAGAATGACAAATTATTTGGGCCCTACAATCTCCAAGGTTCTCTGATAAATGTCAGCACACTATTAGGAATACCAAGAAGTTTTGGTTATTTCTACCTGGTGAAGGGAAAGCAGTCAGAAGAGGCTTTCTGGTATTGATGGTTTTCAGCTGAATCTGAAAACACTTGTGTAGAGTTTGCCAATCAAACAGCCAAAGGAGGAAAAGCATTCTGGGCAGAGGGATGGCGTAAAATGATCAGGTTTGTAATTCATTCAGTAAATGTCCATGGAGCACCTACTGGAGGAAAGCCCTGCACTTGGCTTGGAGTGTAAAACAAGGAGGTCAAAGACTGAAGGTTTTGTCCCCAAACACCAGATATGGAAAATATTCAATTGTTGTATACTATACAAACTGATAGAGAACCTTCCAGAAGCCCAGAGCGGCAACTCACTGGCCTGTTGGGGTAGAAAGGGTCTCTTGGTCATTTCTGTGTTTGGTTTCTGCAGGCAAAAATAATGTGATATTAGCATGGACAGATGTTTGGACAGACTTACTAGGATATTAACAAACTGTTGTGCTTTCTCCTCCTAGATGAAAGGCTGCATAAAGGTTTTGAAGGAACAGGCCCCGGACAGTGTGGAGGGACTGCTGAATGCCCTCAGGTGAGCCTATGGTAGCCCTGCCGGGGGAGCCAAGCCCTCAGATCCGTTGCAGATTTAGATGCTGTCCTAACACGGACTGAGGGCTGGAGTGCCAGGCTTCACTCCTTGTGTGTTTTAACATAGTCTTTCTACAACCTGTTGAGGTCAGCACCAGTTTTATCATCTCCTTTTTACAGATGGAAGACTGAGATTTAGAGAAGTTAAATAATTTGCCAAAATTCGCATATCAGATGGCCAAAGTTGGACCTAAACCTGGGCCTGGGTGACCCTGTAGGCCCTGGGCTAAGTCCCAGCCACACTGCTTTGTGGTTGTAATTATAATAATAGGGACCCATCAGATGAAGCAGCTTCCTGGGTCTCGCTTTTCCCTTCACCAGTGGCCCCCAAACCTGGCTGCGCTTGAGAATTATGTGGGTAGTATATGAAAACACCGATGCTTATGGTCCAACCCAGACCGCATGAATTAGAATTTCTGGGTTGGGGGTTCAGGCACCCATTTTATGTTTGTGTGTTGGTTCGGAAGCTCCCTCATCTATGCAGCTGCCAACACTGAGAACCCTGCTGTGTAGATGCCTCTCTTCCCCAAAACACATGTCTCACTCCACTTCTGGAGAGGGGTCCTCCTCTTTTAGCTGTGACACATCTTCAGTAATTTGCCAGATCACACCCATGCGTAAGCCATTCCAATACAGGATTGCCATCTGAAAGGTGTATCATCCCTGCTGTCTCATTCATCTCTGATTCCCCTCCACGCTGTGAATGCAGTAAGCGTTCAATAAATATAAGTGGGATGGATCAATAGCCTTCTACCTACGTACAACACTTACGTTTTCTACTCGGCTCCCAGTCACATTGCCTCATTTAATCATCACAACTCAAAGAAGGAAGGCTGATGTATAATCCCCATTTAATAAGTGGAAGAAACCGAGATGCACACGAGATGACTAAACTAGATGCTGAGATTAATCCTGTTTTGTGGCGCTTCTAAGTTATCAATCTTCAGAACAAACATAGCATTAGTATTAGAGCTTTCCAGAATCTGTGGGTCAACCAAGGTTTTCTCCAGCGGTCCATCTCTCAGAAAGCTGGATTTCCATACTCAGAAGACTTCAGCTACGGAAGCCTTTGAACTCTCCAGCTTTATTCAATGAAGCAAGACTTTGAGAGCAGGATGCTGTGGTGGGCTGTGGGTCCCCTGTGAGTGCTGGCATTTGTGTCTCCTGAAGGCTCTGTGATAAAGTGAGAGAGCACAGGCTTTGGGGGCAGCCAGACCTGGGTCCAAGTCAGAAATCACAAGCTGTTCACAAATCATGCATTGCCATCTATGTCATCTGGATGGAATGGGTCATTGAACCTGTCTGAATCTCAGTTTTGTCATCTGTAAAATGGAGGCAAATAACCTCTCCTGCAAAGAGTTGGTGCGAGTGAAATGAAAGAGAGCCTAGGACATGGGCAAGATTGTATTACATGTTAATCCTCCTTTCCTTCCTTTTCCTAAACAATTTCTACACCAGATTAATGAGAGGATGCAGATTGTCACTTCTTTTGGGTGAGTTCACCAGCATTTGTGCCCCCTTGTGGTGGCATTAGGGATAAGCGCTTCCAGGAAAATGGAAGACCATAAATGTTTAAGTGACGGGTAGGGTAGCCTTGCTATGCAAACCCATATTTTGAAATTCATGACTTCACAGGGATAGCTTAGATGGCCAAGATTCTGCACTCAATCATGTGAAGTCTACTTCTTTGGAAAATGAGATGACTTGTATTTCCTCTGTGTAATTATTTGATTATTTGATCTACTTGTTTAATAACCATAATACAAAATTCCTTTGGAAGGAAGAATCAAATATTCAATCTGTCTGAGAATACTCTAGGTGTTGAAATGTGGCTCTCTGTCTAAAGAACCAAGACTTAAGTTTGATTTATAAATCTCAACTGTGTCTCCCAAGATGGGCTGGTACATCATTATCGAAGATTTCACAGAGCACTGTTTACACACTGAACGCCATAATTTTCTCTCTGTCCAGGTTCACTACAAAGCACTTGAATGATGAATCGACTTCCAAACAGATTCGAGCAATGCTTCAGTAAGCCCTGCTCAAAGAAGAGGATCTATGTACTGACCTCAGAAGATGTATATGTTTACATAATTTAATACAGATTGATGTTAATACTTGTGTATTTACATAACCGTTTCTTTCTTGTCACTGAAATATATGGACCTTAATTTGTATCTTGACTGACTCCACCCAGCAGTGCATAAATTGACTCGAGAGCCTTACCTTTGATGTCTAAAACAACACTGCCTTCTGCAAAGGCAAAATTTGAGGACTTTGATGTTCGCTACTGGAATCCTTTAACTACACCTGTAACAATCAGCAATTGCTAATAGTTTGTGGTATTGTTTTACTTCTAGATGTGTAATCTCTCTGGGAAGTATAATTATAGAAACACAAAGTAGTATTTGATTTCCTGTGTCAGCTCAGCTACAAGAATCACAACTGTTATCCTGACAGAGGGAGAGAGAGGAATCCAAGAAAAGACAAATGCATGTGGAGACTCCAAACCGCGTGTTTCGAATTCAGCACACCCCCTCTTCCCTCTCTCTGCCGATTGCAAGCCACACGTGCAAACTTTCTGTTGGCACGTATTTTATTCATCAGTATATTCCCTTTCTGTCTAGACTTATAGTCCTCTTAAGTTCCGTTTCAATTTCGCAGGAAGAAAACCACTTGTGTTTGAGGTAGTTAGTGGGAGAGAAATGAAAATAGATAGGTGTGATGTCATAGGTGGGCTGATGAAAGTGGTTGTTTTGCAAGTGGGGGACAAGTTTGGGGGAAGGGCACCCAGGCAACAGGACAGCCATCACTCTGTTTCACCTCTGTGTTCACAGGGGCAAGGAAAGGGGCTCTGGCTTTGAAATTGTGGGTGAGTTAGCTGACATTACAGTTGTTAGCAGAGTGCTGGGCACACAGCCCCTCTTAATAAGAGGACCATTCATGTGACAACAGAGGTCTAGGGCACTTCATGGATTACCAGAAAACTGGGCGGGGGCAGGTTTGGAGGGAGAAAAACATCTATGTTTTCTGGTTACCTGGTATTTAAAAGGCAGCTCCTCCCTGACCCTGTTGCTAGCTTGTTGCAATGTATAAAGCCTGATCTGAGTTCCCGGATTTAGTCCTACCCCTACTGACTCACAGGGTGATCTTGGGACAGTTGCCCAAGCTTGCTGTGTCTCACCTTTCCCACCTATAAAATGGACAGTGGAAACTGTGTCTCACCTTTCTCACCTATAAAATGGACAGTGGAAACTCTAGGAGCCCTATAAGGCTATGAGTCATTAAAATGCCTGACTCCTACATTCTTCCTTAGTAAGGAGAGTCCAGTAAGCGTCACCCCACCTTATCATGGTGATTAATGATATGACAAAGCCTAGAGTCATTCTGTCTGCAGATCATAGCTCAAAATGGAATCTTGCAAATCTAATGTCCAGTGAAAAATGAGACAGAACGCCCACACACACACACACTTCGCTCACCCCAATATTGGACTGGAATCCAGGATACCTCACTCCTGACTCCATGCTCTTTCTTTTTCACCATATGGCCTATGCATACGTATTATGGGATGAGACGGGATACTTAAAAATAAATCCTCCGTCTGGCCTATATAATTATTTACCTATTTCTGATAGACAGGAAGAGGTACCCAGTGAAAGATAATTCCAGAAGTTAGGTCTGGGTACATCAGAGTTTGGCATCATTCATAGTGTCCCAAGGCACGAGCTGTCACACCATTGCTTTCCAGACGTTAGTGGCCAGCTGGCATTCCCTTGAGTCCTCCAAGAAAAGGCGGACATACATTTGTTTTGTTTTGTTTTGTTTTGAACAAAGAAATCCAGTCCAGTGCAGAACAGATTCCATGGTCTGTATCTAAATGCCAGTCAACAGAAAGAGGAAAGACCCTTTTCCTTAAAGCTTTTCAAGCTGAACCAATACAGCTGCTTGGAGAGGGTTTCTCATAGCAGAACAGAGATGCACTCGATGGCCTTCAAGACCTTTTCAAACCTGGGGATTCTAAAATCCCAGAGGAAGTCAGAAAACAGGATTAACACTGGGCAAATGCATTCATTAAATATTCATCTTAAGAAACTTTCAATTCGGCAGCCACATGTCATCCTTGGGCAACAACTAGAAACACAAAGGCACTGAATGTTTATCATCACTGGGCCCATGTTCCTCCTTTATTGGGTGAGGAGACTAAGTCTTGCATAGAGGAATGGACTTGCAGAGTAAATAGATGAGCACGTTTATAACTTTTAATTAGCCTTCCTACCACATGGGACCAAACACAATGGAGGGGCTGCTGGCCTGCCCCAATTTAGCCAGGTCATCTTGTCTCAAAGCCGCCTCCCCAGGACATGGATTCTCAAAAGCCCAGGGTCGGAACTGTTGCCTCTGATTATCAGCAGGACAGGTTCCCTGAATGTCTGTGATCACTAACAGGAGAGGGACCTTGGGTCCATCCCAGAGCTGTTGTGGGAGACACATTCTTTCAAAAGACTGTCCTCTAGGCAGCAGGAGTCTTGAACAATCGTGTTCTTTTGTGCTGCATGCACATGTGTCCAAGACCCATGGGTGGTTCAGAGGAAAGTGCTAGCGGCAGCATCCATGTCAATGTTAACTATATTTCATATTTGATGTCTCATAGTTTTCAAATAAACAGTGTTTTCCATGACTCGGGTATTTATTTATTGTGGGGCAAGCAACAAGGCGGACATTACATTTCTCAGATGCACTGCTATTTTGGCATTATAACTTTGTTCTTAAAACCTTTCATGTGCCATGAGAAATTAATGCAAAGTAAAAACACAAATGACAACGAATGTTTGAATTGTGGTGACTCATTCTGGCTGGGGTATTCCTTAACAACCAAAACGAGTCCTGGATACTGTATGTGAACTTTTAGTTAATATCATGCTTCATCAACCTTTGCCCCTAGTCATCACCATTATATCAAGATATTAATGGTGAATTGAAATGTTTGATACATCATCACATATAAGTAAAAGTAATTTCATGCTTCCTCAAAAGAAAAATGAAACCTATTCAATTTTTGGATCCTTGTTTGGTAGATTTCAGAGATTTCTCATTCAATCTTATATCCTAGACAGCCGTGAGTTTTCCTAGATATTAATAATAAATATGGAATTTTATCTTAAAGAAACAAACACTTTGGATCTCAATTGCCCCACTACATTTATAAAGGCTGTTGCATACACAACACTGTTTTAAAGTTGTCATACGTTTTTTTGCTAAAGTCATTGTAATTTTTTTTTTTTTGCCTGCTTTGCCTCTTTTTGTACAAAAGTTTTGGGAGCGAAATGAAAATTAAAGTTTGGTACAGATATTTAAAAATACACCTCTATTTTATGTGATGTTCAAGGCCGAGTGGGTGATAAGCACGTGATCATGGATACATGCTAAACATAGATGTTTGCTAAACAACTGTTCTGGGGACCAGGAAATCATACCACCTGCCCTTGGCCTTTCTATGCCTCAGTTTCTTTATATACAACATAAAATACCCAAAATGTACTGCTGTTTGTATCAGCTATATCTTACTTCAGCAGAGACCCTTCATTAGAAAAAAAATGCATAAAATAAACAGACATGATTGATATCTAGAAATGGATGAGGCCTGCTTGTCCAAGGAGGCTAAGAAACCCTAATGAATGCTCTTGCAATCATTCTTTTGAGTACAGTAGTACTTTATGGATTTGGCAAAATCAGCAAATAACCTATTTCATATAATTACATTTTCCAGGCAACTTTAGTTCTCTGAAGTATTGAAACAATTCTCTGAACTACTGAACATTGAAACTGTTCTAGAGCATTACTTTGAATGCCTGCACTTTTTTAAGCTGATCATCTGAGACCTAATTGTGTATATTCTCAATGGATCCAGTCCCCGGGAGTTTTTCCATGATGCCCTATACAAAATATAAAGAGAAATGAATAGGAATGAGAACTTCTTTAAATTGACATATGGTCAAATTATAAGTGGACAAGAGCTGTAAAGAGAGGGAAGGAAAGGGGTGGGGAAGAGAGAGAGAAATTAAATGAGTGTTGAAAGTCAAAGACAGGAAAAAATGTGGTGTAAAATATATGTGTAATTGGAATACAGTTAGTGAGGTATTGAATATCCTTCATACCAGCCAAAAAGTTGATTTTTAATCAGCACTCTCTTAGAAAGATAGTAATGAGGAGTTCAGCTGGCCATGTTCATGAAACCTGGTGAATATTGCAATTTCTGTTCACCTCTGATTTCATGCTTTGGGTAATCAATGAGTAGGTAGAATTCCCAGGTGTTTGCTGTTTGAAAGGTCTGTAATATACTTACTCATCATAAATTAAGTGACTGATTAGATAATACTAAATAATATTGATTAATTTACTTAAGCTATTCATATTTGTTAAGTACATTAGTCTATCCAATGTCAAAATCCCAATCTCTATTAATAGAAAACTTCTGCTGATCACACCTACATGGTACCTCTTAGTAAATAATGAGACATCTTGGCCATTCTGTCTGCCTGAGCTCAAACGTTGAACTGTAATGAAGAGCTTTTCTGCCCTGGTCACATCAAGCTCCTGAGACTGTATTTTTATCCTGTAGTTGTTCTCTTGCCTGTTTTCTCTTATGCAAAGTTTAGAAACCCTGGAAATGTTAGAGACGGATGTTCTGAAATTACCTTCTGCAAAATGCCTCCATCAGAATACCTCTGAAATTGTGATAAGTGGGATTATACATAAGTCCCAGAATTTAGGGAAAAAGAGTCTTTCATACTGAAAGTTCTTGTAAACTCACTTAAAGCCTTTTCACTATGAAATCATCCAGTTTTTCCTATCAAATAATAATAGTACATTTCCAGATTCCTCCTTCTCTCTGCCTGCACTTTCTGTTCATTTTTCAATTGTCCTTGTTTGCACCATGACAGGTTTTGGTTCAAGTCAGGAGTTGTATTTTATTAACCATTCCTAAGCCACTGAAAAGCTGATGTCCTCAATGTTGTGACTTGAGGGTCAGTAGTTTTAAAAAGTTCCTTACACCTTGAAGAAGCATGTCTCTAGAAAATATCAAAAGTACTTGGTGATAGCTATGGGATTTTCTTCCAAATGTTTGAAAGAAATATTTGAAGGAATTTTCTTCCTTTTGTATGAAAGAAATAATGTAATCACTGTGGGAAGGGTGTAATGGTGGTGGTGTTATAAGTGAATACAGGTGGGAGGATGAAAGGATAGAGAGCTCCAGGTTGAACAGGTGAGTATTTACTATCTCCATAATGCACCGTGGGCACTTCCACTCCCATGATTTTGTCATTAATGCACACTCTTTACTTCAAGATCTATCTATACTTTAGTTCAAGCTATCTATACTTAACTCTCCTTCCTCCATGAAGCTTTCCCTAACTATTTCAGTCCATGTTAATCCTCTCTCGTCTTGGTCCCTACTGCATTTCATTTATTTGATGCTAAATATAAGCCACTGTACAGTATTTTAAATCATGGGTTTGCTTTTGTCACTAGATTTTTAAGTTCCTTTGAATAGAAGATGTGTCCCCTTGAGGACCCAGTTCAACATATGCTGGTAGCCAATAGAAGCTGCCTGCAAAGTGCAAATTTCGGGTTGCTCAAATGAATCCCTGAGAATTAATTTATACAGCTCACAACCCTCCACAATAACAAATTTTCTACTCTTCTGGATGGTCGGTTTTATTCCTGGAGGAAATAGTTACCTACCTGTCGGGATATTTTTAGCCTTTATAGACACAGAGAGCTTGTAGCTTGCAGCTGATCTGCCAGGATTCCAGCTGAGAAATCAGGCTGGTGTCTTGATCAAACGTCTGAGTCAGCTAGTCCTCACAAGGGCAGGCAGGATGGTCAGATGAAGTCTTGCTCAGTCTGGGATGAGTCTACTCCTCCATCAGAGACAGAGGCAGAAGGGCAACAGAAGCCGAGTTTCCGGTCACTAGCCAAATCAATTCAGCACCTTGGATAGCAATCTAGGCATGTTGCCCTAACAGTCCACAACCATTTATTCTGGAATCTATAAGCCCTATTTTGTCTCTAGAACTCTGCTTATTAAAGATAATTGTTAATTCCAAAACTAAAGTTACTAGGTAGCTGGAAAAGCATTTTTTCTTTGTTCCGGGATTTCTGAGTATCACCTAACATGGGCAGAAAACAGTTTTGAAAAGGCCCAGGTATTGTCTCTCACATTTTCATTTTCACAATGTCTTTAGAATCAAGCCAAACTCATAGGAATAACTCTTCCTTCTTCTTTATCCCTACTCCTCCAGCTGATCATTGAGACCTAACAAATATTTTTTCCGTGTATCTCTCAAAAACTCTACATTTCTCTCCAGTTCTTTTTTGTTTATTTACTCAAAGCTTCATTATCTCTCCCTTAGATCACTCAGAATTGACTCTCTCCCTCCTCTAATCCATTCTCTACACAGCCCACAGTCAGCTTTCTGTAACATATGTCTGACAATGTCTGTACCATACTACTGTTTTTAGCAAGTTTCCTGAAATATATTCTCAGATGTGTTCATTGGTGTTCCATAAACAAAAAATCAATTTTGGTTTTTTTTTCAAATTAATTTTGGCTGTTCTAGTCTTTTCATTTCCATTGGAATATTAGAATCAGCTTGTTGATTTCAACTGAAAACAATCTTGCTGGGATTTTCTTGATATTTCTTTGAATCTACACATTAATTAGGAAAATGAACATATTTCACAGTGCTGAGTCTTATGATCCATGAATATTGTAAATGTCCTCATTTTGTTAGGTCTTCTTTGATTTCATAAAATGTTTAACATAGACTATCTGAAAATAAAGATAATTTTACTTTTTCTTTATCAATATGAATCCCTTTTATTTCTTTTTTCTTGCCCTATAACACCACTTGAAACCTTTAGCACAATGTTAAATAAAAGTGGTGAGAGTGGATTCAAACTTTTAAAAAACTAAAGAATTATACGTTGTTTGAAGATCTAAAAAAATTGCTTAACAAACCATTTCAATCCACATTTTTAGGGAGGCATTCCCAGTCAATATTCTTGATTTCTTTGTGAGCCTTGTTCATGTACACTATGCATTTCTTTGGTTTTTAGTAGTTTATGTTTTCATAGAAAAGAATACATGTTATCCACATATAGAAATATTTAGCAAAAACTTCTACAAATTATTGTCTTTTAATTTTTAATATTTTCTTTTTACCTGTGGATATATCCATTTCCTTTGAATGAAGTTTTTGAGTTTATATTTCTTCTTTTTATACCTTGATTAAACAAATACATGAACTGTGTGTGTGTGTGTGTGTGTGTGTGTGTGTGTGTGTGTGTGTGTAAGCATGGATGCCAGGAAACAGAAGAGTGGAGAGATTTGGCCCCTGGGTAGACCACTGACAACATACATGGCAACCGCCTACTACAAACTCTGGTGACATCACAGGTAGGCCTTGGGAGTCTGGTTTGGGGACTCATGTTATACATAAAAGCATCTCCATTTGTAAAATGTGCCAGCAATGGGTTTTATCTTTTAAGGCTCTTTGCAGTACGTTGTCTAGTCTTTGCTTCTAAATTTGTATTAAGGAGAAGCTCAATGCCTCACAAAGCACACAATTCTCTTTAGGGACATGTGATATTCTTACCATTTCAAAAGAAACAGATTTAGTTCTATACCTTCTTATTTAAGAAATAGTAAATAATTGCTAATATTTATTTGACTCAGAGTTTGTTTTTTTCTTAATCTAACTGGAACTTGAAGAGTAAATAACTCTCTAGTACTGATTAAGAATCAATAGAATAGATGCATTCTGAAACTATAGCATTAGTAATTTCCCGAAAATATATTGTTTTCTTTTCTATTATTAAAATTAATAACACAGACTTACAGAGTGAGTTCTTATCTAGGTAGAATTAATAACCCTGTAAGAAATTATTATTTGTAATATTATATCATGGGAGAGGAAAACTGAATTTCCTCTCCTTAATTAAGAGACTTGTCATTTTTTTTCTTTGGCTTCAATATAACTTGTTATTACACCCTTCACTACTTCTGAAAAATTATTCCCAAAGGATTTTGGATAGTCCCTTAATATGATAAAGTCAGCATAAAATTAATTATGGCAAGTAAAGAACATACACTTACAAAAACAGAAAGGGGAGCTAAGTAAAAATGTATAAAGAACATCTAAAAATATTCAGGACACATGATGGATTAACACTGCTACTGGTAATTGGGGATCTTATGTAACATAAGATGTTACAGATGGTAGGAATTATGAATATGAAAGTCTCACTTTGACAGACTTTGCTAGTGTTTTTAATAAATGTCCCATTCTAGTCTTAGACAGAGCTGGGTTGTCTGAGAAGCAGCTATGCTTGGCATGTTGACATAAACTACCTGTTATTAACTTTTTTGTCGCCTCAAGATCACTAGACTGTACCAATGGAATTACAGTTTCCCTTGTATGATTTTTTCTAAGCATTTCTGAATTCCCCTGGTGATAAGTGAAGGTCACTAACCTAAGGATAAAGGGAGGAAGCTCTCAGTGAAAATATCTTTCCTCGTTTTCTATAACTCAATCACTTCTTTTTTTCATTTCTTAGCTACTGAGTTATTTATACTGAGTATGAGACCATATGCTAATTACCAAGAATGTAGTTATGGAAGTCAGAGAATTCGCATTCTAGTGGGGGGAGGGTGTATAAAATATGGTTCAATTTGATAACTCTTACGATAAGCACAATGCCATGTGATAAGGGACATGGAAAGCATACCCTAGCCTGGTTGAGATGGGAGATGACAAGGAGTTTGCCCTCATGATGGCAGCTGAGCTTTGAGGACTGCAGGGGGACATCCCGAGGGGAAAGGATAGAAGGGTGACTGTTTCAGTTAGAAACAGCAGCATCTGCAAAGGCAACAAGGTGTGACACTGTCAGGGCATTGTATGCTTGGAGCACATGGGCTTTTGGAGGGAGAGGGGGAAGTAAAAGGTGGGAGTCAAGCGAGAGGTGAGGCTGGACAAGAAGGTGAAAGGATATGAGGGTGATAGGGACATATGGAAAGACTTTGAGAAGTGACATGGTCAAATGTATGCCTTCCGGAGATTATTGTTCTGACCCCTGGATAGGAGGATGACTTGGCAAAAATAGACTGAAGAGAGGAAACCAGCAATTAGTAGTAAGGGTACAAATAAGTATAAATGCTGGTATAGCACTTACCAGGAGCTAGACCAATTAAGTGAATTATGCATATTAACCTTTCTATGTGATCCCTACTATTAAAAAAAAATTTTTTTATAGACAAGAAAACTGAGGCACAAAGATGTTAAGGAAATGATCCAAGTTGTCAGTGCTCCAAGTGGCAGGCCTAGGGTTCTAACCCAGGCCGCTGAGTTTCAGACCTTATGCTCTCCATCACTGCCCTAAAGAAATTTGAATATTTATGGGCATTCACTTCATCTAGGCAGTGTATTAAGCACTTGGCATACAGTATCCCATTTCTCTAAACAACAATGGCTATAGGTAGGTAAGAGTATTATCCCCATTTTACACATTAGGAAACTGAGATATGGAAAGTTTGGGTAAGTTTTCCAAAGGGACAGCTAATAAAGGCCAAAGGACTAGGACCCAGGCTGTCTTATTCCAGAGCCTATGCTTCCGTCACCATGGTAGCCCCATCAGGAAGTGGCTGTTGTAATTCCATAGTGACTCTAACTATTGAAGCCAAACCTTACCTGACATAAAGGCATCATGGAGGTCAGAAACTGAAGGATCCAGAATGAATTAAACCAAGTCTGCCGAGATCGGGATCTCTTTGCATCCTTTGATATGACTGCACTGTCCATTTCCTTGACTGAAACTTTCCTTACTCAATTCTGAGCTTTATGAAGAAAGGTATCCTAATTTGTTTATCCGTATATTTCCAGATACATAATAAATGTGAGATAGGCAAATTAATTCATGCTAGTCAACTTGGAAATGTTCCAGCATAGGCCAAAAGGTCTTTGAACAAACAAAGGAAGTGTGTCTGCCTGTTAAGGATGCTATAGGGCAGACCCTTTCACAGGGAAATACTGGTATTGCACCACAGATGGTAGCCAGTAACCACATGTGGCTACTTAAATTTGGTAAAAATAAATAACATTTTAAATTCAGTTTCTCAGTCTTACGGGCCACATTTTAAATCCTCAGTAGCCACATGGAATGACCATTATAATGCTTCCGTCCTGGGAGAAAGTTCTCTGGAAGAGGGCTTGCATGTGCTCCAGAACTCGAAACGTCTGTCAACCCCTCCCACCTTGGGACAGCTCTCAACAAGGCAGTTTTCTGAGTCCTGTTCCACACCTACTGAATCAGAATTTCTTTGCAGGGAGCCAAGGAATCTTCATTCTTCATATGCACCTACATTGTTTCTTTTGAGAAACACTGGTTTCGACCTTCGGCTTTCAATATTTTTGCCTTAAAAAAATGCTTTGGTCAAACAAAAGCGTATGTAAAATCCCAGCAGGTGAAACAAAGACAAATGGAGCTGATTGGAGTGTGGCGATGCGGGATCTAGATCCCTACCTGCTCGCTGCCTGATCTTCATGGAACGCTAGAGGAAAAGGCATTGAACTTCACATTTTGGAAATGACTGGCCCAGAGGTGATGGGAGCTTCTCAGTAGCTCTGAGATTCTAACTCTCTAAAGAGTGGGAAGGTGGGCAACGTGAAGATGGAGTAATTGGGGCCATCTCCCTAGGGCATATGATCCATTCACTGGGTCTGGAAACATGGGTGATATTTTGAACATCAGTGTTTGCACAAGTAATATGTATGAAGGCTTAAAGATTGAAGTGTCCCTCAGTAAGCCAGGCTCAGTGACAAATCACCCTGGTGTTGATGGGAAGTGAGGGATGGGTCACACTATTTCTCTCACAGCCTGCAAGGTTCCTATCACACATCTCCTGGAGTTCTTCTCAACCTGCTAGTTTTTGGCAGCTGCCGTGGCCCTAAATAACCTCAGAGTTGTATCTTGGGATTTGGGGGCTCCACAGTCTGGAGACTGATATGTCACAGAGCAAAGAAAGAGATGGCTTCAAGAGGTGGTGAGGAGATACAAATGGAGGGTTGGGAAATGGTGGCTTCAGTCCAATTCTGGTTATTGGAAGATGGATTCAGGATAGATTTCAGCTCAGGTGGTGTGTACAACTGTCATTCAGTGAAAGCACAGGTTGGTGAGAGTGGGAAGGGAACCCTTTACCAAGTGGGTCTGGACACACTAGCTGGATAACCATCCCAAGGTTGGAATAACACCTCCTGCTGGGTTCCTGGGGCTGGCCCACTTTCCCACAAGAGCCAGTGTCACCACGTTCATCTGCAGCAAGCCCCATGCCAGGGCTTTTATCAGTTAATGAAGTTTCTAAACTCACTTTCCAATCTGTGAAGGATGATTGCCGTGCAGTAAGGGGCCAGACAAGCATCCAATCATCCTCACTCTTTTATCCCAGCCTTCACCTAACACAATCATTGGCATCTACTCAGAGCAATCCATTCACAGATGTCAGATAATATCACTAATGCCTCCATTATAGCTATAACCTTGGAGGTGACATCTGTTATCCTTAGTAAAATGCAAGTGCTTTTGGCACTGAGTGTTTCTTCCTCTGAGTGTGCCATGGTTGAGCGCTGGAGTAGGTGGTCATCTGTACATGCAGAAATGTTAACTGGGCTCCATCCATTGTCCTGGATCTTTCCAGCTCTGACATTTGATAGCATATGTGTTATATTAAACTATAGTGGGGGCATTGAATGAATGAATGAATGAATGAACCAAAGACAAAATGTTATTCTTTTGAACCATTTTTATTTTCAGGGTTTCATTTGCAAACTACAGGGCATATCATTTATTTAGCTTAATCTATCAGAATGACACTTCATTAAATTAAGAAATTTTAATTAACTAATGAAGATTTCATTGTCTCCTCTTTTAATGTTCATATTAGGGTAAGCCATTTTGATGACAACTTTTATAGCTGTAATTAAATATTTCTAATAGATTTAGTTAAAATTTGCAAATAATAAGGCATATTTCATCTTTATTTTATTATTCATGACATATCCAATTTAGCCTTGTGGCAGTCACCCAGATTTCTGTGTCTTCTCTGATTTCTTTTTACAAGTCTGCGTTTTACTTAAGAAAAAAAGCTTGATGTACTGATATATCAGAGTTGTGACATCCATGAAATTCAGAGATAGACCCATGAGCAGAGAAAGTCCTCCTTTCCCTGCTGGGATAGGTGGAGAAAGGTGACCCCAAGTGACCAGCACACGTATATCTCTCTTGGCCTAATCAGCGTGAATCCAGATAGTGACAGTTTGGCAAGTGTTCCCTGGGTCCTATGCCACTCAGAACTGCCCTTCTAGGACTCCCTTAGGACAAGGTCATTCTGCTGATATCTACACACTCGAATGGCAGGCAGATCATACCTCTAAAGAAATCGTGGTCAGTTAACTACTGAACACTGATTTTTAATATATTATTTATATTCAGCTAAAATATGTCTTGTTTTTAATGTTACATTCATTTGATTCCAGAGCCACTTTTTTGATTGATTCTTCATTCATTTATTCAAACATTTATTTACTCTCCTTTACATTCTAAGCTCTAGAATGGATATACTCTGGAGCCAAACAAAGCAAGTTCCCCCCTTGCTCCCAGAGTCTGGCAAAGGGAAAATATTTACAGGGTCTATCTCCATTGTCACAGAGCAAGCAATAAAAGATGGATTGGAAGCTGAGAGACAGCAAATTGACGTTTGGCACCATAGCATCAATTATTATGATAATAACATTTTATGTAGTCTTTACATTGTATCAAATCACCTTTATATTTACTGTCTATGTCCTCTCTCCAATTATTAACTTCACTTGAAGGATAAGGAATTGGAGCTTCAGAGATGTTGACTTATGCAGAGTCTCAGAGCTAGGAAACAACAGAATTGGAGTTCAAAGAGATTTCTGGATGCAACATAAATTTTTCCCCCTGAACTTACTGTCTGGCCCCTGGGCGGACCAGAAGGAAGGAAGAATCCACTGACAACTTCAGTAGACTGATATTTATGAATGCCAACTATGTCTCAGGCACTGCGTCAAGTACTGGGTATGCTGAGCAGATAAAAGGGACATGCTCTCTGCTCTCATGGAGCTCACAGTCTAGAATAGGGTTGGCAAACTTTACCTTAAAATATAAATATAAAAATAATATTTTGGATTTTGTAGGGTGAAGAAGCAAAATCAAGAAAATTACAAAGATGCTTACATAGCCATTTACAATGTAAAAATCATTTGAACTCATAAGCTGTGCAGGTTGCAATAAACAGTTTATTACAGTAATAGTTTGTTGATCTCTAGCCTAGATAAAGAGATAGATGAAAAATCAGTGCACTGTGTGAGTATAAGAAGGGCACAGAGGCAAAGACAAGCTCTACAGAGGAAGGATGGAGGTTTAGGGGAGAGATGAATGAGGACTGAGCATCAGGGGGATTGTGTCTGAGGAAGGGCATTTGGACCAGGACCTGAAGGGTGAGTTGTGAGATGGGCAAACAGTGGAGGACAGAGCATTCTGGGCAGAAGCAGCAGCCTCTAAGAGTGCAAGAACGTGATGCATTCAAGAAGTAGTCAAAACACAACAACAACAACAACAACAACAACAACAACACACACACACAGAGCACTGTAGCTGGTGTATAGAGAACAACAGGAGGGGAGCATGGAAGTTAAGGAGGAAGTTGGGAACCAGGTCATCAGATCGTCCAGGGGCTTGTGAAGAGGCCAGCCGCTGGGAGGTAGCCATTCCTGGGACCAATCAGAAGTGGAAGGGGAAGGAGGAGCAGAAGAAAAGGGAGCAAAAGCAAGGGCAGAGCATCGTTCAGCGTCCATGGACACCTCCCAGTCTCACAGCCGTGCCTGTGAAATGCTGTTAGGCGTGTCAATCTTCAGGGAAGGCCGCTGGCCTCGCAAAGCCCCCACCCTCGCCGGCACACATTCCTTTCTGGTCTGTCCTGTGATGCATTTAAAGGGAATTCAAACCATCTTTCCATGTCATAATTTAATCTGTTGCTCCAGGCCTGACAGAAAGGGCAGAGAAGCAGCCTGTCTCCCACTCCAGAAGTTGGGGCAGTTTGGGGTTCTGGAAAAGGATACAGGAGTCAGGAGACCTAAGTCTCTGTTCTGGCTCAGCCCAGATCTCACCTTTCACCTTCTCACCTGGGTTCTGATTTAGTTGGTCACAGAGACCCAATCATGTCGTAGTGAGGAGCACAGATTCTGGCCTCCGGCATTCTGGGTTCAGTCCAAGCCTCTACCACCCTCCATCTGTGAGCTTCACGCAGCTCCCCACCTTCATGATGGGGGTCATTTTGTTATCTAATTGGTAGGGTTGCTGTATCAGATGGGTCGTGTGAAGGCTCAGAACAGGACGTAGCACGTAGAGAGCACTCAGTCAATATTTGCTGTATTGGCTGTCTTTTTAAATTGAATCCTTCCATAACTAGGAATAAGCAAGGCACAAATTATTATCCCATTTTATAGATGACGGACTAGATACAATAAAGCCAAGTCTCTTGCCTAAGATCCTATGGCAGAGTTGGTTCTCAAATGTGTGCCTCGAGCTCCAGTCTAACCCCGCCCCCTCCAACACCATAGTTTCCTGTAGGTAGCTGGAGCAAGTGCTGCAGCCTGGTGCGTGAGCTTCGGTTTGCCCAATAGTAAGATAGTGGAACTGGAAGGGAGAGCATTATCTCTAACTTCTTTTCCTGATCTCACCATCCATAAGCCTACAGTCCAAACTGGGACTTGGCCATTTTGCAACCACTCTGGTTCTATCTGTGCCCTGTTCAGGGTTTGCCTTATGTGTGGAGCTGAGGGTGGGATGGGGATGGGGCCAAGGGATGGCGGGCACTGGGCAGGGCCATGCCAGGCTTCGAAGTACCAGGCAGATCTGTATTAGCTGCCAGCCCCTGCTCTGTGCTCCAAAATTTCCCTTGTCACATGAAACTCCCCTTCTGACACTGTTTCGCTTTAGAAAGAAAGTAAATCATGACTTCTCACTTAAGCATTTCTGCTTCTAGTCAGACCTGCTTTAGCCTGAAGTTGAAAAAGAGTATATTTGGTTGGATCACATTTCAACTCAGTCTAATAGATATTTGCTTAAGGGGGAAAAAAGGTTGAAGAAAAAAGGGAAATGTCAAAACGGAATAATAAAATGGTCTATAAACAGAAGCAGGTTTTCTGCGATACGTTACCCCGATAAACCCGATAATGGTTCCCAAATGCACTGTCCTGGGTGGATGCCAGGCTGGGCGGCAGGGGGTTCTGGGTTATTTTTAATTTTACTGTAGCCAAACCATGACCTCATCCCGAAGGAATTCTCTCCCACCAAAGAGCTGTATCGAGTTATTTGTAGACCGAAATTCATTTGAATGTGGATTCATCTGAAACATGTGTGGCCACAGAAGCAGCCGACAGGGAAATCTGGGGAAAAGTGGGATTTTCAAGGAAACCTTTCCCTTTGTTTTCATGAAATAAGCTGGTCCTTGAGGGGCCACAAGCCTTTGATAGTGTGGGCCCTGGGGCTGCTGCTCTGTGACTGCTCTGTGCCCTCAGCTGCCCCCACCCCCCTGGAGTAAGTGCAGCCATCAGCCATCACCCACCAGGGCCAGAGCTTGGGGCAGCCACCCTGTGAGTCAGGTAGACAGGTAGGCAGGAGCCTTGGACAATACCCAGTAGCATAAAGATGGTGCATAATTATGTGCATGAATAATAATGATACATACCCTTTCTCAAACACAAAACAGTGGGCGTTGTGCTAAGCGCTTTGCTTTGCACAAGTTATTTCTCATCCTCAAGACAAATATATGAGATATGATTATTCCCCATTTCATGGATACAAAAACTGAGGCTTACAGAGGTTCACTCCCTAAGAGCATCTGGCTATTTAGTGGCTTCATCAAATTTCAAGGCCAAGCCTGTTTGATCTGAAGCTTCCTCTCTAACCACAATGCTTCTACAAACAGAAATCTTCAAGGGATTTTGAGAAGAGAAAGATGCCTTCAGACTGGAAGATAAGGGAAGGCATCACATAGGAGGTAACATTTGAGCTAAGTATGAAGGACAGGTAGCATGTGGACAAAAGGAGGTACACCCCAGACAGAATAAAAGGAAGAAAGGGAAGGCATCAGGGAATGTGAGCTGAATCTCAGAAGAAGTAGAGAACCTGGTTTGACGCCCAAAGGAAAAGAGTGGAAAATGAGATAAGAAACATCTCATGAGCCTGCGCAGTGCAGAGCACCTGGTTTTCAGATGATTCAGCAGACTTGACCTGGAAGGAGATGGACAGTCATTGTCAAGTTTAAAAAGTAGTGTTAGGGGGCGGCTAGCTAGCTCAGTTTGTAGGAGCATGAGCTCTGAACAACAGGGCTGCCAGTTCGATTCCCACATGGGCCAGTAAGCTGAGCCAGTAAGCTGCTCCCCCTACAGCTAAGATTGTGAACAATGGCTTGACCTGGAGCTGGGCTGCTGTGGGCTGCTGAGGGCTGCCATGAGGTGCTGTCCAATGACTAGAGACCGACTGCCTCAGGCAGGTAGAGCGCAAAAATCATAATACTATCATGGGCCACATGGACCAGTGAGCGGAAACGTCCACAGCTAGACTGAGAACAGAGGCTTGGAGGTGGGCGGGGGAGAAGGGAGGGGTGGGGGAGGGGAAAAAAAGAGTAGTGTTATGAGCTATCATCTGAGAAGAACTGTCATTAGAAACTCAGGGAGGGAGATCCGGAGATAGCTGGATGGGGCAGAGCTCAGGGGATGGGGAAGGAGGGGCAGAACCATAACCTGGAAGACTTGGTGATTGATCATTATGTGGTGTTAGGGGTTTGGGGTGGAGGATGGGGAGAACAATCAGGATGACTCCCATGTCTCTGGTGCAAGTGACGAGATGGAGGTGGGGTGGAGGGGTGGATCATTCACAGAACTAGGAGTGAGTCTGTGAACAAAATAGTGACTCTAGCTTTTGAACGGATTCAGCTTGAGTTATGTTATTTCTGTAGCCTCGGGTCCTGCTTGGACGGACTGGACTCCAACATGTTTGTCTCTGTTTCCCCAGGTTCCTAGCACAAGCCTCAGCTTGTAGAATGTACTCATGGAAAAGCATTGGAATAACAGAATGGTACAATCACCCCATTTCTCGTGGCCTGACAGACTTGACCCATCAACAGAGCTGGGCTTGACCACACTCAGCATCTTGATTGCACAGGTAGTACAAGCACCACGCCAGCAGCTAAAGGCAGTTTCTAAATCCAGACAGAACCCAAGGGGCAGCTTTCTGAGATTGTCACATGGCTGTAGCTTGGGTGGGAAGAGATCTGGCAGTAGCATTGGACTCTACCCTTTGCCATCCGCAGTTTAGAGATGGGCCCACGTTCCCGACAAGCCTTCATGGCCAAAGAGTTCCAAGGGCCAGGGAGAACAGCCTTCTTAGAAGAGATGGGAGGTAAAGTCAGCTGCTTTGGTTTTCAATCAAGCTCTTTCCTATACAAAGCACCCTTGTAGGAAATTGATTACTTTATTGCTTTCTCAGGAGTGCAGTTCTCTCTGCCCACTCAGGCCCTCAGCTGTAGGAGCCCAGGACTTCCTAAGACATGGGAATAAAATGGGTAGGTAGAAAGGGAAAGAAAAGCAGGGGCAAAGTAAATGAGGAATAAGGGAGAGATAAAACAAAAGGCGTGGAGAAAATAGAAGGGGGCAAGAGGGAGGGCTCTCCTCAACATCCTGAGACTTGGCTTCAAGACACATCTACTCATGGCAGAATGGTGCATGTCCGGTAATGTCCTCTGTGTCCCCTGCTGAGAGAAAGACAAGGGGCTTGGCACTATTTGCTCCCAGGCAATGCCTCTTTTCTCCCCCATCCCCCATCCCAGCCACCAGGGCTCCTCTGTCCCCTCCCCGCGGTCCCTTCGGGACTTGCTCCCTAGAATGCCTGCAGAAGATACCATGCCCGAGTGTGAAGGATGGTGAGCTCTGAGGTGTCCTTGTCAGGCCTTGGACACAGACAGTGAGAACGTGGTGGGACAGAAACGATGGCAGGGCTTAGCCTGGAGAGAGGTGGACGCAGACAGATGGGAGTGGCGAATGTACTCTCAGTCAGAAAAGACTTCTCCAGGAGGGTGGAGGCAGCCACACTGTGTCTTAAGCGGTGCGGAAGTGTTTACCCAGTGAAGAGAGCCTTGGAAGGACTCATTTTCAAAGAGGCAAAACTGTGTTTGATTAGCCCATGCATTAACTTTCAAACGTAGAAAAGACTTTTATTTTAAATTCCATACACACATCCCCATTTGCTGATAAGGATACCAGAGCCCCTACACTATGGACCTCAAATTCATTTCCTCCCTCTCCATCCTAAGCTCGGACAACCCTGGAATGTTCTGCCCATTCTACAGATTAAACAACTGAGCTTCAGGCTACGTCTCACTGCCTTGACAGACTACAGTGTTCAAAGTCCGAGTTCACTGAAGGCCTATGATTTGGCTGTCAGGAACCCCTGATTTGGCTGTCAAGAAACCCTGCACAACGCAGCCAGTGGGTCCGAATCTGGAACCTTCTTGTGGTCCTTTTTTGCTGTGGGTCAAATTAATTGTGACCTTGTCACCCATTCCTCTCGCCTGTCAGTTCTCCCATTCATCTCTAGAACCCCTGCCACCAGGGGGTCTCGCCAAACGTTGGTGTAAACAAATGTTTGTTGAATTTAAAGTAACTGAACCTGAACCCAAGGATAAAGAGTGAAACAGCAACAGTCACCAGATGGCCTGCCTTCTGCTGGCAAACACTCCCATGGGAAGAACACCCAAATATGTGGTCTGGCTTTTGCATATTCCATCCAGATGTTTGGCTTCAGGTAGAAGCAGACTAGGAAATCCTTAATGAACAGACTAGTGTTTCTGAACATGTCCAACCTCCAGACCGCCCCGCTGTCTCCTGTGCGAGGCAGCAGGGAATTTAGCGTTCTTCAATGGGCTAAGCAAACAAGCGCCCTGGATTGGGGGTGCAAGAAAGGAATGCCAGGAGGGAGGGCGGAGGCGGTACACAACTCTATGCACGCCCCCACCCCCACCCCGAAGGAGGGTGCCTGTCTGGGGACGGTGACTGAGAGCCATGTGGCTGGGGTGGGTGAGAATGAGGACAAGCGATCAGAGAGCTAAGGGTTAGATCCTGGGCAGAGGAAGATTGACGGCCTTCTACATGATAGTAAGGATTTGGGCTTCCACTCTGAGTGACATGGTGAGTCACTGCAGTTTTCAGTAGAGAGGGACATATTACACATGGCATTTTTAAAAGAACACTCTGACTTCTTTATTGAGACTACAGCCTGTGAGACATGCAGGAGAAAAGAAGGGAAGCAAAGGGAGGAGTTAGGAGACTACCCCACAGTCATCCAGAGAAGAGGCCTGGGGCTTGGACCCAGGTCGGCGAGGTGGGACCTCCGAGAAACAGTTGGAATCCCGGATGTATTTTGTCTTCATCCCAATTGTCTGTTGTCTGACTTCAGTCAACTGCTCTTTGAAGAGTGCTGCTATATGTCTGAAACTGTACAATAGGGCAGCAACATTTTCTTTTATGAATGAATGAATGAATGAATGAATGAATGAACGAATGAACGAACGAACAAATGAACAGAGGCACCAGATCTGGAGGATTTAGATGCTGGTGCTCAGAAACATGCTCCCAGATGTCTCACTTTGGCTGTAACCTGCCACTTTGAGGGATATAGAAACTGAAAGAAACAGTGAATTATGTCCCTAGTTATGGTGTGGGAAAAGAACTGTTTTAAAAGGGAAAAGAAAGAGAGAGAGAACTGGTTGATGTCATTTCCTAATTTGTGCATGAGAAATCACCAGAGGGGATAAAAGTGGGAATTTTGATCCCCCTGAATGGAATTTAAGCGAGAGGCTAATACCTGAAAGAAACACGGATGGCAGTTGAGGGATCAGGAAGTCTGGCTGATGGGCCCAGAAACCGCCAGCGGGAGGCTGTCATGTGGTCAGGCCCCATCTGGGGCGGATCTCAGTAAAGCCCACCCAGGTTAGCTTGACATATCCTGGGCTTCACAGTCTGTCTTCTGGTGCGGTGTGACGTGCTCTTTCCCCTCCCCCACACAGCCAACTTCCAGTGGGTGTGGGCGCTTTATCCGCTACAGATCAGAGAGTGGCTCCATCCACACGCTCTGCTTCAAGCCTTGCAGCACCCAGTGAGACAGGAGGTATTATTATCATAAAAATTATTTATTACAGGAGTGACTGGTTAACTCAGCTGGTTAGAGCATCCTGCTGATATCACTAAGGTTGCCAGTTCAATCCCCGCATGGGCCACTGTGAGTTGCGCCCTCCTTAAAAGAGTCAACTATGCCATTGTAGCATGAAAGCAATGCATAACCAATGACGATAGCTGTTTCCCAACAAAATAATAATAATAATAATAATAATAATAATAATTGTTTATTACAAAAGAAACGCAGGCCCAGGGTTTGGAAGTGACATATACAGGATGCTGTAGCCAGTTAAAGAGACCAGCCTTCCTGTCACACCCCCACCTCCTCTCTTCATAATCATGTGGACATCCCAGCAGGGCCAGCAGACAAATCTCATCGAGGGATGGCTGAGTGTGAATATGACCTAATGGGGAGATCCCATCACTGAACCCCTCAGCCACTGGGGTGCCAGGGCCAAATAGTGATTTCCTGTCACAGCAGCCCTGTAGAAAGCAGGTAGCATGGTTTTTTACCTGCCTTCCTTTGAGTTAGATCCATTTTTAAAAGACACGAGTTAGATCCATTTTAACAAGCCATTTTGATGACTATAAACTTCTAGAACAATAGCTCTTAACCTTGGCTACACAAGAAGAATCACTTAGCAACTTGAAAAAAATTCTGATGCCTGAGGTTAGCCATAGAGTTCTCACTTAATTGGGCTGGTGAGGAGATGCAGTGAAGAGACATTAGAAAATCTCCTCTCAGGATCTCCACGCCATGTTGTCTGAACAGGAGGCAAGATAACTGAATTCCTTAATTATGCATATATTCATTAATATGTAAGCTATTAGAAAGAATGTGATTTTAACATCTATAATTATAACAGTTTTCCCACTATTTTGGATTCTTGAGGTAGCATGAATTTCCAGGACCAAAATTAGCTGACTGAATTCGAATCAGCTGATTGAAAAGTAAGGATAATTTTAAAGAGCCTGATACATATTGATAAATTGCCCTCCAGAAAGTATGTACTGATTTGTGTTCCCATAATTTTTTTTTTATAGAAATACCTACGTCCAAATTCCAAATCACCAGAACTTTTCAATTGCGAAACGGTCTTCTTTGGGAGCTAGTGGATGAACTTGTTATTAGACATGTTCAAGTGCAGGACACAGGAAGCATCTCCACTATATCCCTCCCAGGGTCCTGGCTATTTACGGGGGCAGAGGAGCCTGGAGCCACAGGAACCCTTCAGGCACCTGGTGGACAGATCTGGAGTGGGAAGGCAGGTTTACAATGTAGAATGCTCATAACTGATACAGGGGCGATCCTCAGGAGACAAAGCTGGAGCCCATGATGTGCAAAAGGCAGTAGCCAGGAGGACAGTGATGGTGAGATATGGGAAGGAAGGTACGGAGTTTTCCAAAGGACTGCTCTAGGTTCATTGTCTCTCAGACAGGAGGCTCCTCCCATATTTCAGATGGTTTGACAGTTGGGCATAAATGACATACATTTGGGGTGGGGGGAAGACAACCTGAAATAATTCTAAAATGTATTGTCAGTCTTTCCAAAACAGGTGACCAGTGAAAGAGGAAAGGTATGTGGAGGCAGACAGGCCTAGCTTTGAACCAAAGCTCTTCTAAATAGCCCACCTGGGCTGTCTACTTCTCTGAGCCTCTAGGAAAGAATGGCCCAGGGTTATTCTCTCCCGGTTCTTGAGATAACTGAAATGCTCGTTTGCATGTGAAGCAGCAAGTATGGGACTGGGCACATAGTTTATGATCAATAAGAGGTGTCCACTATTACACTATTAATTAGAACATATTTATTATGTCCTTCAGTTTCCACAGAGGTAATTACATGGTGAGAATGATAGTGATCATGATAATTATAATAATTATTATCAGAGGAACTACCTGTTAAGGACTGATATGTTAGACATTGTATGAATATAAACCCTTACATTTACTTGGCCCTGTATGATTGCCTAAACAGCTTTATCTTCATAAAAAAAAAAAAAAAAAAAGAAAAAAAAAAGAAACTAAACACAGCTTATAGAATATGTATGATAAATACAAAGTAGATAGAATATGTGTTATAAATGAAGAATCAAGAGTTTCTAATGATTTGCTAATGGCATAGAGCAAATAAAATGATTTAGGTAAGATTAAGTAAACTGACTGCCACTCTAGGTCCTATCATTCAAAAGTATTCATATAGCAAATGCTTTTGTGCTATATTGCCATTCCTTTCTGTGTCAGCATTTTAAGCATTGAAGCTCGTTTTAAGTATTTTTGAAATAAAGCGCGCCTATTCCTGCCTGAATTTCGTCTTGCCGGTCTTTAGGACAAGGCCTGATGTTGAAGACACCACTGGAGCTCTCCACATGTTTCACTTTGGGTCTTTGCCCCTGCGCTCCAGGAAGTGTCCTCATTGGCTCCAGCAAATCCCCGGAGCCCAGCGCTTTACATGTCTGCGGTAGGGCCGGCCAAAGAGCCTGCTTCCCAGGCCAGGTTCTGTTTACACTTCCTCGATCAGGGATAATGGTTTGTTTACAGGAGACATTCTGTCTTCATTCAACTCATTCCTGGACAATCAATAGAGAGAAGAAGATGACAGGGCACATGTGTATTTGAAGTTCATACATCCTGCCTTGCTCAAGAGGGACCAAGGCTCAGCCAAGACTTGCTGGTACTGACACCTAGGATCAGGACATCGGCTATTCTACCTGCACTTGGGAAGGATGACCCTTCCACAAAGGAACATAAATAAAGGCTCAATAAATGACTTTGCTAATTATTCTTCTCTGATTCCTGATACACTAGTTACTGATACACTAGCAGGAGACAGGCTAGGGTATATACTGCCCAGTATATTTCATATACAGTGCAGTCTGCCTTCCAGCACAATTAAAAAATCATATTTGATGATGTTTAACAAACCAGCTAGTGACACTTCTAGATTTAACTTTGGTGCTTACCTTTGCCAGCTCAATATAGGGATGTGTCCACTGACTTTAATTGGTTGATGTACCTTATAAACTGTGAGACTCATGTTTTCATTTGAGATTTAGATCAGGACAAAGGAATGTACACTTGTCTTGCCATTTTTTTTTAAAAAAAGTGGAATATTTTTAATAAGCTAAATGCAACATTTTTAAAGCCTCTTATTTATGCAGATAATTTACAGTGCAAAAAACAACATCCACAGTGTTAAAAGGAAATAAGGACTTTGTAGTTCACTTACCATTCATTGCTAGTTCTTACTCACTTCTCCGCTTCACTCTCCTTTCCTTTTTCAATCTAATGTGTAGGTCTTCCTTCCATTTGCCTTACATCTTTTCATTGTCAGTCTTACGCACAGGCTCAACCCTGTACTGGTGCAGGTCTGAAAAATAATGTTAAAAAAATGGATGTTTGTGAGTGACAGATGAGTAAGCACTGAACGAGCATCCCGTGGCTGCCTTCGTCCCCACCTGGGCAGAGTCTCCAATCAGGGCAGTTTAGAAGGCCCCTAGGATCAGTGGCAGCAGCTGCACCCATGGGCAACGTGTCCTCATTGCTGAGCAATCTTCTTAAGTTTGAACCAATGGGGTTACCCTACAGGGAAGGGCTAACGTGCTCTTTAGATCCACTAACTGGCCGACCAAGTGGCACGGTGGTTAAGCACTGGCTTGGGAAGCCAGCGGCCCCGGTTCAGGTCCCACATATGAAGGCCAGTGACACTGCCCTCAAAAAAAAAAAAAAAAAAAAGATCCACTAACTGGACAAAGGCCTGGTCCACTCATCGGCAGAACTAAGAACTAAGAGACCCTGATACCCAGTGGAAGTCAGACACTGACAATGCCAACATGGGCGCTGGGTGTGCTGGGCTCAAAGCTTCATACCCAGAGGAAGGTGCGTGGGGGTTTGTATCAACCCCGGGCCTACAAACAGACAATGAAGGTTCACTGCATGGGCATGGACAGTGCAACGGGCATCAAGAAGCAAAGGCCAAAAAGCAAAGATGTTTATTAGCTTCTGGGAAGTATTGTAGAAAGGACACTTTGTTTTGAAGCGTTGTGGCTAAGATCAAGAGAGTGGTAAGAAATTGAGTCAGGATTTTAATTTTGGTCTTTACGACATCAAACCTGAGTCCTTTCCCCCTTGCCACAATCTATCATTAAAAGAAAACTGAGTCTGAGGCATGGGACAAGGTGGGTTTGTGTCGAGCCAATGCCCAGAGATCTTATCTCCTTTGAAGTAGGACCAAAACATCACTCTTTTCTCCCCAGAAAGAAAGAATCAGAAAGGATCCTCACCTGTGGGGTCGACACCCTGCTTAACTCTTCACATCTGGCCAGGAAACACAACAGGAATAAATGCTTCCCTGTTATGAGACCTGGATCCTAATTCTGGCTCCATACCAACCACGTGACTCTGAGTAAGACATTTCAGCTACCTAGGCTCCTGCGCTTTACTTACAAATTAGTGATATTAATTTGTACCCTGTATACTTTTTAATGCAATGGATTTAAAAGACAATATCTGGAGAGGGCAATGCTTGATCACAGAGGTTCCATGATACATGTAATCTTTTTGTTCGAATCCTCGCTCCATCACCATTTCTGTGTGGCCACAGGAATTCATCCCCCTACCCTGGGCCCTAGTGTTCCAACTGTAGAATGGAAGGGGTGATTCAGATGCCTTCTGGGACTTATTCAGCTCTGAGAGATGATGACCCTTGGTCTCTGCTGGGTCTTTGCTTCTTGGCAAGACCCAGCACATTTTGCCCATTCACCACCCCCAGAGATGTGCACACATTCCAAAGAAGATATTGGACAAGTTTTCCCATTGGACTTATCACTGAAGGAAGGTCCAAGGTCACATCAGGTTCACTGGGATACACTATTGGGTTGGCTCAGGACTGACTGAGGGCTCCATTTTGTCCACCTGCTCAGCCAGTGTGATGTAATGCCCAGCACCAGAGTCCATAAACTTTGTTTGAAAACCAGATATTCAATAGGATACAAGTGTGGGTCATCCTTGAGACAGCTAAATATCCCCACCAGAAAGAACAATGGAAAAACCACAGGTTTTGGGGTTTGGCCGACCAGAATATGAATGCCAGCCTCCCATACTCTGTGTGACCTTGCAAAACGTTCTGAACGGGGCTGCTTCGCAACTTCCCTATCTGCTGTGACAGTGTCTCAGAAAGCATAGCTTATTATTGGTTGTTTATGTCGGTGAGAGGAATGGCAGGTCATCTCTATTTAGATGGCCCAGCAAAAAAATCTCTGCTTAGTCAGCCAAGTAGGTGACAGGTTAGGTAAGAATTAGGTGAGTTGTCTTCCACTGCTCTGGAAGAAGAGAATTATGGGACATTTTCTGCGTTATTTAATAAAGCCAGTGCTTCCTGATACCCTTGGTTAGTAGAGAGCTGCTTAGTGGAAAAGCAGTGAGCAGGTTTTTACAAAAGCCAAGGAACCTTCTGGAAAGAAAGAGGCTGAGTTCTTCACTCTTCTTTTGAGATTTTCTGTTATTGGGTCTGGAAGAGTGAGAAACCCCCACTGCAGTCCACTGTGAGGAGAGCGGGGGATCTGGGTGGGCCAGGCTCAATGCTAGGTGCATTGTGAGGACAAGGTGGGATCTTGGGCTGCCCGTGGCTGAGGAAGGACGGCAGCCCCAGCGTACGCTGTTCTGCTGGTCCAGAAGATGATAGTTACAGTGACTGAGGGTGTGAGTAAAAACTTCAGGGGCTGTAAGCTTGGGAGCACTGGGCCTGGGGAGGGATGCCGGCCAGTCAGGGCAGCACAGAAGCCATGGGGAGGGACTCAGTCTGCCTGTCCAGGCCCCGTTTTCCACCGACACCCATGATGTGACCGACCAGACTCCAGCTCTGTCTTCATCTGGTATTTGGAAACAGGACAGATCCCTTGGACCTAAGGGTCTTTGACTAAGGACCCTGACTAAGGGCTAACGGTCCTTGATATGCTAGTGGACAACTGGAGTAGGGGTTGGCCTTGAGAGGGAGATAAAGGACTTTCTGCTAAACTGGGCAAATGGGGCTTAGAGGATTAACTGGGGAAATGAGAAATACTTACTGTATTTATTCCCAAGCTGGTGAAATAGTCCCAACCAGCCACATGTACAGTGGGGTTTATGCAACCTGCCTGTACAGGTGTGCTGGGAGAATTTGCCAGTGTGTCATTTGAGTCTGGCACAGTGCCTGGCCCGTAGCACATCCTCAGTCAGTGTCTGTGGCAGTAAGCCCGGAGTGACTACAGATGGCAGGAAGGGACCGGAGCCCAGTAAGAATGATGTGGCACTTCATCAGTGTTTCTAGAAAACTCTTGTTGTCAGCATTGTGCTGGGGTAGGAGTGGAGTATGCAGGGCAGAGAATGAACGAAATGGTCTAGGACTTCAGAGGTCCCAGTGTCCAGGAAACAAGACTCATCCAGGCCATGGGTCTAAAAAAGCACAAATGACTGCGGGCGGCATCAGTTAGGCTCTGGGGTTGTAAGACATAAACTGATTGGTTACCTGACGGGCTGGGGATGACTCAGAGCTGGAGAGAGTGGGGTGGGGGGCCTGTACAGGTGACTGGCCCAGCAGTTCCCAGGGAGGCCTGAGCTATGCTGCACATCAAAACAAGCCTGTGACTAAAATAAAAATGGTTTCCCAAGTCGTGCAGCTGCTCTTGGCAGCCACGGGTCTGTTGGGGGGATACCTTTGAGAATAAGGTAAACAGCGGTGCCAGAGGAGCTTGGAACAGGTGGGCTGTGGCCTCAGGGAGATGGCATGGGCCCTAGGCACACTTGACAGCAGGGCTTTGTCTGTGTCAGCTTCTGTTTCTCCTCTTGCTGAAACCCAACCCCGTTGCCTTCATCCTGAATAGCTTCCTCTGCCTCATGCCTCTGCTTACTCACCCATGTGTCAGCCCTTCTGCTATTTAGAGACAGCCTCCACCTGCCCTTGGATCATCTCTTTTCCAGACCAAACCCTTCCACTGCCTTCCTTCTTGTGGATAAAAAGTATCCTCAGGGTGTCACCCTCCACTGGGGACACAGGGAGCCTGTGGTTTTAGACCACCCTAGAGTTCTTAAGGGGGTCCCGTGACTCAGAGAGGGGGTCCCCTACCAAGGAGAGGGGCCCTGAGCAGCAGGTAATGACCTCAGCCTTGGTTCACCGAGGACTGCAACTCTGAGAAAATGTCTATGGCTCTTTGTGACTTGATTTTCTCAGCTGTAAAATGGAGATAATGACATGGGTTGCAGGCCTCATAGCCAGGGTCTAAAGATTTGCCTCTGGCCAGAGGCTTCAGAGCCCTGTGCCTGTGGGAATGGTAAGTGGACATGTTTATGGAGCCAGCTTTTTTCCAATGGCCCTTTCTTCTTGATCCTCACAGTGACTCTGCCACTTCTGATTTACCAGCTCAGAGTTTATTTTGACCTAGAAAGCATCCCATGGTTAACAGGCACATCCTTGTGAGTGGGGACAAAGGAAGGTTTTGGGATGATCCCTAAAGTTGAGTGGAACAGTTGAGTCTCAGAGAGGTCGGTCACATGGATTAGCCAAAATCGCACAGGAAGGAGCTAACAGAAGGCACAGAATCAGCAAGATGAGCTTTCCCACAGCCACGTAAGTCAGGAGAAACTGACCTCACCTTGGCAGCGCAGCAAAGGGGCCCAACGCACCGATTTGAGGCTCAAATACACCTGCCTTTGATTCTCGGGACTGCCCAGATGCCGTGCCTTTTGGGACACGTTACTTAACCTCTCAGAGCCTCAGTTTCCCTTCTTGCCTGCCAGAATCCGGGAATAGAATGGCATCACATCTTAAGAGAGCCCATAGGGGTGGGCATGATGATCACCTCTAAGCCAAGTCAGAAAACCGAAGCCAGGGCCGAAGCAGCGACTTGCTCAAGGCCACGCCCCGACCCCGGGATGCCCATGCCCGGGATGCCCATGGAGAGCTGCTCCACGTTTCCGGCGCCACCCCAGCCCCCCGGGCCGCCCCTAGATGGTGCTGGTGCACCGGGCAGCGCCCCGCCTGTAGCTTCGCGGGCGGCTCTGCGGCAGGCGGTGGGGCCGGGACAAAGGAAGGGCTAGAGGGGCGCGGCGAATGGGCGGCCCGCAGGCACCCCTGCAATGCGGAGCGGCAGCTTGCTCGGAGAGCCGGCCGCTGCCCACACCCGAACCCCCGGCCGACAGGGAGCGCGTGGCCCAGGGGCCGGGGAGTCGGTCCGTGCCTGCCCACCAGCCCCGCCACCCACCCCGGCAGGGAAGCAGGTGGGATGAGCCGGCCAGGGGTCCTCTGAGGAGCTGGGGAGTGAGCCTCTCCTTCAGGCAAGGTTCCCCCGTAGTGGTGGCGTTTTGGAAAGCCCTTGTGTGCCACACGCCAACCCAGGTTCCTCTGGCACTGATATCACTGGGTTGCCACACGCAGCCCAGGTTCCTCCTTCACTGATATTAATTCACAGATTCCAGGCTGCAAAGGATGGGACCAGTGACTCTCGGGGAAGGGACTGTAGCCAGATGTGGGGCGTGGGCCTGTCCCTGTCACCGCTGGGAGCGTCACTCGCCCCACCTGTAAAAGGGGGTGTACAAGCATGCCTTGTTAGCCTCCTACCGCTCCTGCCCACAGGCAGGGCTGGCTGCAAAGCTCCCTGATGAATGAGGCACAGCCCTATCTGAGGAGGCCCGGGAGATAGGCCAAACAAGGACAGCTTCAAAATCTTTGTCCAGAGAGAGGATAGCGACAGGAGGAACTCCAGGGAGAGGAAGGAAACTCGCAGAAATGCCTGGAAACCGCAGGGCAGCTGTAAACATTGTTATTACCGCTAAGTGAGGGGGAGTGAGCTTGGTTTTAAAGCCCCTTTCACGACTCACATTATTGTACTTTGAGTTTCTAGGGCTCCAGTCCTCAGCATTTCACACCAGTATCTCAGGCGAGGCAGTATCGGGTACCCGTGGAAGGAAGAGCCTGCAGTCAGACTGGATTCGAATCCCAGTCCTACGCCACTTTCTCACGGGCTAATTCACTTGCCCAAGACTTGATTCCCTCATCTATAAAAGTTGATGCTGAAAAAAAAGCTATGCTGCTAGGGTGCGGGCGACTGTAGTAATACATACTTAAACGGTGTTTAGTAGCCAAGGTTCCTTGATGCCCCACACAGACTTAGGACTAAGAAGACATGGATCTTATCTTGTTGAGGGATCTTAGGGAAACCGCTCCTCCTAACAATTCAATTGTCCCATCCATGCCAGCTTGACAGAAGAGACACATGTCCCCTTCTGGTCAGTGTCCTCTCCAAACCACGCCTACAGTTGTCTCTCACAGATAGCTTTCTTCCAGTCCATAAAGGGACGTATTGTCTGGTGATCAAGGACATAAACTATAGCCAGACCGCCTGGGGTTTAAATTCCAGCTGTGTGACCTGGTGTGTGACCTTGGGCAATTTATCTGTGCCTCAGTTTCCTCATTTGTAAAATGGAGATGATGATGCAATGATGGTAACAATAATATAAAGGTTGGTTAGAGCAGCTTGGTTAGAGTAGTGGTAACAAATAAACTCAAAAATGCATTAGCTCAACATAAAAGAAGCCTATTTCTCATTCACAAAACAGTCGAAGGTAGTTTCAGATAAGCAGAAGATTCTGTCTCAGTCATTTAGAGGACTCAGGCTGACAGTCATTCTACCAACTGTAACACCTGGTTTCCGAAGATGCCGCAAGGGAGACGAACGTGGAGGGGAACCCATGAGAGCAGTGTGGCATGGCCTGGAAAAGGCACCCAGATTCTACCAGCCAGCACCTACCCAGGGGAGGCTGGAAACCCAGTCTTAGCTGTGCGCCCAGGAAGAAGAAAAGAATGGATTAGAAAAACCAGCCAGCAGCCTCTGTCACAATGATCTGGGTTACAGGCTGTCTTGAAGATAAGATTAGCTTAATATATGTGCAGTGCTTAGAACAGTGCCTGGCACCTGGCTGACACTACGTAAATATTAGCTGTTATAATGTTATTGTTATTCTCATCCCTCAGAGAGTTCATTAAAGATACAAACTGGGAGGCTCACCTAGACTTTCCAGCCAGCACTGCAGTAGATTGTTTAGGAAGCTCTGGACACCCTCCCAGGAAAGTCAGGTATATCATGGCCAAGTGAGCTTTCCTAACAGTTATTGTTTCTGTACTGACAAGGAAGCTTCCCGGAAAGCATTTCCTTCCAGAGGCTCTTTATGACAATGTGATGCTTTGAGAAGAGCCGTTCGCAGTACTGACACTGTTCTTCACCTTCACGTGCACAACAGACCGCACACACACACCTCTTCCCCTCCCCATGCACCAACTCTCCTCTACTAGCTTCCTGCCCCCCGCCCCGACCACGATGGCACAGGGCGTGAGACCATGAGAACACAGGTATTGGAATCCAATCCAAGAGGGTCACACACAAAGGCCAGCTAGCAACCGGATCTGCCAAATGTTAGTTGTTCAAAGTTGTTTAACATCTTTGCCCCTCAGTTTACTTACCTGTGAAAAGGGACTCAGATAATACTAATGGCTACAGAGAGCTATTTAAGGGTGAAAGTTAATGGATATTAAGCACTAAGCACTGAGTAGGGCATAACACATGTTCTTAATAAATAGTAGCTACTGTTGGTTGATCGGTCTTTCGTTACTCTTGTGGACTCTGCATTTATAGAGTGCTTAGTGTGTACCCAGATAGAGGTGAAATAGATTGATGCCAGCGGGCTGCCAGGAGTCCAGCCTTTAAAAATGTCTACCACTTGTTCTGGCATGGACTCTCACTCCCAGAATGCCCAAGCTTTCATGGGAGAAAGCTCCAAGCCTTGACTCTCCCTGCATGCCCTGTTTATACCCTGCTAGGAGTCTTCAGTGTCACAGACTACAGTCGGAAATTTCTATTTGGAAGTAGGAAATGAATGACTATGCTAGGAAGTCAATAGAAAGCACTGGAGATAAAAATGATAGAGTACTTTAATATAATCTAATAACATTATGGAATCTTGATATATCTAAGTCACTTAATCCAAGTTACTGAACTGAAGTGTTTACTCTGGACCCAATGCTGTCCAGGTCCAAAGTCACAAATAGTTGTATAAAAGTGTCCATTTTCCTATCAGTCACATGATGACCCTAAGAGCCAGTGGCGTGCTGCTAAATATTTACCAACCAGCAATCCAGGAAGAAAAAGGAAAAGGAAACCTATATCTATCTATATCTATATTTATATGTATTGACTATATCTATATTTATATCTTTATCTAGAAAGAGAATAAATTTTACTAATATGATGTATGCGTAGTATACAATTTACAAATGATAATAAAACATTCTTTATTGTAAATTCCATAGAGCCAATTGATTCTCACAGAATGCTTTCATTGATTTTTGCCAAGTTCTTACATCCGTTGCCAACCTATGATAGCTGTTGATGGACAATGCGTGTGGCTTAGACATGGATATTAGTTAATATTTTCATTTTAGTTAATGAGTAAAATGAAAGTGAAGTGATGAAGGTGCAGATTGGAATTTCACTTGTTTGTCAATGACACCTTCTTGCTGACTCAGGTAATTGTTTTTGAATATTAAAATAATATTCCTCAAGTGTTTTGTTATACACAGTGCAACAGCTGTAGGCATGGCACACTTTTAAGTTTAATTTCCATTGTGAACATTTTATCCGTCACTCTCTTATGTCAACAAATCAATAAATCAAGCCTTGATTTGTGATGTTTACAGATTTCTATGGTGTAAACACATCCAACCATGACCAATTTAGAGCAACCAAGATAACTTCACTGAACACAAAATGGCAAAAATATGTGCACACCATTTTATAGTATTTTTACCACACAGATAGGACCAACAAAATAACCTCAAGAGCACTGATAATGCTAAAATGTAGTAAAATAATAAGAAGTAATGATTTGAGTACTTAATGTTATTTACTATAATTCATTTAATTGTAAGTTACATAATTTCATTTTTAATAATGGTTATGTTTAGCAACCAACTGACAAAATTTCTAAAAATTTTGCAATCAACTTATGAGCTGACTTGAGCATAACACTGTCAAGGTCTAATGGATTTTCACTAGAATCTGGGTTTTAAAATGTGCCATTTTTTTGGTATTGTTCAGTAAAGTATAAGGAAAGAGAGAGACAGAGAAAGTGGGCAGGAGGGAACAGTTTATGGGGAGGTTCAGTTTCAACTGAACAGGCATCGTTTGTGCCAACAGAAACTATCAGTGTGGGCACCAAACCCTTTGAAAGTCCTGCCTGAACAGACGTCCATTCTCTGCCCCAATTTTGCTTTTGCCCGGACGTGTATAATAGCTCAGCCTCTGGCTATGGCTGGATGTTCAGCTTTCTTGTTCACCCACATGGAGTGCTGGCAGAAAGGCACAGTGTGTCAGCTGGGAGAAGCGTGTGCCCTCTCCCCATGCACTTCTATCCCATCCCCTTCTCCTCACTCATCCATTCCCCATTCCCAGTGCTGAGAGCAAAGGTCCAGCCTGCGTCCTTTATCCATGGGCATCCTGTCATCTGCAAGTGCCTCTCCCTGCTCAGATTGTGAATAGGTGTCCTGTTCCCCAGACTCCAGGGAAGTGTAAGTGATGTCATAGGCCCCAGAGAAAAAAGACTGATCTAGGTTCCCCACCAGGTTTTCCCTGAGATTCCTCATAAACATCCTCCTAGCACCACAACATTTTGATTCTGTGTCACACTTTAGGAATGAAGTTGAAAGCAATGGAAGAAATGTATCATGGCGGAAAGACAGATGACCAAAACAGCCAACTGAATCTGCCCCCATTCACTTATTATTAATCTGTCCTCTGGAATTCTGTTGCCCCATGGGCTGCCACTAGCATAGAGATGGAATGGAACTGGGGACACTTAGTCCAGTACTCCTGGCAGATGACAAAACCAAGGCCCACTGAGGGGAAGTCAATTGCCCAAGGTCATGGTGGGACCAAGATTCACCCCCACCCTTCAGTCTTTGGAGGCCCAGCCCAGAGCACTTCCCCAATGGCCTTGTCACCTTCTGGCAGAGCTGGTGGCAAGAAAATGTCTTCAGAGGCAACAGCTTAAACTCTTGGAATTTTTCTCTCCCCTTTGACTCTTTCTTCCATTTCCAGAGGCCGTGTGTGTGCCCCTGTTGCAATCTTCCACCATATCTGTCCCCACCTTCAGCTCAATGGACTCTGACCCCTTCAGTAACATGAGTCACACCCTCATCATCTCCGCTGCACTCAGTCTTAGAGTCATCACATTTTATCTGCAGCTCAGCCTAGCTGTGTGGATTGAGCGAGTTGTTTACCCTGTCTCTGAGCTCCAGTTCCTGTAACTGTAGAATGGGAATGGCAATGCCTACTTACAGGGATCTTCTGAACACTGAATGCCATGAAGTATATAGACTTCTGAATACTGTGTCTGGCTCCTAGGAGGACCAAACAAAGGCAGCATGTCATGATGCTCACATCCTTTTATCTCTACTGGATGCTGCAGCGTCTGGCTGAAAGAGCTCAGTAACAGGACCTGAATGAATGAAGTGACTGAGTAATGAAAACTGGTCACCAAACCTCTATCCCTTGTGGTTTTTTTTCCCTACTCTGACCATTCTTTTTTTATAGTCCCATACAATTTCTCACCTGATTTCCTACAAGCCCATGCCTGCTTTCAGCCTATCCCTGTCCTAATCTATTTTATACACACATCAGAATTAGTCTTCCTCAAGCATATCTCAAGGTCAGGTCTGTGTCTTACATAACATTTCTATAACTGCCAAACACATTTGGTAAACACCTGCTCAGTTAAATATGCAAAGTACATATAGCTTTGTAGACGAAATAAATTACACACACACACACACACACACACACACACACACACACACTTACTTTCTCCTTCTCTACTCTTTCTTCTGTCCCTCCAAATTCTTTCTACTTCTAATTATATACGCCACCTTTAGCATTACAAGTTTACACTAACAGACTTTACTGGTCTCACTTCCTCTTGCCAGTCCTACCCCAGGTCCTTCACTAGGGTGGTCTCCATCAGCTGGAGAACTTTCTCTTTCTCTTTCCTAATATCTATCCTCCCCAGTCTATAAGGGTTGCCCAAGTCCTGTGTCCTGCAAGAAGCCTCCTTCCGCCTCGCTGACCTCTGACCTCTCCTTACTCCACTAAGGACCTATAATCCTCATTTTCTGGGCCAGTCAGTTGGGTGCTAACTTGCCTGATGACCATTTTAGCTGTGTCAGTTTTGTCTCTTAGCTTCCATGAGAGTCCAGTCTTTGGTTCTTCATTGTCCATGGGTACATTGCTGGGCACATGATGGCATTTAATCAAATCCTATCAGAGTATATTTGAGGAAACGTCTCATTCCTCTGGCATCTTGGCATTTTCCAGATAACTGAAGTTGCAGCTGTCAAACACCAAACAAGAATAGTAAACTCTTTTTAATAGACGTCGTTCTGAAATGTATTTGACATTTCCAGAAATTCCGAATTCCCATCTGCCATACAGAACTGTGTAATTTCAAAATCACTCAGAGATGTCATTCTAAAGACCCATTAGCATCCTGAGCACTCTCACAGTTCTCTATCTGGTTTTAGGTCTTTCTTTCTCCTCCCTCGGGGTCACGTGATGTTACCTGTAATTTTGCTTATGGCCCTGGTAGTATCTGTCTCTCCCGGATGCCTTCTTCAACCATTCCCTTCCAGAGCACGATGTTTCTTTTGCTAAGGTCCAGAAAACTAGATGACCGAAGGTCGCGAGAAGACATTCTCTTCACACCTCCATCCTAGGCACAGGGAAAATCAAGCATGACATTGACCCTGAACTCAAACTCTCGATGAGCACAGCCAAATACAGAATGGCAAAATATATGCTGAAGGCATGCACAAGTTAGGGGGACAGCGTAGAAAGTGGAACAAATGCTTTGGGCTGTAGGAAACTGTGGTAGCTGCTCAGGGCTGTAAAAATTTGAGAAAAGTCTGGGAAACATAGAGGAGGTCATCAGGAAGGATAGACAGGGAAGACAATTACCCGCAGAGAAAACAGCATATTTGTGTACCTGGGGGAAAAGGAGAACCTAGACTCCATAAGGCTTTGGAAGAGGATATCAGAAGCAATGCACATAAGCTGGGGTTTTCTGACAGCTCCTTTGGGTACCCAGGAGACTCTTTTGATGAGTTCAGGATCAAAAGGTCCTGAATGAGTCAGATTGCTGGGAAATGGACCTGTGGATAAATGGGGTCTAATTGTGGCTTGGCATGTTGGCTGCTTGAAAGGACCTTGGCCATTGCTGTGGTAACGAACAAATTTTCTAAAGGCCTGCAAATGCAATGGTATGTCTAAAATCAATTAGCACTAACCAATTGCAAGAAGAAAAGAACTTAAGAGAATATTTTGTGATATCAAATATTGTATTTCAGAGTTGGAAGTTGTCTTAGAACTGATCTATTTTGCCCCCGTTGTTGATTACTTGGTGATTAATTGAAGATGGAGGTGGTGTAGGAGACTTCTGAAACTGCTCCAGCTGGTGGGAGAGCAGAGACTAGAATTCTAGATCCCCTGACATCCAGTCCTCTGTTCTTCTTCCACTACAAAAGGGTACCTCTTCAATCAGTTATGGTCTTCATTCATTAATTTAACAAACATTTGTTGAGTGTGTGGGACTCTGTGAATATTTGAGTTGAACTAGGAATTGGAAACGAAGACCAGAGGTAAGAAATCCTTATTGCCGTTGGTAGGATGAGGTTGGTAGGATTGAGTGCCCGGTCATAGAGGGGTGTGTTGTGATATCAATTGACTCACCTCAAACACTTTCAAAGGTGTTATTTAATTAGGCCTTCAGAAATATTTATTTGCATCTACTCGATGCTGGAGACATCATAGTGAACAAACTCTCAAAGTCTTCATCTTCATAGAACTCATATTTATTGGGGAAAGACATATCTACATACCTAACATACATATTTTGATATCTAACATGTCAGGATACTGGTAAGTGCTGTGAAGAGAAGTAAATCAGAAAAAGGAGATAGAGAGTGACCGTCCAATTTTAGATAAAATGATAAGGAAGGCCTCCCTGTGGAGGTGACATAGGGACAGAGACATAAATGAAGTCAGGGAGAGGTCCATGCAGCCTTGAGGAAGGGCATGCCTGGTGGACTGACAGAAAGTCCAAAGGCCTCAAGAAGAGGGGCTGCATGGTATGTTTCAAGAATAGTAAGATCCCTGTGGCCAGATCAGAGCGAGCGTGGAAGACAGCTCCAGAGGAGGAGGTCAGATGGGGGCTGGGCCCCAGGTCCTGAAGAACCATAGGCCGTAACAGAAGAGTAAAGGATAGAGAAAAAAGAAAAATTCTGGGAACCAGGGAACCAAAGTCTCAGATTCCAGTATTTTCTCTGCTACTGACTTTCTGAAGAACTCCAGGCTTCTAATTTTCCCTCCCAGGCCTCAGACTTTCTATCTATGTGATGAGGGAATTGGAGGTGATGTTTCAGGACCTCCCATCTCTGGGGTCTGTGGACCTTGCTTACATGTTTCAGATTTACCTCTAGGGTGGAAAGTGCAGCACTCAGATGGACACATAGCCTTAACTGTACGTTTGCACCGGGAGCTCTCAACGCGAGCTATCCATTCTCCTGAATTTTCTGCTGGTCTCTTTACAGGCAGTTAGAGGTGGTTGAAGTTTCAGGCATTTTGAGACAACCAAATTCTTTGTTTTCATAGACTTTCTTTAACAGTTTGAGGGGGACTTAAAATGAAACTCATCTGTAAACTGCAGGCATACAAATGATATGGGCCACCAACAAATACAGCTCATCTTGTTGAGAAGTTATTGTACATCTCCTTTCATAATGGGTAAAATCACATCCTTTGCAAGTTGTGCATCATCCGTGAAGACTTTCTTCTTCTAATGATCAGCTGTCACTCTGTCTTTGTAAAGTGGGTAATGGAATTATTTTTAAAGCTTCACTTAACAGGCTTGCTCTTTGTAAAGGCCCGCTGGAGGAATGCAAGCATCTTTAGATATAGGGAAGTGACAACTGTCTCTGACATTAAATAGATCTCTCGTTACCTGTCCTGTTAAACATACGAAATATCAAACTCCTCTTCCGTGTGACAGTGGTTCAGATTTGTGCTGCACATTGTAGAGAACACAGCTGGTGAACACACCGGGAGGTATGTAGAGCCAGATCAGGGTTACGTTGAAAGGCCTTTTAACAGCTCCATCTAAAGATTAAAAAAAAAAAAAATGCTGCCTCTGGAGGCTACAAGCTTCTTGTTACTGGAGGTGATCAAGAAAAGACCATTAGGCAGGATATTACAGACAGAAAGTATCTGTCAGTCAGAGAACGAACAAGCTGTCTTCAAAAAGCCCTTCCCACTCTAAGATCTTCTTACTCATTAGCATAATCTTCCCTTAATCTGAATTTTTATGATACAATGGCAGATCAGAAGATTTTCAATGCCATGTTCATCGCCATGGGCCTTTGCCACTAAGATAAGGCCAGCAAGAACTGGCTACAAATCTGTGCAGCCAAAGAAATGGGTCTGGAGTTATGTGCAGTGGTTTACAGGATACTCTCACCCATGGGGAAAGAGGAGTGTGTGTGTGTGTGTGTGTGTGTGTGTGTGTGTGTGTGTAAAACAGACTCCATCTGTACTATTTACTTGTGCTGGGTTCTTTGTCTTCTAGATCTTATTTTCTGTTTTATAAAATCACAGATTTAAATTGTTCTCAGTAGTTTATACTTAGAAATGATCTTGGTATTACATTTTATGTCTTACCAAAGTATAGTATTAATTTGGGGTTAAATAACAGAACCCATATTTAAATTTTTTTCTTTCCTCATGATAAACCAATGAGAAAATACCAAAGACTTTACATAATCCCTTCAAAAGTTACAGTATGTTTTAAATGGTTGGCTGTTTCTAGCGCATGATGAAGGCCTGAACATGCATCTTTACCAACTCTTTCTCCCCAATTTCCATTGAAATGCAAAAAACACCCAATAATAATAATAATAATAATAATAATAATAATAATAATAAAAACAGCAGTGCATCAAATCATAGAAATATAGAAAACAGGAGTAGGGAAACAAGCATACCAGTAAATTTAACAAATTTCTAAAAGATGACAAGTAGACTTAATCAAGTGAATGGCTAACCCGGAGTGAAGAAAGTGGATGACTGGAAAAGGAGAGGAAAAGTTTGCAACAGAGGGAGAACTGTGTATCAACGAAGTCCTATATAGGTTCTAGATTTGAAACGGGTGTAGAAAACCAAGAATCAAGGAATAGATGCTGTACTATTTAGTAGACAGACCTATCATGGGACAGCTGACCTAACCTACTCAATCTTCTCTCCCTGTGCAGAGCAGCCTGCAGTTACCTGCCTCCAGGCAGAGAACACTGCATTCTGTAGAAACTGACAATTGCTGAGGGAGGTCTTAAGCGCCAAACTTTAGAACTGGCCTCAGAGTAAACCCCTTGTAATTTGGCAGGTTGATGGGAGCAGAAAGGTACAAGCAAAGCAGTCAGCTCACAAAACCCAATCTGAACCTTACCAGTCAACACAAACACATACACTCACACATGGTCCATCATCAGTCCTTCCATCCAGGACAAAGGCTTGCTGGGCAAACAAGCCAACATAGGATTGGAAGAAACTCATGGTAGCTATGGGTACTAGTCAAGTAATTCTTTGTTCATAAATATGAATGGGCTACTAAGATTTGCGCTACATTTCAGGGCATGGGGAGAGGGGCGGGGTTAGGGAAGCAAGATAAGAAATGGCAATAACTCATCTCCTAAAGAAGAAATAGTGTTAATCCAGACAAACAGAATGTGAAAGTATCATGATTATTGTTAGAGAGAGTTTTTTTTTTTTTTAAATGGGAATCTCTAAAAGAAAAACATTTGAAGAATAAGGAACACTTATGTGAAATTTATTTTTAAAATTATACTTGGCCACAAAAAAAAAAAAGAAAGAAAATCAATTGCAAGTATTAAAGATAAAATCAGGGCTATCTCCTAGAAAGGAGAAAAAAATTAAAAGCAGGTAAATGAAAGATAAAAAAATTTAAAAATAAGGACCTCCAATTCAGGATATTCACAATCTAACTAATAGATGTTCCAGGAAAAAAGAACAGAGAAAATCAAAATGGAAAATTATCAAATAAGTAATAGAATAAAAATTTCCAGAGCAGAACACCTCCAATCTTTACATTGCAAGGAGACTAAAGGTCAAGAAACAGCATGATGAAACATAATCCACATTTTGATGCACACATCCTTAATAAATTCCAGAAAATTAAAATCAAGCTCAGATACTTAGGGGGAGAAAGAGAGAAAAAAAAAACTAATAAAAAACATGAAAAAAATTAAACAAAAAAAAATCAGATTACCAACTGACTTTTCATCAGCAACATTAGAAGCAAATGGAGAAGTCCTTAAATATTATGGAATAAAGGCACTTTCATTAATGCAAGAACTCAGAAAGTTACTTTTTATCCACTATTCCTGAAGATAAAATGCTTGAAACATTGCAGCAAAATAATAAACACATACACACTATAAAGAAAGATATGAGATTCAAGAAACAGTGACGCTAGTCCAGGAGTAAATCAACAACAACAACAACAACAAAAATCCCAGTCAGACTGCAAAGCAGCAGGTTGAGAAAGCAATTGGTCAAAATCAGATCATTAAAGAATGAATACGATGGATTAAAATATTGTTATAGATGTTGTAAAGAACACATATGTTTCTTTGATAACCAAGAAAAAAGCAACTCGAAATACCAAAAGAAATTAAATATATACAACAAATTTAAGAATCACACATAAGGGCCGGCTGAGTGGTGTGGTGGTTAAGCGCTGGCCTGGGAAGCCAGCGGCCCCGGTTCGGTCCCAAAAAAAGAATAACACATAAAGCAAACTAAAATATGAAACAATTTAGGGTATTTAATGTAGCAAAAGAGAAAAGAATCACTCTTTTAACTCTACCATGTTAAGGGACAAAGGGCCCTGCTTTATTTTTTTTACTGGTGCAAATGCACTATTTGGTGTAACAGTGAACAATATTAATATGATCAAATATTTAAAATTCTATTTATTGGTTTGTTTGTATGGAATTAATCAATAGATAAAAATTAAAAGATTTAATCATAGTAATAGAATGTAATTATTTTGTAAATCTTGACAATGTAAAAGTCACCACAGAGGTGCCATGAAAAGTGTTAAATAGATGAGGAATAGAAGGTAACGATTTTCTCATCCTATCATATGAGAAAAGAGACTCTGCTAACAGTTGGTGGAACAAGAAATAGAACTTTAAGGATACCATTTAAAATAACCAAGTGGACAAATAAATAAGTAGAACTACAGTTATAATATTAGAATTATGGCACTAATTATAAGAATGACAAAAATCAGAAAAGGTTAAAAGTAATTAACACTGGGGAATGGACTTAGGGAGAGAATTACTATTTTCTTCGATTAACTTTCTGCACCTTTGAAAACTGTTTACCATGTGCATGAATTCGTTTTGTAAATGATAATGCTATTGAAAAATTAAATGGCCCTGTTCCAAGAAGAAGGGACATAACATTTATTTAGCTCCTTTTATATAGGAATAACATACATCATATCAGCTTATTCGTTGAAAAATTAGTACAATGTAGTCATTATCTGCTCTGAGCCTAATGTTCCTCATTGATAAAATAGTTGACAAGTGGGTCACCAAGTTAAGTGCCAAAGCCAGATTTCAACTCCAGGTTTGCCAGCTCCCCTAGCTGTGGGGAGCTCTACATAGACCAGTGAGCTGAGGCTACAGAGACTTAGGTCCTAATCTTGTCTCTACTCACAGCTAGGCTTATGACTTTAAACAACTCATCTTTCACCTCAGTTTTCTTCTTTGAACTAAATGGACTTGATCAGAAAAATATGAAGGACTTTCTATTTTTAAATGGTTCATCAGTCACCCCCCTCCCCCAATGCACACACGCATAGGCATACAGAAAAGTACAGGCTTTAAAATTAGACTTATTAGCTTTGTAACTTAGGGCTGGCTGCTTAACCTCTCTGAGCCTATTTCTTCATCACTAAAGGAAAGCCAGTAAGTACACTATTTTCTTTATCATTGTTTTCATCTTTCTTCTTCTGTCTGGCCAGTTGGGGGCGTTGCCTCCCTTGGCATGGGTCAGCCAATAATTTGAAGTTCTGCATTGCCTGGCATTGGGAAGGGAAAAGGGAGGCTAACTCTTATCACAGGCGGTATGTAATTCAAGAGCCGAGAGTCTCCTCCTGGATAATAGGATTGTAAGGTGAACTGTACATTTAACTCCTTGATCAAGCATGAGGAAAGACTGTGCATCCCAGAAATGGAAGATTTCATAGTACGATGAGGTTAAAATGAAAATAACACAGCACTGGTCTCAAGTTGAGGAAGGAACTGAAATGGTGATCTTCTCTCATTGATAGAACATCTTCAGAGATATTACTCCAACAGTGCCCAAGACCCCTGGACTTGTTGAATGGTAGGGCTGTTCTAGGCATGCTGACATAGAGAAGTCCCCCCACCCCCACCCTGGGAATGCAGCCTCCTTTCCAGTTGCATTTCCTCATGCAATTGTAATTTGGCCTGTAAATATCTCAAACCCACAGCTCTTATGAGGGACATTTCTTCTCTGTTATCCTACTCTTGGGGTCTGACCAAAAAGAGAGGTCTTTACTTGGATTTTATAGGTTAAAGCTTCCTACAGCCACTACTTAATAAATAAGGGCTGCAAGAGAGGCACCTGGTCTCTCCAAGCTTCTCAATGAGAGTGGTGACGATGTGTGATAGGTGTTAATAATAGTATCAAGTGAATCAATTTCATTCCTAGGCTCAGATTGGCAAGTTGGCAGAACTTCCAGAGTTATGGTTGATGAGGTTAATACCTTAAAGATGCTTACATAGTTAATGGGACTTTTCTCTTACATGAGCAGAGAACCCTTTGCCCATAGGCAGAGGAGTCTTACTAGCATTTGAGCCCATGGGTCTTCTGAAATGGAGATGAACAGAACTTTTCTACTTGAGATGTCCAGAGTTGAGGTGGTTTAAAATGTTTGAAAGAATAAAAATGCGGGCCGATCGCGTGGTGCGTTGGTTAGGAGTTAGCTTGGGATGCCAGCTCTGAGCAGCAAGGCCACGGTTCGGATCCCACATGAGGGCCAGTGATGCTGCGCCCTCTACAGCTAAGATGGTGAACAACAGCTGGACCTGGAGCTGGGCTGCCGTGAATCGCCGGCATCCACGTAGGTTGCAGTAGGGCTGGCCGGCAGCAGGTGTGAGCTTTCGTGAGCTGCCGTGAGCGGCCATGAGCGGCTGTCCAATGGCCGGTGAGCGACTTCCTCAGCAGGGAAGAGTGCAATGATAATACCTACATGGGCCAGTGAAGCAACATCCTCTACAACTAGACTGAAGAACAAAAGGACAGCAACTTGTCTATTCCCCTTCCTGATTCCCCAATGCTGTTCCTCTCCCCTAATTCCCCAATAAAATCTTTAAAAAAAAAAAAAAGAAGAAAGAAAGAAGGAAAGAAAGAAAGAAAGAAAGATAGATAGAAAGAAAGAAAGAAAGAAAGAAAGAAAGAAAGAAAGAAAGAAAGAAAGAAAGAAAGAAAGAAAAGAATAAAAATGCTTTGAATTTGTAAAAGTTTTTTAGTCAATCTTGGAGCAACATCTAAAAATGGTTTCTGAATTCTGTACCTCTAAGATGCCAGGAATTGAAGGGACTTTGGACACTGACTCATTTAAAAATGGTTAAACGAAGGTTAAAGTAGATGACATGATTTGCCCAAGTCCATACATCCTCTGTGGATTGGGCAAGACCCCAATCCATTCACTTATTCATGTATGTATTTAAGCAACACATATTTATTGAGCACTTACTCAGTCCTAGTGATTGCATCAGGCTGTGGGTAAACAAATACGGCTTTGAAATTGTGGTTTGCCTTCCAAGCGCTCCCCAGCTGGTGGGGAGGCAGGCCTGTGTCCATCCCAGGGTCCCACAACAAGACCTAACAAAAGAATGGTAGCCATGTGCTGTGGGAGCACAGCAGAGAACTCCTGCCCTTCTGAGGGGTTGGGGAAGGCCTCACAAAAGACATTCTATTTGAACAGAGTGAGAAGAAAGGGAAAAAGAAACATTCCAGGTGGAAGAAACAATATGTACAGGCTTTTTTATAAGATAAAGCAAATCAAAAGTGTTGTTGTCAAAGTGGGGTCCTCAGGAGCGTTGAAATTCACGTAGGAGAATATGGATCCTAGACTCCAAATTCTCCAGAATAAAAGCACATCATGTAGAAATGCACAGCTTGGGTGTGGACCAGCATGGGCTTCCAATGACTTCACATGTGGCAAGGAAGTCACAGCAGGCCTCGAATGTAGTGACCAAAGATCATTTCCAGACCCAGAACCTTTGTTCCAAAGGGGAGCACTGTCTACAGCTCTCTGAATCTCAGTGAAAGGACCCAAGAACTTAAAAAAGAAAGGACCCTCAACTTCTTAAGGATGGAGATAAAAATATAAATACCCAGAGGGTAGAGGCCCAGGGACATACAGCTTTTTGTGAGCAAGTGTCTCAATGAATATATGCAGAGCTTTTGAATACTCAGTATTTGACACAGGAGAGTTGTGAAATCCTTCCCTTTCCTTACCTTCAATGGAAGGCATCTTGATTTACTAAGAAAAGTTTCCCTGTCTTTAATGTATGAAGACCTCCATCTTTTGCTCCCCTAGAATATTGAAGAGGGGGGTCTTTATTTTTGTGGTGTAATCACAACTCTAAGCATAGTTGGGAAGTGGTAGTATGCTGTAATCAAGAGCAGGGGTCCTGGAGCCAGACTGCTTTGGTTTAAATCCTGGCTCGGCCATTTAATAGTTACGTGACTTAAAAAAAATTGCATAACCTCTCAGAGCGTCAGATAAAATAATAATATTTATCTCACAAAGGTTTTGAGGGTCTTTACTGATGAACTCATTTGTAGCAAGGTACATAGCATTATTCAATGTTTTTTCTAATATTATTATATTTATTATTAATATTACTATTATTTGCAAAGCAAATGAGGACAGGTCTTTCTTCCCAGGTCTCAGTTATGGTTAATGGATTAGCCAGACAATGTCCAGAAGATTTTGTTTTTTTTCATCAAGCATTACAAGATTATAGGCCTTGTGGAGGAATCAAAGTGTTAGCCTCAAGGACTTTATAATCAGATTAAGTGTATTTATTGCTAATCTTTCATTTTAATAAAGTAATAGAAATCTGGAGAATATGGCCCTGGATGCTTTCATTCTGCCTCGAGGGTTCATTCTGCTTCCTTTATGCTTACCCATTTCTCAGGACCCCAGGCAGGATCCAATCAGTAAAGCAAAACCAGAGAATATTGAGGCTGAAAGTGCCAGGGGATGCTAGCCACTAGGTGCTGCTGGGGTCCATGCACTCCTGAAGCCATGCATTCTGCAAAACCCTGATGCCATGGAAATGCAGGAGTTCAAAGCTGCGGAAACTCTGGGCGCTGAAGGAGCTTGCTGAGCAAACACACTGAAACCAGGAAGCAAAGACTTTCCTCTTCAATGTTTCTCCACTGTTCTCTAATGACAAAGCTTAACATCTATTTCCTTTGGTAGTTGGCAAAGGAAAAATGTTTAAAGACCCCAGTTCTATTTTCAAAGAGCAGAGAAAAAGAGGGAATTTAGAACGAACAGGCAACTTAATACCTAACACAGTCCACCCCTTCCACCCCTTTCTTTGACGATGGAGCTTCCATGTGCAGTTCTTTATATCAAGCTGATGTCTGTTTGACGGTAACTTCTACCAATGTGGTCTTAGGGTTTACCTCTGGGACCACTTAGAACCAGTCTTCTACAACATGTTAACCATGGTACTTAAGATTCTTGATAAACAAAGAGCCCAGCAGGACTATTGAGCACTTTCCTTAGCACAGATGTCTCTTTGATACTGAAACATGGTATCATGGTTTGGACTTTGGCTGCCCAACTGCTTTGTGACTTTTATTAAGGGTACTCCCAATTAAAACTGAGTAATCTTGTTTTTAATCCATGCTGCACCCCTTTGAGCCATTTGCTTAGTTTGGATAGTCATTTGTTCAATCAATTCATAGTCATTGATTGGCTATTCTGTGATAGGTGTGAAGGACCACCCCCTCTTACTCTATGGAGCTGTAGTACTGGCTGGGTCCTTTGATCCTTGCCAACCTTTCTGGGCCTTTTCTAAGCTCTCGAGACCTACCTTCTACTCTAAGAAATGACATCTTTATCACTATGGGAAGTGAAGATTTCCCCTTCTCTAGCACCTTGTTAAGCCTCTGAATAATTATAAGATACCGTTGTTTACAACTTTATTAGGTCTAAATCCAGTGGGATTTACCCTCACATGGGAATAAGTATAAGAGAGGTTGGCACAAATTATAAATGCTGGTGCCAATGCATGCTTTTTCCATTATTACTACAAAGTATCGTAGAGATTTCTGGGCTTGAGCCAGAGATTTCTCACCCCAAATTCAAAATCAACCAAAAGCCCAAGAATAGGATCTCTCCAGTGCTGAAGCAAATACATTCCACACCATTCTCATGTTGAAATGGGATTTCAGGAGAGCCAGGAAGTGTCCAGAGTTCAGGAAGTAGAGAGCTGGTTCCAAGTAATGGGGCAGAATGGGAGAGGTCAGAGGGAAGACAGGTGATTATTGAGGAAATGGGAAGAAATACCAACCACCTGAAAGAAAGAGGCTGAGTGCCCAGTGGAGGGAGACAGAAAGTCTAGCATCCAGAGAATATCTTCAAGGAACCTTTCCTCTGTTATTTCTCTAACACTGACTAAATTGTGAACTTGAATTTGAGTAGGTGTCTGCCTGGATAGCAAAATTCCAACTCTTTGCTTTTATTTATTTATTTATTTATTTATTTATTTATTTATTTATTTTTGAAAATCAAATTGTTTATTTTGGGGAGACAGGTGCCTCTCCTTTTCTGCAAAGAATTGACAGTGCAAATAGCAGGAAAAATTTCCCAGTTTCTTCTGGTTGCTTCCCAGAGAGTCCACATTCACCTTCCAGATGTAGAGTTCCCAGAGGTTGTTGCAGGGACCCTGGCCACATGGGCATGAGGCCATATCCCAGGCTTGTCATGTCAGCCATGTCTACAAATGTTCCGTTATTCCCAGTTTCCTGCCCAGCTCTCTGAGATAGAAATGAACGTTTGTGGTAATTAAAACAGTGTGAAATTTGCACTGTCAGGAAACAGAGCTATTTTTTTCCTCTGCCAGCCATCATGCTATTTATAGCAATACCCTTCACCATTTATTTGCTGGGCAATGACATCAAGGCACAGATACTAAGAAAGGAAGCCAATTTACTCCACAAAAACATCCATTATCTTTATCGCCAATAGATACTGAAAAATAATCAATTAGAATGTTTTCCTTGTGAATGACTAATTGGATTGTTAAATATGTGGTATTGGAAGTCACCGTGGGAGCCTAATATTAATTCCTATAACAGACAAGAACTATTCTAGAAAAGCTGTAAATTACAATGACTTTGTATATCAGACCACATTCAGCTACAGACTCAAGTTACAAAGCAAAATTTTCCATCCTGAATCTACTGTATTTAAATTTGGTCATATTTCATAGAGAAATGTCACACTTCCATAGAAAGTACACTTGTCATGGCATATTCATTTCTATTTCCTAAACACTCTATCATAAGAATATTCCCCAGAAGATAATGCCCATAATCAACGCAGACTGGGATACACAGTTACACAGGTGCCTGTATGTATACACACATTCACACCTACACCCACACAACTCTCAGCTTTCTAAAATCTATAAAACAGGGCGATGTTCATTTCTCCTACAGATAAGTTGAGGTTCAGCTAGTATAGTTTAGCCAAAGAGGTGGCCCAGAGCACAGAATTCATCTCCATTGTTTATCTTATTCATTCTTTCGTTCAATTTACTCAATAGATGTTACACACCTAGGACCAATTAAAGCTCCTAGGATGTGCAGAAGTGGAAGAGAAGATTCCTGTCCTCAAGGAGTTCACACTTTAGGCGCAGAGACCCATCATTACACAAACAAGTCTATAAATGCTATACCAGGGCTAGGCCTAGGCTGCTTTGGGATCAAAGAGAGCACATCACTGGCATTTTAGATGAGTCAGGCAGTGGATTTAAGTGAATATATATGGAAGAAGGTCATCCCAGGCAGAAGGGATGGAGGTTTCAAAGGCCTAGCATATTTGGAGGATATATTTGGTTGTTGGGAAAGTCATGACATATTTTTTTCTACCTTTTTCATTGCAAAACTGCGTCATGACTTTTCTAACCACCCAATATTATGTTCCAAATATAGAAATTGAGGTGGAATGCAGAAGACTTGAGAAACCAAGGAAAAACTGTGATAAGAAGTTTGATCATCCTCCTGGACACACTGGGAAATCTCTGAAATATTTTAAGCAGGGGAGTAACCTGATGAGACTGTTCCAGGGATATCATTCTGGCACCATTGTGGGCAATGACTGGGACAATGTGGGCAGAACAGAGAATGGGGCAGAGGAGGTGTGAAAGAGACTGGAGCAGGAAAACCAACTCGGGTACTTTTGCAAAAGTATAAATATTACCCAGACTAGAATTGGGTACCTGGAAATAGAAGAGAAGACAAAAATGTATGGAAGAGAGAGATGGTAAGTTGTATGGTACAAGGGAGGAGATAGGAGCCGAGGTTTCTGGGTTGAATGAAAAGGCACTTTATAAAGCTATCAACTAAGATAGTGATACAAGAGAAGAAGCCATCCTAGGAGCAAAGTTCAGTTTTGGACATGTTGAATTTGCAATGTCTGTAGGGCCATGTGTAAGAGATGTGAGGTGAACAAAGGCATATTGCAGTCTGACACTAGACCAGAACTAGGGGACTCCTGCATGAACTTCTTGAGCCTTCTGATAGGATAAAAGGATCATCACTGCATCCAGACCCTCCCTTCTCCTAAAATTCCCTGCCCAGTGGTGGGTGGGGAAGGGGAGACTCTTTCCTTCTCTGACTTCTCCACCGTAGTTAGTAGAAGATGCTTAGCCTGGGAGAGGTTACTAAGCTGCCCAGCCACCTCCACAAATCTGGGGCGGAGCTGATTCCCCCCATTAAACAGTCCATTTTTAGAATGAAAAGACTCTATGGGGACCATTATGTAGATAGACCACGATACCCTAACTCAATGGTCCAGTTGCTTTTTATTATTTTTTAAAATTTGTTTCAGAGGACTCTAATTTAGAATTCAGAAGATTCAGAGAATAATCTTCTGTCTTTCACTTTAGTCCACCTCTTATCCTCCTTCCTCCTCCCTTAGTAGCCAGGACCATGACTGCTGTGGGATGAGCTGGAAGCTCTCCCAGGCCACCCATATCAAAGGTCCTTGGCAGAGATGCTCCAACCTCAGTGGCCTCCCTGCAAAGTACCAGTTTTTATTATTATTATTATTTTTTTTCCTAAGCAAAATGACCTTCAACAGAAATCATTGTCTCCTAACTCCCGGCAAGGACAGTCTGTTTGTGTTTTACATCTGCACGTATCCACTCCAGTCAGTAATGGAGAAATCAGGTTCCTTTTGCTGAGAAACTGAACTTGGTCTATTTTATTGTGTGAGGGCTTTCAATCCTCCCATAGCACTGGAAAAACACATCCACTCAAAGATGACGGTGGGTCTGGGGTCCCACCATCTCCAATTTCATTGCATGTTTTTCCAGAGAGAGATTTAAAGTTCTCACCCTCTCACATCAAGAAAGCATACTTTATAAGTGAGAGGGAGAGGTTGGCTCCGAATCCAATTTCAGTGTTTTGTGTTTTTTCTTGAAACTGAGAAGAGGGAAAAGGCAAACATTAACATAGTCACGGTATAAATTAGTCTGGGGTGGTAGAATTTGAAGACTCCCCCTCAGATCTCTGCTAAACAGTCACCTTTGCTCATGGCATTCGTTTTAAAAATATATTTAAAAGCAAAGACAAGTGCTTACACCCTTGTTGCCCTAGTAATTGCCATTCTGGAATTATATCTTTAGGAAACAACCACAAATGGAAGAAAAGTTTATATGGAAAGATGTTCATCATATCATTGTTTATGATAGCAAAAAGGACAGTGAATAAAACACTCCTGGAAAGTATTGCTGGCAGAAAAATTATGGTATAATGTCAAGTAAAGAAAGCAAGGTAAAAACAAATGTTTATTCTCTACACAATCTCTGAACTATAAATATCAATTAGCATAAAAAACTTGAAGGACACATACCAAAATACCAAAATATTAACAATTGTTGTTTCTGGCTGGTAACATTATGAGTTCCAAATCTACAATGAGCAAAAAGGAGAAAAAGGTACTATTTTTTTCTAAAAAATGTTAAACACTGGAAATTCAGCATCAAGGTTGGAAAGCGATTTACTAAAAATAAAATGTGTGTATTGTGAGGATTGTCAGTTTCTTCTGCTTTCAATGGGATGGAGACCAGAGGGATAGAACCCATTGTAATGGTCCCAGAACTACAGAACTATATGCCTTTTACACAAACTGAGCCAGGGTCATCAGAGGGAGATGAAGAAATTCAGTGGTGACTGACTCATACTTGAGTGTTGGGATATCAGTCAGGAATACAACAGCCATCATGCAAGTGTCATGAGAGAAATGCAACCCAAGTACTTCAAGAAGAGTCCGTAGTCCACACGTTTTGGTAGATGGAAAAGATGTGGTTTGAAATACAGTTTATAATAAGGAGCCTGATGAAAGATCATGCTCAGAAGTTCTTACACATGTGCAATGCTTGGTACAGAGCCATACATTTTGTCGAACTGCTGACCAGTGCTGAGAGCTCTTAGGGGTTTGGCCAGATTATGGACATCCAGGGTAAGGATTTGTATTTAATTCTGTAGACAATGTGCATACACCACAAGTGTTTGAGCAGAGTGAGTAAAAGGTGAGAGCTTTGTTTTAAGAAAACCTCACTGATTGTAACAAGCAAGAGGAATGGGAGGGAAAAGCCTGAAGGCAGATGTTGGGAGGTGGGAATACAGAGGAGAGTGAGAGATGCTAAGGCTGTAGTAGCAGAAGTAATTATTAGTTAAGTTGTGAAGGACTATATAGATAGAATGGCAGGACTAGAGTTGTGCCTGAGAGCAGGGCATAGGGGAGAAAGGAGTCCAAAATGGCGATGTGGGTGTCAAATGTACTGCATACCCTTTCATTTTGAACTTGAATTACCTGCATAGGCTGAAAGTTGCTTTCCAATTTCACAACCACCATGCTTTCCTGTGAGCATGGAGGTGATTAGAACATGTGGATGCAAGAGGAAAACTTGCAGAGCAAAGTCACTGCCAAACAGGTGAGTTTCCTCAGGAAATCATCATGGGGTCTCTTTTAGTTTCCACTCACACCCGTCTTTCACCTGGGTTCCTGTGGCAGGCTGCAAGAGCTTTGGCAGAGGGATCTCACAGAGCTTTGATCCTTTTATGAGGCAGCTCGTCCAGACTTGTGATGCTCGCCTCCTCCTTTCCCGGGCTCCCACCTCCCATTCTTAGCTACTCCAGCTATGCCTCCAGAATCCATCACATACCACACATATGTAACGTTTGGCCCAGGTGGTCATTCAAGTCACACACACACACACACACACACACACACACACACACACACACACACCTGGAATCGCCTTGAATAAAATCAATTCTTAACCCTGTAAATATGCAGGAATCATTATTTTTGGTTGCCTACCCAGAGTTCATTGCTCCGGTCATCCCTGATTTTTATTCAGATTCCACACATTTTCCATCCACTTCTCAACCTCAGAAAATATTGACCCCATTCCCAGTTCCAGGAGTGGGTCTGATTGGTTAGAGTAATTCTACTGACTGGTTCAGTAATTGTAAGACTACCATTTGGTCCGATAAGACCAAAGGAATATTTCCTGGGACTTCTGTGAAAGTAGCTTCTTCACTACAAAGAGCCACCAGGAATATGGTTATTTCTCATCCTTTGGATGAGATTTTGTACAAACAAGAGTCCTGGAACTACTGCAGCCATCTTATTGCCAAATGGAGGCTGAAACTATTGCAGAGAGAGCAGAAAGAAAACCATAGCAATGCCCTTCAAATTTAAGTCAGTTTGAGTTGACCTGAAGCTGTTTCTTAATTGGCACCATTTTGGAAAACCATGAGGATGTTTTCATTGTCATAGCAATAGGCAGTTGGGCCTGGCATTTAACATTATGGAAACTGAGGAAGCTAAATGGAATTTGTGTGATAAGTTTGCATGACCAAAAACAAACTTTCCTCATCCTACACAATTTTTTATTGACCCGTTGGGATTCCAGGTAGGTGATAAACCTATTTACTATTTATCTGAGCATACAGCCTAAGCCCATTTTACATACACACAAAAATATTTTTACTTTGTCAATAGTTTTAATATGCTCTGAATATTCCATTGTTTAAATCAAAAGAAGATTGTACTTTTGTTCAAAACTCTTTCAAGATTTGTTCACCTTTCCAGAAAATCACGTTACCAATGACAATGGCACTATGAGGCTTGAGTTGTCAACACAATACTCCTTTATTAGTCTGCAATTATAGCTGTCAACATTCATAATGATTCTATCGCATGGTCCAAATTTCTGACAACTTCTTCATCCTATTATAAATCACTTTCTTTTTATTTCTCTACTATCCTGCTGTTAGGACATAATATATTTTCTTAGTTATATGACTGGTGGGTTAAACTATCTATGAATTCAGTCACAGAATTAAAAAAGGGGTATTACAAACTATTTAAAATAAACAGAAGGTGTTGGGTTTACTGAGGGAGGAAGGGAAGACAATCATCCTTTTTAAGACTCCTAACTGATAATAGAATTAGGCAGCAAGAAGTGGGAGTTCTTCATATAACAGACCCTGAAAAATGAAGTTTGCTCAACTGTTGGAGTGGGTAAAAAGAAAAAATAATGCTAAGACTCCCCTAGGTCAGGCTGAGAAGTTGGAGATGTCTGGTTTTACATTTGGAAAACTTTAGTGAAAACAACTAAGTCATACTTACTTTGGAAAGATAACCATGTACCCTCAAAGCTATAGCTTTAAAGGCAGTGACGTAAAAATTCTGGGCCGGCCGAGTGGTGCGGCGGTTAAGAAAGACAGCGGCCCCGGTTCGGTCCCACATATGAAGGCCAGTGACACTGCCCTCAAAGAAAAAACAAAAAATTCAGAGAAATATTGGCTACGTTCTGCAGCATTCTGTTTGGCCTAACAGGAAATAGAAAAGTCTTCTGCTGATGAGCCTGGAGCTGAGTGAAAAGGACATCTAACTTTACTGGCCCAGGAAGGCCTTCTCCAGTTGCGGACTGTACGTCTAGTAATATGGAATCAGCAGAGTTGGAAGAACCAAACACGATCCCAAGCAAAAGTCTGTGCAGGAAGAAGCAGATAAGTGAGCGCATTATATCAAGATAAAATTTGGGTCCAAGACAAGCATCATCTCCAAAGCCTCCTATTGGACATGTTCAGTCCCACAGGGGAGACAGCCCTGATCATGGTGAAGACGGAGCTGTGATGTAGGCTGGTGACAAAGATCCAGGACCAGAACCTTCCTATTCCTAACTGGAAGCTATTGTCTCAGATTGTCCAGGTGTTATAACCTGAAGAGATCAGATCCAAGAGAAGGAGGATGGGAAAGGGGACAGGTATTTCTCTTCCATCTAAGGCCTCCCTACCTGGTCCAATTTCCTTTCTTAAGAATTTCCATCATGGGAATGTTTAACTCCTCCAGGGAAGACTTTCAGGGAAGCAGATTTCCACATAGGCACAGTAGGGCAACCTCATTAGATTATATTAGTGACCCCACTGGTCATCTGAAAGAACTCACATCTCTGGTAGAATGGCTTTCTCACTTTATCAGATCCAAAGATGCACAAACGCTATCCATCAGCAGTTTCACCGTTAGGCATATACATTAGAGAAACGCAAGCATATGTGCACTGGAACACGTGCACAAAATGTTCATAACCACATTGCTTGTAAAAGCCAAAATGCCAATTTCCCCCTGCCCAGGATTGAGAGCACCCTGGACATAATGAGAGGAAGAAAACTCCAATGGAATTCCCACTCGGATCATGCAACTATTCCAAGTATAAAGCTATTTCATAGATCCTACCTTGCCAAGAATTAAGATTTTCCTGATAATGACCATGACCATGATTCTTAGGATTTATAAAACACATTAGTGGCCAGCCGTCCCTCATTTCAGCCTCTCTTATAACCCTCTGGAGAGAAGATGGGTTGAGGTGGTTTTTCACCTTTTTTAGAGGAAGAAATCAAGGTACAGATAGATCATGCTTGAGAATTTATGCTCAGCAGGTGGGAAAGCCTGGACTCCAAACCCATTTCTTCTGAATTCAAGGAGATGGGTGTTTCCACTCAGCCTGCTACCTCAGCTTAGACCTGCAGCTTAGAACTTTAGACACATTATATTTGTGTCTATAACAATCTATTTTACCATATATTCTCATTTTAGATGGAAATATTTCTATCATTTAATAATTCCTGATCTCCTTGAAGACATTAGATAATATAAGCTAATCTTTTCTCAATGCCTAATGCTTACTATGTGAATATATATTATCATGGCATGAGGTAGCTTCGATCTATCTATATGTATTTTAGACTTCCTTTTGTTTCTGTCTTCAAAGTCAGATCATGTATTCTCCAGTAGGAACGATGTCATCACCTCCCTGTTTTATTCTATATTGATGTGAGAACTTCAAAATGGTTACATTTCTTGGAAGCACCTGCGGAATAAAGATTATTAAAGTTATCATCTCCCATTTTGCGCATTCCCACTTTGACTCTTTGGTGTACAAAAACATGTTCTTTTAGCAGAAACTACTTCAGTTAAGCCTTTGGATTCAACTCTAACTGTTACAAGGTGTCTGGGCCCTTTTCCTCAGTGCAGATGGTCCATGAATGTAAACAAGTTCATGCCCTTCATCTCCCCACTTTGCAGACGTAACCCCCTCCTAACTCCACTAGCCCAGAGTTTGGCTCTGTAGGTATGTGGTGAGGAATGTGGGAATGCATGTGACTCAGCGGGATTTCTCTGTGGCCTTGGGTAAGTCTCTTAACTTTCAGTTCCAGTTTCTCCCTGTCAGCTGATGATGCTATCAGATACCTTTTAGCATGGTGAAGATGAAGTGTGATTTAGGTGGAGCCCCTGGCAGGGAGGTAGTGTTCATAGTGGTCTCTCTCTCTCTCTCTCTCTCTCTCTCTCTCTCTCTCTCTCTCTCTCTCTCTCTCCTCTCTCTCTTCTCTCTTCTCTCTCACACACACTTATTCAGATCACAAATCATTCTCCCCACTCCTCTTACGTACACACACTGCACATACTATCCCCATGGCTATCATATTCTGATGACATCTTAAAAAGCCCTCTCTTGTCACAGCAAACGGAACAAGGTCAGCTGTGACCATCCCCCAAGGCTGACTCCGAGCAGAGGTATCCCTGCTGCCCTGTGAAGATGCTGTCTCAGGAAAGACAAAAGCTGACATGGCTGGGAACACGGCAGCCAACCACCGAGCCTGGGAGGCTTAGGTTCCAGTGGAAGAAGTCCTTTCTTTTACAAAAACAAATGGAATTAATAATGACTATGTCACTTAGTAATTACACTTAGATTCTTAAATAAACAAGTCAATAAGAATGATGAAAGATTTTGAGTGGAAATTAAAATAATAAATATTTCTGTCAATGTATTTTGACCACATGGTTTAATAGGTTATTTTGAGCCCAGTCAAGGAGCTGGAAATAAGACACACAAAGAAATTCCAGAGTCTCCTGTCTCCAATTTAGTTTCTGGTTAAAAATTCTATTTGTGGGATGCTTTGCGGCCATGTCTTTTTATAAATGAGCTGAGGAAGCAAGGCAAATAACTTGAAATTCAGAGAGCTGAGCTCATTGAAGGACTGAGTGGTTTTCACTTTATTCACTGAAGGAATTTGGATTAACTTTTCATTACCAATTTGAGACACTGTCATACCAAAAAAAAAAAAAAAAATTCGGAGTATCAGTAAATACGCAGGTTTGGGACATATCCCCTGCTCTATCTAGTACTAGCTATGTGACATTGGTCAGAATCAGAATCCTAGTTTCAATGTCCTCATCTTCATCATATAGCTAACAACTTCTCCTTTGCAGATCTGTGTGAAGACTAACAGGAAACAACCCAAAATAAAGCACCTAGTACAATATCCTAACATATAATGGGCACACAAATGGTAATTATATCATTATCCTTATAATGATTTTCTATCATTATCAGCATCATTCGTGTGTGGAACTTTCTCCTGAAGTCCGAATCCTGGCTCCAAAAATGAGTCCCCCTAGCAACACTCCTGTGCCGATCCCCCAGACTTCCCCAGCACCTACAGGCCAGACTGCCCTCAAATGACCTTGTCGGTTTTGTATCATATTTGTGCTATTCTCTTGCTGCACTGGGTATCAGTGCCATCTCCCTTGCTATATAACATTTTACTTAAAGAAAGGGACTCCCCACCTACTAGTTCTCCTAAAATGCCCGGGAGTGTGAGCACACACGCCCAGTCAAAATTTCAAGTACAGTGTTGTGGACAGGGCTCTGCCCTGGAAGCCAGAGGACCTGAACTTGAAGTCCAGTATTCTGTCTTCCACAATACATTACATCCCGGGAAGAACATCACCAACAGGGATGTTAGAAATCTCAGGGACTTGGGGGTGTTTAATATGAACCTTGGGGACCCGGGGAGAAGTGCTCCTTTAGAAATGAGCCTTAGCTATGGATGATATTGGCCCTCCCCCTCTCCCTCAAACCCACACCTACCTGCTTCCCTCCTGCACATGGTACACTGATATTGGGCCCTGGCACAGTAAGGCTATCAGGTATGGTATAGTAGAAAACCTAAATTAAGTTCCAGTGGGGAGAGGACCTGGTGTGGGAATGGAAAGTTCAGGGGAGATAACGAAGTAAAAGTAAAGGGCTAAAAGGAACTAAGGGACAAAGATGGTGGGGTGACTTCCTCCCCAGCCCTTCCAATGGCTCCAGCCCACCACATACCACATCACAGGGGACATGGAGGAGCCCAGACATGCTGCACGGTGCCCTGTCGCTGACAGTCACCCAGAGAACCTCCTCCACATGTTCCTTCCTATTATTGCTTTTTCTCAGCCTCACTGTCTCTCCCACACCTTGACTCTGTTATCTGATTCCTCACATGAGCCTCGGGCAGTCCTTGTTTTGACAACCCATTTGGATCACTTCTCCAGTTTAATTATCCACAGATCTCAACTTGCAAGTCCCCCAAACAGCTCCCTTCTGGAACTGTGGTAGGAGGCACGCCTGCTAATTCCCTCACCCCCATAGGACCATGGTGCTTACTCAGCCCCCCTGAAAATGTTGGGGAGCTGTCAGGGGAAGGTGGGGAGAAAGAGGCAGGAGGAGGGCGCAGCCTATTTAATTCAGGTGTCACCTGGAGTCAGAAGTTCTCCATCTCTTGCCAATTTATGGATTAGCCCTGAGACTGGTTTGTAATTGTGTGTCAAAATATTCAAACTCGTGACTTTTCTTTTTAACCCTTGAGATTTTATTTAGTCCCCTTATGCAAGAGAACATGATAAAAATCATTTCTTACCACTCTTTCTCTCCATCCAGGTCATGTGACCGGACCTATGAATTATCGCAGAGAAATAATATCCCAGTTTAAGGGCAGATGGCCAGATAAACACTACAAAACAGGTTTGTAAATTCCATAATAATTTGTGAAAAGGCCACGAGGTTACCAATCTCATGGTTATGGTTGGTTCAAACAGTGTAAAGTGAGGTCACAGAAGTGAAAGTCCAGAGCAGTGCTTCTCCCTGAACAATGGGAAAAGGGCACCTCAGAGATTAAATGTTGAACTTGAACATAACTAGTTTGTTTTGAAAGTGAAGATTTTTTTTTCCAGGAAGTTTTATTTACTGTGTTTTAAAATCTGTCTTTAGCACTATTTCAATTATGTTTTCCCAACACCTTATTTTCAGTAATACATTTATTCTTCTTGCCAACTAAGGATTTTCAGCCTCAGTGTTTTTCAGACAACAGTGCCCATAGTTGGCAAGGGATTAGGGATTATTGTATGTATTTCCTCCTTAGCACCAGGTTTGTATTTCAGTTGAGCCCGGATTAGGCCAGAGGAGCCAAATGATTAAGATTTCTACCTGAGAATAGAGTACATACTGCATGAGTAAATCAGATTTTCATTCCTAAACACATCACTTATTAAAATAAAGCACAATAATTAATACAACATGATAATATTTCTCTCTTCTTCTTCCCCCCACCCCCACTTAATTCTACAGAATTTGAGATGATGGTTATTGTTTCATATGGATCATTAAGAGACTTTACAACTTACAGCAAGATTTCAGATTTCTATGTGGTAATAAAAATTTATTTATTCACTCATTCATTTGCTCAACAAATAATTGTTGAATATGTTCTTGTGCCAGGCAGTGGGGATACTATGGTGAAGGTAACACAAGCTCTCAAAGCGCTCAAAGAATATGAGAATGAAAGATCAAGAACTTCAAGTGGCTTCAATAAACAGAATAACCTCTTCAGTTATTAACCTGTTTATCTTGATAGATTCCTCACTGCAATTACCTTGAGTAGTGACTCGGTCAAATAGAAGGTAGGAGGTAGTGTAAGAATTAGAGTCTTGGTGATTTAGAGTATGCAGAGCGCTTGGAAATCATCTCGTTCAATCCTCCAATTTACAGAGTAGCTCCTGAGACAGAGAGATGGAGAATGGCTTGTCCAAGGCCATTGATCAAGACCTGGAGATTGTTGGGAGTCTGCTGTGTGCGAGTGGGGAGCAAACGTGAGTAAGGCCCGCCCTTCCTTCGGGTTCTGAGCAAGTGCAAGTGTAGGTGACAAGGTATCTGGTAACATCCAAGTCATCACCATTCATGTGATCCCAGCTGTTTCCCTTGAGCCTTTTCTGAATGGACATGCTTTCTATGTTGGTTTTCCACGTTGACTTCAAAAAACGGAGGGCAGACTTTGTTTTCACCTGCTTATTATTGTTTTATTTCATTGTGGGTCTTCTGTTTTACTATTGTTGCCTTCTGCTTCTCTATTCAATGTCAATATTTCTTTGTTATTAAAGAATTAGAACTCCAAATCCAGAAATAAAAATAAGTAAAGACCCATAGAAAAGGTTGCTGAACTCCCTCACCCTGCATGTGTGCCCAGGCTGTATGTTCTGACCCACGAAACACTACACATGGACAGCACCCCAGTTAAGGGTAGATAACCCAGGAACCACCATAAAGCAGGTCTCTAAGTTCCACAGTAAGTTGCGAAAAGGCCAGATGATCACAGAAGCATTTTTGGTAAAACTTGCACCAATAAAGGGAGACTGTGTTTTCTTTGTAATGGGTCCCAAATTCCATTAGTAAACCAAAATGCCAAATCTATTTACCAAACCAGGACATCTTGTCTGGCCACCTATGGCTCTTCAGCCAGGTTTTCCAGGCAAACATGCCTGTTATAGGAAGAAACAGTTCCCTCCTCCGAGAGACAGGGTGGAGCAAGTTGGACCACCATAGAATTTGTTGTCCAAACCAGGACACTTGTGTAAGTGAAACAGGTGTTGTTAATAATTTAGTCCTAGATGATAGATATTAACTAGAACTTTCCAGGGTAAATGGGATATGTCATCACCCTGGGTACAAGGGAAAGAGCTTCAGATTTGAGGCCAGACCAACCTGAGATGAAGTCTGTGCTCCACGTCTAACAGGATGAGTTGGGATCTTTCTGGGTAAATCAGGCATCATAAGACAGCATGCTTTGCAGTGTGTTGTTTAAGATTAGCAGGGTATGGATGCACATGGTAGGTTTTCAACTACAGGTAGCCAGAGCTAACATAGCAACCCTATGAGAGGGGTATAATTATTACCCAATTAAAAAGTTTAGGAAATTGAGGCACAAAGGGGCTGAGGACACTCTCCAAGTTCACAGAGCTAGTAAGTGGGAGAGTTGAGAAGTACTCCCCTGCGCTGAGCAGCCTGGCTTCATCATCTGTCTGTTACCTTCTAGCTTAACTTCTGATATACTAGTTCCCCTCCCAATGTATGTGAATCACCTAACGTGAATCTACCTGTATGTAAGGTAGATACTCAGACAACAAGGCAGCATGATGGGCAGTAGTGGGGTGGGGGCGCATGGAGTGACGGAAGGGTTGGCTGGGAGCACGTGACAGAGTGAGCGCCCTAGGATCAGGCTGGTGACCATGCAGGGTATACTCCCTCCTTTCTCTTTGCAATGCAGTTCAACGCCCTGAAGCTCACTGGCTGAGTATAAAACATCCCCCTCTCTGAGATCAGTTTCCTTAACTGTAAGTGAGGATGTTGGAAGAAATGACACTTCTAGCAGGCCTGTCTGTTCTCCAAGACCAGTTTTGTGCATTTTACTTCAGTTCTTTTGTCCACTTCTGGCTGTGCCTCTAAGGTCCTGGAAAACCTAGAAAGGCCCTGAACGGCCTGGTCTCCAGGGAGAGTGGGCTTGCCTTCTCCCTAGACAGCCTCCGGGCAAGACCCGGCATCCTGGGCTGTGTGGGCGAAGAGCGGATTCCCGTACACCCACACCTCGGCCAGCCAGAGAGACTGACCACCCAAGCTCAGGCCTGCCCTGGCCACATCAGACGGCAGCCTGGGTGGCCTCACTGTCACTGCAGGCAGAGCTGTCCACCAGCATTAGCTGGACCAGCCACAGTGGCTCCTGCCCAGCTCCTGGTTCCTGGGGCTTCTAGTGCAAAGCATCTCCCAATTCTTCCGGCCGCTGGGTGGAAGGGAGATCACTATGAAAAGCAATAAAATCTCCATAAGGGGGGGAAGAAAATCTCTTCTGGCAAGATGTTCTGGGCTTATATGCGGATCAGACTTCTGAAATACAACAAGGAGAAAGCCCCAGGGATACTCTAACCCATTCTCATTCTTTCATTCCTTTGTGTACTCAGCAAACATTTCTTTAACATCTATGTGCTAGATGTTAGGAATTAAAAGATGGCTCAGACATATCTTCATTTTAAAAACAAAACAAAATTAAATGAAACCACAGTGAATTGAAAAGCAACCATGAAAATAAGTTATTTCTTTATAAGCCAAAATAGCCAAAATGCAGCAACGATATTCACAGACGATTATAGGAGCCCAGAGGGAAAAGAAGTATCAAAACCTCTGCCTAGAAAAGATGGGTTATGTAGAGGTCATGGATGGTTTCTTAGGAGAAGAGACGCTCTGCATAGGTCTGAGAGTAGAAGTTAGATGGGTGAAGGGATGAGAAAGATCAGGTAGGCAGAGAGGAGAAACACCTGGGCTTGATCACTGTTGATTGGTCTGTAGCATAGAATGGAGGAAGGAAGACTGAAAAATGAGGCTGGAGAGATAGGCAAGGGCTAGCTCACCTTATAAGCCAGGCTACTCAGTGTGGCTTTTTTCGGGGGGATGGGGAGAAGGCGGGTGATGGGAAACCATTGAAATGTTTTCTGCGAACAGGTGTTACGCAGAGATCTGTTAGGGAGAAGACCATTCTGGCCACTGTGTGGACACAATGGCTCTGAAGGGGTCTGGAAGCAGAGGTACTTGTGAGGAATCCATATCATAACCCACTGGGAGAAAGCAACCCCTCCACTGACCACAGAGACCTAGAGGGAGAAATGGCTTCTCTGAGATCACACTGTGGGTCTGTGACAGAGGAGGGGAGAATTCAGTCCTCTTACTCTCTAGGCCAACATGTTTCCCGTTCAGTAATGATGCAGGTCTCAGAGGAAAAGGGAAGCTCTGAGGACCGGGGACCAGATGCCCGTGGCTCTGGGGCACTGTCCCCGTCAGCTGAACACTGGAGACTCGGCTTCCTTGTCTGTGAAATGGGACCATTGCCCTTGGCCTGCTTATCTCTTGAACTGTTTAAAGAATCAGGTATGAGGAGAGTTGGAACGGGTTTTGTAGAATAGGATACGGATCTAAGGGATAGGTTTATTATTTTAGTCACAGAATCAGTGTGACGCAGATGATTGAAAGGAATACTTTAGAAGCCTGGTGTTTTAGGGAAATCCCTCTAGGGATTTGAATGCCTAGATTAGGGCCGTCCCCTTCCACTGAATGTCTTAATTACTGGCTTTACCTTGGCCATGATGACCTGGCCGCAGTGAAATAAAGCCCTTTCAGTTTTCTGGCCTGAGGAAATGAGAAAACATTACACCCAGTATCATTAAGGACTGGTTTGCCTTGAATATATAATACACACACACAAACACACAAACGCATCACATCTTTATTAACAGTCATCTGCATTATCAAATTTAAAGTTCTCTCCATTACCAGTTCTTTAATATGTTGACAATGTAATTACATTTACAGAAATGCAACTGCTATACATATTCAACAACAGATCTTCTGCACAAAGTAATCCATTCTGAAGTTTTCCATCAATTTTAAATATGTGGGTTTGCCCCTGAGCAAACCAGTAGGAAGCCACTATCACACTCCCTTCCCCCGGCCTTTAGAGAGAACTAGTTAGCTCAATTTCTAGAGAGCACTTGAAACTGAGCAAGTGTCCCTGCATTCGCTCCCAAACCTACTCACTCTGCTTCTCGTGACCTGGGAGATGGTCTCTGCCTCTTGTTTCTTGGATGTGGGTGGCCTTTGGGGCTCTTTCTAGTCATGGGCTTGCATTTCCCTGGAGGATTGTTTGTACGCCTAGTTTCAAGTTATTTTTCTGGTTCTAATGTGAGAAATAGGATGCTTATCCCTTTGAAATCCTGGAGAAAAAAAGAAAGATGTGACTTCCAGGGATGCCAGGAGGTGTCGGGCTCTGTGTCTATGCAGCTGACATGTCACACCAGACTTACATTCTAACTGAGCCCAGATTGGGCCAAGTGAGCCAACTGGGCAGGTTGCTTGGTTCCAATAGCATTTCCCTTGGCAATGCTCCTCTTAGTTTGAGCATTGCACCAAAAGGCCTCGCCTGCACCTGCACATGGATGACAAGGGGGAAGACGAGTTTGCACAACAGCCCCCACAGTACATGAGAATACACTGACTTCTTTAGGTGAATTGTGTGTGCACATGTCTGCATGTTCATTTTGGTGAGCAACTCTGTTTATATATCAACCATTAATATTGTCCCCAAATCATACTGTCCATCACTGTCTAATTACTAAGTTTTAAGGCATTCGTATCATGTGTAATTATTGGTTAGCCTATTAGATAATTACTGTGAACTGCATTATATTAGCTATTCTCATAATAACTTTGAGTTATATTTACCAGCAAACAATCATAGAAGAAGAATGTATCCACACTGCAAAGTGCGTTACTTGCCACAACTCCAGCTAGTCCAGTGATATGGATGGTGGACAGGCACGCCCTTCCTGTGTGGCCACTGCCCCTAAAGCCTATGCCTTCCACACAAACTCTCCCCTGGGGCAGGCTGGTTGCCTGTCTCCATGGACCTGCCTTTACTCACAGTCTTTGCATTAAGAATTCCCTCTGCATTTTAGGAGCACTATCTAAATCCTGTGTTCTACTCAGATTTACAAAAGACCAGAGCTGTGATATGGAACAAGGGACACAAGCCATCTCACCTGCCCATCCCCAGGGGGCCATACACTCCTTGTCTCTTTCCATTTTTTCTTTTACTTGGGATCATCCCACTTAATAGACATTCTTACTGGAATACGATATGATGCCCTAGGTAGCTGTTAACACCTCCTCCTTGCTAAAGGTGAAGAGTTAGGGGGGAAAAAAGACAGAGGGGGCCTTAAAATCTTTTCTACCACCTCCCCCCACCTTCCCACCCCACACTCTTTACCCTGTGCAATAACAAGCCCCACTGTACTTTACATTCTTTTAACGCTTTTTCATTTTTCCTCTTCCCTTTGCTTGGAATCATCAAGGTCTAGAGTGTCAGCAAGCCCCATTGCATTCTTTTGATTTTTTTCTTTGCTTTTGTTTATAATTATCAAGTTCTAGAATATCAGCACAGGAAGTCTTCAAATATCATTAAGACTGGAGATACAGAGAGGCTGAAGCCCAGGGTGAGGAAGTGACTTGTTACAAGGTCATATTACAGTGTGGTTGGTGGGTCTAGGGTTCGGGCCAGTTTGCCATCTGCCAAACCTGTGCACATAATTCTGTCCCTCATCAGCTTCTGAGGCCCTGCGGTATCTCCAAGGTCCAGCCCAGAGGCCCCTTTGACTCTGACACTTTCCTCCACTCCCAGAAATGACGCCCTTGCTGTATACTCACACATAGCACCTACCACAACTCTTTCCTGCATGTCTGCTTCCCACATCATAATGAGAACTTCTCAAGGGCACGGGCCACGTGTTATTTATTATCCATTTCACAGCTAGCACTGTGCCAGGGATACCATGAGTCCTCAGTACATAGAGGAAGAGTGAGGTGGAAGAAGAGTGAGTCAGAGGAAGAAAATCAGGTAGTCACTATTTCTATTTGGACCAAGCCTTGGGGCTAAAATTGCATATCCATCACTACTGTCTCCTACATCAACATTGATACAGAGTTCTTAAAAGTATGAATATATTGGGGCCGGCTGAGTGGCGCGTTGGTTAAAAGCTGGCTTGGAATGCCAACAGCCCTGGTTCAGATCCCACATATGAAGGCCAGTGACACTGCCTTCTACAGCTAAGATGGTGAACAACAACTCCACCTGGAGCTGGGCTGCTGTGGGTCCCTGGGACAGCATAGCTGCAGCCCCTGCTGCAGTGGGCTGCCATAGGCTACAGTGAGTGGCCGGCAGCAAGCGTGAGTGGCTGGCAGCTGGTGTGAGCTGCCAAGAGCCACTATGAGCAGCCGTCCAGAGGCCAGGGACCGATCTGCCTCACCCGAGAAGAGCGCAATGATGATACCAACATGGGCCAGTGAAGCGACATCCTCCAGAACTAGACTGAAGAACAAAAGCACAGCAACTTGTCTGTTCCCCTTCCCCAATTCCCCAATAAAATTCAAAACAAAACAAAACAAAACATTGATACAGAGTTGTTAAAAGTATGAATATATTGGAGCCGGCCGAGGGGTGCAATGGTTAAGAGCTGGTTTGGGACTCCAGCTATGAGCAGCAGGGCCCCAGTTCAGATACCACGTATGAGGGCCAGTGACACTGCCCTCTACAGCTAAGATCGTGAGCAACAGCTCAACCTGGAGCCGGGCTGCTGTGAGTCACCGGCAATGGTGTAGGCTGCAGGGGGGCTGCAGTGGGCTGCCATAAGCTACAGTGAGTGGACAGCAGCCAGCGTGAGCTGCCAAGAGCTGTCATGAGTGGCCGTCCAGAGGCCAGCGACCAATCTGCCTCACCGGGGAAGAGTGCAATGATAATGCCAACATGGACCAGTGAAGCAACGTCCTCCACAACTAGACTGAAGAACAAAAGGACAGCAACTTGTCTTTTCCCCTCCTCCAATTCCCCAATGCTGTTCTCTCCTCCAACTCCCCAATAAAATCTTTAAAAAAAAATAGAAGTATAAATATATTTTCATAGATAACTGTTTATGATTTAGGCCATGATAATTGATGGCCAAAGCCTATTCAAGTACAGATCTGACATAACAAATAATTAATTTTTAAAACTCTTTATGTATCAGGCACCATGCTTGGTGAGAGGAGCCCAAAGAGGGGAGGGCTCCTTAGTCTCTTGACCTCCCTGTCTATCTCTCAGCCTTCCCAATCTTTATCCAGTTGCCATAGTCATTTTACCATTCATCTTTCAATATCAATTCATAGAGGCCAAATGAATAGGGTAAAGGTTTACCTTAAAGTGAGACTAATGGGGCCGGCTGAGTGGCGCGGTGGTTAAGCGCTGGCCTGGGAAGCCAGTGGCCCCGGTTCGGTCCCACATGTGAGGGCCAGTGATACTGCCCTCAAAAAAAAAAAAAAGTGAGACTGATGGCTTTATTCTTTATCTTTACAAAGAGAATTTCCTGGGGTCTCTGCAATAATTTAAGTGCTTAGTTCTAGGAGACTTAGGTGTGTATATTTGATGTCTCAGTGATTCAAGAGTTTCATCAGTTAAATGGCCATGGCCCTGCCTGAAGGCAGGGTGCTGGTCCAGACCATGGTTGGCACGTTCTTGCTGTTCTGAGGACTGTGATGCTAAGAAGTTTGGCTTGGATTCCCAGCTGGACTAACATCATCCCAGTGCTGTATAAACCCTTTTTACTCTGCTGAATCCATTTCTGTCTGGAGATGTCCCAGATGCAAAACAATTGCATAAGTTTCTGCTAGTTAGCTTAATTGGCACATTCAGGTTAGTCATATAAACCAGGTTCTTTTTATATTTTGCCAGTCTCTCATAGTGTAATAGGGTTGTTCCCATGTTAAGAATTTCAAATAAGTGTTCCTGGTGTGATTAGAATCTGACTAGACTGCACTCAGTAATTACCTGTGAACACGTTGACACTTGTGCCTGATGATGGATAAAGGAAGTTCTGAAGGCACCTCTATGCCATCCCTCATCCCCTCCTTAGAGGAGGCTCCATGGAGCCCTTCTGGGAAGAATTTTCGGAGCTCTGGGGCTGTCACATGCTGGGCCTGCCCTGACTCTGTTCCTTTTTATGCCATCACCCACCATCAATCACCACATATGCTGCTGCTTCACTTTTCTTCTATCTTTGAACTCCTCCCCATCTCCACTCTTGGTCCTCCCTCTCTGTGTCTGCCCTCAATAAATGCAATAGACATGTAACTCATTCCCCTCAAACTGACCTTTTGGAAATGCAAATCTGAATATCTCTCACCTTTCTTTCAACTTTTCCTTAGATGGTTCCCCATGAGCCATAGAATGGTCATTGAAGGAGACTCAGAGTCCTTTTCCTGGCTTGGGCACCCCCTACTTGTGAAATCTCATTTCTCTTCACAGACACCTTTCTCTTCAAACTCCAGCAAAGAGTGATCCTCTTTGGGGGTCAAGGAGCCATAAAGTTCAATCTTTTAGACAGGAAGACATTTCTGTTGGCTGCTGGTGTTCAGGCAACTGTCAGAGAGAGTTGCATTGTGGGACATTAATGGTGTTTACTTCTGGGATCCCCACAAGGTTGTCACAATGATGAGCCAAGAAATATCCCATCTGCCTCTAGCAGGGAGAGGAGAAAGATGTCCATTTTTAAATAGCCCAGAGTGTTCACTATGACCCTACTCTCTAGGGTCAAGATTTTACTAGAGATTTATCCCACCTGGGGGAAAGGCATTTCTCCCACTCCACCCCCTCTGGTCTTCAGGTGTCACCTAAGAGGGGGAAACAAGGTAAAAAAAATAGTCAGCCAGGAAACTGGTGTGAATTCCAAGAATCCTGGGAGTCTGAAGGCTTCAGAGGAGGGCCTTCTAGAGAACTGAACTCATCTATAGGACCAAACCTCAGGTGCCCTGCAGGAGTCAGAATCCCACTGACCTCTAGGTAACTTCAGTCATTTGTTAATTCCTAACTCAGACCTTCTTGCATTCTACTGTAGACGTCATTGAAAGGTGAAGTGGCAATATCTTGAGGGTATGGTGGAGAATGCTATGAGAGGCAATGCTGGGCAGTACACCCTTCATACAGCAACACCACTTCCCAGGTGACTACCAGGAACTCTGTTATGGTGTTCCTGGCTCTCACTCTCAAAGGTGGCTGAGATGAGTCCTCTCATGCTCAGTGTATAGCCGGGGTCACTAACCAGGGGGTTAGGACCCCGAATCATAGATAAACGTGGAACATTATGTGCACACGTACAGTTTTCTGAGGTCATAAGATCCATTATGTTCTATCAGATTCCTAAGAATCCATTAACCAAAGAAGGCACAGTACCACACGAAAGAAGCCCCTTCTTTAGAGTGTGCCCTGAGAGAGGTGTCCCCAAAGAAAAGAAAATAAATCCATCTACTAAGCCTGAGAACAGCATCTTACTCAAGAGGGGATGCAAGGCAGGCACCATAAAGGAAACAACTATTGATTAATAGTATATTGGGCTACATATAAAATTAGAAGCATCTTCATGGTATGGCTATAGCCTTCCTCTCACCACTTTCACATCACAACCACCATATACAAGGTTAAAACATACATAATCAACTGGGAAACCATTTGCAATATAAACAGCAAACAAAGAATAGTAATGTATAAAGAGTTCTTGTAAACCTATAAAGAAAAAGCAAATCTCTCAGCAACAACAAAAAAATGGGCAAAAGCAATATCATAAACAGGTTAGCCTATAACAAAAAAAAAAACATGCTGGATTGAGTTTTTACAAGCTTTTGTTGTTTTTTCTGTTATATACTACAAACATGTTTTAAATATTAAAAGTTAAAAGATTTAGTAATGAAAAAAATGCAAAAGGCCAGTAACTATGAAAAGTCATTCAACCTTACAAATAATTAAAGTACAAAAAAAAATGCATATATCATTTTTCACCTAAAGAATTGACAAGGACTTAAAAGACAAACAAAACTGATATTGATGAGTGCCTAAAGCACTGGTTCTCAACCCTGGCTGAACAATGGGATAACTCAGCAGACTTTATAAAATATTGATGCAAATGTCTGCCTCTGACCATGAAGGATTAACTGCTATGGGAATTGTCCTCCCACCATAAACAGCTAGAAAACCAGACAAATTCATGAAACAAACCATTTTCAGAAACTGGGCACCAAACAGAGCAAGACTGTTATCCCTGAGGGAAGAGACACAAAGGAGATGAGCCCCATATCTGCCCAATATGCTGCCTGGAGGCAGCTTCCAAAACACAGAGCAGAACAGAGAGCCCAGAGAAAACCCACAGTCTCCCTGAGATGAAGGCAGAGATCAGAGTTCCAGGCAGCCAGTTAGCAGGACTGGAATTTGCAGAGCAGAACTCCAAAAAAGGAAGAAGCTGAAAACAGAGCTCTAGAGATCTGCACAGAGGTTCCCTCAAATCTTTGACTGATTAATGAGATCTACAAGCTTGAGGAAAACTCCATGAAATGGGCTGGGGGAGGAGTGGGAGGAATGACAGAAGGTAGTAGGCTGAACAATTCTGGGAGCTCATGAAGGACTGTTAACAGTGGGTATAGTCATTCATAAGGTATTGACTTAATAATGGCACTAAATTAGTACTAGCCTAAAAGTTGCTCTAGATTTTTCCTAAAGAAGCTTAAAAGCAATCCTACAGAGACTCAGGTTGATGCTAAGTAACTGAACTGCATGCCAAAAAAAAAAAAAAAAAGTCTATGCCAATTAAAGGATTACAACAAAAGCCAAAACCAAACACCAAACAGTATAAAATGTACAATGTAGAGCTTCCAATAAAAGTTAACAGGTGTATAAAAAAGCAGGAAAATATGATCTATGACCAGTAGAATAATCAATCAATAGAAACAGACACTAAAATGACAGATATGATGCTATGAGCACATAGGACATTAAAACAGCTATTATAAATATGCTCCGGTAACTTAAAAATGTAAAGGTAAACACAGATATGATGAGAACTTAAATGAAATATATGAAGAGATCCAAAATGGAACTTTAAGAGATGAAAAATGCATTATCTAATAAGAAAAATTCACAAAAACAAAACAAAAATAAGCAGCATATTAGACATGCAGAAGAAACCATCAGTGACCATGAAAACATAGCACTAGGAATAAAACAACATGAAAAGGTAGATTATGGAAAATATGTATAATCCCATGTATATGACATTTTTATAGAGAGAGTATGTATTTACCATGAATGTGGGAAATGATGGCCATGAAAATGTTAATAAGGTTACTTCAGATGACTTTTTCTTTCTTCTTTACATTTTCACACGTGCAAATTTCATACAACGTGCAAGTATATTTCTTACCAGAAAAAAATAATAAACTATTTTTAAAATGGTAAAACATGAAAAAAACATTCATTCACTTACTCAAGACATTTATCAAATGTCCCTTAGATGCCAGAGCTTTGCTAGATACTGGGGGTAGTAGAGTGATGAATAAAGAGGAGTTTGATTATGTAAGTTCAAATCTCATCTCTTCCACCTCCTAGAGTTAGCACTGTGAGTATAGAGCTGACGGTTCTATATCTCTATTTCATAATCTGTGAAAGTGGGTTTAATAATAGTATATACTTAAAGCAATCATTACAATGACTAAGTCAGATAATGGGCACACAAGCTCTTTCTCTGTCCACCCTTTTGCCTCTGTGACGACAAAGGGGTCCTGGCCATATTCTGAGGAAAAATAGGCACAGTCAGGCAGAGAAGGGCCTCAGTGTTGCCAAGGCTGCCTTAGTTCCTGTGTGACATGAAAGCTGAGAGGAGTGACTTTGGAATACAGGTGAGTGGTGGACGTCCCAGGCCAGGTGTGATGGAAGCCCTGGCAGACTCAGAGGTCTGCACGGCCGATACATAGTTAGTGTGTAAATCGAAATACAAAGATTTAGGCAGCAAGAAGTGTCACAGAGCTCTGGCCTAGCCAAATTAGAAATTTGCCAATTCAAAAAGGAAGGAAGGAAAAAAGAAATCTACCAATAACCACTATTCCATAAAACAAGGAGTTTCCAAAAGTCAGACTGATACTACCTCACAATAAAAAAACAGTACTTTTAGTAAGTTGGATCAATTTTGATTGACACAGCCTTATGAATAACCTGCCATATTGACCTTCTTTGTCTCATTTAGCCATGGAGCAGTGAAAACTTAACAATGTGGACCAGCGCTGGTTCCTGGGCCCTTACTTGAAAACCACTATTGTATGCCATTTTATAAAACCTAAAAGTGATCAAGGATTCTCAATATTTTTAAGTAGAGGAATAACAGTATCAAATTTGCAATCTAGACAGCTCATTCTGACCACAGTACTGAAGAAGGATTGTTGCAGGCAAGGAGTGGGAGGCAGGGAGGCCAGTTAAGAAGTTCTGTTAATTATCTAAGCAAAAGACCTTAAGGCCCTGAGCTAAAGAAGACCATTGAGTATTTCTTTAATGAGACAGTTATTTTGACTTTTATCCCTCTTCCAACTAAAATAAATCCTGCATTTTCTTTTGAAATCACCAATAAAAAAAACTATGTTAGGTCATTGGTTTCCATATTTTGGGTAATTAATTGCTAGAGGCACCACGCTTAACTGAGGTTAGTAGGAGGCAAGCGTTTCTATTTGATGCCTTATCCGGGACATTTCTTTGAGCCTCTGAAGGATACTTTAAGGGCTTCCTCACACTCAATCTTTAAGATTACTTCTTCAATTTTCACTTTATTGGTTATTGGCTGGGAGTTTAGATCAAATTGAAATTATATATATATATATATATATATATATATATATATGCTGTATTGCTCTGACCCATATGTGTCACTATATATTAGATTTGATTAATGTTGAAATAATTAATATATTGTTATATCTGGTATATCTTAGCATGTGGGAATTCATTTTAATGCCATGTTTTCCACGCTAATTTTATCCTCCTCTAAACAAAACTAGTTAAGATTAAAGAAGTATCTTGAGATGTGAATTTGCTCTCTTTTATGCAAATGGGGATTTTGGTACTGAAAATTGAAATTGTCTTAAAAAATTAGTTGGAAATAACTTCTACACATGTACCTCAGTGGCTGCCTTATAAATGAAGTGTAGAAACCACTTACACAGTTACTACCTCATAAATGAAATATAAAAACCACTTGAGTTGTACCAGTTAAAAAAGAGTTTCTGGAAAACATTGAGAAGAAATGAATTATGCCATCTCTTACCGTTAACAAAGGAAAAGTGAAGAGGAGCACTGAAGCAGATATGATTTTTTTGTGTGTTTTAAAATTATCCCCTTGGTGGGCCGGCCTAGTGGCGTGATGGTTAAGCACTGGCTTGGGAAGCCAGCGGCCCCGGTTCAGGTCCCACATATGAGGGCCAGTAACACTGCCCTCAAAAAAAATTAAAAAAATAAAAAATAAAATAAAATAAATAAATAAATAAATAAATAAATAAATAAATAAATAAAATTATCCCCTTGGTAATAATTAGTTTGGTGGTGTTCAACGTCATTGAGAAATTAGAACTGTCTCCATGCATGCCTTTGATTTTGTAGAATGGAGATACGTAGCTAATTTTGAAGGGATGACTTTTGCTACATAGATTTAAAATTTAAAAAACATTTGTAGAAGGACCAGCCAAGTGGCTCAGTTGGTTAAGAACAAGCTCTGAGCAACAGGGTCGCTGGTTCCACTCCTGGCCCGAGCTGAGATGCCTGCTGAGCTGCCAAGAGATGGCAGGATGACTCAGCTAAAAAACAAAAAGATTAAAGAAACAAAAACATTTATAGAGTATATACTATACCTAAGGTAAGAAATATTTACTGTAGGGAGGGTGAAGACTAGAAATAAATTCAAAACACTTTCCATTAGCAAAGAACTGTCTAATGATTGTTCTAATCACAGAACACAACTATCTATAATTACAAGGCAGAAATAAATGAGGGCCATGTTGAATAATAATTGTGGATCATGGGCTTAAAAGACAAAGTTTTTCTCTCTATTTTCTGCATTTTCAAACAAAAAACAAAAAACAAAAAAACCCTCACAGAGGGGAAGCCCATTCATTTACAAATAAATAGAGTCTAGCCAGCAAACTCCTGGACACTAAGCCTCAATTTTTATGCATATCTGTATTCTCAGTATCTAACAAAGACCAGGCACATAGTAAGTGCTCAATAAGCATCTGTTAAATTAATAAAGTCTGAATAATGAATGAATACTTATATGTTGCAGAGCATAAGGGAACTCACAACTCAACCTGATGAAGATAAGTCAGGGAAATAGGGGGAGTCTTTAAGAATCAGGTGGTATTTGAGATGGGTCTTGGAGGGTATCTTCAGTGCCAACTCAATGTTCGTTTGCATATTCAAAACGGGCCTCTAAAAAATGAAGGCCTAATGATCGATAAATCAATCATCTAGTATTCAGCCAGGCTAGATGAAAATCCAAAGAATTACTTCCTAAACCTAACAATCTGAAGTTGGCTTCATAATCAAATAAAGCCCCTCATAAGCAGTCTCAACCCACCTCTCCAAACATATCTCCCTTTATTTAATAGCCTCTAACCACCATTGCAGCTGAGCTCATCTCCTCTCTGACTCAGCTGGCCATTCATTGATAAACAATTGGGAGCTACAGAAGTTTCTCGACCAGAGGACCAACAATCTAATCTGTGTTTGAGAACACAGTAAAGAATTTTCCGTAGTTGTCAGGATATAGCTTTATGTGCTTTAACAATGAGCAAAATTACAATGACTGAAGCAAAATCGCTTTACTGTCTTTTTTCTCATGTAAAAGCCTGATGTGGTAGATGACGATTCCCAGAGGAGTAAGAAGGTCTGCTCCACAAAGTCATTCAGGGCCCCAAGGCTTTTACTATTTTGGTGTCTCTCCTTCCATTGAAGCACTGCCTTTATCCTATAGGGTAAAACTGACTCACCACCATTGTTTACATGACTCACTACCATTGTCCACTACCATTGTTTACATGTTCTTCTCCTAAAGGAGAAGAGAAAGAAGAGATGGAGTAAGGGGCATGCTGTAGAAATTGAACAGAGCATCACATCTATGCAGATCTCTGGACAGAATCTAGTCACATGGCGTACCTCACTGTAAGGGAAGCAGGGAAATGTAGCCTCTAGCTGAACAGTTCTGTTCCCAAATAGAACTTGAGTGTTCTGTTACTAAAAAGAAGAAGGAATATTGGGGACATTTAGTTGGCTCTAATAGAGTTTGCTTCCCTTCCCTTCCCCTCTGTACTGTTATAAGCTTATTGTCCCAACAATGACATTGACTTACTGGTATGTGGCTATAGAACCAGAGCCTGGCAAATAAAACAGTGTGTGTGTGTGTGTGTGTGTGTGTGTGTGTGTGTGTGTGTGTACGTACACGTGTCTGCACGCTAAGGAGTCATTTTTTTTTCTTATGTACCTATGGTGTGTTCATGCCTTGATATGTGTTTTACATATGCTATTAAAATCAATTCTCAAAATAAGAATCAAAGATAGATATTATTATCCCTAATATAGTTGAGTAATCAAGATTCAGAAACTTCATGGTCACAAACACTAAGCAATAGGAACTGGATTTGCACTAAGGTACATATGTAATTCCAATGGCCCTTCACTATGACGTTTCCTACTTTAGGTCTCATTGCCAACTGACTGATGAACTTATGGCTCTTTTTCCCTTTCAGGTACATGTAAGTCAAACTACTTCTTTCTGATAGTTAATAATTATCCATGACTGCAGGGAAATTCAATCCATAGATTTTCTAATTTCTTGTCCTTGAATAACCTGGAATTGAGAATAATACACTGTTTCAGACTAACCAATATCTGAGAAACTGGGGTAATTTTAGCAAATACTAGATTTCCCATTCCAGGGACCACACAAGGAAAGCCAAGTCTTCTTTTCTGGGTTTGTTTGTTTCTTTTAATTCTTTTCTTTCTTCCTTTCTTTCTTTCTTCCTTCCTTCCTTCCTTCCTTCCTTCCTTTCTTTCTTTCTTTCTTTCTTTCTTTCTTTCTTTCTTTCTTTCTTTCTTTCTTTCTTTCTTTCTTTCTTTCTCTCTCTCTCTCTCTCTCTCTCTCTCTCTCTCTCTCTCTCTCTCTCTCTCTCTCTCTTTCTCTCTCTCTCTCCTTCTTTCTTTTGATATATATCTCAACTGAGAAAAGATTTTGTTTGGTTCCAAATCTCAAACTATTTTTTGGAGTCATAAAACTCCACAAATGATTTCTGGATGCTACATGGGAATTCGCAATTACATTTCATAAACAGCAATGAATATCCTCCTCTTCGTGGGACGGTGACGTTCCTGATCTTTTAAACAGGTCCCCTGATCACTCCTTCCATGGGGCCAGGATGCAATTTGCTAGCAAAGTGGAGTCAGAATTGGGTTTTTAAAGAGAACCTTCCCACAGTTATAAACATCCTTAATTTTTACAGCAACACATTGACTTCAAACCGGACTCATAATTATTGCAATATTTCCTTTAAAAGCCTGCATTGTAGATTCGGCAAGGTCCAGACATCTGCTTCAAATCCAGAAGTTTCTTTCCTTTCTCAGAAAGGTTGCTCTCCTCCAATTAGCCTCCCCAAAGCAGCAGGAGTGAGCGGAGCTCTGCGGATGGGGTTTCATGTTTACTGGGCACATTCCAGCCTCACCCGCCTTTTCCCACATGGGACCATAATAACCACTTTGCCTGTTGGACCCAGGACCAAATGGCTTTTGAAGTACAAAAGAGATATGCCTTGAGTTTTTTGAAAATATCCTCTGGCAAACCTTTGGTTTATCATCAACAAATGCAGTTTACCTAAGGCAACCCAAAACTTGCTGTTTCTATTTTAAGTATTGCACATACATTTTAAGTCTTGGTGGGAAGAACCTTCTGCTATTGTTGAGACCTTCCTTTACACACCTGAGACACAAAATTCTGGTGGCTGGTTGGCTGGAGCTGGTGGTGGGAGCAGTAACTGTTATTATCTAGAACCCAAAGGGACATGCTAATGATGATTTCAGCTGACACTTAAAACTATCTTTCCTCCCCAGTAATTTCAAAGCTCCCAATAAATGACCTTATGATGAATGACAATATGGTTAAATGATTTATTCTAACTTAAGTCTATCTTCTTCAAAAATTCTGTACTAAAATATAATAGGTTTGGACTTCATAAAAATGTAGGTTGAGGTCACAACTCTTACTTAATATGAATGACCTTATAATTGACTTTTACCCTCAGGGCTCAGTTTTTGTCAGTCTCAGGCCTCATTTTTCCCATCTGTAAAATGAGGAGCACTGGGCTTTTCAGGGTCAATATTAATCAAGTCTCATTTATTCATTTTTTTTGAGGGCAGTGTAACTGGCCCTCATATGTGGGACCAAACCGGGGCCACTGGCTTCCCAAGCCAGCGCTTAACCACCGCGCCACTTGGCCGGCCCTCATCAAGTCTCTTTTATCAGTCCACCTCCAAGTTTGAAACCAATTGTTCACAGATGGGCAGACAACAAGATTTATCCTGACAAAGTGGGTTTGGAGAATGAGGCTCAAGTATGGGGCATTCATCTAGAGCTCTCCATTGCATGATTAGAAGTGGGGGTCTGAAGCTCCGAAGAGAAATCTGGTCTGGAGATAGATAAGACTGATTGTGGAAATCATCAGTTTATGTCTTGTAATTGAAGCCATGAGAGGAGATGAGATCACACAGAGGTTGTTCAAACTGAGAAAAGGCAGAGATTCCGATGGACAGTGCAGGAGGACGAGGCGGGGGCCTGAGTCTCAGCCAGGCCAAAAGAATACATTCCATCCTGGACATGTTAGGACTGAGAGATACTAGTCGAAAGCAGACCTACTTCCTGTGCACAGCCTGTGGAGGCTTTCTTTAGACCCAGGGACAAGATCAATAACTCTGGGAGAGAATACAATTCTGGCGCGTGCTTTCCCTGTACATGCCCATTTCATGCAGTGTTAGTGTAGCCTTCTTATCAACAACTCTGATGCTCTAAAAGTACTGAATAATAACTATTCCTACTCCTTGCCCCCCACCGAAATCTCAATGCAACAACTCCTTTAAATTATCTTGTTTTTTTGAATTTTTTTTAGACATACCAATAAGATCAGTCTTTGGGGATCTCCCAGGAAAAGCTTTTTGTGAAACATGGGCCCTGATTTTCATTTTAAAAGACAAGGTGCCCAGAGTTTGTGTGTATCCTTTCCAACCAGATATCAAGCTCATCTACCTGAGCCATGCGAGTTATTACCTGAGGTCTGAAATTGCTCTGGTACCTAAGGCTCTCCCCAGACAGGGCTACCACTCACCATTATGGAGCCTGTGCACTGATCATCTCCAGGGGGCTCTATTTACATTAGAGTTTATGTGATTATCACCTTATAGAGTTGAAGCAAATTGCATCTCCAAAAGTTGAGCAGAGCACAATTTACACAACCATATGCAGAAGTCTTTTTAACCCAACACAAGATCCTTTTCTTGCAAGCAACCAGATACCAGAGTTCAGCCGGCATTCCTACTGGATGCAAGCAGCTTTTTATCTTCAGAAGGCAAACATCATCTCACCATTCAAGGATGAGGCCACTAAGATCTGATCAGAGTGAAGGAATTACCTGAGATTTTCCCACCAATTAGAGTTAGAGACAAGGAGATCTGTCTTTCTGCAGCAGCCAGGGCTGATTTTTCAGAACATTGGTCAATGGCTTGTCCTTGCTAGTAAGATTTCTGAAAGCCTTAATACTAAGTCTGGCATGTAAGGTAGCCAGCTAAGTGGGCTCTCCTTTAAGCCCTTAGCATCTTCCTCCTGTAGGTACATCTCTCTCCCATTGCTTCTCTCCCCATTCATTCAGTCTCTGAAAAAGACATAGGGGAGCTGAGTGACTGATGAAGAGGAAGAAAGAAAGAGCACACAAGATAATTTAAAGAGGAATAGAAAGAGACATCTGGGGTGGGACCTTCTCCTGGTGATGACCAAAGGATGCACTAAGTCACAGACAGTCCCTCCCTAACCTGCCTCCGTCCACTATAGGTTTCACTGAAAATGCGATTGTTCTTGGAACTACAGGATACGTTAATCTCTTAAACGCATCTCAGTATTGTTGGGTTCCATGCCCCATTCACATACATACCAGTTGATTCTAACAATGTTTGCCATTCTCACATATATTTATCTGGGGATCTCTGGACCACTGAGAGAGAGTTGAGGTTAAAGATGGAAAACAAGTTTGTATCTTGCAGCTCAGGTGTGAAGGAGTGGTCGTGACTCCCTGGAGTGCTACTTTGACCAGAATTAGATGCTTCACCTAGAAGGGCTTGTTTCCAGATTCTAACACTATATGCATTGTTTAAACCCTTAATGGTACTATGCTGGCAGTAAGGGAGTCATGTTTGGATCCAACAATGACCATTACCTGTTTGAGTGACCTTAACCTTCCCAGTGAGGGGATACCATGGCTCATGAGTAACTGAGAGTCATGACCTGCAGTGGAGGAAGGAATTCAGCTGAGCTACTATGGTACTTAGAAAGGTGTGGAGATATTAGGTGGAGAGTGCAATGATAGGACATGACCCCTGAGCCTCAAGGAGCCCTTTGTCTAATAGGATGGATAGATATGTAAATATACAGTGACAACAGGGTGATTAGAGCTATGGTGCAGAAAAGTATGTGCTCAGTTCTTCTATGGCCTCGGAACTGAGTTACAAAGCCTGGGGTTTTGTAGAACAGGAGAGATTATTCATTAGAAAAGGACAGGGAAAGGTACATGGAACATTTTGAAGAAACATCTACAAACAAGCCAATGGCATGGTATCCAACTGAAATATAGGCAGCATGGCAGAGAGCAGTGGGATGCAGGTTTGAGGCCAGACTATGGAGGGAATGAGAAACTGAAATGGATGTTTCAACAAGAATGACTAGATTACATTTGTTCTTCACAAACTTCTCTCTGTAGAATGGAGAGTGAGTAGAAGAGGTGAGTCTGGAAGCAGGGAGGAAGGTTAGTTAGGAATCTGCCATGGTACCCTAGGCAATAAGTGATGGTGGGCGGAAGTAAGGTCATACCAGCAGAGGCAAAGAGAAGGCCATGGACAAAATATTTAGGACGCAGACTCCAGAGGACCATTTGATGATCTGCAGATATGAGGTTGGTGATGGGAGAGCGAGAGAAGTCCAGGATGACTCCAAGAAGAAGATGGACAATACACTGGTTCTCTGAATGAAGAAAAGAAGAAGGAGCACGCTGCAGGGAGAGGAGCATGAGGTTTGGACCTCACCCCACTCCTTCCACTCCCTCCTCAGACCCTAAGCTATGGACAATATAGAGAGGCTTTGCTGGGGGGATGTGGGAAACATCCCAGCATTGTCAGAACTTCACTGCAGGATAATTCTATCCTTAGAAATGATGTTCTAGATGCAACTTCTAAGATATTCCAAAATTCTGTAAAAAGAAAAAGGAAGAGAGAAGTCTGAAAATTCAAGTAATTTATCTACATAATGCTAGTAATAACAACACCTAAATAATTAAAATGACGATCCAGTGGTAACATAACATACCCATGCTTAAGGGCAGTTCGAAAACGTAGACAAAGGGTTCCCTTAAAGTCACTAGAAGGCGAGGATGCCACAGCTCTCATGCCTGGCATCCCTTGATAACACTGATGTTTTATCAGTGTGGGCTCAGTTGTTCCTTTGGTTAAACTTCCCCTTTACTGCACTGAGCAAAGCCATTGTCCTCAGAAGGAAGAGCTCTGTGGTGGGGAAACCACTTCTTCAAGGGAGTTAATTGTGGCCAATTTATTCCCAGGCCCAAAGCCAAGCCAAAGGGTCCCTCTGAAGAAATAGTTCTCATGAACCATGAATCATGTCTTCAGTGTGTCAAGGACAGTTAACTGGGGGAAGAGGCCTGTTCCTTTGACTACAGGACGCCAAAGCTCATAACTCTTTCTGAGGGCACAGGGCCTGTCTATCCTGGGGAGCCATTCAAGGCAGGGAGATCAGTGGGGTCTCAGCCTCATGGGTTGTGGCCTCTGGGGTGCCTACAGTTTGGAAAAGCTCAAAGACTGAACTAATAAACCTCAGGGCCCAATGGCCCCTGACCCATGAATTTCATAGCTAACCCATAGCTGTGGGCAGTAGGAAGAAAATCCTCATTTCTCTGGTGCCCTTTCATGCTCCTTGTGCTGGAAAAAAGACTTCTAGTGAAATCCTTGCTCATTTGGGTGTCACTTTCTGAGGCCTGCTTTGACCCAGATACCTTCTACCTTATAAGGTTGACTCAAGGCAGAGATTGAGCTGGTTTTAAACTCTGAGTGTAGGGGCCGGCTGAGTGGCGCAGTGGTTAAGCGCTGGCTTGGGACGCCAGCGGCCCTGGTTCGGATCCCACATGTGAAGGCCAGTGATATTGCCCTCAAAAAAAAAAAACAAAAAAACAACTCTGAGTGTAGGTGTGTTTTCAGGGCATGTAACATCCTACTGCTCTCCTAAAGAAGTAACACAGTATATCTTAGTGGTTGAGACTATAATCCTATGATTCAAACAGACTAGGGTTTAATTCCTGGCCCCATCACTTATGGCAGACATTTTGACAAGACACTTCATTTCTCTAACTCCAGGTTTTTTCATTTATGAAGTAGAAATAATAATAGGATCTAGTTAGCACATAAAGTTATAAGGAACAATTCATGGTACAAATGCTTGAGAAACAGCACCATTTGGGACACATCATGAGACTCAGGAAGTGCCAGTTTGTATATTAACCTTGAGCCCCCAACACCTGGAGAATAAAGCTCAGTCTTACATATGCTAATAAACTGAACTCTGTCCAAAAGACAGAGTCCAAACTTGGAAGATACCCTGAGCCAGGTACCTTGAAAAAAAGGCAGGGGAGGGGGGACTTGTTCAGCCTATGTAAGATTCCAGGAATCCCCAGGGCAACTATCTATTCAACTAACTGAAGAGTTGAATCGACTCAAGTATCTCCATCCTTTCAACGGGAAGTTTTCTCCAACTTCTAAGCCAAGTGTCTTTTATTTTGGACACATAGCCCTTGAGCTTCTCTCCTTCAGAGAACTTTCCATGTCACCATTATCTTTGTAATGTTTGTTTGACTATCCACCAGCCCACCATTCCCAGCCTCTGAGTTCCATGAATGCAGGGACCAATTCTTATACATATTTATCTCCTAGCACAGAACATAAACATAATAACAACTCAGTTGTTGGAGTAAATATTGAGACACTAAAAGTTCTGATCACCAATTACAATATGTGGAGGGGGTGTTTTTCCCCTATAGCACAAAGCAATGCTTGAGACACCACCTGGGTATCCTACAACTCAACTAAATACTGACACAATCTACCTGTCAATAACATCAAATTCCACAGAATAAGGGCTCAGTCCTACAAGACTGCTGTTCCTCAACTTCAGACACCAGTCCTAAGCCCAGGTCATCACCTGTGCTTCTGACCCACTGGCTATAGATCGCAGGTTTCCAGGACTTCATCCCCACCCCCCACTCCCCACCCCTCACACACATACTCGGGTTTGACATAAAAGGATACATTCAGGAAGAGTCAAAGAGAAGAGATGCATAGGGCAAGGTATAAGGAAAGGGTGTGGAGCTTCCATGCCCTTTCCAGGAGTGCCATTCTCCTGGCATCTCTAATTGCTTACCAGCCTGAAAGCTCTCTGAGCTCTGTCCTTTTGGGGTTTCATGGAGGCTTCATTACCTGGACTTCATTGATTAAATCATTGGCCATTAGTGATTGAACTTAATCTTCGGCCCCATCCTCCTCCCTGGATTTCATGGGGTGGTGCTGAAAGTGCCAAGGCTCTAGTCAATGTTGGTTTCCCTGGCAACCAGCCCCCATCTTTAGGTGCTTTCTAAAAGTCACCTCATTAACATAAACCCTGTTTTGCTAGAAAGATACTTGTTATCATTCAAAAGATACCCATTTCACCTTTATGACTCCGAAGCAATTATAGGAACTGAGGACAAGAGACCAAATACAGCAAGCAGGTCTTCAAATAACATCCTTTCATTGAACATTGTTTCACTGATGAGATGCTGTAGGAACCTAACTGTTCTTTATATCAATTAGCCTATGGTAAAATTGGTTTTGTTATACACATTGTTTTGCTTAAAGTCACAGAACTTATTGAGAATGTTAAGTGACGACTTAGTGTATTTTAACAAAAGTTGTTCCATTGCTCTTATCTCTAGGAAATTTCAAGGATTTTAGGAGCTATTAGCCAGGAAATAGGGATGAAGACCAAATATATTTCCCTTTGATGATGATCAGGGAAGATTCCATGGGAAAGGGAATCTTAATGACCTAATATATATTTCTTCTAAATCACAATATTGTAGATATCACCATTTTTGAAAACCACTACTATAAACTATTCCCTGCCAACTCTTTAAACCTACAGATGAGTCTTCCTTGAGAAATGAGCCACCTCTTTCCTTCCTGCCATTCAAAAAGCTTTTTTTGTTTTGTTTTGTTTGTTTTTCAGTCCCTTCATTTATTTCTGCCCTGCCCCTTCCTGGAATGAGCAACTAAGGCTCTAGGCAAATCAGACAATAATTTGAGAAGGCTATTCTCTGAGTCCTCCATACTTTCCCACCCAATGGACCTTTGTTCTTGCTCTTTCCACTGTCACAATTGTTTTCCCATAGCCCATATCCACCTGTCCAGTTACTACCAATCCTTCAAGTTGAGCTTAAGTATCACTTTCCCATGAAATCTTCTGTGATTGTCATCAAAGGGAAATCCTTGGCTCTCTCATATACACTCCCCACCTCTTTTCTTATACATACTTAACATGCAAGCTATCTTAACTTTACTTGGACCTACAATTAATTAATTTGGACCTACAATTAATTTGATTAATCTCCTCCAACAAAAATGATAATTAGGGGGAAAAAGAAACAAGTATAAACTCACAATGACAAAGAGATCAGGAGAGGATGTATTAAACAGATAATAGATTTAAATAAGCTTTTTGGAGCTGAAAATAGAATTTATTTATTTATTTATTTATTTTTAAGATTTCATTTGAGAATTGGGGGAGGGGAACAGCATTAGGGAATCAGGGAAGGGGAACAGACAAGTTGCTGTCTTTCTGTTCTTCAGTCTAGTTGCGGAGGACGTTGCTTCACTGGTCCATGTTGGTATCATCATTGCTCTCTTCCCGGATGAGGCAGATCCGTCACCAGCCTCTGGATGGTCTCTCACCGCAACTATTGGCAGCTCACGCTGGCTGCCAGCCGCTCACGCTGGCTGCGGGCCACTCACTGTAACCTATGGCAGCCCACTGCAGCAGGGGCTGCAGCCTACACCGTCGCCGGGGCTCGCACAGCCCAGCTCCAGGTGGAGCTGTTGTCAGCTGTAGAGGGCAATGTCACTGGCCCTCATATGTGGGATCCGAACCGGGGCCGCTGGCGTCCCCAAACCAGCTCTTAACCAATGTGCCACTCAGCCGGCCCTGAAAATAGAATTTAAAAGTTGCATAGAGAATTGTACACCTTAAATCTATGTAACTTTGCTAACAATTGTCACCCCAATAAATTTTAATTTAAAAAACATTGCACAAGAAGGAAGATCACCTCTCTGTGTCTGTTCTTTTAAGACCAAGAAAGATAAAGGGATGATAGTCTCTCTCTTTCTGTTCTTTTAAATGCACTTATCCCATTCATGAGGGTTCTACCCTTCTGATCTAATCAAGCCCAAAGGTCCCATCTTCAAATACTATCGCATTAGGAGTTAGAGCTTCAACATATGGATTTTAGGGGGACACAAACATCCTGCCCACAACACAGGACATTATTGGGATTTTAGAAGTAATGGTAATAGACATTTGATACCTTGGATAGAGACTGGAAGACTGAGGAGAGGTGAAAAAACTGGACTGGTGAGGAGTCAGTGCAACTATTAATACCAGGTAAAAAAATTACACAAGTAAGGGAATGTTGTCATAGTGTATTGCTTGGGCTTATCATAAGCAATATTTACTAAATCATAACAGTGTACAAAATTATTACTGATTTTGCTTAAATTGTAAAATTTAAGCTGTACTACTGTATCTGAAGGGTAAAGCAAGGTTTGGCATACTTTTTCTGTATAGGGCAAGATAACAATATTTTAGGTTTTGTGGGCCACATACAGTCTCTTTAGCATATGTATGTGTATAGCTCTTTAAAAATCTGAAAACCATTCTTATCTCAGAAAGAAGCTGGGCAAACAAGCTGCTGGCTGGGCTTGGCCCACAGGTAGCGATGTACAGACCCCTCGCTCCTGAAATAGTGGGAGGAAAGGTTAAGTGTGGGTAGTGGTGGGGGTGGGGGAGAGATGGATAAGGTGATAAATCTTTACTTGCTAGTAGATAATTTTAATAGATGATGTTTAAATATGTTCATCAGGAAAAATCAGCATAAGTGTATCACTTAAGACAAAACTAGGCATTATGTCCAAAAAGAAACAACTTAAAGACTTGTAATGGTTGCCTCAGAGGCTTAAGATCACAGCTAGGGCAAAGAGGATTGCTGTTTGTTTTGTCATCATAAATATGTGAGCATTATTTGATGTTTGTTACACTTATGTGCATGCCAATTTCAAGTAAAATTAATTAAAGTAACAGGAAGAACTAGTTCTAGCCTGTCCTGTGCTCTAGTTGCCTGGAGATCACAATTCTGTCTTTTAACCGTGGACCAGTAATGTGGTTTCGTGCTCACCTGGGGATTCTGGTCAGTCTAAGCCAATCCTGGTTCCTCCAACCCCTCCAGGAACTTGGGTCAAGAGCCTAGTCTTAAACCCATTGCTAGAACTGCCCACAATGGGCTGTTCTGTTATTGTCTTGAAGCAAACGAATGACTATACCTACAGGAACAAAAAGGAAAAATGGTAATAATCATTGATAAGAACAAAGGGGTACAAATTTAAACCAGGGCACCACCCCTCTGCCCCAGCATGGGACACACCAGAAGGCCTGCTCTCTAGTCAGCTGCCCCCATTTCCAGACCCACCGAGTCCCAGTTCTGGTTTGGAGCACTTGACATCTCTCTTTCAGTCCTTAAACCCACCTTTCCCCATGACATAGGCCCAGCAGCCCCAAGAGAATATAAGAAGGGAAGTCATTTCTTCCTTTTTGGGTCTACAAACTTTAGTTTTCATCAGAAATTAGTTGAGGACAAAAAGAAGCATTGAAGTAAGAAAAAGTTTAGTTAAATCAAGAGCTATTCTTTAAAATAGGCATTTTGGTTCCACTCCTGCTGCTGTTCGCTTCCTGGGAGCCTCTGACTTATTTCCTATTCCTGCCCAAGCTGAGCAAGAATGATGCTCTTCGATTCATGTCCTTGATAAGCTGTCTCACATCCTCAAAGGTCTGCCAGGCTCCTCGCTCTTCTATCATCCGTGGCTCTGTGAACACTGGGATGAAATGGCTCCTGAAAGAAATTACTCAGCGTGGCATTTCCAATCCAAAAGTGACATTACAGTTGGGTCTTTCAGTCCTGGGCAAGCTTTCAGGCACATCTCAGTCGGTCAGTTATGCTGGCCTGAATGTATAAACTGCTCCATCCCAAAGGCAGAGCTCCAAGTGAGAAGTCCATGGGAGAAGGACTCTAGGAGGTCAAGTCCAGATCCAATAGGACTGGTATTCTTATAAGAAGAGGAAGGGACACAGGAGTGAGCACACAGAGGGAAGGCTGTGTGGGTACATAGCAAGAAGGCAGCTGTCTGCAACCCAGGAAAGAGGTCTCACCACAAACCAGCCCTGCCAGCACCTGATCTTGAACTTCCAACCTCCAGAACTGTGAGAAAATAAATTTCTGTTATTTAAGCTACCCAGCCTGTGCTATGTTGTTATGGCTACATAATAACATAGTGTGAACTGACTAACACACTGGAGTTTATCATTTTCAAAGTTGATTCCTGTACGTTATTTCAAACTGTTCCTTATAACAGTCTTGAAAGAAGGATATTATTATTATTATTATTATTATTATTATCATAATTTTACAAATGAGATAACGGAATTTGAAGGCTTGAGCAGAGCTTCTGATAGGAGGTGCAGGTCTCTTCTAGAAGATGATAATGATTGAACAGTACTCAGCCTCTTTTATCATGACTCCACCTGCAAATGGCTCCTCAACGGGTTCACCCCAGCACCTGGGCTCTTCACACAAGAGCTGCCGTTCACACGGACACTGGCTCAGGGAGGCCTCCAGGCAATGCAAATGACTTACTTGGCTGGGCGGGCAAGGGCACAACATACTTGACTCTGTCTAACAGATGAGCCTGTGTTAGTTTACCTTCATTCTTTGACAAGCTGAGCTAATCTTAAAAGCAGAGGTCTTGACTGCTATTGCCAGTGAAGGAGGCTTAGGAAAAGATGTCAGAGGAAGAATTCAGGAGTGGTTCGGGGAGGACAGACCAAGAAAGAAAATCGCAGAGGGCATCAGAGCGACAAGTCCTGACGGGGGAGAAGTGCTGTTGACACCTTTTTGCACAGTGGAAAATAACAGGTTTTCTCTAAGTATATAAATAAGAACAATTCTTGGAATACACAAAAGTCTGCACATAGTAGGGCTTCAATTATTATTTGGTAAAGCACAAATGGTCCCTCAAGTGGAATGAATAAAAGGTCCATGTCCTTCAGAAAATAAGACCTTCCAGATAAATAGTTGCTTTGTACTGTTTTGCTGTTTTTGCTTTGTTTTGTTAGGGTTTGTTTTTCCTATGTTGCTATAAACAGCAGTGTCTTTCCTAAACGGGTTCTCATTTGAACCTCACGTCAATCTTGTAGCATGTGATTACCTCCATTCACAGGGAAGGAAATGGTTTTCCAAGATGGAAAACTAATTCCTCGACACACCCAGGTTCAGTAGAGGGAGCATCAGGTTTTGAACCCAGGTCCCCGATGCCTTGTCCGTGTCATGTTCCCTCCTTCCTTCATGTGGAAATTTTTTCTGGGCAAGGATAATTCCCGATGATGAGCATTCCCATCCTTCTGTTGTTAAAACATGACGAAACAGTGCCTCTCAGGTGTCTCCAGAGCCTTGGAGCTGGGTTACCACGTGCGGGGGCCATCAACTGAGCTAACATGCAACGGGAGATGCCAGCTGCTCATGGCCAGCATCTGACATGATTGAACAGTAGTCACAGCCTCTGTACAGCGGGTCCCAAAATAGCATTTTTTCATCAAACATCATTTCATCATAACACTGATGAGATGCCACAGGAACTTAATTCTTGTCTATATCAATTAGCCTATGGAAAATGAGTTTCATGATACATCATTTTGCTTAAAGTTGCAAACCCTACTGATGACATTAGGTGAGGACTTACTGTACTCATTGTCAAATAAATTGCATGCTTCTTGGGAAAGCGAGTGGTGACCCAGGAGGAAGGCAGCCCCTACCTTCCTAGGTTAGTGGGACCGATGTGGCCTGACTGGGTGTTCCCAGTCTTAAAGGCTGGCCCCAGCCTGCCTCATCTCCCCACTGCCACCCCACACCCTCCTTTTTGCAACACTGAGCTAAACACATTATGAGCGATTTATCCTACAGTTCTGGAGATCAGAAGTGTGAAATGTCTCATAGACTAAAATCAAGGTGTCAGCAGAGCTGGATTTCTTTTGCTAAGTCCCTCCTGCCAAGTAAAAATAATATAGTCACAGGATTGGGGAATTAGGACATGGACATCTTTGGAGGGAACTTTATTCAGCCTACCCTAAGGGGCTAGGGACTGGTTTGATATATAATATGGATCTCAGAACCGAATGTATGTCAGAGATATAATTTGGAAGTTATAGGTTTTGATGAAATAATTTAAGTCATGGGAGTAGGCAAGATAATCTAGGGGAAGAGTATAGATTAAGAAGATAAAAGAGGTGACAGCTAAGCACTAAGGTTCTCCAACCCCCTGAAGCCATGCAGAAGAAGAAGAGCAAGGAAGAGCGGCCCCGGAGTTGCATTTCATCTCTCGGGGCTCCTTCCTCTCGGAGTGCTCAAGGACTGTTTTCCATCCGTGACCCTGACTTTTCAGTGGCTGGGTTCCTGTCTGCTTGTCCTGCAGAATCCCATAGACCGTCTGCCCAAAGAGAGCTCTGCGCTGCAGACTCCACCCCATTCCTGTCTTACAGCCAATCTCTTGCCCTTGTTTGTCTTTCTCCCCACCCGTCAGCAGGGCCCTAGACCCCCATTCTTAGACTCAAGGCCCATCCATGAAGCAACATGCCCCAACATACCTCCTGTTCCAACCCCCTGGGTTCTTCAGCTCCTGAATGATGCCAAGACTCCCCAGGCCAGGGTCTCCAGCCTGCCACATCTGCTGGGTTTAGAATCCTACTTCTTACATTAACTTTGGAGTTTATAGAAAAAAAGGCATGGAAAACGGCGCCACCTGGTATTACCCTGTGAGCCCTGGAAATACCAGGACCTAAGGTAAGTGCCTCTGAGGGTTTAGAATGTCAAGGTTATTAAACGAAATCCTTCTTTTGGCTATGGGGAGCAACTCAGGGAAACCATTTGCCCAAGAGGTGACCCAGTCAGAAATGTAAATAATTTCAAGAGTTTTAGATACATTCCTGGATGATAGGCTCTCTAGAAGTCAATGAGAAAATATTTGAAGGTTAGGGGTAGTCCTGATCTTTAAAAAGAGATCTGGTCTGCAAACTGCTATCCATCTACAATGAGATAAGTACAGAAATTAGGAGTAAGCATCTAGAATGCTGTATACAATCAATGAGGCCGTGATATCTCAGTGCGTGGTCTTTGTCCTAGTAACTCGTTTTTATTTTATTTTATAGAAGTATCAGCTTACAACAGAATTTTTTTCAAATCTGGTTTTTCATCACAGATGGTTTGAGGAGCATAAGCCTACAGGATTTCCAAGGCCTGTCTCCCAGAAGTTGACCCTGATGTGGAGGAAATACAAAGGTGATTTGTCCTGTGTTTGAGATAAGAGTGGGTAGGAGAAGTTAGTAGGGATTCTGCTAGTTAGTTATAATTCAAACTCTAAGAGTTTACTTGGCTGGACTCCATCTTTGGTTTCACGGGAAACTGATTCATCACAAACGGCATTACATGCCGTTTTTAGCAGGGAGAAGAAAGTAAATGTACCCTTCTGTCCAGTGTTTCAGAAGGAAAAGACCATTCATGGTTACTACTATTTATTAACCAGAATTTGAATCCTGCTTGCCTCAGGACCTTTGCACATGTTGCTCCTTCTACCTGGCAAGCACTTCCTCAGCTCTCTTCCATCACTGTGATGATTTCTGCACCTTCTTCAGAGGAAAGCTCATGCATTTATCCCTCTAGACACCCCTGCACTCACTCAAGTTCTGCATGGCTCCCTGTGTTTCACTTGCATAGCAATCACAGAGCTAACTGCAATTAGCTGTTTAGTTTCTGTCTTTGCACTAAATTGTGAGTTTCCTGGGGGGCAAAGACCTAATCTATCTTTTTCACTATTATGTTATCATAGCCTAGCACACTGCTTGGCACATAGTAGGTGTTTATTAGATATAATGAGCAAAGGAATGAGTGGATAAATGGATCGATGGATGGATGGATGGATGGATGGATGGATGGATGGATGGATATGTAATAGTTTCTTCCCCATAACTGGGAACATGGTCTATGCTCCCACTTTTCTCCCTCTTCTACACATTAATCATAATCCTGGCTTGGCCAACACTCAGAGAAAACAGTCATCACGCTAAAGATTGTAATTCCTGGCTAACAGAGCCTTACACAGTGCTGACACAGAAAACCACGAGTGGCACCCCCACCCCTGGCCCCACAATTTCCCCTATGGAGAGATTTCTAGGGGGCGAACAGCAGTCATCATCATTTGCTATCAAAAAGTAAATTTGCAAACCTTTGTAATGTACCAATCCAATTTCCTTTGAAAAACATATACCCAGATAGTCTTTAAACCCTGCATAAGGTTTTGTTTCATTTTGCAGATATTTAAGAAATGTGAAACAGAAAACAGAAATTGTTAATAATAGAAGGAAGAGAGTGGCTTCTTGTGTAAACCCCAGAGTGCCGTGCTTGGGCGTGTGTGCATTTACTGCCATTAATGATAATAGGAGTGCAGTGCATAATCGGTGTCCCTGTAAATCTACCCAGAGGATAATATGCCCCTCAGTTTAAAATAGCTGATAAACTGTGAATAAAGGCCTCTCATCTTTACCACTTCTTATTTCTATTAAGAAAGGAATCACATAACATTTTAGGGCTCTAAACTAATTAACTGTGCATATGGATTTGGAGAGAACCTGCTTTGTGCACAATAGTTTATTCCTGAATTTACATTCATAGGGGGCTGGACCTCTGAGGCTGAGAACACTAGATGTGATTGAACTTCAAGGTGCTGGCTCTGATTGGAAGGGGCTGCCTGCTTACCTCTTGGCAAAGGAGAGAGCTACAGAAAAGAGATTAAATCCTTTGAAAGACTTTAAGTGTCTGCCACATTGCCTGAAAAACCTGACCACATGCTGGGTCACCCTGAAACATGCTCATCGTGGTAATTCTACTGTAAAGACTACTTCTCAGAAATCCATGATATGAAAATCTGACTATGTTTAGAATGCAAAGATGGGCAAAAAGAGAGAACAAAGGAATTCTGATTGAATCTAAACATATAAAAGCTATACATGCTTTCCACTTGCTATATTGTTTTTTATTTAGTATTCACCTCTTTCTTGATGTTTACCAGGACCCTTCTGGCTAATGTCGACATTAACTGATGTTTGGTTTTTAGCTGTGACATATATAATTAACAAACAAGATAAATATACGCTTTGCCATTCTGATATAAGTGGTGTAATTAGATATTTTTTTTTTACATTCCTTCCTTAGAGAGATATTCACCATCAGCAAAAGGATAATTAAAACAACAAACTGATACATTTCCAGAATGAACAAAAGAAACAATTTCTATAAAAGCCACTAATTCAAAAACCAAAGGAATTATTTGATATGAACACTTAGTAAGCACTCAATGGAGATGGGTTCAATTAAATGGAACTGAGTTGAAAATTCAAAGAAATCATTCATATTCAATTCAAAGTACTGCTTTTCAAATGTCAGGAAGTTGGAAGCTACTTTTTTATTCACAATTTCCATGTAGTTTTGGGGAAAAAAGTATTTGTCTTCTGTTATTTGTCCCTCTTTCCTACGTAATTAGATGAAGTTTATATAATCTTGTCAAGACAGTCTCCTTTGACTTTTTAAATTGCATGAACAATATAAAGCAGATAGACTTTTTTTCAAGAGAGGAATAAAAAAATCAAATCAAAATAAAAACCCCACAAAAGCTTTGCGTTTCCAGCAGGGCCATAAGTAACTGAGCAGCATCAAAATGTGTGGGCACCATCGCCTCTCATAGTGGAAGTGCGTATCCCCATTTAGCAATTTCACTTCTGTGACTTTTCCTTCTCCCTCCAACCCCAAATCCCCAAACCCATTTTTTTTTCTTTTTCTGTTGCTGTTCCAGGTGTTCCCTGATACTTCTTGAATTTAGGGCAAATGAAGTAAATCTTGAGTATTTCCAGCTTTAAGGTGACTCATTTTACCCCTGCTGAATAACTTGGCGACTTCGCAACTCATAGTCTAGGCAAAGCAACATGTGACTGCAAGGCATGTCTGTAAAAATGTCCACGGAACAAGAAGGAGGCTCATAATATTGCTTTTTCAAAGTGCAATAAAAGGCCCAAATCTACCAAGAGCTAGTGGGCCCTTGCACATGACAATTAAACATTAACAGGCCCAGGGCCCTGGGAGCAGGGCCCAGCAACCCTTTGAAGCCCTGTTTGCCAATTAAACACCGGCTGACATTAGCGTCAAGGTGGCAGGGATCCAAAGCAGAGATAGGAACGTCAACCACTTCAGGGGCGTTCATTAGCTCCCCAGACATTCCTGGCGTGGCCTGTTTCTTTACTATTGCCAAATCCACACCCTGCTCGGGAACTCAGGGGCTCTGAGAAAGTTTACTCAGATAAGCTTATTATGGAAATAGCACTTTGTCACCGTTTACTGCTCACTCCTTGTTCAATTATCTTTTATCTGTTTCAGAGTATTTGCCAGCTCTCTCAAGGTTCCCCAGGGATGAAGACTTAGATTGGGAGCCCTGGCTGGAGCTCTGGGGGAAGGTGAGGTACCACTCCGTGCTTGTCTTTCACGCCCAAGAATGCCAGGCTCTCTGTAGTAAGTTTGGAAGCTGTTCAGAGAGACCACTAGCAAAAGATCTAATTCTGACCATGAGGAAAACTGCCTACCCTTGAAACAGAGACCCAGGCGCTCTGTGGCCACACAGCCTGCAGGAATAGAGAAGTGTTATTCTAATTGTAATAGTGTTTAATTCTTGTGTATTACCAAGGTGGAGTGTCGAGGAGGGAATTTGACCTACTTCCCACCACCCTATATAGGAGCTGCTCTCTCCTCGCTTCTCCATAGCTACAAAACCAGCCTGAGGGTTTTATTGATGAAACTTCGTCACATGCGGATCCCCTCTCCCAATTTCTGAGCCATCTGAGTATCTATTATCACTGTGAAGGGCCATTTTTGTATTCCAATGTGCTCAAACTTCCCAATTTCTCTATGGTGAACTCATCTCCAATGTCAGGACACAGGTTGCGTTTTTCACTGTTGTGTTGGTTTTATAATATTCCCACCACTTCTTTGATCCTCCTCCCATCGAGAGGTGGAGATTCATTCTCCACCTGTTGAGTGTGGCTGAACTTAGAGACTGGCTCCTACCAGACAGAATGTGGTGGAACTCATGGAGTGTGACTTCTAGGTGTGGGCCATACAAACATGGCAGCTCTGCCTGGCTCTCTCTGTCATATCACAGGCCCTGGTGGAGGTTGCCATGGCATGAGGAGATTCAACAAGCCCTATGGCAAGGTGCACATGGTGAGAAACTGAGACATCCTGCAATCGACCAGCAAAAAAGTGAGGGCCCCTGGCAAAAACCATGTGAGTGAGCTCAGATATGCACCCTACAGCTCCAGTCAAGACTTGGCCGAGTTGACAGCTTCAGTGCAACTTCAGATGAACCAGAACCACACAGCTGATCTGCTCCTGAATCCCTTCCCTACAGAAACTATGAGATAATGCCGATTGTTTAAGTCACTATTGGGGGTAATTAGCTACCTTATGATAGATAACCAATAGACCTGCCTCAACTCGTTGCTGAGAAATTGCAGATAGACCCCCAAGGCAGAGAGTCAGGAGACCTGGATTCTACTATCAGCTTCCTTATTTACAGGCTGTGTGATGTTGGAAAATTTTACCTGCCTGCTCTTGGCTTCTGATTCCTCTGGGGAAACTTGCCCTTCTTTCCTCTTACAGTTGATGTGAGAGTCAGATAAACTATTTATGGAAATCAAAACTTCTCTGATATTAATTCATTATCATGTAGAATTTCAGCACCATAAAACAGTCCACCATGGGTCCCGCTGAGCGGCTCAGTTGATTTAGAGTGCGAGCTCTGAACAACAGGGTCGCCGTTTTGATTCCCACATGGGCTAGTGAGCTGCGCCTGAGTTGAGCTGCTACTGAGCTACCAACAGGTGGCAGGATGGCTCAGCTGGTGAGAGCACGTGCTCCTAACAACAAAGTTGCCAGTTTGACTCCCACATGGAATGGTGGGCTACTCCCACCCACAACTAAGATTGAACATGGCACCCTGAGCTGAGCAACCACAAGCTGCCGACGGGCGACCGGATGGCAACTGGACTTGGAGCTGAGCTAGCTGCACCCTCCACAACTAAGATGGAAGTACAACAACTTAGCTGTTCCCCTTCCCCAATTCCCCAACACTGTTCCCCTCCCCCAATTCCCCAACACTGTCCCCCTTCCCCAAATCTTTAAAAAACAAAACAAACAAACAAAAAACAGTCCACCACCATCCCTTCTCTCTGCTACAGTCCCAAACCAACCATGTCACACATACAGGGCAGGGACAGTGTCCCCTTTCCTTTATCAGATGCATTGTCTGGTTCATGCCTGGGAGGATCAAAGCAGTACCATGTACATCGTAAAGATTACCTGGGAAGGTACCACACTGGTTCCAGCTGGAAAGACTACTGTAGCCAAAGCCTCAGAGAAGATGACCACACAGTTCCCTTGTAGGGGCAGAAGATACAGAAACACCAATCAGGCTTGCAAATTGGCAGTGCTCATCTGAGTGAAGGCAAAAGCCTCCTGGTCTCTTCACTCTGATGGTCTCTTTAGCCTGTTTGATATGAACTGTTTTCATTTTGTCCACTCTCCATTAGCCAAAACATCCCCACCACCTTCAGCCAGGACGCCAGTTAGCCAGCGACACATCAGCACCCAATCCAGGCACTCGGAGGACACATGAAGCAATCGTGCTCAGGTTCTGAGGGGTACTCCCGGCTGAGGATGCTGTCAGCCCAGTCCCCACCCTCTCCTCTTCAGCCGAGCTCCCCCGCTTGTCTTCATGCTCCAGCCAAATTCATCTTTCTCCTCAAATAAGGCACCCTCACTTTTTTCCTGTTAGAATGCCCTCTCCCAATTCTCATTGCATAAAACAAATTTATGTACATAATTTAGTTACCTACAGCACAATGCCATTCTGCGCCTTCTCCTTTCTAACAGAACCCAAATTAATTTCAGAAAGACACCCCTTTCCAAGCCCACTCCTTCTCCAGCTACAAGACTAAATCCTAACTGATACAAGCCAGTCAGGATAATGCTCCTCCCCTTGCCAGCAGTTGCTTTAATATTGGACATGTGATATAATTCTGGCCAATGAGCTGTAAAGGAAAACCTGTTGGGGGGGATTCTGGGAATGTTTTCTTTGCTCCTAAGAAGGATACAGAGAAAGAGAATGTCCTCTCCTTCCTCTGGGTTTTAGTCCTGCTTAGATTTGGCTCCTGGACCTGCCGTGTCATTGTGCGACAATCCAAAGCTCAGGGTACCTGCAGAGAAGCAGAGTTGGACCTCTGGCACCAAGGCGCCCTGAGCCTGCTTTTCTGATGCACCCTTATTATACGAAATAATTGCTTTGCTGTCAAAGCCAGTGTGAGTCAGGTTGTCCTGCCCCAGATAAACCAGGCTTCAGGGTCAGGGCAAACCCCACCTCCTGCAAGATGCCTTCATGGACATGCCCACGTTCCAAGGGTCTTTTCACCGTAGGGCTCTGGTACCCGTGTCTGGGCTGGCAGCTCCATTTGTGGTCTTTGAACTCACATGGCTCTGTGCCATCATTCAACTTTCAGTGCATTACACCCCCAACTACCACCAGCGTCTACCACACTGAGAGCCTGAAGGAGGGTGTGCAGATTATTAATGTCTGTATTCCCCATCCCATCACCCATCCTGCACAGGAATAGGTTCATTCAAGCCCAGAAGTTTCTGTTGAACCTTCTCCTAAGCCAATGTGTACAGTTCCATAACTTAGGAAGGCACATCAATGATTCCTTCCATGATAAATAATATTTGTTCTAAGATAATTCATCTCTACCTATTTAAAGAAGCAACTATCATTTTTTAAATGGCTGACCCATATCAATCACCTCATTATAAAAGGGTGAATCCAGTAGAGTTTCTTTTCAGAGCCATTATCGGTTATTCTTTTCTTAGATATGTGGATTGGAAATCATGAAACCTATCCCAAACGTGGTAAGAATGGAACAAGACAATGCATGCTTATCCCTAGAATAGGGCAAGCGTATAGTCAGAGATCCATGAGAGCAGGGAGTCTATAGAATGCATGGCATTTGGATAGAACATGCCAGGTCAGATCCAGCCAAACCAATTGATGAAAGAGAGGACTCATTCAAAAGAATTATTACCAAGCAATGAACCATCCAGGCCTTTCCAAGCAGAGAGATTAATAGTGGAAAGTAGACTAGGACTTTAATAAAAGGCATAAAAGGCTGACATGTATCACTGTCCTCATTTTTGATAGCTCCCACTGGTGGTTTTACTGTTAGGATCAGATAATGCCATAAAATGCCTGTAACCGAGAAACCTAAGTTTTCTTCTATATAGGGCCAGAATGGAAATATGTCATTGTTTAACCATGCTTGTGTGCTGGTCTGTACTCTTCATTATCTCAAACAGAAATTTCCTTGAGCTAAAGAAGAAAGAAATGGTCTTAAATGGATGAAACTCATCACTACTAGCCCTAAGTGGTACACTCTCCCAATGTTTAAAGTTTCAAAAGAGCAAGAACTCTTGAAAAGTACTTTTTTTGCTTAACTTGAAATTAGTATTAGTATTGAATTCAGTCCTGTGACCAATATCCCCAACTTCCTTTCCTCTCCCCTACCAAAAGCAATTCTATGATTACCCAACTGTAAACCGAAAAGAATTGTTTCTATTGGTTATGCTTGAAATCAGCATGTTGGAGACCAAGGCTGAAGTTTAGGTTAATTCCTCCAATGCCATGTCACTTCTCTCAGAACAAACTCTATCGCTTCAGGTTGAACTAGCAACCCAGTGGGCTAAAAGGAGCATTGTTGGTCACATTGGTCAAGGAGAGTTTTGCAAGACTGTGGGACCTGTGACTATAGTTCTTCATAGATTGTGCGGTCCTAAGAAACAGATACAGGCCTGCTTCATGCCTAACTCTACACCACATATTTTAGAGTGCCTGACCACACCTTCTCAGAAAAGGCTTGTGAATTAAATGGTCATAGATCTCTCTGGTCTGCGCTTCCCCTTCACAAGGCCAAGGTGACGTTCAGTGTTTAATCACTTAGCTAAATAAATTTAGAAGTGGTAGATCTCATAGGAATTTGAAGCAAAATTAGAAACACTTAAAAATATGCACAAACTTTAGATGTTTCTCTTTAGCTGTATTACTTTTGAATATTTTACAGGAGTGAATTAGTCACAGAGTAGAGAGGGAAAACGTGTTAAGTGTTTCTTCCCATTGAGTAATATTTAAATGCACTGAAGATGCCCAAATGTGTGTGTATGCCAGCACAATTCTGAATTAGTTGTTCAAGGGATGACTTAAAAAAGAATGCAAAAACAACAAACAAACAAAAAAACTATTAAAAATGTACTGGACAAAAATATTTGGGAACCCTGTGAAAATAAAGTACATATTCAATTTATAGACTCATCACACTCTATAACCAAACTGGGAAGGAATTACAGCTGAGAAGGAATATTACAAAGCCCTGTAGATGGTGTTTCTTACCTTCTCTTTGCCAAGAAAAGCATTGAAGTAAGACTTACACTTTACTATTGGTAACAGCTCATGAAAGAGTTCTATGAGTTTGAGTTTCTAGTGCAAAATTCAAAACTTAGAAAATTCACAAACATTGTTTTCTTACTATGATAATTTTGGTCAAACTTCACAGCTCAACACAAGACTCTACAGGAGCCTTTCCGAAAACCATGTTGAATCCAGCCCCATTTGTTACTATCCCTGTCTAATGGGGCTGTGATGATGCTTTTATTGTTTGCTGCCATCTGCTCCAAGGCAGTATCTCTGCCTTTCCATTAAAATGTTAGTTGAATTTTGCACCAGTATCACACAGTCAATTTTAGAAGGTTTAGTATCTGGGAGGAAAATTCCTCCATATCTTTTTACTTAAAAACAACAATTTAAAACAAAAAGAACCCCAAATTTTAAAATTATCTATCTTTCAGCTGAATTAACAAATTACCTTATCAAGATTTTTGAAATCTCTATGGAATATTTGACATTGATATTGTATTCAACCTGTAGATCAGTTTTGGAAGAATTGATATCTCTATGCTATGTAATCTTACTGATAAGAAGTATCATTTTTTTTCCCATTCATTTGGATCTTCTTTTATATCAGTCAGTAAAATTTTGTTCCTTTTTTTGGGGGGGCTGCTCTCACACATTTCTTATTTAGGGTACTATTGGGTATTTTATATCATTTTTGTTTATGAATTAATGCCTTTCTTATTATAGCATCTGTTTACTGCTGAAATATATAGGGCTTTCATATAATATTAGATAAATTGCCTCTTAATAATTTAAAAGAGACATGCATTAATTATCTTAGTTTTTTTGGTAAATAATTATATTGCCAGTTGGTGGGAGCACTGTGCCCTTTCCTTTCAATATTCCTCTCTTAAAACTGCTCCATATGTTATTGTGCTGATTGGACCTGTCTAATTCTCTCTGTTCCCATCACCACTGTTGTCCAAGATCACATCAACTCTCATTCTCACTGAGACCATAGCTTCCTAGCATGTCTACCCACCTGCCCACTGACAGCCTTGTAGTCTATTCTCAGCACTGCGCTTGGACAGTCTTTCCAATATGAAATGACCATGCCACCCAATCTGTAAAACAGCATCTTTTTGCTTCTCTCCTGATAAAGACACAGTTCTCTGCTGCAACCTACAATCCCTGTTGGCTCCTCCTTACTTATCTCACCAGCCTCAGTTCATACCAACCCCACCTCTCCAAGCTCAAGCCCCACTCGTCTTTGGCCCCTCCTACAACAGGTCATTTCTAGTCACTGTTCCAAGAACCCCTCTTCACTTAGTAAACCCCTAACATCTTTCCTCCTGTGCTCTATACTCATCTCTCTGGGAAGTATTTCCTCTATGTCAGATGTCCAAATTACATATGCTCAAAGCACCCAAGGAGCTCTCCTTTGCAGCATTTACCACTAACACAATCTTACATGTTGTGTGTGATTATTTAATGAATATCTCTCTAACCCCCTTATAGACTGTAAGCTCCATGATGCCAGGTTACCATACCTATTTTTGCAAACGATTTTGTCGCTGATACTTAGTACAATACCTGCCACATCATAAACCAGATTGATTAAACATAATGAACAACATCTGCAAAAAGAAGATATGTAATAATTGTGATAGAGGGCATTGTCATTCTACTCTGGATTTTAGAAAGAATGCCCATAGCATTTCACCATTTAGTGTGTTTGCAGTTGGCTGCTGATTTTAGCGTATTCTTTTTTCACATTAAGGAGATCATCTTCATTTCCTAAATCACTGTCTCTCCACAGGGGTGTAGGTGAAGATCCTTCTCAGGTCTCACTTCCAGCTCTCTTTTCTGTCCCAACACCCATTTATGATGCTTTTGTTTGTTTGTTTGTTTGTTTTAATCTATGTAACTTTGCTAACAATTTTCACCATTTATGATGTTTTGTTTCAGATACGCACACCTCTCAGGAGGCAACCTTTTGCTGCTAATCTTCTTCTGCTACCTGACTTTTGTTTTCTAACAATCATAGTCTCACAAAATATTAAATGGAGATTTCTGATGAGGGGGTTGGAGAGCAGTAACGCTGCCAAGAAGCCACCATTTTTTTTTTTTTGAGGGCAGTGTCAGTGGCCTTCATATGTGGGATCCGAACCAGGGCCGCTGGCTTCCCAAGCCAGTGCTTAACCACCACACCACTCAGCCGGCCCAAGAAGAAGCCACCTTTTTAAAGTGGGTTACCTCAAAACAAGAGCAACAGAAAATGGCTGTGTAGAATTTTGGTGTGCAGCCACTGGGGGTTCAGACCTTCATGGCACAGCCCACAAGGAGGGACACAGCAGTGCCCCAATTTCTCTAAGGATAGCTGCATTGATGGCTTTCAGGGGACAACATCAGCCATCACAAAGCATAATTCTCAGTGTATCCGAGGGTTGTATTTCACTGAATTTCTTCCCAGAGTCTCCAGGACTGTCACTGCCTTTTTAGTATGAGGTACTGTTAGGTTTGGTATGAGGCACTGTTTGAAGCAGCAGCTCTTAAAATAATTTTTAGAACCATGACTGTACCCCCACCCCCCCACCCCTTAGGTGGGACGAGCACACAGAGATTGTCTTTCAACTAACCAAAAGATGCTCCCTGAAGAGTAGGCATTGATGATGGAAAAGAAAAAGAATGAAATCTTTGGAAACCTGGGACTTGAGCCTGGGAAGGCAGCAAATGTGGAAAGCTGGCATCACAGACAACTATTCAGCTCTGGAATTCTTCAAATCTGGGGCTGGAGTATAACCTCAAATTCTCTGAACTCCAGGACTTATCAGTGGCTCATTTACAGAAAATAAATATACAAGCTGTTGGGAGATAAAATGTCTATTCCATGAAAACTCTAGTTGCATCCAACTATGAGAAAGCTGTGTTCCTGGAAAACACCACATTGGCCCTCACCCTCATTGAGCCTGTGAGGATTACTTTGGCACCATAACAGTGGTCAGCTCCAAGAGCGCTTGCACTCTTTCTGTTATATTTATAAAAAGATTTATGGTGAACTTGGCTCAGGACAACACAGGGCACTGTCTTCATGGGCCCCTGCAGGAGAAATTTCTCCTTATCTGATTTCTAGAGCTTTTTCTGATCAACTGATGTATTTTCATCACATGTGATTGAATTGTGTAACTGATCACATTTCCTGCTCCACTGGCAGGAGGAGTCTTGCCAGTGGAAATTCAGAGTCTAATCTGCAGCTCAATATAAATGACTGAGCAGGACATGAGAATATGCAACTGGATATCAATCTTCTCATTTTTGCAAGGTTTATTGTGTCAACAATCATATACCTTTAATAGAGCTTAATTTTTTTTTATCTTGTTCCATTATTTGCATCTTTGTACCTACCATAGAGCTTTATGGAAAGGGGTTGAATATAAGTAATAAATATAAATAAGTTAAGAATCATCACTTTTGTAGACCTCCATAGTATAGCCTCAACTATAACTGGAATTTAGTCGATGTTCAGAAATAACTTACAAAAAAAGAGAGAAAACATCTAAAAACACACAGACTCATGGCTTTCCAGCTTTGCCTACACACCCCAGGGCATGATGCTCACCACTTTCTAGATGACCAGCTCAGAGACAGGACACTGTAGCTCACTTGCCTATGGTGTGTGTATAAAATCATAGCCCTGTGTCTGGCCAAGGGCTTGATAAATTTTGAGAACAAAAGTGTGCCATCTACCACATCAGATCTCAGGTCTACACAGCCATTTCCCTCAGAAGGACAGCAACACCCAACGTTACAGGCTAACCAGATGGGCCATGCCATAGCATGCTGGGTCTAGTAGAGATTTGGCCATTTTATCTACAAAATCCTTCTTTAAAGGATACATAATTCAAATTTTATAATTCAAATCTCCATGAAAATAAAAACAGGTGGGGAAAACCATTTTTAGCTGTTATTTTCCTGTCTTTGTCTAGCCAGAAAGAAGACAGCATGTTCCCTTGGCACTGTCTAACGTTCACGTCTCTGTGTGTCATGTAAGCATCCACAGACACTGACCCATAAATGTTCACAAATAAGAGATCTGCCAAAGAACACTGCTCACCGTGCACTACATAGATAAAGCCCATCAAAGTGCAGCCATTCACTCACTGGACAAATGTTTGTTGATCATCTACTATACCACCTACTCTATGCCAGCTCATGTAGTCTAAGTTGTAAACACAGTTTCAAAAAAGATTGTACATGAGTTTGCATTATGCCTTATTTTACCTTTTGGAAGACTATGGGTTCTGCATAAATCAAATGTAGGTATTGGGACAAATTCACAAATACAGTCTCTGCAGTATGATATAGAGGTGTGGAAAGCCATGGGCCAGCTGGGGAGATATAATTCTGTCCTGGATGTATTAGTCATGATAACTAGACTTGCTGCTATAAAATTAAACCCAAACTCGAGTTAGTCCCACAGAGTTATACAGTTAAACGTGAACAGATATTGGTTCAACAAAGTCAAAGGCTGCTTCCAGCTCAAAGGGAAAGTAAATCAGTCCATGGGGTTTCTGTCTTTCACTTGGTCATCCTGGGACGCAGAACTTCCAAATTGTGGCTCTACTGTCCCCAGGGCCTCATCATCATCTGAGTTCAGCTGGCACATGGGGAAAGTATGAGGGCGCTCATGCCAGAGAGGTGTATGGGCTGTGCCAGCACATTTTCTTCCCATATTTCCTCAGCTATAGCTCAGGTGTCCATGCCTAACTGCAAAGGGGGCTGGGAAATGGAGTCCAGCTATGGTCCAGGAAGAAGAGAAAAACGATTTTGATGAACAGCTAGCAAACTCTATGCACAGAAAGAAAAACTAGGTCCAATGGGTGCGTTTTAAAAGAAGACATAGTTGAGCTCATTAAAAGGCCCACTCACTTAATTTGAAATGTATGACAGTACAACACTTTGTGATATGAGAAGATCCCCATCATTCATCAAACCAAGGTGAGATGTCCTCATGGCAGGGCTGCTGCAAAGATCATTTCAGCCTTGGGTACTGATTTTAGTCATAAAATTGAAGGGCCAACACTGGGTCCTAATAACTTGTGGTACAAGGAGCTTGTTTTAAATAAAATATCATTTCATTCAGATGTCCACTCAAACATTCCCTCCTCAAAGAGGCTTCTCTGACAACCAACCCCTCCTGAAAAAGAGTCTCCGTCACCCTCTGACATCTTCCTTGAACTTGTCAGTGCCTGAATTTATATTATAGGCTCTGCTTATTTGTTTATGGTCTGTTTCTCATTCTAATTTTGAAATGTGAACTCCTTGAGTGCAGGGACTTTGATTCTGCTGTTTAATGTTATTTACCAAATCCTACAAATATTTGTTGAATGAATAAATCCACGGAAGGTAGAAGCAGACATCTGAAGACTGACTGTAAAAGGTATTAACCTGCAGCACAATCTTCACATACATTTAAGATCAAAAAGCTAGAAGAACTCAGGGTTCTTTGAATTCAACATCCTCATTTGTTTGTTTGTACTGTCAGTCAAAATAACATGTCCTAAACACCTATTAGGCGTGAGGCCTCTTGTTAAGCACCAGAAATGCAAAGATGAATAAAACCATCCCTTAATCTGGGAAGTCCCAGGAAGTGTGTGCATTTCTCCATCTGAGAACACACATCACACCTTCTGTTATGGCTCGTTCTTTGTGTGCCTCTTTGGCTCTAAGCTCCAGGAGAAAAGAGACCATGTCTGTTTTGGTGATAATTGTGTTTAATCCAGGGCTTGCACCCTGTAGGTGTGCAGCCCTATGTTGTAGGAAGATGACAGAAAGAGGAGGAGCAGGCAGGAAGAGAAGGAAAAGGAGAGAGGAAGGGGAAGTGGGAGGGAGACACAGCCCTGACCTCAGGGAGTCCACAAAGGGATTATTTCAATTTCCAGGTGAGAAGAGTCACACATAGCGATCAGGAATCACAGCCTGTTGCTGGCAGACCTTGGTCTAGTCCTCTTGTGCCTTGTCTCCTGCTCCAACACCTTCGCACTTTGCAAGGTACATTAGACATTCACCATTTCACACGTGTGCACATCTGTGTAGCTCTGAGTGCATGTGGGTAATCACCAGTCAGCCAACATGTTTCCTGCTAAATAATCATACTTGACTTCTGAACACGAGTTCACTGTTCTTTATTAAGTGAATGAGGTGACTTGCCTGAAATGGTCCCAAATGACATAGAAAGCCTTTCCTGTTTCTTCCCCTCATGGCAGGTGTCTTAGTCTGCTCAGGCTGCTATAACAAAGGACCCAGACTGGGTGGCTTATGAACAACAGACATGTGTTTCTCACAGTCCAAAGGCCGGAAGTCTAAGACAGAGGTGCTGGCATGGTTGGGTTCGGCTGAGAGCCCTTCGGGGTTGCAGGTGAACTTTGGTGGTGGTGATGATTATATCCTTATTGACAGACAGCAGAGGGCTGTCAATCCTTTTCATTCATCCTATTCATGAGGACTTCACCTCCATGACCTGATCACCTCCCACAGGCCCCACTTCCTACTACCATCACACTGAGAATTAGGATTTCAATGTATGAAGGGGGTTGGGGAGGACACAGACATCCATCCCATCACAGCAGACATTATCTTCATAGAAACAGGCGTGTATCTACATGAGCTTTCACAATACTTTTGTATCCTCCTTTAAAATGTCTCATTCCTATAGGTAAAGAAGGATGTGTGCCATATGTAGCACAGATTAGCCATGGAAGAAATCAGGCAAAATCAGAGCTGGATCCTGCCACTTGCTACTCATATAATGTTGGGAAAATCACTTTACCTTTCAGAGACTAAGGTTCCCATTTGCAAACTAGATTTAGAAATACTTCTACAGGTGTTACGGCTCATGAATCTATCTATGAAAGACCGGAACTTAATGTCAATAAGCACAAGTTGAACTGAATAAGAATATCAGGACACACCCGGATGCACTTAGGAATCCCAGTACCTGCTGTCTGCCTTGCTCTGTGCCTGCACCTCTGCACAAGCTGGTCCCTCCTCGATGGTAATGACCTTGCACCATCACAATGCTGAAAACATGTTGGGTTTTACAGAGCGGTGCCCAATGAATAGTTTTCAGGCATTTTAGAGTTTACTAATTATATGATATTTCACAAATTTGCTTGAGTTATTCACTCATTCCCTGTTTTTATGCACAATCATAAGAACTACCTTCTACTGGCTTTTAAGTTGATAAAAGCACACACATGCCTTGTTTAATTTGACCCTTAGCTCAATCTTGAAAGGGAAGACACCTTTATTCCTACTGTACATAATAGTACATTAAGGTGCTGAGGGGTTAAGGTGAGAAGACTTTATAGTGATAGAGATATAACTCAAAACCATTTTTCTTGGCTCCAAATCCATGCCTTTGCCACTCTAGGAGAGCTCCTTCACCACCCATGGGTGGTAGAACACCTTGAGAGAGCAAGGAATTCTTTCCCAGCTGGAAACCACCTGCAGATTCCTTCCCAAGCCTCACAAACATTGTCTGGGAATGAGGTGTCCCTTGGGATAAACAGCATGACTTGCCAGCCTCCCTGAGACGGTACAACATGCTTTAGACCTTTACATCATGTCTGTAGGATTATCTTCCCCTCTGTTATGTAAAAATAGTCCTTGCACTCATCATAGCCAGTGCCCCTGCACATGATCCCCCTTATCTGGAGCACGCAGGCCTCTACTGCAGGGAGCCCCTTTTCAACCACATGCCCTGTGAACCTCTGACCGCTGGTCAGCGGCCCGGAAGCAGAAAAGTCCTGGGTTGCTCTGGGGCTGCCTCTTCCTGACAGCCCCAAGTCTATCTCTTGCTGCCAGTGGGTGTGTATGTTATTTTTTTAAGAGTAAAGAACACTATTAATCACCTGAATCGATTGCTACTTCATAGTTAATGATTCATTACTTGGACAAATATTTGTCGAGTGCCTACACTGAGCCAGGCTTTGTTTATGGCCCATGGGATAAATCAGTGAACAGAAGAGACAATTATCTCTGTCCTAGCACAACGTCCGTTCTAGTAGAGGGAAATGGGCACTCAACAACAGACACAACAAATAAGTGAAGAATATGGTATATTAGAAACGGATAAGGGCTGTGAGGAAACAAAAAAAAAGTAGAGAAAAGAGACTGCTGGGGGGAGAAGTTAGCAATTTTAATTTTTTTCTTTTTCTTTCTTTTGTTTAAATTATTTTTTCCCAGTTACAGTTGACATTCAATATTATTTTATATTAGTTTCAGGTGAACAGCATAGTGGTTAGACATTTACATAATTTATGCAGTGATTCCTCTGGTTAGCTTAGTACCCACCTGCACTATACAGAGTTGTTGAAACATGATTGACTATATTCTCTATGCTGTACTTTACATCCTCAGGCAGATGCAATGGGAAATAGGGTAGTTGGACCAGGACTCGATGAACAGGTGATATTTGAGCAAAGATGCATACCTGGGGGAAGAGAATTCCAGGCAGAGGAGACAACCCGGGCAAAAGTCCTGCAGCAGCGGAATACGCGGCATGTTTGGGGCATTGAAGAAGGCTGGTGTAGCAGGAACAGTTTGAGGGGTGCAAAGGGTAGGAGATGGGGTCAGAGAGGCAAGGCCAAGTTGTGGAGGGACAGGTCATGTAAGACCACATAGGACCTTTTAAGGACTTTGGCTTGTACTCTGAGTGAAATGGGGAGCCGTTGGAAGGGCCTAAGGAAAGAAACTGTGTATATAATCTGACCTATTTTAAGGAGTTATTAAACCTGTAAGGAATAGACTGAGGACATGGAAGGGAGGGAGTGGTAAAGTAATAGCAGGGGAACAAGTTAGGAAACTATTGTAGCAATCCAGGTGAGGTATGATACCTGGAGTCCAGCTTGTAGCAGCAGATGGGGCAAGAGGGTAGAACTGGTTTGATTTCATAACAAGTTGGATACATACTGTGAAAGAAGAGTCAAGGATGTCTAAGGTTTGGGACTTAAACAACTGGGAGAACGGTAGCTCCTCAACTCCTTTGGAGGCACAAGAGGTGTTATTAAGACTTTCATTTTGATTATGTTGATTTTGAGACGTCTAACTGACTGCCATGTCTATGTGTTGATAAATGGTGAGAGGACAGGAGAAAGGTCTGGGGTGAAGATAAAAACCTGGAGTCTTCAGCAGGTAGGTTGCATGGAAAGCCATGAAATTGATTAGGAGTATCGAGGGAGTGAAAAAAAAGAGACCTAAAGGAAATCAAGGAATGAACCTTGGACTCTCCAACGGTGAGAGAGAATGATCAACAGAAGAGGCTGAGAAGGAGCAGCAGGTGAAGTGGCAGATGGGATGAGATGTGGAAGCACCGTGTTCTAGGAGTCAGGAAGATGGGGTGATCGCATGTGTCAGCTGCTGCTGGGAGGCCAAGCAGGATAGGCACCAAGAACTGACTGAAAACATGGCAAACTGGAGGCCATTACTGCCATGAACAATAGCACTTTCAACGCTAGAGTAAGTTTAAGAAAGGATGAGAGAAGCGCAATTAGAGTTGGCAATGCTTTGGAAAAGTTGCACTGTAAAGAAACACTGAAAAGTGGGCAGTAGCTGGTGGAGTAAGAGGGATCAGGAGAAGATTTTGTTTGGTTTTGTTTTCTAGGTTGGGAGGAATAACAATATGTTTGTATTCTGATGGGATGATCCAGTAGAGACCAATATTGATAAAGGGACAATTACTCAAGTCCTTGAGTAGACAAGAGCGAGTGGGATCTAATGTATAGTGGATGTTGTGGCTTTAGATAGGGCCCAACAGTTTATCTATAATAAAAGACTGAGACAGGGATCTAGGGCAGGGTCAGGAACTCTTTTTCTCCACAGGGCCAGGTAGTAACTAGTTTAGGCTTTGTGGGCTATGTTTTCTGCCATAACTACTGATTCTGCTGGCTGCAGACAGCATGTACATGAGTGGGGATGGCTAGGTCCCAGTACAATTTTATTTCCAAATACAGGTATTTTGGCGTGGGTCATAGTTTTCTGACCCTTGGTTTAGGGTATACTCAAGGGACAGTAGATTCAGCCTTTTCTCTCCATCTAAATTCAAGCTGGAGATGAGTTGGAAGCTGGAGTTCACATTGAAGTGGCAGGAGTTATGAAGCTGGGAGTTGAAATAGGGACCAAGAATCCTTCTACAGAGGTTCAGTGAAATGTAGCATAACTAGATTCCAACAGCTGGGAAGGAACACACCATCTAGCCCAGGCCAACATGGGGTAGTTGGGTGGTCAGGGACTGCTCATTGACAGAGCAATGACCAAATGATTCTCACCCTCCCACATGCATTTTTCTCTGGTTTCTCAAATAAAATGAGGTCCTCTCTTTTGCTCCTTGAGAGGGCCCCCAAAAGAAGATCTGAAACAAAATAGGTTACACAGGTCCTTTTAAATGCCGCATAATTACTTTTCATTGTTGAATAAAATTATTGGTTAGACGTTGATGAGGGTTTTTGAATGAATTTGTGCAAACTCAGTACCACTGGCGACAAAACTATGGAGAGATGCTGGTTATGGATGAGCAGCAGGACTACCTTTAGGATGAAGATGATGATGATGTTGGCAATGGTGATGGTGGTGATGATGATGGAGAAGGTGAAGAATGGGGGGGAGCAGTCCCTGCCACAGCAGCTCTCACGGGCATCCCTCCCTTCCTGTCAAGAGGCCTAATTGCATAACAGAGCAAGGATCAGGTGGGATCTGAATTCTGGTCCTGTGACATATTAGCTGCTCATCTCTAAGCTAATAGTTTAGTCTTTTCCTCAAAGATCTCAGCTTCCTCATTAATATGATGGGGAAAATATAATCCTTTCCTAGATAACAGATTCTTGGTGAGGAGGGCAGGGGAAGGAGACAAATTAGTTCATGGGTGGAAATGAAAAACACTACATATGCCAGAATCACAATTATCTTTAGTCTCCTCTCTACCAGACTTTCATCGTTATGTTCTCTGCAGGGTCTCATTCTTCCTCTAGATTTCTAGCTTTGAAAAACAGAAGCTGACTGAAAATTACATCATTAAAATGAAGTAGTAAGAATTATTATCAGTCCAGGTATCATCGTATAGGAGCTATTACATATAGGATCTATTACATATAGGAGAATTTTATATTTTATCTGTCCTAGCCTGCCTCAGGCCCTTTTAATGACCAGTAAAAATATCTGCCCCCTGCAGGCTCCCCATCCCTTGGTCTTGATGGCATTTTGGTATCCCCCCGAGACTCTCCTCAAGGGACTCTGGAAACATTCCACTGCCCTTCTAGGTAATGTCCACTGGGTGAACTTTATCACCATGGCACTTTCACTGACCTAAGGCCACAGCCTCCCTATCTTACCCCAAATATACGTCACTAACCTACCTGCTTGCCCTGCTTTCTGACCAGGTGGCTACTTCTCACCAGTTTCCACCAGCAGTTGAATCCTATCAGGGGGGAGTCCTGACAGCCCCTTCTCCAGAGTCCCTTTCATCCACATGGATGGATGTTACTGATTGATGTTTAGCACAGAAATCCTCATCTGATGCATCATCCAGCCACAAATGCCAGCCTACTGGTACTGCCCCAGGCTAAGGTATCAATGCCCTTTTGGAGACTATACACTCTTCCTGAGGGGCCATCCTTAGGGATAGTGTCTACTCTATTCAGGAACCTATATCCCAACAGCCTTGTCTCCTTCCCCTGCCCTCCTAGGAACACCCACTGTGTCATGAGCATGGCGCCCAAGTACCACCTCCGATGCTCCCTACAGCACAGACAATTTCTGCTCGGCAAATGGTTCATGTGCTTCCCATATTTTCCAGATTTCCATGCAGTTAATATGGGGCCATAGTAACAGCTCAGATCAGAGTGAGCATAAGCAATAATTTGTTTCACTTCTAGGCTGAAGCTGTTGAGAATTCACATGCTTCTTCCATCCCTCTCTTCTCAGGTTATAAAAACCTTGAATGCAACAGTCCCCACAGCCTGGCCACATATGCAAGCAGGATGGCTACCCCCATCGGGTGACAAGTTGTCACCAGAGTGAAAAATAACCCTGACTGTGTTAAGCTCTTACAACTTCAGAGTTTGACACTCTTCGGACAGCTAATAATAATTATCCTGACTGATCCATTCTTCAACTCAGACTCAGTAAGAAGCATGTCTTCAAATACAGTCTCCTCTCCTACCATGTATGTCGATGTTTTAAGGAAATCCTCCTTTGCAAAAAAAAGTTGAGGACATGGTTATGTCTGCTTCTGTGAACAAGAACTACCAAGACAATATTGTCATATCTTTTATAAATCAAAGTTTCACACTCCTGGGCTGCATCTATACTAAGAATTGTCACAAACAGAGTTAGTTGAATCCTTGATCTCACAGCACGAGATACACACACACGAGTGAGATCTTGTTAGGTTGCTTTTGCTAAACACCAATAGCCAAAATACAAACATCACTTTTTTTTGTAATATGATACTCTCTGTGGAAATAATGATATTGTTTAATTGTTTCATCAGCATCTTACTTCCTTTGTCCTAGAAAGTGCTTAATGATGTCCCTTCTTTTCAAGAACTTCCCCAGCATCTGTGCTACATATATAAGGCTCTAACCCTTCCGCAAAGCTGCTGGCCTTATAAGGATAGTAGAAAGATTCAGTGCAACTGCTAAAAAGCAAGATAGAAGAAGGAGGTGGTCTTTGCATCCCCTTGCCAGAAAAGACATTTATTGAGATCACATCCCAAAAGCACCACCGGGAGCCACAGCAGACACTCATTTAGCACCTACTTTGTGGCAGGCACTTTGCTAGGGACCTTTTTCCTAACCCCCACAGCAACACTACAAGTTGGGCATGCTAGCACCATTGTAGAAGAAAGGACACTGAGTCTCAGAGAGGCTTCAAAACTGAGACCTGTCACACTCCAAAGCCATGCTTTCTCCATGACATCATGGGCCTTCCATTCAGATGCTGTTGCCACCAGCCAGATGCCTCCAAGACATTTGGCTGTTGGCCAGTCTAAGAAGAGAACAGGGCAGGGATACGAGCTGGCCTCCTGAGCACCTACTAAGTGCCAGGCCCTGTGCTAAGGCTTTGCCCAGCGCATCCTGCCGCCTGACCTTGAGCCTGGGGATGGGATCCCTTAGGCCCCCTTCCAGGTCACACGCGCCTCCTTTATTAATGTGATAGCAGCCACTGAACTTCTTTTTAATGAAATATTTTGGACCACTCAATCAGTTGTTTGGGTTCAATGAGAAATTGATGCCTCTTTATTCAAAGCTCTGTCAGGAGCTTGGAAAACATCACACTACTTTGAAAAATGAGGGTTTTCTTAAGATTTAAAAAAAAAAAAAAAGCCCCAATGATTTGAGAACTTCTCTAGTTGCCAGTTGGCCTCGCTCCTTCCCGGGGACCCTGGCGCCACAGGCCAATCGGTAGCGACCATCGCAATAAAAGCGCCCCTTTCCCCCTCCATGGCTGCTTTCAAGAGTGATTAGCTGAGACGGATTCATAAGCCTTGGTTTTGTGTTGTTTTGTTTTGGGGGGTTTCTTTTTTTCCTTGCACTTGGAGAATAAGTTAATTATGATTGGTTAAAATTTGTGTGTTTTTGCTTTTATCCCCGAACCACAATTACAGCTCCTGACAGCCTCCTGGCCCTCAGAAATTCCAGCTGGTATAATAATTGATAACCGTGGTTATGAATAGATTGGACACAAGGCTGCGAAAGAATGTGCTGCCACTTCAGAGGGTCATTTATAGCGTGCTGAAGGGAAAAGAGAATTTCAGGCCTGGAAAGCTTAGAAACAGAACGCGTTTTTATCAGTTTCCTTGACACTGGCAGATCAAAGCCTGGGTTGCACCCTCTGAGGCTTACAGATAATGGGGTGGCCGCTAATTCATTCTGCGGCCAGAGCTGAGGCCTATTCAGAAGGGTAAACCAGGGAGTTTTCATGTTGCTGCTTTGTAGTCTTTATCATGGTACCAATGCAAGAATCACCTTTTTATTTTAATGAGACATTTGAAAAGTATTTGATTCCCTCTGGCTAGGGGCTCCTTCCCCCGGCTGAGGCTGTAAGAAAGGGTTTCCCAGTGGAGCCTCATTTTCTGAAAGCAATAGTATCTGCATTCCCCCCTCTACCCTCCCTTGTCAGTTTAATAATTTCAGTGCAAGTGAAAGCTGAACAAGTGGGAAAGGAACAGAATGCATTTGCTAGTAAATCCCAGCCATTTTCACTTGCTTTTTTTTTTTTTCCTGAGAATGAGGTTGGCTGCAAAGGTGCAAGTTCGAATCCCTACTCCACCATTCTCTACGTGGGGAACTTTGAAAATAGCTTTGCCCTTCCTTGAGCCTCCTCCCTCACCTCTATGAGATGGGAATAATAACAGCGACCGTGTCACATTGTTTAACGCTGCGCTATATCCACGTACATCATCTATGGAATATTTACTGCAGACGGAACAAATGAATGGGTTGTCTCTACTGAGGTTCACAAAACTCTCTTAACCATGTTGAGCCAATATTCTTAACAATAAACATTTGTTAAGCACAAGTATGGGCAGAATTGTGTGCCCCACCCCATCGTATTCATATCTTGAAGCCATAACCCGTAGTACCTCAGATGTGACTGTATTTAGGGGTATAACATTTAAAGAGGTGATTAAGTTAAAATGAGGGCATTAGGGCAGGCCCTATAAAATATGATGGTGTCCTAATAAGAAAAGGAGATTAGGACACAGTGACACACAGAGAGGCACACATGAGGACACAGGGAGAAGACGGCCATTTACAAGCCCAGGAGAAAGGCCTCAGAAGAAAGCAACCCTGCTGACACCTTGATCTCTGCCTTCCAGCCCCCAGAACCATGAGGAAATCAATTTCTGTTGTTTAAGGCACTCAGTGTGGGGTGCATTGGTGTAGCAGCCCTAGCAAACTAATATAAGCATTTACTACATTGCTGTCTTCAGTTTACAAATCCTAATACTAAGGGGTTTTTTTTTTGTTGTTGTTGTTTCAAGCTTAAGATACTCTTCTATTTTGGCAGAAAAAAAAACATTCCATTTGCGGATGGAATACTTGAGTTGTGGCCCCAGCTTTGCCTCGATCCAGCAGTTTTTGGAGGTAGTACAGTGTCCTCTCTGAGCCTCGGTTCTCTCATCTAGAAAATTGTGAGGAATCATGAAAAGTGTCTTATACAGAGAAATCATTGCTCAAATGTTTGTCATTGTCCTCAAGATTTTCCCAGGTGAGATGTGGTGGAGCCACCAGTTTACCCAGTCCTCTCATCCCCCGGCCTATGACTTCTCCTCTTGGTATATCTCATAGGCACATAGGAAGCAAAGCTGCTCACTGCCTGAGAGTAGCTTCAAACCATAAGGCACCACATAAGCCACATAGAACTGCCGTCTTCCCAGGTGTGGGGACAGGGGAAAATCCCAAGAGGATTGGAAAGTCCCTGGGCCCTTGTTGCTCCTGGACAAATCAGTGACAGGTCCCACCCTCCTTTGGCTATGCTTGGGCAGCTGCCATGCCCCATGCCATGCCCCTTCTGCTTCCAGGAGAGGAATACTATCTGGCACAGATAACAGTACCATCTCTGTGTGGCTGTGATCCAATCAGTCGTAAATAGACATGTGTCTGTGCCCCAACAGTTCTGGAATGTTCCACTGAGCTGCAACCCTCAGCAGTATGTCAAAACCCAGATGCTGTTTTCACTAAGGGTCTCACTCAGGAATGGATCCCAGAGCTACCCCAGAATCTCATCCCCAGGGTCCTGCTCCCAGGAGCCCCCTTTCTCCACCCCAGACCAACTACAGGCTTCCTGGTCCTCGCAGGCCAAGGACCCTGTCAATTAGACCAGAGCTGAGCAGAAGACAAATCCCCTATGGTTCCCATGGCTTTCTTCCACATATAAAATGTGATGTAAACTACAGAGGGGACAAATCCATATCCTACGCCTTTTCTTTACAACCTGCAAGAGCAGTTTGCTGTATGGGGAATCTGTGCTCATAAATTAAAACATGCTGAGTTAATTTCTCATAAGTTTGCATACACGTGTGAACAGCTTCTTTACATTTCCAGTTTGATTGGCAGAACTGGTTAAACAAAGAAAACATACAAAGTATTTTATGAGTGGTGGACAACCCATAATGATTCAGAAGCAAATCTGACCTCATGTATAAAAAGTACCCTAGAGTTCCTGGAAATTTTAATTTGGCCTCAAAAAGCAGAAACCGATTATCCTGGACAACTACTACAATCCCCTAGCTGTCCTCTCTGCCTCCAGGTTCCAGTCCATCCTTCATACTGCCTTGGGGGTGATCGAACAAAAACACCCATCTGATCACATCATTCTCCCTGCTTAACACCTCTATTTGCCCAGGAGAAAAGCCAAATTTCTTAACAAGGTTCAGCAAATTTCCACAATATTGAGCCAATCCACATTCCCACCCTCATCCGCTCAGTCTCGAGACTTCCACTGCCAACGCAGGCACATTTCTCTGAACACGCCTGGAGCTTAACCCCAGGCAGCGGTTCATGAGGCTCTTTCAGTTACCTACACTCCCTGCCTACCAAAGTCACACTCACATTCAAGGTTCAGGTCAGACTCCACTTCCCATCTACAACTCATTTCAGTCTCATCGCCACTTGTCTGAATTACTCCATTCACTTAGGCATCAGCCATGTTTTGATGGGAAAGAAGATGAAGATGAGAATGTAATGTGGATGGAACTGCTTTCTAGATGGACTACTTGGCTCTGTGCTGGATTCTTTTAAGGACAGTACCTCAAATGAATGCTTTTGTTCCAGAGTTTCGACCCTGATCTGTTGGGTACTTCAACTTAGAGGAATCTCCTTGACAGAGTTAAATTAACTAAAAGTACAAAAAGGTAATGAATAAATCCGAAAGTTAACCCATTCGCTGATAACTAAGAATACCCACGTGCAAGTGCAAAAGGACTTGAAAACTTGATTTGTGAAACCCCACCCTCTGCCTCATCCTGGAATCCTGCTACCTTAGAATTCTAATTATTTCCACACATGTTGTTTGATTAGCCTATACTCAGAAGCAGAATGACTAAGGAAGGATATTGTACTTGAACTCCAGGAGCCCTTCCTCAGAAGGGCGGCCTCCGTAGGGAATCAGTGGTTGAGGGATCATATCACTTGGCAGTGTTAGATGGATTCTGACACTCATCTCTCTTAACCCTACTTTTCTATGTCTGTGACTCTTCCACAGGTCCCTTTTTTCATGATGCATTAATGCCATATGAAATTATCATCAATTACCAGTTCTCGTTGGCCTAGAAACGTTCTGTTACCTACTGTGCATTGAGTATTTCTTCAGTCACCCTCAGGATTGTAGGTGGCCTTGGTAAAGTTGCCTTTGGCATTAGAATTATTTGTTACTAGATGACGTCACCCAACCTTGACTGAAAGCACTGTGAAGAAAGGGTGTGTGTTCTATTATATTTATTCCATTCAATAGTTAGCTCGTTGCCTGGCATAAAATGTGCGGCAAATAAACTTTTGAATGAATAGATAATGGATGGACATGTCAGTGGAGGGATGTTTGGACGGGTGCATGGATAGATGAATAGATGGATGAGGAAATAAATGTTACTGGAATCCTGATTCTCTCCTTGCTTTTGAAGAAGACAGTAAGAAAACAAACAAACAAACAAAAAACCTTTGAAAAGAAGCTGTGATGGATGTTGTAGAATTTCCCACAGTGATAAAGTGGATGGTTTAAAAAAAATCCTGTTAATGCTTTTTGCCACATACCACCTAAAATTACCATGCAATTACAAAATATTGGCCATTTAGCTTGGCTAAGAAACCACGTTACTTATTGACTAAACAACTGTTTAATTGAGAGCTATCACCAAAACTGTAGTAATTACTAGTGTTCAAGTATCCACACACAAGTAAGCACGTAGCCCTAAAATGATACAATGCACAATTAAATCTGTCTCTGGAAACCCAGAAGGACTTTCAGTCTCTTTCATGATTTGAAATTTGAATCCAGAAAATCAGCATTTGAATTCTGACTCTGCAACTGACCTCTGGCCCAGCTGTACCTCTTTGACATCAGTTTCCTCATCTGTCAAATGAGAATAATCATTTGTGTCCTGCAAAGCTGATGGAGTTAGCTAGAGTAGGGTACCACCCATAAAAGCCCATTGTACGTGATACAGTATCAAAAGAATGACTGTTTGTAGTGGACATGAATTGTTTGCCCAGCACAGTCCCCCCTGGGAAGTATTGCTCTCCACTCTGAGTGTTCACATGTTCATTGGAAAGCGGCATCTTAGAAATTCAGCCTCACTCTCCACCTTCAGCAGATACAGGCGTGGACACGTGATCCAAGGTAGGCCAATCTGTGCCTTTTCTCAGGATTTTAAAGCAGAGAGAGAGAGAGAGAGAGAGAGAGAGAGAGAGAGAGAGAGAGAAAGAGAAAGAGAGAGAGAGATGCATTCCCTCTCTGACAACGACATTGAACAAAGTAAGGCCTAAGAGGAGCCATAGGCATGATTTAGGCAAAATGATGCCACAGGACAGGCTAAGAAGATGGAGCCCATTCATCAAGAGAGGCCACAATGAGAGGGGGAAAAAAAGTACAGTGTGGCTCTGCAGTTCTGAGCCCCCGAGGCCAGGCCACTCTGCTTCTCTTGCCTGGGTATGTGTCCCTATGCAAGTGAAGTACAGCTGAGTTCTCTCTACCAACAAGCATAACATCCTCAAAGAAATGGATTCATTGATTATTCATCACTCATCACATCTCTGTGAGCTACAGGAAGACAGGGACATCTGTAAATGACTTCACTGCTGTGTTTCCTGTGACGGCAAACACAGCAGATACCTCATACACATCTGTTGAATACATCATTATATTATTATGCTTATAATAAGCACTGGTATATAAAGAGCCGTAATTATTAACAAGCAGAATTAAGTGGCTTTTAGAGAACAATAGCCTTCTTGTGTTCTTTCTATTTCCACACAAAGCATGTGCATTTTCATACTTTGATATACTGTCACTTAAAAGCAAATAACTCAGAACAGCATTTGTAAGAATGCGGCAGTGGTCAATAGTTTTAAACGCAATTTCTCCACAGCTGAAGTCATCTATTTAGGAGTCACAATGGTGGAAACAGTGGGCACTGGCATCAGAAGGCCCAGGATCAAAACCCAGCTTTGCATTTAATTAAACTCTTAAATCCTCAGTTCCCACATCTGTAAAATGGGTTTGATATTTATATGATAGGTTTGGTTTGGATTCAACTAGATAATATCAAAGTGCCTAGAACATAGTAGGTGCTCAAGATATGAACTCTGTTATTGAAATCTTGCATGTTTGCTATGTATACATACAAATATATACATATGCATATATAACGTGTAGCAGCAGTTCTCTTAAATGCTGATGGGCTGAAGTTTCTTCTAAATGAGTTCTCAGATATATATTAGATTCAAGTCTGCATTTTACCCCCACCCCTCTCCCATTATTCCAAACCAAAAGTGAACTTTGGAAAACTCCCTTAAGCCACCTGAAACATCCTGTTGTCAGTGTGCTCTGCTTCTCAGAAAGCAGCCCATCGACTTGTGTCCTAGAAATCTCCCCTCCAAAGCTGCTCCTTGGGGCTCCCTGGTGTCCCCAGCAGAGGTGTCACTCTGAAGTGCCTTTTCATCCCCTGAAGCAGTTGCCTCGCCCATGTCCAGTCCTTGCAATCGCCCCAGCTGGATAAGCACAGCAGCTTCCCCAAACTCTGGTCCTTGTAAGTGCTGGGAAAATCCTCTGGGGAATTATCAGGGATCTGACAAGCTTTGAAGAGCTGCCGCTTATCTTTATGGTTTCTGCAGCCTGAGCCTATGCATAAGAAAGGTCATGACCTGCTCTTCTAGCCTCCTGGAGGAGAGAAGAAAAGGAAATGGCCAGGAATTACAGAAAGAGAGATTGTAAGTAGATAAATGAAGCCACTTCCCAGCCACACTGAGTGGATTGCCGGATTTCTTGTACAGAGTTGTCCAACGGGGTCAAGTGATTCTCACCTTCAGGGTTACAGGACCTAATCATGTTCTGACAAACCATGGCCCCACCTTAGATCAAATATGTGTGATACAAGCTAAGCCCCTGGCCCTCTGGAATTTTCTATTGAGTTTCTCTCTGGGATCCATGCCACTCACCCTATGTGGTGTTCAGGTTTTCTTGGCCCCCAGCAACTGAAAACCGGGGCCAGTACTTTCATTTATGTTTCCCCACAGTGGGCTCTCCTAAGACCCGGACACCTGAAAATAATTCAATACCTAAAATAAACATGGCTCAGTTGGTTAAGAGTTGGCTTAGAGCGCAAACTCTGAGCAACAGGGCCACTGGTTTGATTCTGATGTGGGCCAGTGATGCTGCGCTCAAGCCGAGCTGTCGCTGAGCTGCCAACAGGTGGCAGGATGGCTCAGCTGGTGTAACAACAAGATTGCCTGTTTGATGGTGGGCTATACCCACCCATAACTAAGACTGAACTCTATACCTTGAGCTGAGCTGCCGCCCGGATGTCAGAGGATAGAGCATGTGCTCTTAACAACAAGGCTACCGGGTTTGACTCCCTCATGGGATGGTGGCTACACCTACCGGCCACTAAGATGGAACACAGAACCTTGAGCTTAGAGGCCACAAGCTGCCAACGGCAAGCCATATGGCGACTGGCACCCACCACAACAAAGACTGAGGAACAACAACTTGGCTGGCCCCTTTCCCCAATTCCTCAACACTGTTTCCCTCCCCCAATTCCCCAATAAAATCTTTACTAAATAAATAAATAAGAAAATAAACACATATTAATATTTTTATAATCACATATATCTGTATAGAATGTGCATATTTATTAGTGTTTCTATATAAGGTCTTATATTATACCGAATCTGATTTGGTATGAGACATCAGACAGTAAGTTGGCATAAGAAGCAAATGGGAATAACCTTTAACTAAGTCCAGTTGTGTGTCTATAGTTGCTAGTATGACTATACGGTAATAAACAGTTGTTACATATATTTATAGATACATGGATATTATATCCTATTCATGGATATTATATCCTATTAGATATAAATACCCACACCTCCGTACATAAACACAAACCAATGACCTATGTTTAATCAGAATCTGAAAAGTTACATTTAGTTTAAGCTTTGAAATTGACTGAATCTGTGTATTTATTTAAAAGTATAAAACAGACATTTGTAATGTGAATTTAATTATTTTTAAGAAACTATAAAAGTCCATGGTAACTTTAACGGATACAAAATAGCTCTTACCTTCTTAAAATGACATTTTCATTTTTTATAAGTCCCAGGAACCAAATGTCATATGAATTTCTAAGACTTGCTATTCACCCAAGTAATAATAATAATAAAAGCTACTCTTCAGCATTTGCTATGTGCCAAGTACTATGCTAGGTGCATGACAGATACCTCGCCACATGGTGCCCATTTAGCTACTAGATTTCCAGTTTTGCAGATTATAAAATAGGTTCAAGGAAGTTCAGAGAACACCATAGCTAGCCCAACAAGCAGTCAAGTTTAGAGTGGAGGTCTTTCTGACATCAGAGCCCTTGGACTTTTTCCTGAACTACACCATCCACCACCTACCCAGCCATTGACTGAATGGGCAAAATACTGGCCTCGACTCTACTGCTGCCTGTCACTGCCTGGTCTGTGTCCTTGAGGTCATCTGTCAGCCCACAGAAGAACAGCAGTGACTCGGGCAGAAGCTCTAGTACTTTTTATCGCAGGCTGAATCAGACTTGATTTGTTAAGAGCTCAAGGTAAACACACAACCGAACCCGAGAAACTGCTGACCTCAGTCATTTAGTGACTATTCCTCATATTTCCAGGAAAGCCTACGAATGAGGTGGGAAGGAGATAAAAAGTAGGAATTAAATATTCTTATGGTAGTAATATATTTTGTTTAGAAAAAGGTTCTTTAATTTAAACAGCAACAACAACAACAAATCCATTAGAACACACATTTTGCAAGTGGTCAGAGTTTGTTGTGAGACCCAGCTCTATTTTTTGGGGGTTTTTTATTTTGTTTTTTTTATTTAATTGATTATTTTTATTTTATTTTTTATTTTTTTAAATTAGTTGCAGGTGTACAACACAGTGCAATAGTTATACTTTTTATCCCTCAAAGTGAGAACCCCCCTCCCTTGATCCACCCCCCCACTCCCCGCCCCTCCATGTCACACACATCTATTACAATTCCATTGACTCCACTCTGACATTATGCTCCACATCCCGTGACTATATATATATATATTCAATTATAGTTGACATACACTATTATACAACATCAGCTTTTCTGTCTTTAAATACCTGCTTTCAACTCTCACCAAAAGAAAACAAACCCTGTTTGGTAATGGCGTGAGCATGTGGATATGAGAGGCTGCTTTTCCAAAACTCTGTTTCCTCAACCAACTGTAACTCAGGTCTCATCGCCCACCCCACCCCTTTGTGCAGAAAACAGTTGAGGGTAGGACTAGGGGATCTGGAAACGGTCACCATCCATCCAGGGAGCTCCGAGCCACCAGCCTCCAGTGAGGCCGCCATGCCTTATTTCCTCCTTAGCAAATCCTTCCTGTCTCTTCCAGGCCAGGTATGCAGGGAAATTAAGATGGCGACAAGGAGCTCCCAGTCTAGAAGGGAAAACAGACACATATGTGAATGAATGGGCACCACAACAGCATCATAAGGGCTGTCACAGTGCAGAGCACAGTGTGGGCTTCCAAGAGGCAGCTGCCCACTCTCCTTAGGAATAAAATGGCCATAAGAAGGAGCATCCAGCCCATGGGAAGCTAGACCTGTTTGCCAAGGGAAAATGGAATGAACCCACTCTATGGGACTCTACACATGACAATGACTGGGTCTGAAGGTCCAGAAATGGAGTAGCCACAGCTTCCCAGGGTGGAAGACAGAAAGCAAGACGTCCCATCCACCCTGCACGGTCCATCCCAGCAGCAGCTTCTCTCAGAAGACGTTTTTTTCTTTTCTTTTTCTTTTCTTTTCTTTTCTTTTCTTTTCTTTTCTTTTCTTTTCTTTTCTTTTCTTTTCTTTTCTTTTCTTTTCTTTTCTTTTCTTTTCTTTTCTTTTCTTTTTTATAGAGGGGACCTCTCTTTCCTGGAAATCCATAACTTTTTCTTTGCATGTGCCTCCCATGACATACAAACTCTTTCTTGTGGCACTTCTTTTGTCCATAGGGTTTCCAGCTAGGGGGCTGAACCAGAAAATGCAATTCAGTTCACTGACTCAGCAACCCTTTATGCGCACATAAACTGAGAACGCACTATGTGAAATGTGGGTTCACCATGGGGCAGGGCCCTCACCAGCCTCCAGCGCCACCAGCACCCACCAGCACCCACCGAGCACACTCGGAGCCTGGCTCCTACAGGCTGGCCAGGCACCACCACCAAACCTCCTGCCAGCCACACTCTCTTGTCTCCTCCCCTCTTCATCTCACCCCCTGACTCAGGGACCCCAAAGAATCTGGAAAATGAAAATAGCGTATCCTGAAAACACTGTTGAGAAAAGGCAGGGCCCTGTAGATAAAAGAGGACAGCAGGGAGTGAAACTGGGAGCTGAGGAGTCTGGGTTGCCCAGTGCTGCCCTGCCGAAATGTAACTCTAAACATAACAATAACCTTGCAGCTCTGAGTTATCAGTCTTTCTTTCATTTGCTTTTCACATTAGCTCCATTGTACAGAGGGGACACTGAGGCTGAGAAGAGAGAGACTCACTCACGGCCACAAGGAAACTGAGTCACAGGGCCTAAGCTAGCCCCTAAGCGGGGCTCCTGGCCCTCCTTCCTCTCGGGTCTCCACGCCCTCACCCATCACGGGAAGGGAACCCCCCTTCTGACCTGGGACCTGCCGCCCTGGTGTCCTAACTATCTCCAGAGTCTGGAGAGATCCTACCCTAACTGCGTCTGCGTCTCCTGTAGAGCCTGGCAGGTACAGACTTGTCCCTTCTCTTTCCAGGTTTGGGCCCATTCCAGAAATACTTCTAACACAAGCTGGCTGGGGGGCCCTCTGGCTGGGGGTTTTCTATCTGGGTGTGTGCAAGTATGCACACGTAGTGTGTCTCTTCATGAGGGCCAGGATGGGGGAAGTAAATGGTTGTGTGTCTGTGTGTTCATGTTTATGTGCACAATCATAAACATAATCGGGGTGTTTCCTCTCTTGGTAACAAATAAGTGTGTGTGAGTTTGTGTGTGTGTGTGTGTGTGTGAGAGAGAGAGAGAGAGAGAGACAGAGAGAGAGAGAGAGAGACAGAGAGAGAGAGAGAGACAGAGAGAGACAGAGAGAGACAGAGAGAGAGAGAGAGAGATCCCTGTGTTGTGTTTTGTATATGTAAATGTCTCTGAGATACGTGTGTAGATAGTTTGGGGGTGCATGTGTGGTGTGTGAGTGTGTGGTATATCTCCCTATGGTATGCGAATGTGTGTTATTCCCTATAATGTGTGAGCATGTAGTTGTCCTGTGGCGTGTGTCTGTCTTTGTATGTATATACACATATATAGATACACGTATAGCTGTCTCTGAGGTATATGTACATGTTTCTGTTTTGTGTGTGTATCTCTATGCTGTGTGTGGTGTGTGTATATGAGGTCTGCCAATTAAGTTTGTGGACTTGTTGCAACAATGTTGCTAACCTTTTTTGATATCAGAGGGATTGTTCATTATGAATTTGTACCAGCTGGGCAAACAGCTAACCAAGTTTACTATTTGGAAGTGCTGAAAAGGCTGCATGAAGAAGTTAGATGACCTGAACTTTTCATCAACAATTCATGGCTCTTGCATCACGACAATGCACCAGCTCACACAGCACTGTCTGTGAGCGAGTTTTTAACCAGTAAACAAATAATTGTTTTGGGACACCCTCCCTACTCACCTGATCTGGCCCCAATGACTTTTTTCTTTACCCAAAAATAAAGGAAATATTGAAAGAAAGACATTTTGATGACATTCAGGACATCAAGTATAGTACGATGACAGCTCTGATGGACATTCCAGAAAAAGAGTTCCAAAATTGCTTTGAAGGGTGGACCAGGTGCTGGCATTGGTGCATAGTTTCCCAAGGGGAGTACTTTGAAAGTGACCCTAGTGATATTCAGCAATGAGGTATATAGCACTTTTTCTAGGATGAGTTCATGAACTTAATTGTCCAACCTTGTATATCTCTATGGTGTGTGGTGTGTGTATATATCTCTATGATGTGTGTGTGTGTATGTGTGTGTGTGTGGTGTACATGGTGTGTGTGTGTGTGTACACACTTCTTGCAGATTACTGCTGACCTGTCTATGAGCATTGAGCACTCAGCTGATGCAGCAAAATGCTAAGAGAGAGAAGACTCAGGAGAAAGGTATAACGAGTGTTCCTCACAGGCCCAGGATGAGAAAACGGGGAAGCTACTCATGTGTTTTCCAGTCAGCAGAGTTTTCCAAGCCCATGATCCCCAGGAGCTCAGACAGAGCCCTCTGGGGAGCAGGCCCAGAGATAGCAGGGGCACCCACAGAAGGGGGTCTTGTTATTCTGAGCTGCCGATATGTATCTGACTGGCTAGGGCTGGTCTATGAGATCTGAAAAACTAAGGTTGTACTGGGAGATGGAGGAGTGCAAAGTGTTAAGGAGGGGCTGCGGGAGGTGGGTGTTCTAGGCAGAGCTGGAGCAGAGGCCTCCATCGTCAGGATACAATGAGGGTGTGTGTACATGTATATGTGTGGTATTCATGTGTGTGGAAAATGCATGCACTTTTGTGAGTATGTGCAAGTGCACTGTGTGGGGTGTGTGTGTGTGTGTGTGTGTGTGTGTGTGTGTGTGCGCGCGCATTTATCCACAGGGTCCACATACTTTCAATTCTTTCTCATCTCACCTCCGGCTTACTGGGCGGAGCAAACATTCACGTTCCAGCAGGATGGGAAAGAGTCAGCCTGTTACCTGTTTCTACTTAGGGCTCCGGCAGAAGATGACACCCTGTTGTTTTACAGGCTGCAGGGGACTCCACTGTACATGTTAGCACACCAAGGTTCAGGAACTGTCAGAAACCACACAATTTCTCTAGGCAAGTAGGCCTTTGTTCCAGGCCACTTAGAGCGCTTTTATCTATAGGTTTGCCTTGAACAAAATCCTGTTCAAATGGTCTAAACCTGATGATAAACCCAACCTTTCAGATTACAGTTTAAACTCCACTGCTGCACCAGGTAGGAGAAAAAGAAGAATTCCTGTGCGTTTCAGAAAACCTCTCTGAATAATCCCTTGAGCCTCCCCACAGGGCTCCAGCCCTCTAATGGGTGCTTTGATGACAGCAGATAAAGGCCAAAGGTACTTTTATTCTCTCAGAAATTGCTCCAAATAAACAACCTTGATGATTAAAGCAATAGAAATCCCCGGAAGATTGATGGCTTGGAAAATGCTGCTGAGTGAATGAATAACTTCCCCCTTTATTTCCAAGAGCTAATATTTGTCCACATTTGCTGCCTTTTAGAAAAAAGTGCAACCTTTTTTTTGTGCTGAGTGTTGGTCAGAGACAAATAGTCACCATGCAGTTATTACTTGAACTTTAAACCAGGCTCCATTTGTGAGCGATTGAGGCTGCTGTCAGCATTCACCCATTTATCAGGCTCAGACACGGGGCCTGCACATGGGAACGCCACACCTGCGTATGGACTTTAGGGTGGGGCCACGCTTTGAAACTCCCTTTGAAGGTCTTGAAATGCTCCATTTCTTTTTTTTTGCTGCCCCGGTGTCTCCAGAAACAAGTTCTGAAACTTTTTGCACTGGCCATGCTCATTCAGTGTCTTAATGAAACCTACCCATGAATGCCAAGAGGTAGCCATTAGCAGGTGATGAGGGCCCTCTGCTCTGGCTAACGGGGGCGTTGAGGTTCCCAGCCTCATGGCCAGGATTCTGCTAAGGGTTCCGCTGGTGTATGGATTGCAGCCTTTCCGGGCTGCCCCTGAACAGCAGCAGGTGGTATAATCAGCTCAGCACCAGTGCGGTCAGGTGCTCTGGAAAGAATCTGGTTTGCACAGTACCACAGAAATGTTCTGAGAAGTGTCACCTGGCTGAGGTGTCCAAGGACTGAGGGACAGTCCCCAGCGTATACACATGGGCTCACACTCCCCTTTTTCTCATACTTGGGTGATACACATCAACTGTCCTAGATCAGCTGTTCAGCTTCCTGAACCATCTCTCGTCCTGAAGATCTTAACTCCTTCATCTTAGGGTTGCTCTCTACCCCAAGTGCAGCCCCGAATGACCATCCAGGCATCCTACACATGATCTGCTGGTTCCTGGATCAGCTCGGTTCCTGCCACCTTTCCTTCTACCTCAATCAGCCACCATTCTCATGACTTCACCTTGAAACTCACCATTACTTGGAGCCGAGCCAGCTCTGAAGCCATGAATGCAGACCTGTCTGCTTCTGCCCACAATCTCTTTAATCCTTCTAGATTTTTTCCTCAGTTCTTCCCACTACTTCACCATTCTGCTTCCCTGACTCCACTGACACCTCTTATTTCTTAGCCCCTTCAGATTCCCCCATCCGTCAGCTTGTCCTAACTTCGGTTGTTCTTTCTTCAAACTCATCTAGAAATATTAAAACCCTGGATTGAGCCATCCAGCCCTAGTCTCTGCACCCACACCCAGAATGCATTGTGTTAGCACAGAAAACACCAGGCACGCAGTTGCCACCACTGCAGACTGTGGTCTTCCTCCCCACCCGGGTCTGTGATGCGGCCTGAAATACTCCCAACCTCCCTGCACTTGCCCATCTCCAGAGCTCACCTCACAGGTTTCCCCTGGCTATTAGCATAGGCCACTCATTGTGTCTGTCACACACACATTAGAAACCACTGGGAAGAAAAATCCCACAATGTCTGGCCACATTCCCTACCAGTCTCCACCATCCCTAGTCACCTCAGGTCCTGTTAGGAGATGGGGACTCTCTCATCTAAGGCCAGGCCTCCCAGCCTTATTTCTTCTTTGAATCTGCTCCTGCCAAAGTCACCAAGAACTTCTTTGTTGCGGGGCCCTTAGGTGCATTTTGTCACCTTCTTCTTCCTTGAATGGGTTCAAAACTCCTGACCCCCTCATTTCTCTTGGTTTCTGGAGTCCCATGCTCTCCAGCTTTCCCTCCAACTTGTGAGATGACCCCTCTCGTGACTGCTTTTCCACTGGCCAGTGTTCAAATGGTGGTGTTTGGGGGGATTCACATTATATTTCTGACTGTGCTCTTTCTGAGCATTATCACCCATGCTGGGGCTTCACTGAACTTGTTGGTGCTGAAGACTCCAGATACTTCTTTCTAACACCAGAGTTTCTCCTGGTGTCCAGGCACATTGCCCAGCTTGCCTGCCCGGCACCCCTATATGGATGCCCCACAGGCATCCCACACTCTATATGGTCAGAACTGAGCTTATATACTCTTCTTCCTAAGCCTAGCTCTCTCCCTGAATGATCCCACCATCTGCCTGGCTCCCAAAGCCAGAAGCCTGCATAGGATACTTGACCTCTTTCTTTATACTCATCGGAGCCACGCTGGCACCTCTTCCCTGGTGTGCCAGTGACCTCTTCTGTTCTCTGAGGTCCTTGAGGGCAAAGACATGTCTGAGTCATCTGGGCACTTTAACATCTAATGCGGTGCCAGGGGCTTTCTAGACTCTTAATAAATGTTGAATTGAATGATGAAGTCTTTGAGGCAATTGTTGTCACCATGTAACAGATGACTGAGACTCAGAAAAGTTAAATAATATAACCAAAGTCATACAGTTAGCAAGAGAAGCCAAAATTTGAACCTAGATCTGTCTAAATCCAGAATCCAGACACTTACATGTTTGTCCTATGTCATATTTAGGGATGTGGCATTTTCATGCGCCAACATTCTGCCCATGTTTATGGGAAATTGAAAGCTAAGCATATACGATATTTTTATTGTGAGCTGAACTTGGAAACAAATTTCCACTTCAGTCTCTCAGGCTTTTACATTTCACTGTGTCTCTGTGATGCTTTCAGACAGATAGAGTCCAAGGCCCTCCATATCACTGGGAAAGTTTCCTTAATCACCTCTCCCTGATGCCGGACCAGCCTCCTCCTTAGCAACCTCTTCTTCATTCTTTCCTTTTTTTCCCAGGTGGCAACATGCCATCTGGCAATTGTGCCCAAGGCCCCACTTTGCCAAATATACTCCATCTCCAACAAAAGGCAGTAGAACCTATAGTTTTCACACACACACACACACACACACACACACACACATGCACACACACTGTCCTGTCAGAATCGAGGCTGCTATGCCCCTAGGCTTTACTACAGGGTCAGGGAGCTGCTGAGGCTTTAATGAGGCCTGACAGGTTTTGAGCATCTCTGATGTGCCAGGTCCCGTAGTGTAGGAAGATTGGATGCATGGTTCAGGGCAGGTCTGAATTGGATGGAAAACATGGGATTTATCAGCATAGAAATGGCAACTGACAGGATGAGAAGGGAAGACTTTGCCCAGGCAAAGCATAAAGAATACGATGAGAAAAGGGCCAAAGATAGACTCCTGGGGAACAATCGCTGAGGAAAGGAGAAAACAGAGAGGGCCTATAAGGAATGAGGAGAGAAGAATAATCAGAAGATGAGGTGTACTGAGACAATACACTGCCATAAAATTTAAGAATTCCCCAAAAGATAGAATAGTGGATGGTGTCAAATACAACTGGAAAGCCCTGAAATAATGATAATAATTATGTTATGTTATAATAAGTAAGAGGAGGGGGAAGATAAAGAGAAAGGAAACCATTGACTAAATGTTTATTCTGTGCCAAGCCCTATCCCAAGCAGTTCTTACACATATGCTAATTCTTAAAACAAACTTATGAAATAAATATTAATCTCTGTTTTATAAAGGAAGGAGGATTGGAACATTACCATGGGATTTGGCCAAACATGCATCACTGATAACCTTAGTAAAATGAATTTTACTAAAGGAAAGCGTCTAGAGGCCAAATTGAAATAGGTTGAGTAGTGAAAGGAGGGTAGGAATGGAAAGAGAACAGAATACTCTTTCAAGTTTGGATGAGAGGGAAAGAAGAGAGATCACACGAGTGACTAGAAGGGAATATAAGATGAAAAGAGGCTATGTTTTAGTATAGAAGAGGCTTGAAAATGTTTATAATCTGAGAAGAGAGCAATGGAATGATGATTGAAGACACAGGTGGGCCTGGTGGGAAATTAGGGAACCCAACATGGTGGGGAAACTCAAGTCAAAGGCTTAGGGGGAGAAAGATGTCCTGAAACAGGAGTAAAGGGAGACTTTCTAGAGACTAGAGACTAGAGAAAAGGACATGGAGAGGGAATGAGTGTAGATAAGTCTGTGGCTGATGGATGGGAAGCTGAGGGAGATTTCTTAATGGAGAAATGGAATGGAGAATAGAAATAGAGCAGGAATTTTTTTGAGAGTGAAGGGCTGGAGTAAGATAAGGAGCTTGAAGAGAGCAGTAGATGTTTAAATACTATCTGTGGGATGGGAAAAGAGGCTCTCCCCAAAATTAAATGATCAGTAGGTGGCTCTTCGAGTATCTCCAGACTCCTTGTTTTTACCTTTTATTACTTCAGCTACCAGGTATCAGAGCAGACAGACAGCTTATTTAATGTATGGATCCCAAGTTGAAATATATCTACATACCTTCAGGACACACCATGAAGATGAAATGAGATAACCCAAGGTCAATGCCAGCATAACATTGACACAGCTATCTGCTCCTTTTCACATGAGTTTCCTTAGCAACAAAATGAAGTTATATTAAGAGGTCTCTACCTCTGACATTTTGGGTTCGCGTGGCTATTTCAGAGAAGTTTAAATTCAGCGTTTCTCAAAGTAAGGCTATGTGGCCCACTTCTGACAGAACATACTGGAGAGTTTCTTAGGAATTCATATCCCAGGGCTGTTGCTTATAGAGTGGAAATCTTTGCAGAGGACCAGAATCTCTGCATTTTAATGACCTCCACAGGGATCACTATACAGGGTCAAGTTCACAAGTGCTACTTCCATGGGTATGTACTCTGTCCCTGTCTGGCTTATGTAGAAACAGTTTTTGAGTGCTGACTATGACATTAGTTGTGAAACTTAGAACCAGACCAACACCCTGCTTGTCCGTACTGATGGGCAACAATGGAATTCTGGGTAAGGACGGCTCCTGATCGATTTTAATTTTTGCTCTTTTCCCAGAAATTTCCAGGTGAAATTTGGGGGCAGGCTGCTGGTTTTCAGCCCACTGACTCCTGGTTGTACCCCTTGTGCATTGGTTGTGGGCATTTACCAATATGCCCTTTGGTCCAGCTGCTCTTTAGCGTTGTGGTGCAGACAATATGTATTACGTTTCTCCCCTTCACAGTGCCTGGGTATTAGGAAAGGATCCTTAGGAAGAGATCAGCAAGTGGTTCATTATAACTACCATTATACCTGCATATATGCAATTCAGAATTATATTAACTAAAGCCCAAAGTGATTAGGCAGCACGCACAGTGTCAAAAGATAGGATGGTGGCAGAGCTAAGGGTCATACCATGTATCTTAGTCCGTTCAGGCTGCTATGACAAAATACCACAGACTGGGTGGCTTACAAATAACAGAAATTCAGTTCTCACCGTTCTGGAGGCTGGAAGCCTGAGATCGAGGCGCCAGTACAATTGGCTGAGGGCTTTTTTCCGGCTCACAGGCTCCTGGTTGTATCCCCTCAGGGCAGAAGGGGCGAGGGGGCCCTGTAAGAATATTAATCTCAATCATAAGGGCTTTACCCTCTTGAAATAATAACCTTCCGAAGGCCCCACCTGCTAACACCATCACCTTTGGGAATTAGGATTTCAAAATGTGAATTTGGGGGGAACACAAACATTCTGACCGCAGCACCATGGTTTTCTATCTAAAAGCCTGGAGTCCTTCTAATTGATAAGAACTAGAAGAAGACCCTCCGACTCTCCTTTTCTGCCACCAGACTATATATGGCCCCTTCATTCTCTCAGGCCCCCTGGTCCCCACCTCCTCAGCTTCAGCCTCTTTTACATGCCCTCTCTACAATGGTTGTCAGCTTTCAGGCTGGTGGTCTTTCCAAACACACTGAGCTCTGGTCTGCATCGGGTTCCTGGGGACTAACTTGGTGCGTCAGATGTAATGTCCTCCCAGCATCAGCAACCAGGGGCTTTGCGGGGCCCTCGCAGCCTCGTCTTCAGCCCCCTGGTACCTCGCGCCTGCTGCGGCTCTTCCGGCTGCTGCAGAGCCCAAGAGCCTGTCGTGGAGGAGGCTCTGAGGCAGAAGCCCCCCGATGGAGGCTGGGGGAACCCCCACGGAGGCGCGTGTCCTGGTTATACGTATTTTTTCACTCCAGCAGTTGATTAAAAGGTGTCAGGCTATTTAAATGGTTGCTAACTTCATGACTAAAGTGTCAAACCTAATTTTTTGAAACTTCAGAAAATATGTTTGAAAACCTTTTTAAATGGAAACTTTTTTTTCCTGCCAAGTTCCACCATAGCATATATTTTACCACCTTTATAATTCCTTGAAAAAAACCTCAATGTATAGTAGAAGTGCTGACAGATGCTGGACCATAGCAGCCAGTCTAACAGCTCAGCTGTATTTATTTTTCATTACACTTGACTCTAATTGGTGCCGGTTTAACTGTGGCTCATACCAGCAAGAACCTTTTAACTCAAACATCAGCTCAGGGAAATTGGCTTTTTTCCCCATATCGTGGCTCTTAATATTAGTAACTGCCCATATGTCTGCCCCTTCAAACTATCTTTATGTTTATCGAGAGGCAGTAAGAGTCATTTTTTAAAAGCACAGGATTTGAAATAAAATAGACCTAAGTTTTAATCAAGGCTCCTCCATTGAGTGACCTTTAAAAAGCCGTTTAGCCTATGCGAACCTCAGTTTTCTCATTTATAAATGGATGAAGAACAATAACTTCTATTTTGCAAGGTGGTGATATAGATCTTGTAGAAGGTTAGATACGAGGTAAATTAGCAATGCTTCTAGCAAAGTGTCTGGAGCCTAATAAGAGTTTGTTACTTAATATTGTTTTTTACATATTATGTATTTATCAATATTATAATGAATGATGATAATGTTTCATGCAGAAAAACAACTCTTTGATTAGCCCTGGAATTTACCACTACTGGGACGCATTGCAAAACCACTGACTCGCACCTAGAGAGCCACCTTGACGGTCCTACACAGACCAGATCCTTTTTCATTAGAAAGCTACCAGTCCGAGGCCAGACATGGAGCCGTGATCCAACGTTGCTGGGCTCTTCCCAGCTGCTCTGAGATGCTCTTGGGTGTGGGAATTCTTCAAATGGTTCTTAAGTGGCCTCCTTAGAGATGCTGACAGGTCTAATCAAACTCTCTTCCACTAGGCCCTGAGATGAAAGGCAGTTGCAAAGGTGTCTGAGAAATAAAAAAGGTGCCCTGCATAGTCCTGAGAAAATTCCCTTGGAACAGAGCAACTCATGGACCAAGCTCGTGAGTTCTTTGAGGTGTGCATCCTCAATGGAGGCAACGTTAACAAGAAAAGTGTCGGCTCATCTAGATATTGCTGCTCTGGAATTCAGGGTGGGAGCCCCTCCCCTGTAGTTAAGACCCCCCCGCAAGGGAACCCAAAGTGAACTTACTCCAGAAACCCACCTGGATTCATACCGGGGGATGGTAGGAGAGAGTTTTCTCACTTAGGGACTGCTTTGCACAAGAGGCTTTCCTTAGGTGACCTTGACCGAACCTCATAGCAACCCTTCAAATCCAGTATAGTTATTCCTATTTTGCAGCTAAGGATGTGAGACTTGGACAGGTAGAGTAACTTGCCAAGGCCACATGGGGTCTGAAAGGGCCAGTATTTGAACTTAGGTCTCTAGGAATAAAGGACTCTTGACCACAGGCCCAACTGTGAAAGAATCAAAAGAATTAAAGAATTCATACTAAATGATATTTTAGTGCACAAAAGATTACAATAGCAAAAATAGAAATTTTAAAATAGAAAAAAAAATCACTCAGAATGCTACCATCTCATCAAACCACTTTTGTATTTAGTTTCCCATGCTTTAAATTTTTAGTGATCAGTACATTATTGCTCTTCATATTATTCTTTGTATTTTTCTATATTTAAAAAATATTGGTAAAAATACAGAGGAAAAATTCTGTAATGAGGTTTCTGGTCCATATCTACTTATTTCCCTAAGATATATAAATGAAATGAAATGGTGGTCCTGGTTCAAACAAATTTATACTAACTGAGCATTTGAAACTTAGTGTTCCAAATTGCTTTTCAGAGAGTTTTACCAATTTTAATTCTTAATTGTAGTGAATATGTGTAAATAGTCATATCATTACACTCTTGCCAATTTAGGTAGTATTACCATTTTTATCTTTGCAAAATTATTGTGTGAAAAAATATTGATGTTGCGTTATTTCCAAGAATTGAATTTTTTCAGATATTTTCACATGTTTTCTGGAAATATTTAAATATACTTTTAAAAACATTTATTGACTGTTTGTCTTATTTTTTCCATTAATTTTTTTGGTTCATGCTCTTTGCTGATTTTCCTAACCAGGTACCAGTTCTTTATATAATAAAAAATCTCTATTAATCTTTTGTCTTGTTTACTTTACTACCCTGCTAGCCAGGCTTCCCCAAGAATTGTTAGTAAACATAGCAGCTCACCCAAAAGATGGGCTCAGACGCTGTGAGGGGCTTCTGGGAGGTTTGTCTTATAATCCTTTAGTCTTTAACATGACTATTCATCGTAGGTATTGTATCTGCCCTGTTGGTGTATAGTTTCTAGGTGTTTGATTTTATTTATGTATGATACCTTCTCTATCCACCAAATGGAATATCCTAGAACTTGGCATCTAGGAATAAGTTGAAAAAATATATAAAATCTTTCTAAGGGACAAGGAGTCGTTTTTGCTTAGTAAGTGGTGTTTCCATGTATCTTTGTACTTACAATGTATATGGTCACATCTCCCCACGCGATTGTGGGTCCCTGATTTCAGGCTATTTCTTGTCCATAATAGTATTTCATCAGTGCCTGGCAATGTCTTGCTTGTCACAGGCCCTGTAAAACATTGATGAATGAGTGACAAATTTGAGGTAATGAAAAGATCATGAGATTTGGAGCTAAAGGGCTTGAGTCCTTTCTCAGCTGTCACTTTGTATGAGCCACCATGTTAGCCCAGTTCCCTTAGAAAGCAGAGCCTAAGGCAAGGATGAAAGTGCTGATACTTTATTTGGAATTGCAAGACGAGGGCAGTGAGAGTGAGAAAAAAAAAGTGGAAATAAAATAAGGAAGATGTAGAATAACATGATGAGAGTCCTCACTGAGAGTTTCTAGTAAACACAGCAGACCACTCAGAAGATATGTCCAGCTGCCATGCAGAACGTCTACAGAAGGTTTGTGAGATGGGCAAGTGTGTTCCCCCAAAATTCATATGTTGAAGCCCTGACCCCCAGCACTTCAGAATATGCATTTGGACATGGGGCATTTAAAGAGATAATTAAGTTAATATGAGGCCATTTTGGTGGGTCCTAATCCAACCTGACTAGTGTCCTTGTAAGAAGAGGAAATTTGGACATAAAAAGAGACACCAGGTTATAGTTGCAAAACTGAGTTAAATCTTAGAATTTGAGGGAGAATTATCTTTTCCAAGCAAAATTGTATCATAGTATATTATAATATTTTTCAATTCACATTTGAAATTCACTGCATTATAATAAATAAGATCATATATATTTTTAGCAGCAACAACAAAAAAAGGTAAAAGACTTCATTAATTTCTCCAAGAAGCCTTGATGTTCAAATCAATCTCCTTTGAACACCCATCCTGTCATTAGCCCTTTCTTATTCCTCTTCTGCATTTCAACTGGACAATGTCTGCTGGTTACTGATTTGTCAACAGCTTTGTGCATCATCCAAGCAGCATCTAACATGACTTTCATCAACTTTATGAAATCTTACATCTTTTCCAAAATGACTAATCTCACTTTGGATTTGAGTTGGGGATATGGTTGGCAATTTACACAAAATATTTAATATCTAAAAAATAGTGAAAGACTGATAAGTATTAATGTAATGGGTAGGGATAGATGTTAATGATAAGTTAGGGTGGTTAGAGACTAATTTTGTAAGTAATCATTACTGTTTTAAGGCTGTTTGCTTCCTTCTGAAACCTCATAACTGCAAGACTCAGTAATATAGTCCTACCTGACAATTAGGAAATTTTACTTATATAATACAGTCATGGTATATATGTAAATTCTACTTAGTTATATGCATATGAGTTGATTAATGAAATTATCTTAGACTGCATATTTCTGATATTTCATTTCTATAATTGGCCATTTCTTATAGCGTGTACCCTTAAAACTTCAGACACTTTTTTAATACTTTTATGTCATCAAATTTACCAGAAAGGGCTTCTTGAACTTCTTTGAATAATAGTGTAGTGGTATTTGAGCCATTTGCTTGGGGACTTCCACCCAGAGAATTAAGTCCAGGGAGAAAAATAGAAAGTAAGCACAGTCATGCTGTATGTCTTGAATCTAACTCTGAGATTTTCCTAGTTGTCACAACCTAACTTTTCTTTTTTGAGCAGTAAATTTCTTGGACCCCTTTTTGTTATTATACTCTCTGTTGTCTTGCATCAGACCAAATAAAGCACTGTATCCAAGTAGATAAAAATGTAAACTCAGGAACCAGGTAACTTCAGTGAAGTTGTAATAACATCTCCATTCCTCATCTTCCTCATCTCCAAAATAGGTATGGTAATAGCATCTACTTCATTTGACGGTTGTGAGGATTAAATGAGTTAAGACTTGTATAGCACTTATATGGTGCATATATTGACTATTTAGGGTATGCAGTTGCTATTTTAAGTCTGCTGGATCTTTTAGTAACCATTTTCCTTGAGCTAAAAGACAAGGCAGTATCTAGATAGCAAATGAGTGGGAGTAGCTGATTCTTAATAGGAAGCAATTGTCAAAATTTTATAGAATACTGAGAGTGGCTTGTGGTAGAAGAAGCAGCTAGATGTATAAGAGGTTCACACAGGTCACTGTATGGTCCTGGGTGACTCCCTTGCTCTCTCTGGGTCTTTTTTTCAGCCCAGTAAATGGGCTGAGTTAGTGAACCACAGATGTATTTCTTCCTTCTGGCTTCTTATACCTTAATTTCCCTCTGACATAGGCAAGGTGTAAGATATGAAAGCAAATGTGATACAGCCAAGGACCAAACTATGAAGCTGAAGGCTTTTTCCTGTCCTGCGAAGGATGGCTTCTCATTTGAGGCCATTCTGGAAAAACCATAAATGTTTGATCTTTTCTTGTGTGTGGTCAGAGTGGTAAGGCCTGTGCTCAGTGGTCTGGGTTCCCAGGAGAGCTGAAGTTCTCAGTGGCAAAACAAATATCCCTACTGAAGTGAGAAGTAGTTGAGAAACAAGTAAGAGAAATAAAATAGCTGTTTGTTATAAATTACCTGTTGTGTGCTGACCACTATGCTGGACATTTAGTAGAGAGTTCTAGTTCTGACAACAGCCATACGGGGACGGGGGGGGAGTGGGGGAGACGGCGGGTATTTTCACTGTTTTGTAGGTGCGGAACTTAAGGCTCAGAGAAGGAAAGTAATTTTGCAAGTATACTCATACACAGAAAGTAAATGGCAGCACCAGAACTGAATTGCAATCTTTCTGGCTTCTGCTCTTTTTACTCCAGCAGGTTGCCATTGGCTCCACCTTACCACTCCTTTAGCCAATGAGAATAAGACCTGGTGATATGTGACTACCCAACCCCACCAGCTGGTAGGTGGCAGAATGAGCCTGTGGCCCAAAGCCCATCTCTGAATGCCAAGGACAAGCCTCCAGATGCTTGCATATTTCATCTTCACTCTGTGTTCCAAAACCTGTCTTCCAACTCTAAGAAAAGCCTAAATTAAATTATAGAATTATTCTTACATTGATCTTACTCCTGTTCCAAGTCATAAAGTAATGAATTAATTTAATTTAAATGATTTAGGAAAACAATATAGTATATAAAAAAAAACAAACCACAAAATTTGGATTTACAGTCTGGCTTCCACCATTTGCAAGCCAATTGAGATTAAGTAATCACACCATCTCCCTAAGCTTTAGTTTCTTCAAATGTGATGTATGGATAATGATGCATAATTCAGAGAACATTGCCAGGATTAAAAGATACAATGCATCTAAGTTGCCAAATACAATGCTTGGTTAAGTTGCCAAATACAATGCTTGGTCAATTCTTATTAACTGTAAATACCCCCTTTTGCAGCAGCTATTACTAGCATTTCACCAACTTGACTTGAAGGCTTATATAGAAAATAAGGCCCATAAGAGAGCTAAATTGAAAGCACAGAAACAAATCCATTTATATATGGAATTTTCACATATGACAAAAGAAACATGGAAGATCAGAGTAGAAAAGAGGAAAAATGGGTCTGAAAATTTACTTTTTATATGGAAAAATTAAATGGGATTGCTACCTCACACCACACACAAATATCAACTCCTTTTGGACCCAAGTGTCAACAGTCACATTGTAAAATTTTGGGAGGAAAACATAGTTCACCTTAGCATAAATAAGAATTTCTTAAATAAGACAATACAATGTTAGCTATAAAATAAGATGGGTCAATTTGACGACACTAAAATGTAAAAATTCCTTTCATGGAAATCTTCCTTTAAAACATTTTTTGGGGTAACATGATCAACATGGCAAAATAAGAGTTTTCTATCATATTCCCCCTAAAGAACATTAATTTAGACAATCACCCATGGGTAAGAGTGCCTTTGTGGGAGTCCAGGGGTCTACAGAGAAGTTCCAGCACATTGGAGGAAAAAAAAAAAATCTGAGATTGGACATATTGAAGAGGATAAGAGGAACAGTTTCACTCAATCCCCTAAACTGGCACAGATCTCTGCCAACACAACTTCCTGACCCATGATTTCTCCCACAGGGGAAAACGAGAGCAAGTAAGTGATTGTACAGCTTTCCCAGCTGTGTGGGATGCCACCAAAGAGACTGGTTCTTTCTTACCACCACTCCTGCCCCAGATTAGTGAAGTGTGCTGTGAGACTAGGGAGCAGTTAGGAGAACAGCAACCAGGACTCTCAAAGGGTATCAAAGGGATGAGGACCTGACTAATTGCTTTATGAATTCCATCAGCCCACCCAGTTGCCTCTATGGCCACCTCACCTATGGATCCCTCCAACTGATCCATAGGCACCCCCAACACTTGGTGGGCCTTCTTCCAATGGCCAGCTCTCTATATGTACAAGAGTCTTTGCAGATGGCTAGTGAGCATGTACAGAAAGCTGGCCCAACTCTACAGGATTTGGAGAAAATTACACAAATCTGAGCATTCAGCATTGCCTTGAGAGAACAAACAGGAGGCTGTCAGTACTCAGTCAGGATTTGCAAAATCAAGGGAAGGCATACAATTATACAATCTTAAGAATTCCCACCCAACATTGGAGTACCAAAGTATATAAAGCAAATAGTAACAGATCTGAAGGGAGAAATAGACAGCAATACAATAACAGTAGGGGATTTTAATACCCCACTTTCAACAATGGATAGATAATCCAGTCAGAAAATCACTAATGAAATATAGGACTTAAACTACATGTTAGATCAGATGGACCCAACAGACATATACAGAACAGTCCACCCAACAGCAGCAGAATACAAATCCTTCTCAAGCACATAGGGACATTCCCCAGGATAGATCAGGTGTTCAGCCATAAAACAAGTTTTAACAAGTTTAGGAAGATTAAAATTATATCAAGCATCTCTTCTTGGGCCGGCCGAGGGGCGCGGTGGTTAAGCGCTGGCTTGGGAAGCCAGCGGCCCTGGTTTGGGTCCCATATATGAGGGCCAGTGACACTGCCCTCGAAAAAAAAAAAAATTATATCAAGCATCTCTTCTGACCACAATGGTATGAAACTAGAAATCGGGTCCCACATATGAGGGCCAGTGACACTGCCCTCAAAAAAACAAAAATTATTATCAAGCATCTCTTCTGACCACAATGGTATGAAACTAGAAATCAATTACAAGAGGAAAACTGAAATGGATAAATTCCTAGAAACAAACAACCTACCAAGACTGAATCATGGAGAAATAAAAAATCTGAACAGACCAATAGTGACTAAGAAGATTGAATCAGTAGTTAAAAACCTAACAAAAAGAAAGCCCAGGACTGATGGTTTCATTGGTTAATTGTACAAACATTGAAAGAATAATTAACACTAGTCCTTTTCAGACTCTTCTAAAACACTGAAGAGGAGAGAACACTCTCAAACTTATTTTACAAGGTCAGCATTACTCTGATACCAAAGCCAGATAAGGACACTGCAAGAAAAGAAAACTATAGGCTAATATCCCTGATGTATATAGATGCAAAATTTCTCAACAAAATATTAGCAAACCACATTCAACAGCACATTGATTAAAAGGATCATACATTGTGATCAAGTGAGATTTGTCCCTGGGTTGCAAGGATATTTCAAAATATAGAAACATTAATGAAATGTGAGGCACCATACTAAGAGAATGAAAAATAAAAAGCATTTGATCATCTCAATAAATACAGAAAAAGCATCCAGCCCAAATGTCCACCCAGGAAAAAATGTAGTCACATTATGAAACACTATCAGCATGAAAATGAAAGAATTACAACTCCATGCCTAACCATCTACAGCTACAGCATGGATGACTCAGAGACATAATGTTGAGGAAGGGATGAGGAAAGCAAAAGGGACTATGGAAGTTCTGACATTGTTGTAAGTTAATGGAATTGGTCTGTTTCCTGAGTTAGGTGGTAGCCTATGGGTGTTCATTATGTTACTATATCGTATCAATATCAATAAATAAAATAAAAGAGGTCCCATACATGATGCTGAGACTGCATCCTGAACAATAGATTAGGATGAAAACAATTCAAGCCTACATACATGAGGTACCAAAATTGTTTAAAAAGAAAAATAAAGTTAAATAATGAAAAGTAGCAACTGAGGTTTCGCATTATAATGTTATTCTTAGTACCCTATCTTTCAGCTCATCTATATATACAACAAAACAGATGGCCCCATTTCCTAATGCAATGCTTCTCAAACTATCTGGGTCAAAGGACCGATTCGTTTGTTTGTTTTCCCCAATCCATGGTGTGCTGCTACTGTGGTATGTGTATTCCCTTCAAGGCAATGGGTACATTAATCATGGACTTGGTGGCAGCAACAATATAAATTGCTATAAAGTTTATAAATGCATCCTCTCTGGTTCCATACTCATCTAGTGTGAACCAGGAAAAACCAGTTCCCAGCCTGGCACCTGATTAAAAGCATATTCTTCAACATAAGATAGGCTTAGGTTTGATCTCAGCTTCATCATTCACTGCCTGCTTGAATGGTCATGTTGTTTTAACTTTTTGAGCTTAGTTATTCACCTATAAAATGAGAATAAAAAAAATTATTATGGGCCGGAGCTGGGACTAGGGTGTGACAAGCACTTGCTCTTGGGGTCACACAGTAACTGTGAAACCTCCTTACATGCTGCATCCTACGTGCCTCACTTCCCTTACTAGTTCCAGGCCTGCTGTGTGGATTAAGTAAAACAAGATAAATAAACTGCTTCAATAATGCATGGCACATAGTAAGATGTTAGGTAATAATATTTATTCTGATACTATGATTATTACTCTTAATGCTACTTATTATTATTTCTGTTGTTTTGTCATTATTATCAGCTGACAAACTCCTAGCTCTCTATTTCTGTTCATTAAGCTAAAAATATGAAAATCCCTTGGGAGAGAAAATGTTCATGTGAAAAATGCAATAGATTAAACTCAGCTATTCTCTCATCCATTTATTCATTTGGCAACAATTTACAGAGTGCGGGTGATATGCCAGAATTATGTTGTTTACTGGAGATAGAGAATAAATAAGGCACAGTCTGTGTTCTCAAAGAGCTCACAGCCTGTGGTAGAAGGGGAGGACAAATTCAGGTAGTGACAGCAATATGGCAACTGCTATAATAAAGGAATAAGGTGGGTCTAGGGTAGACCAGAGGAGGAATCACCTATGTTTGGCGAGATCAAAGAAATCTTCCAGATGGCAGTGATAGTGGATCCAAGACATGAAAAATGAATGGTATTTTATAAGCCTTCCAAAATATAATAGGTTCTTTTCCCCAATGTATTCTTCTGTACAGTGAAAATGCATAACACATACAGAAAAATAGCACTTCTCAGAGATGAAATAGGCTGTAGAGATCATCAGGTGCCAATGGTAATCAGCCAGAGGAAGTACCGCCCTCTAGGGGGCTGTCGAGAACCTGCTCAGTTATTTTTGTTATAATAACTGGGGGTGGGGTTGCTAGCATTTTGTGGATGGAGCACTGGAGGTGGTAAATATCCTGCAATACACAGAGCGGTTCAGCACATGGGAGCATTATATTTATAAAATGGCAACAGTGTTTCCTTTGAGAAGCACTAAAGACACAGCCTACTTTGTACAGATATACGAAAAAGTATATCTAGAAGAAGTGCCACATACCTCATTGGTATCACTATAGTGATACCATATCACTATGGTCACCTTCAAAGTACTCCTCTTGGGAAGCTATGCACCAATGCCAGTGCCTAGTCCACCCTCCAAAGCCATTTTGGAACTCTTTCTCTGGAATGGCCACCAGAGTTGTCATCATATTCCCTGGATGTCCTGAATGTCATCAAAATGTCTTCCTTTCAATATTTCCTTTATTGTAGGATAAAAAAAGAAGTCATCGGGGCCAGGTCAGGTGAGTAGGGAGGGTGTTCCAATACAATTATTTGTTTACTGGCTAAAAACCCCCTCACAGACAGTGCTGTGTGAGCTGGTGCATTGTTGTGATGCAAGAGCCATGAATTGTTGGGGAAAAAGTTCAGGTCGTTTTCGTCTAACTTTTCCTCGCAGCATTGTCAGCACTTCCAAATAGTAAACTTGGCTAATTGTTTGTCCGATTGGTACAAATTCATAATGAATAATCCCCCTGATATCAAAAAAGGTTGGTAACATTGTTTTGACTCTTGACGGAACATTTTGGTCATGGAGAGTTGGCTGACTTCCATTGTGCACTCTGACGCTTTGTTTCAGGGTTGTATTGGTACAGCCGTGTTTCATCACCAGTGATAACACAGCCCAAAACATCGTCTTGCCTCTCAAAAGGTCTTGGCAAATTTTGACTCTCCTTTGCTTTTATTCATTGGTGAGCTTCTTTGGGACCATTTTTGCTCACACCTTTCTTATGCCAAGATTTTCAGTTAAGATTTTTCTAACTGTTTAGCAATGCTTACTTGGTCTGCTATGCTTCTCACAGTTAGCCTACCATTTTGACGTACAATTCGACGAATTTTGCAATGTTTTCATCAGTCCTGCTCATTACTGGCTGCCCTGACCTCTCTTCATCAGTGACATGTTCTCTCGCCTCAGAAAAACATTTAATCCATTTGTACACTGCCGTTTTCTTCATGGCATTGGACTAACATGTCCCTGATTTCACTTCTACTCTTGCCAAGTTTAACAAGAAATTCAATATTTTTTCATTATTCTAAGTCAAGCGCAGACATTCTCATGACAGCACACATAAACATGCAACAACAATAACGACTGCCACTCAGCAAGACACTGCCACACGTCGACACGAACACAGCTGTGAGACTCTGATGTACTAAGTTATGAAATGTTATTGAGCTATTTGTATAGTGCTGCCAATATAAGCCTACGGTGGCAAGTTCACAAACTTAATTGTCAGACATTGTATATGATGTGTGTGTATGTATGTGTACACATATACATACATATACATGAAAACACCAAAGGCTTTGGGCAGTACTGTGTACCCTATTGTGGCCCAGGCCTCTAGATCTAGTCTAAGCCTTCAAATCTCCTCTCCTTTGTGATTCCCAAGCTTTGCCTGAGGCAACATCAAGGTGGACTATGCAAGCTGGGCCTTGGCTCTTTTTCCTACAAAGCATTGCCTTCCATGCCACTATGCCACCAAGCTGGACATCCCACACTGTGTTGATGGAAAATTTTAAGTTTTAACTTAGAAAAATGTTCTATGATTTGCCAGTTCAGTATTCCTGATACTTTTCTTTCTTTCACAGCTATCTTTCTTTTTGTTTGATGAAATACCTTTCCTTCCTATCAACATTCTATCAGTAAGTATCCATTCCTCCCCAAAGACCCACACTTGTAATGATCTCTGTATCTAAATTGGAAGCTTTATTTTATTTTACTGAAATGCACAAATTAGATTACTATTGGGTTGTCGGAAAAGTCATGATGCATTTATGCAATGAAAAACATAGAAAAAAATACGTCATGACTTTTCCAACAACCCAATAATTAAACGAGGAGGAATTATTTTTGTAGTTGTTTTTAACAGGTTGTATTACATGAAGAGTGGGTTTTCAATTGACTAAGACCCACAACTCACAAGGAAATTTCATATAGACTGAGGAATTTTTCTTACACTGAAGGAAGACCACAGGAAAAGTTCTGACTTAGAAAATATGAAAACCTTAACAGTAATGAGCAGGTTTATCATAGTTATCTATAAATGAATAATAATCTTCATAACTCCAAAACTTTATTTTCCTTTGAAAATAAAAAGTTTGTTTATAAAAGCTAACTCCTGATGGAAAAAATCAATGTGTTCAAATGATTTCTGTTTTATTTCATGAATAAAATAAATAAAACAACTAAATAATTTTGAAAAAAAATTTGTTACCGTTAGACCTGTAAAACTTTAACAATGTACACTAAAATGTTTAGCTATTTTACTAGTTTGCTATATATCTTGGGATGGCAAACGCTGGTTTCATTGCAGAAACTGACATAGTTAACATCAAATCAGCAGGCAGTTGGATCTCTTATTGTGTGTGTTAGGTTTAATTCTAAAGATTCAGTTACAAAAGCATTGCAACAAGTTTTTGTTTGATACCACTGGAAAATAAGAAGCCAAGATAAACCTGGACCAGCCCATGAAATTTGGGGCAGATACTAATGTCTATAAGAATCTTTGTAGCTTATCACAAACGTTTCACCAAGCCACTGTATCATAGAACTGCAAGGGACTCAAGTTCTAACTTTGTTTTTCAGAGCTGGACAGGACTGTAGAGGTTTCCAAATGATCCCCTGTATGGATGCGGAAGCAGAGACAAAGTGAAGAGAATTCCCTTGCACAAACTCACATGATGAGATAATGGGGAAGCCAGAAGTAAAAGTCAGATTGGTCTCATACAGTTATAGAATCAGCATAGAAAGACTCCAGGGGTCACTTCATCACCACCCTGCTCCCCATCTCCAGCTATCCTTGGCTTTCTGACACCCAGTCCAAGGCTGTATCAATATGCCATGACTTCTTAAGGATCCACACTGATGATGATATCTGTATATAAATTGAAGGGGGTTTTAAAATTCATCTTCCTTTATTGAAATGCACAAATTAAAATTTTGATGTGCCAGGAAAAGACCAAGAGAGTCTTTGAGCAAGCAAAACATTTCATTGAATCCAGGCTCATTATTCATTGGAAATAGTCCAGTCTCTCTCAGGACCCTGTCAATACCTTCTTTATACATACTTTTAACAAACAGATCCCTCAGGGAGAAGCAGAACATTGGAAGTAAGAGTTCATCTGATGGCTGAGTCAGAAAAATCTTACCATGAATGGCTGAGACAGAAAAGTGTAAAAGGGTATACCAAGTAGATATGGCCTTTTAGCGGCAGAGGTACTCAAATCCAATAGGTTTTCAAGGAGGGGGAAAAAAGTATCTCAATTATATGGACCTTAAGCTTATTAGCACAGGAAACACTCAGGATTATTATCAGTGTGTTTATCTCTATTTTCTGATCCCACCTAGAAAACTCTGTTTTAACTAGTAGAGACTAAAACCATCACAAATAAATATTTAAATACGTAATGGAGGTAATTTCCCGGGATCAGAAAAAGATGAATAACTTCAGATTGAAAGAGAAGAGATGATGGGTGGAGATTATATCTGGATATATTATAATGAGATGCAAGGAGAAAATTCTAAAACTTCTAAAGGAAAAATATAGATCATATATGAAAGAACAAAAATCAGATGACATTTGATTTTCGTGCAGCAACGCTGATGCAAGAAGATAATGAAGTAGTATTTTTAGAGTATTGAAGAAAAAGAACTAAGAATCCAAAATTTAATTTCTAGCCAAACTGTCATTCATATATGAAGGCATGATAAAAATATTCTCTAGCATACAATGCTTCAGAAGTTTTTCTTCACAAAGGCACACATTGAAGGGGATCAAACGCTTTGGTAAAATTAGTAGTGATCTGGAAAAAAAAAGTTAAAACTAAAAAAAAAAAGAAGGGAAATATAACAATCCGTAGTTTATTCATAGTTGCAAATTTTAGACAATATCAACATGGTGGGTGTGGATGGGGAACTCAAGAAATGTGAGAGGCTGCTAAATTCTTATCTTATGGAGGTTGACATGGATATCATTTTTTTTAATATGATAAAGGATTTTTGAATCATAAAAGGTGGGACACTGAAGTAATCCACTAAAATAACATAAACTAACACCTTATATGAATAGTTCAAATAAATGTAAGTGGATGAAATTCATCAATGGAAAGACAAAATTAGATAGACTAGATTTTATAAATCCATGCATATGTTGTTACAAAAGACACACCTAAAATGTAAAGTTAAAAGTAAAATGATGGGGAAAATACATGACAAATGTTAACTAAAACTAAGCTGGTTAGGTACATTAATAAGGTCAAGTAGGTTTTGAGATATAAAACATTATTAAGGATGGAGAGGGGCACTATAATAATAAAAATTTTAATTAGTTGAGAACCCATAGCTACTTTTAAAAATTCGAACTTAATAAGATAGCCACAACGTATGTGGAACAAAATCTATTAAGAGAAGTGCACAAATGCCCCCTCATATTTGGAAATTTCAACACATCCCTTTTGATTATTGATAATACAAGAAGAAAAAAACAGAAAGGACCAAAAAATCTGAAAAACTTAGTTAAGAATCTTGAATAATAAGGAAATATAGAGTTCTTCCGATAATTAGAGAATAGATATACTTTTTTTGACTATATGCAAGTCATCAAGAAAGACTGACCAGGTGATCAGACAAAAAAAGAAGTCTTGATAAACTAAATTTCAAAGAGAATTGTACAAGACATGACCTTTGAACACAAAATAATTAAATTATAAGTTTAAAAAATGTTTTGAAATTTTAATATAAATGTTAAATAACTTATGTGCTCAAGAGAAGAAATCATAATTAATATTTTAAATATTTAGAACTCAGGGATAAGGAAAACAAAATATAGAAAAGGTTGTGTGAGATATAATAACATATTTTCTAATGCAAGCCATACTATGAGAAAGAAAACCTCAATATTAAAAGGCTTAGTATCTATCTTAAGAAATGTGAAAAACAGTATAAAAATCATGAAAAGCAAAGCAAGGAGATAATAAAATTGGTAGCAGAAATCAACAAAATAAAATACAAAGATATGATAGGAAAGATTATAAAAGCCAAATAAGCAATCCTCTGACAAGGTTTATCAGAAGGAACAAATTAAATAATAAATGTAAAGTAGAACATAAGTTGGGCCATAAACACAGATAGAGGTTAGATAGACTATTTAAACTTTAAAAACTTAGGTGAAATCAACAAATACTTATAAAAATATAAATTATCAGAACTAAATAAAGAAAAAAATAAGTTGAATAGTCAAAACTATCAAATAAATTTATTCGACAACTAAAATCTCCCCACAAAGAAAACACCAAGCCCAAATGATTTTACAGGCAAGTTTTACTAATCTTTCAAGGAAGTTTTAACTGTTTTAAAACAGGAAAGAATTTGCCCCAAATGACCCAATTTATTCTATGAAGCCAGTATAAGCCTAATACCAAAATCAACATTCTACAAAGTAGGAGAATTACGGGACCATTTTATCCATGAGCTTACAATCAAAACTACTAAACAAACATTAGCAAATATAATTCAGCAGTGTATTAAAGATATAATAGAGCACAACTAAGTCAAGTTTTTCCCAGGCACAGAAGAATGGTTTAATCTTAGAAAACCTGTAAATATAATTCACCACATTAAAACTGATTAAAAGAGGGAAACGCTATACAATCATTCTGACAGGTGCTGAAAAACATTTGGCAAAATTCAAGACCCATTCAGGATGAGACTCAGTAAATTAGGAAGAGAAGGAAATGTTTTTAACGCAGCAAATGATGTCTTCAAAAACTTCAAGCAAACATCACTCTAAATATGCGTTAGGAAGTAGAAAGCCTGCTCCCCACATGGTACTACGGAGTTGTGTGGACTTGGGCAGGCCCCATTCCTTTAGATTTTAGTTTCCTCGTCAGTGACATGGGAGCATTGCGAAGTTCCCCCTCCTTCCAGCATTCTGTGATTCTAAGGAGAGTCCTGGAGAAAACAGATCCACTCTGGGAATGGCCACCAGGAAGGCAGGCCAGAATGTGTTTGCCTGATGACCCTTTGGAAATTGGCAACAATGTATTTCTCCTTTTCTACTTTCCAAGAATTCTAATGGACCATCAAGTATCAAATCAGGGCCACTGGCACGTCCCTAAATGAGTTATCTTTAATCTTCCTCTATGCTTAAGTCTTGCTCATTTCAGCTGAGCTGAAATTGCATCCTACCGTGTGGTTTGCAGAAAAAGTCCACAGTGGTTTCGTCTCCTGGTTTCAATTTAGGGTCCACTCTCCTCTAATCACTGGATGCCAGTATGTTTTCTAATGATTCCTGTTTCGCCAGGTTCTGAGTTAATGGGCTTCCTCCGCCCAGAGCCTGAAGCTTTGCCACACAACAGCGGCAGCTCAGACCTTCAGCCTCCATTATGACCTATGTTTTTAAACCCAAGTAATACCAAAATCATAATTAGCTTCATGTAAATATTGAAGCACGTGTCCTCCTCACATTCTAGAGGAGGCCTGAGCCTGTCCTGATATAGTGGCCAGGTGTGACGGGTTGAAAATCTCAGGGATAGTTGCATCTTATATCCTAACCAGGGCCCCTCCAAGAAGGTTTCCAGGCCCTGGGGGGCTAATGCAGGGTTGTTTTGGGGGCTGCTGCCCCTATACCACTGTGCTGGGCATTGTGTGGTTTTGGTAATTCTTTCTCAAGGTCAGCACCATCCCAGCTCCCCTGCATGCCTAGCAGTGTATGGGCAATATGGCACCACCGTCTATGACCATGTCTATTAAAACAGTTTACTCTGGGGACAGGAGGCTCAATTCTGTCTTAGAGATCTGTTGCCCTCTCAGGAAAACAGACTTTGTTTTTGAAAACACAATACTCAGGTTACTTTTCATCCCTGAATTGGCCTTTGGGCTTAATCCAATCCACTCAGAAACGATGACCTGGCTATCTAAATTAATCTGTTTTTGTCCCCAGAAGGTTCTGCTGAGAACAACCTGTTTAACTCCTGAGTGTTGTGGCTCCTGCCGACTGCTCTATCCGTTTGGTCTACACAGGGGCGCAGCCACCCAATGCCATGGTCCTTATTGCTGAAGAGATACTGAGGGTCATCCACTAAAGTTCCTAACCCAGGTCCTCAGGTCGAAAACAGAACAAAATAGTCACAACTTGCACCCGTATCCCTGAAAGTGAATACGTTTACAGGACCTTATTGCTAATCCCTGCAGAAAACAGACAGGGACAAAACAAGCAGGAAATATAGTGTCCCAGTCAGGGCAGTCTAGAAGCAGATGCTGAGAGAGAGTTTGGAGAGCAAGATGCTTATTAGGGATTGACGCCAGCGAAAGGAAGAAGGCAGCAGGGCTGGGCAGAGGGAGGTGGTGAGCTGTGATGCATACCGGGCAGAGCCTCCACCACCCAGTATAGGATCTCTGGTGAAAGCATCGTCCCTCAGAGCATCTCACATTGGGGTGACAGGGCTGGGCCTTGCGCAGCACCTGAAACAGGCTGTTGCCAGAAGGGTGTGTCCTGGTCCCAGGTAGTTCCCTGCAGATGCTGGAGGTTGTCTGCCTACCTCACTCCCGATGGCTGGAGCACTAAGTCCTCCCTGGAAGGCGGACCTCTGTGTCAACCTTCGGTAGGAATATGTGCTTACAGTGCTATGGCACTCACCACCCCTGAGCTATTACTTTTGATTCCACTAAAGCTTCTATGGGGAGTCCAGGGATGGGGAGCAGTGGGTCTTCCCTCTCCATCAGACTAGGCATTCAAGACCCGATGGAGGGCCGGCCGAGTGGCGCGGTGGTTAAGCGCTGGCTTGGGAAGCCAGCGGCCCCGGTTCGGGTCCCACATATGAGGACCAGTGACACTGCCCTCAAAAAAAAAAAAAAAAAAAAAAAGACCCGATGGAGGAGGTGGGCCAGAGCAATGCTCCCTGCTGGCCGATGTCTCCACTAGGCATGGTGCATCTGCTAGCATGACAGGCTGCACACCGCTCAATCCTTGGGGCCCCAGTCAGTACCAGAACAAGGAACTTGGAGCATGTCCTCCTAACACAATGCTGGGTTCATCTCTTAGTTCAACTCAGGTCTCTTTGCCTCTAACAGCCAATACTGCAGTGATAGTATAAAGAAGCAAACTTCTCTGCTTTAATTAGATGTGACTCGCATTGGAAAATGCAGTTGGAAACGAGCACGTTTTCGCTATCTACCAGTAGACATTATGTGGTACGAAATGGATGACATTTGCTTTCCTTAGACTTCGGCAAAAGTGTTTATTTTTATAAAGAGAGTCCGTCAAACTGCAAATTAGCGCACTCACATCCCTTCCTGTTCTCTCCTCCCATCTGGCTTACTCGCAGAAATTATACTTCTTCTCAGCTTGCCCAAACTGTTAGCACACAATTCAGCTCCCAGTTGCTTGGTGTCAATTTAATATTGCATTAATTAGACAATTCGAGAAGGACGAAAGAAGATTCCTAGCTAAAGTGCTGTAAGTGGGCGTCGACTTGATTAGAAATGGCTTTTTTTCATTTTAAAATAGTTTGTTTGGTCTTGCCTTAGCACAGAAATTTTACTTGATTAAAGTCTTAGAAGCTACTAATGAATTGACTCAATGAGATTAAAGTATTTCCATGGAATCAAAACTCCAAGAAAAAGATCCAACCCTCCCCACAGCTACTATGTGCCACCTTGAAGAAAAGACAGCAACTCCAAGCTTTGTTTAGAATATCAAAAGGCCAGGTGAAAATGAAAACTCTAGCTGGTTGGTGAAGAGGCAGCTCTGCCCAGCTCCCTCGTGGGGCAGATCAATCCAGAAGCAGGGATCAGTCTGGCCGCGTGGAACAGCGTCCAGGGCTCGGGGCTCCAGCCCTCGCAGTGTCTGGCTGTGAGATGGAGGGCCGAGCGCTTTCCTCCCAATGTGGATTTCCTCACCTGGGAAAAGCAGCGAGTACACCAACTTCACAGGGTCCTCACAAGGATCCAACATAGAGGTTACGTTATACTGATGTGGAATAGTCAGAAAAAACTGAAATAACCTGAAAAATGATGTGGAACTTTATAAAAACAGGCTTAAGCAATGGGGCTTCCCCCCCCCATTTTTATTCAAATGCTTGACAACCTGGGGACTATTACTTTAGTAATGATAATTAAACGATTCCATGTGTTCCGGTGCTTTCATAATATCATGAAACATTCCCTCTGAAACAGATCTTAAAGCTAATCTGGCCTAATAACCTCATTTTCTAAATGCTCAAAGGGTGTGAGGAACTTAGAAACCCATGTTTGGTATGTTAAGACAGTCGCCTGGGCCCCTTTGTTCCCAGCCAGGGCTCTGGCCACTGAGCGAGGCCTTCTCCAGCCCGTCTGTACCCAGGCAATCTTCACTAACAGGAGCTTTGCTCCAGGAATTTCTTCATGAACATAGCATGGTTTTTCCAAAGGTGAACCTAGATCAGATCGAAAGATCTCCTGGACTGGTTTGGGGCCTGCTCCCTGGTCAGCCAATGCTGTCTGCTTACGTCTCTCCCTCAATGGACACTTGGTCTTCTCTGGCTTCTTCTCAAACCCTCCGTCTGTCAAGGTTTCCAAAATAAATGTGGCAGATTTCAGGTCTGCTCCCAAGCCCTGTGTTTTCCAATGCGGTGAGCCGACTTGAACGCTTTCCCACTGTGAGCTGACATTGACCTCAGGCTTCTGTTTTAGTGTCCGTCTGTTCCCCTGCCCAAGCCTGGAGCGGGGTCAGACGCCTGACTTACTACATACGCCTCCTGGCCGGTGAGGAAAGCCCAGGTGAAGCAGGGCAGAGATGGCATCTGAAATGGAAACTACATGCAGTCAGGTGGAGGCAGGCAGGCGTGACCAGCATCGATCAGGTGGTCCCTGGAGAAGATAATGATCCTGCTTTTCCACTTTTAATTTCCACTCTTACGGAGAACATCAGCACTTCCCGTTCTCTGTTAAAGACATTAATGATGCAAAAGCACACAGAGAAAACGGTATAGGAGAGATGCCATTCTAGCCTCTCCCAGGTGTACAGTGAGTGTGTTTTGAATAAATACATGAATTCCCTGAAAGCACAGTAACCAAGCCACATTTACATGTATAAATTGAAAGGTCACTTAAGGGGACCAGGATTGAAATGCATCCAATTGTATTGTTTCAAATTTTTATGTCTCATGTTGTAACTTAGACTTCTGACTGGGTCTTACCAGAGCCCATCGCCTACTACCTAACTGCAGAAAATCAAAATAAGGGTTAGGAAATTACATTTATTTGGCATTTATTAGATACTCAATGCCTTTACTATATCACCATGGCCCTTGCAGGGGCCCTCAAAAGCTCCATGAGGCAGGCATTTTGCTGCCCTCTCCATCAACCACAAAAGGTCATTCGAAACTTCCTGTCTTCATAAAACCAATTTATAGAAGAAGTTCGCGTTCAGCCTAACTTAACCTGGCAGCCCCTCCTCTTGCATCCACATCCTGGGACAGGGACTGGCATCTGAGTCCTGAGTGGGCAGGGCCTGACGGCGGAAGCCGCCTGACCACTTCCACCCTCAGCCTGTGCGTCCTGGAGAAATGCAGCCGCCTCTGACCTCCAGGCCCAGGCATGCCCTGCTCTGCGCCTGGCTTGGCCAAAGCCTTTGCCCCTTCGCCCTCCGCATGGCCCGTTGCTGTCAGAGGGTCTCTCTGCCCCAGGCACTCTTTCTTCTCCCTCTGCTCTCCTTCAGCTTCCCCCTTCCTTTTTCTCTCTGGCGGAGCCACACGGGCTGAGGACGCCCTGAGCATGCCCAGCTTCCAGTGAGAGGCAAGAGCCCTTTCTCTGCCTTCCGCCCTCGGGCACCCATCCGCCCACTGGATGGCTTCCTCAAGGCTGCGGTCCACTACTCTAGGCACGGTTAATCCCGTTACCTATAAATTCATTTTCTCAAATTCAGCTGTGCTAGTCACTGGCCTTTTCCTAAAGAGAAGCACCAAGATGTACGTGGAACCCCGCTGTCCTGGGGGCCAGAGGCCCTGGGGGATGAGCCCAGCGCTGCCACCAGCTCCCTGAAGGACAGTGAGCCCGTCACTTTCTCTTTCTGAGCTTGGCTGCAGGCTAAAACAGGAAGAGGTGAGACTAAAGGGTTACTGGAGTCTCTTCGGGCTGGAACACTCTGGGATTGCGGGACGGGGTGGGGAGCGGCATTCCTGGGGAGTGACACAATTCCAAACAGGGAGATCAAAGGGGTTCAGCAGAGGGAGGCCCCAACCAGGAGCTCCCAGGGCTGTGTCTGGGGTCAGTAATTAGCTCCTTCCTCTCCCGTGGGCGCAGGCAGGGCTGGTGGGCTGCACTGTGGGCCCGCAACGCAGCTCTCCCCAGACCAGAGGCAGGAGGCTGGGCGGGGGAGACGGAGCCCACTGGGAGCTGTGACATCTGTGTGGAACTTTCTGTTAGACAGATGCAACGTTTAAACATTTTAACAAAAAGCAGTCCACTCCGGGCTTTCTCGGCACCAGTGTGAGAACTGCGCTGTGCGGATACCTCTTAAAGTATTTGATGAGAGACTAAAAGGCTGACAGGCTAACACTTCACTTCCTTCCAATTAGGGGCCTTTAACTTCAAAGGGCCAGGCCCCACTCAGCCGGGCTTACTTGAATGAATTAGGGAAGAGAATGGGCCCAGGAGTTGCTTCCTTCTCTCCCTCGTGGAGACAAGGGGCTCTGGGAGCTTTAATAAGATGTTTGAGGTCACAAGGGTCAGTCTCTGACTGGGGCACCGGGAAACTGCCAGAGTGTTTCAATATGTGTGGTGTTTGTCATGCAATCAGGCCCGCCAAAGCCTCCCCTTGTGGGGCCTGCCTTTCGGGACCCTTCCGGAGATGGAGCGCTCAGGTAGGCAGGGCCCCCCAGGCCCCACTCTGGTGGGTGTTCAAGGCCTGAGGGCAGCAGCACCTTTTTTCAGGGGCCCAGGCCTGAGGTCCTGGAGGCGAGGTGCTGGGATGACAACCCTGTTAGGTGCCTGTCCATTAACTTCAGGGGGTTATTGTGGACACAGTGAGGGTGGTAGCGAGTCTCAGGCACCGAGCTAGCCGGCTCTTGGGATCCACCGGAGAGAGAATGCAATTCTGTAAGCAGGCAGGGCCAGAAGAGAAAAGAGAGCGTTTTGATTTCCTTTAACTTGATGATTGCCGATGGTTTTCAACTCCTGCTTGCACAACCGACTACCTAAAGGCTATCTCCATCCTCTGGGGAGCAGCTCTCATGGTGAGGAAGAGCGCCCTCCTGTTGAATTAGGGGGTGCCTGCTTGCAATGCCCACCCAACACACGTTGTCCTGCTCTGTGCAGCGGAGCTCTGGAGCCAGACAGACCTGGGTTCAAAGCCCAGCTCCGTGTCTCCATGGTCTCAAACAGGCAAGTTACTTCACTTTAAGCTTCTGCTTCCTCTTTGGCAAATTGGGGTTTTAGCCTTGACTTTTGAGAATGAGAGACATTCTTTGTAAAGCACCTGTCAGAGAATCTTGGCACACGGTTGTTACTAAAGGGGAGGTTCTTGTTATCTGTCACCTGTTGTGCCCCATGAGGTGTCCCTTCTCCGAGTTTAACACCCCTCACCTCTCACCCCTGCTTCCTTGCAGGATGTAGTGCCTGATGGGGGTCCATGAAGACAGAGTGGTGACAGAGTGGTAAAGGTGACCTTTCTGAACTGAGGGCAGATTGAGTTGATTGCAAGAGGTTCAAGTGACGACGAATAAAATAGGGAAGCACAGAGTAGGGAAAGGAGCAACAACAGAGAAGAGGTGTCTGACATGTAAAGAGATGTTTAGAGGACAGTGGAAGGTATCATTTGTCTAGAATGTTGAATAAAGAAATGAGAGAAGGCCATAGAGCTTGGGCAGAAATCCTGTGGAAAGAGATTTGAGAGTCACATCAAGGCACTTCAAGAGTAATTACTATACCTGTGTGTCGGGCTTTTCTAATAAAGCTATGATCACTATTGATTCTTACAACAAAGGAGTCAGTGGTAGTATCCCCATTTTGCAGATGTGTATACTGAAGGCCAGAGTTTCAGTGACTGGGCCAAGGTCACAGTTAGTAGAAGAACTCACTAGAAGCCAGGTTTCTTGCTGAAAACACAAAAGTAATACAGACAGGTAAGAAAATGGAGGCAGGGAGAGCGCAGGGTGGGCTGGACTAGTAAGAGAAAGCTTCCTGAAAGAGGTAGGCCTCACTTTGAGTCTTCTCCACATTGGACTCCATCAGTTCTTTAAAATCCTGTAACTAAGCCATCAATGACCCAGCTCTACGGAAAACTAGCCAGTGATGTGTTTAGAATGCAGTTTGTCTTTACAAATATTTGAGGGATCCTTAAAATCATAGAAATTACATCATGGGTGTGTTGATGATAATGTGTCTGTGGAGTATGGACTAACGTTTCTTAAGCACCTGTTATTTGCTAGGAGCATTGTTTTTGTTGTTTGTTTTTTTTTTTTTAAAAAAAAAACACCTCTCTGTATTCACTTCACCCAACCCTTTTCAGAAGAGGAAACTGAGCAGAGCAAAGCTTAAGTAACTTGTCCAAGGTCGAACCCTTAGTTTAAGAGGTAAGTCTCTTCGCCTCAAACATCGTGGACCCGTTTCACCCCATTTATTTTACTTCTGAACTAAGAAGTGGTGCTCTGTCTAGGATCACACATCCAGTCCTATGCCCAGTGACCTCAAAGCCTCAAAGTCACAGATAGGAGACAAGGGGACATTCTCTCTCTTTCTACCTCCTGGAGCAGGAGTTGAGAGCCTGACATGGGGCTAATCAACCACTTCCATTTCTGATGTATGCTCTGAATGACAAGGTCCTCAGGACTCCTCCAAGAGCCCTGTTATAATTCACCATTAATGAGCTGGGTCATTATTTTTAAGGTCTCATCAATATCTCACTGTGGCAAAGTTAGCTTTAAGCCACAGACATTTGCATACAAATTGCCATGCATCCCTACATTTTAGTCACTTCCACTAGGAAGGACCACGGTGATCATTTTTCTCAGTCCCCTTTTGTAGCAGCAACGGAAGAGAAGTCCAACCAGAGCGCATGGAACATGTGCTGCCTCCAGGTCCACAGTGGGGACAGCCCCCGAGCATGCTATCATCCCAGCTCCCGAAGGGCTGTAGGTCTAATGGAAGCGGCCATGATCAGAACATAAGCAGGAAACAGAAGAGTGCATGCAGTGAATGGTTTTCCGTGCTTGATATGCAGATACTAGCAGTTTTCCACTGTTGCACAAAGCCACAACTGCTCGAATAAGCTAACCCGTTCATCTCTGGGGTTCTGTTGGAGTGGAATAATTGGACATCAGAGGGAAGACTGACTCAATTGCTTACTATGGTCAACATAACACGCTGCCGTGATACGGCACCACCAAGGAAGGAGATGTGGTCAGCTTTCTATGTCCTTTTTCCTGGTCTTCCCAGCCCGTTGCACCAATCTAGACTTGGTGTTCTGTGCAACATGAATACACTGGAGATGGCACATTTAGTGGATAAGAATATATGAAGCCATCAGAGAAGAAAGCAGTTCCTGTACAAATTACATATCTTGTACATACATTGGTCTATATCAGTACCCATTAGAGAAAGAAGAGGGACTGTTGGATTGGTAGTTCATTGTGGGAGCACTCAGAAGTTTGGCAATCCAGGTGGGCTTCCCAGAGGCACTGGGGCTTGGACAAGGCCCTGAAGGTGAGGCAGGATTTGCCAGGTCATGGGAAGCAAGAAGACTGAGAAGAAGGTGTCTTAAGACAGCAGGAGGAATGAGGCGACACGAGTGAGGGAATGAGACCTGGCCAGGAAGCCCAACAAAAGGGGTGTCTGGAAAGAGAAGCTCTGGCCAGACAGTGGCCCATTCCTTGGTGTCAAGTGTGGGGGGAGGCACCTGTCTTTTGCGGGTACATCTGAGAGTGCTTCACAAAGGTGATTTCATGAGCTCTGAAATTCCGTGTGTAGTACCACAGGCCTGAGAGCTTGGTTCCTGTAGGAAGACATGGACACCTGTGTTACAGCCAAACAGCTGTTTCTCTGGGCCCAGCACACCTCAGCTGCCTGCTGCTTGGGCCTGTGTTCCCTGTGCTGCTTGCTTGTGACACCCCCACCCCTCCCTTCAAAGTGTGCCCAACACCCAGTCATCTTTCCAAGGTGCTTCAAGTCTTCCTCTGAGCAATGGGAGGAATGACCTTCCTCTCTCCTGTGTGAAAGGGCTGTCCCGAGCAGGAGGGAAATGGCCCGGGACTGGCAGGTGCCATCAGAAGGGAGTTGTAGAGCTGAAGAGCCAGAAAGGCCCGGACTGGAATCCCAGCTCCACCTCTTTTCAGGAGGGCCCAGGAGAAGCTCAGTGAGCTCTCAAGCCTCACTGTTATCGTCAGGCAAAGAGGGCTATGGTGCCTGCTCCATGGCCGGCGAGGAGAGAGAAACTCAGTGAACGGACTTAGCCCCTCTCCGGGCACATCAGAGGAACCACCCTGCCTCTGTTTCCTCGCTGGTGTTCTTAGCGTGACCTCTTTTTTCTTCCTTTCCTTTCCTTTCCGAGAACAAAGCCAGCCCTGTCTCCATGTCTGCTGGTCCAGACGGAGATCACATTGTTCTACAGATTACAGAGCTGATCTTTTGGAGAGCAGCAGCTCCCAATGTTTTCCACGCTGTGGGTGCTGACAAATGATTCACTGGGATGTTGGCTAATGACAAGATGTTGCTGACTGTCTGTTCCCCTCCCCACACCCCCACCCCACACCCAGCGTGGATGTGCCAGCCTCTATGGCAACCATCAAACAGCAAGCTCATAAAGCTGGCTCATCTTCTGGGGAACAGGGCAGCTCCAGAGGCCATATTGCAAATGTTTGACCCCCAGGTACCTCCAGGTCATGGGGATTTATTAGTTGGAATCTGCAGTTCAGCAGATGACATTTTAAAAGGTGTTTTATTGCTTCGTGACCTGTGTGCATTGCAAGGTAATTCTGAGGCTTTGTTCTGCAGTGACTGTCAAAGCTGCACGGAGTCCCATTGAGTCGCAGCCCTGCCTGTCCAGTGCAGATATCCAGGTGACAACTCTCCCCCAGTCCTCCATCCCAGTGTCCAAAATCTTAGGCTCTCATCCCATCCCCAGCTGGGACTTGATGCCCAGCCCAGCGATAGGGCTTTCCTGCAGAGAACTTGGCTGGAAGAAGATTCTAATCAAATCTCCCCACAGTTATAGAAGTCAGACTATATGGGGAAACCGAGGCTCAGAGAGGTTGCAGGGGTGCTTAATCAAAGTCAGACAGCTCACATATGACAAAGTGAACGCTGCAACCCTGGGGTAGCCCCATCCTCATCCCACTTCATAAGATACATCTGCAAAATACTTCCATTTGCTTTAATAGCAATGATTCATAGGGCACACCTTGAAGTGTGATTGCTGGATTGGTATCACCAATGACTGTGCTTCAGGGGGCCGTCTGGAGACCAGGCTCTTAGGGAAACTCAGACGCTGCTGGAAGATGCAGAATGAGCCCTTCTCTATGTGACAGGGCAGCCTGGCCTGTCTGTGGCCTTTAAAGCAGCATCGTACAGAGCACACAGCTTATTTCTAGCAGCCCTTTGAAAATGAGTGTAGGCGTTCCCTCCTCTAGACCACACAGTCTGTGTTGTAGGCTTCCTGTATCCTCTCAGAATTTCCCTTAATCATAGCACCAACACCATGCATTCTAATGATCTCTGCCATCTTGCAATCCTGCACCTACACTGCAGACTGCTCTGGGGAGAGACCAGCTTGATTCACTCCTGTCTCCCCAAGACCTTCCCCTATGCCTGGCACAAAGTAGATGCTCATTGTAGGTTGATGTTATTGAGTTGAGCTCCAAATCTACCACCCCAGGATGCTGTCTCTCCCCTCCAGCATTCCTCTGGTGAGCAGTGGAAGTGTGGAAGAATCCAAACCCTGCAAGACTTAGCCCATTATTGGTTGGATGAGGTTTGGAGCATAAAAAAGTCTCTCTCTCTCTCTCTCTCTCTCTCTCTCTCTCTCTCTCACACACACACACACACACACACACACATTGCTGCCTCTAGGGAGCAGAAATGTGTGGACTCCTTTATTGGCTTTTTAATTCAAGATCAATGAAACACATAGTTGAGCCCAAAATGATAAGGATCTTCTCCCCAGACTGCCAGCTATTCCTTTTACCCTGAGCCAGCTCAGTCTTAGCTCCATTCAGCAAACTTTTATTGAGTGTCTACTCTGAGCCAGTAACTGAATGAGACATTAGAAAGACAAAACTGAATAAGGTATAATGCCTACTCTCAGAAATGTGTCAGTCCACCAGAGGATAAAAATGAGAAATCAGACCATTAGGGTATAAAATAATGTGTGCTGCAAAGGAGGCCCACAGGTGTATAAAAACATGGATGGTGGGGGCACTATGAACTTAGGTGACCAAGGGGGCATCATCCATTGTAGATAAATGCCTGAGCCTTGCGTTAGAGTTAATAGAAGTGGTGGTGTGAAGAGGAACTTGGAAGGGCAGCATGGCAGAGTACACAGGATAAGCAAGGGTATGGAGGTGAGGAAGGATTTCGTGAGCACACAGAATTTCACGTTATTCAGTGATGCTGGAACACAGTTTAAGTTAGGGAATAGCAGACTGGGGAAAATAGACCCAGCACAGAAATTTTGTAGGCAACCTAAGGAGATTTATCTCTATGCAGCAGGCAACAGGGCGGCATTAAGGGACCTAAATATGGTAATGAAGATCCAGATGCCTTAGGAAGCTCTTTTGGGTGACTTGAATAGGGTGGATTGAATTTTGAGTTGGTGGCAGAAAGGAAATTATTTACAAGACCGTAGTAACACCCCAGAGGGAAGAGGGTGAGTCTTCATTGAGATGGAAAGAGAAGAGAAGGTTCATGAGATAGTCAGGGGATGAAGGACAATCAGGCTTAGTTAAGCAATTAGATGAGTAGAACTTAGTCTTCCTCATTACAGCTGCCACTTTAGGGCCATGAGTTTGTTCTAGCTTACGGGGCAGCAGGAGCCTATAGGTGGACTCACGCGCTTGGAAGAGAACAGCTGAAACTATGCCAAGTGGAGCCATAGCCCTGTTCCTTGGACTGACTGGGCAGAATACAGAACATCAGAAGTTGAGGGAAAGCAGTCAACTTTTTTGGAGAAGAACTGCAGGGTCATAAAGACCACATGTGTTGGCTTGTCACTTACCGACTCTACAATGCCATGGCTCTCCAAAGGTGCACTGTGGTTACACGCACAGCAAGGTTCACTTAATTGGTAACCTCTGAAATATTTTTGCTCCCCAATCTTCATGAAAAGGAAATAAGGGCTGTAGTAGGTGGATGAGGTGTTGAGCTGTTCTGGGTACAAGGAAAGAGATCGGGCTTTTGATGAGCCTTGTAAATAATCAGTAGCACATGTCCACACTACACCACCTGACTATATAGCACTGGGGACATGCTAGGGGAGACATCAAGGACAGGCAAGGGGGGAAGACATTGGCAGGTGGCTAATTGGATAGCTTGCCAATATAAGGGCTGATCCACAGGGCTGGCATAGAGCAATGAGACAGGAAGGCATGTACCCTCTAATTTGGAGGGAGGGCAACACTGAAGTCCGCCCTATTGCTGACTAGTCACTGGGCTCTGTGCATTTCCTTGCCTTCTTCTAGGGCTGTCCACTTATCTACTTGAATGAACATGAGTACCTTCCAGATAGGTTTTCAGTGACAATCCAGTGAGTGGCAGCAGAGAAGAGCAGTTCAGAAAAAGCATAAGCCTGGGGTGGCTGCCTGTGCTCAGACCCCAGTTTAATTCCCTATAAGCAGTATATCTTGAACTGACCCTTTGGCTCTGTGCATCTGTGTCCATCCTTCTGAAACTGGAGTAATGATGGTACTCACATCATAGGATGGGTGTTACGATTACAGAAAAGGACATGTGAATGTGGCGCCTAGAAAGTGCTCATTTAAATAGAAATATATTCATGATATGAGAGTTGAGCACTCTATTCAAAGAGTGAGGAGCAGGACAATGATAATTAACCTCAGGTTCAGTGTCAACTGTCTTCTAGATGTGTACCATTTGTGTCACTCATATAGCCCCAGCTCCATCACTTATTATTCCCATTTTACAGACAAGGCTAGAGACGCAAAGAAATGAAGCAGCTTCCCCGGGGTCACACTCATTAGGATTTGAACCCTAAATAATTCCTGCAGAGCCCATGCTCTTAACCACTACATGGCATGGCTGTGTGCATCACAGAGGCCAGTGGCTGGGAGCCCTGACTGTCCACCTGATCCATGGCCTGGCACCTGCTGAGGGCCTACTGTAGGCCAGGCACATATCACGCCCTTTCCACAATTTCATTGCATCATCATAACCCTGTGAGCTGGCTACTATTGCCCCATCTTACAGAGAAGGTGACAGATCCAGATCACCTACTGCCTCGGACCATGGTTTGGACCTGAGTCTGCCAGATATAAAGTCCTTGTTCTCTCCCTAACCCCACTGCATTGCTGCCATTGGAATGAGATAAAGAGGAAGGGTGGAGATAGAAGGTCATCTGTCCCTTGCATTGTTGTTCATGGCACTTTCACAAACCTTTGCTCTGCAAAGCAGGTATTGTCACCCAGGTTATACATGACAAACCTGAGAATGGAACATATTAAGCAACTTCCCCAAGGTCACAAAGCAAGGCGACAGCAGCACCTAGCTCATCATCTTCTCTTCAGAAAACACAGAGGGAGTGGCATTTAACTCACAGCTCTGTTCAAAAATGAAGACATTTTTCTGGGTCATATCCCGGACAACCAGCCCTCATTTTAGAATTTGGAGGAGGGCCTTGGGAGGGGCAGGCCACCCACCCCCCTCAACCACTAGGCGCTACACACAGACCCTACCTATGGGCTGGCAGCCTAGGATGCTGCTTTAATTAGATCGCCATGGTAACGAGCTACAGGAGAACAATAGACAGTTGTGTACTTGCGAAAATCATCAGCCTCAGACAAGGCCCCACTAAACTGTAATTACGCCGGAGCACCAGCGGATCTTCATTTCAGTGAGAGAGATAAACTGCCAGCCTTGCCTCGTTACCTTGGGATGTTATTTGAACACCAGGGTTTGGAATTCCAAGCAGCTTTATGGTTTGAATTTATATTTTGAAAGTGCTAAACCCTCTTATAAAGGTGATCAGCTCTACATCCTGGGTTTGGAGTTGTGAGTTCCCACAGGGGAGCTGAGAGCAAGGTATGGAAGCTAATGAGTCACATAGGTGGCCTTTATTGCGTATAGACGTGCCAGATGTTGTCCACGGCCCCCCCTAATCATCACCATAAGTGTCTGCTGTGGGGGTTCCAAGCCCCGCTTCATAAGGCAGGAAGTGGCATGGGTCTTGACGCCTGCTGCACCCTCACTGAGGGGCTGGGGGAGGCCTTGACCCCAGTCTGTTTGACCCCAAGGCCCAAATGCTTTGCCCTGAGCCACCTCTCTGTTCAAGGACAAAAGGAGACCCCTAAAACACCCCTGAATCCTCCCTCTGATGAAATGTGTGGGCTCCAGCTTTAATCCGGTTAGTTTTGCCAGTCTGATAAGATGCAGTTCACCCCGGCCATCAGAGTCTCTGAGACCCATAAATAACAGAAAGATCATTTAAAACGAAATTACCGACCAAAGCAGGGAAAATGCATCCTTAGATTGTTGCTCTCCAGGCCCGCCATAAATCTGTTGTCTTTGCGGCTCTGTGGTGGTCAGGGTCACAGACCGTAAAGAGCTTCCGCAGAGAAATCTGAAAAATCCCAGCAAGATGGGGCATGCGGGAGTCATAGGAAAGGCATCTGTCTCCTCCGCTCTCCACCCAGGCTGAAGGCTGCAGCCCCAGGCGGGCTGGTGGGAAGGGGTGGGTGCAGACACTGGGGAGCCCTGACCCGCCTGCCTGCCAGGACTTCGGGGACATGGTGAACAGACCCCAGCCCCTAAACTGTTCTGGTGCCTGACCTACTTTCACAGGAAGGAACGACATTTCCAGTCTTGCTGCAGCTTGAAGCTCCGTTTCCCTTTGGAGACAGGACCCAGTGACCTCAATTCATAAGATTGAGGATGAGTCTGATTTTAGATTTTATTTTTCCAGAGCAAACACAATCGTGTTGGAAGAGAGGGGAGATAGGATGGGTTGTTAGAGAAAGCACAGGCCAGGGGTGGGGAGCAGTCAGGAGTGGGGGTGGCAGTGGGGCAAATGTGACATACTTCCTGCCCCTGCCCTCTCCCCCAGCGGACCCTCACTCCCCTGCAGGACAGCAGGGTGGAGTGGGGGCCTCAGGGAGCCTTCAGACAGTTGACAAAGCAGTGTCAATGTCTGTCCCCTCATCTGTCTTCTCTTTGAGTTGTTGCGATGTTCCGGTGAAATGGTGTCTTCTAGCCTCCCACTCAGAAAACACAGAGTGACAGGCCTTGACTCCACACCTCTGCATGGAGCAGCTCAAGGGTGACAGGAGTCTGCACCCAGGATTGTGAGCACACCCTCCTCTTCCTCACTTAGTTCTCACGGCCAGTGGGGAAACTTGAAGAATTTATTACTCCCTGGAAAGGCACAGGATTTGGAATCACTGGCAATTTGAGTCGTAAGTGCCTTCTGAGATCGTCTAAGGGGGTATTTTTAAACTCTGGGACAATTAACCTCTTGGAGGATGCCGGGACAGCCAAGGGCCCTTTTCTCTGTGGGACAAAGGCACACGTGGACATACGTATGTCCAACCTTTGTGAGCAATCGCAGACGCTCTGCAACTCTATGGTGCATCCACGGACCCTCCTACCCCGCTGAAGAACCCTCGCGCTGGTCTACCCTCCTCATTGTATAAAAGGTTGATGATGACAAAGAAAGAACAACTATCTCCAGATCACAAGGTGATTGCCCCCCACCCCCCACACTGAAGCCCCATCCTTCCCTCTCTCTTACTGGAGAAACTGCTACAACCATCTTATAAATCCTTTCCTGTTTCCACTGAGCCTTTATGCAATCTTTCCTCTACACCATGATAAAACAGCCTTTTTCAAATACACATCATATTTGATGTTCCTCTCCTGCTTAAAATCCGTTGATGATTCTCCATTACCCCTGAGGTAAGGCCCCATACCTTCACATGGCCTACAAGCCAGGGCACCACATGCCTACTCCGAGGAGAGGCCTTCACATCATGGCACCGCTGGGCTCCTGCAAGGCCCTCCACAATATGGTCCGAGCACACCCCTCCAGCCCCATGATGCTCCCCTCTTACCCCAGCTATGTTGGTCTTCTCTCATCTTCTCTCCCACTGCGGGGCCTTTTCACATGCTTTTCCTTCTTCCTGCTTCTCTCCCCCCAGCGACCTCATATTCATTCCACACTTTTCAGCTTGGACACTCTTTCAAGAAGGACTTCCCCCAAGCATAGCCTACTTGAATCAGTTAGGATCCAGCCAGGAGTTAGAAACCATGATAGGTTATGCCAAACAAAGAAAATTTAATACAGATCTGTCACATAGGTGTTGAAGACTGAAAAGCTTTTCAAGAATCAATACTGACTTAACCCAGAGATTCGTGGCCTCAGGGAGCCATTACTAGCTCTAGGGTTGGGGGGATAAAAGGGAAGAGGTAGAGTTACCAGGATCTAGAATTCTGAGAAGGGGCCTGTGGGACAAGTGCTCTGACCTCCCAGCAGCTGCCACATGTCTGGGGCTAGGACCTCCAAGAGGGCCGCACACAATTGGAGCTTAGACGTCGGCATGGGGGAGGGACACTTTCATAGGAGGCACTGAGACGTCGATGCCCAGATGGCTGGTGCTCGGAGTGCAGCATCAGGGCACAACTGGTGTTTGCAGTGTCATAAACTGTGAGGGGCTGAAGCTCTCCAGTGCTGCTGTAAGAGATGGAAAAAACTAAAGAGAGTCTCCTTGATCCCTCCTGTTGCAAGAAACTAATAGAAAGCCAGCCGGCAAGGGAGTCTGGCAAATGTGGTTTGCAGACTCCCAGCGCCAGCATCGCAGGGTAGATTATGAAATGGGTTTGGCTGAGAGACTAAAGTAAATCACTGGCACAAGCCCATGCCATGCTCTTTATCTGCTGACCTTTCCATTTGACTACAGGCCTTAAGAAGGTTAGCCCAAACCATCTCATATCCCAGTGCCAGCACAAAACCTCAACACTCAACCCTTAGTAAGGTGACCAATTGAATAGAAGTAAGATCTTTCTGAGCCTCAGCTTCCACGGCTGTGAAGTGGAGCTAAAACTCCTCTCCACAGGATTATTGTGTTGATTCCTAAGATAATGGAGGTGAGCAGGCCATAGGCTGTTTGGACTTGGGTCATGACAGAATATGAGAACTCTCCATGGATAATGTCTGGCTTCACCAGGAGCCGTATCCTGCGCTTGTTTTTAACAGTGTGCAATGATGCTGAGAAAAGAGTGTGAAGCCCACTTACTGCCTATCTTCCCCTAAAGAATTTCAAAAGCTCCTTCTGCCTATTTTTGTCCTGTGGTGCTTGAGTGACTATGTGGGTTATCACCTGTGACAAACATTTTTATGTGAGTGTTGACGTTTCTGGTGTTTCCTGATAGGACAACATCACCTATGGAGCCCTGTGGAAAGAAGTTAGCAAACGTTCTGACCTCTGGGTGTTAGGGGTGGAGGCAGCAGGCAAAGGACGGTCTGGGTCCGGAATTCTTAGCTGGTGTCCAGAAAGCTCTGAACACAGTGAATTCCTTCAAACCTATCTGCAAAGCCCACTGGGCAATTTGTGTCACAGAAGATCTCAGAGACGAGAGCTTTGCATGGACCAAGCCACCTGATCAAAGATGTGTCTAAACATGCCCTGTGGGTTTCCTCAGGAGCTAGTTCAAGAGGCTGTCTGTCACCTTGTCGTCTTCCTGGACCAAGGAGTTAGGAGATGTGGGTTCTGGTCTCTTCTTGTTGGCTACCCCGTGAGCAGGGTGAATCCCTTCTCCTGAGTTTGTCTTGATTGTTCTCAATTTGGGCTGTGCATTTAAGCCATCTGGGTCACTTACTCCTAGAGATCCGATGGAACTGGTTTGGCGTGAGACTTGGATATTATATAGTTTTCAAAACTTCTGTCCCTACAGGAAAGAATCATTGTTTCGACACATTTCGGTGTTCATCAGAATCACCTGGAGGGTTTGTTAAAACACAGGCTGCTCAGCCCTACTCCCTGAGTTTCTGATTCAGTGGTTCTGGGGGGAAGTCTGAGAATCTGCATTCTAACACGTTTCCATGCCTGCTGATGCTGTCAGTGCAGGACCATGTTTTGAGAATTCCTGCTCTAGTGGAGTAGTCTCAATGGCGGAGTGACTGTGCCTCCCAGAAAGCATCTGGAGGATGTCTGGAGACATTTTGGTTTTCACAACTGGAAGGGGGAGGCCCCTGGCATCTAGTGGGTTGGAGCCAGCGGTGTTGCTAAACGTCCTACAATGCACAGGACATGTCCCTGAAACAAGGCATTATCCAGTCCATAATGTCAGGGGTGTCAGTGCCACTTCAATTTTAAAGTGCATGTGAGTCACCTGGAGATTTGTCAGAATACAGATTCTGATAGAGCGGGTCTGGGGAAGGCCCCAAGATTTTGCATTTTCTATAAACTCCCAGGGGTGCCCAAATTGTCAATATTCAATAGCTCTGGTTCCTTCAGTTCTATAAAGACACTGTTCCACAGATAACTCTGCTCTTCACTGCTATGTCCTCTGAACCTACAACAGTGTAACTACTGACATAGGAAGCCCTCAATAAATATCAAGAGCTGTAAGACACTCATCATGTGTAAGCTGAGCTGGCCTCCCCCATCCATTACCACCCTTGGTCAAGAGTCAGGATCTTGTCTGGTCCTTCTTGGTTCCTCCAAAGCTGGACACAGAGCTTGGAACAGATTAGGAACTCTGTATATGTCTGTTTACAATATTAGAGGGACACAGTAAGAGCTAGCATTCTTGTAATGGCAGATTATCATTTTCCAAATGACAGCTGTTGATCCCTCCCTTAAAACTAACCCCTTTCAGGTCAGCCAAGTGGTTCAGTTGGTTAAGAGTTGGCTTAAGAGCGTGAGCTCTGAGCAACAGGGCCGCTGGTTTGATTCCCACATGGGCCAGTGATGCTGTGCCCGAGCTGAGCTATCACTGAGCTGCCAACAGGCAGCAGGATGGCTCAGCTGGTGTAACAAAATTGCCTGTTCAATAGTGGGCTACGCTCGCACTCAACTAAGACTGAACTCAGCACCTTGAGCTGGGCTGCCGCCCAGATGGCTCAGTGAATAGAGTGTGTGCTCTTAACAACAAGGCTGCTGGTTCAACTCCCGCATGGGATGGTGGCTATGCCCACCTACAACTAAGATTGAACACAGCATCTTGAGCTTAGAGGCCACGAGCTGCTGACAGGAAACCAGATGGTGACTGGCGCCCTCCACAATGAAGATTGAAGAACAACAATTTGGCTGGCCCCCTTCCCCAATTCCCCAACACTGTTCCCCTCCCCCAACCCTCAATTTAAAATTAAAACAAAACAAAACAAAACAAAAACACAAAACTATCCCCTTTCCTGGTCTCAGTGCTTTTTATCTGCAAGGTCCCTTCACTTGCATTGTCCTGTTTGAGCCTCATCACAAAATTATGAGGAGTGCAGGGTTCATTCAGCCCCACTCACAGAAGAAAAGTGAGATGCAGAAAGGTGTAGAACCTAGACTAGAACAAGAGTCCAGCAGCCCAGCTGTGCCATGCCACCGCACTCCCATGTCACCCAAGGCAGCTCTCTCTGCTCCAGTTTGCCTCCACTCCACTGAACCTGACCCTTCTTGTCAGTATGGTCACACCTTTTCCCCTTTCTTGTCCCATCTTTTCTGCCTTTCATTTCCTCCCACCTCACATACCAGACAGCCATCTCCTCTGCCTAACTGGCTTTCTTTTTATTTAACCTTTCTGTCTGGGACTGCCTGGGAGGGCTGAGGGCTCTCTGAAATGCCAGCTTGAGGCATAGGATCTTCAGCTGGTAGAGAAAGTCAAAGCTCTGCCTTATTTTTTGCCCTCTTTTTTACCAGTTTCTTCAGCCACCCTGCGTCTCATCATTAGACAGGTTCCAGCCTACATGGTACCCTATCTGGGATTCTTCTCATCCATCATAAACCAAGTACATGGCTGACAACTGATCGGTGCTGGCCTTGTAGTAGCCAGTGGAGAGACAGATTTATAATCCACAAAACTTCCCCACAATATGGTGTTGGAAAAGGAGTTTGGATTCAGATAGAGTTCCATCCAAATTCCCACTCTTCATGCCCCCACTACTGGCTGTTGCGTCTTTGTCACTTTTGATGCTTTCTCATTCTTTCTCCTGACTGCTTGGTACTGGAGAGCCCCAGGTCTCCATTCTCTGACCTTCTCTTTCTATCTACACTCACTCCATAGGTGATTTCATCCTGTCCCCACTGAAGACTTCCTGATTTATATCTAAAACACCAACCTCTCTTGTGAACTCCAGACTGATAGATCCATCACTCACTTAACATCACTACTTTGATGTCTAATAGAGCAAAACTATATATATCCAAAACTTTATTCTTGCTTGCTGCACATACACCCAAACATGCTCCTCCCACAGTTATCTTCATCTCTGCTAATGTCAATTTCCTTCCATCTTTGGAGAAATCCTCCTTGTCACCTCTTCTTCTCTCACAAGTCTCTTTCAAATTTGGTTCTAGGTTGGAAATATGTGTGTCCACTTCTATCACCTCCAGTTCACCATCCTGGCTGAAGCCATGGCATCTCTCACCAGGATTAATGCATGAGCCCCCTCACTAGTCTCCCTGTTTCCATCCTTGCCCCCCTACAGATGGATCTCCATAAAGCAGAGAATGTGATTCTTTTGCCATGTGTAGTTGGCTGAAAAAAAACCATATACATTTATGTCCTAATTCCCAGACCCCGTCAATGTTACCTTATTTGGGAAAAGTGTCTTTGCAGATGAAATTAAGTTAAAAATCTTGAAAGGAAATCATCCTGGATTATCCAATGGCAAGTGTCCTTAGAAGACACAGGCACACCGAGGAGAAGGTGATATGAAGACAGAAGCAGAGATGAGAGTGACACAGCCACAAGGCCAGGAGCTCCTGGAGCCCCTCAGAAACTGGAAAAGGAGAGGACTGATTCTTCCCAGGGGGTGCCCTGCTAACACCTTAATTTTGGACTCCTGGCCTCCAGATTTGACAGAATCAATTTCCATTGCTTTAAGACAACATGTTTGGTAGCCATAGGAAACTAATATGCTACATATGCATAAGTCAGGTCATATGCATTCTCTGATCTAAATCATCCAGTGTTATCCCATTTCATTTTGAGTAAAATCAAGTTCTTTGCCACAAGACCTTATGTAAGCTGACCTCCACTGGTCCTCTGCATTTCCGGCCTAACTCCGTCTTGCCCATCTGTCCCAGCAACAATGGCCTCCTTCTAGTAACTCCATGTAAATCCCCACTGCAGAGACTGCAGTTCTTGTTTTCTCAACCCACAATAGTTTTTCTCAGATACCCATGGCTCACTCCCTCTGGTCTCTGTTAGAAAGGCAGAGAAGCCCGCCCCCATCACCTGATGTCCAATAGTACATTTTGTCCCCACTTGCTTCATCCACCTCACACTGCTGTGCTTTATAGCATGTATCACCATTTAGTATAATATATGCTTAAGGTTATTTCTCTTCCTACTAGATGGTTATCTTTCTCTTCCTACTAGAAGGAAAGAGCCATGAAAGTAAGGAATTTGTTTCTTCACAATGAAAGAGAGTGCCTGGCACACAGGAGACACTCAGAAAATATCTGCTGAATAGATTGCCTTTTGCCATCTACAAGATGTGAGCACATCACTCCTCCTCTCTCAGCCTCAGCACCAGAATGGGGGCCAAGCAGAAGCAGAAGGAAGAACACATATAAAAACACAGACATCAAAAAAAAGCCTGTGATGTCTGAGAAATGGCACAAAGCTCTAAAGGTCTGGAGCAATACATGTAAAAACAAGGAGCAAAGCGGTAAAAATACACAGAAGGGAGTGGCAGGAGGGAGGTCAAAGAGGACGCTTGGGCCAGGTTCTGGGCATGGGCATGTTAGGTTTCTGTCAAGGACTTGGAATTCCTGAAAAGACAATATATATATATACACACACACACACACACACACACACACACACACACACACGCCAGCTAAAAGATTTTATTTGAATTTCAAGGTTATAGAAAACTGCTCTGATCATCTTGGGCTCCAAGTCAACTCCCTCATTTTGCAGGTTTGAACTTCAAGGCTCAGAGAGGGAAGGATTACAAGGTCATGCAGAAAATTCCTGAAAGAGCACTTATCTGCTAAGTCCAAGTCCAAGATCCCTTCTCATTTTAGGCAGTTTTTCTGGACATAGAAAAAACAAGACTTGTCTGCTGTTGATCACTTTCTCATCGCAGAAACGATGACTCCTCTTAAAGACATGCTAAGTCCCTGGATGCCAGACTGAGCAGGCACACAGGTGGAACCGGGGTGGTGGGTGTTTGACTCCTCCCCTCAGGCCAAACTGTGGTCCAGTGTAGACACCTCCCTGTCTGTACCCACCCATCTCTCTATTTTATTTTAATATACTATATTGAGGTATGCTTACATACAATAAACTGCTAACACATAATGGACATTGTCCATTTACTTTGAGTGTGTGATGACTTGACTTTGCACCTGCCACAATCAAGATACACAACATTCCCATCATCCCTTGAAATTCCTTCTTGCTTCTTTGTAATCCATCCCTCCATTCACAGAAAACAACTGATTGGCTTTTGGTTGCTATAGATTTATTTACATTTTCTAGAATTTTGTATAAATGGCATCCTACAGGATATGCTTTTTTTGCCTGACATTTTTTGATTCAGCATACTTATTTTGTGATTCATCCAAGTTGTTACATATATCAACAGTTTATTCCTTTCCATTGTATAAAAGCATTGGGTTGTATGAATGTACCGCAGTTTGCTTCTCATTCACTTATTGGGTTTCTTCCAGTTTACAGCCATTACAAGCAAAACTGCTATGAGCATTTGAATATAAGGTTTTTTTGTAGACACGTTTTTATTTCTCTTCAGGAAATATAATACTTAGCAGTGGATCTCATGGTGTATGTTTAACATACTGAAAAACTGCTAACCTGTTTTCCACAATGTGGGTACTGTTCTACATCCTGCCAACAGTGTCTGAGCATTCCAGTTACTCCACACCCTCAGCAACACTTGTTATTGTTGGTCTTGTCATTTTAACACGTCGAGTGTGTATAGTTGTATCATTGTTTTTAATTTGCAATTTCCTGTTGGACAATGATGTTGATCACTATGGCTTTGTGTGGTGTGTGTGTCTGTGTGTGTGAAGTGTGTTTGCTTCTCAAGTGACTTTTCAAGTACTTTGTCTATTTTTTATTGAGTTTTTTTGTCCTATTATTTTTGAGTTCTAAGAGTTTATTATATATTCAGGATTCAAGTCTTTTATCAAATACAGGTTTGTAAAGATCTTTTTTTATTTTTTCTGTTCTGTGGTTTGCATTTATTTTAACTTGTCTTACCAGGTTGGGAACAATGCTTACCTCATAGAAAGGGTTTAGCAAAATGTTCTGGATGAAATCATAAATCTAGATGATGTCTAAAATCAATGTGAACCCCTTTTCACCAGGAAGTGGTAAGAGGATCTCTCTATTCCACTCTTGATTACACCAGATCTGAAAACAGACAGACCTGAACCTATATCTCTGTGTCACCACCTCTTAGCTGTGTGACTTTGAACTGGGTACTTTATGTCCCTTTTTCAATTATATTGAAAAACAAAAGAATCAATTCAAAACTACTGTGTACCATAAGAGAATTTAGTAACTAATAAATCAATATATCAAAATTAATGATTTCATATATTAAATAAAAAATCTAAAGACACAATAAAAGAGAAGACTAACTTTAGAATTACACACACACACACACACACACACACACACACACACCTTCTAGGCACAAACTTAAGAAATATGAAAATCTATGACAGTAACCTTCCAAAATATAAAAAACAGACATGATCAAGTGAAAAGTATACTATATTCTTTGACATTAATACATTTATCTCCCAAATTTAATGTGATCCAACAAAAAACTGATGTGAGGTTGTGCTTTTTTCTGAACATAACTAAGTTGATTATAAAATTCATTTGAAAGGACAAATAAGTAATAAAAGCAATATATGAAACACCTTGCTATATTCCATACAATAAAACCACTGAGGTATGGAGCATGCCTAGATAGACAGACTGATGAAACAGAACAGAAATCCAGAAATAGACCCACTGCATATGGAAACTGAGTGTGTATATATATATATATATATATATACACACACACACACATATATATAAAAGGCAGCTTTTCAAATCTGTAAAGAAAAGATGGATTTTTATAAGCCTTATTGGGATAAGTGAATAGCATATGGAAACAGATAAAATAAGATCTCCTTCTCACATTATGTACCAAGGATGTATTTAAATGTAAAAATAAATTAAATAACATTTCAATAAATAAATAAGGAACTATGCAAATAAATAAGGAACTATGCAAATACTAGAAGGCAACATGGGTGAAGTCCTCTATAACTTGGGAGTGGGAAAAATTTTTCTAACTATATCCCAAAATCTGGAAACAATAAGAAAAAATAACCAAGATACATCTGATACATAAACATTTTTAAACATTTAAAAAAAAAAACTGATTGCATGGCAAAAACAATATCAGACATGAAAAAATCAAACTGGAGAAAATTATTTGCAATTTATACCACAGATAAAAGGCTTATATCCCTAATATATAAAAAGTTTTTATGAAAAAAATTCAATAGCTGTATAAAAAAATTGGCTAGAGAGATTAACAGAGAGCGCTCAAAGAATAGAAAGTGTGTTGTACTTTTGATCACATAATCTCTTGTTGTATCTGCACGGAAAAAGCACTGCCAAAAGCTGCTGCTGAGAAAGTGGTAGAACCCCTCTGGAAAACAATATGGCTAACTTTCAAAATTACATATACAGGATGTGATAAAAAAATATGGTGAATGTTTAAATTAAAAAAAAATATTACAGTAAAAGACACATTGCCATTAATGTCCCTCAAAATACTCCCCCTTCACTTTGACACACTTTTCCCATCTTTCTTGCCACTTTCTGAAGCAGTCTGGAAGTTCTCTTTTGTGAGTGTCTTTTGGTTATGCTGTCATGGCTGCCTCAATGTCCTGAATAATTTTGACTTTGGGGAAGAGCCAGAAGTCATTTGGGGCCAGATCTGGTAAATAGTGTGGATGAGGACACATCGTAATGTTTTTATTGGATAGAAATTGCTGTATACCAGAAGCAATGTATGACACGGAGCCTTTCCATTGTGATCAACAAGTAAGGTGAATGGTGCTGCCAAGTGCCATCCAATGAAAAGACAGGGATGGATCTTCAATATGTGAAGCTGTGCGTCAAACCTTAGTAACAGCGTGTGACAGGTTTCAACTTGTTTGGTGCAGTGAACTATGGCTGAGAGAAGATGTGTTTTAAAGTGTGCCGTAAATCATCCTCCATCATGACAATGCTCTGTGTCACACATCGCTACTGGCATATGGCAATTTCTGTCATATAAAAACATTATGGGTCCAACAGAGTGGAGCATTGGTTAAGAGCTGGTTTGGGGATGCCAGCGGCCCCTGTTCGGATCCCACATATGAGGGCCAGTGACACTGCCCTCTACAGCTAACAACAGCTCCACCTGGAGCTGGGCTGTGTGAGCTCCGGTGATAGTGTGGGCTGCAGCCCCTGCTGCAGTGGGCTGCCATAGGCTACAGTGAGTGGCCCGCAGCCAGCGTGAGCTGCCCATAGCCGCGGTGAGCGACATCCAGAGGCCGGCGACCCATCTGCCTCATCCAGGAAGAGCGCAATGACGATACCAACATGGGCCAGTGAAGCAACATCCTCCGCAACTAGACTGAAGAACAAAAAGACAGCAATTTGTCTGTTCGCCTCCCCCAATTCCCCAATAAAAAATCTTTAAAAAAAAAAACCAGGGCCGGCCGAGTGGCGCGGTGGTTAAGCGCTGGCCTTGGAAGCCAGCGGCCCCGGTTCGGGTCCCACATATGAGGGCCAGTGACACTGCCCTCAAAAAAAAACAAAAAACATTATGGTGTGTCCTCATCCACTTTATTCACCAGATCTGGCCCTGTGTGACTTCTGGCCCTTCTTCAAAGTCAAAATGATCCAGGACATCAAGGCAGCCACAACAATGCAACTAAGACATTCACAAGACAGAACTTTCAGGATTGCTTCGGAAAGTGGCAAGAATGATGGGATGAGTGCGTTGGAAGTGAGGGGGAGTATTTTGAAGTGTATTCATGGCAATGTGTCTTTTACTGTAATGCATTTTTTTAAAAATTAAAACATTCACTGTATTCTTTGATCACACCTCATATATGGTATGGTGCTACGTGAGTACTAGACTTATTGGGGGATCACTTTGTAAATTATATAAATGTCTAGCCATTATGCTGCGTACCTGACAGTAACATAAAAATGTTTTAAATTACATCTTTATGTACTCTTTGAACCAGTAATCCTACTTCAAGGAATCTATCCAAAATACATGATGTACTGGGGGGGAATGGCGATATTTATACACAGTTAACAATGTGGGAATTAGGTGCACACACACACACACACACACACACACACACACACACACAGAGTTGAATCCATGTAAAATACACATATTCTCAGTATATTGGTTCCAGGAATTGATACCAAAATCCATGGATGCTCAATTCCCATATGTAAAATGGCATAGAAGGATGCATGCAGTCAGCCCTTCACATCCATGGATTCCCAACTATGGATTGAAAATACTATTTTCCATCGACAGTTGGTTGAATTCACAGAAGTGAGATCTGGGGATATAGAAGGCCAACTGTATATTTATTGAAAAAAAAAACAAATCTGCGTATAAGTGGACACCCACAGGGACTTCTTTAAGACAAAGAAAAGATAAGAAATATGAATAATAAAATGACAATAACTAAATATCTACCAACAATACTTTAAATGTAAATGAATAAAGTGCTCCAATCAAAAGACATAGGGTGGCTGAATGGTTAAGAAAACAAGACCCATGCATATGCTGCCTATAAGAGACTCACTTCAGATCAAAAAAAAAACAAAAGGGCCGGCCGAGTGGCGCAGTGGTTAAGCACTGGCTTGGGAAGCCAGCGGCCCCGGTTCAGGTCCCACATATGAGGGTCAGTGACACTGCCCTCAAAAACAAAAAACAAAACAAAAAAAAAACAAAAAACACACAGATTAAAAGTAAAGAGATGGAAAGCAATATTTCATGAAAACAGAAACAAATAAACAAAAAAGCTGGAGTAGCAATACTTATACCAGGCCAAATAGACTTTAAAACAAAGGCTATAACAAGAGACAAAGAAGGACCCAGTAATCTCACTTCTGGGTACTTATCCAAGGAAACCCAAATGCTACTTTGAGGTGATATGTGTATTTATATGTTCATTGCAGCATTGTTTATCATGGCCAAAATGTGGAGACAACCTGGGTGTCCATCAATGGAAGAATGGATAAAGAGGAGGTGATACATATATATAATGGAATATTGCTCAGCCATGGAAGGGAATGGGTTCTTGCCATCTGCAGTGACATGGATGGACCTGGAGGGTATTGTGCTGAGTGAAGTGTCAGACAGAGAAAGACAGATGCAGGGTGATTCCACAAACAAGTGGAATCTAAGAACAAAATTAACAAACAAAACAAAAACAAACCCATAGATACAGGAAACATTTTGATGGTTGTCAGATGAAAGAGAGGTTGGGGGTGGGTTAAAAAGGGGAAGGGATTAAGAAGTACAAATTGGTTGTTACAAAGTAGTCATGGGGACGTAGGAATACAGTCAATAGCGTAATTGACTTACGCAATACAATATAGCGTAAGAAATACAGTCAATAGTATTGTCATAATTGTAATGTATGGTGTCAGATGAATACTAGATTTATCAGGGTGATAGATTAGATAGGGTTGGGGGTGGGATATAAAGGTGAAGGGATTAAGAAGTACAAATTTGTAGTTACAAAATAGTCATGAGGATATAAAGTAAAACATAGGGAATATAGTCAATGATATAGTAATAACCATGTATAGTGCCAGGGAGGGTACTAGGCTAGTCAGGGGGATCACTTCTTAAATTATATAAATGTCTAACCACTATGCTGTACACCTGAAATTAATATAAAATAATATTAAATGTCAACCACAATTGAAACTTTTCAAAAGGGCGGGAAGGTGAAGGAGAATAAGAGGTTCAAATTTCCAGGTATAAAACAAATAAGTCATGGAGATGTAATACATAGCATAGGAAATATAGTCAATAATATTGTGAAAAGATGGTACAGTGTAAGATGGTTGCTGGACTTAGCATGGTGATCAATTCTTTAGCTATATAAATGTTGAATAACTATGATATACACATGAAAGTAATATAATATTGTATGTTAGCTATATTTAAATAAATTTTTTAAAGGGTAAAGTATTTATCTCATCTTTTCTCTATAAACTGTGCCTCAGAGTAGCCAAATAGTTGATAAAGGAAAATTTCCTTTTAACGAAATAGTCTAGCAAATAAATTATGAAAGGAGGGCAGATGAGAATGTCATCATTATGCAACTCTTATTAAATGAAATAATGGACCTCAACAATGATCATCAATTACTGCCAAACCATTTTCTTGGTGAACTTTATAATGATTGAGTTACCTGAATGCACCGATCAATTTTAACATTATGAAAGGAGAGACAACAGAAGTACACAACATTACTTTTGAGGTATCCTTCCTAAAAAATTAAACCTGGATCAGATAAGGCCCCCAGATCTAATCACTAGAGTATAGATAATCTGTGGAGGTGGGGATAGAAACAGTTCAAACAATAGCACAAAGATATAAAACAGCAAAATACAGAATGGCAAGGAAATGGCAAGGAAAAACAAAGAAGGGAGTGGGGACCAAAAGTTAAGGGACTTAAGAGGCATATCAACCTAATGACATATGTGGAACTTATTTGAATTCATATTGAGCAAACGTAGCATAAAAGATACTTATGAGATAATCAGAGAACTCGGAACACTTGATGATATGAAAGAATTGTGATTTTTTTTTTAGGTGTGATAATAGTATTTTGGCAATTTTTTAAAGTCTGCCTCTTTTAAAGATACATACGGAAATATTTCCAGAAGAAATGATATGACATCTTGGATTTGTTTTAGAACAGTGCACTGGGGGAGTCTCGGTGGCTCGGTACAGTTAAAACAAGGTTGGACATGAATTGAGAATTATTGAAGCTGGAGTTTAGATACATGGGAGTTCATTATTGTCTTGGATTCTTGTACTGGTTAGAAATTTTCCATTATGAGAAGCTGTTTTTGTTTTTGTTTTTTTAAATAAACAATATACACCCAGAAATAAAATTACTGGGTACAGGCGTTTCCAAGGCATTTAAAATATATTGTCAAATTGCTCTCCACAAAGGCTGGAGCAATCTAGCTGGAGCAATCTGTAGTCCCACTGGTAATGTATGTGAGTGTTGAGGATATAATATTTTTAAGAGAATATACCATCACCTGGGTAAACATAGAAACATATTTCTCAGTTCCCCGTGGCTTTAGGAAGACAAATGGCCCATTTTATAGGCTACTGTGGCCTAGTCATGGTAGCACACCTGGCCGCCTTTGCACCTGGACAGCGGTGCAATCAAGGAGTAAATGAAGTTCAGGATGAGAGTCTTGAACACTCAAATTTCTACAAATGTGAATTATCCTAATGAGGGGTTTCTGTGCTGTTTCTGACACCATTGCAGGAGTTCTTTGTGAATGTCCATTGAGGTATTTGTTTATCAGGAAAATCTGCAATTGTGTCTTCTCAATGAAATCTGATTATCTTCAAGAGACTTCCTCCCATAAAGATGGGGAAAAAAAAAAATCAATGCCCAGGTTTCTCTGCCTAGCATAAAAGGGTTTTCTGCTATAGGGTAATTTTGAGCTCCTATAATCTTCCAATTATGTTTGATTGCAGTGCCTCTTTCCTGTCTCAGTATTAAAAGATGGTCAGCATTTTTCTGCAACCAAAACCAACTTTCAGATGAAGCAGCCACTTACTTCAATGACTTGTTTATAATCAGCAGTGCTTTGGGCATGGCACGTGGGACATCCTTGCCTTCAAGGATGAGCCCACCCCAGGACTCCTCCCTGACTATTGGTCAATCAGCACATAAGAGGTCTTTGCGACCTGCCGTGGGTAAATAAACCTCCAGCCACTGCACAGGGATACCAAGAGTAAGAGCTGGGGCGCCTGCCTCTAGGAGTTATAGGTATATGTGTAAAGAGTCACATAACAATTCAGATGCCGTGCTATACACTGGTAGCAAAAAGATGGAAAAGTCAGAATCCTATAGGGAGATGCTCACATGAACAAATCATTAAAATACCATTTGGTAAGTAGTATCAGAGGAATCTCCTGAGATTTGTGACACGGAGAGATTAATTCTCACTGGTTCAGCAAAACTCTCTGTAGGATGAGAAAGTTGAGAGCTGCCTCGAAGGCTTAAAAGATGGACAAGGTGAGGAGGGGCATTCCATACCGAAAGAAGTGTATGTGGAGAGACAGAGAGACTTGAAATAGTGTGGCTCTCTGCGTGAAACAATAATTATTCATTTGGTTTGGATCAAAGATAGCAAATAGACAGGGAAGCGAGCGCAGATGAGAATGAGATGGCAGAAATATCAGATAACAGAAGGCTTTGTCTGCGTGCAGAGGTGTTAGTTCTGTTTTGTAAGCTATGCTAACTCATCCTGGAAGGTGTTTTAGAGCTGATGCAGAACCCAGCGCATTGATTGAATCAGGGAGGGATGGTCCTGGAGCATGTCAAGCCAGGAGGAGAAGAGACAATTCTCCTGCACAGAAGAATTAATTCATTCAAGTCATGAATGCAGTTCATTGATGTAGACACTTGACCCTCAAGGTGCTGAAGCATAACCCCTCTCCTTTGGTGTCGGCTGCATATAGAGACTAATTTCAAAGTGGACAGTTTACAGAAGGAGGGGGTGGCAAAAAAGAGTAACTTTAAAGTTGAGAAGCCTGACAAATACGACCTCAGCCAGGTGACCAAGGTCAACTTCAACAGTGATAAGTCATGTTGATAGTATATACCCTTGATATGCTGTGATGAAAAGGGCACTTTTCCTCTGTGGTCTTCCTCCCAATAACCCAGAACCCCAGTTCAATCGTAAGAAGAAACATCAGACAAATCTCAGCAGAGGGACCTTCTACAAAATATCTGACCCATGTTTTCAAAACTGTCACAATCACCAAAAACAAGGAAAGTAAGAAACTGTCACAGCCAAGAAGAACCTAAGGAGCTGTGTCAACTAAATGTAATGTAGTATCCTGGATGGCATCCTGAGAGAAAAAAAATGTCATTAAGTCAAAACAATGGCAATCTGAATAAACTGAGGACTTACTAATAATGCATCAGTATTTGTTCATTAATTATAACAAATGTACCCTACGAAAGTACTATGTTAATGGTACAGGAAACCCGCTGCAGGGAATGTGGGAACTCTTGTGCTATCTCTTCAATTTTTCTGTAAATATAATTCTGTTCTAAAAAATAATAATAATAATGTAAGTTATTATTTTTTTAAAAAAACTAAGCCAGAAGATATAGCCAAGCCTGTGTCCATGAGCTTGATCCCCTATGAACCTGCAAGAAGAAACAGCAATATGAAGGAAAGCTATAGGGTGAGTTTGCTAGCTGAAGGGAAAGTTTGCAAGCATAAAAGAGGGACAGATGCAGGACCAGAGAGGAGGGGCTGGTGTCAAGAGAGGACTGGAGGGCATTGGAAAACGAAGCAAGTGGAACTCGAGATGAGATTTAAAGCATGGAAAGAATCTGGGTAGGTAGACCTGGAGAAAGTCTACCTAGGAATTTAGGAAAATACAAACAAGGCAAGGCCTCAAAAGGAATGTTCCATTTGACTGGAAAGATCTGTAGCTTTATTGTGCTTTGAGGGTTTTTTTTATGCTGAATTGAACTGAGGCAAAATATTTTGGGTCACAATGGTGATGGAAAGAAGGAGGAGGTGGAATAGCAGGAAAAGGAGATATCATCCAACAAAGTGTTTCCACACATTCAGGCCCTAGTTTTAAAACACTGATATTGCAGAGGAGATAATTACTGGTAGCATGTGCATGGGAGGAAATGAATTCTAAAATCCCTCACGGGGATTTCTGAACTAAGGTTACTCTTTTTTTCTTACTGGTGAAGTTTGAGAAATAGTCTTTCGTGGAAGAGGGAAAACTTTCTTGACATATAGAGGTCAAGTCTTACTCTACAATTTTATAGGTAGACATTGTTTTATGAATGAATTAATAAAATAATAGCAATGGTCGGAAGCTTTATATGTAACTGTCTTTGATAGAGGCTTTGGAATCACTGATTAAGTCAAAATGAATCTTTGTTTATTTATTAAAATCTGATTCTAAATGTTTAGCATAGTGAAATGTCTTATACAAGGCAATAGAGGATAAGGTTCATTAAAACTACCCTACTGTCAGTCTTTTTGCTAAAAAGAATACTTTTTTAAAAGACAGTAATTACCACAGAAAACAATTTGACTTATATGATCAAGTTAGTGATTTCCCTGTTTTTTTCCTAAGTGGGTCTACCATCATCCTTATTCCAGCCAAGAATTCATCCCTCTTTACATCACTGTAATCAGGTCTTCAAATGCATTCAACAGTTCAGCAGGTATAATTCACAAATGGAACCCTTACTTTCAACTTCTGTGCTTTGTTTGAACACTTCTGTATTAAGACAGACAGAGGAGAAGTGAGTAGAGAGAGGAGTGATTGTTATTCAGAATTGAGTAATGATCCCAACAATCTAGAACTTCACATTGTTTTTATTGCAATCTGACATGGTTAGCTCTAAGCAGTCCTGACGTTTATCAGACGGCTATGAAAAGAAAGCAAAATCGGTCAGGACCAAGATGCCCATTTCTGTAGAAGTTCACATCCAATGCCCCCAGTCAGCAGCCCCCCAGGAGGAGAGGAGAAAAGCAGAGGTCTGCAGTGCAGTGGCCACTGGGCGATCAGGCTCGTCAGAGGGCTGCCGGAGCTGATCTGGTGTCCAGATAAACGTGGCATTCATGCTCACCATCTGTTCACAGGTCAGTGGGGACAGAAACTCAAAATCATTATCTCTAATGAATGAATGTACAATGACAGTCTTGTGTGTGGCAGAGGATCATTGCATAAGAACATGGCTGGGGAAATCAGGCGTGGGCTAAAAGCGTCACTAATCCTGCGAGGAAAAACAGGTGTGTGTTTGTGTGTGTGTGTGTGTGTGTGTGTGTGTGTGTGTTCATTTAACCATTAACATCCAAGACAAGCTTGAAAGAGAGGTGTTTCCATGTGATACCCTTGCCCAGAGCAGCGGGGACATTTTGCAGAGATGGTTTGGGGTGAGTAGTGTCTCAGCAGCATGCTTTTATTCCTCCAACATGCCTCTCCATCTTGTCACCTCATTTTTTTCCTTTGCTCCTGTGGGGCAGGATGCTGTTGGGTACCCTGCCTTTGCTCTGCACAATGCCACACATACTTAAAAACTGAGAGACTGGTATTCTGTACACAACATCCCTTTTGCTGACACAGCAGCTCCCTGTTCTGTATTCACTTGTGTAGCTTCCCAAGGTGAGTGCATAAATTACATACCCATATAACATCTATAAACATGTAACTTCACAGAAGTCCCAGTTGTAATGAACAGATATTTACTGAGTACCTGCTCTAAACTAGGCACAGAAGGAACCAGGAGATGAAGGAAATGTTTTCTGGTCTTATAAATGTCACAGCTTAATGCCCAAGATGAATTTGTGTAAAACTAAAGAAAATTAAATAGGGACCGAAACAGAAGTGACATGAACATGGTGAAGGAATCAGAGAATGGAGAGAGTAGGGAAATGATGCATGGGGCATAATACTTGCTCAGGACACTTTACTTAAAAGCCATCGCTGCCCTGTTTTTTGACAACTTCTTTCTAACATAAGAATCATTGCCCCTGTCTGGCAGATGGGAAATTTAAACCACAGGAGGATGAAGTGAAAAATGTAAAGTCACACAGTGAGTAAGAAGCAGATCTGGAATTTGAACTCAGGCCTGTCTGACTTCAAACTTGATGCTGGTAGGAATCTATGGAGAGCTTACACAGAATGAAGCATTTGAGCTGGGATGGCCAGCTGAGGCACATTTGTTCCGGAAGGAGGAGCCAGACAAATGTGGAGGCAAAGGTGGAGAGACTTGGCAGTGCATCACACCTGAGGAATGGGCAGAGGTGGGTGTGCTGGAAACAGGCTCCACATGCGGAAGCACAGAGGCTCAGTGCTGGGAGACAGGGTGCCAGCCATGGTGAACGGCCTCGAATGCCACACTGAGGACTGTGGGTTGATTCGGTGAGCGCTGGAGACCCAATGGAGTAGAACTCCAGAATCCAGGACTAAGTGATGTCCTCATTGCAAATTTGGTCATGTCCAGGGGCGTCTAGACAGCTGATGGGATAGACTAAGAGGGGTCCATGTTCAGGAGGGACCAAAGAACCTCCCGGGATGGACAATTGGTGGCTGATCCCTCGGCTATAAGCCTAAGAGGCAAGGACAACCCTCTATTCCCCAGCAGTATATGGGACTGGAGAAGGAGCCCTACCTGGGGGCAGCCCAGGCAGCACACAGCTCAAGTGGAGAGACTATTAAGTGCATCACAAAATGCTTCAATTTCAAGTTTCTTCTGGCCTAGACCCCGGGGCTAAATTCAGTCTCCGTGAGGGGGCTATGATCACCGCTGGTGGCCTTTGCAACTGGGACACCAGAGTTTCCCTGTGAATGTGAAGGCAGGAGGCCATGCCGCTCTCTCCCTCCTCCCAGGTGGGAAATGGGTGTTCCTCATACAGTCTCATATGGGCCAGTGGGAATGGGAAGAGGGAAGTGTGGCACATGAGGCAGAGCATGCACAGAACACCTAGGCATATTTAAAGAATTTGGAGATAATCATGCCAGCAACCTACTTGTGAAAAGGCCACAGATGGATGCAGAAGACAAAAAACTGATTGTTGGGGGCAGTCTGAGGACTCCTTGAAGATGCCTCATGGGAAGGATTTCTCCAAGTGTGGTCCGTGGGTCCCTGATGGTCCCTGGTGGTCTTGCAAATGATCTACAGGTGGTGTAATCGTTTCAACTGAAAACCAGCAGAAGCAACAATGTTCATATACATTTCCCGAATTTAAAGCAAAGGATACTTGTGATTTTTCAAATCATAAAAATTAAAGTGATTTTACCAAGATGCTAATTTGAAAAAATATACGCACCCCTATGTTCATTGCCACGCTATTGACAATAGCCAAGACTTGGAAACAATCAAAATGCCCATCGGTAGACGACTGGATTAAGAAACTGTGGTACATTTATACAATGGAGTATTACTTCACTATAAAGAAGAATGAAATCGTACCATTTGCAACGATATGGATGGACCTAGAGACTATTATGTTAAGTGAAATAAGTCAGTCGGAGAAAGACAAATACCATATGATCTCACTTATATGTAGAATCTGAAAAACTGAATGAATGAGCAAAGTAAACAGAAACAGTCTCATAGATATAGAGGAAAAACAGAGGGTTGCTAGTTGGGAGGGGGGAGGGGATGAGAGAGAAGGGGAAGGGATTAGACAGCATAAATAGGTAACTACAATATTGCCACAGGGATATGAAAGACAGTTCGGGGAATATAATAATGTTGCAAAAATTTTGTGGGGTGTCAGATGGTCACATGTCTTGTTAGGGAGACCACTTCATGGATGAGTAGAGGCTTGACAACTGCACTGTATACCTGAAACTGATGTTGTATAATATTGTATGCCAACTGTAATTGAATATATATATATGGTCACAGGATGTGGAGTATACTGTGGAAGGGAGTCAAGGGAATTGTAATAGATAGTATGATATGGGGGGGGTAGTGGGGTGGCGGATGGGGGGAGGGGGGTTGTCACTTTGAGGGGTAAAAAGCATAACTATTGCACTGTGTTGTACACCTGAAACTAATTTTTTAAAATGTATATTTCACAATAAAAGAATTTTTAAAAAATTAAGTGATTTTTATATAATCATTATATGCTTAAAGGTTTTACATGTACTGTAAGATTATAATAGCAGTTCACCTAAGATATCATTCTATCAATAGGCTATTTTGGCTATCATTTCTTTACCTCCTTGCATAATATTGTGTGTGTGTATATATATATATATATATATATTATTGGTTTTTTTTGTATTCATCTCCAAATCCTAAAAGTATGAATCAATGGCTCAAAGTGAATTCAGAGATATAAAGAAGTTATGGTGATAACGGTAACTAGGACAACTCAGAGCAAGGTCATGAATGAATGAGTGAGTGTGGATGTGGATCAAATAGAGATAGTCTTCCGTATAGGCTGGAGCATGAATGCGAAATGATGATTTTCCTCAAGCAGCCAGTAAAAGAAAATGAGGCTCAGAAGTAAAATGATATATTCAAAATTGGAGTTGCTCGATAAGGGATCCAGTTATCCTTAGTCTCCAGCGCACTGTAATAAACAATTTCGTCATAGAGTCTCTTAAAGTCATTTTTGATCAAAATTTGTTGACATTTCTACTAAGCCACTCTGAGTGTTTCAGAACAAATTGGATAAAACTTCCCTATTGAAAAATTAATGAACTATATCACTAAATGCTGGGGGGGGGGGGACACAAAAAAAACCCAAAACCAAAGGAGCAGTATTCAAAGTTAATTTTTCATAGCACAGAAACAGATACAATTACTGTAGCCAAGGAGCTTGTAAAATCACCCACAAAGTTAATGATAAACGTGGTGCTCAGATTGAGAGGGAGAAGGAGAAAGCAACAAACTTCCTTTAGGATCTAATATTGATGGATGATAGATAATGTCAGTAGCATACAACATGAAAAGACAATTGTCATCAGCACTGAGAGGAAGGTAATGGACAAGCTCTTGGCATGCATACAGCACAGTGACAAAATGTGCCCAGTGCCTTTTTCTTGTAATTATTGTTGAAAACAATGCCACAGGCAAATGATTTTTTTTTTTTCCTGCTAGTAATGATTGCTTTGTAGGCTGTGATGTAGATACCCAACAAGCAGAGGACTGGCCATGGGTACCACAAGAAAGGGCATGACCACATTAAAAAAAAGAAAAAAAGGTTTCCCCTGAGTGTGAACTCAGCCATTGTTTGTCTGCGGCTTGAGGTCAATAGCATGCCTCCTTACCTTTATTCGGGATATGAGGAAATAGTAAAAACTGTGGTCATTCTGCTTTTTTATACTTAATTAGAATCTGGTTGTGCAGGGAAGAGGAACTCGTTCAAGCTCTGAAATAAGCAATCCAATTAAAATGTGTCTTAGAAACATAGATCATACACATAAGATCATTTTCAATATTTCACATAGCTTCCTCAAGTGAGGTATGCCTTGGCAATATTTTGACATCTTGAACCTATCACTTCAGGGACAGAATATCATGTGTGTATGCGTATGTGTTCGTGCTGAGAATAAAATAGCAAGGCTTCTTCATAAGGCTGACTTTGGTAGAACTTTTGATAATTCCTTGATAATTTTCTTCACTTGTCTGAAAAAAGAAACCAATGCTGTGATGTTTTAAAACTACATCTTCATGCAGTAGTGGTGGAATAAATGCCTTTCCAAGCTAAAGACTATCAAAGCAGTTGAGAAACGCTTTGGCACGTTGCAGCACTGAGCCTACCAGAAACATCGATCTAACTGGAATGAACAGGGGCCAGATACAAAATTACTGTTTATCATTGTTTCTTGTTCTACCTTGAGACCAGTTGCCAGGGAAACACCTGTTAGAGAAAACTGTTTCGTATCCTCTATGCTCAACACAATAGTCACTCAGAAACATGTCATTAAATACACAAGCAAATGGACCATCCAGAGCATCCAGCTCTAATATTCCATGGTAGCATAATCACAAAATAAAATCCTTTCCATCTTTTAATATTTCTCGCCTTCAGGCCCTATTTAACATCTTCCTGCTGCTCTCCCTGATCTCTGTGTCCCTGGGCTCGCTTCCAAAGCAAAGTTATCCAGCATCTTTCAGGCATCCAAGTGGGGCAAACCAAGAATTGCCCCCCAAGAGTCTTCCTGCTGGTTGTGGCATCTGAGGACCACTCCCGACATCTCAGAATTGTGATCCACTCCATGCCAATGCACACCACGCTCACGATAGATATTCTTTGTTCATCCTTTTGGTGCCGCAAGTTAAGGAGGTAGGTTCTTTGGATTTTCATCTCTAGATCTAGTCTCTTTAGAGTTTTGGGAATGGACAGGGTGATATTATTTTTGATGAATTGATGAATTTCCCTTGTAATGGCTGAACTCTTCTCAAAATGCTAATGATCTGCTTTGCAACCTGTTCCAGAATTCTGCGGCAAATCAATGCGAGTCCTCTCCATCTCTAGCTTCCAGAATCCATGATTTTGAACATTATGAAAAATAGACTCATGCTATTTCCCAGTGTTTCCACAGACCTCCAGCTCTTGGAAATTTTGGACAGATTATAGCAGGGGCTGTGACAGTACAATATCTCCAGCATCTTTGAAGCGTCCAGAGCAGGAGTCACTCGGGCCTGGATTCTTTAATCATTCACAGTGGCTGCGAGTGCTTATATCAGGGTCTGATCCAGGGATCTGAACTAGAACAACATATGGGCCTCATTATTCTATAGAGGTACATGGTCTGAGGGAGAAGCCCACTCATGTAACCAAAAAGGTTAAGAGAAGGTGTCGCATGGAAGAGCCTGATGAAATATGCTAGTCTCAGAGGGGGGGAAAAATAGCATCTTAGTGATAACAGTTTTCAAGGGAAACCGTCATCTTCTCATCTGTAATTCTAATTAGACTTCAGCTCTGCGCCCTCCAATCCAATGTTGATAGGTCAATATGATTTTTCTAAAGCACAGACTTATCATTTTAGCCCTTCTTTGAAATGTTTGATTTTAAAATGTTTGGTTTGTCTTTACTGCCAAATAGGTAAAATCAAATTCGCTCACCATCGCATAAAATACCCTCCATGTTCTGAGTGGTATTCTTCTCTCGAGTCCCAGCCTCACCATTCACATTCTATTAATACAGAAACGCATGCACTTCTGTCTGCTTGTTCGTGTGATTTCTTGGTCCTTGCCGTCAGTCATCTGGCTGAGTCCCAGCGATCTCTCAAAGCAGTATTGCTGTCTTCTCCTTCAGGGGTCTCTTCTCTGACTCATCCATCCTGGTAAGATGTTCCTGTGCTCATGGAGACAACAGAGTCCAGACATTTCCAAAAACTAGAGCCTGAGACCACCACAACCTCTCAAATTTGTAAATATCATCATAGCATATCATTTCCCCCAAAAAATGCATCAAAAATGACTCTGTAATTGTTACCACATACGTGATGAAAAGTAGTGACTATACTACTTTGGGGTGGGCAGGTGTTTGACAGTTGACTGGGTCACTCACCAGCCTGGAGACATACTCTCCCACCATTCTCACAGGCATGACTCAGACTATGCCCTATATTAGGCTCCTTTTGCTAAAACAAATTATTGCAAACTCAGTGTCTTAAAATGACACAAATTTATTAACTTACAGTTCTGGAGGTCTGAAGCCCAAAGTAGGCCTCACTGAGCTAAACATCAAGGTTTCGGCAAGGCTGCATTCCTTCTGGAGGCTCTAGGAGAAAATCCATTCCCTTGCCTTTTCCAGCTTCTAGAAGCCTCCTACATACCTTGGTTCATGGCCCTGTATCACTCTGACCTCTGTCCCATCCTTACATCTCCTTTTATGACTTTGACCCTCTTACCTCTTTCTTTTATTTGATAAGGACCCTTGTGATTACATTGGGTTGACTCACATAATCTAAAATAATCCCCGATCTCTAGATCTTTAATTTAATTACATCTGCCAAGTCCCTTTTGCCAAGTAAGGTAACATACTCACAGGGTATTGGTATGTGGACACCTTTAGGAGACCATTACTCTGCCTACCACACGCTCCAATACATTACAAGAAAGTACACATCACGAACCTTTAGGTTTTCTTGTAATAATTTAAAACATGGATGATAAAACCACGGCTTTGGAATGGGTGGCCCCTTGCCTGTTTGCCTCTCTCAGTTCTGAGCACCTCCGGGCGAGCCCCATGTCCTAGTCATGTCTGCATTTCTGACACATGGATGTGCTCTATGCATGTTCATTGCGCTGAAGTGCCTGCTTTCACTGGGAACCAGAGGTTTACAAGATCATGGAGGGAAATACTACAAAATGTGGCTGAGGAAGGACGTGCATGACTTTTTTCCAAGCACATAATAGAAGTAAATATGTTTTAGTTTGTAATATCATATTCATCACTCTCTCCCTCATTTTGATCAGACCAGAATCTATATTCAAGTTACTAAACGGGACCAAGGTTGAAGCCCACAGCCTTGTTCCTGGGCAGAGGGAGAAGCGCATCTTCCCAATAAAAATAATAGCCTCGTTGAGGACATGGAACCATTTCTGAAATGCTGGCCACCTGGAGTCATCTTGAGCTTGCAGCAAAGGCTGGGTCACTGCAGCTTGACCAGAACCTTAACTGTTCATTTCTCTTCAGCCCCTACAGACTCAGAGGCCTCTACCTATAGAGGGGACATGGCTGCACCCTCTGACCCAGCTCTGGGACAGGTGTCTAGAGGAGGGCCTGGCTTTTTTTCGTAGAGACTCAATATGTGCTCCTGCCCTGAAAGTCTCGGCTTATTTAGCCCCCTCACTGCAGAGGGCATGCCGAGGTGTGGGGGTTTGTGCAGGAATGAAGGCTCCAGGCATCCTGTTTCTCCTGCTTTGGCTTTAGATGTGCTGGGACTCAGGCTGAACCAGAGAGCCCGTTGGGCTTGACCTGCCCATCTCATTTTCTATAGTCCTGGGCACTCAGCAGTGTGAGAATCCCCTGTAGGCCACACTATGTAGGCATCATCTCCTCTGTGCATGTTTTGCAAGCATCACCCCTCCTTCTGCATTATTTATCAGCATCTCCCTTACATGCATTGGGCATATGAGGACAGGCGTTTGATCTGACCTACTCGAGGCTGGAGGAACTGACACTGTCTCTAACTAGGGACCCATAATAGTATCTCAGAGGCCTATTTTCCTTATGTGCAAAATGGAGACAATAAAAAGTCCCTGAAAAGGCCACTGCAAAGAATAAAATAGTAGAAATAAATATCCCTGTGTGTTGCTTAAACACACATGGCAGGTGATCAATAAATGGTAGATTCATTATTATTACTGTCATTGTTAGCATTATTTATATCAGCATCATTGTAGTCTGGTGTCTTTTTTGGAGATGAGAGAGAGCCTGGAGGATCAGGGAGGTGATTCAAAGAGTTAACCACAGTGCAGGGTTTCCCCCATCTTCTCCCAGGCAGCACCCCAGCGACAGCCGCAACTTTCTTCCCTTATTACTCGTCAGACCTAATCTCTGTAAGAGTGGGATTAGCTGTGTCTGTGCCCTCTCACCGCTGGGCCATATGCTCCTGAGTGACAGCTGTTTGACAGCCTATGCTGGGAGAACACAGTCTTTTCAACCCAAATTTGATAAACATACATGTCTTCTGTCTGTCCTACTTTGGGCCATCTGTCAGTGCGGCATGGTGCCTTCACTGGGCTGGCAAGATGTTGCAATCGGACCACCAAGGAAGGTTCAAGGACAAGGCTGCCACCAGAGAGGGCTGTCGGGGGAGGATGATCCTCAGCATTCGAGAAAGCCAGGGCTCAGGCTACCCAACCCTCACCTGTAAGAACAAGAACCTTATTCTTGCAACATGAACATGACCTCCACAGCTAGCTTGGTCCCCAGAGGACTGGGGCACTCTGCAACCAGAGAGATTGCCACTAAGTTATAAAGCAGTGCTCCTCAAACCTTCCCAAGCTGACAAATCGCCTGGTAATCCTGCTCAGATAGGAATCCTGATTCCAAGGGGTCTGGGGTGAGGCCTGAGACTCAGCATTCCTAAGACGCTCCCAGGTGATGTGGATGCTGCTGGTCTGAGGACCAGAGTGCAAGGTTAGGAAGGCCACCCAATTGGGGGTCCTATAGATAGCTTCTTGCCAAGAGGATGCTTTGTGAATGAGATCCCATCTTGGCTGAGGTAACCAGAAGACTAAGAGGCTAAGCTAGCAAAAGGCCTCCTGACAGAGCAGTCCTGACTTCCATGGCAACCCCAGCTCTCAGCCACCCACCATGGGGTGTAAACACTGCTAAGTCAACCAGCCAAATACAAAGAGCTTAATACCCATGTGCCCTTTTATAGCATTGAATGCACATTAGGAGAGGCACATATAAAGAGGAAGTTAGAAGAAGGATGCAGTGCTGTAACACCCTTATACCTGCTCGGTGCCCACAGAACACAAAGGGTGATGAGGGGCGCTGGGTGGTGGGAACAGAGGCAGGAGGGGCCAGGCACTCCAAAGGAGAAGCCCAGGAACCCTGAAGGCAGGACTTAGCCCTGCCCGCCTGCCTCAGGCTCTGGAGGATCCACGGCAGGCTACATGGAAGCGGTTCCTTTCAAGGCAGTCGGAAAGTGCAGGTACCTGCCTGGAAGCAAGATGATATGAGCAATTTCCCAGATCGACTTTGGCGATGTCAGATGGTGACATCAATCCACCCCAACGGCTTTTGAAGATGGAATGCTCAAGATCTCATAATTCTTTAATTGTTAAGGAACTAATTAAACCCACAGCAACTCTGTTAACTGAGTTTTATTGTGTCAATTTCACTACTGGACAAGCTAAGTCAGGCACTGGCGGACTCCACTGCGGGTTTCTGGCTCCTGACAAAAGGCGTTAATGATATTTTCAATGAACGCAGAGCCTGTGCCCACAGAATCCCAAGTGTTTTACCAACAGGTGGTTGCCAGTTCCCACAGGGCCGAGCCCCGGCAGCTGGGCATCACCTTCCCGGCCTGGTTTAATGCAGCCCTTCCTGGGCAGCACATACGCACATACATGTACCTGGGCAGATACACGCAAGTGCCTCATGGCACAAAACAAACATGGACCACCAGCCTGGATGGAGACAAACAAATGTACCATTTGGAATCTTATTCATATTTCTCTTTAAATTGTTGATAATTCCTTAATTTTACTTGAGATAAGAGCCTTAATTATAGGCATTAGTGAGTCTCAGCACGGGATCATATCCATCCGATGGGGAGGTGCGCCTTTCCTGCACGTCCTCAGCAGGTCCAGGGCCAGCACCCATGTGCGTGCTGACCCACTTCATTCACAGCAGCCAACCTTCACCCAGCGCTGAATGTCCTACAACCCTGGAAGCAGGAGGAGGCTATGCTGATGGGGTGACGTAGGGCTCCTACACACTCCTGCCCCCCTCTTTAATGCATGATGGCTCTGTGGTGACAGCCCTCAAACTGATGAACATTTTTGGAGCCAGAGGCTACCTGGCTTCCCAGGGAAATGGCAGAGTCAGAATGAAAACCCTTATCACTTAACTCCTAATATTCTAGAACAATGGGATAGAATGGAGCTTAGACACCTTGAAAACTTTCAGTTCCTACTTTCTCTTTACAGAAGAAGAAACTGTGGTCTGCAAGGGAGAAATAGTTGGTTGAGAACAGACGGAGTAGTTAGTTCCTGCTGATTCTGTAATCAGATCCCTATCTGCCAGTCCAGAGTTCATTCAACAAATATCCTCAAATAAATACTAAGTGCACTTCCAGGAACTGACAGCTACCCGTAGCCTGTCCTGTCTGGGGACAGTAGGCATTGTCCAGGCTAGGAAAAAGCGCAAAGCCTGTCCTCATAGACAGGACACAGATGAGTCCTGGGGGGAGAGGCCCAAGCATATGAATGTGAGGTGGGTGAGAGAGGCTCCTGAGACCTGCTAGGAAAACATGCATTGGAAAAGCAAAGCCACATACTCAGAGAAACATTTTGTATTTCCCTTAGAGAGAAAAAAGCTCTACACACACTCCTTCTCATGTCCTCCTTGCTTTTTTTGAAACCAAAATAAAGCAAAGAAAAAATCCAGAACTTCGAAGAGCCTCTGAAACTTGATCACCCATTTATTTTTCTGAAACCTGCTCCTTTGCCTCAAAAATAAAAATAACAAAAAGGAGAAGGAAAGGAAAGGGGGGAAAAAAAAGCGCTGCTGGCCTCATCTATTCACGCCCTTGCTTCCTGATGGAACAAATCCCTCATGAATTATGTACTTTCAGCTGCTGCTGCCCAACGCCCTCTGCTCTCTGCGCCATGGTGGCCAGCTCCTCGGGCTCATGGTGTGAGCTTGGCTCCAGGAAAAAAACCAGCACCATCCAGAGAGACGGAAGCTGGGCCCAGACCCACCCCCTGCCAACTTTGCAGAGAGATGCCCACACCCAGGGGACTGTGACTAGTCATCAGGTGTTCAGTCTAGTTTCTGGAGAAGAGACAGAATCTCACACTAGCCTAAGAGGGGAACAAAAGGAGGAAACCAGTCACCAGAAGGTGGCACTACACTTTAAGACAGGCTAGCCAGAAGGGGTGAAGCCTTTCAGAGAGATTGTCAGATTTCAGAGCTGGGAGCCTGTCTAGAGATGAAATGAAATGAAGTCAGAGCTGTAAATACCCTAAAATATTATTCTAGAGTGATCTCATGTCACCGATGGGGAAAATGAGACCCAGGGAGGGAGCAACCAAGACTGGCCCAAGATGGGACCAGCCAAGGCCAGGGGGCAGAACTCATTTAATGCACTCTGTGTGCTCCACAAAAGGCTGCCTGCTTTTTGGTAAAGCTGAGCTCGGAGACTAAAACACGAGAAGTGGCTCGCCATAGAGAAACCAGGTGTAGGAACTGAAGCTCCAACAAGAAGAAAGGACCCACAGTCCTTTGCTGGGGAAGGATTGTGGAACCCTCCCAGAGCAGAGAGAAGGCCACAGACATTCCCAGTGGCCCCGAGAGCATCACTACTTGGCCTCATGAGTCCTGACAGCATAACAAAGTAAAAGCCACGGACTCCGCCTCTTACCAGCTATGCAAAGTAGATAGTTCACTTAAAGTCTCTGAGCCTTTAATGCATCTTCTTCAGTAAAATGGCATAAACATAGCCCCAGCTCAGAATCATTTTTCAGAATTAAAGATCATAACATAAAGCGTCCAGTACAACATCTGCCAGAGTAAGTTCTCACAGTAGGAATTTTCTGTCTCTTCGTAACTGCTCCTCAAAGGAGGATCCTCCCGGTAAGTATCACAAACTTGGGTTGGAAATGCCTACCCAGAGTGCACTGCAGAAGTGAGACCTTGCCCTTAGGACACGGCTCATCAACAAAGACCCGACATGGAAGGTGGGGTCACAGGATGGGTGGCAGGAAGAGGAGGGGGAAAGGCACAGCAGAGAGGGATGCTGGCAAAGTGGTCAGGCCCTCCTGTCTCTGATCAAAGCCCACTTCACTTGTAGAGAAATAGTTCCCTAATCAGGACCACTAAACATCTACAGATACCAGCACATAGGCACATACACACAGACCTGCAAAGAAGGGCACGATGTGGTCACCAGAGGGCCGGGTCAGGACAGTGAGGCTTTCATGGTGACTCAGATCCAGCAGGGAACCACATGGTAAGCGCCTTCCCTTCAGAGCAGCTGATTCGTTCTTTTCAATCCCTGACTCTCATTCACAGCCCACAGGAGCCGGGTGCATTATCACCACCCTCTCCACAGACAAAAGGCTCAGGCCTTTAAAGGGCTTCCTCAGGACCACACAACAAGGCTGCCCATTGAGTAGGTGAAGCCCTCGGCCCGTGGGCAAGGCCCAGGTCTTGTCCTGATTCCAGGAATAGCTGCCCGCACAGCCTGAGCCTCAGCTCCCGCTGCAAGGTGAGAGGGCAGAAGAATGGACCTCACCAAGGCCCCTCCCAGCTCCACGAAACTTTGGCTCTGGATTAATCCACCCAGTGCCCTCCCTCCCCCAAGGAAAGATGTCCTCTGGATCTCTAAAGGGCCACTATCTAATCTAGAACACGTTTGTAGGGGCAGGACCTTCTGGGCCATCTTTTAAGGACACCAGGTGAAGAAGAGACATGGGTTACCTACAAACAGGGTGGGGGGAACTGACTCGCAACCCCTTCCACCCACTCTCCCCCACCCTTACCATGGACCGCTGTGCTTCCACCCAGGTCTCTACCAGTAATTCTGGCTTGATGTTCCCACTGCTATAATGGCCTGATAAGTGAGACACTGCTCATTACGCACCCAGCCTTGCCCTGTTATGCAGTTAGAGAAACATGGGCTCCCTGCGGACGAGCCTGTGTGTGTGACACATATCTGTGGTGTTGTAGCACTTCACCGGCAGTGGTCCAAATAGCAGTTGTGGTGAAGAGCACAAATGCTGGAAGGCCAGGTTCAATCCTGTTTTGCCACCTGCTAGCTACGTCACCATAGGCAGGCAATTCCACCCTTGCGACTTCGGTTCTTCCACAATAAATTGAGGGTAAACATATATGTACATATAACCCATGTGAAATACTTAGAGTGACTGGTTTGTAGGAAGTGCTTAATAAATGTAACTGAGATTATCAGTGTTTTTTCACATGTATTCATTTGACATTCACAGTGTGTCCCTATGTCCAAGCCCTGAAGGGTTTCTTCAAACTAAGGAGCTGTGGCCCCCTCCGGCCATGTGACTGAGGAACACGGGAGGCTGTGGTGGAGATGCCAAGCAATGGCGGACTTTGTTCTCTCCTTCCCCTCATCCCCGTGGAGAATGCTTCTCAGACTTGCAGTGCTCCACGGTGGGTAACTTTCTTGAGGCTTGCCCTTTGACTTGTCCTTGGAATTGTCCAAACTCTCCTTTCTGTGCCAGCCCCTCCTCTATCCCTGAAGGTACAAACACCTTTTGAAGTCATTTGTCACCCACCCCAGTTCTTTGTTCTTAGAGGAATCCTCCTTTTGAGTCATGCTTTCCAAAACCCCACTGCATGACAATAGCCTCATAGCCTTTGGAGGAGGCAGAACGGAGAAGACTCCTAAAAAGCCCTCATCCCTCTATACACCCATTCTCTCAAAAAGTATTTATTGAGTGCTTACTAGGTGTCAGGCATGTATGCAGCTGTGATCAAGATGAACAGTGTCTTTCCCTCTGGAGTGTACAGTCACCTGGAAGACAGCCTGTGAGCAAAGCATGACAATTGTAACAAGGCAATAGCACTGGACTTCGTGGGAGTGCAGATGAGACAACATATAACAACAACAAGAAATAGGGTTGTGAGAGAAGGAGGAATGGAAGCCAGTTCTTAGAGATCAGGAAAACTTCACCAACAAGAGGAGCAACAACATCGTTGATGAAACCATGGATTCCAGAATCAAGCATCCAGCTTCAAACTCCAGGTCTGTCACTTACTAGCTGATGGAGTTAACTTGGGTGAGAACTCAATTTTTCTAAGCCTCTGTTTTCCCATCTGCTAAAGTGGGAATACTATCAGGCCCCGATGTATAACATTGATATGGGGATTGAATGAAATGATTCATGGGAAATGCATAGCCCAGTGCCTGCTGGCCTAGAAAAGCACTCAATAAATGTTCATCTTTATTGCTGTAATTGAATGAGATGTGAGCTAAATTAAGGGATTGCCAGGAAGTCATAATGTAGGAAGACATCCTGTGCTCTGCCCTAAATGGAATCTCTGGCCTTGGGCAAGTCATTTCTTTCCCTGGGCCTTCATTTTCCCATTTATGAAATAAGCAGATTCATTACTTATCATTGAGGTCTCTTGCCTCCACAAAATGCTATGACTCTGTCATGCTCTGTCTGGCCTTTTGACATTTACAACACACAGAATAACTACTCTTGTGCATGGCTGGACAGGGTGTGGTGGACATCACTCATTCATAGGGCCACCAGGGGTCAGAGCCAACTCAACGGCAGGACACACACACACACACACACACACACACACACACTTATGCAGATCATGGCCAAAACCATATCCTTACTAATAGCAAAACTGCTTATGTCCAAGATCTGATACAGCATGGCAAGGAGGCAATATTTCGCATAAGCCAGTACCCGACACTGGTGTGTTAACAGAACAGTCTTGTCTATGTTCAGCCTTAGCCTGAATCTTCCCAACCAACTCATTCACCACCAAAAATACAGGTGCAAAACAGAAGTGATGACAGAACCATCACAACAAGCGTTCCGCGTCACGAGGCATGTGGTTTCAATATGCCTCATTGAGCGCCTGCCATTGTGGTCGATATGTTCTTGTCTGCCTTTCAACAGAATCCTTTCTCTAGAGCGCTGGCCAAGTGGCCAAAGCCATACACATTCAACTCAACGTTGAAATTTTTGTCCCTTGGCTTCTTTTTGGTTCTAGGAAAAAGACGTTTTCCTTATTTTCTAACTTGCTCAATAGCATGAACCTAAGACAGAAGCTGGAGGTTAACATTCCAGATGTCTTGTCCTCATGTTCAATAATTAATCAGTGACCACGCACTGTGAATGGACACTTTTCAGACATGTCCAATGTATTTCACCCCATTGGTATATCCTGGTTCAGACACTCATCATGTCCTTGCTCAGAATTTTGTAATAAAGTTGGTTTATTAGTCTCCACTGGCTCAGTGTCTGTCCTGTTCCAGGTGAGCCCTTGCTAAAATTCAAATGCGAATGGCCATGTTACTCCACTAACTAACACCCCTCAATTAGCTCCCCATTCTGGACACCATGGTTCTCAAACTTGGGCATGCGTCTGAGTCACCTTGAGGGCTGGGGAACACACCCAGTGGTGAGCCCATGCCCAGAGTCCCTGATAGAGCAGGTTTAGGATAGGGTCTGAGGCTTCGCATTTCTAACACATCAGCAGGTAAGCTCATGTGGCTATTCTAGGGACCACGCTTGAAGTATCATCGCCCTGCACTCTAAGATGTAAACCCCTTAGCTTATTCAAGACCTTGAAAACTATCCCTAGCATAATTTTTCCATTTCATTTCAAGGTACGCCATACATTCATGCAGTGAATATTTGTGACTAACAAAGCCAAATATCGGTATAGAACAGAGACTTTCTAGTTAGAATAGAGACTCCAGACTGCAGGGCTGAAGCTCACACCCTTCCGAGGCTGGGGATGAGGCAGAAGTCAATGGGCAACCCACGGCTAGGCCACCCAGCAGGTGCTGGCAGGCACTGACACCCAAGCTTTGTAGCCCTGCTCCAGCGTAAGACACCATCCAAAATACTGTCTTCGCCTGGTGCCTTGAAGCCATGTGGCAAAACAAATAACACAGCCAGTTCATTACTGAAGCCAAACATAAACAAGGTCTACAACAGAATAGCATGGACATGAGCCAAATGGAAAGGTAGTTTAAGGTTAGGAAATCTGGCCTGGAAATTACATGTTGTCTGAACTTGTAAACATCAAAGAGCTAGACTGGAAAACTGTAATAATATAATAATAATTAATAATAATAAAACCATGCCTTCCCTACTGATACCCCAGGATATGAAATCATTTTTGAAAATTAAGATGTGATAGGCCTATTAGGTCATGTCCTCTGTCTTCGGAGGGCAGATCTGCACCACTTGTAGGGTCTGAAAAACCTATCTTCCAAGGAGGACTCACAAATGCCTCTAGGACAGAGGCAATATTACAAGGACACGGCTAACAGACCATCTAGGAGCTGCCATTTCCCCCACCTTTGGAATTCTGGGTTGCTAATGAAGGAAACAGGTCCTTTTCCTACATGCTTGGAAGGAAAAGAGAAGCTCTGAGCCCCCTGAATTCCTCACTGGGTAATTGCCAGCCACCATGTCCAGGAGAATTATTTAGTAGGACACTGGCTGTGACCCTGATGACCCCATGTGTGTTGAGGCAAGCCTCTCTGAGAAGGAGTCACTCTCACTGAACAAAACCAGAGAACTGACCAGAATTTACTTTCAGCATTTGTCAGATTTGTGCGAATTGCCTGTTTCTTTTAAGGATCATGAGAGAAATAACTTGAAAACTTCAAAGTTAACCATGTAACAGATTATTCTCATGCAATGCAATAGCAGTACTCAAATCATTCATTTGAGATAAATTTTCAAAAGAAAAAATGGAATAAACATTAATTTATCTTTATCCTTCTTAGGAATAACTTCCTTCCCACCCCAAAAATACCACCACCAACAAAAGCCCCACTTACCGGGTGGAATCACCCAATAGGGCTTTGGAATAAAACTGTTTTATAGAACTTATTTGGGGTAAATATCTATCTTTTCTGCTATCATAATACATATTTTGTTAAATTGTCTCATCCATCATAAAATAAACTCTCACTTGACCCAATTGGCATTTGGCTAATCTATGAGAGAAGTTTCTACCATCTTACATTTTAATCTTCCTAACAGTTTTTAAGCAGCTATCAAGCAAAAGAATTTATAGTATTTTAAGTTTCTCAGAAGATCGTAATTTCTTTTTAGAACTGTGTTGTCCAATATGGTAGTCACTTGCCACACATGACAATTTAAGTCTAAATTTAAAATTACTAAAATTAAGTAAACTGAAAAAAATTGAGTCCCATATTTCAGTAAAATGTGTGGTTAATTCACACTAACCATATACTAAGTATTTCATAGTCACATGTAGGTATTGGCTACAATATTAGACAGCACAGATATAGAAATTTTCCATTATCACAGAAAGTTCTATTGTTCAGCCCTGTTTTAGAAGTTTAACTTCTCTACAAATCTTTGTTATTGAGGTTTATTCCATTAACCTAACCTCTCCCATCCCACCACCTGCTTTTGGAACCCACCTTCCGTACAATTTCTCATCCTTGCTCAACAAGTGGAGCTGCGTCCCAACATGGGCTCCTAGAATCTGACCTGTCCAAGGTGAGAACAGTGCTCCATCCTGGCAAAGAATGTAGAAGAGATTCCTGCAAGGCAATTAATCATTCAGAACCAGGATCAAATTCCAACATCCTGATTATTGGTATCTGATCCCATTAATGTGTTTGGACATTTTATTCCTATTGTCCTCAGATACATTCCTATTCCTTCCCTAAATGTCCACCATCCTGCCTGGTTTGACCTTGAATAAACATTCATCTGCAATTGTTTGAGAATTCTGCCACCTTTTAGGCATATTCTTGGTGTGTTCAGCCTACGGTTGGCTGGTCATGGGCTTAGTGTCAGCTACGAAAGTTTGGAAAATATGGATCCAGGCTAAAGCGTTCACTAGATTTAGTCTCAGCAACCCTATGTCTGCTCAAATTGGAACATGGTAAAGCAGAAAGAACACTACCAGTCATGGAATTCCGGCTCCACATCTCCATTTCCTGGTTTGTGGCTCTGGGAACTTGGGCAAGCTATGCAACACCTTTGACCCTCCCTGTCCTCACTTGAAGGGATAATGACAGCCATGAGTTTATGGTGAAGATTATAAAGCATAAGGATAGTAAGCAGCTAGCCTAGTAGTGAGCTTGTATAAATCTAGACACTCAGTGCAATGATTCTCTTTCAATGTTTTTCTTAAATTTTTGAGTAAGTGGTAATAGAATAATGCAGCTGGTAGCTTTTTAAAAAGCTATTTAAAGACTAAAGTTATTAAAATATCTATTTAATTAACATCTTGTTTTTGTTTGTATTACTACAAATAATCTGTGTTATCCATACTCTGCAAAGTTCATTGTTCAGAACAAGTGTGCGCCATTCAAAATCTTTCATGGAAAGCAATCTTTTAAAAGGCCGGCACTTTCTGAGCTAACTTCAAATTAGTGAGACACTAAGTTTTCTCTGTCCAAGTTAGATTTCTAATCACTAAGGTTATTCTTGTTCCAGACTTGGCCGCAAACAAAAAAGCAAGGACAGGCAGCATAGCATGGTGGGTTAAGAGCATTGGCTCTAGAGCCAGCTGCCTGAGATGGAATCTTGACTTGGACACTTCTTAGCTGAGGATTGAGTAAACTGGTACACTAGAAGAGCGTCTGGCATGTGACAAGTGCTCGCTCTCTCTCTCTCTCTCTCTCTCTCTCTCTCTCTCTCTCTCTCTAAATCTATTTAAGAAATTATCCTAATACTCCAAAGACCCTGGCACACTCACATGAAACATTATGATCATTGGGGAAAAAAGTTCAGGGTGGAGTTTCTAGCAAGTCTTACTAACAATGGTAAGATGTATTGATCACTTATTTTGGCCCAGCCTCGTGTTAAGTGCTTTACCTATATCATTTCATTTTATTTCATCTTCAACCTATGTATCCTTGGGTAAATTCTATATCTAGTACATGGCAAAGCCAGGATTCGGTACAGAAAAATCTGACTCCCAAACCCAGGCTCCTTAATGTCATAGTGCTTCTGCCTCTCCAGGTAAGTACTATGTAGCTTCACACACTGGGCTTGTCCTGGTCCCACAACCCTCTATCTCTATGAACTTGAGATTTAACCTGAGTAAGCTGTTTTCCAGATGTAAAATAAGGATGATGATACTGTCCTGAGGACTTTGTATGAGAATTAAATGAAAGTGTGCACAGCACCTAGACATAGGAAACATGCACCAAGTGGGAACAGTGTGAACACAAGACAAGCACACCCACAGTTTGCAGAGGAGATGAAGTGCCTCTGCCCCCCTGAGCTGACAAGGGCCTGGGACCTCACTGGAGCAGTCAAGTGGGTGGCTGCTTTAGGAAAAAAGTTCACTATAAAGGTGGAAGATCTGGGCAAACCAAGCTTTGCACATTCCTATCTTGTTTAGTGTCACCAGGTGTCTCTGAGCCTCTAAGCTGCTGGGTTCTCTAGGAAGGTCCTGAGGCATTTAGAAGATTAGAAAGAGGGGCCATGCATTTTTAAAACTGCCCTTTGCAAATTGAAGCTACAAAGATTCAAGAACTCTGCTAATCTCTTCATGATCACTGGTCTCAAATTCATTGGTGACTCTACAAGGTTGTGAAAGCTCCTCTAGTTTGATCCAGTCCGCTTAGACCTTCACCTTCTATGTGCATCAAATCTTCCCATCCTCAATCTCTTACCTTCCATTAGGGCTGAAGACTCCCCTCATCCAGAGAGCTTCCCCTTAGTAGCATATGAATCTAAAGGTACCACTACATCAATATATGTTTACACATGTGTCATTTAATAGGCTTCTCTGTGATTGGCACTTGATTTCTCAACAATATCCAAGCTCTAGTAAATTATGGTGGACCAGAGGCTAAAAGCTGCAGGCTGTTTACAGAAAGGGCAAAAATAAGAGGAGGTGAGAAGCGCTGCAGGGACATAACCACCAAGAAATGGCAGCCAACATTAACAAAGGAGGGAGAGAAACTTCGGCAAGAAAGATGACACTCTGGAGCTGATGCACAAGAACAAAAAGCCAGGCGACCTCAGGATAACCCCATCTCCACCCCTATCTCCCCACCCACCCCTCCACCCCACCCCCACCAACATAACCATAAGCATGTGCAGCAGCCCAGTGAAATAATGGATGTCTGTGATCACGACTGGGAATGTAGTAAGCACATGACATGTCCACGCTATACAGGTCCTTTGAGTCCCACAGATCCAAACTCAGAGTTCTGATAAACAGACTAAGACCCAAGAAGGGCCACAAATGCTCATTTTTCCCTCCAAAAGTAAAATCCCTCCGAAATGGGCAAATTCTGCTCAACGCCTTGTGTTAGTTGTGTATAAGAATGGTGATAGTGGTAACTTCTGACATGTGCTAAGTGCTTGCGATTGGCAGGGCTCCGTTCTACTTGTCTGAACTCATTTCATGTTTCAACCACAGATGGGGGGTAGAGATGATTCATTCCTATTTTCCCGAGAGTGAAAGTGTGGCAGAGAGAAGTTAAATAACCCACCCAAGGTAGCACAGCTAAGAAGTGATGGCGCTGGGAGAAGAGGATGTGTGTTATCAATATTTAGGATAACTTCCATCAAAAATTTTAGAGCAAATAATATTTCCACTTTTGTTACCTGAATCCATTTATATGCTGTGTCTGGATCCTTATGGTTAATAGATAAGTGGCATGCTGATCTATTGCCTCCCAATACATTGGCCTATTTGTCCCTTTCCTCAAGCCAAACCTTTAACGTTGTTGCTTCTCTGAAGGGCTGAGCTTCTCACTCAGCCTAGGCAGCAGTAGTTCGGTTCAATCTGAAACTATTTCCATCCCGTTTAACTCAATAGCCATTAATTCCCTCACTTCACTCCCTAAACCCTGAATATCTGTTTCTTCAAAGGCCTGTTTTCAGCTCATTGATCGGTTTGGTGACTTCTGTTAAGCATGTACTTCTTACATTCTATCTTCTGCTAAAATCTTTAAAGCAAATGATAACCAGAGTTTTTACCTGAAATCTTTTTCTTTTTCACTTTTTCTTTTTATTTATTTTTAAATAAAGATGGTTTATATTTAAAATATAGAACATGATTATATATATATATATATATATATATATATATATATATATAGAGAGAGAGAGAGAGAGAGAGAGAGAGAGAGAGAGAGAGAATTAGTGAAGTGATTACTACTGTCAAGCTTGTCAACATATCTCCTCACAGTTACCATTTGTGTGTGTGTGTGGTGAGAGCACCAGAAATCTATTATTCTCTTAGCAAATTTCCAGTATAATTTTAAAAATTTGATAACCTCCAGTACTGGCAAGGTCAGGTGTAATTAGTACACTCATATTCTGATGACATTATAAACTGATATTATATATTTTAGAAAATTATAAAACCATATGTAGCAAAAGTCACAAAAGTATTCATGCCCTTTAGGTCATGTATTCTTTTCTGAAAATGTGTATTCAAGATAAATGTAATGAAAATTATTATTTCCACACTGATTGGGAAAACAGCAGTCAATTTACGTACTCCACGAACAAAAGATGGCCATCCATATATTTGAATATTGTGCAGCCATAAAAATGGTAATTTTGACACTCTTAAAATATTTCTAGTATAATATGCAGAATCCAAAAGCCAAGCTACAAAATGTTCTTATTATGGTTAGAGTTTTGTAGTGGTATATATTGTGTCTATGAGCAGAGATGGACACTTTCACAGGAAAATACTTTTCAATTGTGTTCAAGTGAGATTACTTCTTTGTATTTTAAAAACGTTTTTATATTTTTAATTTTTTTAATGAAGAAGGACACCAATCCCCCTTTGACATTGCTGTGTCTACAGGAGGATTGTAAGCATCCCCTCGGGAGCCATGGTCATCAGAAACCAAGAATCAGGGTTTCGTACACATTTGTTCACACAAGATGCAGGATGGACCGTCTCTGTGTAATTTTCAGATGGTTTTTGAAGCAAATTCTAAAGGTTGCAACGTGTCAGGCTGCAGGATAAGTATTCTTTTGGACTCCTTGGAAAAAAGCAAAAAGCCCCAAATTAACTTATTTTAGACTTTATCTGTTCTCAAGGTAACATGCATGGGTCCATTGCTTATACAAATCTTCATTACACATTTTGATGCCAGCACAAGGCTGACTTTGGCCACCTCAGAGTGTGAGGCATCATAGTAGATGTCTCAGGCATCAGAGTAGATGATCCTGACTTGAGGACAGGGTTCTCATCAAGTCTTTGATTCAAGAACAATAAATATCAATTAACTGAGGCAATTGATTTGCCAGTCTTCAGACCAGCTGGTCTCTAGCAGCACCATTTGATATTTCAATGCAAGTTATATTCTTGGAGGTGTCTGCCTCCTCCTAACTGATAACTCTCACTGTTTAAAATTCAACTGCATCTCAGGAAACGGGTAACTTTCCAAGAGCAGGACTTCCCCCGCTGGACTCTTATTCACTAGCTTGTCAATCAGATGTGCAACCTTCCCTTAAAGTTTAAGCCTTATTAACCTACACACTGGATTTGACTGGTGATAGGCCACTGCAGACAATGGAAACCCCTCCCAGGTCCCAAATCCCGCCATCCTGGTTCAGCTCCCCACAAATTCTCTGGAAGGGATGAAAGAACACTCACATGTCTGATCTTTAGAACACAGGCAATGAGAGGACGGTGTTAAAAAAAAAAAAAAAATTAAAAAGTTTGTGGAGACCCTGCTGATTGAGATATCTTGGAGGGAAACCAGCTCTACTCCTCACGCAGCTCCACCGGGGGCAGGCATGAGTGCCCAGCCTTGGCCTCCACAGGCTCAGTCGGGACCAAGCTGTGCGTGCCATATGCAAGATCTAAACCAAACGTATAGTTGGCAGAGGTCCTCATTGCAGACGCAGGCATGCCAGGGTTGCCCAGATACTGAGAGAAGGTCAGCTCCAGAGGTGGGAGTGCCTTGCCGAGAAGACTCTAGCTGGAAAGTCAGTAAGATTCTTCATGGAGGCAGCTTGGATGTCAAAAATATGGTCTCTAGGACTGGGGCAGGGAAGGCAATCTGGGGCCTCCAGGGAAACCGCCATCCTTTGATTTCTTTGTCTTTGTTCTATCACAGCAGAATGTCACCTCTGTTCTAACAGCTTTCCACGAGTTTCCGGGAGGCTTGTCACCTCTGTCACTTTTCCCCAAATACCAGCTTAAAAGCAAAATAATGTACAAAACCATAATGAATGGAAACTGGCTGGAAGAAACTGAGATACCTACTGTCACAGACATGGAAATATACAAACGAGGGTCCGTTCGTCACTTTCCAAAGGCAGGTGCAGCCTGTGGCGAAAAAAGTTGCTCAGTTCAAGTTGTCCTGACATTCATTTTACCTGCTTTTTAAAATACCAGAATCACCTCACATTCCTCAGATTCCCAGCCACCCAAGAAATAGAAATGAACTCGGAGGACACTGCTGGAAGCCTGCTCCTGCCCTGAGCCCACCAGGTCTCAGGCCCTGAAGTCCTCAGCGACCACACGGGTGGAAACGGGGAGGGTCTCCATCTCCTCCCACCCCCACCCCAAACTCTGTGCAGGAAGAAAGGGGAGGAGCTGGGCTTTCACATTTTATTCTGTTTATTCATATTTCTTTCCTTGGATTCTCTATGAAGTGACATGGCTTGCTCAATTTAAAAGAGAGAGAGAGAGATAGAGATAAAGATAAAGAGAGAGAGAGAGAGAGAGAGAGAGAGCAAGAGAGAGAGAGAGAGAGAGAGAGAGAGCGCATGAATGAATCTAAAAACAGATTGGTGCTGCTTCATCTACGAACTGGTAGCCTATGAGCGGGAATGCCAGTTGGATCACACAGAATGTCATCTGTAGGTTCATCTACCAAACTGGGGACACCAGGGCTGGGGTAGACCAAGGGCTCCTGCTGCCCAGCCAGGATGTCCCAGTCTGACAGCACGGGTTGTTACCATATGAAGATTCCCTACGCTAGTTGGCTATGTATGCTGCTACCCTTCATCCCCCATCTTGATGGATGGGTGCTGGATGACACAGATAGCTGACGATGTTTTATATCACTGCTACTCAGACCTCCAGTTCCATCACTTCACTCATTCGGGCCCTGCCTGTCCCTCTACCCACATGAAGTCCCTGCACCTTGAGGACAAACTCATGTGCTTCATGAGTGCAGAAAGGCTTCACAATGGCTGTACCTAACTCTGGGGTGACTCTTTTTCTAGCACCCCTCTCCCAAAAGTCATAGAGTTGAGTAAACATTTTCAATTTATACTTTCATCAGTCAAAAAGCTGATTTTCTTTTTTTTTTTTTTTTTTTTTAGGGCAATGTCACTGGCCCTCACATGTGGGACACGAACCGGGGCCGCCGGCTTCCCAAGCCAGCGCTTAACCACCGCACCACTCGGCCGGCCCTGATTTTATTTTCTTAATCTCTATTAAAGGTGCCATAGTGATTTACTTCTTAAGAGAAAAAAAAAGTCCTATGTTCTGTTTCAAGAAACCTAAGTTCTGAGAGGCTATCGTTTAGTTTCTCTATGGTACCTCCCTTTACTATTTAAGGGAAATGGTAAAAATAAATCACAATATCATAAAGACTGTTATTCATTCAGTGTTTATTGAAGGCACAACAGCTATTATGGATTTTTTTCAAAAAGAAGTTTATGAAAAGAGGAAGAAAAAAAATTTCTTTAAAAGATGCACATGCTGATAGCTTATTATATAATTTCTAGACCTTGGGGTCAGGTGAGACCTATTCGGAAGGATGATTGGGAAGCCATTAGAGAAGACACAAATAGTGAAGACTTTAAGCTGCTTTTCTTTTCAAAAAGCCCCTGCCACAGCTCCACCCTCTTCCCACTCCGTCTCCTATCCAGGAGTCCAAGTCCAAAGAAGCATGATGTCCTTTATGGAAGGCAGGCATTGCAAGGAAACCATTTTCTATGCCCAAAACATGGTGGGTTGGCATATGGGTTGGAAGGGCAATGGGAGTACAGACTGGGATTATTCAAAGCATCTGAAGGTCAAGGCCGCCTGCAGCCATCCTTCCTCTCTGCAGGTCCCCTGTTATCAGAGTAATTTACTAGCAGGTAACATTTCTCACTCTCACTGGGGGCCAGCCGTGTTCCTCCAAGGACAGTTATACAGGAAAGTGAACTGAGTTATGAGCATTCAGGGTCCATACAGGGGAGGCGCTGACGTGGCAGAGATGAGTAGAGGAGACTAGGTGTGACTTTCCAGAATTAAGTTTTAGTCTCTCTCATTGGGAACCTTCTCCAGCAAGGATGACCTCTCAGCCTCTACACATATGTAGACCAACTGCTCAATAGAACTGACTCGAATAATTCAGAATGCTGTTGGATAAAGGAGGCATATTGATTTAGCAGAAAGAGCATGGGTTTTGAAGTCAAACATGAACGCTTACTTATGAGATGTCTGATTTTAGACTCTACAAACCTCATTTTCTAACCCGCAAAATAGGGATAAGACCTCTGTAACTGAGTAGCTGTAATCTCAGAGGTAGAGAAGCCCTTGCAAAGCACAAAGTCAATGCATAGAAACATAAATGGAAAATTAAAGTGACTTCTGTCTTTAAAGATTATAAAGAAATTAAAAGAAAATGCCAAATTTGCAATTGTATATGTACACAATGGATCAACATTTTAAATATAAAGAGTACTTGTACGTTAATAAGAAAAATGATCAATAACAAAATTTTAACTGGGCAACAGAGATAAAAACACAACCCATAAAAAGATTCATAAATGATCAATAAGTATGTGAGAAAATATTCAACATCCCTAAGTATCAAATAATTATAAATTATGCCTAAGTAAAATTCCATATTGGACATACCAAATTAGAAAAGACTTTTTAAAAACACCAAGGACTGGCTGAGATGAAAGGAAACATGCATAGTCTGATACTATAGGTGGACATGCAAATTGATATAGCCTTTTTGGAGATGATCCAAAAATTTTAAAGATAGTCATACTCTTTAACTAAACAATTCCACTCTTGAGGATTGATCTTAAGAAAATAATTACCAATGTGTTAATGATTTAACCAAAAGGATGTTTGCTGCACTGCTGTTTGTAACAGCAAATATTTAGAAACACAACCTAACTATTCAGCATTCATTCAAGTAAGTTATTCAACAAATATTTACTAAGCACTTAGTAAGCTCTGGGTCATGGACACAGTTGACCAAGTAAATGAAGGCACTTCAATGTACTGAAATACCCTGTAGCATTAAAATGAGGTAGAATAGTTAATGACAGAAAAAAAGAAGTCATGTTTGTTAACTGGAAAAAAGCATATTAAAAACAGGATATGTACTATAATTCCACTTGAGGAAAAAAATACGTATTTTCATGAAATTTTGGAAATATACAATGGATTTTCAATGGTGGTTATTGCTGGGTGATGAGAAATGATTGTTTAAATTCCCTTCCTTTTGTTTTCTCTATATTACAACTTTTTCTCTTTACATGAATCATTTTATGAGGTTGGTGTTTTATTTAAATTTTATGAGTTTTTTAAGTCACTAATTTTATCAAAAGCATCTACATTGTGTTTTAAAGATAACATAAGAAAAGTATCTGGTGTATAATAAATGGCCCAAATATTTGTCTCTTTGTGTGTGGATTATCTCAGCACCTTCAGTGACCAACCTTCTGGAAACCTAAGTCATGTGAGTGCTAGTTCGAGCTTCTAGTGAGAAGCTGGGTCTTTGGAACTGGAATTGTGGACATAGAGTCCCTGAGTGATCAAAGCAGTCACAGATATGCCAGTTCTCTCCCCATTTGGAGAGCCCTGTGCCACCCGTCATATTGTGTTTCAACTTTTGTTCCCCTTCACTACAGACAAGTACATGCCTCACTGCCTCACTGTTCATTTGCTTTGTTTTCTTAATTCCAATTTTTTTTTGTGGGGGGTGCGTTACTTCCAATGTTCTTTTGTCTCTGCAATAGTTTTACTTTCTCTCTGTTTCTTTTCCTTTTTTTTTTTTTTTTTTTTTAAGATTTTATTGGGGAATTGGGGAAGGGGAACAGACAAGTTGCTGTCCTTTTGTTCTTCAGTCCAGTTGTGGAGGACGTCACTTCACTGGCCCATGTTGGTGTTATCATTGCGCTCTTCCCAGGTGAGAGTCGCTCACCAAACATTGGACGGATGCTCACGGTGCCTCACGGCAGCTGCTGGCCAGCCTCACTGCAGCCTACACTGTCACCAGGGACTCATGGCAGCCCAGCTCCAGGTGGAGCTGTTGTTCACCATCTTAGCTGTAGAGGGCAGTGTCACTGGCCCTCATATGTGGGACCCGAACCGGGGCCCTCCTGCTCAGAGCTGGCATCCCAAGCCAGTTCTTAACCAATGCGCCACTCAGCCTGCCCTCTCTGTTTCTTTCTTAAACTCTGCCAGCTTGTTTTTAAAACTCCTTGTGTTGATTGTAATCCTTTTAACCCTTAAGTTTTTCTTTGATTTTTTTTACATAATAATAATAAAATTAATGTTGTCTAATACTGCTTCTGAAACTTTAGAGACCTATTTGAACTCTTCTTTCCTTAGGTGATATATGTTCATCTACCGTTTCTGGCATCCCTTGCTGCCTTTTTCTTTGCAGCCTCTATGCATATCTAGAAGTTGGATTCCTTCTTCATATCCGTTATCTTTAAACATGGCCTAATACTTGTTGAATATTGTTTGTGGAAGTACAAAGGAAGTAAGCTAAATCAACAAGCAGTTTTGCATTAGATTTCCTCTGTCTACCTCTGTCCACTAGATCTATTATTTCCTTTAGCTTCATTGCATATGTTTCCATAATTTGTGTGTTCTCACCCTGCCCTGGCCTCTGGCAACTGTCTTATTCAGGAAGCTGGTAAGACAGGATGGACTTGTATCTCTATAGTTCTTCAGACCTACCTCCCTTGAAGTTTCCAGAGGGACGTGTTGCCTGCTCAAGAAGAATCCCACTTCCCTAGACCATGTAGTTCTAACCAGAAATCCATTGGCTACGGCTCTTCAGACCCTGCATGTTACTTCTAGAAAAATGAATTCTATGGTCAGGGTCTGAGGAGAAACATGAGGATGTCTAATTCCTAACCTTGTTTTGGCACCTATTTCGCAGTATTTGGTGAGTATGCTTCACCGTGTGGGGTTTGAGGTTATAGCTGTTTTCTTGTTTCAGTGAAAATAAAGTTTTATTTGTTTATTTTTCTGTTTCCATTCTCTTTCATGGGCTGTATGGGAAGAAAGAGTAGGAAAAAAAAAAAAAGGACTCTGCATCTTTAAATGGAAAAGTCTGTCCCTCATGGTGAATGTCTCCAGGTAATCAGTTTCACAGAGTGTTGCCAGCAGGCAGTGCTGGAGGGGAGAGCTGAAATCTGGGCCGCCCTCCTACCTCAGCTGTGCCTCGGCCTCCCCAGGGCTCCTCTCCCATGCTTCTGGGCAACGTTTTCCACGGTGTTACCATCCTCAGGCCTCCTGCTTCCTCTCAGAAGGAGACTTTGACTTCTATTTCAAAAATTTAGCAAACCCCAACCCCCATGACGTCTTTTGTTCCCCTTTACTACGGCTTAAGTACATTCCTTATTATTTGCAAATTCCGTATTTGCAAATTTTCCTACTCACTAAAATTTATTTGCAACCCCTAAATCAATACTCAGGGCTCTTGTGGTCATTTGGGGACAGACACGAGTGGTGAAAAATCACTCATGTTCCCAGCAAAACGCTCTGCTCCTTGCTTCAGCTCTCATACTGCACACAAGCTTCTTTTTGCTGTCTATTTAGTTCCATGTGTCTTGTGCTTTATGTTGATGATTTTCCTTTGAAAATGACCTCCAAACATGGTGCTGAAGTGCTGTCTAGTGTTCCTAAGCATCAGAAAACTGTGATGTGCCTTGTGGGAATGTGTGTTAGACAAGCTTCATTCAGGCTGCAGAGCTATGGGCCATGAGTTCAATGCTAGTGAGTCAACAGTTTCTTTTAAATATGGTGTCTTTAAAGAGAAACACACATGAAACAAGATTATGTATTAATCAGTTAACAAAAATGTGAAAAGAGGCTCAAACGAATCTAGCCCTGTATTTCTCCTAGGAGCAGAGGCTCATGGTCACTAATTCCGTGTTTAAGGTGACTTTATAAAACATAATTGCCATGGTTGATGAGAATCGATGGTACCACTTTGTTCTCACATCCTTTCCTCCAGTCCCAAGATTCGGGGCCATCTGCCTCTATGTCCTCCACTCCATCCCTTCCTCAGGGCCCTCACCCCATCAGTTAGCCCCTGTGCTCTGTGCCTTACGTTCCCCTCCCCTGTTCCCATCCACCTAACATACACGCAAGTTTCTCCTATCCTCAGACATGCAGTCATCACAACTTCTATTAACTGGATCCTATCTTTTGAATTTCTTTGACTCCTCAGGCCAATTCTATAAGGAAGGTGCTATCTCCACCTTACAGAAAAAGAAACTAAAGTGCAAGGATGTTAAGTAATTGGTCCAAGGTCATACAGCTAATAAGTATTGAAGAACAAATACTCCTCTGGCTACCATCCAGACTTTCCCAGTTCTTCTCATACAAACTTCATAAATGAAAGTTATAATTCATGGCTCTATGTCTTTGCCTGTCATCCACCCCTGCACCTGCTGCAGCCTGGGTTGTGCCGTCACCACTTCCCTGGTCCAGCTCTGACCAGTGACCTTGAACAATCACATCCATGGGTCTCTTCCTGTCCTTCTTCCCTGATCTTGCCCTTATATCTGACCTGACCAGTCACAGCACCACCTTGAAACTATTTCTTTAGATATGAGGATCCTATTCTCTTCCTTCTCCTCACTTATGCTAACCATTTCTCTCTGTCGCCAACGTGCCCACTATGTCATCAGTACATCACCCATGTTCACCAGAGTTTGCTGTTCTTTTCACTCTACACCCCTTTACCTGGTGCTGGACTCTACACCCTGGAAAAGGGAAAATTGGGAGCCCTGGGCCACACCTACTCATGAGGAATTAGCAATCTAGCTGGAAAGGCAAGACCCCTGTGGCAGAAAGCACACTGTCCTAGCCTGAGCCAGGTTCAGCCCTGACTCTACCTGCAACAAGTAACTAGGGGAGGGAGAGTTTCCTGATACTGGAGCAGTTCGGGAAGGCTTCCTGGAATAGGCAGTGTGGGCTGGAAAGCTCACAGAGAATTTGACTATGAACAAAAGAGGGGAAGGTGGGCTGAGGAGCACAGTGATTGGGAGCTGGCTTGGGACTCCAGCAGCCCGGGTTTGGATCCCACATGAGGGCCAGTGACACTGCCCTCTGCAGCTAAGATGGTGAACAACAGCTCCACCTGGAGCTGGGCTGCTGTGGGTCCCCGGGACAGCATAGCTGCAGCCCCTGCTGCAGTGGGCTGCCATAGGCTACAGTGAGCGGCCAGCAGCCAGCGTGAGCGGCTGGCAACCAGTGTGAGCTGCTAAGAGCCACTATGAGCAGCTGTCCAGAGGCCAGTGACCAATCTGCCTCACCCGAGACAAGCGCAATGATGATACCAACATGGGCCAGTAAAGCGTAAAGCAACATCCTCCACAACTAGAGTGAGGAACAGAAGGACAGTAACTTGTCTGTTCCCTTCCCCCAATTCCCCAATAAAATCTTTAAAAAAAAAAACACAAAAAAAAAACAGGGGAGACATTCCAGGAGAAATAGAGAACTTCTCAGGTCTACACTGACACGCAACCCTCCCCGCCCTGACGGGCCCCCCAGGAACCCTGCCCACCTCTGACCCGCTGCGGTGCTGGTCGCCTGTGCCCTGCCCTAAAAGTCGAGCCCATGTGTCCTGCACTGCCATGGCCTGGGAATGTGGCCTGCTCCCGGAGATGATGGGCTCCCTGAGGCGGGTCTCAGGAGACTTGGTGCGTCATTAATGGCACAAGCTAGAAAGTTGGGTGGGCCTGGCTTAGAATTCTAGTTCGACTATTTACCAATATGAGACCAGGGACCTGTGACCACTCTCAGCACCCGTTTCTTCATCTGCTTTAAAGTAGCCTTCGGAGGGTTCTTGTGAGGATTAAGAGAAAGCAAGTCCAGCATGGCGGCCGGCAGAAAGTAAATGCTGGATGAATGCTTATTGCCATTAACCATCCCTGAGACCACCCCTCCATGGGCCTCCTCTGGGCTGAGCACAGTCAATTGAATGTTCCTTTCATTTGAGGCTCAGGTGTCCCCCATCAGACTACATCTCTCCAGGACACTGCCACACTTTCATCTCAAGACTCTGCGCCATGTTGGTGCAGGAATGATCAGACAGTAAAAGAAACAGAGAGGCATAATCAGAGAAATGGAAAGGAAAAAAAAGTGTGTAGACTGGCTTTGTGCAGGAGGACATTCTAACTTTCCTCAACAGTATTCAGTGCTCGAGAGAAACCCGCCTGAAGAAAGGGCCCAAGGGAACACAGGCGGGCTCAGTCCGGCCCACGGCCCAGCAGCAAAATGGAGCGTGGTGAGCTCCTGCACCTCCGAGAGGCCGTGTTCTCTGCACTGAGCACAAGTCGGACACCACCATCCACAAGGTCTCAGAGAGGAGGCCTGCCACATTCTTTCTCATGGGTTTGCATCCTGGTTCATTCCAGGGATTTCTAAGAACGCGGGGGCCCTGCAATAACCATCAGCCCATAGGAAAAGGGAAAAAGAAGAAAGAAGTTTTTGAAGAAAATGTTGCCCCTGGAGTATTTTTAAATCGGGTGGAAATACTTCTCTCCAGATGTGTTTTCCCGACGATGACCCTCCGTGGCGGGGGTGGCGGTGGCGGCTAGGAGCCTTCCCATAGCTCAGGACACAAAGCTAGTGTTGTTGAAATGAGAGCCGTGTAATCAGCTAAAGAATTCCTGAGCAGAACCAAGGGCAGCAGATACCCAAACCTTGAACTTCTTTGCCTCCCTGCATTTTTCAAGTGCTTCCTGGAGAAAGGAGCACTCAGGGGCCTGGATCTTCTTCTGACATAATTAGGGGCATGCAGGAACGGCACTGACACTGACGATTATCCCTGGAGGCCCAGGATTCTGACAATTCCGACTCAGAAGCAGCAGGGGTCTAGGTGAGGTGTTTGTTTCACAGGGTTGCTGTGGACTTTTTCAGACACAGAGTGACAGGCAAGTGGCAATCTCCTTCCCCCCTGGGTGGTCTTGAGGGTCTCTCAGACATTCTCCACAAGGGGTTCACATCTCTCCCTTGGGGTCCGCACTCTCATGGCCCATGGAAATGAATAACTGAGAACTAGCATTTGCTGTACAGCACCTCCTGTGTGCCAGGCCCCGGCTAGGCACTGAGTGCACAGAGAGGCCACGAACACAGGCTCTGACATCAGGCAGCCTGCATGGGTTTGCATCCTGGCTCCGCCACTTCTGAGCTGTGTAGCCTTGGACAAGTAAGGTAGCGTCTCTGTACCTCCACTTCCTCATGTGTAAAATAAAGATAGTAATAGTAACTCCTAGAATTGTGGTGATAATTAAACAAATGAAGCATCGAAAGTGCTTACAAAAGTACCTCCCAGTTATAATTACGGACACTTGCCAAGGTGCTTTCCGGTGAGTGTGTTCACTCCCTTTTCATAAGGGAGGGACTCCAGAGAGAGCTCGGAAGGAACACGTCCAGGATCTCACAGGAAATAACTCATGATGCAAATATTTGAAGCTCTCGGGCTCTGAAGCTTGCTCTGCTATAAAATGGAACCCTTTGGCCCTACCGGTGAAGCCAACTTCAATTCAGTTACACAAACATTGCATAAGGAACTACTTAGCCTGTGCAGGCCCGTGCAGACAGGAGGGGCTTGGGGACCAGACACCATCCTTGCCCTCCAGCTGCGCTCAGTCTGTAGCAGAAGCTGATGTGTGAATGGTTATAATGTAACAAGTGAAGCCCCAGACAAGGTATGAAGTAGGAAAGGAGTCAAAACAAGACCAAGTAAGAGACCCTGAGAAACTCATCACCCCTACCTCCTAGCATTTTGGTAACTGAAGCTAGAGGGTTAGATAGCATGTCCTTTCATGGGTTTAAGAATAGGAACGGCGGCTTAGCAGGTTGTCCAATAAATATGTACTGTATGGTTTTCACTGAATTCCATTTTCCACCACTGCCATTCTCTGGCCGTATGTGTTCATCCACCATCAGGGCTTCCCTGGCATTCCTACCACGGAGGGTCTGTCCTTGGAGACACTTGAGTCTTAACCAGGCTTGCCACAGCTCAATCATTTCACATTCACTGTCATTTCCCACTCACTCCTGATGTGCACGTGTCTGTGTAGTTGTTCATACATGGAGGGCTCCCTCGTGTCTTGTAGCCTTTTTATGAGGAGTTGCCATAGAGGGTTCTCGTTAATCTATAGGTTCAACAGCACATACCCTACAAGTGACTCTGAATTTGAGCACTTGTGAGATCTTTCAGGGTCACTAGCTCCACCCCCATAACGTTACAGAGAAAAACAAGGTCTAAGTGGGAAATAGACTCCTTTACAGCGGATCTGAACAAATGCACAGCAGAGAAGGACTTGAGCCCCAGGGTCCTGACCCCACTCGCTTCTCCCTTCTCTACCCCTCTGAACCCTGCTCCCTCCTCTGCCTCTGTCCCAAGGCTGTCATGGGGAATGAATACACTGAGAACATGGGGCCTATTTCACTGACTCTCGCTTGCTCCTGCCCCCTGGTGTCTGCTCATCAGCTCTGAAGGGAATCATCCTGCCTCTGGATGTTTCTGTGGGCTGCTGAGGCCTGAGCAGACGAGGGTAGGGCCAAAGGGGGCTGGAGCCTAAGGATGGAGCCACAGCTGCAGGCAGAGGGCCTAGCCTTCACCTCCACCCCCAGGATAGCTAAGGTGCTGGAGGGAACTGATGGACGCTAAGCTCTAGCCCTGCTAGGCCATCACAGACCAGATGACACTGGGCCTCAGTTTCCCCATCCATAGAAATAAGCCAGCTAGCCTAACTGCCCTTGGAGGGCTCTCCCAGCTGGGCACAGCTGGAATCCAACCTCCCTCTGCGGCCCCCACCATAGTCACAACATTCCCCTCTCCAAGGTGGATGGGGCAGAGAATATGTAAAAGCGCCTAATTAAAGCTGGGAGTCAAAACAGCATTTCTCTATGATTTATCCAATCCCCACAACACTGCAGAAAGTGGGGCAAAGCCAGCTTTCATCGCATGCCAGATGGAAGCGTGGGCAGCCGAGGTAAAAGAACAATTTTCTCTTGTTCCAAACATGTTTTGGGGGGTGCCACATACCACTGTCAGCTCGCCTTGCCTCGCTGTTTCCCTCCCCATCTCCAGGCGCTTGATTCCCCCCTGCCCCCAGAAGCATTCGCAGTCTTGAACTTTCTAATCATGGCCTGCCTTTGTCTGGGCACTTGGGATCATATGGCATCAATTGAGAGCGTAACCGGACTCAGGTTTGGTATTTAACATACCTGCTGCAGAGGAAGTGTCTTTGAAGGAGAGGCCATGTCTGGTGGCCTTGGACCCTCCCTTCTGAGAGGCCCAACCCTTCACCTCTTAATCAGGCTCCCAGCTAACCACCGAGGTCTCACAATGGAAGGGCAATTACCAGGGCCAGGAGATGAAAGAGGCAGGCCCAATGGTTCGAAAGGTTCTTTTGCTTTTAAATTATCCATGATCTACCTGCATAAAAGGAGAGGAAGTGCCTGAAGATTATTCTAATTGAGCCAGACTTTTCAAATCATGGAAATACCAGCATTTCCAAGGGGAAATCCAATCCGTTCAAATTGCCCCCGTGAGTAACTCATACAAACAGAAGGAAAGAGGAGGCTTTCATTTGCCAATGTGGGTCTGATCAGTGTAAATTGGATAAATGGCAGGGCCAGGAGGGCATGACGCTCCCAGAGTCCTCTGCCCGTGTTTTCTTAGCCAGGTTTGTAAAAGGGCTCATTCTGGGGCAGAGGATTGTGGAGGAAATTCCTCCATTTCAGCAGCAAGCCTCTTCCTCGTGTTATTGAAAACAGGAGGGCGTCTTTTCTCCTGGCCTGAGGTCTGTCCTTCCAACCTCTCTGCCCTGAGGTCTGCAGATAACAGGCATCTTTAAAGGCCGGACATAGAATTATCTCAGACCGTATTTCAGTTAAAGACTTCAAGACAAGAAGACGAATACTGAGCATGATTGCGTGGCGTCCCCCCTGGGAAGGGGTGAGCACGTCTGTATGAATGGACACCTCTGTAAATGGGACCAGCCCAGAGAGGAGGAATTGGGGGCAGAGAAATTAAGTACCTTACATAAGGTCAGAGTTCGGGTCCCTGGAAAAGCTAGGGTGAGACCTTCTTGCTTTTGGGTTCCCCGCTCTGCCCCTGGTTGAGACAATGAGCCTTTTCTTTGGAGCACTCAAAGCCATATATGTACAGGAACATTTGTATTAAAACTCCATGTGTACTCACAGGGCTGCATATACCACATATTTGCAAGTCTGGCTCAAAAATTTACATGGGTGTAAAAATAAGTGTCATTTTTAATACATATATGACATGCTGGTAGTTGTCAATATACAAAAAGGAATCCATGTCCATGAGTTCACATACATACATATATGTGAGTGTGTAGTTGAGTCATCCCAGCGTCACATCTACCATGATCTAAAAATAAATCCCAGATAATAACACTTGATAAACTAACCCAAGGCCATCTTTTAGGGTATGGAAATTTATTTATTACTCAAACAGCAGAATCAGCTTTTGCTAAGCTATGCAGTGATTCTGTTTCTCATTTTTCACAAAAGTAACATTTGAGTTGCTAGATCCAGTAACTACACTTTTACTTAATGAATAGAACGATGTAGCCCTTTTGTAACTCTCAGGGTGCAAGGCTGGAAGGAAGACAGGTGGTGTTTCTAGCCTCCTTTTGCAAAAGAGGGAACAAGGCCAGAGAACTGGGGGAGCCATACCTCAAAAACACCCCATGCTTCATGGTCAATTATTCTAGGTAACTCCGAATCCCACAGCTTTCCTGCCCAGAAAATTAAAAATGGGGCTAAGAGAGCCACTTCCCACCTTCTCAGTTACTCCACCCACCCATGAACAGCTGGCTATAAATTGAGTGAGATGCCCTATCCAGGCAAAGAATAACTTATTCTCCTGTGCTTACGTATGAGAAGCTGAGGTCAGGGAATCTTTGAAATATTCCCCAAAATATAAGAACATCAAGTGTCTCTACAAAGCAATGGAGGAGCAGTTAATTTCAGTAGTCATGAAAGCCTGCAGATCCAAAGGGTATGTAAAACACCAGCACATAGGGGTAACCACGGCTCCAATGTCAGGATATTTTGGGACACAGATAAATTCTGTCTCCAAGAATGAGAATGTGATGGCTCATGCTTTGGCCTACTCATGTAAGGGACACAAGACAGCAGGCGATCAGAATTAGGGCTCGTAGCGCTGGCTCCGGTTCTTTTTTTGCAAGTTCATTGCACGGAACCCCGCTTTTTATGCAAGTGTTAACAACTGCACAGGTAAGGCATCATTTTGACTAAAGACTTGATACATGGAGACGAGTTGGAAAGAAGCTTGAAGCACCTCTTGGGAGTATGGCCTCGGTTCTCAGCGTTGCCTGAGGGGCAGTGGGACCTTGGGTCACTCACTTCACCTGAGCCTCAGTTTCCATGCCAGGCCACCTGCTATGGCTGCTGTGAAGATCTACAGACAGAGCATGGGGGACACTCCTTAGGAGGGCAACCCCCACAGCTTCTGCAGGAAAATACAGGGGCTCTGGGAGCAGGATCTCGCCAGCTTTCCCTCCCAGTGCTTTAGGGGGATACCTGGGCCTGGCCTGCTGCAAAGCAGCCTCTGTGGTCCTGTGAGAGAATCCCTAAAGCCCCGCTGATGAGAGCCGAGCCTCATGACTCGCAGATTTCATAAATGTGAGTTCACCTACTCACTACATTTGGAACTCCCCAAAATGAACACCCATGACACTTCCATGGTCTTTTGTGGACAAACACAGAATGGCCAAGCATTTGACTCACTGGAGGTCACGTTCTCAGCTGAGGTCAAACGAGGTGACAGACGGCCACCTTCTTGTTTCAGCTCCCACTGGAAACAGCAGCCCTTCCCGCAGTCTATCTAATGTCACGTTTCTCAGGGTTTTGTGCTTTCTGTTGGCGACTTCACTGTTTAAAATGCCCCTCGCACAGCCTGAAGTGCTACCTCCTAAGTGGGGGAAGGCTGTGACGTGTCTTCCAGAGAGAACACTGTGTTAGATGAGCTTCCTTCAGGCCCCAGGGACAGTGCTGGTGGCCAAGAACGCCATGAGAATGAATCAAGAATACATACATTAAATAAGGTGTGGTTAAAGGGAAACACATGAAAAACATCCTTCAGCCAAACCAATTTCTCCCACAATTTCTCTGAACTCCAGGGTGCTTCTATGGTGCCTACCCGCAGTGGATCGCTCGTCCCCTTAAAAAGCAGGAGAGCTGAGTGGCCAAGTGTGCGGTAATGGCGGCAATAAGTGTACTTACCCACTAATGGAATTACTGTAAGAATTAAATAGGTAAAGGCCAATACAGCATTTAGGGCAGCGCCTGGCATACAGTGAGGGCACAAGCAGTGTCGGCATGTTACCCTCTGCCTTGTCCCATAGACTTGGGGACTCTGAGGACAGTGATCTCTTGCCCCTTCTGACCTTTCTATCCCAGTGGATAATCGTCAGAGAATGAACAATTTCCAGGTCTTCACTGGGACAATGAAAAACATAGAAATTTTACAAAGAAACACTGTTTTCTGCAGTGAAGATGCTGAAACATTTCAGGAGTCAGGTACTGCAGGCTGTAGGTGATAAAATGTTTTCCAGGAGGAGGCGATGCTTGTCCCCTTGAGAGAGTTGGTTTTGGGGATCCCTCCAGAAGGAAGGTGATGGGAAGGGGAGGTGTGAATTTGGTTGGGGTGTCAAATAGGCCACAAAAGGAAAAGGAAAGAGAGAGTTGGGTTGGAAAACAGAGTTGAAGGCAATGGAACAGGGAAGTGGAAATGTGGGGAGATTTACAGAGGGGAGCAGGGCAGACAGGGCACACACCAACTCAGACTCAGGGAGCTGGATTGGGAAACTCATGTGCCTGGCTGACCTGTGGCCTATGGGCAGCTACTGCCCACTCTGGCCACAGATTCTACATCTAGGATATGGCGGTCCTCACTCCTCTTAGAGTGCTGCCTAGAACAAATCAGATGGGGGGCACCAAGTTCCCAGAATGCCTGGAGCACACCACAGCTCATTAACATTAGTTTCCTACCCTTGGGCTCAAAATAGGTGTGAGGAAGGTATTTGCTGACACTTCCTCGCAGCCGCCTTGTGAGGAGGTTTCCATAGAACAGAAAGCATTGCTACAATCAGAAGGAACGAGCCGTCCAAACCTCAGAGCCCCCACAGACACGTAACCACCTCTGAAAGCTCACAGGCAGCACAGAATCACCCTCAGATGGGTCTGGTTAGGGCCCCTCCAGCAGGACCTCAGGCCCCTCTGACCTGCTCAGGCCCTGGAGACCTGAGGTGAAGGCGGAAGATGAAAGCAAGTAAACACCCCCAGGCCTGAGGACTGGAGCACCTCCCGTCCCAGTGACCTTTTGGTGTCCGCATGGTAATCACATCCTATGGTTTTACAGACACTTTCCCAAAGAAGCTCCAAGCCCAGAGGGATATTACCTCATTAGCCTTCACTCAGGAGGGAAGAAGCAAGTCTGGTTCACAACGAGGAAACTGAGGCCCCGAGAGTCACCTTGTAGTGCTGGACTCAGATTCCTTGGAACCAGGACCCCCTGAGGTTCCTTCTTGTTCTCCATTTCCTCCTCTCCCTGGGCCTGGTTATCCTGTGGCTCTGCGAGCGCCCATACTGTCCTAGGGGTGCTAAGCCGCGCTGTCCTGAGCTCGGATGGCACACGCTCCAGGGTGTGCCCTCAGCTTGCTCTGTGAGGGTTGAAAATACTTATTGTCCAAGTCTGGACTTGCTATGTTCAAATCAAGGGCCTTTCTCAAGGCCAAAATGGACAGTTCTAGACAGCATAACTTGCGCTACAGGCAATGCCTATGGCAATAGCCAAAATAAGAGCTATGGGCACTGAAAAAAGTGCTAAGAATAAATATAAACAGAGTTCCAATTCCCAAATCATGCATGCCTTCATAATGGACTTGTTTTCACACCCAGATTTTGAAGGCATATTTTCCCAGACACGTGTATTACACACAAACCCATATCACACAGACCGTATGCAATCTCCCTGCATATCCACACCCCTAGAAATACAGACACATGTGCCTACTCCAGACTTCCTTCACATATAGTCACATACACAGAGTCCCCAGTGCAAACACTTCTCATTCATGTTAATTCACACGGGACATATGTGCACGCTCCATGCACATATGTGTGCACTCTGGTAAGCACACGTGAAGACATGTAGAGGACATACACACTCCTCTTACACTTTTTCCTGCTTAAACTCTGTCTCCTTCAGCCTTCTGGATAACAGTTACTACTCCAAGAACAAACAGCAAGAGTGGCTCTGACAGGACCTGTGCTCTCTGTTTCCCCCACACAGGACACCGGCCCCCACATGTGAGGGAGATGCTTCCCAGACTCAGGGCCCAGGACTCCCTCTTCTGGGGCCTCACAGCCCCTCTGTCTGTCCAGTCAGGGAGGTCCCGTGAGAAGACACAATCCCCGCTGCGTTTCCTGGGATGTGTGGCCTGACCGTCCGGCCGGGCTGGCTCTGGGCCAGAGGGCACTGCAGACAGCAGAGTGCTCTGAGGGCTCCACCCGCGTGGAAGCCCACGGTGTTAACAGACAATGTGGGAAAGAGAGCCCAACAGTCAGTGATATCAAAGATTGGGGTGACAGAAATAACCCTGGCATGAGTGGCAGGGACCCAGCCCTAGCCCCCGCCCCTCCACACCACTCCAGAGCATTCTGTCCAATCTTCTCTGGGTTTGTTTTCTTATCTCTAAGAGAATGACAATGATAACTACCTCAAGAGATATTTGTGTTGGTCAAATGGAGTGATATATATATATATATATATATATATATATATATATATATATATACACACACACACACATACAGCCCCTAGCACAATGTCTGGTACATAGGAAGCGCTTGATAAATAGTATCGTTTTTCTTTCCTGATAACCAAATCTGCCCAGTATAGTTGATCTTTAAATCCTAGACTATGAAGCCAGGAGGGGCAGAGCTCCCAGATCATCTTGTCCAACGTCATTATACAGATGGGGAGATGAAGGAAGAAGAGAGTGATGGGTCCAAGGTCACACAGCTGTGAATTGACAGCTTGAAGCCGAGATCTCAAGTTGACAAGGGGTCTTAGAAGTCATTTGATCACAGGTGACAAGGTGTGTTCTGAAAGTCCACCTTTTCTTTAAGGGGGTATCCACAGTGCACAAGGAGGAGACTAATCAGGAGTCATACCCCAAACAACTATTCCACCCTTCTTATGAAATGAGAAAATATTTCTGACACTGTCCATGTCTCTTTTTTCAGGTGAGTTGACTGAAGTCCAGAGAGGTTGCATTTAAAATGCAATTCAGACACTACCTCCTCCAGTTGCTTGTTCACCCCATGCAGGGAGAATTGATGCCTCACTCCTACCTCCACAAGCTTTTTCCAGGGTGCCCATAGCTCTGCTTTGTACCAATCGGCTTATATGCCATCTTCTCCACTAAAGTCGTGTTGATCCTTGTTCCCCAACAAGAGGAGTGACACAGACTCTGGCATAGTTAGATGGTTAGTCAATATTCAAATGAGTGAATCAATCAGTTAAACAATGAATTAACCTGCTCTCATAAAGTATGAGCCCCAAAACTTGTCATCTGATCTCAGTAACTTCTCATCGCCCAGCAGCTAAACACAAGGAAGGCATGGCTGGCCCACTGACACTCCCAGTGCTAACCAGGCCCAAAAGAAGCCAGTGTCAAGCCCAGCACTAGAGCCCCAAGCACTCTGACACTGTGCCCTAGGGTATCCCCTGGAAGCCCAATGCCACCCACACTGTATGAAGAGGGTGCAACTGCTTTGCTCCCATTAATAATGGGCCCATTTCTCATCTGACTACAGAGCCTGTGAAGCTGGTCCAGGTATGGAGACTTCAAAGGGAGCTTAGCGTTGGAATTGGCCCCAGAGGGCACAACGCAAGACAAAACACAGGCCACAGTTTTTATACTGTGGATGGTATATAGGAAGTCATTGTTATCAAGAGCTCACCCTGCCAAGCCTACCAGATTGAAGGAGCCCAATAGCTCACATCTCTGTGTAGCTTAGTAGATAGTACACAAACTATTCTGGCCTCAAGGCCCACCAGCTTGAAATAGGAATTGCAGCAGGGGATTTTTTTTTTTTCCCCATGGAAAACCCCCTCCACCCCTAAAACAAAAAATTACTGACTCTAAAATCAAGTCTACCTAGCATGACCTTACAAACAACATAGTGAACCAAAATTATTTAAGACAAAAGAATAAAAATCTACCTAACTGGGTAACTGAGGAGGCCTGATCCCAGAAAAGAAGACCCCCCACCCCTTCCCTAAGCCTTTGCCACCCCATGTGTTCACAGCTCTCCTACAAACCGCAGTTTCAGCATTAACCATGCCAGATGGGAACTATGGGATCGGATGAATCTTCCCATTAGACCATAAACAACTTACAGAATGTTATCATTTTCGTCTCCAAGTCGTTTAATTCTTTGCATCATGCTTGATACTCAACATTGTCTGAAATTATCTTCCTTATTAATTCTTTGGCTTGTCTACTATTTGTCTTCTCTACTGCTAGACTTTAAGATCTGTGAGATCAGAAACATGTTCTATTTTGTTTGCTAATATATCTCCAAAGGCTGGAGAAGAGGCGGAGATGTAGTAGGCACTTAATAAATGTTTTTTGAGTGACTGTTGGATACTGGCATATGTATGCAATAATGAATGAATGGAGGGAAAGAGGGTAGGAGGGAAGGAAGGGAGGAAGGGAAGAAGGAAGGAAGGAAGGAAGGAAGGAAGGAAGGAAGGAAGGAAGGAAGGAAGGAAGGAAGGAAAGAAAGAAGGAAGGAAGGTTGGGTCTATCTTTCCATGTAGATTAAATCAATAATGGGAGACTTTCACAAATGGGGAAGAGGAACCAAAGCCAGATTATTCAAGAAATATTTGAAGGATGTGGGGTTATTTACACAAAGGAACCAAGACTGTAGAGGGCATGTTGGTTATTTTCAAGTCCTTGAGGTTCTCTCCCTGAAGAAGAAAGATTGAATGTATTCTATGGGGCTCCAGGGGTCAAGAGCAGGATCATGGCTGCAGATTACGGAGAGGGGGAGAAAAGGGCAGAAGTAAGAACCACATGGTTCCCACAGTGGAATGGGCTGCCTCTAGAGCAATCTGATATAACCATTAATTAGGATGGTCTTTAACATAATTGCAGTATTGGGAGTTAGTTAACAATGCCCCTATTAGCCTACAGGGAGCTTTCATGAAAATTAGGAAATGATGTCCCCTCTGTGTGGACACAGCATTGCAGGCACATCCCACCAATGGATGGAAGCACACAAAGAAAATGGCCACCTTTGTCTGGAGCTCAGGCTGGATTCAGCCCCACGTGCTCCCTCAGATGTGTGCGGTGCCAAAGTTACACAGCTATTGGCGACTGTCCTGCTGGTAGACCAGCAGCCCTAGAGGTCCCCACACGAACTGCTGCAGAAATACCTGGGGAAACACTTCATAAACAGAGTCTCAGGTCCTTGCCAGAGATTCTGCTTTATCTGGGCTTCTGCTGCCATTGTTGTTTGTTGTTGTTCTGTCCATTTCTAACGCTCCCATGTAATTCTGGTGATCAATCAGATCTCAGAGCTGCTGGGCCAGATGGCTTCTGAGAGCTCTTTCAACTTCAAGATTTTGGTTATTGTGGACTCACTGTGGGGACCTCACAGCTCCTCTGAAAGGGGATTTCACTTAGAATCTAACTTGTCACTTCTTTTAGAAAAAGTCAATAAAAGCTTTTCAAAGAAAAATTCCCCCAAAGCAATCCAATTTGAGAGACAAGAAAAGAGATCATTGATTTAGCCCAGCTTAGAATCTTAGCAAAGAGCAGCTCAGGGCAAATCGAATGGATTGTTGACTGAATGATGCCAAATACTCAAATTTTTAGGGTCATATAGACAAAGGAAGAAAGAAAAGATGTCAGTTGGCCATTTAGCAACGTTTAATGATATATCCAAGAGTCCAATAGGTAAGGAAACATCTAGAAGAATGGCTGCTTTCTTTCCACATACTCTTCAGCTGAGTCAAGGTCGGATCATGCAAGCACAGCCAGGGAATGTTATGACTCTACAAACCAAAACACAGTCTAATCTTGAACCATGTTTGAAGCCACCCTTGTTCAAGGCCCATATTCAGGAGTATGGCTGTGTCCCCAGGAATGGAAGGAGACATGGGAGGGAAGACAAGAAAGGAGACAATATCCCAGTTTTTAGAAGGCGTGGCCTAGTCCTACATCATCCCTGCTTTGAAGAGCCTGGTGACTGCAGACTCCTCTGCCAGGCTGTGTGTCCTCAGGGATTTGTCCTGTTCCCTCCCTCTCATTTTCCTCTGTCCCCATCACGCCAACCCTCTCATTCACTGCCCAGTCATGTGTGGTACCCACTTACACCCACCAGTGGCCCTTGTTTATAAAAGGCATGAGAGGTTCAAACCCTACCTTCACCACTTACTACCTCATCATCTTGGGCTGAAGTTTTCCTGATCTGCACAATGGAAATAATAAATGTACCTACTTCAAAGTGGGATAATACAGGTGAGCTTTTTAGTTAATGCCTTTTTAGTTCTTGAAATAGTGTAGAATGTATTGTGTGATATACATGTTTGCTCTAGTGACTTTAAGCACGTGATTTCCATGTTTGAATCCACCCTCCCCATGTTCCCACAGCACCCTGTGCTGGCTTCTCCCATTGAATGTTTCACACTGGGTGGTGATTGTTCCATGACTGCTGCCCCCTCTGGAGGGGCTCACTGAAATCGGGATCCCCATCATGCACACAGGGCCTGGCCCACAGAACAGGCTCCGAGTCAATGTTCAGGGAATGGAGGAATCAACAGAATGTCGGTGACTGCAAGGCATTTAACCATATACTTAAACCTTACAACTACTCTGTAAGATGAGATGAGCTGTTTTTACTATCCCTATTTTTAGTTTAGGAATCTGAGGCCCAGAGACAGTAAGTGATTTGTTCAAGGTCCCATGGGCAGTGAAGGGAAAAAAGATCTTTGTGGATCTTCCTGATGCCACATTCTTGCTCAGGGCAGAAGTAGATGGCTTCAGGCAGAAGTGTTTCAGCTAGGCTTAATGATGATGAAGAATTTTCTAGGTAGAGAACATGAATGATGACATACTAGGTGGAGAACATTGCATGGTCATAGGCAATGGGTAACCATGTTGGAGGAATAACAGCAGTTTCTTATTAGTTCTAAGTTCCATGAGGCCAGAACTGTGTTGTTCCCTAAAGTATTTGCACCCCAGAGCTCAAGTGTCTGCACAGAGCAAGCAATCAATTAACTGTTGAAAGAACAGGCAAATGGCAGAAAGGTGAGTGGATGAGTGGATGGATGGATGGATGGATGGATGGATGGATGGATGGATGGATGGATGGATGGGTGAATGGATGGATGGATGGATTGGGAAAGCTGAAGAAAAAGAAGCCCCACTGCTTACAGACAAGTTGGTTCCTAGAGTATGTCCTTAAATCCATTTGCTGAAGCCCAAAGTGATCATTTGCAAGTATCTGTTAGTGCTGTCTGTTGGTGGTGGCAAGAGCTGATGCATTTGATTGTCACATGCCTTTCTTTCTACTTTATCTTGAAAGCACACAACAGAAGGAAATTTTATATTGGAAAATGAAGCAAGAAACACAGGAACCAGCTTGTTGAGGACTTGGCGATATTGTACTTGCACATTATTTCTGCAGGCAGTGAGACCCCAGAGTGTCAGGAGCAGGGTTCTGACCTGCCTGTATCTCTCTCTGTTCCAGAAAGATCTCTCAGGCTACCATGGAGAGGGTGGAATGTGAGGGGAAGACTAGAGACAGGAGCCCAGGTAAGAGACAACTTCCATGGAGCCAGACAGATGAAAATTGGGTCCTGATATCTTTCCAACAATCTAGGACACCTCGTTTACAATAACACTGTTTCTGCAAAGATGTAATTGAGGATGGATGCTATTATGTCAGTTAGGCTCTCTGTCAAGCATTCTCATAGGTGGGTTACCCCCATATGCCTCCTTACAAGTCATCCTCATTTCCATCCATCCCAAAGAATGGGAGTTGGACAGCAAAAGAGAATACAAACCATTTGCCTATCTAAAATGGGCAATGCACATTTGTTTGGAAGTTTAACAATTCCCAAATGGACAATTCTATGGTTCACTTAACACTTTGAAAACATTTACCTAATGACAAGTTCATGTTGGAAGATTGGAAGTGTATTTTTATGTAAAAATGCCTCGAATGACTTGCATTTCACCTATGACATTCCATCAACATCCTCTACCTCCCTACCCCCAAGATTGCGTATAGCTTCTATTTTTTGGTAAAACTGATCAACCAACTTCTATAGGTTCCTTTGCTTTTCTGAGATTTGCAAGGATGTGGCATAGGATTTGTGAATAGAAAATCTTCACAGCAGAAAGACACTGAGAAGAAAGAGGGCATCTTTCCAGCACCTCTGATTGTTTCCCTAGGGGCTCTCTCAGAAGCTGTCAGTCTTGAAATGTCCATAGTTCCACAGTAACAGTTCAGTGACACATTGCTTAGAATCTGCTATTAATTAAAAACTATTTTTGTAAAGGTAGAGGTACATGTTTAACAAAAACTACTCAGTTTTATATATAGGATGGCTGTGTAACTTATTGTACAAGCTAGAACACCTCTGAGAGTGAAAGAAAGCATTATCAATAATTGTGCTGGGACAAGAGAGGTAAATCTGGACTGTCCCCTACAAACCTGGAAATATGGTTGCCAACTTATAAAGCCAGTTCTTACTTAGCATGCAAATTGGGACATGTCAGGTAGGTAAAAATGTTCCAAGTAACTGAAATTTACCTTATGTGAGCTGTCATTTTGCTTTCTTTTTGCTACTCTTAATAGAAACATTTCTAAAGAATATATAGATGATTTATTACAGAATTGTACTCTTGAAACCTATATAACTTTACTAATCATTGTTACCTCCAATAAACTTTAATTAAAAAAAAAACAAAAAAAAGAATTAGACTACCAGTCATGACCCTTTACCTTTCCTTAATGGTCTAGAATCATCTTTTTTGCCTGACACATAGTTGACTTGCACAGTAGTGGGATGAATGACTGAACTTATATAAACAATTACTATAACCTATCATACAATTAACTGTGATCATTTATGGGGTAATCTGAGTCAGTTATTTTGCCTTTCTGGGCCCAAGTTTTTCACACATAAAATTTGGGGCTAAAACTACAGTACCTTTCAGGTCCCTTCAAATTCTAATCCTTTATACTTGCATTTATTAGTTTGCTCCCAGAAGCAGTTGTCATTTTAATAAAGCTACCTGTAAAAAATAACTGAGAGGAACAGAAGACACACCAGGCAATTTGTAGGAGCCCAAATGGCCCTGGAGTATTTGGAAAGCCATTGGTTGTATTCTTGTGCCAAAAGTGGGAACTTGGCAACAAAGAAAAGACAGCATTTTCTCAACTTTATGGGTGTTTTTTTTTCCTCACTTATCCAACAGTCACTTTTTGCTCATCTGCTCCCTAAGGGGACATGAGTGCAAATCCATGGAGTCCCAGAGCTCCAGGAAGTCAGGTTCTAACAGAATGAACGTGCATACAAATGGATTTAAGGCAAGACAGAAAGAATACGGTCATAAGAGGCACCAAGGATTTCAGAGGGCATTCAGGGAAGGCATGGTCAGTTCTAGCTGGGTGGGGTGGACCAGATAATCAGGGGAGGCTTTATGAGGAAGGCGTCATTGCAACCTGAACAATAAATAAAAACACTGATGTTTAGAAATGTAGGGAGGGCCCTCCTTGCAGGTTGACAAAAGAGTGTGCACAGAAGCACAAAAGTAGGAAAACATTATGGCGGAAACAATCAGATTAGCCCGGAACATAAAGAACTCAAAAGCAGCGTCTGTTTCTTGTTTATCTTTGTGTCTCCAGAACCTATCATATAGTAAATGCTCAATGATGATTGAATGTACAAATGACTAAATGAATGGAAAGTAGTAGAAGAGAAAGTTAAGATAGTCATATTTAGCTTGGTAGAGTTCCTGCCTGTCCTATAGTAGGTATTCAATATTTATTGAATGCATATTGGATGGATGGATGGATGGATGGATGGATGGATCCATAAGATCTTGGCAGGTCTTCAATGCCCAATACCACACTAAAAAGCCTAGACTTTATCTGTAGGTAATGGAAGCTACTGAGAACTTTTATCAGGAGATTGTAAGGGTGATAACTCGATTCAGGAAGGCAAATCAACCAGCATGTAGGATACACAAAAGGGGGGAACTGGCAGCAGGAGACTTTTTTATTCTTGTGCTGGTGAGTTTTAACTGTATTTCTCATATGCATGCTGATAATGAAGTGAACAGAGACAGGATGTAAAGACCTTACTAGTAGTAACAAAATTTTTTACCTGGGATGTCAAACAGGTCTCAACACTGTATGTTCTGCATCACAAATGTGTTGTGATGCACCCAGGCTTCTTGAACCAGAAGTTACTGGGTCCCATTGCTTGTAGGGGAGGAAGACAAAGCAAGAAGAGGGGCAAGAAGGACCTTTGGGGAGGCAAGACCTGAGAGTTGCCTGGACACATGACACAACTCATCCCATTAGCCATCTCCATTTGGTCCCTTCTCTAGGACATCACAGGTTGGGTTATTAGTTACTGAGAGGGTAGACTCAGGAACCAGGTGACCTGAGTCTAGATATTGACCTTGCCTCTTACTGTGTGAGCTTGGGCAAGCTTCTTAACATCCATGGGTGTGTTGGAGCCAGTTATGGGCCAGCTGTGCACATCCCCTGCCACTTTCATGTCCAACGACATTACACCGGTAACTTGAAATTAGGCACAGTAAGCGTATGAACACCACAGAAATTGGCCAATGCTGCAAACTGGCCAATTTTCTTTTTTCCAGAGATCAGACGTTCACATTTACAGCCTGCCATTTTCTATGTTTTATGTTTTCCCATCTTTAAAGTAAAGCTATAATAACAATAATACAGACCATGTAGGATTATTGTGATGATTAAATTAGTCAATGGAGGGGAGGAAGAAGTTGACAATGGTGCCAGGCGTATAGTAAGTACTCAATAAATATTAACCATTAATATCCCAGGTTTTTGTGTAAGTGTCTGTTACTGAGAACAAGTAGTGGGGGACTATTTTACACATAGTTGATCCTCACCCCACCAACCAGCACAGTGCCCAAAGCCTAACACACAGTAGGTGCTCAGGGAGTGTGGGCAGAATTATAGCTAACCCCAGAGGAGTGGCCTTTGAGAGGCACCACATCCCCTGCTGGCCTCAGCATCAGCTCCTTTAATTAACAAGCCAGGCATAAGCTTTCCTCCCTGGCTTCGTCCTCTCCTGCCTCGCCTTCTTTCTGTTAACTCCAGTCCTTTAACAAATCCCTCTTTTTAGGAACGGGGAGCTGATCTGTTTTGGGGACGTGCCAGTGAAGCGGTGTGCGTTGGCACCACCAGCGGCTGTCATTCTCCGGAGACAATGGGATCGGAGAGCCAAGGGGGAGAGTTCTCCATGCAGAATTTCCTTGCTTAATCCGCTCTTGTGGCTGGCACCAAGTCAGGGAAGGAAAGGAACCAAATTGCCTGGGCGGCTTTGGCAGGCTATGCCGCTGCCAGCAGGCCAGAAGTTAATTCCCTCATCTTCCCCCGTGCCACCAGCTCAGGGGGGCAGGTCTGGCGAGGCTGGCTTTCTGTGTAAGCCTGTCAGGTGGCGTGAAAGGGATAGAACAGGCGAGTAGAGGGTGGTCCCATTACCAGTGCAGCTCCACAGACAGACGGACAGACAGATGTCCTGTGCTAGGCCTGCTCCCCACCCCATGCCTCAGCACCAGGCTCTGTCTCAGGCACATGGGGAAAGGGGGTGGAGGGCACCCCAGCCCACAGAGTCTGCAGGCCCAACATGGAAATAAGGAGGATCTTATCTACAGCAGGACCAGGACACAGAGCCGTCTGATAGAGCCCTCAGCAGTCAGCCAGGCACTAAGAGAAACTGCCATGGGGGTAGTAGCACCCACAGTACTGTGCCTGATCAGCCCCACCATGGAACCCCCTCGTCCCCTCCTGTAGTGTGGGTGGGGTATGGGTCAGGGAGTGAACATTAAGTGAGCCCCAATTCAAGCACCAATCATACTGTAGGGGCTTTATCTCCTATGATCACAGTGACCCTACCAGGCACACACCATTGGTCTCAACAAACAGAAGTGGAAGCAGCTTGCCCAGGGGCCTTGAGTAGCCACCTGAACCCAGATCTGCCTGAGTTCAGGGATCTGAGCCTATTTCAGGGACTAAAACCCCACAGCAGAGGTTCAAGTGCTTTCCTAATCATACAATGAGAAAAACATGTTATGCTGTACCTCACTATAGATCTAAACACACAGAAGCTTACTTAAATGATACAGACTTCATTGAGTGCGAGGCACTCTCTTTTCTGTTACATACTATTCTAGATTTTGAAATGCAAATCTTGACCTACCATCAGGACCCACTAATAAGTCACAACCATTGTTTGAAAGGATAGCTCCTTGGCAGCACGGAACGGTCACCCAGCTGCCAAGGGTCACCAAGGACTAGCCCAGCTCCCAGAATGCAGCCCAGCTTTCTCCTTGCAGGCCGGGTAGGTTAGGGTACTACCTGGGCTGTGACTGGGGTGACTACTTCCAGGGCTTGTTTCAAAGTCGGACCCTCTTTAACTCCCACATGCCTTTCCCTCTCCTTCCTGTGGCTCTCCAAGTCTTCCAGGTGACCTCCATCTTTCTCCACACCCCTCTCCCCACACCACACACACCCCTCCAGGGGAACTGTCTACCTAGATCACTCCTGGGATGTGTTGTTTGGGGAGCCACCATCACCCCACTAGGTTCTGCTTTCACTCTACATGCCAGGCTATGGCTCATTATAAGGGCACAGAGCTTTGCAAATCCAAAGATGATCCCTGGAGGATAACCTAGGGGTGCCATCAGATAGAATGTGATGGGGAGCTCTGGTGAGCACACAACCACCCTGGGGAAGGGAGGATGAGTCTAGCCAAGCCCCCAGAGATGTTGGTGGGCACCTTTGCATCCCCAGAAGTGAGGCTCTTCCCCAGAGCCACAGAAGACCGTGAGGAGCAGGGAACAGACCCTGAGCCACCTGGGCTCCGTGAATCCCTGGGGCCTGGCAAGTGGCCCTCACATGAAGAGGACGGCTCAGCTCCTGGGTATGCATTCCTGCACAGATCACAGCAGGCCCGGCGGGGTGGGGGTGGGGGTGCTGATCTGGGAAGCGGTCAGGTGTGACTGCCATCAGGATCCCCAGGTGACTCCACAATAGTTCAGAGCACGCTGCTCACCAGCCCCAAGGAGACAAAACCCCATGCAGCACTCACTTCAGGACAGAGGACATGTAGTGTGGGGCAAGACCTGGCTCTGTCACTCTGGCTGCGTGAGCTTGGGGACATGAGCTTTCTTCTCTGAGCCCCAGTCAGCTCCTCTTTTAAATGGGGAGATTGGATTAACCCCCATCATTTTAGGAGCACATCAGAGCACAGACACTAACATGCTTTATAAACCCCCACTCACCATCCAAGCATCGTAGAGTAAGGCTGATGCTCACAGACGGTGATGAGATACCAGACATTATTTGGAGACTCTGTTTATCCTCACAACCCATATTAATATTCAGAAGGAACTGAGGAGCTAATTAGAGGAGTTAAATGACTCACCCAAGATCACCAAGCAGTACTGAGAGTCAGACCCAGGAAGTTTGATTCTAGAGCCACGGCCTCTATGTCTGTCTGCACCAGACTCCTTGCATTATAGCTCTTGCTGTATCTACCTCCTGCCCTGGACTAAAAATCTTAAGGACAGGTTGACTCCTTCATCAAGGGAAGATACAATCGCAGTGGTGCAGAGCCTAGCTTACAAGAGGGGCCACCAGCATTTGTCAAACGCCACTGAATTCTTAACGTACCACTGAAGAGCTTATTCAAAAGGAATAATGGTGGCGCCCAGAGATATGAAGTCTCTTACCAATTTCCCTGCTTCTCTGGAATTGCAACTCCCTGAAAAGGCCTCTGTCCTTCGGGAATAGGACTTCCAGCCTAGATGGCTCTGGTATTCCTGCTCTGCGCACGTGTTCTCGCTGGCCGCCAGACCTGACTCCGCCGCGTCACTGCACCCAGGAGGGCCCTGCCCTCCTCTCTGCCTATCAGAAACACCACCTTTCCTACAAGGCAGGTGTGCCTTTAGGAAAGCTACCTTGAGCCAGCCACTCAGCCCACCACAATGCCCTCTGTGGACCTCGGAGCACTGAACATCTTCCTGACTCACGGAGCACACCCTGCAGGCCAGCGTGTCCTCCCAGGTGTACGGCTCCGTCAGGCTAGAGCGTGAGCTGCTAAAGATGGAGTGCGGCCTGCGTGATCCCAATATCTGGGCCATCCAGCCACATGGAGATGTCACACCTGGAGCCTGCCCCCAGATTTCCACCCTTTTCCTGTGACCTCTGTCGTCCGATGAGCGGTGAGGGCTGATGGGCCTGTCCCCTGTTCAGACGCCAGGCCTCGTCTCTTCCCCAGGGCCTGCTGACTCCGGCAAGCCCTCCCTCAAACACAAACCTTCTTTCAGCAGCAGCTCCGAGGCTCTAAGCCCCTCTCCCCTTAAGCCCAGAGCCATTGTATCAGCTGTGATTTATGTAAAGGCTTTTGTTGGACCCCTGGTTTTGACAGTCTCTGTGTTGTGGAATGGTAATAATTACAGAGCCTTTCATCCTTTATTTACGGGATTGCTCTGGGGGGAGAGAGGCCTGGCATGGGGGGAGGGCTGCCGGGGGAGGGCAGACTCTCCTTTCTGAGCCTCCCTACAGAACCAAAGGAGCAGGGGTCCTTTGGAAGTTATAAATAGCGGCTCCCTGGAATAAAGAAGTCACCTCTCTAGGCTCCAGGGGCTCAGGGGACAAAGGACACTGGGCGCTGGGAATACCGTGCTTCTTCAGGACTGACAGGGCTAAACGGAGTTTCCAGGGCCTGGCCCCTCGTTTTCAAAAAGCTGATGTTTGTCTGAACACAAGTCTCTGGCCGAGGTGAAGCAACTGTATTTCTAAGTCTCTCTGCCCAGACAGACTTCCATTTCATCACAGACTGTGATTTTTACATTCCCCCCCCTTCCCCCCCGAAACTGAGTTGAAGCTGCATCAGAGAACTTTCATGCTTATTCAAGTCCCACGTGTGCCTCAACATTTCCTAGCATCCGTTGCAGCTGGGCTGGGGCATGTGGCTGGGTTTGGACAACGGCAGTGGGTGGAAGTGTTGTGCGCCACTCCAGGCATATCTCGCGTGAGCCCTGAGCATCATCCCATGCAATCGCTGGAAAGAAAGGGAGTCCTGTGCTTCCGACGACACAGCCACACGAGAGGAGCAGTGTCCTCCAGGCAATGCTTCCGGAAGGTGACTGGGAGAGCTGCATGTATAACACCAAACATTAATGGGAGTGAGAAGAAGTTAACTGTGCTGTGCTAAGCCATTGAGATTTCAGGGTTTCTTTGTTCCTGCAGCATAGCTGGTCCTACCTGACTAGCCACAGCTATTGTTTTCATAAGAGCCTGGATACATGTATAGCTAAGGCCTTTGCCCTCAGAGAGCTCCTAGTCTGATGGTGGAGATAATCACATGACATGGTTCCAAGGGTTATAATAGCACAAGCTCAGGTCTTGCTAACATGGACCCAAAGACCTCATCCAGGAACACAAATGATAAACAAATCATAGCGTGTACCTAAAAATCAGGGAGTGAAACTTTTCAACCTATCCCAGTTCAAGTCCTCTGTCCCTCTTTTCTCCTTTACCTAAGAAAACCAATAGAGCATCACCAGAGGCAAAAGGATGGAAGGCAGCCCGATCTGGACCAAGCTCCCAGCTGTACCTGGTGTGAACAGTTGGGCTCTGGTAAGTCCCTTTGTCCCTTAACCTTTAGACTTTGAGTTTCCATTTCTAAAACGGAGTCAATAAAATCTACCTTGAAATTTGTTGCAAGCCCTTGTGAGCCCATTTTCTCCATTCTTTCAGATAATGACATGCTTAGTACTGTGACTGGCACATAGTAAGCCTCAATATTTGTTAGTTATTATTATCATTATCATCTCTGTTATTATCAAATACCTAACTCAGAGAACAGGTGTGAGACTCCCATAAGATAAAAGTGATTGTCTGAAAAAAGTTATCTAAAGGTGCCGCCTTACCCTACAGACCTCCATCTACCAGCAAACCAGGTGTTACTTTTCCCCACATCATCCTTGAGAGCACAGGCTCCTCAGACCTGGGGTCTTCCTGGGTGGAACAAATGAGCTGAGAGGCCACAGAGAGACAGGTGGCCTAGAGGGAGACTCTTGCTGGAAGCCTGAGGACCTCCCCCGACCTGGCAGTATTGGTTGGTGGGACATTTACAACCCAATGTGTGTTCTATGGAGCAGTCATGGAGCCTCCAGGCAGGAAGAGAGGGAGGGTCCATTATGTGACAAGCAGTAAACTTAGATGATTGCATTTACCCTTCCCAGCAAACCTGTGGCAAGTGTCATGATCCCCATCTTACCATTGGGGAAGCTTAGGCTCCCCGGGGGTAAGTCACTCGCCCAGGATCGCACAGCTGGTATGGATACAAATTCCCATGCCTCCAAGGACCTCTGCAATTCTCCCTCAGGCCTCTAAGGAGATAGAATGACTGTGGGCTCCAGATCCTGAACATTGTCCTGGGGGACCACACCTTAGCATGTGTAAAAGGGAACATGATGAGTATAGGGGGTGAATCCTGCCAAACATTTCCTTGCACTTAGTAGTAACAATGGGGAGGAGCAAGGGATGGGGAAGAGGAAGGGGCAAAGGGAAACAGGGGAAGGGAAGAGGAAAGGGAGGGCAGGTGGAGAGGGGGCAGGGGAAGGCTCCCCTTACTTAGCACTCAGTGATGCCTCACACCTAGCTGTGCTTTCCCTGCACCCCCTCACTCCACCCTCAGCAGCGCCTACACAGGAAGCTCGTTCTCCTTAAAGATGAGGAAATTGAGGCTCAGAGAGATGAAGCAAACTCTCCCAGGTTCAACATCCAGCTAAGTAGCAAAGGGAGTTATTTTACCATTCCATTTTAAAGATGAGGACACTGAGGCCCAAAATTATTTAAGGACTTACTCAGGATTAGTTAGAGTTAGTTGCTCTGCCCTCTCTGTTTGTACAACTTCCTGTATACATCTCTACCAGAGCACTTATCTCTGAGGTTCAATGGTTATATCTTTAATATGTCTGTTTTCTGTGGGAGACTGAGAGCCTCACCAAAAAAACAGTAGCTTTGTCATCTCTGAATCCCAAGTTCTGAACCCAAATGTTAGAAACACAGTGGGTGAGCAAATGGAAGGATGAAGTGAGAATTGAACTGTGACCCTCCCTCCTTGGCTGTCCTCTTTCCTACCCTTCTGTGAGGAATAAAACATGCAATGTTCACTCCCAAAAGAAGACGAGTGCTTTTATGATACAGGAACCACTGTTGATAAAAAGCCATCTCGTGTTCAGACAGCCCCGCCCTCTTATTTCACATATGGGACAGATGGACTTGGAGTAGGGGAGGCGCTTGCCTTAAATGCCAGTGGCCCCGTTGGGCTAGTGGGACATGCTCTGGCTCTGTGGCTGTGTAACCCTGTGCCAGCTGCTTAACCTCTCTGTGTCATGGTTGCCTCACTACCATGAGGCACCTTCCCATCACTGGAGCAGTTGTAAAGTGTAAACGAGGTGATTTAAGGCTTAACCATGCTGATCTCCTGGTGTGGTCCTGGCTCTGGGCAGACTCCACCCCTTTGAATCAATCCCAGAAGCTCCATCACTGGGGATCAGTCTCACTCTCTCCTTCACGGCAGCACAAGAAGATGGTGAGATCATCTCAGGAGGGAAAACTCTGGGCTTCTTAGCTGCAGGAAGATGAGGTACCCTCAAATCTTCAGCCACATAATTCTTTCCTTGAAATTCAAATGGTAATATTTCTCCTTGTTTTTATCTCAGAGATGACTGGGTGATTGGACTCCATGATATGGATTTTCTAAGATGTTAAGATTTCCCATAAATGTCTCCAAGAATTTGAGCTACTATTATTAGGCTAAAAGCAAAGCGACTCATTTCCTTCTGTTGGCGTGAATGAGATCAGAGGGCTTCACGGCTTTTCAGGTTAAAAGGTACACATTCCCAGAAAGAGGAGGGTGGGTGAGTCACAGTTAAAACAGATGTCTCCAATGAATTCACTAAAAAACAAAGTATCCATCTTGAAGGAACGAAGGAATCATTTGAATGCATCCCTGCTTCTCTTCTCAGGCCGGAGTGATTTTTCCTGTCTCGTGTGGGAGCCCAGTGATCCCTGATCAGGCAGCCTCTGTCTGTGAGATCAGAATTCATTAAACTGTGCTTAGTTCACGCTTTTCGTGCCATTAGAGTCGGAGAGCTGTTTGAAATAGGATTCCCGCTGATGAATGGGTCTGTACAATTATCGGCAACAATGCCAGGCAGCCCCTCCACACCAGGCTGAGCCCTGAGGCTCCGCCCAGCCGAGGCAAGCCAGGCCTAGGGACAGGAGCCGGGCCCCAGCAGAATGAGGCTCTACCCACGGCATGGTTGTTTGGCAAAGGCGAGCTCTTTGCTTTTTAAGAGCAAGGAAGATGGCTGCAGTTTTCTGCTGGTATGATCAGCAGTGAGTCGAGTGTTCTGAGAGCTTTAAAGTCATGCCAACCAGGCTCAGCTCCCTGCCTATTCTAAGTATGTAGCTCTGAGATGCCCCACAACCTGCAGAGCCTCAGTTTCCTCTTCTGGAAGATGAGGATGACATCCACCATGCAGATTATCAAGGGGACTCAAGGTTACAGCAGAGAGGAAGCACCTAGGCCAGGCTTGAGGCATGGCGGTGCTCAGTGATGGTCCCCCTGGTTTATTTTGACATCTCTAATTTAAAGTTGCTGAGCTCTAAGTGTGGCTGTTTCATGACATCAGACTGCAGAAGCAGTTCTGAGAACTCCCTTCCTGCTCAATGAATGAAGACAGATTCTAACAGTTGGGGCCAGACAAAGAAACATGTGTCCGGCTCCGGAAGCCAGTTTCCAAAAGCGGCTAGGGAGCAGGGAGGAATCTGGGTGAAGGGCAGGCTGGAGGGGCCAGTATGTGGCCCAATGTGCCTGCTTCTGTTTCCCAGAATACCTAAGGCCCTATCCCTTCTGCCTGATTCCTCCTCCCTCTTGGAGAGCAGCTATGAGCCAAGCAGAAAAATGTACAAAGCTTCCTTTTCCAAGCAGAACAAGAGACTCCCAACTTCATGAATAGCTTTCTTCATATAGATATCCATCACTTGGAAGGATAATGGCAGGCCTTCAGATAGTCCACTTGGAGGTAGTTGAACTCTTGATGCAACAATGACACTTAGCAACTCAGCAAAGATGTTCAAAGTATCGATAGGAAATGGCACGATAGCTTTCTTAGGAATAGTTGCCTGCGATCTCCAAAAGATGATGAAAGAAGCCTGAAAGACCCCTGGCTCTCCAACAGAGAAAACCGGGAATTCAAACAAGTAACATCAACAAGGCCACTCCTGCTATTAAAACCAGACAAGGGTTTTCCTCACTTACAAGCAGTATGATTTTGTAAAAATGACTTAGCTTCTCTGGGCCATAATTCCTACAACTCTGAAATGAGCTCTAGTGAGGATAAAAAGTAAATATGTGCATATAATGAGCAGTGCTCTATCTGATACAGCATGCTTTTAATTAATGGCAATGGAATTCATCTTCACCATCTTCAACAAGAAACATTTGTTGTTTTTATGAATTGGGGGTTTACAATTCTGTTGTGTAAAATCTAACCAAGCAACGAGACCTATAGAAATAGCGGAAGAGACAGTAAAGGATGCTGAGAGTGGTGTCTACCCAACAATCCCCAATTAACTGTTTGTCTAGTGAATTTCTGAAGGCAGGTGCATCATAAAGATTTACTTCTGTGTACTCAAAATAAGTGGCGCTGTCTCTTGGCCAGGACAGCCAGTGTTAGATGAAGATGACCAAGCTCTGTCACTGTTTTTGTTTGGTTTGCTGTCTGGACACAGTGCAGACAAGGTTGGTCACATACTTTACAGGAGCCACTGCAAAATGCAACTGTGGGACCCTTGTTCACAAAGGAAGAATTTCAAGATGGCAACAACAGTGTATTAGAATTGGGGTTCAGAACACCAACCATCACAGACAGGTCCTGAACATCAGGATGCAGGAAGGAAAAGATAGTGAGCCACCTCCTTTTTAAGGATCATTCCCAGTGATTGTGTTTCAGTGGCTGAAACACAGCCATGCCTACCCATAAGGGCAGCCGAAGGATATAATTTATAACCTGACTGGAGTTCTTCTTACTAAGAAAATGAGGGAAATGAATATTGAAAAGCAAATCGCCCTCCTTGCCACAGGGTCCCAATTCTTTTCTCCAGCTCAGGCCCGTTTCCTAAGCTTATAGCTCATATATTCTAATAGGCATCTCAAATCAAACATGTCCCTAAACCAAAATTCTTTATTGCCTTCTCCTCCATCACAAGCCTCTTCTTCCTCTAATCTCCAGTTTTAAGCAATGAACCACTGTTTACAGAACTGCTCAAGCCAAAGTACCAGTCATCTTGATTCCTTGTCTTCCCCCATATCCACAACCAATATTTCAACAAGCCTTGTCAGTTCTATCCCCAAGATACCCCAATTCTGTCCCTTTGTCTGGCCTCCTCATCTCTGACCTGGACAATTGCAACAGCCTCCCATGAGGAATCTGAGTCTATTCTCCCATAGGAATCTGAATATTTTAAAATACTTGTATCAGTTCCATGTTCAAAACCCTCTGATTACTGTGCATTGCACTTAAAATCAAAATTCGGAGTCATTCCCTTGGCCTACAGAGACCCACCTGATCCAGCCCTGTCCTCCTCTTCACCCCCCAATTCTCTCTCCCTCACTAGGTTCCATCACACTCCTAGAATATGCCATGCTCCTTCCTAACTCACAGTATTTACATGTGCTGGATCCTCTACCTGGAACACTCTTCTCGGCTCCTTACCTAACGTACCTCCTCCCCTCATTCAGGTCTCACCTCAAAGGTCTCCCAGAGTCACCTTCATGGATGGCCTGTTTCTTGGAGCAGTCTCTGTCCCCTGAGCCCAGAAACTCCCCATTATAGTACTGCGTTCTAGGGATTTTTTTCATAGAACTTTTATAACCTATTTTCTATTGGTCTCTCATATCTAGAGTTGAAGACCATGAGGCATCCACCATAAATCTCTCTTTTCTCCTCTATAGGTTCTCAGCAGACATTTGTTGACTAAATGAATAATTGGCTGATTCGTATCTCCTTCCTAAGACTGAGTTTTCCCAGGTGTTGTGTATTGGTTTGATATGATTTCCAATTCACTTGATTATGACAAAGACAAAAAAAAGGATAGTTTTTTGAAGTAAAGTTGTTGTGATATAAGAATAAAATAAGTTGTGTCAGAATGTCATCATCTCATCTATTGTTATTGACAAGAACTCAGTAGCTCAGCTGCAGAGGGGTCCCAGTGGAGGCTTATTGGTAAGAACCTGTGGAGAAGCAACTTGGCAAAGGGACATTTAAACTATAAACACCAGAGTCTATAAGGAATACCTGAGAGTTTCAGTCTGGGCGAGGCAATGCTTTGCTAACCTAAATAGCTCTCCAATGACCTTTGGGGCATTACAGTGGTAAAAGCCATGCAACAGCCCCTGGAAGGACATCAGCTTGCCCTCAACACCAGCACTGTCATTCCCTAGCAACATGCCCTAGCAACAAGGGACTTTCAGGCTTTTGTGCTGGCAGCTGGAAGTCAGCTCTCATTTGTCTAAGTCATCTCTCCCGAATACCAACTCATAAAAGGTACACCTCAAATTAAATCTGGACTTTATTCTTTTCATCTCCTCTTGCTAAAACAATAGTGTGATTAATCTATCATTGTTTAGAGTATGCTATATCTGTATTGGCTTAGTAAGAAATATTATCCCATATGCTATTGACTTGTGAAATGATAATTTCCACAGTGAACCTGTGTTAAATAAACTATTGGCAGAGACAATCTCAGTCTCTGAGCCTACTTTTGCCACCCAAAACAAAACACCAAGTCTACAGAGGCTGAATGACTTCCCATCCTTGATGTCTAGCCTTCTAAGCATCAAAGAGCAATGCCAGAGGGAAGATGACAGAGTAGATAAACACTGTGCCTGCATCTTTCCATGAACACATTAAAATTACAACTAAATTATAGAACAATCAACCTGGAGAACCATCTGCAGTCTAGTCGAACAGAAGTCCTATAACTAAAAATATAAAGAAGCCACGTCAAGACTTGTAGGCGGTGCAGAGATACAAAACAGGCCCCAAACCTCCATGCGGCAGTTGACAATCAGGAGGGATACATCAGCTGTGGAAGTAACCCCAGAGAAGCCAGGGACCCCAGGCTCCCCCACTAGCCTCCCCAGCCTGGATGGAGTACTGATACAAGGAGCCCCACAACACCTGGCTATAAAAAACAATGGGGATTCTCACCACTGTGGTGGGATAGAAGACCGCAAGAAATCCATATGTTCTATCAAATGGCCCGGGCACAGACTCATTCTCTCACAGGCACTCACCTTGGGTTCCAGCGGAGGGACGGTGATTCAGGGGGTGTCAGAGACATACAGTGCGTCAGACTGAGGTGTTGTGGCTTCAGCATTTTCCCAGTGAGGAGTCCTCCTTCCACGCAGCGGGCAGGTGGATGCCATCTTGCCTGTATTGAGCCCACCCCCACAGGCCAAATCTGAATCTGATTGGCCTGGTAAGCTACCCTTCTCCTCCTGGCTGACTCAGCTGGGATCCCGCCCCACCCAACTAACACACAGGGGGAGGCACTTTCTCCTGAGCAACCAGCTGCTCCTGCATTGCACTCTTCCTTGGAAAACTATCAGAATGCAGCAGGTCTCAGGTGGGTGGGGACTAGCCTCAATGGGCTCTGAGACTTTTGCTGAGTTGCTCCAGGCTCAGCACTGACACCAAACCAGAGTCTACATTAACCTGGTGACCACAATTTTTCCCACTCACCCTGCCTCACACAACTTGCATGCCGCACAAGGCTTTATCTGTGGATGAACATTAAGGGAGTCAGCAGGTGGTAACAGGTCTTGGGGTGTCTTGGATTTTTGCAGAGTTGCCCCAGGCCTGGTACTGGTGGCAGCTGACCTCAGTTCACAGCAAGGCCTCTCCCACATATCTCCAGGTTTAGAATAGGCAGCAAATAACAGCAGATCACTTTGTAGCTCATATCAGATAGTCCTGGCCCAGTCACAGGCAATGAATGACATGGGCCTACAGTGGATCCCCTCCTAAGATGCCCCAGTACCAGCATACTTGGAGGCTGGCTTCAGACCACAGCAAGGCACCACCCATTTAGCCCCACAAGCAGCATACACAAAGGGCAGTCTCAAGAGCCACCAAAGCCTGCTGGGTCAAATACTACTCACTAGGGAAGCCTCCCACACACACACAGCAGCCCATTATCTGTGGACATAGCCAAACCCCACAGCCAATCAGCCTGAGGGTCAATGCTACCCACTGACATGCCAATAGCAATCAAGACTCAACTATAACAGGATGGTACACACAACCCTCACAAGAAATACTCTTGAAACACCTGGCTCAGGTGACCAGGGAGACTGTGACACTGAGCACCACAGGGCATCTACTACATAAGGCCACCTAGCCAAGACTGGGAGACATAACAGATTTGCCTAATACATAAAAACACAGAGAGGCAGCCCAAGTGAGAAAACAAAAAAATGCATCCCAAATGAAACAATGGTAGAAAAATCCAGAAAAAGAATTAAATGAAATGAAGGCAAGAAACCTACCAGAGATGGTTCAAAACACTGGTTATAAGGATACTCAAGGACCTTAGTGAGAACTTCAACAGAGAGAGAGCAAGCATAAAAAGGACATAGAAACCATAAAAAAAGGACCAGTCAGAAGTGAAGAATACAATAACTGAAATGAAGAATACACTAGATGGAATCACCAGCAGACTAGATGAAACAGAGGATTGAATCAGTGACCTAGAAGACAAGGGAGCAGAAAACACCCAATTGGAAGAGCAAAGGGAAAAAAGAATCCAAGAAATGAGGATAATTTAAGAGACCTCTGGGACAACTCAAATGTAACAACATTTGCATCATAGGGGTACCAGAAGGAGAAGAGGGAAAGCAAGGGGTTGAGAACCTATTTGAAGAAATAATGACTGAAAACTTTCCTAACCTGATGAAGGAAATAGACATACAAGTCCAGAAAGCACAGAGAGTCCCAAACAGGATGAACCCAAACAGGCCCACACAAGACACATTATAATTAAAATGACAAAGGTTACAGACAAAGAGAGAATCCTAAAAGCATCAAGAGAAAGACAAATAGTAACTTATAAGGGAGCTCCCATGAGACTGTCAGCTGTTTTCTCAAGAGAAACTTTGCAGAACAGAAGGGATTGGCACAAAATATTCAACGTGATGAAAAGCAAGAACCTACAACTAATGGTACCCTATCCAGCAAGTCTATCATTTAAAATCAAAGGACAGATGAAAAGCTTCCCAGACAAGAAAAAGCTAAAGGAGTTCATCACCAATGAACCAGTATTACAAGGAATGTTAGAGGGACTTCTTTAAGATAGAAAAAAAAAAAAATCAAAATTATGAATAATAAAATGGTAATAGCTAGATATCTATCAACAATTATTTACAATATAAATGGATTAAATACTCCAATCAAAAAACATTAAGAGGCCTGACTGGATAAGAAAATAAAGCCCTTACATGTGCTGCCTACAAAAGACACTTTGAAAGGCACACACAGACAGAAAGTAAAGGGATGGAAAAAGTTATTTAATGAAAATGGAAGTGAAAAAAAAAAAGATGAAGAAAACTGAGGTAGCAATACTTATGCCAGACAAAACAGACTTTAAAACAAAGGCTATAAGATGAGACAATGAAGGACCCAGCAATCCCATTTCAGGGTATTTATCCAAAGAGACTTAAAATACTACTTAGCAGGGACAGGTGCATCCATATGTTTATTGCAGCAATGTCTACAAAGGCCAAGATGTGGGGGCAACCTGGGAGTCCATGGATGGAAAAATGAATAAAGAGGAGGTGGTATATATACAGTGGAATATCACTCAGCCAGGGAAGGGAATGGGTTCCTGCCACCTGTGATGGCATGGATGGACCTGGAGGGTGTTGTGCTGAATGGAGTGTCAGACAGAGAAAGACAGATGTGGAATCTAAGAATAAGATTAACAAACAAAACAGAAACAAACCCATAAATATAGGAAACATTTTGATGGTTGCCAGATGGGATGGGGCTTGGGGGTATGGCTGAAAGAAGGGGAAGGGATTAAGAAGTACAAATTGGTTGTTACCAAGTAGTTACGGGGATGTAAGGTATAGCATAAGGAAAACAGTCAATAAGATTTAATAACTGTATATGGTGTCAGATGGGTACTAGATTTGTTGGGGGTGTTAGATGGGAGGGGGTTGGGGGCAGGTAAAAAGGTGAAGGGATTAAAAAGTACAATTTGGAAGTTACAAAATAGTCTTGAGGATGTAAACTAAAGCATAAAGAATATAGTCAATAATGTGGTAATAACTATGTATAGTGCCAGATGGGTACTAGACTAGTCAAGAGATCACTTCTTTAGCTATATAAAAGTCTAACCACTCTGCTATACACCTGAAATTAATATAAAATATTGACTGTCAACTGTAATTGATAAATTTTAAAAGGAGGGTAAGGAGAAGGGGAATAAGAGGTTCAAATTTACAGAGATAAAACAAATAAGTCATGGGTATGTAAGGACCAGAGAGGTTCTGAACTTTTCTATGAGCTGTATCTTCCCCCGAGGTCCCAGAAGGAGATGCCCTGTGATCCTCCCACCCCCTTTTCAAAGACTCAGATGCTTGCCAGGGAACAGTAGGTCTGGATAATTTGAATTTCTTCCAGAAGAAAATTAATATTCCATTACTATTTGGCCTGTACCAAAAATTATCTGCTTATAAACAAATCAAAGATGAAACAACACTGGGCACCCTCAAGGTGCTCAGCCCCAGGTAAGCAACAGTGAAGAAAACAGCAGTAAAAGGGACCCAGGGCCTGTCCCAGGAGCTTGCAGCTGGGTGGCAGTGAGGACACAAGGGTCACAGAAGCAGTGGATTCAGCCAAGGGACTCTGTGGACCAACAGTGTCAGAACAACAGACCAATATCAAAGAAATGATATAAGCAAGATAATGTCACACCCAAAGCCCAGTTCAAAAAAAAAGTAACTGATAAAACTATTTTGATGTTTTCAAGTTCAACCTCCAGATCGCATTCACAATGAAGGTAGTAAAAACCCATAAATTACACCACCAAATAGAATCAATGAGATCACGAGGCTGACGGAACATCCATTATGAGCCAGGTTTTGTGCAAGGTCCTTAGAAGAGTGTGGGAATGGAGAAAATAAGTAGGCCCCTCAGGGAGCTCCCATTCTAGTCGTGGAGAGAGGGGAGAGGCAGAAAAAACATGCCCTCAACACTTCAACACAGCGATGATAGAAGAGTTACCATGGAGGCTCCACAATGAATTGGTTATGCAGATGAGCCAGGAAGATCTAGCATTCAGGGGAGCTTGGAGAAAATAAGGAGCTCTGAGCTGGGCTGGGCTGACCAGGTGAGAAAGTCACCCTGCAGAGAGAAAGCAGAATCTGGATTGAGGAGCAAGGAAGCAAACATCCTTTCAGGCACACCTAGACAACTCCTAGCGTGCTGACAGCTGTCTGTGGGCAAAAAGTTTCGAGAAGGCCGACTCATGGATCTTGAACATGAAGGTGAAGGGTTTGATTTTTTTCGTCCAGGCCAAGTGCACAAACTCACTACCTCCTGCAGGCTGAGGCTGATGCACAGCAGTTGTCTGGTATCTAAGCGTTAAAAAGAATATGTGAATGTGAATGTCTCTAGGCATTTTTTTAGTTTAACTGAAGACCCTACTCCTCACTGTTGTCTATTGGAGGCCACTTCACACCTTGGTGTTGCCTGCCTAGCCTGAAGGTATTTGCGTTTGTGGCCTGTGTGGGCAATTTCTGGGTACTTCTAGCAAACGGGAGAGTAGCATGCATATAGCTAAATTTCTAGAGCAATAATCCAGCTGCCTGTGCAAAAAAACTGCAGGAAAGAAAGAGGCTGTAGTGAGGCCTGGGATTTACATAAAAAGAGAAACCTTGGAAAGGGCACATGCATATCAGAGGCTGATAAGTCTGTGCCATTAGTGTCAAGGCAAGTCATCCTCTGAGCTTCACTCAGGGGCAAACCCATCATTACAGACTGGACTCAGGAGGCTTTACGAAGTGCATGAGAAAATGTTGTCAGCCCAGCTGTACCAGCCCCAGATGTTTGAGTCTTTCCAGTTCAGACACCAACATGTAGGCAGAGAACCTTCAAATGATTCCAGCCCCTATCACTGTTGTGAAGAACCGCCTAGCTGAGCCCAGTAACATGAGAAATAATGAAAAGAGTGTTGTTGATTTCCACCACTGAGTTCTGAATAGCTTAGCATGCAGCAAGAGACAGGCAGCCGGCACCTGCTGCACCTCCATGTCCAAGGGCACCTGTGGGTTGAATGGGTCTAGCACCATCCTGACTGCTCCGGGGACAAGAGAAGGATTCTTCAGGCCAAGGAAGAGGCAGGAAACTGTTGTGGGGAAAGCAAGGTCTGGTGACAGGCATTGAGGACACATGCACCGCTTCTCCTGAAGGTAAATAACCAGGAAGAACATGGGACTGTGGACCCCGAGGTATTTGTCACATCTGCCATCAGACCACAAGGGCTGGCCATCAGCTGAACTTCTCAGGACATGCAATCTTAAGAACTTAAACCAAACTGCCTTGCCCCCAAACCATCCATGTCCCCTATTGTTTTCAAGAGGAATCCCAAACTCTCTTGCCTGCATTTTAAGACACTTCCCAGGAAGGCCCTCATGAGCTTCTTCAATTTCACCTCCCATGGCCACATCCCCTTTCCTTTATCAAGATGCATGTTTCATGCCTGGTTTCTATGCCTTAGCTCATGGCATTTGCCTCAGCTGGACCATTCCCTTCCCCTCTATTTTCTATCCATCCTACTCTGATCTCAGCTCCCATCTCCTATGGAAGATCTTTCCTGGCTACACTAGTCAGTTCCAGGACTCCACAGTGAATTGGTGTCCCAGTTCATCAGGCACTGCTGAATCAGATAAGGTCCCTTTTCTTAAGGACCTCACAGTGCCAAGGGGAAGGGAGACAATAGGAATATCATGACCTTAAGGTGTGAGTGGGCTGTGATCATCAGTGTGCTCTGAGAACACAAAAGACAGCATCTGTCTCTACCTGACAGTCAGATAAGGGGTCACAGAGGAAAGTCACCTGGCCACCTGATCCATCTTGAAGTTCAAGAAGGCATTTGTTAGATAAGGCAAGGGCAATGGCTTGATTGTCTGCATTTCCTAGAGGACTGGACAGTGCCTGGACCAGATAGGAAGTCAAGAATTACTTTTGGATGGATGGATGGATGGATGGATGGATGGATGGATGGATGGATGGATGGATGGATTCATTAGCTAACTGATTAATTCACTGATGAAGAAATTCTCAATCTTTCAGTGCTCAAGGAACTTTTGAGTTCATGGTTTTTAAATCCTTATCACTTGAACCATATTGGAAAGATCCAGGGAAGATGCATGACTATTTTGTAATAAAAATTCCCTGAAAAGAAATTTTTCCTGAATCCCTAGGTATGATAGTCCTCCCAATAGAGAAAGATGTTTCCCCTTTGTTCTGTATTATATGGAAGAGATAAACAGGAAACTAGAAGATATAATATTTTATTTTTTAAATTGTGCCTGTATGTGTCACAGCACTGTGGTCTGGCCCCTGTGTTTGTTTTGTGTTCTGTACAATATTGTATTACGGAGAAGTGGGCAGCTCTGTCTGTTTGTCTTTCCCTACAACATCCATCAACCTATTGCTATTCTGTGTGCTGTCTATGTGACAAGAGATCACATTTGATGGAGGAGAGGTGAGACAGGTAGGAAAGGAATAAATCCCAAAGTCCTTAATATGACTTATGATCTGGCTCTGTCTTGTCCAATTCCACCTTCTACCCCTCCCATACGCTTCTTCCATTCCTGTCATATGTCACCACGCTGAAGCTTCTTCCACACCTCTGTGCTTTCATTTCCCCTTTATCTGTAGTGCCAGCCCTACCACTCTCTATGGTTAGCTCTTGGCACAGCTCTCATTTCATGCAAATGTGGAAACTTTCACTCAGGCCTTTCAATGAAATTTAATTGATGACACACTATGTGTATTAGTTTCCTAAAGCTGCCATAACAAATGACCACAAACTTGGTGTTTTAAAATAACAAAAATATTTTCTTTCACAGTTCAGGAGGCCCAAAGTCTAAAATCAAGATGTCATCGGGGTTGGTACCTTGGGTTGGATCTGAAGGAGGATCTGTTCCATGCCTCCCTCCTAACTTTTGCCTCCCCTTAGCTGCATCACTCCCAATCCCTGCCTTTGTCTACACATGGCCTTCTTGTAAGGTCACCAGCCACTGGGTTTGGGACCATTCGAATCCAGTATGACTTCATCTTAACTCATTATACCTACAAAGACCCTATTTCCAAATAAAGTCATATCTGCGGTTGGGAGTGGGCATGAATTTTAGGATGGTGCTATTCAACCCAGGACATTGTGGTAGTCTCCTTGCTGTGCTCCAGAAATAAATTCAAGGTAATGCTTTCTTCAAGGTACTTAGAGTGCCGAGTGTACCTTACTTGTTTTCCTTTCATAATGCTCACACAGATGTTTGCATTTATCTATATATCAGTTTATCTATATATTGTTATTTTTTTGTATCTGCAACTTCTTGTGGGTTCCTCCCTCAGCAATCTTGCTACGTAAATGCCAGCTGAATGTGCGGGGGAGCCGTTTGCGTGCTTCGGGCTGTAAGGCCCAACATCCCGTTTCACACCAAAACCCTGCTTGTGTGCAGTCACTTTCGTCCGCCGGGAAAGTCACTGCAACCGAGGATTCTCCAGGTAAGTGTCAGTCCTGGATCTCAAGGCTGGGGATTTTCTCAGTGCCACGCATGCTCACTGGGGGGGATGAGGTCCTCCCTAGGCTCTATGCCAGATGTGATACTAGTGCCCCAAATCACATCTCTGGCCACAGCCCATTTCGTTCCCAGGCCTGATCCCAAAGCTCGGGGTGGCAGGAATTTGGAGGGAACATGACAGTGATACTGTGTTCTCTCCAGTCCGTTGACATAGTCCCACAGACACAGAAGCAACACAGCCCTAACTCGATGAATATTGAGTCACAATATCAGACCACAGCGAAGGTACAGGTGTTTTCAAACATGTAGCCACGGGTTATTGACAAGAAAGTGCCAGAAAGAAGGCAAAACAGTGGTTTTGCCCAAACCAGGGGCTGACTGCCTTTGACACATGCCTGCTGTTGCAGAAGGGACAGAGGTGGCCCTCCAGACCACTTCTTTTGGGGGACTTCATATCTCCTTTACATCATAGGATTCGGGCTTCATTGTAAACAGTAATGTGTGGTTTGTCAAACAAAAATTACTCAATTCAAAGAATATGTGTGGCTTCTAAGAGCGGGAACAGCTGAGAAACCCACACTGGTTCTGAGTGAAATTCAATACGGGCCCAACTAATCGCCATGACGGGGCCATTGGAATGAGCCTGAAATGCCTCGGCGGCATTGGATAGACAGCTTCCCCTCCCTCCCAAGCAGGCAGGGGCGTTTCCCCGTGAAAGCCCTTTGATAAGAAGAAGCAGGCTCCTGGGAGGCGAGCCACCCACCACTTTCTTAGGAGCCATTGTCCCGAGATGGGGGATTGTGATGTGGGCTCGGCCTGCGAGCTGCCCTGTCAGGTCCACTGCGAGCTGCCCTGTCAGGTCCACGGGGCGGCAGCCAGACAATGCTGCACCTCCTGCAATGGGCCATTCATCGTGGCCTCAAGGTTCCCTGATGGGAGCCCATTGACCCCAGGATAATAGATGAAAGTGTTTTCTCACTTGCCTTCGCCTCCTGACCCCTTGCCACCATTTTTCATGCACTGTCTCTTCTCCAGCCAGACGGAGGAATTCTTCCTCTGATGATGAAGGCCTGGTGACCCTCTCCTGCATCCCGTAAGCTGGCTGCTTGCTGGAGGGCTGCCCAAAGCCTGGGGGTGGGGGGTCCTGCATAATGCAACCAAGCCAGGCAAAGGTCATTTCCTCCCCACCCCCACTTTTGCGCACATGCGCACGCACGCACATACTGAAGCACAGCAGCAGCATTCTGCGCCAAAATTTTAATCTAGTGAATTTGTTCATTTGCTTACTTGCTTGTTTGTGTTGCCCTGTGTTTGACTTCTTGGTGAATCCACCCCACATAAGAAGAGTTCCAAATCAATGCCCAAACGCTCCCCACCCCTACTGTCTTCTAAGAAAGGCCAGGTCCCCAAGCATGGGAGCAGCAGAGAGAGCTGCAAAGTCTGTCCATGGATGTTCCAACTGGAAAGATTTCAGATCACCCAGCAAAGCCCGAGCACTTGGCTGAGACACCCCAGGAGAAGTGACTGACCAAGGTCACAGCCAGTCAGCAACACCCCCAAGGGCAGCACCGGCTCTCCCGGCTCCATTCCAGGGCTCTATCCACCTCAGAAGTCCGCTTTCAAAGGTATATTTTCATAGTAGTCACAGGCAGACAACAGTCAGACTTTGACAGGGTGTTCCATTATAGCAAGAAATCAAGGAACAACCACATCCTTCTTCTTATGGCCCACAGGCTGTAGGCAACGGCAGTCAGAAAGGAGCAAAGTGACAAGAACTCAAATGAAGAAACAGAAAACATGGCGGGACCTGGGGTGTGTGGCAGTCTTGATAACTCCTTGTGTGGGAACGTGACCCTCTGCTCTGCCTCACACCGCATGGGTCATGGGACATGGTGGGTGGGCACTGGACAAGCCCAGAGAGCCCGACATTGTACTTGAGCCATGGCAATGCAGCCAGTCTGTGTGTTGGGGACTTGTCCACACAGTCCGAGCGGGAAAGGGCCCAGGGATCATGGGGGCCAACCCCTCATCATTTTATGGAGGGAAAGCTGAGGGATCCCCAAAGTGGGGATTTTACAGTGAAGCTAATGAACGTTAACCAGAGCCCCTCATCTGCATGGGATACTTCCAAGGCCCTTGTATTACTCAGGGAGAAAGACAGAGGGAGGGGAAGAGAGGGAGACACGGAGAGAAGGAGAGAGGAACAGAGGGAGAGAGAGAGAGAGGGAGAGAAGGAGAGGGAGAGAGAGAGAGGAAAAAGAGAGGGAGAGAGGGAAAGAGAGAGAGAGGGAGAGAGAGATCATGCTTTTTTCTCATTTTATAAGGGTGTTAATCCTGTCATGAGGGCTCCACCCTCAGATCTCATCTCACCCTAATTTCTCTCAAAGGCCCTATCTCCAAATACCATCACATTGGGGGTTATAGCTTCAACATATGAATTTTGTGGGAACACAGGCATTCAGTTCATAGCACAAGATTCACTCACCTGGGACATGCCTAGAGCTATGGGAAATTGTTAGCCACTCTACAGTCTCCGGGCTCCCAGTCTAGTGTAGTTTGATTCGAACATCTTCACCAAGTTTCTCAATCTCAGCACGATAGACATTTGGGGTCAGATAACCCTGTGCTGTGGGGATCTGTGCCCTGCAGAATGTTTAGAAGTATCTCTCACCTCTACCCATTAGATGCCAGTAGCATCACTACCTCCCAGGTCATGACAACCAATGTCTCCTGACGTTGGGAAATGTCCCCTGGGAGGCAAACTCACCCAGTTCAGAACTACTGAATTAACAGAAATTCAAGCAACATCAAGCCAAACTCCTATCTTCCTTCAAGACTCAAAGCGAAGGTGGCTCTTTTTCTATAAAGCTTTCCGTATCTCTGTCCCAGATCAGAATAGTTGCTTCCTCCTCTGACCTTATCTCTATGACAGAACTCTTCCTATTATATTTTTATAGATCTTCAGAGTTGTTGTTTTTTTGTTTCCCACCACTGAACTGTGGGCTCTTGGAGGACAAGACTGTGAATTACTCCTCTTTGGAATCTCTAACTCAGTCAGAACCTGGCACAGGAAGGCGTGAGTGAGTGGATTGACCTCACTCCCACAAGACCCTCCCTAGCCTCCACGCCGTGTCTGTTTCCAGTTTCATACCCTCCTCTGGCCCCCTGCCAAAGGCCCTACCAGCAGCCCACCTGGAAGACCTATCATTCACCAACATGCCTTAGCCTTTTCCAGCCAAGCAAATACCTTCCTTCTCTTGAAATGCCCTTCGAGTCCACCTTGCCCCTATCCACCTATTGAAATCCTAGCATCCTCCCAGGCCCATCTCAAATGCTTCTTCCCCTAGGAAGACTTTTCCAAACCTTCTAATTAAAAATAATCAACCACCCACGCCTCCCCCATTCCCCCAGCCACTGTTCCCAAAGTGCTTTTTAATTCTGTTACAACCATTTCCGGATACATCCTCTGTTCCTCACTAGACAGCAAAGTCCCCACAGACAGGAACTGTCATTATTTATTTCCATATCATCCTCTGAGCTTAGCAGAGGCCTGGCATACAGCAAACATCACTCAAATTTAATTCAAGTCTCAGGGAGAGGACTGGCTAGAGTGGATGGTGAACATGTGATTAACTGATTTTTTTCCTCCCAGCAGCCAAGATAAAGATCATAGTTATTTGAAAACACTGTTGATAATACTGTTTGCAAAGGAAAACTACCCTACAAAATTATTGTTCTCGATGAAAAAATGGGTCTATTTCTTCATCCAGAAATGATATCCGTCCTGGTGACAGAAGATCAGAAGGAGCCCTCCCAGGCCCTGGAGGACCAGCAATGTCCAGGAGGATGCAAATCTTTGGTTCTTACAGAAACTCATAACAAGAGTTCTATGATCTCCTCTGACAGCAGGCTCACTCCAGCCGTCTGCAGCACATGACAGGGGAGTATATGCCGACAATTGCATCTGCAGTTTAGAATTCAGAATCAGAAACTTTGCTAATAATTTGTGCTCTTATTTCAGCAGTTCTAAAGGAGAAAAGCCTAAGTGACTGGATTCTGTAACAAATAATGGTACTAATTTTCGCTTTAAAAAATGATAAAGCATTTGCACTCCCAGTAACTTCTCTGAGTCCTCCGTGCAGCCCTGTGAGAAAGGCAGGCAGCATGGGGAGGCCCATTCCGTCAAGCTACCAAGGAGGGCCGAGGGGTCACCTGGCAGATCCGTTGCACGCCGATGCCACCCCTGTGCTCCGAGCCACTGTGTGAGGGAGGAGGAATGAGGAGGCATGGTCACACCACAGCCACGATGGCAGCTGCTGGGAAGGTGGGCTCTGTGTTTGGTGGGGAATGGGCCGGGAAGCAGACAAAGCCTTCATTCTTTAGACAGTTGAGGTGCAGAAAGTCCTGAGGCTGCAGGAAAAGAGTGGCTTGAACTGAGAGATTGGGAGTAAGGTTCAGTGGGGCTCTGAGGCTGCTGGTCTCCAGTGGGGTGACTGGCTGGTCCCAGAAAGAAGCAGCCACTCTGGCAGCAGCCAAGCCAGTCTCCAGGGCTTTCAGGGGTGCCCTGCCAGAAGGCGGTGTGGGCAGGGAGGTAAGAACACCTTAGAGCACTGAACAGTGGCCCTGGCAGTGTTGGTAGGCAGTGAACCTTGCCTTGGCTTCTAATCTGCACCAGTGTGTGGTGTGGACTAGCAGAGGCCCTGGTGTGGGTGGAAGAGGTGGCCCACAAATACACTAAGGTTCCAGGGTTCCTGCCCTTCCCTATGCATGATCATACCTCTCCCGTAGTCAACTCTGGTGCCAAAGTGGCAGTTTAGCCTTCATTTTTGTTTTTGGGGTTGTTTTTTTTTGTTTTTTTCTTTTGAGGGCAGTGTCACTGGCCCTCATATGTGGGACCCGAACCCCGGTCGCTGGCTTCCCAAGCCAGCGCTTAACCACTGCGCCACTCGGCCGGCCCAGTTTAGCCTTCATTTTAAAGTAAGACAGGAAGCCCCTTATTAAAATGCAGGAGCCATGGTCAGTCATTAACACCTTAGCTCAACTAATTATGGAATTAACCAGCAAGGAGCAAGGTTGAAGGGAGGAGGGGTGGTGGAAAAGTCAGCTCCAAAAAGGAGACAGAGGTGAAAGGACCGCCCTCTTTGTACAACCCCTACAGCTTTGAGGCACAAAACACACACTGACTCTTCGTTCTCACAGCAGCCCTTTAAGGAAGGTATGGGAACCCCATTCAATGGAAGTTCGGATGGACCAAGGTCACAGAGCTAATAATGGGATCTGGGTTCATTCTCAGATTTGTTCAGTCCCAAGTCTCACGTGCCTTCCACTCCCCTGTGCTGTCCCTATGGGGACATTATAAGAAGATGGGGTTCAAAAGGACAAGGCTGATAGAAATGTCTAGAGTGCTCCTAGAAAGAGTAATAGCACCACTGAACATGTGAAGGCAACTCTGGGGATAACCAGATGGCAGAGATGCTATTTGTGTCCCCATTTTCCAGGTGACAGGACACAAGCACACACAGCTCAGGCAGTTTGCCCAAGGTCTTCCAGTTTGCAGGCAGGGAGACAGGGGTTTGAAGCCATGGCCGAACAGTGTAAATCAACAATTACCTCAAAATTTAAGTTTAATTTAAAAATAAATAACAACTGCATCCTTTAAAATAGAAACATCACCCTGACCTGCCACTTTGCTAAATGCACTGGGATCATACAAGGGGCATAACACACATGGCTCTCTACAGATTAGGACCAGTCATTCGTTCACTCAAAACCTATTTTTTGAGCATTTACTTGTGCCAGGGTCTTTTATAAGTGAAACAACATCCTACTAATGTCAGATCAAAAACTGGTTGTGAGAAATAGATTATCAATGGAGGACAATCAGCTTTGGGAGTAAATTGTGATATCCATCACCTATCTGTTTGTTATGGACTGAACTGTATCCCCTAAACATTCATCTGTTGAAGTCCTAATGTTCAATTAACTACATTTGGAGATGAGGCCTTTAAGGAGATAATTAAGGTTAGATGAGGTTTTAAGGATGGGGGCCTAATCCAATAGGACTGTATCCTTATAAGAAGAAGGTGTGCACACTGAGAAAAGACCATGTGAGGACACAGCAAGAAGGTGGTAATCTACAAACCAAGGAAACCAAAACCTCAGGAGAAACCAAACCTACTAACACGTTGATCTTGAACTTCTAGTCTCCAGAACTGTGAGAAAATAAATTTCTGGGGTTGTTTTTAGCCACCCAGTCTGTGGTACTTCGTTACAGCCAAAGATGCAGGGAGTAGTCTGGAAAGAAGAGGAATATAGTCAAGCAAGCCTGGGAGGACCCTTCAGCATGACCATCTACCAGCTATGTGCCCCAGGGCACGGTTGCTTCATGTCATTAAGTCCTGGTTTCCTCATCTGCAAAGCAGGGACCGCCTCCCCAGCACAGTGGGTGTTGTGAAGATTCCATCAGAGTCTGCGTGCATATAATGGTGGAGTGAAAGGTGCAGCGATCTCATGAGAGAGCTGTAACCTTGGCCAGGACAGTCCTTAGCTGCCAGCCCACCCCTCACCACACCCTCTCCAGACAGGGTGCCAGAATGATGTTTCTAAAAAATCTGACCCCTCGGTGACTCTATATCACCCAGTCCAAACTCTGCCTGGCGCTTAAGGCCCTTCGTCTGCCATCTGATGCCAGCCCACTTCTCCTGCCACATCAGCTGACCCTGACGCCTTTCGCTGCTATCTTAGTTCATCTTGAACTTCCCAACATTTCTGAGATGTACCCCACTTTGTTGCACACCTGAACCTTAGCTATCCCTGCAAGACTATCTATCTGCTTTGGAAAGCCTTCTCCCACCCCCAAGTCCAAGTCGGGGGCAGCCCCTCTCGGCGCTTCCAGACTCCGTGAGTGTGTCACACTGTGCTGTCATTGTAGGTTTCCTCATCCTTCTCCTGGTCTTTAAGTGTGCATTCCCTGTGTGTTTCTGGTTATTTGTACTCTCAGGGCAACAAAAAGTAGTGCTGGGAAGTGGGGGGTACAGTGAAGAGGGGGCTGTCACTCTCTGTTTCATACAATTTGTAAAGCAAGATTTACTTCTCGTTTAAACATACCAAAGTCAGGGGGCAAATGATGTGTGTGGGGTCCACAATGAAGTGTTTTCTTTCTTTTAGCTTTCATATTCCTGTTTTGTAATAATGGTGACTTCATCTTTTTCTAGTCAGACATTCTAAGATTCTGGGATTGAAAGAGAGAAGGCGCCCCAAACAGGTTGAATTATTTTTAAGCCCCATCTAGTTCATTGTATTCCCCCTGCCTGTGGAGGGACTGAGCACCCCAACCCACTGCCATGTTACGTGCAGAACCTCCTGGGTGCATAATACACACCCCACCCCCATTGGCATCTGGCTTGCTCATGTGACTTACCTGGGCAGTGGAATATGAGCAGAAGTAATTTTTCCCACATTCAACAGAGGCTGCAAGATTCATTGCCTGGGTTCATTGCCATTTTGCCATCTTCTACAAGATCAAGATAAGAGGCTACTGTTTAAATCCCAGAATGAGAAAGTACTAGACCAGAGCCTCAGTGATTGGAGGGCCTGAAAAAAATAAGTGTTTGTTATTATTCACTGAAGTTTTGGTGGTGTTTGTTCCTACAGTGTCATCTAGCAAAAGCTGAGTGGTACCGGCTTGATTCACATCACTGAAAGAAAATGTCATTGGTGTAAAAATGACGTATGATCATACTGTGAACTTTTACATTAATGTTAAGCTTAGGATATAGTGATGATTCATCTAATCCTTCAATTAGTCAATAGGTTTTGTGCCATGGTCTGCTTAGCCCTGTGGATACAGACATGAAACAGGCTTCCTGCCTTCTCTCATGACTCCCAGTCTAAGAGTTATGGCTAATAATCTGATAAATTCACCCCATAAATATTTATTGAGTGTCTCCTATGTGTTTAACATTGTTTTAAGTGCTGGGGCTGCAGCAGTAAACAAGGAAAAGTGCCTGCCCTCCTAGAGGCACTGTTTCAAGGGAGCTTGTGTTCGAAAGGCCCATTCAGAGGTCGTGATCACTGAGCACTATGTAAGGTCCCAGCCAAAACCTGTATCCCTGCCCCCACACACACACCCTTAAAGGAAAACAATGGGAGCATCTCAAAAGTTGATGACGTTGTTCCAGATGAAGACTGCAGCTGCATACCTGTTAAAGGAAGTCCCCAACACACAGTCCCACAAAGTCCGTGACTAATTCCTCCCGTATGCACATCTCAGAGTTTACAAATCGCTTTGGCCTTCATCACCTGTGTTTGTTCTCTCAACACCATCTCCAGATAGACACGTTAAAATCATCATCTCCATTTTACAGAATAGGAAACTGAGGCTCACAGGGGGAAAGAAATAGGTTCAAGTTTATTTTTTATTTTTTTTATTTTAGCTGAGCCATCCTGCCACCTGTTGGCAGCTCAGCGGCTGCTCAGCTCAGGCTGGGAATCCAACCAACAACCCTGTGGCTCAGAGCTCTCGCTCTTGAGCAAGCTCTTAACCAACTGAGCCACTTGGCCGGCCCCTAGGTTCAAGCTAGTGTCCTGATTCTCTGCTCTATGTTCTTGACTGATGACATATTTTAATGAGGATGTGATATGCATGTATGGGTAGTTTTCATTAACATATAAAGGATTGTAGAGGAATTCCTGGAACAAATTTCTGTTTCTTTTTCCTGTGCCATTTATAATCATCTCCAGTGACTATAATGTAAAAATCAACTTCAGAATGAAGTGTAAACCTCTAATCAAGCCAAAGTCAGCTATGTCCATTTCCCCTGCATGGAAATTGTATCCCAAGCTCAAAATGAGAGAATTCACATCTGGGACCCTGGAGGCCCTAGAAGGGTCACAGACTTCACACTAAGACCAATGGGCTGGGAGCACAACTTATTTTTTAAGAGCTGTAAGACCTTGGGCCAAGTCATTTTTCCTCTCTGAGCCTCAGTACCCTCCCCTTGTTCAAAAGGAGTGACAACACCCACCCTACAAGTGTTATGTAAATTAATGAGATTTTACATGGGAATCACTGATCCATTGCAAGCCCAAGCTAGATGCTCAACGGGAAATTTAACAGGGCTGATAATAGTTATCCTCCTCAAGGCTCTGGAATGCACAGGAACTATCAATCACCACCAGCGGGCGTTTTGGGGGCTTGCTACGCTTTTCCTAAAGACCCCATGTCCTCAGCCTGGCCTCGACTCCAAAGCACCCATTTCCCAGGATCCTTATCACTATCCATTGCGCATCTCGGGCCTGTGTGTCTCCAAGAGAGGGCACGAGCAGTCCCTCATTTCTCCAGCATAACAGGCACCAAGAAAGGTTTAAAAACATGCTTTCTGCAGCAGGAAGTATAAGAAGTACCTGCACTTCTTGTTTTAGCTCTGCCAATCAGAAGATGGGAAGGTGGTCTGCTCTGGGGTGGGGTGAGGGGCAAGGGAGAGGGCCCCGAAACACACACACGCACAGTCCAATTACCTACCACCTTCCTGCCTTCAGAGTGATGTCCACAGCCCACAGACCTCCAGATCAAGGGCCGTCTGGAATTCTGAAGGGTTGGCACAGAACCGCCCACTGGGTCCTCCAACCTCCACTGCAATCTCCCCCTCCAGCTAAAGGGTTAACAGTAGGCATTCTCACACCAGGTTGGAATGTTCTCAGTCCTTTCAAGAAGCTAATGCATAAAGATGTCCTTTTGGTCGCAGGGCCAATATTTTCATGGATGCAGGAAGCAAACATTTTGACTTCCTACACTCTGATCTATAGTCAGTATTTCAGTAAAACAAAACCTCAGTCAGGGGCCGGCCGAGTGGCGCATTGGTTAAGCGCTGGTTTTGGGATGCCAGCGGCCCCGGTTCGGATCCCACATATGAGGGCCAGTGACACTGCCCTCTACAGCTAACAACAGCTCCACATGAAGCTGGGCTGTGCGAGCCCCGGTGATGGTGTAGGCTGCAGTCCCTGCTGCAGTGGGCTGCCATAGGCTGCAGTGAGTGGCCCGCAGCCAGCGTGAGCGGCTGGCAGCCAAACGTGAGCTGCCAATAGCCGCGATGAGCGACATCCAGAGGCCAGCGACCGATCTGCCTCATCCGGGAAGAGCACAATGACGATACCAACAGTGAAGCAACATCCTCCGCAACTAAAAAAAAACTGAAGAACAAGAAGAGGGCAACTTGTCTGTTCCCCTTCCCCGATTCCCCAACGCTGTTCCCCTCCACCAATTCCCCAATAAAATCTTTAAAAAAAAAAAAAAAAAAAAAACCTCAGTCAGGACAAATATAATCAATCATAGCTACTACCATCTATCAAGTTGGTCCCGCAGCTGGGCTCTATACAAAGTAATTTATTTTGCCCATCTCCTTAGAGCCTCACAACCCTATGAGCCGGTGAAGGAAATCCCATTGCACAGGAGAGAAAACTGAGGGTCAGAAAGAGTTAAGCCTCTCACCTGCAGTCACGTGGGTAATGAGGGGCAGAGACCCCCTCAAGTTCTGTCCGCCTCATGGTACTGACTCCGTTTTGATGCTTGAATGGGGAAAGGTAGTTCCTGCTTCAACCCAGAGGGAGGGGATTGAACTTTATCTGTTCTGCTGTGTGTGGCCTTCACCAGCTTCTTTATGATGGCTTCTCACTTGATTCTGTTTGACTGGAAATGGAGGCAGACGGAGGTCTCCCTGGGGCACGCTGGGCCTGGCCCCCAGTGTGTGCTCCCAACTGCAACAGGAGACGTTGCTGAGCAGAAACGAGGCTTCCCCCTTAGCCCCTCTACTTTCCTTTCTCCCTCCCTCTGGGTTTGCTCACCTGGGCTCCACCCATTGGGGGCGACCATAAGCCTCTTACTACTCGATGCCTCAGCTTGAATGACAGGGATGTGGTGGGTCGTGAGGAACCCATCCCTCAACTGCTCCAAGGTCATCTCCCTGGAAAGCCCCCTGACACAAAGGTTGACCCAAGGCCCACAGCCCCACGTGCCTTCCTGGAGCCCAGCACTTAGTTCATGGTATCAGTACTGTATGGGTCATTTCTGTGATTCCCTCTCTCCAGGTGGGGGCTACGCCATTTCTCTCTACATCCTTACCACCACTCCAGCAGGCCCTCAAAAGATTCACTGGACGACAAGTGAATGAATGAATTCTACATGCAATCCTGATTCCCAAAACCTTTGCACAGGCAATGGCAGTGACTCAGCTCTTTCACCCCAACCCCAAGCCTGGACACGTGGAGATGACCCGGTTATCTTCATGTAGAGTGAAAGGGGCCCATGGTCACCGGTTCAAATCTTTGCTCCCCGACTTGCTGACTCAATGTAAATTGGCACCTCTACCTCACTTAACCTTTCTGTACCTCAGTTTTCTACTCATTAAGAAGGGAGATGATACATTGATGACTTGCATAATACTATGAGCTTAGATATGATGCATATAAAGTTCTTGACGTAGTACCAGGCACACAGGAAATACTCAGTAAATAGTGGTTGTTAGTGTCATCAGACTCTGAAATGAGGTTTGGGAGAGATGCTCAGGCTCACCCATAAAAGACACTGGGGACTGTCCCTGAGCAGGGTCACTGGGCTCTTTCAAGAGTCCCCACATGGTCACAGGAGGGGCTGAAGACATGGACAAGGGCTGCTTAAGTAGGTGTGTGTTCATGCATGTGCATGTGTGTGTGCACGTGTGTGTGTGTGTGTGAGAGAGAGAGAGACAGACAGACAGACAGACAGACAGACAGACAGAAGAGGACAGCCACTGTCTTTCTCTGACATGTCATGGAAGGTCAGCTGGGTCAATCCACCCCCATCCCCCAACCACCTGATGGGAGGCTTGCTGGCTCCCAACAGGATTATAAATCATTTATTTCATTATGAATTGGAGGAGCCACTGCATGTTTGAAGTGGAATTGGAAGCAGAAAAAAATGGGCAGATTAATGGAGCTTGAAGAAAGCTAAGTATCACTTGCCGTTCCTGCCCGAGCACACAGTCAGCTGGCAGCCGAGCCACGTTTGAAAAACATGGCTCTCAATTAGAAGCGTTTCCTCACTTGTGCTGCATGCTGGCGCTCACGCTAATTAGTCGCAGGGACATCTGATTCCACCCACCAGTGTTCCGTCTTGCAAAGTGGTCCGTGAATGTCCAGGTCCCTCCCAGCTCAGATCCAAATGTTTCCAGTGGCTTTGAAATCCACCTGTCAGCCCCGCCCATCTCCTGTCACTCTTCTCCCCCAACCAGCCCCATAACCCACCTGAAGACACAACTCCCTTTCATGCCTCTTGCCTCTGGCCCATGCTGTTCCCTCTGCCTGGAATGTCACTCATGTCCCTTCCCTGACAGGAAAATGTCTTCTCACCCTCTGAAAGCCAGTCAGCAGTTATTTACTCTGTGAAGCCAGCAGAGGAAGTGAGTGAGGTGCTCTGCATGTAGCGTGGGCTACCAGAGCATCTGCCACTCAGCGCCCCCCTAAACCCCGGCTTCCTGAAAGCAGAAGACTGTGCTACCTGTGTGCCCTGCAAATAACTGTCAGTCAACACATGTTTGTTGACTGAGTGGTAAAGAAATGCATGGTTCCCAGGCCAATTGGTTAAAAGAAGGTCTCCCTACAAACACATTCATTTGCCTACAGTTTTCTAAGCCTGAGAAATACAGGGGAAACATTTTTCTTACCTCTCTTGCCAAATTGTTCTATCTTGAGTTTCTGAGTCCTGCCCCCCTAATCAACCCCAGAGCCACCCTCTCTCTGCCCTCACCTCCATTCTCCACTCGTTGTCTGAACCCCAGGCTTAGGCTTTCATAATGTGTCTGGTAAACATACAGCGTTCTTCATTCCCAGGCCAGCACAGACCTAGGCTCACTCCCTCACCCCGCCAGCTCAACTGGGGTCAGATCAGGGAGGGACCAGAAGCCAAGAAAGGTAAGGCCATGAGGACTCATGTAAGGAACTGGGCATGTGCTGGAGAAGAGAGGGCTCAGGGGCGCCAGACACTGGTCTTCAAACGCCTGAAAGGGCTGATGTGTGGAGGGGAGCAGGGCCTTACTGTGAGTGGACCCAGAGGCCAGACAAGCACCCAGGATATGAATGGTAGGTTGGGGGTGGGGGTGTCCCCATTTACCACAGACAGGTCCAGCTTAAGCCTGTTACCCTAACATGATTATTAAAAGAGGCTCTGGGGCCGGCCGAGTGGCACAGTGGTTAAGTGCTGGCTTGGGAAACCTGCGGCCCCGATTCGGGTCCCACATATGAGGGCCAGTGACACTGCCCTCAAAAAAAAAAAAAAAAAGAGGCTCTGTTCACTCTCAACTCCATCCTGGACAGTGATTATACCATCCCTTTAGTTATAGGGAGATCTTTTCGAGTTCAATAAAGGCCGAGTTTTCTAGCAACTATGGCTGTTAAGGACCTAACAGGTTGGCTCTGGGCAGTTAAGTCGTTCAGCAAAAGGACCTGTGACGTGTTCAACCTTACTGCCCAGCACTGAGCGGGAGATCGGCACTCAAATGGGGTGTATACATGGGAAGGAATTCCCCATCACCAGGAGTGTCTCAGTGCAGGCTGAACACCCAGCAAACAGGTGGCCTTGCAAGAAGATTTGAACATCACAAAGGAAGTTTAACCAGACCTTTCAGGCCCTCCTTTCCAACAAAGAGGTTGTAGGTGAGTCAAGTGCAGGGATTAAAAGCAAAGAACTCTGGAAGTAGACAGCTTGGGTTGGAACCCTGGTCCATCACTTACCAGCTATAAAAACTTGAGTGAATCACAACTTATCTGTGCCTCAGTTTCCCAATCAGTGAAGTGGGTCTAAGAATATCAACTTCAAAGTGCCATTGAGAGAACTTGTTTAAAAATTGATATGTGTGAAATGCCTGGCCCACAGTAAGCACTTTATAACTATTTTCTATGATCTCTGTGATGATGGAGAGGGTGCTGGTCTTGGACTTCATCCTATAAACAAGGGGGAAGTTACTAAGAGTGTTGATCACAGTGGTGCCCGGGCAAGGTTAATCAGATGGTGAGACCAGTAACCAAGATTAGGAGAAAGCAAACCCCTCCCACCCTCTTTGAATTTCAGTTCCGTGTATGTTTTCTTTGAACTGGTTATTCAACTCTTTCTCTTGGAGAGAGAACAAAGTGAGTGATGTGGAACTCAAATCTCATTTACAACTGAATTTTAAAACCAAGGAGATTTGCAATATCGGAAAGGCAAAGGAGCAGGAAATAAACTTTACAGTAATTGCTCTGTCGTCTTTTAAACATAAGGCTTTGCACTGCTATTTTTGTTGATGGTATTCAAATGAGAGGATGCCACAGCTGCAGGGGATCTAGGAGATCACAGATGGTAGGGCCTTCACTTGACAGAGGAGGAAACCACAGGCCAGATGGAGAGAGTCCATCTCCTGCCTCGCAGTGAGTCAGAGGCAAGGCCAGAAAGCAGGTCGCTGGTCCTCAGGCTCCCCGGACAGGTCTCTGCAGGATGCAAAGACGCACAAGCGCAAATGAACAGCCTAAAACAGCAAACACCACCCCCCTGTAAAAGACCTTTTATAAAGGTCTAAGACACAAAGACACCCCTCAAGAAACATTCCGAGTGGAAGGCCGCTCATTTTCCATGGAGTGCTTTCCACAGGCCTGGAAATAGCTTTTATGAACCTGTTCTAAAACTTTATGAGCCCAGAAGGCCACATACAATTGTTACGTCCATTATATAGACAAGTAAATTGAGGCAGGAGAGTTCCTTCTGTTTTCAACCTCAGAAACTCCCCAGGGACCCTACCATCCATACCTGAGGGCATAGGGACATCAGAATGGGGGAGCTATGTGGGCATCAGATGTCTCACGCTAGACAGTCAGGATAAAACCCACAGTCCTGGGACTGCTCAGGCTGCTTCCAGACACTGGTTTCCAAAGGGTGCTGGCTGGTATCTTCGATAAGACGAGAGGAATGTTGGCCCCACCCCAGCTCTAACTCCAATCAAAGCAGCCCCACTATCATTTGGTTTATATTTTAGAGATTTGGTATAAGATTTTGTTGCAGCAAAGTGCTCTGATGTTTATAAAACCTCTGCCTGAGAAAATTCATAGGAGGTATGTACAAGGTCTTTCTTTGGTCACTGCCGAGTAACAGCCAAGGCGACCTCAACGGTTTGTCTGTGGTGCTAAGTGGGTCTTCAAAGGGTCACAGCATCGCTTCTGTGCGAACCCCGCCAGTGTCCCTGCCAAGGACAGCCATTGTTTCCAGAGAGCTGTAGAAACAGAAGCCGGCACCCGGGGAATGGGAGGATGGGAATATGGTCCATCTTAGCACATTTTGCCTGTTGCTTCTGCTCGCCCGGCGGTAGCCAGGGCTGTGCCGATTAACCCGTCACAGCCACTCCACTTGGGACATACATGTGCTCTGTTCTTTCTGCTGATTTAATTAACATAATATAATGGAAATAAAATAATTGAAGGGGCTGCCACTTCAGGAAAGATCATTGCGGGCTGCTAGGGAGGCATTGTTGCGCCGTTTCCAGGCAACGCCAGAGGGGAGGCCCGGCGGGGCTGGAGGTCCCCAAGCAGCCAGCTGGCCGGGCCTCGCCCCACAGTCCCAGCCAAGGCCTGCCCGGCCCCGACACATGGGCCCACAGGCTCAGGGGGGCTTTCCTCAGGACTTCCTCCTTCGTGTCTGTGTGCCTTTGAATCTCGAAATGTAATTCCACAATTGGGAATAACAGGAAAAATCAAACGGAATAAATAAACACATCAGAAATCCAACCATATTCAAAAAAAATTAATAATAGTTATTTGTAAAGCCAGGACCAGCCTTGCTTTCTGGAAGAGATCTTTCAACCCAAAATTAGGATTTTGTAGACATTGCTGCAAATGGACCATCTGGGCATTTATTTTCAAATGACAGTTTTTGACCTGGAGGAGGCCTGGATTCTTCCCGAGGGCCTGTCCCTATCATTGCTGAGAAACCTCGGAATGGACCCCTTTTCTCTCTGTACCTTAGTATCCTCACCATCACTGCCACGGGGCTCAGCACGGGTGGGGAGGAGGTGTGGAGGAGAATCAATTGTGGGACTTTTTCAAAGGACCACAAGCTGGCAACTGAGCACAACTTCTGATCCCCTCTGCCTGAAGGCCTGTGCCTGGGCAGCCCCCTTGCGCAATGCAGCAGGATTCCAAGTGCTACCTCCCCTCCCTTCCCCCCCCACCCCCCCCCACCCCCCGCGACCATCTGTAAGTCCAGCACCTTGTAAAGTCCTTGCCTGCCTTCCCCCAGCACAGTGCCAGGGGGAGGGCGGCAGGGAGGGGCGGGGCAGCAGGATGACAAAGAGATTGACATTCACTTGGCAACCTGTGCAGACACATTCCTGGCTCCTCCTCACAATACTGCAAAACCTCCAAACAAATACCTTTAACAATGATCCAGCCCTAAGGAAAAACCATTATTGCATGATTTATCTGGCCGAGGAGCATTTTTATGCCAGCGATGGCAAATGACAGGCATGCCATAAAATAAAATACCATGGTTTTATCTAATTTTACCAAGTGACAAAGCCAAAGAAGAACAAAAAGGAGGGAGGAGGAGGAAGAGGAGGAGAAGAAGAGGAAGAAACCTCTGCTCACACAGGAAGAGTTTGGGGGCATGTTGGTGATGATGCTGGTTTGCCTGCCCCCGATATAAATGCCAAAGAATGGGAACTAATTGTGGAAGGTTTTCATTGCTCTGCACCTTGTTAATGTTCCTACAATATTGGCTCCTATTAATTAATCCAATGCAATGGAAAAGTCAATTATACTATATTAATGCCACTTGTTGTAGAGAAGACTAAATTAATGGATGCAGACAGGGAGCAGCTTCATTATGATAAACATTTGATAAGTTCCTGTATCAGCCTCCAAGGTTAATTTGGTTTGAGGTAGCCAAAATATAGCCCACCTCCCCATGGGAAAGGGCAAGCCCATTCCAGGTAGGAAAGCAGGGTAAAGATCAGACGTTGATTAAAAATTTTTGAAAAGTACAATAACGTTGAAAAATCAGATGGTTCATAGATTTGACCACCTCAAGGGTCCTCCCCTTCCTGCCCCAAATCCACTTGATGCTAAAGGAGGAGCACTGGACTAGGAGGCAGGAGACTTGGGCTTCAGTTCTGACGCCAACACAAGTCCGCAGCTTACGTCTCCTCCCAGAATTCTCTGCTGATCTCTAAATGGAGATATCTGCTCATTCTTTTGACAAATGCTCCTTGGCCACAGAGTAGGAAAGGGGTTCAGGTGTCATTCTCCACTTGTTCTCAGCTGTCTCATCCTGTGCCACACTCAGTGCAGCACATCACACGCTCCTCCTGAGCTGTCTGAATCACCTGAGGGCCTCGGGGCCCCATCCCCTCCCCCGCCTCCCTCACCCCACCAAGCCACAGGCTTTAAATCCTGCGAAGGCTAGCATCTAGATATTTAAATTACAACATTCATGAAATTTAAAAAATACATATAAAACTGGGGGAGGGAATTAAACCTATAAAGACTTTTCATGCTTAATATATGAAAATTTGTTTCCATATAAATAAGGAAAATCATCCCATAAAAATTAGTCAAAAGAAATGAACAATTGTCAATAGAAATACATAAGGCAAATGAACATCTAGAAAAAAAATTTATTACAAATATCAAGGAAAATTCAATTAATGTAACTAACCATTTATTTCCTCTCAAAATGTCAATCTTTTTTCAAGAGATCATTCTTTTTGTTGATGAGGGTTATGAGATAGGCATTCTGGTGTCATGAGGATAGAAAATATAAAATGTACATGACATTTTAGGTAAGCAATTTAACAACAGGTATTAAGATTTTTAAAAATGTCCATTCCTTTTCATCCAGAAATTTTCCTTATAAGAATCAATTTTAGGGAAATAATTAAAGATGCAAATCAAATACATATGCATAGGACGTTTAATTGCCACTTTATGTTTAGTATTAAAAAGTGAAAACAATCTAAATATCCCAAAATAGGGAAATGATAAACACATTTTGATATATCTCTTTGATAGACAATGATGCAGTCACAAAAATGTTCGTGAAGGACTTGCTGATGATATGTGAAAAGGCTCACGATGTAACATGGAATGGAAAAGAGACTAGAAAACTAAATACAGCAAGATCCTAGTTTTATTTTTTTTTTTAATTTATAGTTGATACGCAACATCACAACAGGACGGGGGAAAAAAGAGCTTCAGAGCATCCCTCTGACATCTGAGCTTATTACACAAGACCCTTTGCCATGCAGCCTGAGTCTTCTCCACATTCCCTGGCTCCCTACCCTTGGATTCCAGCCGGCCCCCAATTCTTGGCACTCCCTTACCAGGGTTTGCTGCTTGATCCCTCCATGCTTTTGCACAGGATGATTTGCACAATAATGATTCCCAGGAGAGCCTGACCCCCAACTCCACCTCCCCCTGCCTTATACACATCTGCTCGACCCCCTGGACTCAGCTGTGTCTCATCCTCTGCAAAACCGCCCACAGCTGGATTTCACTTTCCACATTGAGATCCCACTCACTGTACCCAGCAGACAATGAGCAGCCGTTGATGGATTTTGAGCAGGAGAGCAGCATGTTCTATTCCTTATGATGAGGCCTCCGGCAACTACACCCTCAGCTGGAATGAGAAGCAGACAGGAAGCTCTCAGAGGCCAGTAAGGAGCCTGACCTGGGCTGGGGGCGGGCACTTGAGCCCCCGCTCACTCCTGGGTTTGCAGCCCACCCTGAGGCCTTGCCTGGGCTCTCAGTCTGGCTGTATGCTCCTCCTGCTGCCCAGACTGCCCCCACGTTGTTCCCTTCCTGCTCAGACCTCTCAAAAGAGGCTCCCATCCCTGCCAGCTCTGTCTAGGCATACCCCTTGGCCTGAGTTCAGCCCCGCCCCAGACACCCTCCAGCACTTTCCCTTCTCTCCTCTTTCCAACCACAGTGTGAGAGAAGCCTGGCGTGTTCCTCTTCACCCAGAAAGCTGACATTCAGCACAGGAACCCAACCCCCCAACCAGCCTACACCTGGCTTCCTGACCTCGGGCAGCTCATTGGGAGAACCAGGCATACATACTGACACACCTGGGAGCCACCTGAGATGGATCAGAGCCCTGGACCTACAATCTATCACTAATACACAATGATTAACAGCCACAGGGTACCCTGGATGCGCCTCCATTTACCCTGCACCTGTCTGTGCCAGCCCCTGGGCTGCCAGGCAGTGAGACCCCAGGAAGCTCAGAGTCAAGAGGAAGTGGCCACAGATAGAGGCAAGTTAACAGGCTAGGGTGCAGCTGGCGCTGTGGGGCCCCAAAGTCTCCCACACAGCCTGAAAGCTTTTGCAGAAAGTTTCGTGAAAGAGGTTATTTATTCCAAGAGTCCTTTAGAGAGAGAGGCAGAGAAGGACTTTAAGAAAAAACAGAGCATGTAAAGACTGAAAACACCCAAGTAAAGAATTACGATTCTCCGTGGCTCGGTTGCTCTTCTATGTGAAATCCTGGTTGAAAATCGGCTCAGATTCTCCTTCAGGGAGCCTGAGGGTGTCTCAGTCCCACCACTCGCCAGGGGATGAGCCAATTTCCTTAGCCTATCACTTAACCCCTGGTCCAACACCTTCCTTCAAGAAGACTTCTTCAATCACTTCTTTTCAGAAATCTACAAAAGTGTATCATAGATGCTAACCCAATTTTTTAGCAGTCATTCTTGGTCTTGGAACCCAGTCTCAGTAGAGAGGGCTCAGACCATGGCTGGGACTCAATAAACAGAACACCCTGCTTCCCCAATAAGAGAATAAACCAAGGGCAATAAGTATGCCTTATATCTCCCTGTATATTCTTTAGGACCAAGTACATCTCAGGTGCCCGGTGAGGCCCTGCTGATACATTTGTCTTTCTTATCTCCCACCAGACTATACTGTTTCACAGCTTTAGTTCCATAAGGCAATTTTCAAATTTCAAAGCTTCTGCAGGTCCCAGGAAGGTGCCATAGATAAGAAGGATGGAGAACCTGACTCATAACCAGGCAGACAGGGAGTATTTGTCTGGAAAATTCCCTTGGAGATTGCAGAAACAGGTGTCTGCTGCGTTTTAAGCCCTCACAAAAGGCTGGCTCCCAGACTGTAGGAAGAATTGCTTACCCACAGCCTGGAAAGCCAACCCCAGACAAGTTCCTACAGGAACTTTTCCCTCCACCACCTCCCCAGCCCCCACCTCACTTCCTCTCCTGCCTCCTTCTGAACCCCTCCCTCCACGCTCCCTGCAGCCAGGAATGAGGAGATCAGCGCCTCCCAACTGATATGTGACAAGTGACCTGCTAAACTCATTTGCTCTCTGAGCATAATTTGAAGGAAGTACATTTTAATTAAACTTTCCAGGGCTAGCCGAGTGGTGCATTGGTTAAGAGCTGGCTTGGGATGCCAGCAGCCCCAGTTCGGATCCCACATATGAGGGCCTGTGACACTGCCCTCTACAACTAACAACAGCTCCACCTGGAGCTGGGCTGTGCGAGCCCCGGCGACAGTGTAGGCAGCAGCCCCTGCTGCAGTGGGCTGCCATAGGCTGCAGTGTGTGGCCAGCAGCCAGCATGAGCTGCCAATAGCCGCGATGAGTGGCCGTCCAGAGACCGGTGACCGATCTGTCTCATCCGGGAAGAGCGCAATGATGATACCAACATGGGCCAGTGAAGTAACATCCTCTGCAACTAGACTGAAGAACAAAAAGACAGCAACTTCTCTGTTCCCCTTCCCCAATTCCCCAATGCTGTTCCCCTCCCCCAGTTCCCCAATAAAATCTTTAAAAAAAAAAAACCAACTTTCCAGCAAACATGTCTTTTTGCTCTGTAATAATTCCACTAAAAGACAACTGTTATAAAGAGTCCACTCTATCCACAAACTTTGGAAATAGATGAACAGACTTCTGAATTAGTCTTGTGAAGTCAGACGTTCTCCATCCCACAGCCCTGGCCTCCCCTGTGAGGCCTTGCCTTGGCTCACCTGCCTCTGGGCCTTCCCTCTAAAGTTTCTCTCCACTTGGAATGTTCAGAGACCCAAATTTTCACTGCACCAAACTCTCCCTGCCCTTCTCCAGGATCCAGCCATGATCAGAACTCATGGATCTCTTGCCATCCAAACTCTTTCCATAGCTCTAACTATATAGGCATGGCCATGAACACACCCCTGCTTGTCACTTTCTGTTTTCTCCCAGTCATCAAAAGCACCATGAGGGCAGGGACCAAGCCATGTACTTTTTGATCGTCCCTCAAAGACCCCTCACTCGGATCTTTGTGCAGAGTAGGAATATCACTAATATGTTGCCAGTACATACCACCAAGAAATTTCTAGTTGCTGATAAAAAAATACTATCTGACAAAAAGTGTTCTATAATCCATCCAGCAGTCTAGGAAAACTCTTGTCTGGTTACCACTTAGAAAAATTGGATAAGGAGGTATGTTGATTGATTCCTCCTAAATTATTCTGAGAAATGTGTCTGCAACTTCAAAATCCAAAAAGCTCTTTTAAAAAGTGTGTTGTTGTTCTTGTCTTCAGCTCATTTGGCAGCAAGACCTGACTTGACCCAAAATTATTTGGCAGCAAAATTTGATCTGAACTAAAATGAAGCTTCTACTTTGAGGACTCATCTGCTTGTGACAAAAATACTAATGTATTAATTACAAGTACTGCCCTAGATTTGGCTGGGGGGTGTTATATGTTATACATTAGAATATGTATTGGTTGTCAGAAAAGTCATGATGCATTTTTGCAACAAAATACATAGAAAAAATACGTCATGACTTTTCCGACAACCCAATACTACATTTCTCTTCTAAAATCCAAAAACTTCTGGCCCTAGTAGTGTCAGATAAGGGATTATGGAACTGTACATTCAATGTTCAGGAGTTACCTGTAAATAAAGTATTTGTCTTTGAATTCTATCTTTCTGACTCATATACTATAGTTTCTAGGGCATGTATAGTGGTTGTATTGGCACTCCCAATTATCAGCTTCTTGTAAGAGACTATATACTCTTACAATTGCCATGGGTGTCTTCAATGATTTCCTGGGAAGGAGAGTATTTACTGCCCCATTGACCCCAGGCTTGACCAAAGCAGTGAGAGGAGACACAACATATACCATGTCAAAGCTGAGCTTTGAAAAGCTGTTGGGTGGTTCAGCTCTTAGATGGCACATCTCAGACTGAGAATGCATCTTTCACCTTGATCCTAGAATGAAGACACAGTGATTTCACACCATTTATAAAAATTAACTCAAAATGGGTAAATAACCTAAATGTAAGAGCTAAACCATAAAACTCTCAGAAGAAAACATAGGGGTAATTCTTCATGACCTTGGATTGGCAATGGATTCTTAGCTCTGACACCAAAAGCATAAAAAACAACAAAATAGGTAAATTGAGCTTTATGAAACTTAAACACTTTTGCACATCAAAAGCCATTATTGGGCCAGCAGAGTGGCGCGTTGGTTAAGAGCTGGCTTGGGATGCCAGCGGCCCGGGTTTGGATCCCACATATGAGGGCCAGTGACACTGCTCTCTACAGCTAAGGTGGTGAACAACAGCTCCACCTGGAGCTGGGCTGCTATGAGTCCCCAGGGATGACATAGCTGCAGCCCCTGCTGCAGTGGGCTGCCATAGGCTACAGTGAGTGGCCGGCAGCCAGCATGAACAGCCAACAGCTGGAGTGAGCTGTCAAGAGCAGCCGTGAGTGGCCATCCAGAGGCCGGTGACTGATCTGCCTCACCCGAGAAGCACTCAATGATGATACCGACATGGGCCAGTGAAGCCAAGTCCTCCACAACTAGACTGAAAAACAAAAGGACAGCAACTTGTGTGTTTCCCTTCCCTGATTCCCCAACACTGTTCCCCTCCCCCAATTCCCCAATAAAATCTTAAAAAAAAAAAAAAGCCATTATCAAGGTAGTGAAAACATAACCTACAAAATATTTGCAAATTATATATCTTCTAAGGACAAAATTTACAAAGAATTTTTACAAATCAAATGCTAAAGACAAACAACTCAATTTAAAAATGGGCAAAGGAGAGATCCAAGATGGTAGAGTAGATAAACACTGTGCCTGCTTCCTTCCATGAACACATTAAAATTAACCTAGAAAACCTAGAAAACCATTCTAAGTCTAGGTGAACAGAAGTCCTATAACTAAGGATATAAAGAATAAGCCATGTCAGGCCAGCCAAGTGGCGCGGTGGTTAAGCGCTGGCTTGGGAAGCCAGCAGCCCTGGTTCGGTCCCACATATGAGGGCCAGTGACACTGCCCTCAAAATAAAAAAAAAAAAAGAATAAGCCATGTCAAGACTGGTAGGAGGGGCAGAGACACGAAATGGACCTCCAACCTCCATGTGGTGGATGAGAATCAGGAGCGATATCTCAGCCGTGGAGTTTGTCCCCCAAAGGAATGAAGAACCCCAGCCCCACTCTAGGCTCCCCAGCCCAGAGTACTGGTGCCAGGAAGAGGAGCTCCACAACATCAGGCTGTGAAAAACAGTGGGATTCCAACCATCTGAGTGGGATAAAGTGCTGTAGGAAACACAGAAATCCTCTTAAAAGGCCCTCACATAAACTTACTCGCTTACAGGCACTCACCTTGGGCTCCAGTGGAGGGATGATAACTCAGGGGTCATTGGAAGCATTCAGGGAGCAGACTAAGGGATGCGGCTTTGGAATTAGGGCTGGAGGACAGTAGCCAATTTCCTTGTGAGGGAGCCTCCTCCTGTGCAGCCGGCAGGCAGCCGCTATCTTTAATGTGTTGAGCCCTCCCCCCACACTTACGACGAAATCTGAATCTAACCAGATTCAGATTTGGTCTGGTGAGCTCTGCCGCTGCACCTGCTGACTCACTGGGACCTGCCCCACCAAACTCCCTAATACTGGAGGAACTTTCTCCACAAGCAGCCAGCCCAGCCCGAACTACACTGTTTCGTAGAACACTGTCAGGGTCCCCAGGCCCCAGATGGGCAGCAACTGGCCTTTGTGGACTCTGAAACCTTCGCTGAGTAACTTCAGGCTCAGCACTGGCACCAATCCAGCATCCAGATTAACCTGGTGACCACAATTCTTCCCACTCCAGTGACTCCCTGAGACCCTGCCTCACCAAATTTGCATGCACAGGAGGCTTTATCAGTAGCTGAATGTTAAGGAACCTGGCAGACGGCAGCAGGCCTCGAGGTGTCCTGTCTTTTTGTGGAGCTACCCCAGGCCCGATACTCATAGCAGATGTCCTCAGTTCACAGCATTGCCTCCCCCACTTGCCCCCAATTTTAGCACAGGGAGTGAACAACCTTGGATTGCTTTGTAGCTCCTACCAGGTGGTCCCCGGCCAATGACAGGCAGTGAGTGACCTGGGTCTGCACCAGAGCTCCTCCCAACAGGCCCCAGAACCAACATAATTGGAGGGTGGCTTCAGACAACAGCAGAGCACCACCCAATTAGCTTCATAAGTGGCATACACAAAGGACAGTTTCAACAGGCACCAGAATTCACTGGGGTGAATCCCACTCATTGGGGTAAGCCTCCCACACAGCAGCCTATAAGCTGTGGACATGGCCAAACCCCACAGCCAAGCAGTTTGAGGGTCAATCCCACCCGCTGACATACCAACAGCAATCAAGGCTCAACTATAACAGGAGGGCACATGCAACCCACAGAGGGATACTCCTGGAGCACCCAGAGCAGGTGGCCAGGGAGACTGTGCCAGACAGGACACCAAGACTGGGAGATATAGCATATCTACCACATACATAGAAACAAACACAGAGAGGCATACAAAATCAGGAAACAAAGAAATATATCCCAAATGAAAGAATAGGAGAAAACTCCAGAAAAATAACTAAATGAAATGGAGGCAAGCAACCTACCAGATACAGAGTACAAAACAATGATTATAAGAATGCTCAAGGAACTTAGTGAGAACTTCAACAGAGAGATAGCAGGCATTATATATGAAAAACAAAAAAACATAGAAACCATACAAAAGAGCCAGTCAGGAGTGAAGAATATAATGACTAAAATGAAGACTGCACTAGAAGGAATCAGCAGCAGACTAGATGAAGCTGAGGATTCAATCAGTGATTTGGAAGACAAGGTAGCAGAAAACACCCAATTGGAACAGAAAAAGAAAAAAAGAATCCAAAACAGTTGAGGATAGTTTAAGAGACCTCTGACAGAACATCAAAGGTAACAACATCATATCATAGGGGTACCAGGAGAAGAGAGAAAGCAAGGGACTGAGAACCTGTTTGAAGAAATAATGGCTGAAAACTTCCCTAACCTGGGGAAGGAAATAGACATACAAGTTCAGAAAGTGCAGAGAACCCCAAATAGGATGAACCCAAATAGGCCCACACCAAGACACATTATAATTAAAATGGCAAAGGTTAAAGACAAAGAGAGAATCCTAAAAGCAGCAAGAGAAAGCCAACTGGTAACTTATAAGGGAGCTCCCATAAGATTATCAGCTGATTTCTCAAGAGAAACTTTGTAGGCAAGAAGGGATTGGCACAAAATATTCAACATGTTGAAAAGCAAGGATGTATAACTAATGGTACTCTATCTAGCAAAGCTATCTTTTAAAATCAAAGGACAGATAAAAAGCTTCCCAGATAAGAAAAAGCTAAAGGAATTCATTACCAACTAATGAGTATTACAAGGAATGTTAAAGGGAATTCTTTAAGATGAAAAAAAAATCAAAATTATGAATAATACAATGGCAATAGCTACATATCTATCAACAATTACTTTCAATGTAAATGGATTAAATGTTCCAATCAAAAGACATAAGAGATCTGAATAGATAAGAAAACAGGATCCTTACATATGCTGCCTACAAGAGACTCATTTCAGATTGTAAGACATACAAAGATGGAAAGTAAAGGGATGGAAAAAGTTATTTCATGAAAATAAAAATGAAAAAAAAAGCTGGGGTACAATACTTATACCAGACAAACTATATTAGGTTGTTGGGAAAGTCATGACACATATTTTTCTATGTTTTTTGTTGCAAAAATGCATCAAGACTTTTCTGACAACCCAATACTTTAAAACAAAAGCTATAACAAGAGAAAAAGAGGACCCAGTAATCCCATTTCTGGGTATTTATCCAAAGAAACCTATAATGCTACTTCGAGGGGACTTGTGCATCCATACGTTCATTGCAGCATTGTTTACAATATCCAAGATGTGGAGGTAGCCTGGAGTCTATGAAAGAATGGGTAACAGTAGGTCATACATATATAGAATGGGATATTGCTCAGCCAGGGAAGGGAATGGGTTCTTGCCATCTGGGGCGGCATGGATGGACCTGCAGGGTACTGTGCTGAGTGGAGTGTCAGACAGAGAAAGACAGGTGCAATGTGATTTCACTTATATATGGAATCTAAAGGACAAAATGAACAACAAAAAAAGAAAACTAGAAACAAACTCATAGATATAGAAAATATTTTGATGGTTGCCAAATGGGAGGGGGGTTGGGGTGTGAATGAGAAAGGGGGAAAGAATTAAGAAGTACAAATTGGTTGTTAGAAAGTAGTTATGGGGATGTAGGGTATAGTATAAGGAATATAGTCAATAATATTATAATAGCTATGTATGGTGTCAGATGGTTACTAGATTTGTTGGGGTGATAGATGGGAGTGGTTGGGGACAGGGTGAAAAAGGTGAAGGGATTAAAAAGTACAAATAGTTAGTTATAAAATTGCCATGGGGATGTAAAGCAAAGGACAAGGAATATGGTCAATGATATGGTAATAACCATGTATAGTGCCAGGTGAGTACTAGACTAGTCAGGGTGATCACTTCTTCAATTATGTAAATGTCTAACTTCTATGCTATACACCTGAAATTAGTATAAAATAATACTGAATTTCAACTGTAATTGAAAAAAAATAAAAAAGAGGGAAAAAGGGAAGGGGAATAAGAGATTCAAATACCCAGGTATAAAACAAGTCATGGGGATGTAATGTACAGCATAAGGAATATAGTCAATAATATTATGATAGCATGATACAGTGTCAGATGGTTGCTGGACTTATCATAGTGATCACTTCTTTAGGTATATAAATGTTGAATAACTATGGTGTACCCCTGAAACTAATATAATATTGCATGTTTGCTATATTTTTAATAAAAATCTTTTAAAAAAATTTTTAATGAGCAAAGGACTTGAATTGACATTTCTCCAAAGGAGATCTACAAATGGCCAACAAACACATGAAAAGATGCTCAACAGCATTAGTCATTAGGGAAATGAAAATCAAAACCACAATGAGGTGCCACTTCACATTTCCTAGGATGGCTATAATTTTAAGAATGGAAAATAACAAGTGCTGGTGAGGACGTGGAGAGATTGGAACATTGTATGTTACTGGTGGGGAGTTTGGTTGGCGCAGCCACTATGGAAAATAGTTTGGTGGTTGTTCAAAAAAGTCTAACACAGAATTACCCATGACCCAGCAATTCCACTCAGCATTCCTAGATATATACTTCAAACTTGAAAATTGGTACTCAAACAAATCCATGTACATGAATGTTTACAGTAGCACCAGTCACAACAGCCAAAAAGTACAAATGGTTCAAAGGTACATCCATGGATAAACGGATAAACAAATCGTGATACATACATGCAATGGTGTAATATTCAGCCATAAAAAGAAATGAAGCACTGATACAGCGTCAAACATAGACGAATTTCAAAAACATTACGCTGAGTGAAAGAAGCCAGATACAAAAGGTCACATATTGTATGATTCCATTTATGAAATATTCAGAATAAGTTAATCCATAGAGGCAGGTCACACATCGGTGGGTGCCAAGGGGTCGGAGGGAGAGGGAAACAGGAACTTGAAGGGTGTGGGGTTTTCTTTTGGAGTGATGAAAATGCCCTGGAACCAGACAGAGGCGATTGTTGCACAGCATTGTTAATGTACTGAATGCCACTGAATGGTTCGCTTCAAAACAGTTAAAATACTACGTTATATCAATGACACCTCAATGTTTAAAAGGGGAGAGAGAAAAAGGAGTAGCGGTAAGTGTCAGGGGCCCACAACCCTCCAACTTGGCACCTTCCATCTAGTGATTCAGGAGGGTTACAGGTGTGGAAAAAGATTCATCTCCGTAGTCCTCGGGGCAGCCAGCAAGGACCTAAGGTAGCCGGAGTTACCAGCCAGGCCATCTGGCCTGCAGAGCCTAGTTCATCCCCCAGGGTCATTGTGATATGATCATTTGTCTTGTGGGTCAAGGTGTGAGAAGGCTGGGAGACACTGTTTTTCATGACCCCTCCCCCACCTCCACTAGGGCCTACCCTGGTTGCCAGGCCCTTAGGAGGTTCTGGGCAGAATGCTCACTGCGGGGCTCTGACAGCTATTGTGCTACTAGTGTCCTGGCAACCTTGGGAGCTACAGAAGGTCCCCTGATGGCCTTGATGCTCTGCATGATGCTGCTGATGCTGGAGACCCTCTGCCAAGCAGTGGCAGCACTGCCAGGGGAGCTTAGCCCAGGCTCAGATCCCCAAGGACTGTGTGGGAGATGACGTCATTTATAATTATAGTTATAGACATTTTCATAGTTGAAAGCTCGCATTTTAAAAACTCCACTAAAAGCGGGATGCAGCATAGGAGTTTCTGTCTTTCTAGGGGAAAGGCATCAAATTTTTAAGAGCTTTAACCAATTTGAAAGGGAAACTTGGGGACCTTAGATCAACCATCCTGGAAGTCAGACCCAAGAGCAAACTATCAGAAACAGCAAATGCGAAAACCATGAACAATGAGCTAGAAAGCCACAAATTCTCCACTTGGTCTTAAAATAGATTCTTATAAAAAACCATGAAAAGAAGAGAAAATAAATGTTTACAGCAAGTTCTGCTGATGGCTGACATTATAAAACAAAGCTCAGTCCTTAGAAAACTCATCTAAACAAACCCAACAGCGAGTAGCTGCACCCAAAACGCTGTTCCAAACCCATCAGAAGTACATAGAGTAGCTTCAGGAGTAACTTCTGTGTACTTTCCTCCAAACCCCAATAGAGGGCTTGGAGGAAAATTTCAATCTTCATAGAAACATAAAGCTGCTTTCAAAGAATATCAAAAATGGACAAGTGGGAAAACTCATTACAGAGCAACAAAATCTCAGAAAACTCTAAACTGCCCATGGAACAAGTTCTCAACAAGGTGCGGAAGCAGACGGTACGTAAACACTTGCTAAAGGCTGAGCAGTTGGGCTGTTGCTGGGGAAGTCAACACGGGGCATGAGACCTTGCAACTGGCTCCATGGAAGACATCTAATGGAGATCTCTTACAAGATGAATCAGAGGAGTTGTGAAGAAACTAGTTCTTGTGGCCGAGTTAAATATGTATTTAAAAACTCTCTAAGAAAAGGAAGAAATGGAATGTAGATGAAATGAACTGAAGAAGCTGAAATAATCGATGTCCTTAAAGATCATACAGAAACTCTCCAAACCCCACCCAGAGGGGTTCAACGGCTTCCTCAAGCGTTCACAGCTAGCAGAGGGTGTGGTGGGGGTATCAGGTCCAGGTGTGTGTTATGCCAGAGCTCACCGCCCTTTCCACTGGTCACATGGCTTTTTGTTTAAGAGCAATCCCAATCTTGAGTTCATGTGAGAGTCCATCCATGGTCAGCTGAAGCTGCTGTGAGAAGGCTCGTCTCCCCCACTTAGAGAAGGACAAACAGACATCCTCAGCAAGCAGACCCTCAAAGCGAGGCGCTGCATTGCTTGCATGTGTGTTCACATTCCCAGAGGTAAGGATTCCGAAGTGATATAAACATCCTTTCTCTACCTGAAAATGACAAATTACCTTTCCACGATGACCTTAAATTCTGAAAGGCATAGGCATGACAAGTCCAGGAATTAAAACAGAAAGAGAAAGAGAGGAAACACCAAATTTGAAAAGACAAGTTAAACCTAGATATAAAAGGCTGCTATTATTCCAGGACACATGAGGTAACAAAGATTGGTAACAGAAGAAATAAAGGTTTACCTAGTCCATTATCCAGGTTCCTGTTACATTTCTGATTTCAACACCTGCCAGTTCCAATGCTTATTTTTAAGATAGTATGAGGTTTTAAAACCATTTGTGACCCAACATAAATGAAAATATTTTGAACTTTCATTGGACTGAATTTCATCCAGGGGCTTAGGGTCTCTAACTGCTAACTACTACATATTTTTGGAATGATTGATTTTTCACAATTTAAATACTAAACATAACATCCTGCATTTGTAAAATGCACGTAACAGTTTCAAAAACAATTTTGTGATTATCATCTTACTTGGTTTTTCTAGGAGAAGGAGGCCGGATGGAGCACTAATCACCCACCCGGATATTTACACAGCACCCACTGTGTGTCACACACCCTGGAGACCTGGGCAGATGCATCTATCAACTCCTAGCTACCTTATTCAAGCCAGGGGTGCTCAAAACATTGTGGGTGAGAACTGACACTTACCAAGTCATCAGCAAGTTGCTTAGACTCCAATCCGGATCTCCTGACTTGCAACCTAAAACTATGTCACTACCACATCTCTCTGAACAGCTTTCCTAAATGAACAGTGAATGTACAGGGTGGCCACTCGGAGGTGGATGAGGACAGTGTAAGTTTAAAAAGCAAAGCATGTTACCAGGAAATGAGCATGTTAGATCCATCCTCTTCTGCAGCCCACATTTTCCTCACCTACTAGAAACAAGCTCTTTGGAGGTTGCAAACAGTGCAGTCAGTGTCCCTGGTATTCCTCCCATTGAAAACTTAAAAAAATAAAAAATAAAAAAAATGAAAAAGTTTACATATGTTCAAACATTCCCAGATCCAAGGTCCTTATTTGTCCCATGTTTGGGCCATGGACAAATATTCAGCATCCCAAGTGCCTGTCATTTCTATTTGAGAATGCGGGGTGAGTTTATTGGGTTAAAATCGGTTTTGTTTGGGTTTGCACTGCCCTTGTTCCCCAGGGGCCCCACATAAGGCTCCAACATGGCCTGGAAAAGGGGTATGTCAAGTGCCCCCCATCACGCATTGTTGCTGCTCAGTGAACTGCAGTCTCGGAGGGGAAGAGAAAAAAAAGTAATTCCTCATTTTCCTCCTGACCAGGGTTCCTGTTTTCTTTGGCAGCTCCGAGCCACAGTAATCCGCATTCTCGGCCCAACCCAGGTTCCTCTCGGAGTTCTGTCATTGCCGTCTGATCTGGGCCCACTTCTTCCAATAGTGCTCCTTGAAAGCTCTTTCTCCCACAAAAAAAAAGGACCAGCTCTATAATAGCCAACTTGGGCCCTTTCTTCTCTCTCTCACTTTTTTTTTTCTTTTTTAAGCTTTCCGAGGGAGCCGGGCTATTTAATCTTCTTGAGGCGTTCAAGATGTCACTTACCTCTGATGGTGGAGACAATGGAGAAATCCTTCCAGCCTGAATGCCGGCCTTGCTGAATGCCTCTGACCGCTTTGAAGAGGGTTCTTGGAAGTCTGTGTTTCAGCCGCTGTCCTGGTGGCCCAGGGCAGGTCTTTTTGTGCAAGTGCATGCATGCCTCCAGGCTGCTCTCACCAGAGGCAGTTTACCATAAAGGAAAGTGGATGGCTCTCTCAACAGAAAGACCCTGGTTGAAATCCCAGCCCAGCCTTGAGCAAATCATTCATCTAATCCTCTGGACCTCAGTTTCCCATTCTGCGACATAGAAGGGACAACAGTTCCCATGTGATCATGTCGCAAGAGTTGAATGATCATTAAGAAGTCCTCCTCCTCTGCGTCTCACCCTGAAAGTATGTGTGTGTGTGTGCAGTTAATTGATTGATCATATAAGTTCCTGGCAACCAGTGTGGGATTCCGACATGCCTTCCTGATGGAAAGGAAGAAGAGTTTCATTAATTAATGAATTGGAGCAGGAGGAGCCAATGGCTCACAAGCCTTGTCACCTTTGACCTCTTCTCTCCCCACTTGCAGTGAGTCACCAAGCTCTGTTGACCCTACTTTCTGCAGGCCACTCCTGCCCCACTTCAGTGCCCCAAGCAGGCCTGCCTCCCCAGAGGCCTCTTCCTAGAGCTCCAACCAGGTGTCACTCCCTGGCTCCAGAACATTTCATCACTCCCTATCATCTACAGGATGAAAGGGAAACTTCTGCTTCTCTTTTGAGGCCCTTGACTATCTGCCTATTTCTCTAGTCTCCGCTCTTACCTGTCCTTCCACAAACCCCACACTCTAGCTACCCGGCCATATGCAGCCCTGCTCCCCAGCCCTTGCTGGGGCTGTTTCTGCAAGTTGGAAGGATGCCCTTGCCCTTTATATAGGCCTCTCAAATCCCATTACCCTCTGAAGCCCAGCTCAAATGCTCCACCCTGCTTGGGCCATGTCCCTCCCCACAGCGCTGGGATCGCTTCGGCTCAACAAACATCATGCAGCTCTGACTTGGGGCCAAGAAACTGGAGACTCAGGAGAAGCAACAGCCACTGCCCTTGCAAAGCTTGAAACAGTCTCTTAGGTACAAATCCATTTCTTCCTGCTTACAACCCCTACTTCACACCCGACAAAAGCAAGGGCTGTCTTATTCACATTTGTACATACCACCCTCATCGGAGCAGAGGGACAAGCACCAGCAAAATGCTCAGACTCCATGCTGTTGAATGAATGAATGAATGAATGAATGAGTATGGGCACTTGATATCTGTTGAGTAGCTATCAGGGCAGGGGCCACACTTGTCAAGTCACATACTTCTCAGTGATGTAGGTCTGCCCAGCTGACAGAACTGAAGTGCACACAGGTCAGTTGACTGGGCCAAGGTCACACAGCTAATGTGGCCTCTTGAGAATTCGGTCATTTGCTGAGGTTATTGAGTTGGATTTTTTTCAGCGAACTCTAGTTGAAGAGGGATGTTTGGACATGTGACCTGATGTGCAGACCTGACGCGTCCCTGTGCTGACCCGGGTGGCGTGCAGGCCACTCACACCCTGTGTATGAAATATACATTATGCACCTTCTCGGAGGCCCCACGTGTAGTGAGGGCCAGCACAGCCTTCCCAAGCCTTGTACAACTTTTCATTTCCCATATCAATCATGAGAACAAGTTGAAGTTCAGATAATGGCAGCTTGGTTTCCCCTAATTGTTTGGGATTTAGACTGACTGTTTGCACTGCAGACTGTGGCCACTGGGTTCCCGGCAGGGGGCTGTGGCCTGCTCTTTCTCTAACAAACCCGTGTTCATGCGTCCATTCAGATCCATCACCCTGAGATAAACTGTGAATATTGCCCTTTGTCGCCGCTGCATTCTTCCCGGCGTTGTGGGGGCACTATTTACGGATTTAAAGGTTCATTTGCACAATTCTTTTGTCAGCAGCCCTGGTGCAGAATGGCAAAGTGAGGGCTGCCTCTTCTTTCTGGGTTTCTGCCCCGGAGCTCTCCCCAAGCAGAATGGCCATGCCTGCCCCCGGCTTAGCATGAAGAATGTCAATGAGAAAATTACATTTTTTAAATGACCTGTCTACTTCCGTGGCCTAGGGAGGTCACCAGTTCACAGAGGACAGGATTATGTGTTGCCACCCACCCCCTCGGCGGTGCTCACCGACGTGCAGCTTTGCAAAAGAGCCATGGGTAAGATGCAGCACAACACGCTATACTGAGAGCTTCACACCCTAAGCACTGGGCAAAGTGCTCTGCATGTACCCCGCTACTCAAGCTGAGTCCCATTTTACAGAAGAGGAAACTGAGGCTTTCAATTTAAAGAAATCGTTTGAGGCCACAGCAAGGAGATAGCAGAGCTGAATTTCTAACACAGGGCTCTTGGACCCCAAGGCCTCTCCTCCCTGAGGTCCAGTCTACAGCTCTCCCAAGTTTTCATCAGGAGACCCTGGGCTGGGCTTCCGAGTGAGGTTGTGTCTGAAACCGTACAGCCCAAGGATGCCTGGGACCAGGTATCAGGGCTCTGCTGCATCTGGGCATCCCACAGCCTCTGATCCCACTCTCAGGCATCACCTCCTCTGGGATCTCACCCTGATTTCCACTGCCCTGGGCGGCCCTCTCGCAGCATCCTAACCAATTCGTGGTGTCTCAATTATGGGTTTATCACCTTCCCACTAGATTGCAGGCTCCCGGAGGGCATGACTGATCTTTCGTATTTGTATGAAATATGTGCACAGTGCCTAGGAGGGTCCCGACAAATAACACACACACAACATGAACATTCTTGAAAGCATGACTGTGGGAATGACTTCTGTGCAAATTGGGGAATCCATCTCCTGGAAACCTTTCTGAGAAAAGTAATTATTCTTCACAGGACCCCGCTGTCCTGCAAAAGATCAGGACAAACCAGAGGAGGAAGATGGCAATTCTGTGGGCTCCCTTTCTAGGACTGAAAGGAAAAACAAAAGAAAATGAAGAAAACTCTTGTCCACTCCCAGATCCAGGTTCCCACAAAATGCTAACCTGTTTCTTTGGAAAGCTCTGCTTTTACCTTTTTTTGAGAAATTACGCCAAACTATCAATCAGAATGTAGCCAAATGCCTATGCTCCTTGAGAGTCCATGTTTTATCATAGCGAATAGAGGAAAAGGAAGGGGGGGATTTAAAGGTGGGGTGAAAGAATATGGGGATTTGTGAGTGGGGTGATGGCGAGGAGGAATTTCTTAAATGACAGGAACATAGAGACTATATTTTTAGTATTTTTATAGAAAATGACTAAATCATCCAATAGTCTCATAAATCTCAAAATGAATATTCCTAGATTTGCATAATCTGGGAATGAATCTAATTTCTCCTAAATACAAGGATACAAGGGATGTCTTTAGAATATCATTATTACTTCTGGACAAAGATATATATATATATCTTTAAATTTAAGGCCAGCAGATAGATGTCGGGTCCATACTCTGCCCTAAAACATAGTTTCACTGCCTATTTTTCATACACCCATAACATGGCTAGCATTTGCAGAAAAAGTTTAAAATTCATCATGTCTTTTTTACCTGTAACCCATTTCCAAGAATCTGAAATACAGATGTAATTTCATGCAAAAGGATGTTCATCACAGTGTTGCTTATAAATAAAAAAAATAGATGAGTAAAAAATAGACCAAATAATTGAAAGTAGAAATTGCATAGGTCCATTAATAAGGAAATAGGTCCATAAATATGTGTTATGACATCAATTAAAAACCCAAAATACAAAATGATACATTCTGTGTAAACTAAATCATGCAAAACTATGTATTCAACTGGAAGGAAATTTGAAAAATTGTTGGCATTGTAATCTTCGGATATGATGATTGAGGGGGTTGCTGATTCTTCATACTATTCTGTAATCTACAGATTTTATTTATTATATTTGATTGGCTTATGCAACACATTTAAATGAGCACCTATGATGTGTAAAATACTATGCTAGTAGCTAAAGGCACTGCCACGAAAAAGGCAGACATGGGCATGCCCTGTGGACATGCCTCTGGAGCTGGCATCCCATAGGTGTGGGAGGGATATCAGAGTAACTGCAGAATCAGCTACTCACAGCAATGGTGAAGAATGACATGAACGGGGAGCAGGGAGCTGTGTCAGTATAAAACAGGGAGGACTGGTGTACATGTGGGGGCTGTTGAGAAAGGTTCTCTGAGTAAGTGATGTTTGCGCTGAGCTCCGAACAATGAGTAGGACCTACTTAGATAAAAAGGAGACGATCATACAGTGGTATTTAATACTGTGGCTTCCTTGACATTCCTTCCATCCCCCTCTTCCATCCCCAAGCCCAGAGAAGCCAGGTAGCTGGTTTTTGTGTGTGGTGATAGGCTGGGAGGAAAGTGATTTCTCTTATTCCTGGGTCCTAGAGTGGTTCCTGGTTATTTTAACCTAATCAGGGCAACTTCCTTCTCCTTGCATCAGGCATCCATCCAGATAATTTAGGTCCAATCTAATCGATACATGGCATCCCAACAGCCAAGGGATTAATTCAGAAATCAGCAATGTATTCCGATAAGGGACTACACCTAAAGGGAAGTTCGCCATGTTTCTTGAATTGGGCAGGAAGGGGAAGGAATCAGCACTCTTTTCAGGAAGCTATCATAAGCTGCCATTCTCCTTCTGGACAGAGGAGTGGTAGATATAAGGCCTTAAAAGACCTCTGCAGCTGTTTGGGTATCAGTAGAGAAGCCAGCATTGGGATGAAGAGCAGAGAGATGGAAGGAAACTTCATGAGTTTCAGGGGCCAGGTTATGCAAGGCCTCATGGGACATGTAAAGAATTTGCTCTTTATTTAAAACACAATGAATCATCATTGAAGGAGGTTTGGCAGAGCAGTGACTTAAAATGATTTGTGCTCTTAAAAGACTACTTTTGCACATTGTATACATGGATTTGGAAGTAGGAGGGCAGGAGATTGGTGAAAGTAACTTGGGTGAAACTGATGGCAGGGAAATTAGAGATAAGTGGACAAATTCCAGATATAAAAAAAGAAAAAAGATCAATAATAGGACTTGGTGTCCAACTGGATGGGAAAGGTGGGGAGAAGGGGAAAAAGGCAATTATCGAAGATGACCCTGAAGTATAAGGCTTTCTAAATTAAATGGAAGGGGCGGCCAGTTGGCTCAGTTGGTTAGAGCTCAGTGCTCATAACACCAAGGCTGCTGGTTCGATACCCACATGGACCACTGGGATATGCCCTTCACAACTAGATTGAAACAACTACTTGACTTGGAGCTGATGGGTCCTGGAAAAACACAGTGTTCCTCAATAAAATAAAATAAAATTAAATTAAATTAAGTGGATGATGGGGATATTTATTGAGCTGGGAAACCCTAAGAAAGACTACGGTTAAATAAAACATTGCTGAATTCTTTTGGGATATACTGACTTTGAGAAGCTTTTGTGCCATTCCAGTATGAGATGTCACAAAAGTGACTGAACATATGGATCTTGAAATTGGGGGAGTATCAGTGTCTAGATGGTAGCTGGAGTCACGGGTGTAGACGAGATGACGTCGCAGGAAGAAGTGTCTTAAGGAGCTTATCAATTAATAGTAGGGTTTGAGAAGACCAGGGAAGAGGACTCAGCAAGATGTAAGTTGGTGAGGAAACCCAGAAAAGAGAGGACTCAAGAAGGGTGTGGTTAATGGTTTCAAAGCCTCTAAAATGTAAAATGAGAAGTGTGGTTTGGATTAATGATTTAGATGACTTGGAGGCACAATGGAGGCAGGAAGCACCAGACAAGTGAGTGGGAAGGGAGGACGATATACAAACATGAAAAAACTATGCATAGAGGGTTGCGATTTGGCCACGTTTAAGGAACATGGTGAAATTATTCTGGGCACACACTCCAGTGAGCTGGCACCAGTGAGTTCAGCTCCTACGGAGGGTTGTGCTACATTCTTCATAAGTCTCCAAATCTAGAAATATTGAACAAAAAATGACTCTTCTTTGAGCATACTGTGGATATAGAAATCTGCAGATAAACGGATCTTTCTTTGTCTTGCTTGTCTCTGGCTTGTTCATTTATTTTATGTGGACTATATGGGTTACCTAGAAAAGTCAAGCTAGCCAATGGTGATCTTTATTCCTAGATTTTTATTTATAGGTATATTAGTTTCTTAACAAATGATCATATAATGGGTGAATTAAAACAACCAAAACGTATTGTCTCACAGTTTTGGAGACTAGAAGTTCAAAACCAAGGTGTGGCCAGGGTCATATTCTCTCTGGAGCCAGAGAGGAGGATTCTTCCTTGCCTTTTCCAGGTTCTAGTAGCCCTAGGCATTCCTTGGTTTGTGCAGCGTCCCTCTGATCTCTGCCTCTGTCTTCCCATGACTATCTTCTCTATGTGTTTCTGTGTTCACATTTGCCTCTTCTTATGACATCAGTCATATGGGATTATGGACCCACCTCATGTTAATTTATGATATCTGCAATGACCTTATTTTCAGGTAAGTTTGTTATCTGAGTTACTAGGGATAAGGGCTTCAACATATCCTTTTGTGGAGATGCAATTCAACCCCTAACACTAGGTATGAATTGTCACAATAGGATTTGCAAGCTAATGACATGACTATAAACTGGGTTCCATGGAACCATCTGCACCTTTATCTGAAGTCATCTTTGGTGTATCACTTGCCATTTAGCAGTAGGAAGACTGATTTTAGGTTAGGCTGGGAAGAGAAGACAGGGTGTATTGAAGTGGTTTATTTAAGGTTTATCCTCACAGGGTTCTCACACCCACACTGGGTCTCCCTCCCAAGTTCAATTCCAGCTCATTCTTAAAGAGATGACAAGAACTACAAGCCCCTTCCTGATTCCCTAAGACATTAGAGATGAGGTGAGATGTCATAGTCATTCCACAAGCACATATTGTGTGTGTCCCTATGTCAGGGGATAGATTGGCCCTGGGAAGGGGGTTGAATATGCAGTGCAGCTCCTGCCTTTTGATCTCCTTGTCTGGTAAGAGAAACAGAACAGACACAGCAAGAGCCAAATGTATTAGAAAAACTGTGGTATCAGAAAGAGGATTTGCTTTCCTTCCTTCCAATTCATAATTATGATGATTATCCAAATCCCTGAAAATTACGAAGAGGGACTGGCATACACCAACTGAGACAGAGAAGAGCTGCTGCATGTCATTTTTATTATTATTATTATTATTATTGTTGGTTTGCTTGAATTATGAGCCCTTGAGGGTCCTCCCACAGAAAACACAGAAGTTTCCCCCTTGCACATGTTCTCTCTAGTAACAAGTTCTAATTGATACATGCTATTGGTGAAGAGATGCCTGGCTACCATCTACATTATCAACGATGCTTTACAGAGTAGTAGAAGTGCCATAAGCTTTGCAGTGTCACTTACCTTAATGTCCTGTCCTATGGATCTGTTAATAATTGCAAATTCTTATACATATTAGTAAGCTTCTCGGAGGCTCAGTTTACTTCTCTTGGCCCAGTGAGCTCATATTACCCAGCAATGTCGGAGGATAAAAGATAAGGAAGGTGAATGAGGCATCACATAAAGTAGATGCTCAATACAGGTGCCTTGTCTTGACCCCAACATTTTCCATGTGTCGAGTCACAAATATTTATCGAATGCCTGCCAAACACTAGCTTCTGTTGTAGGCACTGATGATACCAAAGTGAATAAAACAAACCATGTCCTTGCTGTCTCAGAGCTTACATGCTAGAGGGAGGGAAAAGACAATGAAGAAGGTATTTTCCAAGTGAGGATAAGTGCTGTATGGAAAGAAAGGGCAGAATCATCTGCCAATAAGTGTCTGGGACAAGATGAGATGAGGGGCTACTCCAGATAGCAAGGTCAGGGAAGGTCCCTCTGAGAAGACCACATAGATCTGAATGACAAGGAGGACCCAGGCCTCCGGTGATCTAGGGACAGATCAGGTAAGACCAGTACAAGCCTGGAGGGGGAATGAGATGGCTGAACTCCAGGAGCAGCCAGAGGGCAGGGGTTCTGGGGTGCAGTAAGCTAGGAATCAAAAGGCAGGAGGGAAGGGTGGCGGGATGGGCTGAGGCCAGATCATGGGTGACTTTTAGGCTCCAGCAAGTGGTTGGGTGTTCCTTAAAGGTGATGGGAGCTACTGTCAGGTTTTAAGCAGGAGTGTGATTTAAAAGATCACTCTGGCTGCTGTGTTGAGAATGGATGAGCTGAGCAACAGGGGAAGGAGGCGGGCTCTTGGGGAGGCTGTTCCATCACCTGAGCAAGAAATGGTGGAGACAGAGCAGCTGAGTGTGGTGAGAAGCAGATAGATACCAAGATATTTTGGAGGTAGATTTGAGGAGGAAAACGGAAGTTAAACATCGAGACATTATCTTTTACACTTCCAGAAGCAAGATTCTTTAGTTAGTTAATAAGATTTATCTAAGTGAATCGAGAACGTGATAGGCACCAATAGTTACGATCATGGTAAGAAAGCAGCTAACATGTACACAGCTGCTTACAGAGCAGGTGTCGGCCTCACCTGCTTCATTTCAGATCAATGAAAACCCACACAGCAGTGGAATTCTGGGTATTTTTCTATCTTGATTGAATATATCCAATCACACACTCATTTATGGCCTGTGGGTCTTGCTGGTGATATGTACTCACCTCTTTTTCTTTTTCAACATGTTCATAACCTGTCATCTATGTGCTTATTTTTCAATACTAACTAGCAATGAGTTTTCTCTGTGAACAAAAAATGCCTTTAAACATCTTCCAATCCATCTTTTAACTTTTACTGGTGTTGTACATCACAATCCATCATTAGATCAAATGAGGCCATAGGATATCCATAGGATCCGTAAACGTCTTGTGAAAGTAGAGTGTGGTTTGTTAATCATGGCAGAAAAGTTTTAAGCCAGCATTTTAAATTCCTTCACTGGGGCAGGGGATGGGGCAGGGGGGCTGTGGGGTACGTTCCTAGACAGGAAGATTCGACACATCTTTCGAAATGAGCTTTGGACCAGGAGCCAGGAAATCCTACAGTCCTGGTTCTGCCATTGGCTGTGTGTCCTTAGGCAAGTCACTTCACCTCTCTGATCTTCACATTGCCCATTCAGTACAAAGAGCATTTCTCTACACACCACCCAGCTGTGTTGCAAAGATCAAGTGAGATTTCAAGTGTGCCAGCACTTTGAAAGCAGTGATGTGCTGAGTTAAAGAAAGGGTTGTTTGCGCTCATGCCTTTGGAGCCGCTGTCCGAGAGCACTCCCTCTGGGTCATTACTTCATACGAAGCTGGCTCAGGCTTTGTGCCCACGAACACCACCCGCGACTCCCTGCCAACATCCGCTCTGGAAACAATGCCCGCTGGACCTGATGAACCAACTCCCTGGACCCTCCTGTGTCTCAGAGGCAACCTGCAGGAGCACCAAGCTCCCTTCACAACAGATCACTTTCCAGGTTTTGTGATTAAGAAGTTTGGAGACCAGGCGGGTGTGAAAAGTTAGCACCTTAATTGTTGAAAACTCCCAAAGATTCCAAACTTGTAAATCATGAAAGGCCCCTGTTTAGTAGGCAGGAATGCTTTTGAAAAACGCCAACGATCAGAGATTGGCCTTGTTAATAACCGCAGTAAAACTAGCTCTTGAAGCTCAGAGACGCAGCTAATTAGGGCAGAAAAATTCAACCTCAAATTAAGCTTGTGTGTGTGTGTGTGTGTGTGTGTGCGCGCGCGCGCGCGCGTGCGTTTCTGAAGTGTAAAAGCTTTTCTCCTGGAGAAGTATGTCTAAGTATATTTTGGAAGTATTCCAAGATCCACTGTAAGACAAAGCCAGGGCTGCCACAGTGTCAGGGTGGGGCTAATGAACCCCCCAGAGCATCTGTGTGCCCATCTGTCCAGTAAAAAGGAATAGCCAACTTCCTCACCTACCAGACTGCTTAATTCTAAACTTTGGAAAGACTGTCAAAAGACCGAGATTCTCTGAGAAGGTGTACAATCCTTTCTCGTATTTTTTTTTAAGTTAAAACATACATACATGGCCCAGCCCTGTCGGTACGTGAGAATTTATTGAGTCTGTCTGCATGTTCTAGATACTGGGGATTTAGATAGGACTATCCCCTGATCCCTGCCCCTGAGAAGGTCATATCGGCTGCAGACCAGAGCCTGGTACCGAGAAGAAGCTCGACATATGTCTAGTTTGTGCATTCTCTGAAAAGAGATTTTTTTCTCCTAAGAAAAGGTCAGCTGCAACTGACTCAGATTTGCCAGTTATGAAGATTATATGAAGGCTTAGAGCCCAGTGTCTGCCTGTCAATGGCCTTATCAGTTTAAACTTAGAGTGGCCCTACAGCCTGAAAGCACAGCCTTGTAAATCTTACTGTAATATTGCAATGGTTAGTGAAATATCCCAGCAGAAATGAAATGAAGAATAAAGACATTCAGAGCAGCTGAGCAACCAATGCCCACTTTCTCACTACCGATGCTGCCTGCATGGTGCAGAAGGCCAATGATAAAACAGTAAAGAAATTCAGAGACACTGTGAGCCCAGCTCAGAGTGGGCCATGCTCAGTGAGGAGCTTCTGGGATCACAGGTCACTTATGAGCAAAGAGCGTGTGGCCAGTGCCCTCAGAGGGGAGCAGGTCCTGTGGGGTAGTGTTCAGGAAGGAAGCAGCACTTCCAGGAGAAAACAGCATGGAGGCTTCGTGGGTGCAGCGGTTGTTGACCTGTGTTTTAAAGGATGGCTGGGGTTCTGACATATGGAAACAGACAGAGGGTGACCCTTCTTACTCAAGTGTGGCCTACAGAGCAGCAGCATGGGCATCCCCTGGAGGCATGTGAGAGACGCAGAGTCTCAGGTGCCTCCCCAGGCCTGCAGAATAAGGATTTGCCATTTAGTGAGCACCCTCAATAATTGGTTTGTACGAGGAAGTTTGAGAAGCACTACTCCAAGTGGCCTACATGGAGTCATATTTTACAGAGGGGCAGAAGAGAGACACCCAGTAGGATCAGAAAACACTTTCTCCTCTGGGCACAACTATGAGACCCTAGGAAAGGTGCTTTTCTCTGCATCTTGATGTCTGCATCTATGAATTTGGCCAATAAGCCCCATTCTGCCTACTGCACAAGTCTGTTTTGAGAGGCAGAGAGATAACACATCTGAAAGCATTTCAGTTTTGAATACCCATGTCTGCTGACAAAGGGCCAACTCTTCTCTCTCAAAGTGCTCTTGTTGACAATGAGACTGTTAGATGTGACCGCTGTTCCCCAGCTTTGACTCTGTTAGGCTGTGTCCAGTGGAGACAGCTCACAAAGCCTCCAGGGAATGACTCCCTCCCAGGAGCAAACTGCTTCGCCGGTGGTGCACAAAGGCGAAACACAGCCCAGGTTGGAGTATGCTAAGGGCTGGAGACCAGTCCGTCTTGTGATGTCTGGATGTCTAGGGGATGCAGAGGCTAAGAAAGCACCAGGCCTGTCCTCAAGGTACCTATAATCTTCAGGGGCTAGAATTGGTTCCATAGTTGACCTTTGACAGATGTTCTGAAGTACTGACCCAGCTCACCGGGATTCTTCTAATGGTAGATTGGGCCACCCAGAAGTAATCTATCTAGGCTTGATAAAGAGGCAAAGTACTTGATAACAAACTCCAGCCCTGTCTCTCACTAACTGGAATCCTGGGGACAATCTCATCACTTCTCTGAGACTTGTCTTCCTCACATGGGAAAATGGGGACTCTCTCATAACATTGCCCCCAGGGGTCACTGTGAAGAAAGATCAAGTTGGAAGTAAATAATCCAAACATACATATGTGTTCTCCCTTCGCTATCACATCCTTTGTTTTATTTTCTTCACAGCACTTAGAACTACTTATTTTGTTTTTGTTGTTGCTCCTTTTCGGTCTCTCTTACTAAAATGTAAAATCCCTGAAATCAGGAACTTTGAATGTCTCGTTCATCATGGTATTTTCAGCACCTAGAACAGTGACTGGCACAAATGAAGTGCTTAGTAAGAGCCTGTTAAATGAATGAATAAATATTAACATTCCTTACTCACCAATGTGGATCATTCTGGAACAAATTTAAATTCTTAGGTTTGCAATTAGAGTTACAACCCCCAGTGTCCCTCCTGGTGGTCACAGCTGATGCTTTGAACCAGGGTTGGTCTGTGTGGCCAGTAGAATATGGTAGAAGTGATAGTACGTCATTGCCAAGGTTAGGTTATAAGAGGCTGCCATTTCCATTTTTGTGGCACTGCTGCTCTGTCACTCTCTCGCCCTTGGTTCGCTTGCTCTAGGGGAAGCCATGTCCTGAGCAGCCCTAAGGAGAGACCTGCGTGGTAAGGAGTGGATTCTTCTACTCACACTGCATAAGTGAGCTTAGAAGTGGATTCAGCGCCCCAGCTGGACTGCAATTTCATGAGATCCGGAGCCGGAACCACCCAGCTCAGCCAGAACCAGCTCCTGACTCTCAGAAACTATGAAAGTTTGCTGTACACCTGAAGTTGAGGTTGTATAATATTGTATGTCAACTATAATTGAAAATATATATAGTCACAGGATGTGGAGTATAGTGTGGGAGTGGAGTCAATAGAATTGTAATAGATGTGTGTATGATATGGCGGGGAGTCAGGCAGCGGACTGGGGGAGGGGGCTGTCACTTTGAGGGGTACAAAGTATAACTATTGCACTGTGTTGTACACCTGAAACTAATAAAAAATAACAATAAAAATATATATATATATAAAAAGAAACTATGAGAGATAATAAATGCTGGCTGTTCTAAACGGCTAAGTTTTGGAATAATTTGTTTCACAGCAATAGATAACTAACACACTCATACTGAATGGCCTCCACACCCCAGCTGTGACCTCTGAGACCCTTGTATTAGGTAAGTAGAAGCAGGCTAAGATGCTGAGTATATATAATCATGTCTCTAAGAGGATTTCTCTCTTTCCTTCAAAAAAAGAGCATCCACAGCCCTCACGTTTGACCTGGGAAGGTCCTACTGGACCATGGGCTTTCTTCCCTCTGGTGCAGAAATTCCACAGTCCTATGGTGGGGGGAAGGCAGAGACCATCAGTCACTGATTCTTAATGCTTTTTATCACTCTGTTTTGAACACTCTGCCACACACAGCTGAGACCTGACTAGTGAAACAAAACTTTGCTAAAGTCTGCAGGAAAACACCAGGAAATACATACAGGGGGGCATCCACTGAGGAAATTTGGTTTACAAAGAAAAACACACTAATTGTCACACTGTGAGGAGTATTTTCTTCTCACCTTCTTATCTGCCTCCTTGAACCTCCCAGAACCCAGAACCTTAGAGCACCTGTGCAGAAATGTCAATTCCTGCAAATTATGGTTGAGAAAAAGACTCTCTGAGTCCTATTTCCTGTCTAAGCATTCACCACTTCCCTTTCTTATCAACATAGGGAATGACCAGCCCTTAAAGCAAGACTTGCATCCCATAGACTATCATTTTCAGATATCAACCATCCTCCAATACCCCAATAACATCCTCTGAGAGCTGCATCCCTACAGTACCAGAGAATAAACCATCTCCTCACAATCTCTATAGCATCCAGCACTACCTGGAAAAAACAACCTCTCACTTTTTCCTCAAAGGAAGACACCATTTTGAACATATTGTTTATCATCCTAATGCTTTTCTTTATATTTTTACTGTAGCATATTATTTGTGTTTTCAAACTTCATATGAAAGGTTTCAGATCCTACATATTCCTCTGAAACTTCCTTTTTTTTTTTTTTTTTACTCAAACCTGTGTTTTGGATATTTAATCATGTTGATACATGTAGTCATAATTTACTCATTGGACCAAAATCTGCATAAGTAATTTCTATGTTTTCAAGTTCATGGTCATTAAGGTTTGCTTCCAACTCCCTCTATTACAAAACGCTGTCATGAGCATATTATACATGTTTCTCTCTGTATGCACACAAGAGTAGCTCTAGTTACTTGCCGAAGAGGACAGTTGCTGGACTGGGGGTTATGTGCATCTTCTCCTTCCCTAGGTGTTGCCTACTTGTTCTCTGAAGTGATGGAACAAGTTAGACTTCCACTGGCAGCGCAGGAGACGCCCCCGACAGCTCCACGTCCTCACCAAAAGTCAGCACGTGTCAGCCTTGACCGCAAGCCAATCTAATGAGTGTGGAAAAGTTTCTCATTATTATTTTACTTTTCATTTACCTGTCATTTGTCTCTAATATTTATTGCTAACTGCTGACTCTGCCTCCCTATTCCTGTGGTCCATTAATTAAAATGTTTTTGCCTATGAGTAACAAAACCCTCAACTAAAATCAGCTTAAACATGTCATGAGAAGCCTAGAGATAAGGTGCCTTGATATTTGGTCAACTTAGTGGCACCAGGACAAAGGGCTCCCATTTTCCTTCTCTCCCTTTCTCAACTATGGTCTTCAGCCTGTCTTCTCATGATGACAAAGTCACTATCTCCTAACTCCACACACCTGCAGCCAGGCAGGTGGCCCCTCCTCCCGTGTCTCATAATCACTGAGGGACTCCTTTCCCAAAAGCCCCCTGACCAGATGTCCTTGATCTCTCTTCATACCATATTGGCTGGGATTGCTCTACCTACCCATAACTAAAGCAATGAAAAGAAGGGGATGGAATTCCCATAGTCAGTTTAGTCTAACCACATTCATCTTTGGGGACAGGGTGATCTCCGTCTTCTAAGCACATGGGAAGGCGAAGCCCCAAACAAATTCCGGGCTCCTCCTCTAGCAATAAAGAAAAATGGGGACAATGACTTTTGGTTAGCAAAGACAAGTATCCACCAGAGCTGAGAAATGAAGTCCTTTAAGACTGAATTCTAGAAATGTCCCCCACTCTGGTAATGAAGCTGCTCTTATCACAACACACAAACACCAGCCATTTCTTCGAATTTCAACTCAAGAAATGTTTACTACTCTTATTTTTTAAACATGGAGATCCATGAATTCTTCCATTCTCAATTTCTTTTTTCTTCTCTGTACCAACTGTTTATATTCAAAGAATGTCTAACTTTTTCCTCTGAGGATATCCCTTCCTCATGCACATCGCCTGTCTTTTCTTAAGATGTGAGCTGACATAAATGTTTATTGCTTTAGCCATCCAGCCAATTTTTCCCAAACTATGGTTATTCCCAATTTGCTTATAGTCTTCAAGAATGAGATTTTGTGACCCAGTGTCTCAGATTGGAATCGAGGCCATTTTTTTTGAGCCCTTAACAATATAAAACTTAGTGTAGAAATAAACTTGACATTGGTCCCTCTGTCCTCTGAGAACAGAACCAAAGATCCTTTAAAACTGGCACCGGAGACCAAAAGTATTTCTGGGTGCTGATTCATTACTCATCAGCCACATCAGTGATTAAATATTTAAGTGCCAAGGAGTCTGTGATTAAATATTAACTCCCAGCCAGTCTGCTATGAAATATTTAAAGGCCGGGGAGTCTGAAGTGTGCAGCTTTCAGCTCAGAGTGGAGAACAGCCCTGTCAAAGGCCGGATGCTAGAAGATGGAACAGAGGCATGAAGACAAGTTGATGAGGAAGTGTGCCACACAGGCACAGATGCCCTGGTCACACAGCGCTGACACTGTGCACAACCACACTGGGCTGGTCTGTTTGTGGGAAATAATTCACCCCCCATGAGGAATGCCAACCTGAACTTCTTACGTGCATTTCAGAGATGGAAACACTGAGGCTCAGAAAAATGGAGGGGATCACCCTAGGTTTCAGGGTCAGCAAGGAGTAATGTTAACTAAGTTTCTCACCTTTGAGCAAGAATTTCTCTTCAGCCCCAGAAGAACCACAGACGAAGAATATTCGTGCAGTCTTTGTATCAATAAGAAATTATTTGCTCTAGTGTTTCACATGGAGGGAATTTAATACAGGAAGCTGGTTACAAAGGAATGAGAAGGGCTGGAAGACCAAATAAGAGAATGAGGGGGCAGTGGTGGACCTAAAAGGAACAGGGGATAATACTTAGAGATCAGATGCTGCTAACACGTTCTCAGGGCCAATGCTTGGAAGCCTGGCTCTGATGCTGAGTTCTTGGAGATGGTGTTTTGGTGAGTTCTGGATCCATCAGAAAGGCATCTTCTCAACAAGACCTGCAGCTGCTGCAAAAGATACTGAGTCGCACCAGCCGGCCAGAGCTCAGAATCACCCCACTCCTGCTGTTGCCACTACAGCAGCCAACATCAACTGCCAGTGATGCCACCGTCAGAGCTTGAGCAGAATTCTCCCTCCTCCCACTCTCTGGACTGTCTCCCACCAGGGTCTCCTATTGGCGGAGCAGACAGAAAGTCCACCTACAAGGGAAGCTAACGAATGTCATGTCATGTGCAGACTTCCAGCCACAGAAAAGTATGAACGGTGGCTGTAGAACTAGGAAACAACAGGGAAATAAACAACAAGAACAGCCCCTTTGCTACTTGGGGGAAAGAACCCCAGAGGAATAAAAGTGAAGATTGCTCTCACCACCTTTTTTCTGCTATTTCACCATCAAATGAGAGAGACCCTCGGAGTTCTTGGAGTTTCTCCAGGGTTTGGTCTTAAATTATGGGTGGTCAGCTACTTCTCTTTTCTTAGCCAACCTTAAACCAAAAGAATGTTTGATGGAGTTAAAAGTTGCAGATTTAGTTTTTGTTTATAGTTCTCAAATTATCCCAAATTAGTGTGATTATGAGATTTGCGAAGAAACACTTGGAAAGAGGCCAGGCCAGGTAGGATCATTGAAGGCTTCAGTTGTGAGGGTGCTGAGCAATCAGTGAGGCACTTCAACTTGTCAGTTTGCTGATAGAAAAACTGGATGCCCAAAAGGGCCTGGGACTTTTCTTCGGTGTTGTGGTTTGGATAACTGAGGCTCTCTCTGACCACTCAGGCCTTAAGTCCCCTGCATCATGTCCTGTCTGTGCCTGGCAATCTTGTCTTTCAAGAGATTGTGTGTGTGTGTATGTGAGAGTGTGTGTGAGAGTGTGCGCGTGTGTGTGTGTGTGTGTTGCTCATCTTTCTTGTGCTCCCCAGTGCATAAAAATAAAGAAAATAATTTGTTTCACATATTTTACAATTTGAAAGGCATTTTTATATCCATTTTCTCCACAAATCCCAAAGAGAACGTTGCAGACTAAAAACCCAGACAATTATGCTCATCTCTGAATGTGTGAGGCACAGCAAGGTTAAGTGCCTTGCTCAAGAGCACACAGCAGAGGACTTGACATATAGTCGATGCCCAGAAAATGTCTATTGAATAAATTAAAAAATGAAAACCTGAATGGGCCATTGTCATCATTCATAAAAACCAGGGCTGGAAGAAGTGTTAGTTGAAGTTCAATAGGAGGAAGAGTTTGTTAGGAGTGAAACAAATGGGGGTGCTGAGGAGATGCAACCAGCAAAGAAAAGTCTGTTTCTATGGGTGTGAAGGAGGAGGTGAGAAGTGGTTCCCAGAATCCGCAGAAAACGGAACATGAACTGATTTGACGATCAGGCAAGAGGAAGGTTCCAATTAGAAAACCCCCAAATAGCAGGCGGTTGCTTCTATTGTAGAATCCTCTCTCTTGCCCATCACCCCTGCACCGTAGTGAACTCTTTGGGTTCAAACGGATCCTAGTGGATCCCACCAGGTCTCTGATTGTCCATGTTCCACTGCCCTTGTCATCCATGTCGCCCTCCTGTTTCCTACTCTCACCAAACTGTCTCTTGCTTACCCCTGAGTTTTGCAGCTTCTGTCTTCCCCAACTCTTGCCCACCCCCGACTCTGGCCACCACCACTGCCACCACCACCACCACCAGCAGCAGCAGCCCACTGTTATAGAAACAGACTGAGCCTCCTGGCTTCCTAATCCAGGATGACATTCTAGGCAAACCACCACATCGTCCCCTTTCTTTCCTGCTTTATGCTGACTCCACTGCACTTGTTCTGAGACCAGGGGGAAGATGTGCAGTCTATTACCCTTATAAACCAGCCCCTTTCTTCCTCTCTCTGCCATTTAAAAGGGTCTTTCTATTTGACTGAACAAGAAAAGGAACTCTAAGAGAGGAATTAACATTGTCCCCATTATATTGTCCAATTAACACTTGTCCCGTCAAAGGCTGAGTAGGAAGCCCGGAGCCTTGGTCAATGAGAACTTTTAATCCCTCAGGTAAATGCAAAGTCGCATTGAACACGATCAAAGGGCAGATCTCAATATATTCTCTCCCCAAGCCCCTTCCCTCCCCCTCATGCAGCGGACTGTATGAGGCTGCTAAATTCTGCTTTGAATGAGTCTCAACCTCCCTTTGTGGCCATGTTGGGTGAAAGTGTGGGGGTTGGTTGATCAGACACTTAAAAACTCACACCAAGGCTCTTAATTACATTCAAGACAAAGACACCAACACAGACATGGTGAAGTAATGACGACTCAACCATCTTCTTTTTTAAAACTCTATTTCCTCTCTGCAGGTACTAGGCCCAGCACCATTATTAACAAAGTAAATTATGCAAATAATTAATCCTTTGGAGGGATGGAATTTGGAGGTCAGTTTCTCCATTCTATAGATCTATAGAATGCCTGCATTCCCTGAGGTCTGACCCATGAGAAAGTGACGGGCAAAATGAATAGGCTGGAAGGCAGAGACTCTGCAACACTTCTGTGCAGGTCCCTTCATTCTCCATGATTCTAACATGTTTCTTTTCACATAGTAGGTGCTTAAAACTTATTTACAGGGCCGACAGAGTGGCGCGGTGGTTAAGCGCTGGCTTGGGAAGCCAGCGGCCCCAGTTCGGTCCCACATATGAGGGCCAGTGATGCTGCCCTCAAAAAAAAAAAAAAATTTATTTACACATGAAAGTGTCTGAAAAAGTGATTTACTTAGGTGTTAAGACCCAGATCACTTCAAAAAAGATTCAAATTGGTTTAGTAAGATGAAATTTTAATACAGAGGAAAGGTAAGAGTAGAACGGTAAATCGAAGCCAGGGGTGAGTCAATTCAGAGTTCATGGGAGTTCCTGCCCAGTCACTACTAATGATCCCCAGGGCTGGCGAGGAGCTTCCTGGCTGCCCGTGCGAAAGGGAAATGCGGTTAAGTACAAAATCTGTATTGTCCAGAGACTATCTACTTAAATACACTCAGAAATAAGAATGCAGTATGAAGGAATTTAATAGCCTGGTGCAAGCAAGTGATATGGGACCTCTCTTAAGGAATGGCCACACTCTTAGCCTTCTGGGTACACAGTCCAGTAAATGGCTTTATAACATTATGTAGAATGATATCAGGCAAAGAGGCCATTCCCCTCAGATCTGTCTCAGTCATGTTCTGTGGAACAGACTGAGCTGCGAGAGGTGCTATGTGTCCCTCCCGGAAACCGGTGTGATCAATGGTTTTCTGGGCAGACAGCTTGGGGTCTAGATAGTTTGGGAACTTCCATACACCCACAGAAAAGGTCAGCAGTCTGACCACATTGGCAAGGCTAGAGCCAGGCTGTCCCAGGAAGCTGTGACTCAGCACCACTGTGACCAAGAGAACCAGAGTGATGTGTGACCCAACCAATCCACATCCCCCAAGACCATCAGTCAATGTCAGGCTTTACTGTGGAGATGACATAGAAAGATGGCCCTCAGGCACTCCTAATCCATGTGCGCTGACATCATCCACACTCCTCATTCCCCAGTGTCTGCAAAACTCCCTGTTTCTTTGTAAGTGAGCATAAAATGCTTGTTGAATGAATGAAGTAGGGAGAAGACTAGGAATGCACATAGTAGGATGTGGCGGAAAGATACCTGAGCACTGTGGTAGGCGGTTGCCTGGAAGGAAAGATCAGCTCGACTCAGCATGGCAGGAAGGCTTCCTGGAGGAAAGTGCCAGCTGGGCATTGAGGCTCAGGAAGCACTCTGGTCAGAATAATGATTACGGTGACCATATAATTTATTGCCCAAAATAGGACACTTGGGGGCTGAAAGGGGAGCTATTAATAATTATACCAGGGCAACAGGCATAAAATAGGACTGTCCCAAGCAAACCAGATTTATGGTCACCCTGGTGATGATTAACTAGGAAAAGGGGACCCTCCTATGGGGAAGTGGATGTGACTGGGTTGTATTCTAAGGGTCTCCCTCTAGGGGTCTCTAAGGCCATTCCCTCATGGATAGGAAGGTTCTCTCCAAAAAGGAGTGAGCATCCCCATGGCACTTATCCGAAGCAGAGGTGGGGGCCGCACACAGGACACTCTGACACACAATCCGAGTTCAGGCTTCTCAGACCTCACTTTCTCAGACCCACATTTTAAATCTTGAAGAGTGCCTGGGTAGTCTTCAAGACACTGCCCAAGAGGTGAGATGGAACCTTCTAGTACTAGAGGATGAATTGGGTCTTATGCACCAAGCTACTTCGATAGAAGCTTTTCTATAGGCTTATTTTCCTGCTGTTACCCCAGAGGCATGTAGTAAAATACCTGACCATGGCAGCCTGGTCTCAAGTATCTTATGGCTTGGGAAAAGAGTCATTTGTCCTCAATAGGCCAGAGGGAATAAAGGGGAAATGGGTCCCTTGTAAATCAAGAGGTGTCCTCAAAGGGAATTAGTAAGATACCTATTAAGACAGTGATTTTCAAGCTGTTCTTTTAGCACATGAAAAATTAAATCAAAGGTTCCAAATTCTAATGATAAAACTTGATCAAATGAAAGGAATGAGAGCTTGAACAGGGGTGGGATCTCAAAGTGTCGCCTTCTCTTCCTCTCTTGTCTCCTCCCTACTAAATGGCTCTAATGGAATTACTAAATGATGCTCCAGAGAGCGTAGTTTGACAATCTCCACCCTGCAGAGGTGACAGCCCTGCTCAGAACCAAGGCTACCATTGTAGGGGGCTGCCAGGCCAAGCATGGCTTGGATTTTTTATTTGTATTTTATTTGATTGCATGAAATTTTAGTTCATTTCACGTTTGTTGGTGACCCTTCCATGATGTCCTACGAAGTATGATTGTGAATGCAAGTATCACATCACCAAGAATTATTGGCCAATCCCAAACGTGCAGAGACTGGAGTCACCCCACAGCCCACACAGAGACAACCTCTTGTTTCTTGATCTGTCTGCCCTCCCTGGCAGAGCACTTCCTCCCAGCCCCTCACCCCCTCTACCCTCCAGAGCGCTCTAAAGTCAAGGTCACAAAGCTCTTCAGTGTCGGCTCCATCTGGAAAGGGGACCGCAGCTCCTCATAACAGGGGAACCCTGAAACCCAGGGCCAGAGTGACGCCAGAAAGGCATCTGGGGTGACGAGTGTGAGGAGGCCTCACTCTCCAGGGGGAGCCACTTCCTAGGGGTGTCCTACCCCAGCTGCTCACCCTGCTGAAACATTCCCACTAAAAGCTGGCTCCAACATTCCACACCCTCCAGAGCAAAGCACCTCAAATTCATTTTCTTGCTATTATAATATTGACCCCTTATTGAATCACACTGCTGAGTGGCCATGCTAATGGCCCTTCCTATCAAGGGTGAGGTGAGTGAGCAACGAAGGAGGCACAGAACACCCACCCCCTACGCTGTCGTTAGGAAAGCCACCTCTGCACACACGCGGACTAATCACAGACCGCCACATGCCTCGGTCGCCGCTGCGCCTGGTTCCCTTCTCTGTGTCTCTGGGCCCTGGGGAGGAGGCTGGGTTGAAGTCCACACTAAACTTTGTGACCCATCCATTTCTAAAGCATTAAAATTTACCCAAAGCTGTAAAAAAAAGGTGTCACTGTGGAAAATGGTTTGAGAGGAGATGGAACATAATTTGGAAAGTCGGGCTGCTATCTATGCCTTTTGGGTCCATGATTTTTTTCTAAAACGAGCTCTCTCTCCACGGCAACAGCAGCAGAAAAGCAATCAAATTTGTGAACCTGACCATGCCCGGAGGTCTTACACACCTTATGTGGCTCTACTGTTCCCAAACCCTGGGACATGGCAGTACAGTGCCATGCACGGCCACACTGCCCAGTTTGACTCTCAGGCCCAGCACTCCCCAGCTGTGTGTCAAGTTACCTGACTGCTCTGTGCCTCAGTTTCCCCATTTGTAAAACGCAAATGTAATAGCTCCAAATTCATTGATTTGCTGGGAGGATTAAGTGAATACATATACATACATACATACATGCATACATACATACATACATACATACAGTTCCTGCATATAGGATGTGTATTCTATGAGTGGTGGCTCTTATTTTTATCATCCTCATTTTATACCTGAGATCACCGAGGCTCTGAATCACCCAGCCAGTGAGAGATGGGACAGGGATTAGATCAAGATTCGGCTGATAGTGCACAGCCACCATCGGCCCTGCATATATATAGCCGGTGCACCATACCTCGAAAGCTTTCTCTTTGGGCCCTAAAAGCCTTCTCTTGAGAGGCAGCCAAGCCAGTGACAAAATGCCCATTTCACAGGCAGGACTGCTCTAAAGGACACTCTCACAGGACACTAAGAGCCCTTGACTTCTAACCTTCTCGGACACAGCATGCCCGTTCAGACACTCCCTGACAGCTGCCCTGCCTGGCTCCTGCCCACACACCTGCCTCCCTGTTCCCAGCACTCCCTCTTCCCAAGCACATTCCCCATTTGGTGCTGTCAGAGCCTCACAGCAGTGCAGTGAGGGACGAGCGTCCACGGATGGTCAGCTCCATTGTGCAGATGAAAAAACTGAGGCTGAGTCCATTGAGGACTCCCAGCCTCATAGTCAATAAGAGGCATCACTGGACTGGAACTCAGGTCCTCTGGCCCCACAGTCCAGTTCTTCCCTATCCCCACGGCCACTGTCCTGTGTGAACAGCCCCTTTCTGGTTTAGATAGTGGTCCTCAAATGTAGGGGTGCTGAGAACCCCCACTTCCTCATGAGGTTACCAAAAAATACTTTAGGATGCAGAAAATAGTCTGAAAACAACTAATCTAACTGCCCTCTCATTCTACAGATGAGAAATGGAGGCCTTAAGAGGAGAAGGCCTGGTCATGGTTAAACAGAGGGCTGAGGGAAACACATGTCTCTAACCAGATCCTTTGTCTGCCAGGTTGGAGCTTGTCGCTGAGAGTGATGCTGTCGCCCTCCCCTTTCTCCCAGGCTTCAGGTCGCCCAGGGTTAGTTCCTGTCCCTCTATCTCTCCTCATCCCATAAACCAGGTCTCAGGAGAAGGTGTCTGTTGGGTCTTTCTCTCTAGGGAATTTGAATGTTTAAGTCAATCATTTTTATCTGTTCAGAAAAGTAGTAGCTGTGTGGCTTTAGGCAAGTTACTTAACTTCACCGAGCCTCAAATTTCTCTCATCTATTAAAAGGAATCAGTGAAGAAAGTAATCTGTGAAGATGAGGGAGAAAAAGAGTTCCCCCACTCACCACCCTTCTCTAACAGCATGGCCCCGAAACACCATCGCACTCACACACTCAGAGCAGAGACCCACACAGAACCCGGTGGCAAGACAAGGACAGAGGCTTTGCTTTCCATGTGGCTCCTCCCAGGTGTCCCCGTGTCATAGGAAGCCAGCCTGGGGTCTGCCCAGCCTGGGTTCTGAAGACCGTGTGGCATTGCTGCACACCTCAAATTGGCCAGAACTGAGTTGTGCCAATTAACCAACAGAGGCGTGTGGAGTTGAATGGTCCAAGGAAAGGCAACCTGCCAGGAACCCCGCTCATTAAAGGGGTCTGGCCTCCAGTGAATTGCTCGTTCAAATCCCACTCTGAAATCCACATCCCAAGGAGCACGCAGCTCCCATTGCAAAGCTCCAGGCTGGGCCCTGAATTTCGTGTTTCATCGCAGTATCCTGTTTTCATTTTTTTTCCACCTTCCTGTCAATGTGATCTGCTGAGACAGCCTGCAGGTAACTGCAGGGCAACAGCGTGCATGCGCAAACACTTCTCCCACACCTCACCTTCCCTGCTTTCTCCATCTTTTAGCCATTGTCACCTCTGGTATATAGGATGCCAAGGACGGATCAAGGGCCATCTCCATGATTAACATGGAGAAAAAGAAAGAAAACAAAGCATATGTAAGCACCCAGTCAGTGAAAATACATAGCAACTGGAACACATGGCTACCCATTAGCAACTCTCATTGCTGGCACCCTTATTATTCTGTGATTCATCTGCTGTGAGATACATTGAGCACTATTATGCTTTTTGAATGGGGTGAAGGTGTGGGCTAATGGGTGTTCTGGGAGGTTCTTGGGGGAGAGGCAGGGCTGGTTTTGTGTAGTAAGGAGTCTGAGACCTGCCCTTGAAAACCCTTAATTCAAATAAGGAGTATGGGCACCCCATCCCCCATGCTTACTATGGGTATACCCAAGTGAGCACATCCCCACTGCCCACTTTTTCCCAAGTTCCAATCCCTTTATGCCCATTCTATTTTACAGCCTTGGGTTAATAATAATAAATCAACTCAACTGGCATTCATTCAGAAAGCAATAGGATGGATGATGGATTGATTGATTGATTGATTGATTGATTATAATTAATTCAATGTCATTTAGTGTTTCTGTTGAACAAACCTTTCTCAGGCACTGCTGAGTCTTGTGGACATAGTAATGGCTCAGACGTGGATCCTCACCTTTGAAACTTTGGCCTTCTGTGATATTGTGGAAGTTCAGGGGTGGATTCTGGTCTGGTGCAGAGATCAAAGAATGCTCCCTGGGAAGGTGAAGGAAAAACAAAACATGCACATGAGGAGAAATACATTCCAGGCAAAAGAAAGCTCAGAGAGAAATGCCACGGGGCAGGAACACACATAAAAGATTTTCAGAGAATGGTGCCCAAACCTATTGGCTAGAAAATCAGAGGTGTGATAAGCTACTGAGAATAACATTAGTGAATTCTTCTTCTATAAAGTGCATTAGTCTTGCAAATGTTAGTTGTGATTTTAAGGAGAGCAGGGGCCAAGTGAGACGCTTGAAGAGCCTCACTCAGAAGCACGTTCCTGGTCCTTAAAGGGCCAGCTCAGGGTTAGAGCAGGAAGCTGATAAGGTCACACTCTGGCTTGGGAGGGACATTCTGGAGGGCAGGTGGTAAGGGGATTGGGGAGAGATGAGACTAAGATGCAAGTGACAACAGCAGAATTGATGGAGTCCTAACCTAAGTCAGGAAAGAGAGATCAAAGGCAAAAAAAGTAGAAGTGGGTGATGTCAAAACACACCACCGACCATAGATGGTATGGTGTCACCCATGAGGACATGGCTGTAAGATCAGACAGACTCAAATGCTTCCTCCCCCACCTGCCTCCATGACTATTCCTTGGACTTGGGGCACAGGCTCAGAGTCTCAATTTCTCATTGGTATAGTGATACCCACTAGGGTTGAGGATTAAATGGAATTTTGTACCTCTGCTAGAGCATCTAGTGGCTGCCTCGCTGCCTTTCTTCTAATTTCACAAGTGGGAAGTGGGGTGGGAAAGCTTTTCCCAAAGGTGCACAGCTAGACGTGTTTGTGGTCTCATCAGCCACTCTCCCATCTTTGCGTGCCAACCCTCTATGACGTGCCCTTAGTTACAGACCAAATGCAGATCCTCATTGGCAAATCTTGAAAAGAATGAATCAAAAGGTGAAAGAATCTATTAATCACTTATATTCAAAACTTACTCCCATTAGATCTAGCAGCAAAAAGAAAATGAAAAAGATACACTGGAAATAAATACAGTCTGTGCAGCTGTTCACTTGGGTTGCATGGAGATACAAGTGGCTCGTATGTGTTTTTCTCACTGTGACTAGTTGACACCGTGCCCTGGCATGATACAGGAAGCTAACTAGACATTTCCAGATAGCGGTTATCCAGACAGAGGGCAGTCAACCAAGATCCCACAGGCTCTTTGTGACCACCAAGGGAAGCAATGTTTTCTTTACAGGACTCAAGCAAGACACTGATTTCGTCAGGAAAGAGTTCTCGTTCATTATCCAGGCTTACAAAGTGAAGGGGCATGTCCTCCCCGCAGGAAAAGTGTGCATGGTGTTGGTTGGAAATCAAAGGGCAACCAAGGTTGCTGGTCTGGATGATCAAGGGTTGACCTTGAGTGTGAACAACCAGAAGCTGCGTATATGGATACCCACTTGCCCACCACGTGAGCTTGTGGCTAAAACCTTTCAGAAGATGCGCACACCCGCTTAGCACACATCATTTGCTCAAATATAACCCATCCGGACCCTCCCCTGTGAACTGTGTGAATTCAGGAAAGTATGTGACCACTCTGAGCCCCCAGTTTCATCTTCCAGAAACAGATATTAAAAGTACTTAATCCTTGGGGTCATATGACAAGTGAATCCCCTAATAAATAAAGTACCCAGCACCATGTTTGTTACATGATAGGTATTTAAGAAGTAGTAGCCCTCTTCCCTCTGCCCTCTCATTCTTGTCCCCTACTCTCTGTCCCCACGGTGGTTTAAATCCTTAAATTGTTGCTCTAAATCCTTGGTAAACTATAAGTCCACCTGACAATATTCTTCAATCTCCTGTATCCAGGATTGCCCTGATTGGCAAAAAGCTATGTCTAGTACCTCTGTTCTCCTGCCTGAATCTCCCAGCTGGTAAGTGACTTGGCAGGGACCTTTTTACTGTCTCCATCTTGGGGGTAGGTCATCTCTGATCCATAAGCCCGCAAGCTTAGGAGGCCAGAAAAATATAAGGGTATACCTAAAAGCCTAAATGATTACAGGATAAATGGAAACCCTCTCCCAGTATAAAACCTAGCTGTATTTCAGGAAGTGGATACTGATCATTCCTTCCGTAAATAGGGTAGTGTGAAAGGATGAGTGACTAACCCAAGGTTAATACTTGCTGAGCACCTACTATGTGCCAAGCATGGTGCTAAGCACTCGAGATGTAGTGGAGAAGGAAATGGTGATAACTGTCCTCATGGAGAAGACCGATAATAACATCATAAGAACCGGAGTGACAAACATCAGGGAAAGGAAGATGCACAGCACCTGGACCTAAATGCATCTTGGGACACTGAGAGACATTTGCTGAGACCTGAAGGATGGGGGTTGAGGTTGGGAGTGGCCTGAGGAAAAGGAAATGCTTCTGGCGGATGAACAGCCAGCTGAATTCAGGACCTCAGTTCACCCCACTAGCAGGGAAGCCAGGGGGCGCCTGGGGTCCCACCAAGATGGCTTGCCAAGTCTCCATGTTTGTGAATGTGTGCATTTCTCAGCGGGAACATCTGTAGCTTCCCTGAACTCTCAAAAGAACCCATTACACACTTTACTCCACCCACCCCCAAGGTCAAGAACAACTACACTTGGATATTTGCACACATCTCCCTGCTGGGTAACTGTACTGCCTTGTCCTCTGGTGGGTAGGCAGGCCACTCTGGCCTCTCCCGGGGAAGGGGCGGGGAAGGGAGGGGGGTGCAGCCTGACTGCTCTCAGTGCCTCCTTTCCCTCTCCCAGCAACACTCACAGCACCTGGCTCAGACATAGGCTATATGGACGGGGCATCTGTGGGGACATACTAGGGTCACTAATGGGGAGGAGTGTTTCTCACCAGAACCCTTCTCTAAGAGCTCATCAAATATTCATGGCCATTAAGAGGCCCAACTTCCTTCCAAGGGAGGAACCCAAGGCTTAGAGCACAGCCAGCCAGACTAGGAGAGGAAGCCTGGGGACAGCCCCATCAGGCAGCTTGAAGTCCCCATCGTGGAGGGCGCCACAGGCTAGAGGCAGCCTCCAGGGAGAGAGGAGTGGGTCAGACCAACGCACAGCCTCCTCCCATGGGCATGCACGGAGGAAGTGCCCTCAGCCTGCTGACAGATGTGTTCATCCACTAAATAATTTACACCCTCCAGGAAATGGACCGCGGAGATGCCAAAGCCATTAGAGGCCCGCTGATGGGGGAGGGGACACGGAAGGGAGGAAAACACTCAGAACAACCATTGCTGGCCTCCAACGCCTTCAGGGTTGCCAGGCGCACTCATGCCCACTTCTCACCTGAGTCCACAGAGCCCTACTGGGGTAAATACATCATTACCTGTATTTCTCAGGTGGGGAAAATGAGGCTCAGAGTGGAACTCACCAGGAGGCTACACGGCCGGTCTGTATTCAAATCAGATCTCAAGCCAGGTATTTTGATCCTGAGTATGTCCTTTAAGCTGAAGGGATTTCATGAAGAAATTAAGCTCCTGGTTGCTTTTTTATTACTATAATCCTCAGGTAGCTTCCTGCGTGAGACCAGAGCCTGTGTTTCCATCGTTCTCAGGCCTCTGTAACTAGGCCCATGTATTCCTGCCCTGCCTGGACCCATGAGAGGGGCCAAACCCCACTGGGTCCCTGACATTAAAACACTGAAAGGACACAAGTTGTGACCAATTGTATCTATAGAGAACCTGAGATCAAGAGAGGAGATATGACTTGTCCAAGACCCCATGGAGCAGAAGAGAACTGGATAGAGTAGCCAGGACTTCCGATTCTAGCTGCCTTCCTTTTGAGGAGGCTGCCGCTGGTGTCAGACCTCAGGCACTGCCACCAGTCCTGTCCAAAGGCCCCAGTTTGGAAGGACAGCTGGTTTATGTTTCTACCCAAAGAGGCAATAGCTAGGGCCTTCAGGCCTTCAAGGAGCCCAAAATATACCCCACTACTCCGCCCCTCACAGATACACACACACAAACCCAGTTGCCTACTCAAAACTAATGAAGCAGGGACAATCCCAGACCTTCATACACTCAGCTGGGTGATAAAAACACAGCTCTGGCTTAAAAACCAGTTCTCTGTGTGATCTACACAAAGAAACACAAAGCAACTCCAGGGTAGATGCAAATGAGTGCAGGCTGCAGAAACATGTCTGCAGTTTAGCGACCATTTTTCCGAAACAGGTCAGCCCTGGAGAAGAGGGTCAGTGTGCGTGGACATCTGTGCACGCCGGCACTCTCTTTGCTTCCGCAGAAGCATAGGCTGTCCCCAAGCTTATGTGTTCACTTCCTGGGACAGAGTAGCCAACTACCACAAACTGGTGCCTTCAAACAGAAATTATTGCCGCACAATGCTGAAGGCCAGGAGTCCGAAATCAAGATGTCTGTTGGCCATGCTCCCTCTGCAGCCTCTAGGAGAGGAGCCCTCCCTGCGTCTTCCAACTTCTTGTAGTCCCAAGCCTTTCACTGGCATATGACAGCGAAACTCCCATCTCTGCCTCAATCTTTTCATGGCCATTTTCCTTGGGTAGGTACACCTGACTCCAGTGTAAGCAGCTTCACAAATGACATCTGCAATAACCATTTCCAAATAGAGCCACGTTCTGATGTAGTGGAGGTTAGAGCTGCCATATATTTTTCTGAGCCACATAACTTAGCCCATGACACTACACCAGATGGGGAAGCCTTGGTTATAAAGATTGGGCTAGAATCAGTTGATCTGGGCCCCCCTTTGCCTCTTGGTAGCAGCCGTCTTCTGGCTGAGGCGTGCAGGCCATGCACAGAAAGAGCACTGGGCAGCGTTGGCAGAAACTGAGGGCCCATTCTGTCACTAGCTGCTGATGACCACCTACGGACACAAGGGTTCATAAGTTTCCTTTTCCTCAGAATCCAAATGATGGCATTTCTTTGATTCAACAAATGTTTGCTGAACAACTACTCTGTGCCAGCCCCTGTACAGAGCACTGGAGACACAAGAATTAATAAGATGCTGCCCAGTCCCATGCAGAGCTCAAAATCTAGAGGCAGAGCATAAATAGATGGATAACTATACCATAGAGTGATAAATGCTGTAATAAAGAGTGCCTGGGTGCCATAGGGTGCAGAACACCAACAAGCTGATCTGAGTTATCTTCATCACTCACCTTACCAAGCTGTCTGTCTGACCCAAAATAGATGTATGACCTCCAGTCAATAGACACAAATCTGGGTTTTCTTTTGAAAATAACAGGTGGCTTACTGAGGGATCATGTGGTACTCCGGATGGGTAATGAGGCTCGAAAGCTCTCTCCCAGAGCCTTCAGCATTTCACACCATGGAGCCGGAGATGAAAAGGGAGAGTTCAGGCCAAGCAGCCTACAGTCGCCCTGAAAACCACCCAAGCAACACAGCCTTATGGTGCCCTTTCCTCTTGGTCACAGCAGGTCCCTGTACCACTGGGAAATTGAAAGCTCTCAAAATGCTGCTGTCATTTCAAGCAAACAACCCTTGGGCACAAGCAGCACAGAGTACAGGATCCTGGAGGCAATTACATAAATGGAGCCTCAGGTCTGAGGTTCCATGTCATCCTGTGGAGAAGAACTGTGCAGACCAGAGCCTGGCAATGCCACCCAGGTAACAGCTGCAGCAGGGCCATGTGCAGCAGCCCATCCTATAGGCATTTTGATAGGAGATGACAGCTTTCCTATCACACAGTCCCTATCCCACGGGAGGTAAGGAGCAGCTGGTCAACCACAAAAGGACTTTCATGTCAATATCAATTCTCCAGACTATGAAGAGCCAGCTCGCGAAAAAGGGAAACAAAGAACCAATAAGGGCATGAAAACTGTTCAATCTACCTCAATCTCAAGGAAATGTTAATTAAAGCAACACTGGATTATCAATTTGTATCTATTAAAATAATCACAAATACATACATAAGATGATGCTCAATGCAGGAAAGATGCAATGGAATATGTAACATCACTCATTTATACAGGAGAAAAGTTATAATAGAATGCCCTTCCTGGGAAAACAAGGAACTTGGCAATATGTACCAAGATGCTTTAAAATTTTATAAACTTTGGCCCACTTCTAGTAAGCAATCTTAAGGAAATAATCCAAAGGTGTTTTACATAGAAAGGTGGCTCTTGTAGTTACTTATAGTAGAACAAAATAGCAATCAACATAAATACCCAGCAAAATGAAAAAAATTAACAGTGGTACATTCAGAAGATGAAATATCTAAAGCCATCAAATTTACATTTCTGACACAATTTAATAAATGAGAAAATATTGATGTTAAAATGTAAAGTGGAAAGAATAGCACAAAATTATATCTGCCATTTTATATTAACTATGTAAATAGGTATTTTAAAAGACTGGTGTCTACCGAGTGGCTCAGTTGGTTAAGAGATAGCTTAAGAGCACGAGCTCTGAGCAACAGGGCCACTGGTTCAATTCCCACATGGGCCAGTGATGCTGCGCCTGAGCTGAGCTGCCAACAGGTGGCAGGATGGCTCAGCTGTTCAATGGTGGGCTATACCCGCCCACAATTAAAGACTGAATTCGGCATCTTGAGCTGAGCTGCCACCCAGATGGCTCAGTGGACAGGGTGTGCGCTCTTAACAACAAGGCTGCTGGTTCAACTCCCACATGGGATGGTGGCCACACCCACCTGCAACTAAGATTGTAACACAGCACCTTGAGCTTAGAGGCCACAAGCTGCCGACAGGCAGCCAGATGGCGACTGGCGCCCTCCACAACAAAGATTGAAGAACAACAAGTTGGCTGTCTCCCTCCCCAATTCCCCAACACTGTTCCCCTCCCCCAAATCCCCAATTTAAAATAATAAAACATAACTTAGTATAGTGTTTAAAAAAAAAAAAGACTGGAAAGAGGAGTTCTTGTCAAGATGGCAGTGTAGGTAAATGCTGTGCTTATCTTCTCTCATGACCACATCAAAAGTACAACTAAACTACAAAACAACCATTATTGAAAATCACCTGAAATCAAGACTAGTATAAAGAGCTGGTCCCACACCCAAGTGCGACCTTTAAAAATCATGAGGAATATCTCAACTGAGGGGGTCCCCCCTGAAAGGAATAAGGGGTCCCAGCACCACACCAGGCTTGCCACACCCAGGATTCCAGTATGAGGTAGAGAAGTCCCCATAATTTCTGGTTGTGGAAACCAGCGGAGATTGTGGCTAAGTGAGATGGAGGACGGCTGCAGTCCCAGGTGCTCCTCTTAAAGGGTCCTCACCTGGACTTACTCACTGATGGACTCACTCACACTGAGCTCCAACACTGGGGCAGCAGCTAGAGAGGCAACAGGGACATACTGGAGGAAATGAGTTGTCTGGTCTCAGGGCAAGGCCTGAAGGGGCAGCTTTCTCCTGGATGGAGGAGCTAGTGGAAGCCAATGTTTTTCATTGAGCACCCCCACTTCCCAGCATGCAGTTGCAGGCAGATGCCATATCTGATTCTCCATCAAGCTGGCTGACACCATTCGTTCACCATGCCCTGGTGATTCTGAGACCACATTCAAATTTTGGACATACCAAATTTCGGACATACCATGCTTCCGGTGGCTTTTTTCTACAAACTGCCTGCCTTGGCTCATTCTTCAGACTTTCCTAGGGTCTCTCCAAGGTTCACAGAACCCAGACAAGCAGCATCTGGCTTGAATATGTCCTGTACCTCTAGTTGAGCAGATCTAAGCCCAACATTAGCAGCAGCCAGCCTTGGCTTGGCCTCTTGAGGTACTACCAAGCATGGGGTGGGCAGTGGCCATCTGCAGATTGCTTTATGGCTTCTGCTGGGTGTCCCTGGGTGAGGCACAGGCTGCAGCTGAACTTGACCAGCATCAGGTCTCCTTCCAGGTTGCCCTGGGGCTAGTGCACCCAGTGGACAGTTTTGAAACAAGCTGAAGCATCACCTAACCTCCTCCAAGGACAACACACCCAAGGAACAGATTGGGTAGGCACAAGAGCCCTGCTGAGGCAGATTCTGCTCTGTAGGGTCAGCCCTGCACCACAACTCCTTGACTATAGTCACAGCCTGTCCTTACAACCAATGAGTCTGAAGGTCAATCCCTCTCACTGATGTGCAAACAGCAACCAAGGCTCAACAGCAATAGGAGGGCACACACAACCCACACAAGGGGACACATTTGAAGTGCGTGGTTCAGATGACCAGGAAGACTGCACCACTGACCCCACAGCACCTACTACCTAAGGCCATGCTACTAAAACCAGAAGACACAGCAGCCCTACCTAATGTACTTCTATAAACACCGGAAGGCAGCCAAGATGGGAGACAAAGAAACATGTCCCAAATGAAATAATGGAACAAAGCTCCAGAAAAAGAACGACACAAAATAGAGAAAAGCAATCTACCAGACAGCAAGTTCCAAACACTAGTTATAAGGATGCTCAATGATCTCAGGGAGAACTTCAACAAAGAGATAGGAAACAAAATAAAGATACATTTGGGTCCCACATCTGAGGGCCAGTGACACTACCCTCAAAAAAAAAAAAAAAAAAAGAAGAAGAAGAAGATACAAAAGGACCAGTCAGACATAAAGAATATAATAAATGAAATGAAGAATATATTACAAGGAATCAACAATAGATTAGATGAAGCAGAAGATCAAATCAGCAATTTAGAAGATAAGGTAGCAGAAAACACTCAATTGAAACAGCAAAAAGGAAAAAAAAAAGAATCCAAAAGAAAATAAATAAATAGAGTTTAAGGGGTCTCTGGGACAACATTAAATGTACCAACATTTACATTATAGAGGTACCAAAAGGAGAAGAGAGAGAGCAAGGAACTGAAAATCCATTTGTAGAAATAATGATGGAAAACTTCCCTCACCTGGTAAAGGAAATAGATATACAATCCCAGGAATCACAGAGAGTCCCAAACAAGATGAACCCAAACAGGACAACACCAAGACACATCATAATTGAAATGTCAAAGGTTGAAGACAAAGAGAGAATCTTAAAAGCAGCAAGAGAAAACCTACAAGGGAGCTCCCATAAGACTGTCAGCCGATTTCTCAGCAGAAACTTTGCAGGCCAGAAGGGATTGGCAGGAAATATTTAAAGTGGTGAAAAGCAAGGCCCTATGCCAAGATTACCCAGCAAAGCTGTCATTTAGCATCAAAGGACAGATAAAGAGCTTCCCAGAGAAGACAAAGCTAAAGGAGTTCATCACCACCAAACCAGTATTACAAAGAATCTTAGAGGGACTTCATTAAGGAAAACAAACAAACAAACAAAAACAAATAATAAAATAGCAATAACTACAGATCTATCAATAATTACTTTCAATGTAAATGGATTAAATCAAAGGATGCAGGTACTGAATGGATAAGAAAACAAGACCCTTACAATGTTGCCTGTAAGAGACTTACCTGAGATCAAAACACATACACAGACTGAAAGTAAAGGGAGGGAAGAAGATATTTCATGAAAATGGAACAAACAAAAATATGTATACCACACAAAACAGATTATAAAATAAAGACTATATCACGAGCGAAAGAAGGGCCTAGTAATCTCATTTCTGGGTATTTATCTGAAGAGACCCAAAATGCTACTTGGAGTGGACACACTCATCCATATGTTCATTGCAGCACTGTCTATATAAGCCAAGATACGAAAGTAATCTGGGTATCCCTGAATGAATGAATGAATGGATAAAGAAGAGGTGGTACATATACTTGTATACAGTGGAATATTACTTAGCCATAAAAAAAGAATGAAGTCATGCCATCTGTGACAACGCAGATGGACGTAGAGGGTTTTGTTCTGAGTGTAGTAAGTCAGACAGAGAAAGACAAGTGTCATTTGATTTAGTTTATAAGTGGAACCTAAACAACAAAATAAACAAACAAATAAAACAGAAATATGGGCTGGCTGAGTGGCTCAGTTGGTTAAGAGCACAAGCTCTGAGCAACAGTGTTGCCAGTTTGATTCCCACATGGGCCAGTGAGCTGTGCCCGAGCTGAGCTGCAGCTGAGCTGGGTGAACTATGCCCACCCACAACTGAGATGAAATGCAGTACCGTGAGCTGAGCAGCCATGAGCTGCTGGCGGGCAGCCCAGTGGCAACTGGACTTGGAGCTGAGCTAGCTGCGCCCTCCACAGTTGAAGGACAACAACTTGGCTGTTCCCCTTCCCCAATTCCCCAACACTGTTCCCCTTCCCCAATTCCCCAACTTCTTTTCTTTGAAAAGAAAAAAAAAAAAAGAAGTACAAATTGGTTGTTACACAGTAGTCATGGGAATGTAAAGTAAAACATAAGGAATATGATCAATAATATGGTAGGGCCGGCCGAGTGGCGCGGTGGTTAAGTGCTGGCTTGGGAAGCCAGCGGCCCCGGTTCGGTCCCACATATGAAGGCCAGTGACACTGCCCTAAAAAAAAAAAAAAAAAGGTAATATATTATATACCAATAATATAGTGCCAGGTGGGTTCTAGTCAGAGGGATCACTTCATAAATTATATAAAATTTTAAGCACTATGTTGTACACCTGAAATTAATACAAAATAATATTGAATGTCAAAAAAAATGCAAAACACAAATGTTTTTTAAAAGATTGGAAAGAAATATCCTAAAACAACAGCAGTGATTACGTCAGTTGGTGGGATTACAGATTAGAGGAGAAAATGTCCAAATTTTCTTCAATAACTATAGATTGTAGTTCTAGTTATAAAAATATTTATAATTTATTTTGTTTTAAAATACACATATGTGTGTGGATATGTTTAATTACTCTGACAGGACTCAGTTATAGCCAAACAAAACATATTTATGTAGGTGAAAGAAAAAATAGTGATAACCCTCCAAATTTTTACACCAAACTTCTTGGTATAAAATTGTTGGTTGGCATAATTATTTTTCTAAATATTTTGCTGCCTCAGAGTCAGCTGAAATACTACTTCTTTTTCAAGGTCCAGCTCAAGTTTTATCTCTCACTGGAAGATACCATGAAAAGCCAGTCTACCCAATCTGCATCCTCCTGGAAACCCTTTGGGACATGACATGCTATGCAATTCAGTGATGCTCTGTCATCTGTTTCCATTCTGTGTGTACATGTCATCTCTGCTGGATCTTGCTATCTTGGGAGCCACTAAGCACTCTTAAAACTCAGTGGCTTCAAATCACAAGTCTATGAATTGTCTGGGAGGCTGGCATTGGTTGTTCTTGGCTGAATTCATTCATGCATCTGTGGTTAGCTGCCAGGTTGACTAAGACCTAACTGATCTAGAGAGGCCTCAGTTGACACAATGTGTCTTTGCCTCATGTAGTCTCTTAACCTCCAACAGGTTAACCTGGGCTTTTTCTCATGGTGGAGGTGGGATTCAAAGATAGTAAGTGGAAGCACACAGAGCCTTTTGTGGTCTAGGCTCAGAAATGCATACTATCAATTCTGCTATATTTTATTGGCCAAAGCAAATCACAAGGCAAGCCTAGAATGAAGAGGTGGAGAAAGAGACCCTACTTCTTAGTGAGAGGAGCTGAAAAGGTACGTATCATGGGTACAGGAAGGAAATGACAGGGGCCATTGTTGCCAGGGAGGTTCGATTCTTTTCAATTTTATATTGTGCTTAGTAACTTGTCTGGTGGTAATATCTGTTCCAACCATTTTACTGATCACCAACAGCTCCACTCCCACTTTGTTCTTTGCTCTGTTCTGAATTGCAGGAGGCTGGAAGCCTGGAATCTACGTGCAAGTCCAGACCCCCTTGCCAGATGGCTTCAGATTTTATTCTGCCAATGGGAGGGGCTGCCAGGAGATTGAAAGGCAGGAGGAGAGAGAAGCCAGTTTTTTCTATTTCGCATCTAGCAACATCAATAGAAGCAGCAAACAGGTGTGGACTCCTGGGTTTCTGCCCAGCTAACCCAGCTCCACTGGTAATTACGGGGTGGTAAGGGATGTGCCAGCAGGATAGCACTAATGGCTCTGGCTCTAGGAGGGGCAGCAGCATGTCAGCCCCCTCAGTGGCATGGGCAGCTGAGGGGTCTGACTCTGGAGAAACAGAACAGAAGCAGCAATGGTGGCCTCCCAAAGTCCTTGGTGTTAATGGCAGTGGGCCCTGTCTGCCTGAAAAGCCATGGTTTAGGGGAAGTAGCAGCAGTCATTCCAGCAGGTCAGTGACACCAATCCTCAGGGACTCTGGGAAACCAACTCTCTAAATGGAAAACTTGAGATCAATTATCTGGGTAACTAGTGAAAATGGAATACTAGCAGGCCACTTTTAATACTGGTAGAGCACAACTAATAGCTCTGTAGGGACAAAATGGTCACTTAAGTTATCACCTGTGGTTGTCTCTGATGAAGTGCTCATGAAATCACTGGTCAGTGTCAGAAATGGTGACTACGAGAAGTTGGATGGGCAGAGGCGCTGTTTCTGACTCCACTGGAGAGATTACATGAAAAGAATGACAAGACCTGATTTAAATACTTAGCTTAAGGCAGTCTGAAAGCCAGGAAACTCCTATGTCAGTCCTCAAAGAGTCTCCATTTCTTACACCCTCAAGCTTGATACAGATGAAAGTCAGACCTGAAATTTAATCCTATTAAGTTATAGAATTATAATATAAATTGAATTCACAGCCTCGCCAGATTTAGCATATGACATTTATTGGGAAAGACTGGAATTCTGAGAGTTAGGACAAATACATTTAGATGGCCTTAGATACATGTGACAATCGATATATTTCGAACACCTTTGGGACTTTTGATTCTATAAAAATACCCCGTCTTTCAATCTGTGAGAAAACCCTGTAATACAAAATGACTATCACGATATAATACAAAAAATAATCATGAACTGATAGATTTAGAATCTATCCCCACAAAGGGCTCTTCCAGAAACCACAGAAAGAACATCTAACCGCCTCAGGTGCAGTTAGGTAAACTGAGTCTCAGAGAAGCTTTGATTGGAACCCTAATTTTTTCTCATCATACTATCCAAATGAAAGGGGAGCTGAAAGTTTGCAGGCTCAAATTGAAGCCATCTTTATTGGGTCCACTCAACGAAGGTTCTCTGTTTTTCATTTCTTTTTTTTTTTTTAAGATTTTTTTTTTTTAATTGGGGAATTGGAGGAGGGGAATAGTGTTGGGGAATTGGGAAGGGTACCAGCCAAGTTGGTGATCTTCAATCTTCGTTGTGGAGGGCACCAGTAGCCATCTGGCTTCCCATCAGCAGCTCGTGGCCTCTAAGTCCAAGGTGCTGTGTTCAATCTTAGTTGTGGGTGGGCATAGCCACCATCCCACATGGGACTCGAACCAGCAGCGTTGTTGTTAAGAGCACACACTCTATCCACTGAGCCGTCCAGGCGGCAGCTCAGCTCAAGGTGCAGAGTTCAGTTTTAGCTGTGGTTGGGCATAGCCGACCATTGAACAGGCAATCTTGTTGTTTCACCAGCTGAGTCATCCTGCTATATGTTAGCAGCTCAGAGACAGCTCAGCTCGGGTGCAGCATCACTGGCCCATGTGGGAATCGAACTGGCAGCCCTGTTGCTCAGAGCTCATGCTCTAAGCCAACTCTTAACCAGCTGAGACACTCGGCTGGCCTGTTTTTTCATTTCTTGAGTGTCATCGCTACCAAAAATTCCATAGGAATGTGACATTAGCTTGTCAAATGTCATTACCAGCTGCTACATTTTATTAATATATATTTCAGTCTAGCTTTCTAAAGACTTATTCAAAGGCTATAACTTCTGATATATGCCCTTAGAAGGTAGACAATCACTCTTTGTGGAGAATCACTTCACTCAACTTGAACTTTCACAAGGAAAGTTGACCTTGCCTGTGTTTATGTTTCAGTAACCCATCATCTATTATCTGGATAAAAGTGCATACACTAGTCCCCCCTTATCCACGGTTTCACTTTCCAATATTTCAGTTACCCATGGTCAGTCATGGTTAGAAAATATCTTTGTCATTCACCACACTTCCTCCGATCACATAGGTATTTTATCACCTCACATCATCACAAGAAGAAGAGTGAGACAGAACAATAAGGTATTTTGAGAGCGAGACAGACTACATCCCCATAACTTTTATTACAGTATATTGTTATAATTGTTCTATTTTATTATTATCTACTGTTGTTTATTGCTTACTGTGCCTACTTTATAAATTAAACTTTATCATAAGTATGTATAGGAAAAAAGCATAGTATATGTAGGAGTAGGTACTATCTGTGGATTCAGGCATCCACTGGATATCTTGGAATGTATTTCCACAGATAAGGAGGACTACTGTATTACCTCAACTATCCCCTGACATGCCATCTGCAGCATGATGCTGAAGCTTCACTTATTTTTAGATTTGCTCAGACTTGGGGTACTTTCTACGGCATTTCATCCCCCATCTCCAAAGCAAGAAGGCTGGTGCAGCGCACTGACAATGCTGTGCTGTGTAATGGTTTCCAGGTTTGTATTATTTATGAATGAAGAAATTACCTGGGATGCTGGTCAGTCAAAAATGCCTGTAGTTCTAGCCGAGTCCCAGAGTACCAACGTAACTTTGCTTCATCCTTTGTAAAGTTAAAGCCCAGTGGAACGTCATTTACTCTAGGCCAGGAGTCGGCAAACTTTTGAGACGGAAGAGCTGCCAGGGGTCGGCAAATTGCAGCTGGCGAGCCACATGCGGCTCTTTGGGTGCGTACATGTGGCTCTGACGTAATATTGAAAATGAAAATAAAACGATCATAGTTCCATTTATAAAATTTTTAAAGGATATTATTCATCTAATGGTGATTATATCAAAATATATTCATGCCTTTCGAATAATTTTTAAATTGTGGTGAGGGACAGTATTGGCTCTTCCAGGGGTCGGCAAACTTTTGAGACAGAACGTACCCCAAGAGCCACATGTGGCTCGTGAGCTGTAATTTGCCGACTCCTGCTCTCGACTGTAAATGACTTGCTTGAAATAGTAGGACTGGGAGGAAGCTTAGAGATCAAGTATCACCACCACCACCACCACCACCACCATGAAATGTACTTAGTCGCCACTCAGCTCGGTGAGGTAGTATCACCTTACAACATTAGTCATGACCACATTCTGAAGTGAAGAAAGTATGAATTGTACTGTCAGAGTGAGCTATATTCAGACCCAGTTTAGACCTAACTTTGTGACTACGGTCTAGTGATATAGAACTTCAGCATTCTTAAATGTGAGAAGAGAATCGCATTGTCTGCCTTGGAGGCTCGCTGCAATGATGAAATAGGGCCTCCTGGAGAGCCTGGCACACAACAGCTGCCCAATGGTCACAGCTATGATTTTATTACCACAAAAACCATCTATGTACACATCTGTTGTGGCTAGTTTCCCACAGTGGACCACACCTTCCCATATTCAAGCTCTGGTGTAGACCATCCACAGTGAATGTGGATTGTCTCTGCGAATTGTTTTCACCAACAAAATGTTCCAAGATGACCCTGTAAGATTATACTTGTATGATTTTGGAAGTCAACCACCAGCCCAGAAATCTGGGCATTTTTCTTGACCCCTTTTTCTCACTACATCCTCTTAGTAACCATCTCATCACCAGCATCAAACCTATCATGCCTTGAATGTGTGCTGTGTGCACAAAACCCTTCTGAGATTAGTGTTCGTGTTATTATCATCCCTGTTTCACAGAGGAGCACACTAAAGCAGAGAGCAATTATGAGACCAGCCTAAGGTCAGAGCCAGGCCTTAGAGAGCAGGGTAGAGGCACAGTCCATGCTCTTAATCACAGCCCCAGAGGGCCTCCCCAACAATGATATTCCTGAAATATCTCCTTATGGTGTCCCCTCCTCTCTACTTCCTCTAACCCTGCCATTATCATCACTTCTCTTGTGGAGGGCTATTCCAATAGTCTCTTAACTCCTTATCTAAAGTCTCCTTCCCACAAACATTCTCCACATTGCTTCCAGAATGAGCTTCCTAAAATGTCAGTCTGACCAGCTACTCAGTCAATGACAGCCAAAGGTCTGCAAGGGGAATTCCAAACAACACAGCCTGCAGAGCAGACAGGGCTGAAGATTATCTCACCCCCACTATCACACTCACAGGAACCCTAAATTCCAGCTGGACAGAATGGTGGGAGTTCCCCAAATACACCAGAACTCACATAAAGATCTTCTCTCACCATACTCTCTCTGCCACATCTCTCCCACCACCATCAATCCACCTTTACCTGGCTTTCTCCAAATTCCATTTCAAGATTCTGCTTGTTCCCTGGGAAGCTTTTCTGAGTCCTTCCAGTCTTTCTGTTCCGCCACTTAAAGCTTAGCTCTGTTCTAAAACCTATCACAATATAGGGTACTTATTTATTTACATAACACTCTCTCACACTAAGCATGTGAGCTCTCTGGAAATAGCTCCCTTTCCTACCACAAAATCTAACATTGAGTTGGTGCTTGATAGTATTTAACAGATGGATGGATGGATGGATGGATGGATGGATGGATGGATGGATGGTGAATGGATGGATGTTGGTTGGATGGATGTTGGTTGGATGGATGTTGGTTGGATGGGTGGGTGGGTGGATGGATGGATGGGTGGATGGATGGATGGATGGATGGATGGATGGATGGACGGACAGATGGATGGTGAATGGATGGATGTTGGTTGGATGGATGTTGGTTGGATGGATGCTGGTTGGATGGATCGGTGGATGGATGGATGGGTGGATGGATGGATGGATGGGTGGATGGATGGATGGATGGGTGGATGGATGGATGGGTGGATGGATGGATGGGTGGATGGATGGATGGATGGATGGTGAATGGATAGATGGATATTGGTTGGTTGGATGGATGACTGGATGAATGGATGGTGGATAGATACCTAACATGCTGGGGTTTTTTGCTGAAAAGGAATTAGTTCTTACCCACCCCCCCATATCAGACTAGATTTTTTTCTCAAACCTTCAAATTAGAAGATATTATTGCTTCTATCAGTCATAGTTTCAGAAATGTAAAGAGTAATACTCATGACAAGCAGCAAATGTTTTATCCTTAAGGTGCCACAGGAATAACATTTGCTAATTTGTATTTGCATTTGAAATTGAAATACAAATTGGCACAAAAACTATTACACATCCCAGCTAATTAATGTTCTAAAAATGAATTATGCAAATCAACCTTAACAGGCCTCAGAAGCTCTTTCCATGTATAATGAACCACTCGGGATATAAACCTGGGTGAAGGCTGACTCCGATAGGATTGTAAAGTGGGAAGAAGATGAGCTTTGGAATCAGGCTTAGCCCATTCTGTAGCCAGGTGGCAAACTCCCTGGGTCTCTGTTTCTTCATCTGTTCATTGGGAGTGAGAATGCCTACCTAATCCAGTTCCCTGAGAAAATAAAAGAATTGTCTATTACAAGGTTCCTGGCCTAAAGTAGTTGCCTGTAAACATTAATGCCTCTCATCCTTTCGCTTCAAGACACTGCGCCATCAGGCTCTCCTCCCACCTGCCACACTGCCCCTTCCCTCTTTCCTTGGCTAACACCAGTCTCGTCTCAAACATGACTGTTCCCTCTGGATCCCTGAAACAGAGGCTACAGCACTGTGTGTGCTTTCAATTAATATACCAGGAATCTACTGAACTCTGTAACACCCAGCTTGGCCACCGAGCATTCCTTAGGCCTTGAGAACGGAATGTCAGAACAGCTGGGGGAGGTCATGGTGACTGATTAGGTAGTAAAGCAGACAGCAGCAAAATTCTGGGCAGCTGTCTGTGTGGTCTGAGGCAATGCTCTGATAACCTATCATTGTGACCATTTGCCGTCTCCTGACTGGGCTGGGCCTAGAGCAGCTCCAACAAACCCATCTGCATGGTCCAATGCAACAGCATGGATCAGGGACACTTGCCCAGAAAGGATTTGTGAGTTCTGACTAGAGTCCAACTGCGTCTCACCGAAGGCAGGTCTGATGATGAACGCGGCCATTAGAATTCATTGATGGGTCTCAAGGAGCCCAATGAGTGGCACTGAGAGCTAAAGGCTAGAGCAAAAGGGACTATCAGGACAAAGCAAGGACTTACCAGGAAGACTTGCTGGTCAGTGTAGCTCTAAGACCTTGTAGCCAAGGTCATCAGCATGTTGGTATTTCCTTCGTTTTTCAGCCATATATAAACAAAGTGAAGCCAGCAGCATAGAAACAGCCTAACAGCCAGCTCTCTTCTGAAGTTGTTAATGCTGCACACGAGACCAGCCTGACTGGACAACCAGAGAGTCCCGAGGAGAGGATGGCACCAGCGGCAAGACTGGGACTCACAGTTCCTTCAGCAGCCCCCCACTTCTAAGCTGGAGGAGTGTCCGAATCTGCTAGTGAGGAAAAAAGGCAATTTAAAGAAGCATCACATGCCCAGGACATATTGAGGGAGTTAGGCCTTCAAAATGATCACCTGCACGGGCAGGCATCAGATCCTCATCTCTCACACAGAGATTTAGCTCTTTCCATTTATTCCTTTGATTGAAAAGTTCAAGTTAAAAAACCTCATTCAGGTATTATTGACATAGCAGTAACAGGACCAAGAGAAAAACCATGTGCTCACAACCCCAGTACTAGGGGAGGTTCCCTCTGCTGGAGAGAGTGGAACCCCATCTCACCCACACTAGTTCCAAGGTCTCAGACACACAAAGCCAAGTAAAGCCTTGGGGCTTTCTGTACTACAGCGTAGGAGCCTAGCTCTGAATTGAACTATTTGAAGTGGGGATTATACAAGAGACTTAGAAAGTCTCATGAGAGAAGCAGTCCTATGATACTTGCGATCAGCCCCATGTCACTTCACACTTAAACATAGATGCAGGATGGTGAAGGGTCAAGCGCAGCATCTCCAAAGCCAGACATCCCTGCTTCGAATCCCAGTTCCGCTGCTCAATGCTTGTGTGACCTTGGAAGTGTCCTGTTATCATTCATTAAGTAGTGTTTCCTCTGCTACAAAATAAGGCTTATACCTCCACCCTAGGGTTGCTCATTGATCTGAAAGGCATCTAGAGTAGCTGATAAAAGTGAAAGATCTGGAGGCAAATCACCAGGGTTTGGACTCTGACCCTCATATGCTCCAGCTGGGGGCCTTCGGCAAGCTGTTGGGCAGTGCCTCAGTTTCCCCCACAGAGAAATAGGGTAATAATCAAGCCGATCAGGGAGCCCTGAGTGAGTTAACCAAGGTCTGAATGTCTGTGTCTCGCCCCCCACTTCCTTTGTTGAAGTCCTAACCCCAGAGGTGATGGTGTTAGGAGGAGGCCCCTTTGGGAGGTACTCAAGTCAGTGACGCTAGTGCCATGCCCCGCATGAGGGCACAGCCAGAGGTCAGCAGCCTGGGACTGGAAAGGGCCCTCACAGGACCTCACTGGCACCCTGATCTTGGACATCCAGCCTCCAGAACTGTGAGCTTAATTTCTGCTGTTTATAAGCCACCCGGCCTGTGCTGCTTTGTTACAGCACCTGAGTGGCCTTAACAGAGTTAAAACATAAATACAGTGCCTGATGCATAGTAGGCTCTCACATGTTGGCTGTTGGGACTATTGATTTGTTCAAATACTCATGGAGCACCTGCTTCTTGCCAGGTCCTGCCCAGGCACTGGAATGCAGGGATGAACAGAACACTCCCTCAAGGGGCTTCTGCCCACTGGACAAGATGGCATACGCATAAATAAGTGCAGCAGTGTGCGGGCTGCAGAAGAAAACCTGACCCAGCCTAGAGAGTTCCAGAAAATGTGACAACTGAGGGATGCCTTGAAAAATAGCAAACAATGTCCAAGAGGATGAAAGTGCATTCCAGAGAGCAGGACCTGAATGTGCAAAGACACACACGGGCCTCTGCAGGGCACACGGGCATCTGCAGGGAGCAGAGCCCATCTGGACGGGGTGAGCGTGGAGGAGAGGGGTGGTCCAGCTCCCAGGAAGTCCCAAGACTGCCAGCTAGGAGACCTTGGTTTTAAACTACCAGTTCTGAAAATTTGGGTTAATCTCCCAATTTGTAGAATTAGAGTTTTAAAGAGATGATACTGGAGGTCCCTCCCAGCAATTTCATTCTCACCAGATTGCATACTCCCAGGAGACAAATTGCAAGTTCTACTCATCTGCTTCCCCTGGTACTCCTCAGGGGTGGGCCAGGTCTGATGCTCAAGAAATGCCTTTGATGCTTCCTAAGTTTTCTAGCTCAGAAATCCCTCGCGTTAACAATTCCTTCACAAACAGTTTCCAGAAAGCATGTATTAACAATTTACCAGCCCTGAATCTTTATTGTATGTGTCTTCCCATTAAACCAAATAAAAAATGCTTATACAGGTGATGTCAAAGCTTTTAGAATTCAAAACCAAAATGTGACCGTCACCTGAAATGTGACCATCTCATTCAAAGGATGCTGAGATCTGGGAGCCTATTTGACAAAGATGACCGGGGTCCCCAGAGCAGACAACCTGGGGAACGTGAGAGAGCTGCTTCCAGCCCTAGCTCCTGAGCGTGATAAAATTAGCTGAAAAAAAATGATCTCCATGGCAACAGGAAATTTATTTCTTAAAGAAGGTTAGAAATAAATCTTTTGGAAGAAACTCAGGGCAGATAAAATATTCTCAGATTACATATAAATGGTGTCTATGCGGCTCAATTAGCTGGATAATTTAGGCCTGAACCAGTAATTTGTAAAAGAATAGGAGGCTTTTAAGACCTGAAGAATGGAATGTGGCAGGTGGGGCCCCTGCTCAGAGGAGGTAGCGGGAACCTGGACTCTCCTGACGTTTTCTTTGCCCATCTTGGACCCAAAGAGGACTCACAGGTCCAGGGTTGTAGACCTCTGCCCCCTCTTTGATGAGACAAGCATGGAATTGGATGTATCGTCAGGAAATCATTGTCGAGCGGTGGGTAAATGCTGGAGGATACCATAGACAGAGAGAAGCCTTGAATCTTAGGTGTTTCAGGGGGTGGACCCATTCCAGCCCAGGTGCCCAAACACCCTCCCTTTTGCCCAAACACAAAGAGAGCCAAGACCCAAGATCCTCTGGCCCATTTTCTACAGGTGAGTCTTCTTTCTTTTCTCCCTCCGTCTCTCCTTCCTTTATTCCATCCTTCCGTGGAAGACTGAAAGCCATTTGGGAAATTGAAACCCACTCTCCTTTGCTCAACTTTGAGAGGTAACAGCAAAGCAGAGACTGATGCTGGAGCCAGGCTGCTCTGGCACAGATTCTCCAAGCTCTCTGTGCTTCTGCTTTGTCTGTAAAAAGGGAATGAGAATAAAGACGGCTTCCTCCTGGCGCTGAAGTGAGAATTACATAAATTAATACTTGTAAACATTTACAAAAGGGCCTTGCACATACTAAGAGTTCTATACTCGAGTCACTACAAAAATCAGGCTGAAGAATTAGAGATGATGTGACATGCCACATGACACCCTGTTTCCTGGTTACAAAGATGAGAAACTGATGCCCAGAGGAGGAAGGCAGTAAGTGCCAGACAGCCCCAGGAGTTTGCTGCAAGTGACTTTCTGTCTTCCAGGTAATGGCAGGGGGATTCTGCGGCCACAAGTATCCAAAACTGGAGGGTTCCCCAAATAGCTCATGTCCCCATCTTTCCCTCCTGCAGGGCCATCCCTCACTTCTACCCAGGACCCTAGCATGTTAATAGGTGTTTCTTGAAAAAATGAAATAAAAGTCTTTCCTGGTCATTGGCACTCGGGCACTGCATAGGCAGAGAACCTGTGAAGACTCAGGAAGTCCTGTGTAGGGAATGCTGACTGTCCCAAATTCATCTGAACTCAGAGTCCCTTGTGGTCAAGCATCTTGGAAGACTAGTGTTCCCCTCAACCCACCCCACGGAGGACTTCCCATCTCTGACAATCAGTGATTAGCCCACACCGAGCCCACAGGGTCAGAGGTGAAGGGTCCTGTCCTGGAGTTGGGAGCTCCTGGTGTCCCTGGCTCAGGCCCGGCCCTGACAAGTGCTCTGTCAATGTTTGCCTGATGGTCTTGTCTCCTTTTTGCTGGCATTTGTTTGTTTATTTGCGTTTTTGTTTGCTAGTTAATGAATGAAGGGTTTCCTCAGGCAAAGATCAGGATCCCAGTGCTCCATTCACTGTTTTCAAGAGCTCAGCATAGAAGTTACACCTCTAAAGAATTACTTGTAGTAGTTCCATCTGATAATAAATTCTGAGGCCATCCAGCTGTGGGGGTTCCAGCCACCACCCCTCTGGTGTCGCAACAGATCCAGAATCTGGTGGAACCTGGAGGGTTTGCTTTAGAAGCTAAACAGAAATCCTGGCTGTGACACATCTCCGCTTTGTGAATTGGCCAAGTTACTTAACCACTCTGAGCCAGTTTCTCTACCCTGAAGCATAACGATACCCAAAGTTTATGGAGCACTTACTGTTTGCTAATAACTGTGTTAACAGCTTTACTCATATTGACTCATTTAATCCTCACCATTTAAGAGGAGAAAACAAGAGCATAGAGAAGTTAGTTGCCCACAGAGTAAATAACAGGCCAATAGCGCAAATTTACTTATTGTTTAGGAAGTAAAAAGTGGAGAGGGCCAACTTCCCTCAGGGTCCTCCTGGTAGTTCTGAGAAGCTAGTTTTAAGATGCATTGGCTCACCTTGGGATTCTGCAAACATGGCTTCCTTCTTTCCTCTCGCTTCCAACTATTTGACTTGGGCCAGAGGACATTGACCTTTCCTCCCTCCCTTCCTCTCTTCTTCCTTTCCTCCCTTCCTCCCTTCCTTCCTTTTCTAGTTTATTTATTCATCAAACACATATTGAAAACATTCTTGGTATTCCAGGCCAGGTTCCATATTAACAGCTAAGCAACTAGAACTCAACCAGTCAGGGCCGTCCTGCCCTTAGACAATGAGCAGCCCTGTCCTTGATTTTTCAATGTTAGATCATTCCAAGAGGACACAAGAAAAAGAGCCCAAATCCTGAAATCCTATTTTGCTTTGTCATTCGAAGAAGAAAGAAAACGCATTTCTTGATCACCTCCATGAGCAAGGCATTTGCCTTCCATCATCTCATTGAATCATCACAGCCACCCTTTGAAGGGTATTGTTATGTCTACTTTTTAATGTAAAAAAAACAAGAGACCAGGCAGCTCAGGGACTTGTCCCCAGTGCACAGCAAGCTGAGATGAGTTTCACTCTAGTCAGACCCTACACATACTTTTTTCTGTTGTGCTGAGTTACTTCTCAATGTCCATTTCTCTGGGCTGACTTTGCACATGACGAGTCAAAGATTTCCTGGAAATTTTTTGTCCGTTCTTTATTTTGGGGGAAAATTTAGTTAGCCACTGACATTTCCACTAATAAGCCTCTTTCTCATGAATGGTCACAACCCCAAGCCCACAGAGTAGCCAGGAGGTGGGTGTGATGGAGTCCCCAGCACTGCCCCGTACCCGCCCCCTGCCTGGCATGGGCTCCTCCATCCACCAGATTTACTGCCTCTCACACAGCTGTTTGCAACCAACGTGGGGCTTCCTCTCGATGGTGTCGTTTATAAGTCAATAAAGCCCGTGGAGCTCCATTTCCGAGGCTGGTCCCACCTCACAAGGCTCTGTTGTCTCACCCTGCAGTCCGGTGCAAAGGGGGCCGCTCTGGCCTCATTCCTGCCCTGATGGCCCTGTTCTCATCAGCCCCAGAGCAACCGGCCATAAAAGCCCCCTCCCCTCTGGAGCAGAGTTCAAAGCTCTGGGCCCCAGGATCCCATCCTAAACTGTTCAGCCCCGCCCTGCTTTATGGCCCTGCTCCCCTCTTTCCCCAAGCGAGCAAGGCAAGCCACTGGGGTCTATCTCCGGGCAGAGAGATAAAGGCTTGGGCTCCTGGAAGCCCCACCAGCCGCCCAAGGTGCCTTGACCCACTGGGGTGTGGTTCACAGATCTTGAGGAAAGACTGCTGTTTTTCATACCAACAGAGCCGACACTGCCTGTGGGTGCTGCGTTTTCTCTAACTGACCTTCCAGAGGCCAGCTACTTGTAGTGGGAGTGCTGAGGGAAAGCCTCTGAACTCACAGGGGCTCACAGTGTCCCTGGAGGCACCCCACAGGAGGCGATAATGAGGTGAGAGAAGATGGCCGCTTAATGGGCCAGCCCCAGGTCCTGTAAGCCGAAGCCCTGCAGGAAATGCGGATCAAGTCGCGGTCACAAAGCATGGTGATGGCAGATCAAAATGGGAATGACTCCTTCCTTCCCTCGTCCATTTGTGCAGGAAACAACCAGAGCACCTACTATGCACAGGGCCCTGCGTTAGGTGCTATGGGTTCAGTGTGGGAAAGAGCACAGCTAAGCCGCTGGCGTCCAGGGATGCTTGCCAGAGGAGAGACAGCGAATCCTAAAGAAGGCATAGGATCTGCTCAGTTGAGAAGAGGAGTGAATACATTTACAAACTAAAATAGCACCCACAACAGTCCTGGTGCATTCAGGGAGTGTTGGCAGCACAGGTGAGTGAGGTGAGTCCATGGGGCACGGCTGGGCCCTGTCCACTCTCCTTAGGGCCCACACTCAGAGGGATAGGGGTGCTGGCTCTTCTATCTCTCCGTCCTGCCGGTGCCCCAACCAGAGACCCTGCACACACAGCTTTCTCCAGCCTGCCGGTCACAAGCAGCCCAGCGGTGAGGGCCAGGGTCATTCACCCTTCATCCATATGGTCCAGCAGGGGCAGCCTGTGTTCCCTGAAACCCAGCCCAGGAAGTCGAATGACTACAAGGAAGCACCATGAGCCTAGGGAGATAAGGCTCTAAGGAATGTTATCGCCTTGCCACCCTAAGGGTGCACATATATAGTGCCCTCGCCCTGCTGTGTGCCTGGCCTGGTGGAGAGGATTTGCTCTCAGAGAGCCTGCATAGAGGGTTGGAGTAAGATTCCCACTTCTCAGAAGGAAAAACTGAGGCCCAGAGAAGCTACAAGGACAACAGGTAAAATAAGGCCCCCCATAGTCTACTTAGTGGCTTTGTGGGAACTAGATAAAGGCGGTCCTGCAGCGTGGGTGCAGGCCCAGTGGGAGCACTGTTTTTGAGCAGACCACACCTTTGTGCAAAGGAGCAGTTTCCCTTTCCTCTGATGCAGAAGTGCCCGGGCCCCAAGCTGTCAAGGAAAGCTGGGTTAAATGGCAGCTTCCTTGATCCGGACTGTGCGCAACTTAATGTGGACAAGAGAAAGTGGCCATGCCACATAAAACGGAGGTACGGGGGCCAGCGGGGGCCGCGGTCGGGCAGAAGCGCCATTCAGTCCCAGCTCTGTGTCAGGACTCCCGAGCACTGCAGCCCGGGCTAACTCCCCATCTGCACACTAGAGCTAATAATACCTCCTCCACCGGGGCTGGGAAAGATTCAAGGGTAGATAGCAGCTCTTCTGATTCCAGTGCCTCAAGAGCAGAAGATAAAGGATCCCCAGAGCCCTGGATGTTTTCCTTCCTTCCTCACTTAGAGACAGGTCTTAGCTATTTGTTTCCTGCCTCCGTATAATTACAGTGCAAGGGCCTCATCCTCCAGGCCTGTTTTAGTGAAGGAGGAAGGAAGTCGCAGGCCTTTTCACCACAACTCCCTGCTCAGCGACGCCAGCTGGGAATTTGACTAATCTGCAATTGCAGCCAATAACCCCCGCGAGTAGCAGATCAAGGTACTGCCCTGGCCACGCAGGGCTGCTCTGGTGGTCATCCATCAGCCACTGTTCTCAGGCCTGACCTCCAGAACACCAGGCCTCTCGCCAGCCCTGTTTATAGCTGTGGGAGAAAGGGGAGTCCCTCCACACACTGCAGAGCAGACCCGGCCACTCCGGCCACCGCGGCTCTCACCCCGAGCTGGACTGTGGAGACACCCTGTGTGCGTCTTTCCCTGCAGGGCCTGTGCAGAATGCTGCGCGAGAAAACATTTGCAAATAGATTCAACAGAGTGTGGACCCAGCAGGTAGGGGCCCATGTCTTGTCCACCTCCTTCAGAGCCCAGTTTGGTGGCCCAATGGCCACCATTGACTTTGTCCAGAGGTGTCCTGGAAGAGAGTTCTTTCCACTGAGCCGAGGAAAGTAGACACAAGTCCAAGACTCGTTCTGTTTTCTGACCTTGAGCAATCTCCTTCCTGCTCCATAGCAAACTCTTCTCCAAAATCCGGGGGAGGCTGGGAGCGGGGGAGACTATGGATAACCTCCAAAGGCCCTACCGAAGCTGACAGTCCCAGACGCTATGATTCTGGGAGTTACGAAGGATCCTTGCCTAATTGGTGGTGTGGATTAAAAAAATATATATCATTTGTGAAAACTCTGCTGTGAAAAGGAAGGTGAAAAGGAAGGGAGAAACTTCCTTTTCAGGGAAATAGCCACAGAAGTCATTTAGCTTTTAAAGAAAGAGCCATAAAAGTGTTTTGTCAACAAAGTCGATCTTAATGAAGCATCTTGTACATCAATGAAGAGACTCCTGGTCACTGTAATAAGAGTCTGAACCCTTGAAAAGTGCCCCTTTTTACTGTTTAAAGTGTCAACAGGGCAGGAAGATTCTAGTTAAGGTTCACTTGCATTAGAAAACTGTATGTTTCCAATGAAATGTAAGAAATGTACAGCCTTAATCATCCTGAACTCACAAAGCGCCCTGTGCCAGGCCCTGTGCTGAGGACAGGGAAACAAGATGCCTCTCCTACCCATTCAAAGGACCGTCACAAGGAGGAGGAGTCCCCATATATTAGTTTACCAGGAATCTTTGGGAACACCACAGTCCTGGGAGGTAGGCTGAGCAACAATTATCATCTCCATCTTACAAAAAATGGTTAACTGAAGCTCAGAGAGGTGCACTCATTTGTCTAAGGCTGCACAGCCAGAAAGTGGAGAAGTTTGCAGATTCCAGTTTTCTGACTTGTAGGCCAGAGCCCTCTCCATCACACTTCTGTATGTATCTGTCACAGAGGGCTCAAGGCCAAAAGGTATTATATCAGGGCCTCCTACGCAGAGCTTTTATTAACCAAGTGGGCTCTTGACTCCCCTGATCTAGACGAAGGCTTGACTGCCTCTTTCTAAACCCTGAATTTACTTCTCTCCAGCTCTTTGATATTGTTTGTTATAGGATCATGTCTTCTGCAAACGGAAGACCCTAAAAGAGATTGCTCCTGCAATTCCCTTAATCCTGCTGGTATTCCAAGCACAAACCTTACAACATGCTGCTAATTTCCTCCCCAAATTGTAAGCACTTCTGTGGGTCACAGTGGCAGGAAGACAAAGCAGAGCCTTGGAATTAGGCAGACCTGGGTTCCTGTCTTGAGTCATCTTGGGCAAATATTGGCTTTTCTGAGCCCCAGTGGCCTAGTCTGTAAAGTGGAGTTAATACTCACCTTGAAAAGATGGCAGAGGGCCAAATGAAATCCATCAGCGCCTCGGCCACGCCTTGGGTTTTGTTTAGTTTTTTAACTCTGTGCGTTTCCTTCCCTACCCCCACTGTCTTCCACAATAAACCTTAGGCAAGTCCCTTCTCTGGCCCATTTTTTTCCTTTGTAGGAGTTGTTCCACCATCAGATTCTCTGTCCCATTGGTGTTTCAGATCCATCTGGATTGACAATCAGAACTGATCAATCTGAACCGATGGGGGAGAACTCAGGTATTGAGTGGTCTTCTGGTCCAGCACGTTCCATTCATGGGGCAGCGCAGTTTCCTGCCAACCACTGTGTTCACAGTGAGAGCGCACACTGCCCCCCAAGGACAGCTCCGGACAAGGAAGGGTTTCTCCTCCAGGCTTCGGCTTTGAAGACACAGCCACAGGGACTTGGGGGGTTCTTTTCACTGGGAAAACACCAGCCCCACAGCAACCAGAATCACCTTTTCTTTTGGGTCCCAGAACTACAGGATGTGGCTCATGAGCTTTTTGGGGCCCTACGACAATATGTGAGAGCTGAAAAAAATATATATATATATATTGGCTCTAAAACACAAAGTGAAATCTGCAAAATTAACGTGGATAAAAGTTTAATTAAACGTCTAAAAAATGTAACGTTACGTAACACACCACTTCATTGTTAAATTTATCACTCGTGAAAACTTCATTACATTAGAAAATAGTTTGTAGGTTATATTTTCTCACTTTGCATGAATTTCCAAATGGGCTGAGAAAAATAAAGAGTGCTTACTGTAAATTACTTGTTACCTATAGCTAAATAATTTCAAAGGCAAAATTATAGCTCTTCTGAACTTTTCTATAACAAAAGAAAAAACAAAAAGCCTGTGCTACATAATATAGAATGTAAGTGTACTGGAGGCCATCCAGCAGGGTCTCCAAGAATCAGAGTGCGAGGGCCCACGGAGGTCTTTTAAGAGTCCAGACCGTGACCTGACGGGCCCTCTGCTTTCACCGAGAGGTAGGCACCCACCTAGACTGCTCAGCAAAGGGCAAGGATTTTCAGATATTTGCTCACCCAAGAATGGGGTGCCATCTCCAAATGCTGGGCCAGCCAATTATCCTTTCTTCCCAGCTCCTTTTGCCCAGCATTCCTCCAGCTAATAAAACACTGGTCCTCCCAGACCGGGATAATATTTACTCAGTACAAACCATTCTAGAGTTAAAGGCTTATGGTCACAGTAAAGTTAAAACATTAAAAAGGAAGCCTAGCCTCCTGGGTCAGTGCTACAATTTTCTGGGAGTGGAATGTGGATTTGATCACATGTGGCATTACCTGGCGTAGACCAGAGGCCCCTAGGATCGAAGCAGGATATTTAGGTCTACTTTCAGCTCTATCAGGTGCTGACACGCGAGAAATTCTTTTTTATTCCCTTCTAGACTTTGGTTTCCATGGCTATAAAATGGGGTGACGGTGTTCACCAGGAAATTGCGACGATCAAATGAAAGAATTTCTGCTAACTTTCGAAACTTGAGAAACACTCTACAATGTAAGGTGGTCCTGCATCATTTGGCCAAGAATTTGTTTGCTTGTTTTTAACTGTAGTCCATCCAATAAAGGACTCCCAGTTGTAGCTGGGTTGGGTTTTTTTGTGTTTGTTTTTTTTAACATTTTATCAGTAAATAATGAGATTTAAATGTGCCGGTCGTATTTTCCAAAGCTGGCCCCTTCCGTGTGTCTCCCATCTCACCCCACCCCATATATTCTTCTTACTGTGGCATGATAACATTCTTCCACTGAGAGGTGGGGTCAGTGCCCCTCTGCTCAAATCTGGGTGGAACTTTGGAACTGCTTCCAGCAAGGGGATCTGGCAGAAAGGAGGCTGAGTGACTTCTGAGATTAAGACACCAGAGATAATGGAGTTTCCACCTGACTCTGGCTCTTGGGACATGGACCTTTGGATCCTTGAGCTGTCTGGTAAGCAACAGGAGTGCCCTGAAGCCACAGTGCTAGGGAGACCACAGGGAGATGAAGAGGGAACCCAAATAGTCCCAGCTGCTAACACTCAGTGTCTCTAAGTGGTGGGATGATGGTATTTCCCATTTATTTATTTTATTCCTTTTTGCATATCTGCATTTAAAAATTTTCTTTAGCAAACATAAATTTCTTTGTTCAGAATAAGTAAGTTTGTTTGTTTGTCTTAATTCCACTTGTAAATTTACCCTCTCAAAGCATCACCAGTCCTTGGCTAAGACCTACACAAAATTCCAACAACTGACTCTGCGTGGTTCAGCAAAATAAGTTCTTGCCCCAGGATCCTCACAAACCTATGCTGGTGGACTGATGCCAGAAAGCACCACTCACCTCAGCGGATCCAATATTTGGGTTTACCCACAGTTAGGTCCCCCAGCCCAGCTGCCCCAGGAGTGGAGCAAGCTTTCCTGAGGCCTGTGCATTCACTCTTTTTTAACCACAAGGAAGTGAAACTTCCATGCATTGATTCGTTCATCCAATATTGATTAAGCCCTTTGTGTGCCAGGCTCAGGGTGAGGTGCTTGGGATATATGGCTGTGAGCTGATGCAAGCTCTCCGCCTTCGTGCTGAGAAAAACACACATGAAGCTGTGATCTGGACGTGGCCTAAGTGCTGTGAGAGGAGACGCCCTGAAGGCGGTGAGCAGACAGGCAGGGTGCACTTGGCTCTGATGTGGACATTCAGGAGGGATGCTGGGTCACGTGATCTGAGAGCTCAGGTGTGAAAGGGATGAGGGCATCGTGCAGACACAGGAGAGGAGGCGAGTTCAGGTGGAGGGAATCAGCATGGGCCCTGCGTTCCTCAGGCCCCCAGAAGGCTCTCCCCTCTTAGACTCTGCCTGGTGGCCACTCCAGCACAGCACCCCGAGCATGGTATGAAAAATAGGACCCGCCATCTCCCTCAGCCCCATTGCTTTGGTCCTCAGACTCCAGAGCCAGCCTAGAATATGCCCACGGAAAACTTACTTTAGAGGCCAAGTCCTCCTGACACCAGGACTCAGGGGAGCGCTGACAAGAAGGAGATTCTGTCCCCACCTGGTGCTACATCAGCTCTGAGACACCTTCACACCTAAGGAAGGAGAAAGAGAGAGTAGGTAAGTGGGAATCAGGCTTTGGGTAAGTGTCTACCCTTCTTTAATCTTAGTTTCCTGATCTGCAAAATGGGGATAATACGTAATCTCAATGTCACAAAGTATTGTGAAGTTTCCTATGCACTGAATGTGTATATCCTCCCAAAATTCATATATGGAAACCTCACCTGCAGTGTGATGGAGATTGGAGGTGCAGCCTTTGGGAGATGAGTAGATCATTGTGGGGGGAGCCCTCAGGAATGGAATTAGTGTCCTTATAAAAGGGACCTCAAAGGGGGTCCCAGAGAGGGTCCCTTTCCTTTCCTTCCCCCCACTCCCCACCCCCAGCCATGTGAGAACATAGCAGAAGATGGCCAACTGTGAACCCAGAAGGCGGCCTTCTCCAGGTCCTTCTGCCAGCACCTTGATCATGGACATGTCAACCTCTAGGACTGTGAAGAATAAATGTTTGTTGTTTAAGCCCACCAGTCTATGGTAACTTTCTTTTGTTTTTTTGTTTTTTATTTCATTCTGATTATGGCATTTTTATTACAGCCGCTGAAATGGGCTGAGACAGAAATCAGATGAGATAACCCTTGGGAGGGCACTTACCAGAAAGGAAATGCAAGATGTGGTTGCCTGGTGCCCCCTCCCGCAGCCGCTGGCTGCTCCTGTAAACCAGCCGTGGTTCCGATCCGGCGTGAGGCCCCTGCTTTCCATATTGGTGAACCCAGAAAACCTCAAACGTGACCCTGACACAGGTCTTCGGTTGCCATCATCTCTTGTACTCCTGTGTGCTGTTCACTAAGCAGTCAAGGCACTGAGAGCCTTTCCTGCTCCGAGGCCAGTGGCCAAGGTCCAAGATGCTGCCAGCCCAGCCTGACCACGCCGCTGGCCAGGTGGGGCTTATGAGACAAATGCCCTTAATTTGTTCTGACATCCAGCCAGGGAAGCACCAGTGCTCCAGGGAGCAGGGGAGCTTGTATTGTCCCCTGACGCTCCACTGGAACTGAAGGCCAGGGCCAGGGCTCTGCCTCCTTCCTGCTGCCACTGCCCTTGGTGGGTCGCTTAGGATCATGGCCGTGGCTCGCCAGCCCATATGTGTCCCCCTGGTGCACAGTCAGTCATCCCCAGGAGGCTCTTTCTAACAGAAAAGTCCTGCCATCCCCTCCAGGGGTCCCTCCTCCAATCCCTGGACAAGGAAGCTCAACCCTGTTAGCCAGGCCCTCTGTCTCTAGCCGTCTCCCTCCCCTGCCATTTGTTTACCCAAAGCCAATTCTGACCATTTGTTCCAGCCAGGCCCCAAATGGGACTCCATACCTCCCCCTTCATATAACTCCCAGCAGTCCTTTAAATATCTGTTCAAGTGTCACTTCCTCCAAGAAGCCTGCCTAGAGCTGCCAGCCTCTTTCCCTACTGAGATCCCACAGATGGGTATCATGTGTGTATCACGCTGTTCCCACATGGCAGAACAGCATTTTCCCACTTCCTTCCCTTCTCCTACCCCAGCCCCAGGTGCACTGGGAGTCTGGTAAAACAGAGGATGTGTTTGTTGGCAGAGATGTTATGCAAGGAGAATGGGCCATATTGGCAGTAGAGCTTCATTCGTCTTGTAGATACCCAGCTCTGAAGATCCTGCAGGATCACCCAGCCCTGCACTGCCCCTCCTGGGGGAGACCAGAGCTGGAATCGGACCAGGTGCTCTTACTGAGTGGCGCTCAGGCCCTGAGGGAACACCGAGGGTGGGAAGGCCTGAGAGGCCCCTATGCACACAGGAAGTCGCTCCCCTCGGGAGAAGGAGCCTGGCTTGCTTTGCGGAAAATGGTTCCACAGAGAAAGTGGCCCAGTTCCCAAGGCGTGTCCTGGGAACATTAGTCCTGCCATATGAATTCAGGGATTCCCCCGAAATCTGGTTCTCTGGCCAAAAAACGGTGGGAAATGGCTGTTTGAACGAAATTCACTCAGTTTCTGGTCTGCAGGCCTCTGAGCCCTCAGGAGAATAGGATGCTTTGCAAATCTCCAAGAGGGGAAAGGGTGCACTTACTACCCATACTTACCTGGTCACAGCGTCTGTTTACAAGGAACACCTCTTGATTGATGTCCCATAGAATCAGTGTTTCACAGAACACGATTTGGGAAATGCTAGAGGTGTTTTTGAATTTGGGAGTTCCCAAAGGTCCAGCTCTCCTAATATCTGAATTTTGGGGGGAGGGGTGATAATAGTTTTCAATACATCATCAGTGCCTTCTTTTACTCAGGCAGCTTTGTTTCTTGCTGGTGTTGTGAACCATGTATGGGAGTGTTTCTCTTATTACTGTCGCTACTGGGAAGCTCAGAATTGAGTCCCAGTCCACATTCAGTTACTGTCCAGGCCCTCAGAGGGGAAACTTTGTCTTCTGATCATCTCTCTGTTACCATCTTACTTCCTTAATCTTTAATTTCTCTTGGCCATGATTCATTTATGTATTCATTGTAGACCTGCTTTACTGGTATATTAAAATCCTTTTGAAAAAGGGACAAGATATACATAAATAAATGTAAACAAGTGTAATATTATTTAGCAACAATGATAACAAAAACCCCTTCGTTCCAAGAATAGGTGACTCTCCTATACATACAAGCTCTTTCTTGACAAGGAAAAGGGGACCCAAGCTGGGTCTCCTTAGGCCTAATTTTCTTGTTTAACCCTTTCATTGTACTCTTCAAAGTCAGAAGAAATGCCCCCTCCCTTCCCCCACACTCCTTGAGAGACTGAAACAAAACCACCCTGGAGATCAAATAGATTACTTAATGACACAGAAGAGAGCATGGTCTGTATCCATTCTCCAAGCTCCCCAAACAACAGCCTTTTGTGCTTGGGAGACAGATGGGGCAGGAGGCACTCAGTCAGTAGCATCCACTGGGCAGGGCCTGCTGGGCCAGCACTCCTGCTCACGAAGTCCCCGTGAGCTGGGTGGACAGAGGGACTTCGATTCTCTGCCACTGTCCCCACTGCTGAGGAACCATGCCCACCCAACACCCAAGCAGCCACTTCCAGAGCCTTTTGAAGACTCCAAAAGGGGGGTTAGCCTTTAGATAGCTCTAGCCTATTTGAATCTTCTTCCTCTAGACCAGGGGTCGGCAAACTGCGGCTCTGAGCCACATGCGACTCTTTGGGTACCCTCTTCCTATCTGGCAATTTAACTGTGAAGCGACCTTCGTATAGTAGTAACTCTCCTGCCTGCCTTTCTTCCCTGCACTGGAGCTGCATGGTGTCACCTACAGAGTCCCTTGTCCCTCTCTCTAGACAATGCCTCGCCTTCCTCTTGGCACTTCCTCAAGGATGGTAGCCCAGGAGCAGACCAGCAGCTGCTGCCCACATCCTGTTCTAGTTCTCCTTGGAGACCATGAATCCCTGGTGGCCAGAGGACAGACCGTGTCTCTCTCTTCCATGTGTGCACACCCCTCCCCCTGGGGAGGGGCAACAGCTATGACTACAGCTGTAGACCTAAGACTGGGGAAGGTGTCAGCTAGACCGGCAGGAACAGTGGAGATTGCCTGAGCCTATAAACGCACTGTATTACATCATCATCACTCCACATGGCTGTGTGTCCCAGCAGGTGTGAACCCCTTGAGGACTGGAACCTCATGGACTTCAACACTGAATCCATGGTATTCCAGGGCCAGCCTCTGAGCAAGACCTCAGCAGATCAAGAGGGAAAAATAAGGGTAGGAAAGGCACAGAAAGAGGAAAAAAGAGAGGAGTGAGAGCGAGGCCTTCAGTCCTTAGTGTGGTCAGACATGTTATTCATCACCTCCCTTAATCTTCACAGTAACCTTAAGAGTTCTGATGTTATCGTTAACCCCATCTCAGACAGGAGGAAAGCAGGCTCCCTTAGGAAGCCGCTGGTCGAGGTTTAGCCCCAGCTCCATCCGTCTCCACGACCCCAGCTCTTCTGGCTACACTGACCGCCCCACTCAGGGCCAGCCCAGGGGTTTTAACTTTATCTCAGAGGCAGTGGACCTGGAAGATTTTCAAAAGCTTGTGAGTTGAGTTTGCCACGCAATGCTAAAATTACAATGGAGCTCTCTACCATGAACTCTCAGTTTTTGGGCTTCAGTCTGAACAGGGCATAAAAGACCTGCTCTTAAAGAGATCATATTTGTTGGGTACTTAAATTTTTTAAAAATCACAGGTCTAGAAAGCAAACCTTTTCCCCATCCTTCTCTATGGACTACACTCAGGTAAGGGTCCTTCTGGAAAGTCCAGGCTCCACTCCTAGGAGTCCTCATTTCTCCTGGGGGAAAAACAGGCAAGGGAATATAGGCCCGATCATCGGCCATGTCAGCTCACTTCATCATAACCAATGAGGCCTCATTAGGCAGCCATGGGCTCAGGGAGACCCCAAGGCCACAGACCCCACCCCGGACTGAGCGCTAGCATTCAGACAGGAAGTCGGAGCAGAAATAAAGGATTCACACATTCACCACATGCAGTGAAAGGTTTCCACGAGGCCTGTGAAAGTTTGGTGAATCCTTGGTTATAAAAACTGCAAGGAGACATTTGTGGCGGTCCTTTCGGTGCATGTCTGCTCCAGGGGAAAAAAACGAATCTTTGTAAGGAATGTATTGGTTCCTGTGTATGGCTTACTTTGCTTAAAAGAAAAAAAAAAATCATTTAAATGATTCAGTTTGCCTGATTTGTGTTCTTAAAAATTGAAAAAGAACTGAGATTTTAGGGGTGGCATTACATTTTTAATGGGCAAGAATCTCAGGCCTATACTTTTAATCAGAACACGTCAAACAGTTGGTTGCTGCAATTCAGTGAAGTCAGCATAATACCTAAGATTTGCGTAAGGTCCATAGTTTACAAAGTGCTTCGTATCAGAGATCTTTGTTGCTATGCAAACACTGCGATGCTACTTCAATGTAAGTATTTCTCTTTACCATACTTTGTCCCCACAGTGACTGAGATAGCTAAGAGGTGTGCTTATGGGAGACACAGATCGTAGGGGCTCCCAGAGATGGAGCTCTGTTACCAATGGAGCTGCCAAGAACGTGGAGCACTTTAATTCCTGAGTCTTTTCCCAAATGTAGCACTGACATCTCTACACTGCAGTTATCTTGAACAAGGCCTGGAAGTTCAGCCCATCCCTACACTTCTTGCCTCCCTGTTGGAGGGTGCAGGCCGGAACGGTTCACTCCTCTGAAGCCTGGTGTGTTGCAACAAGCACTGAACTGGGGGGCAGGGACAATCTACCACCACCTCTTTTGCCACTTCCCTACTCTGTGTTTGGACAAGCCGTTGTGCTCTCTGAGCCTCAGTTTCCTCGTGTGCAGAGACTAATTCCTGCCATGCCGAGTCCTTGTTATTACCCTGTAGATGCAGTATGATGATGTGTTTGAACCTTACAGGTGTGGCCACTGTGGTTGGTTTTTTATTGCCATAGACCTGGGTATCGGGAGGCCCAGGGACCAGCTGCAGCTCTATTTCTTGCTGTAGCATCTTGGACAAGCTACTTCTTCTCTCAGCCTCGAAGTCCACATCTGTAAAATGGAGACAGTTCTTTGTCAGTGTGCCTCGAATTGTAGTTACCAGTCGGTCTATATAAGGACCTTGCCCTAGGATGTAAATAACATCCTGCTTTCTTCATTGAGAAAGTCTTGCTTTGGAAAAAAAAAAAAGAGCCAGCTGAACTAAGCAGTATGCTAATGCATAGTAGCCCTGAATATGTTAGCTGCTCCATGACTAAATGGTATGATCCCAGTGACATTTTTATCCTGCTTGCAAGACAAACAGGGACCTAGGAAATGGATTTGACTCAGAATTATTGATACTCAGATGGAGCCACTGTCTCTTCTGATTAGTCAGCAGGTCTTTACAGAGAACTCACTATAACCCAGCAAGGTCCCAAGTCCACAGAGTGGTCCCTGCCCAGGAGCTTCTGCACTAGATGGGGACATAAGACATGAGCCTGAGCAACGGACTTATCGAGAACTGGCCTGACCCAGGGCGGAGGGATGGGCACCAAGCCGTCCTGGAAAGGGCTGACGTGCAGAGGAGCTGTGGAGAGCAAGGTCACTGAGACGGTTGGGAAGGGCTTCCTGGAAGAGGTGGCATTTGCACCAGGGCTCTCAGAGTTAAGCCTACAGTAAGTGAAACTGGGAGAGGTCCAGGAGCACGGTGCCTTATACATATTCTCCTTGTGTTCATTTTTCAGGAATCTAGAGGTGAGTCCTGGGGCTCACTTGGGGGCTGGCTCTCTCAGGCAGATAATCCAGGCTCCTTGCATATCCTTAGATCCCTGTTAACACCTTGGTACGTTGTGTGTGTGTGTGTGTGTGTGTGTGTGTGTGTGTGTGTGTGTACATATATATCCGAGCAGCTATACAGCGGGGACAGGATTGCTTGTCTAGGTGATACCTCTGCCTCAGCCTGCCCCATTCTTCAGTTGGGATTCAGATCTGCTCTTGAAATGCAAACCTGTTCTCATGTGTCATCACCTTGCTTTGACGAATGGAAAGTTAGGCAGATGCACAATTGAGCCCTTTGTTCGTTTCCCATACTCCACTGTAAAGAACAAGAAATTATTAATGAAAATGTATAGGTGCATCTGCTGGGAAATGCCTTTCTCCCCTCCAGTGCAGAATCTTGCATTTGGGGATGTTTGTCATATTTTAAATCAGCTGATGGGAATTGGGGAGGGCTGCGCCTGCCAATAGGATACCGTTGTATTCCTTTTGGTTCAGAGCATAAACTTCCTTTGTCTCTCTGAATTTCTTTCCATCTGTCTTTCTTTTTACACCCCTGTGTGTCTTTGGTAGACTGTCTTTCATTTTTTCCTTCTAGCTTTACGGTTTTCTACACTACCCATTGGCCGTGTGATTGTTCAAATTTAACTTCCAACTTTCAAATTACTGTGTGGATTGCTTCCCTCCACCCCCACCCCTGGTCTAGAAAGGAAATATTCCCATGGGAAAAGATAAATGTGAAACACCGCTAGCTAGGGTCCTATCTTTGAGGTGTCCAGACTCATACAAAGAACTTTTTAATGAATTGTTTTTTCTCAAAAAAAGGAAGACATGTGTAGTGTCTCCCCCAGAGGGGTACTGAATTCTTGGCTGAGGATAGAAAGAGAATGCTTCTAACCCCTCCCCGCCGTCAAATCCTGCTTTTGAAAGCTATTCTAGGATAAAGCAACATTTTCCTGTAAATTTTGTAACAAGAATTCTGGACTCCTTGAGTACAAGGCACGCTTGAGCTTACTGAAGGAGTGAATCGCCTTGAGTTTTGGGGGGCCATTCTAGAATCCTTGGGAAGGGCTCCCTTTATTCCAGGACCGCCTTTGATGATACATGACCCTTGACCCTGATCAATGCACCCTCCTCCCAGAGCAGCAGAGAGGAGCACAGCTCTCTCAGCGCCCAGAGGAAGAGCGGGCAGTTAGGCCCTGACCTCCTGCCCTGCCCCTAACCTCACTGATAATTGAGTTTTCCATCCATGCTCACCAGCAGGCTCTTAACACAAAGAAACAAGCTCCTCCGGACGCTCTCTTTGCCTAGATGAAACCACAAGCAGAATCTGTTCAGCTGACACCAGCGTCAGGCACCAGAACACACAGGAGAGGTGTCGGGCCTGGACCTCCTGGCACCTCCCGTGTCCCAGCGACCGGCTGGGTGGCGAGGGCGGACCACGTCTCCCTAAAAGATGTTCACATTGCAGGGCGATGTAGAAAACATGGCCCCCCGAGTTCCTTCTGTGAAAGCACATTTCCCAGACTCTCCTTGAATACTAAACACTGAATGTCAGAGAATTTAAAAGACATTTCTCCACTTCACCGGATTTCTAAAATGTCTTATTGAAGAATAAAGTAAGCGATAAACTCTCCGCTTCAAAGCATTTGGACCCTAAGTTGGCCCCCCTCATGGAAGGCGTGGGTGACCAGAATTATACCCATGGCTGATAGCTGAAGAAGCAAAGGTGCTGGACTGGGGCCACACGGGGAGCGGGGTGGGGCAAGTCGATGGTGAGTCCTCCACTGGGGCGTCTAGGGACCCCGTCCACAGGAAGCCTTAGCAGAGCCCCTCCCAGCCCTTGGTGAATGCTTACTCTGTTGATATGAATAATAATACCCTCATTAGTGTGATACTCCCCACTCTTGTCATTTACACTGCCTCCCCTGCCCCTCACACTCCCCACTGAGGGCGGAGAACTGGTCCAAAGTTAGCCAAACTTGCAGGAGGCTGAGACTTGGAACCCAGTTTTCAGGTCCTACCGCCCAGTGGCTTTCTGGGGCAGCTCGCAGCCTGAGAAGTAATGCTCTGGGGGTGCAGAAGGAGCAAGGGAGCTTTCAGGGCCTGGTACACACTCAAGAAAACCTAACAGCACAGACAGAACTTAGATTGCCAGAGGGAGAGGCCTGACTTCAGAGGACAGGCTGCGACAGGAGCATTTTGGGGAGCGTTAGAGAGATAGGGGCTCTCCTCTGAGCCTTGAGTATGGAGGGAGAGGCCCTTCAGCAGAGGGGCCTGCCTGGGGAGAGGCTCGAAGGGGGACATCGGTGTGGGGCCAATGCAGGCTGGCCAATGGGTGCTCATAGACGAGTGACTCAAACGGAGGAAGAGTGTGGAGAAACAGGGAGGGTCCAGGTGTGCAGGGCCTGGGCTGTCCCACCAGGAGTAAGGGCTTCCTTCCACGAGTGCCTCCAGTCGGGATGTGCTAAGTGTGCAGCACTTAACAATCAGGACACTTTCCGATTTGGAAACCGAAAAGTAGAAAACCTCAGCCCAAACAGTACCTTTTCACCTGGCCCGCCGGAGGGGTCTTCCCGTAACAGGGCACCGTCCACATCAGAAGCTTGCAGTTCACTGCCATTTGCCATCTCGCCCGATGATAGGAGGTTCCCGAGGTCCTCGCTAAGCCTCCAACCTCCCAGAACCCTGCCGCCCTCTTGGAAGCAGGTGTGGGAGTGAGCAAGAATCTATCTGTTTACCAAGTGCCCTCAGGTAGGTATTAACCACAGACAAATTTAAACAGAAGAAACACAACCATAAAAATCGCCAGGGCACAGGGAAACAACAGAGTCCCCCCTCTGGAAAGACAGAGTCAGTAGGTCTGCGGAGGAAGCAGGACCTAGGCTTTTAATCAAAGCAAGGCTAAGATCAGGGAAAGGTGAGGAAGCGAGGGTCATGGAAGTGCAGGGTCTTTATTTAAAACTTTGCTCTGGTGCTCATCACTGGTTTCTGATCGTATATGTCTTGGTGACTGAGGTTTTTTTGACACTCGCCCCGCCCTTAAATTTTGTACCCAAAGTGAGTTCCTCACGTCCTCCCCCATAGTCAGGACCCTTAACAAAAGCCCCAGCTGGTCCCTGAGATAAAGTAGAAGTCCCACTGGCTTACACCACCTTCTAAGCGCTCGCCTGCATCTCCGGCCTCCTCACCCTCAAAAATGCACACTCCCAGCAGTCGCAGCCATATGCACAGGCTCAGTACCCCCACCTCACCCCTGGCCCCCAGATCTCCCACCACCCACCCCTGAGAGCTCTAGACAGAGACTCAGCATCTCCAGGCTCCATTTCCTCATCTATAGAATGGAACTGATACGGCTGCCCTTGCAGAGTTGTTGTGAAATTAAAAGTATTTTATCAAGTGCTTGGGATACAGTGACAGATGCTCCAGAAATTTAAGAAAAATAATAGGGATCAGATGATAGGACCCCTCCCCCTACACATCTCCTGGTGCTCTCCACTCTGAGGGGCGTGCACGGGAGCCCTTGGCGGCTGACTATGGTGACTCTTGCATCAAGGCTGAGTTTGGTTTGATGGGGGATTAATAACGGTCAGGGCTTAGGAGAGGACTGGGCCCCAGATGAACTTGATGCTTTGCACCGTCTAAAGCCAGATGCAGGAAAGAATCCATGTGGGTCTTTGTAGAATTTAAAGCTCACTGATTCAACCCAAATTTCAGGATCATCATCTGGTACTTCCCAGGCCTGTGTGTGGCACTCTGCTGGGAGCTACTCCTAGACACTGTCACAAACAGTCTCCTGAAGTCCCTTTCAGGCCTCAAATGTCATGGAAAAGATCTTGCTCTGGAGTGGCTTTATTCTGAACCTCCCTATATTGGTGTGGGTTCTCCAAAGAAGCAGACTGATAGGATGTAGACAGAGAGAGAGAAGTTTATTTTAAGGAATTGGCTTGCATCACGATGGGTGCTGGCAAGTCTGAAATCTGTAGAGCAAGCCAGCAGGCTGGGGACTCAGGGAACAGTGATATTTCAGTCTTGAGTGCAAAGGCCATGTGGGAATAGAATTCCTTCTTCTTTGAGAGACCTCAGTCTTTTCTCTTAAGGCCTTTAACCGACTGAATGAGGCCCACCCACATTATCTCCTCTAAAAAAAAAATTGAGTGACATCTAGTGACAGTGACATCTAGACTAGTGTTTGATGGAGCAATGGGTACGATAGCCTAGCCAAGGTGACCTGTAAAATTAATCATCCTGCTCTCCACATTGACAATATATTGGGTCATCGGAAAAGTCATGATGCATGTTTGCAACAGATGGCACTAGTTCATTTTTGGAAGTACTAGAGTCAGCCGCGTCTATGTTATTGCTATGTCACTTGACAGCTGATCTAGCTTCATTCTAAAAAGAAAATTGAGCGATTTGATTGAGTTTTGGAGATTTTACAACAAGTTGAAGATGGAAGACCAAACTGTGCATTTTCACCATAGTTTACTCTTTTACTCCCATAAAGGGAAGAACGCGCATCAAGTTTATGAAAAGTTGCATTAAGTTTATGGTGACAATGCTCTACAGGAACATCAGTGCCATCGGTGGTTCACAAAATTCCGTGCTGGTGATTTTGATCTCAACGAGGCTCCTCAGTCAGGGAGGCCCACCGAGGTTGATGACGACAAAATAAAGGCATTGATTGAGTCAAACCCACGTTACACTACATGAGGGATTGCAGAAACATTGAACATCCATCATTCAAGCTTTCACGACCACCTGAGAAAGCTGGGATACGTAAGCAAGCTCGATATTGGGTTCCGCATGAATTCAAAGAAGTTCATTTGATGGCATGTATAAACATCTGCAATATACTCATTAAACGTGAGGAAAACGATCCTTTTTTAAAGTGACTGATAACTGGTGATGAGAAGCGGATTGTTTACAACAATGTGGTGTGCAAACAGTCTTGGTCCCGATGTGATTATTCGCCTCATACGACATTGAAAGCAGACATTCATCAGAGGAAGGTTATGCTCTCAGTGTGGTGGGATTTTAAAGGTGTTGTGTTTTTTGAGCTCCTACCAAAGAATCAAACAATCAATTTGAATGTGTACTGTCGGCAATTGGACAGTTTGAATGAATCCATGATCCAGAAACATCCAGAGATCGTTAATTGTAAAGGAGTTGTGCTCCATCGCGACAACACGAGACCACACACAAGTTTGATGACTGTCAAACATTATTGGAGCTTGGATGTAATGGGTTTCCACAACCACCATACTCTCCTTACCTTGCACCGTCAGACTTCCACTTGTTTTGCTCTCTTCAAAACTCCTTGCATGGTATAACATTCAATTCAGATGAGGCTGTAAAGCAGCACCTTGTTCAGTTTTTCGCAAATAAAGACAGGTCCTTGTATGAATAAGGAATTATGAAGCTCACTGAAAGATGGCAAAGTGTTATCAAACAAAACGGGCATTTTTCACGGATTGATCTTTGTTCTTTATATAAATAAATGATCTTTAAAAACCATAGACAAAATACGTCATGACTCTTCCGATGACCCAATAGAAAGAAATCATATAGTCAGCAAGTTGCTGAATGAGAAGCAACATGAGAAAGTGCATTGGTGGGGGGAGGTGTCCCACAGAGCAAAGGTGCAACTGGGGTGAGAGCAGCTATCAGTTGGCTGTTAAGGAACAACCAGGATCCACCAGGTGCTTGGCAAGACGGTGTGAAGACCAAGAGGAGCCTGACAGAGTCCTCCCCTCGAAGGCTGATTGATTCCCCTGATATTATTGGTCCTGCAGAGCACCAGACATGCTTGATTAGGCTCTGGGGTGAAGCTATGAATCTAACAACAGACCTCAGGAGGATCAGTGTCCAGGGCGGAGGCAGACATTCACTACACCCTCCCATCCAATGGGCAAATACTAAGACCAAGGACTGAGCCCAGAGGGAAAGGCAGGTATGTGCATCTCGACATGGGGTCAGATAGGAGGATGTCTGAGGAGGTAGCAAGCCAACACCAAATGCAGTGGTTATCACCACGTGGATGAATAAGGAATATTTGGTGACATACAATGTGAAATTTTTTTGCACCATTTCAAAGCAATGAACCAGATGTACATCCAGCATTAGAATTTAAAAACAGTGTTGAATGGGAGGAAAAGTAAGAAATAGAAGAGTTAATAGCACAATGTCATTTATATAACTTCAAAATATCTTACACAAAGCAACATACTTTCAAGAGATGTATATAATTTCAAAGGTACAAAGCAGATGCACTGGAATAGTTGCCCCTGGAGAAAGGGGGACGGAAATGAGGAGTCCATCAGTGAGGGAGGAGCTTGGCATGGGCCAGTGAGGTAATGTTTCATGAGCCGAGGTGCATGAATCACTCTGCACTGAGTTTCACAATGAGAGATGCCTCAACCTGGTTACAATGACTTGTTCAATGCCTGTCTGGCCTTCTAGTCCAGAGGCTGGCAAACTGTGGCCCGGGAGCCAAATCCTGCCCACCAGCTGTTTTTTGTAAATAAAGTCTTATTGGCACACGGCCATACTCAATCAATGACGGAGTACCTATGGCCGCTTTTATACTACAATGGCCCCAGAGGTTAACATCTTGTTAGTTTTGTGCAAGGTGGTCTCCTCTGCTAGAATTTTAATTTTTTAAGTGCCAAGAATGTATCTTTACTTATCTTTGTATTCATTCAGGCATTCACCCATGTATTCATGTCATTAGTCAACAACATTTACTTAGCACCTATTTTGTGCCAAGGCCCTGCTCTAGACCCCAGAGATACAAAGATAAATGAGATACAATCCATGTTCTTAGGGGTCCGTGTTCTCAGGGGTCCCATGTAATGACAGGTAAACAGATCACTGAACCTCAATGTCCCAAGTAAGATAACAGAGAAGTACAGAGGGCATTGGGAATTAAGAGGAAGAAGCATTTTTTTCTCGTTTCAGGAGATCCAGGAATGCATCACAAGAAGAGGCTATTAAACTAGGTTTTGAAGGATGAATAGGAGTTCTTTGGACCAGAAAGACATTGCAGCCACGAAACTGTACCATCTTCACTGACAAAGCCTCAGAGACTGTGATGGTGCTTGGCACATATAAGATGCTCAGGAACAGCTGAACTGTGACCAAGGCAGACTCAGTTCTAGGACAGGGGAAAGAGAATGTCACCCTCACTTCTCTGTCACAAACCGGGGCACACGCTAGAATCCTTTAGAGAGTCTTGGGAAATACTGATGTCCTGTCTGCCCCCCAGAGGTCCTGACATCATTGGCTGGAGATGCTGTCTGGTCATTGGAACTTTCAAAAGCTCCCCAGGTGACTGCCGTGTGCAGCCCTGTTTGAGGACCTCTTGGTGTAGACCAATGCTTCGCAAACATAATGTGTAGATCCATCCAGGGGATCTTGTTAAAATGCAGATTCAGATACAGCTGGTCTGGGGTGGGGCCTGAGAATCTGCATCTCTAATAAGCTTCTGGTGATGCCCATGCTGCTGGTCCAGGGACCACACTTTGAGTCGCAAGAATCTCTGTGGCTGAATCCCCAAAGCAATTCAACAGGCCTCAGGACCTTCCCTGCGCTCAGGGGTGACTTCTGCTCTCCCAGGCAAGTGCTGAGGGAAGAACTGGGCCTCAGGGGGTGGGTGGGGGAGGGGAGAGGGGGATGGGAACGTGACTGTTTACCGGTTTAAAAGCTGGCACAGCATACCTGTTCCTGCCAGCTGCCTGCCCACCAGGCTGCACTCAAGGCCCAGAAGTCGCCAAGGGGCTTGGGGCTGACATCCCAGGGCAGAGGGTGGTCACAGCGCGTTGGCAGGAGCTGCCTTTGCAGGAGCTGCCTTCTGGGTAAACATTGTTCTGGGTTTTTTTTTTCTTTATTTCTCTTCAAACAAGCCCTTCCCAGCGCTGGCCACATAACCCTAAACAAGGCCTCTCAGTGCTATTGACACAAAGGCACAAATGGTGTCATTCCAGCCCAGAGATAAAGCTCTGATCCTCCCATAATGGGGGGCATTTCCTCTTGGGAAGAACACCAGCAAATCAGGAAATTCAACAAGCCCAGTCTAAGCCCTGCCCTCCGGCGAGGCTCAGGTTTTTTGTTGTTTTGGGTGGATTTCTTTCTCCCCAAAGCTCTGCTTGATTCATGTGCCTCCGTCAGCAGATATGTCAGGCCCAGACAATGGCTTCTTTCTACAGACAATGGTTAGCGTGAGGAATGTCTCAGGAGGGCAGGGCTTGAGGAGGGACAATCAGTTTTCAGAACCCAGTGGCCGAGTGGGTGCTGCAGGGCCGGCCCTGCTATCACCAGGGCAGCCTCCTCAAAGGCACCATTTATAGGACCCACAGCCCTAGAAACATGGACACTTTGGGCAGCAGCGGCTGCTTGCCTGCTACTGCTGTAGGCAGACTCCCGCTACCTTCTTTATCCGCCTCCGGGGGCTCCAGCAGCCCCAGCCCCTGCCAGCAGACTTTGTTTAATGAAAAAACAAACAGTCACCCCAAATTAGACCGCGGCCTGCTGCTGTTCTCCGCGCTGCCTCTCCTGCAGTACCCAGCCTGGGCCTCCATTGGCTGGCTCTCCAGAAAAGAAAAGACTTATTCATCCCCGAAGGTGGAAACTCACTTTCTCTGGGGGGCAAATTGTGTAACCGTTTTGTAGTGGAATCAACTACAGTCCTCAAGGTTTTTCAGAAAAAGAAACACAGATAAGAGGGAAGAGGTTGGAGGCAGGGCTGGCAGTCTTCTCGTCAGACGTGCTCTCTGAGGAATGATTTTTCTGACAGAGGCCACAAGCCCAAACGTCATGTCAGCTGGTCCCAGGATTTCCAGGACCCTCGCTGGGACTGGAAAGGTAAAGAAAGGCTTTTTGGCAGATAGCCATGCATTCATTTGTTCACTCCTCTAACACAATGCCTGACATATAGTAGTAGGTGCTTAATAAACATTTGTTGATTAAATAGAACATTTTGTATATCAGATTCAATCTCTCCCTGCCTAAGAAACTTTCAGTAGCTCCCTATGGCCTACAGAACATGGCTTACTTGTCACTTAGCCCCTCAAATACCTCTGCCACCTCACAATCCCCCTTTCCTCCTCCACATACCCCCAATGCCCCACCCTCCACCACACACACACACACACACACACACACACACACACAAACAAACACACACACACACACACGCTGCTTACTGTTTCTGGAACCAAACCATTGTTGTTCAAGCCCCTAGTAGGTCTTTGTCCCTGCTGTCCCTTAGTCCCAAGGCCCTTCCCAAGCTTCTTATAGAGATCTGGTGACTTCCTCCCCACTCAAGACTTCCCTCCAGTGTTTACTCCTCCTCTTAAAAGCCATCCCCGGTGTTCCCAACTCCCCAGCCTTTCTCTTGTCTGGCCGTATCATGACACTTACCATAATGTGGTGCTCATCTGTCACTACTATGTGTGGACTGGGTCTGGTTTAGCCCCATATGCCCAGTGGGGGCCCAGGGCCTATCATAGGTTCTCAATAAGTTGGGGACCAACCAGCCCTGGTGTGCCCAGGAACGTCCTCAATGTAGCACGAAAAGGCCCACAATCCAGGAAACAACTCAGTCCTAGGCAAACGGGAACAGCTGGTCTCCCTATGAGTGGTAAATGAACCTCCATTCATACATTTATTCATTCATTCACTCATTCATTCATTCATTTGACACACGTATAGCAAAAATCCCAGGTCCCAGGCACATCCAATCACAGGGCATTTCTAAGTGACCCAACCTACTTTGTAACAGCCCCACCCATTGCCCAGTATTGCAAAAGAACAAATCTTCGCTATTGAACAAGCATTAAGTCCATTAGGCACCTTTCCTTCGCCCATGTTTATCTTCTCAGCTATGTCTTCTAGTAACTAGCCTCATTGTTTATAATGCATCTGTTCACAGCTGCCTCATGTCCCCGATTTGCCCTGAGTCTGCGTCTCCCTGGGCCTGCAGCCCTCCAAAAGGATGAGCCCTCCAGACTCGGCCTCACCACTGAATTCCTATCTACGGTTTCATAAGTCAAAAGGTGCATGCTGGAGCGCGGTTCCCAAAGCAGCCCTCAGCCCCAGGCCGTCCAAAGAGCAGTAATGGCAGTCAGGACCCATTTGTCCACTCAGCCTCCCTCAGACCCTCGGGCAGCCTGGACCCATCTGTTTCCCAGTTCTAGGTCAAATCAAGCTGAGAAAGGATCAGGCTTCATTTGACCTGAGGTGGCTGTAGCATCTGGCTGCTTCCTCCCCCCCACTGCCCCTCCTTCCTGGCCAAATGAGCCTAAATCCCCTGCCCCTTGGGGGACTTTCAGGGCCCTCGTCTTTTCTGGATGGTGATTTCAGGGCTTCTGGAAAGTGTTGCCCAATAGAAGCCATAAAGATGGAAACATTTGGCTTGAATCCCAGCTCAGCCATTTGGCTAGCTGATTGCAGGTAAGTTACTTGACTTCTCTGTGCTCATTTAAACAGGGAAACTTGTAATGTCCACTTTGTAACATGATTATAAAGATCATAGGAGATTGACAAGGCATCCATCTCAGTGTCTAGCACACAGTAGGTGCTCAAAAAGCTTTCCCTCACCTTCCATGCACAGGGAATACATGGCCATTTGGTGTAAATCCATTCAGGGCTTTCTGGCATCTCACGCTGCTGACTAGAGAAGGCGCAGGGTGAGTGGGCTGCAGTCGCCAAGCTCTGCCACTTCTAAAGTGTCCTTTCCCCAAGGAGCAGGGCCTGGGTTCCAATGACGCCCCTGACCAAGATGAATAGAAGTTGTGTTCCTTTCAGCTGCAATGTTCTGAAGAATCTTTGGTCAACAAAGGATAAGAAAAATAAATATCAACAGTTGGATTTCTTTTTAATTCTTGCCCTAAAAAAATCATAATAGAAATGACCTTACCTGGTCATTTGGCCAAGCCCTCGCTTACCTTTCAGTTTCTTCCTTTCCATAGACTCTTAGTGTCCCTATTTAATTTTTTGCTTGCTTCTCTAACACTTTGACTTATTAAATCAAAATGAATAGCTTTTTACCCTAAAAACTCAGGAACTGACTGCAAAACGGTACTTTTAGAAAGTCTTTCTAAGGTTTCTTTTTGTTGTTTTCTCAGCGGTAGCCCTGAATTATTTACTTTATGGAAATCTTTTTGTGAGGACTCTGTATGTCTGTGTCTGGACTCACGTATGTTTAAGAACACATCATATGTGAGCACACACAGGCACATGAAGAATGAATGTCACAATGGTCAAGACATTATGCGGGGGATCCAACACAAGGCAACGTTGTGTCAACAGCAGGTGCTTTCCAGCATATTCTCTGGTTTTAAAAGTTAGGTTGGCGAAAACCTGGAAATGAATTGGGATAGCCATACAGACAACGTTTGAAATATTATTGCACATGCTGTACTCGTTTCTTCCCCAATTAGCCTTTTGAAATACTTGCTTTTGTTCCTCACTAATTTCTGGGAAATTGTCTACTTTAGAACTCTTACAAAATGGGGAGGTATTTGAGAACCATGATGACCTCTGACCTCTGACCCAAGGTGATCTTTACTGGGGGGGATCCATGAAAGATTGATTTGAGCAGAGCCGAGTTAGACAAACAAGCCATTCACATAACTCCAAATCCAGAAGCAAATCAGGTAACAATGTTAGCAACCTTTGTGGCTGGAATTTCCTGTCCCATAATCAGGAGTTAGCACAACCCTTCTCCTAGTTTCTGCAAGTAACGATGAAAACGGTTCTGGATCTTCCCCTTCAAATAGCCCCCTAGAAGAATCTGATGGAGCATCCTAGGGCCTACCAGTGGCCCCCATGCTTTTAGGGCCAAATGCTTTTAAAAAGGAACTGAAAAGGATACCTTTTACATAGTTTAGAGAAACAATTCTAAATGTTTCAACCATAGGAACTCCTTGGGGGTTTTTGTGTTTTGTTGTGTTTTTTTTTTTAAATCTTTCCTCCAAAGAGCCAAAATTGGGGGAAAGCTCTTTCTGTTAAACATACTGCACCATTTTAATTAGTTTTCCCAGGTTTTAGTCATCAAAACATAGGAAAATGAACATTGGAGCTTTTGACAGGGCTGACTCCTCCAGACCAACTGAAGTTTCTAGACTGGCAGCCGTGCCCTGACGCAGGACGGCTCACCTGAGAGTCCAGCATTGGCCACTTTCTCTCCGGTGGGACTGTCCTAGCCACTCCCACTCATCTCTCTTACAAAACCTGGGCCAAATGTTTTCTCCTCGGAAGACCTCTCGGACCAAACTCCCCCAAAGTCATTACAGCCTCCCCTTTGCCACATGCTGCACTGTGTAAACTCACTGTGCCCAACACACTGTCCGGAAAACATGGACTTATTATGTCTGTCTCTTTGTCTTTGGACAAAGGCCATACCTCATGCTTAGCTGGGTCACCAGGGCCAGGGCAGTGTCTGCCTCAAAGAAGGTATTCGGGAAGCACTGGACGAGTAGGTGGGAGAAGACCGACGTCAGCTTCCTAGGAAGGAAGGGCAGTGTTTCCTTGCAGCTACACTGGGGCGACAGTTTTAAGTGTTCACGCCTCCCATGGCAATCCTGTGACATAACAAGCCAATGTCCTCACCTAACAAATGAAGTAACATTCTGTCCCCTCCATATGGTATGTGCCACGTGGACCATAACTTGGCTGAGAGTTATGCACCACACAAGGAGGCTGTGGTGCAGAAAATACTTCTTCCATGCTACAAGACATGCAGTTCCTACAAATTCATGTTGGACCTGTCAGTATAGACCTAGAATGTCCAAGAAGTCTGTTTTCTGCTCTGGGCCACAGTTTCCTCATCTAGAAAATGCAAGGACCAGACCAGAATTCTAAGATCCCCTCCTACTCTGGCATAGGGTCCTATTTTCACCTGAAGCCTCTGGAAGAAGGGAAAGGAAGGAGAGGAGATAGAGGGAGAGGGGAGGGTATGGATGGGGTTGGCAGCTATGGGAGTCATTTGGCTGAGGAACCCCCATATTTTAAGAATGAGCAGAGGAGAGGAACCTAGAAAGAGCAGTAAAAGGAAAAACAGGAGGAAGATCTCAGCGTCTCCTGGTGATATTCCCAAGATTCTGTTCTCAACTCAGCAGTAAAAAAATACTCAGCAGTAAAAAAACACAGAACACCCCGTTCCCAGACATTCTAATAGTACACTAGTCTAGCCCAATTTCCAGACAGTGGAGGGAGCTGGTGGCTGACAAATGTGTCTCGACACTTTACAAGTGAGCGATTCTCACTTCCTCCTCTCCCAGCCTCCCTGGAAATGTCCCTGCTCCACAGCTGCCCTCAGAGAAGGCATCCAAAAGAACACCAGGTGGGGATGAAGTGGGTGTGTCTCCCTGACAGGTGGCCTATGGTTAGTTGAGTTTGACACTCCACCTGGAGAGCAGGTGAGGCCAGCTGCTCTCTGACAAACACCTCACCTGTCACCATGAGGACCAGTACCCAGCTTTCACCAGCCTTCTCCCCACAACATGGGGGAAGTCGCTCTTTGTGAGTCACTTGGGCTTGGGGCTCCTCCACAGCTCAATGCAGCACCGCAGGTCATTCAGTACACACTTTCCGAGCACCCGTGGATGGTCGCCCTTAGGGTGCCTGGGCTGGGAACTACATGACATTAGGCCCCACAGCTTAAGGCAAACTGAAGATGACAAAAGCAGTAGCCAGCCCCTACTTGGTGATTATCAGGGAACGCCCCCCAAAGGGAACTAAGAGGAGGTGATATTTGGGCCCTCCTCCACCCTCTTCACTCAGCCCCGCTAAAGAAAGAAGATTAAATTTCAGCCCTTCCCTGGGCCAGCCTGACCAGCTGCAGTGACCCACCTATGTTGCGTAGGCTGACCTTGAATGATCAAGGTCAGGGCCTGGTCTGCCTGCCTCACCCAGAATCGAAGCTCCAGCCATAGCAGAGGTTTGACAGGGTGATGCAGTAATGAGAAAACACCGCAGCTCAGAGGCCTGTCCATCTTCCTCAGGTAGGGTTTGAAGTATCAGCTTGGGGCAGGGGGTATTAGGAAGCCATATGGACAGGCCATACTTCATAGGCCGACCTCATCAGTAGTAAGGCTGAGACGTAAACCTCCATTGGCCTACTCAATGGGCCCCCACTCAGAGGGACATGCAGGGGTATGAGCACCCCGCTTCAAACCCCATTACTAACATTAGGAAGAACATCCACTGGGCCTAAATGACAATCTCCGGCATTTTCCACCAGGAAGAACCCAGGCTTAGAATGCAACATCACAAGAAGGGACTCTGAAAAATGACAAACCACCAACCTAAAGGGAGAGGGTTCGAGGTCCAGCTCCACCACATCACCTCTCAGGGCCTCAATTTGCTCACCTCTAAAACAAGGGTAAGAATAGCTGACTCAATGAAATGATTTGAAAATCATAATGTGAAGAATATTCCCACAATCACAGGGAGACAGCTCTGAGAGCTCTGGGCCTGGCTTGGCCTTCCTCAGACCCCTGAAGGCCTGGAAGCCTGTGTCGCTGGCCTTTCTATGTCCAGGGACCAATGCACTGCCTGACACACAGTGGGTGCTGTCATGTTGGTGACAGGGAGGAGTACAAAAAGCACTTGGTTCCCCTTATAACATTAGTGGGTCTCACTGTGGCTGCTCCCCTATAACACCTTTCAACTCTGCAGACAAGGCTATCTGAGGTAAACATCTTTAAAATTCAGCAAGTGCACAGAAACAAGCGATATGTCGAATACATGAGGCTAGGGGCCTTCAGTTTCCATTTAGAAAAGCTGATGTTGAGCATCTCTTTTGAGAGAGGACAGAAGCCAACCAGAGCTTTTTCACAACTAAAACTGCTCCCAGAAGAGAGTGTTCCCTGGGGCTGGGAGAAGATATTATCAGGGCCCAGGTGAGCTCATCTCTGTGATGCTGCTCAGCCAAGGGAGGAAACAGAACCAGAGGATGGGGTGGCTGGGGGTGGGGTCCAGCTCAGAATTAGCAATTGTCTCTCAGCCTGCTCCCTCATGTGTGTGGCAGGCAGAGATAAATTAATAGCAATCAACAATGAAACTTCAACTTTCTAATGAATTTGGTGGAGTGAGCCTTCTATTTTTAACTGGCCCAATTTCTTGGTCACATCACATGACATCTATTGTCTTGGCTGAGAATTGAGAGAGAGAAAAAGAGAGAGAGAGAGAGAGAGAGAGAGAGAGAGAGAGAGAGAGAGAAATTGGGCCATATTTTCTAGTTCAGGAAGGTGGTGTACTCTCCAGTTGAATATATATGTTCTCTTTCATTTGAAATTTAAGTAACTTGAGAGAAAAATAACTGCTTACATCCTCAGTGTTCTATTTAAAGACGCTAAGAGCTATAAAATGACTTAATTTGGGTCATATACAAAGTTCTGAACTAAATAAGAAGTTGCTTTGGAGAATTCGCCGATGTTCTAGGTTCATGTAACTTCAGGAGTTTCAGAAACGATTTGGTTTAGAGATGGGGTGGGTTCATTTTAACTTTTTACAATTCCCATGATATTATCCATCATATTGGGCAGCTCTATAGGACAGTGGAAGGAATCCTGCCTTAAGCTGAGAAGGAAAGTCTGCTTTTCTTGACCAGTGAGGCCTGGGTTGCGTGATTCTTGCAACACGGAGATATTCCCCCTCATATTATGTCATCCCCTAGTTTCTATATATGACATTTTCCAGGGCAACTGTCAATACCTTAAGGAAAATATGTAACTCACAGCTCGCCATCCCTGAGAGAAGGGAAAGAGATTGCTGTTTCTCATTGGTTATACATGAAAGAAAGCTAACGTGGTTCCTTAAAATTCATCAGTTTGGACAAGTCAGCTTAACCACCCAGGACTCAAAATTACCCAAGTTCAGTGTGTCCTAAAAATTTGAAGAATGAACGCCCTTGGTAGGAAGCTGCATAGCTGTTAAGAAACTGTACCTTTGGCATTTCAATCAGTCCCTAAATCAGAATCTACTATGTTTGAACCCATGGTTCCCAAACTGTGTGCTGAGGTACCCACAGGCTCACAGCAAACTCACAGGGATACTAGAGAGTATTTTCTATTTGGGGTCAATACCTGACATCCATTAGACAACACACAAACCACGAACTCAAGGTTGTTCAGTGTTTCAGCATTACTCTGAGCTACATTCCTTTCAATGACATCATATCCTTGCAAAGCTGGCTTTGGGGTGGTCTCAGTGATAACAAGCATGTGCTGTGTGAAAAATCAATGTGGAACAGGAAATGAATGGTGTCCAATCAGACCCCAAGATCTAAGAAGCTGGGTAGCACCCAACAGGCTCACATATCCTGTTAGTTGTAGTTACTTAAAAATGAAATAAACAGAGTAATTTATCTTTCAATTTATAAGTAATATTATTTTGAATGGCTGCTAATCCGTTGGGATAAATAATTAAGTTGTTGGATACAACTACTTAATAAACAGAAGTGTTGGTTATTTCTTTTGGCCTAGGGGCACCAGGAACCAAAAGTGCTTGGAAAACCTCTGGTTTAAGCCCACAACCCTCTCAGGTGGTCTTTCAGCTTCTTATTATAATACTGTATTAGAACATAATAGTAATGATATAAATATTGTGGCAGATTGTATCTTCCCCAAAAGCTCAGGGCAATATTTCTGGTCCAATGTGTTTTTCTAGAACCTTGCCCCTCTCATCAAAAATTTGAGTTTAATTTCATTTTCCTTTCAGCATGAGTCAGGCTCAGTGTCTCGCTTCTAATGAATGCTGTGGAATACAAGGCACAGAAGTGATGCTGTGTGATTCCCAGAGCCAAGTCCAAAAGATGCTGCAACTTCACCCTGCCTCTCTCTTGGGATGCTCACCCTTGGAATCCAACCACCATGCTCTGAGGGGGCTCACGCAGTCCACATGGAGAGTCCACATGAAGAGGTCTATATGGAGAGGAACTGAGCCCCTTCTGCAAACAGCCAGCATCAACTGCCAGACATGTGACTGACCAAACAAGCCTTCAGAGGGTTCTAGCCCCAAACTTTGCATCTGGCAGCGGAGGCCCCAGATATCATGGAGCAAAAATGTGTCATCCCTCCATGCACCATTAGGATTCCTGACCCAGAGAACCAGACAGCATCATCGATGGTTGTTTTAAGCCTCTGAGCTTTGAGATATTTTATTCTGCAGCATTAGATAACCATAGCCAGTATGTGGCTACTTCTGAGATGCCTATCCAGCCCAGAAACTACCAACTTCCCCTCCTGTGCTCTAGAACTCCTTCTACATACACCCACCTTGCATGCCGACCATAAGGAGAACACCCCCCACACCTTGCTGACAGGGTAACTCCACCCCTCTGGCCACAGATGACTGGATTAGTTCATAAACTGACCAAACTGGGCCAATCCAAGTCTCAGGAACTTGGACTTGAGAGAGACAAACTGCTGTGACTGGGTCCTGTGACATGTAAATCCAGGAGCTTTGGGCAGCCATCTTCTATGCCATGTGGACTGGTAAACAGAGAAAGAGAAAGAACAAGACAAACGGGAAAGCAGAGGTAAAGGACAGAAGCAACTATCCGAGAAGCGGGTCTCGGGAGGACCTGCTGTCCTGGGTTCCACTCCTTCCTGACACTCCCAGCCATCGCTTTAAGATAATTTTCCCTTGTTTGGCATTGTTCCTTCAAGTTGGTTTCTGCAGACTCAGGGTATTTTATCACATCTACCCAGCATTTTACAGCCCACTGAGCCTCCTTATATGCATGATTTCATATGACCCTGACAAAAACTCTGCAAGATGTGTGCGATTACCCCCATAACAGAGAAGAAGAAATGGAAGTCCAGAGAAAGTGATGTAATCAAGGTTTACAGGCAGAAGTAGAGGTTAAACTGGAACTAGAACCAGAGCTAGAGCTAGAGGTAGAATTCGTGCCGGGGGCTGACAGCATCCCAGTGTCTGACAAGGCTACATTGAAATAAAGATCCACACTCAGCACTGGATGTCTGGGATGCTGCCTTGTGGTTGGTCATGTAATATCTCCTGTCTCTATGAACCCATGTGCCTTTCCTCCTATAGGAGACAATATACTCACTGCATTTGTGACAAGTTCCTGGGGTACCCTGATGATAGCTGGCTGTGTAAGCCAACGATGGGGCAAGATTTCCTAAAGAAAAGGAAACTCCCTAAAACAGGCTACAGCCCGAGGGGCCCCCTGAACTGAGATACTGGGGACTCAAGCCCCTTGGCCTATGCAGCTGTGAAAGTTTTCCTTGGAGATCAGGAGACCAAGGTCTCTCGGCCATGAGAGTTCTGATAAGAGACAGCTTACTGACCATGAGGTATTTTAATTAACAGCCTTGTTTTAACTCTTTGCTTTGTACATTGCTGTAGCAACAAAAACTGAAGCTTTGACTGAGAAACAGATGTTCCCCTCTATTGCAATAATATGCAGCTCTTCCTAGGATAGAAAAAGTTTGAGACTCCTTTTGCTACTAAGTTCAAGTATATGCCCTGTAAGGAAGTCATGGTAACCAGTGAACCCTGAAAAGATACAATTACAAAAAGGTAAAAGCTCTGAGAAAGAGAAAAACATCCTGATCATGGGAAACATAACTTGCAATTGAGGTAATGGTCAGAAGCCCCTATGAAAGGGGCCAGGCTTTAATAATAAAGTGTGTGTGATGCTCCTGTGACCCTCTTTCCGGTGTCTCCCTCCCTTTTTCTCCTCGCTGACTCCGTCCCACCCAAGTGAACCCCTGATCCTTGCGGGGGCTGGCTCCCCGCAAATTAGAGCTAGAGTTGGAACTAGAACTAGAACCAGAACCAGAACTGGAATTAACAACCCATCATATGTCTCCAAATGCCGAGTTCCATTTGAGAGATATTTTGCCCTCCTGCTCTGTAGATGTGGAGAAGTGACATCTGGTCTGTCCTCAGAAACCAAGTGTGTGTCCACAGCCCTTCCCTGCTGGGTAGGACCAGATGTCTAGCATTCAGGGCAGTCCTTGGGAGACCAGACCCTCAGCCAAGGAAGCAGAATGCCCAGTGCCTGCTGCCCAGTGAGCTCAGCACCCAGGGAGAAACTTGCCCAGGCAGCACTGGTGCTCCAGACAACAAACTCCTCAGGCCTGAGGCAGCCCGAGAAGCTGCCCAAAGGAACGGGAGCTGAAAGGCTGAGAAGATCTGGACAAGTGGGAGGTAAGAGAGATAGTACGCTGCAATTGCCATTTTCTTGCAAAGATCTTTTCCTCAGGTTCTTTGAGAAAAGGAATCTAAACTTTTCAATGCTGACATCTCACACTCCCTTGAGAAAGTTTGGCTGAAGAAAGCACCTAGGCTAGCCTTCATCCTGACATGAATCCCCTCTGAAAATCCCTGCAATGCTCAAATCTGCTTTTGAACAAAGGTGGGGTCGGTGAGGGTAGTGGAAAGAGCAGGAGCACAGAATGATCAGGGTTCAAATCCCGGTTCTGCCACATATTTGCTTTGGTCCCTAAATAAGTTCCTTACCTAAACCTCAGTTTCCTCATCTCTCACCTTCAATTGAGATGTTGCAGAGCTCAGAGAAAAGGTAGATAGATGAACGGCCCAACGTAAGGCCTCAGGCATAATAGACACTCGATGAAGTCTAACATTTAAATGCTCTCATCTGGCAGACCATCCGATCTTTGTTCAGTTGTAATTATTAGAAATGCTGTCTCCTAAGAGAATGAGCTGAATTCTGCCTGCCCGGAATGCCCACCATTGACCAAACCTTTCCCTCCAAGCCCAGAGAAGGAGGACGGTCCCTCAGCTCCCAGCAGCCCTGCAGACACCATTGCTTCCTGCCTCCACTCTGGGTCCGCTCGCATTCCTGCCCCCCACAGCGAGATTTCTCCAGCAGCCGAAGGCTGTGTGTTTCTGGGGAGACTGATCACATTGAAAGCCTTGTTTGCATGGTAACTCCTCTTTGAGTCGCTTCAGCTGCTTCCATCAATACAGCCCTCAGATGAGATGCTGTAACTCAGAATGTTTGGCTCAAAAGAAATCTGCTACAACGGAATCCTACGTCCTGTGTTAAGGTCCTCCCAAAGGAAACCAGATTTCCCCATGCTTCCACCCCCCTCTCCCCCATGCCTGGCTTCACCACTACACAAACAGAAGCCAAAGGGAAAGGTCCAATTATTCCATGGAGATTTAGCTACTGTATTGACAAAACTCAGTCTTAATTCCCAGAAAGCATTCAAGCTCCGAGGTGGGGGTGGGGGCAGAGGGAGGGAGGGCTCGCTGGATAACTGGGTGAGAGTCATAGCCGCTTTTCAGCTGAATCTGACCTAGTTTAATGAAATCAGGTCATCTGTGAGCTCTTCATTACCCTCAGACTAAACAGGACCCAACAGAGCAGCCAATGTCCCTGGCCTTTCCAAATTCTGCTCATTCACATTATGACATTTGGATGTTGGGTCTTAATGGGTGTTGACTTAGTGGCATGGCCCCTGCAAAGGTAGTAAACAGCCACCTGGGTAAAGGCAGGAAAGTAAACAAGAGCACTGATTTTAAAACACACACACACACACACACACACACACACACACACAAAGGCAGTGTCAATACCCCAGGTCCCCAGCCTGCATCCTCAGGGAAACCAGCAGACAAAAGGCCTCATGAGTGTCTGTGACTATTATCACTGATGGATGGATGGAACTCACCTATTATCCTGCCGCCTTCTCAGATGGAACTCGCCATTTCAGCAGATCTTTGGGGCAGGGGGCAGGCTGGGAAGAAAATGAAATTGTCAATTTAGGAGCGGTATGTTGGATTCAAGGGCAAATTGCTCCTGGCCAATTGTAGAGGACGGAGACAGTTACCCCTCTTGAGGCTGTCCTATGGGCTGTTGATGGCTTTATCTCATCTGTTGCCCCATCTGCATTTTTCTGTAACCAAAGCCCGTGGCCTAGGAGGCTGGAATGAACCTTCTTTGCTCTGTGGAGACTCATTAATTGAACGATTATGGAAGTAAAGGATATGTGTGAGCTCCCCATCTCTATCAGAAGCGCCACGGACTGCCAACCTCAGAAAGGGCAGGATGTTCCACCAGTAATAAACACAACAGAAATGTTTCAGCACAGAGGTGGCCCAAGGACTGTGTCTGGGGTGTGGTGGTATTTTCAACTCAAGATAAACTGAACAACAAGCACAGACTGGTGCCGGCTGAGAGCCAGGGGAGGCACGGAGGGAATTCCTACGTACACTGGAGACGCTCCCTAGGCCCTAGTCCAGTGTGGGGTTGGAGTCTCACATTGTGATACACTTGGTATGGGCTGGGCTAACGGAGCTCCTGCTTCTGCCTCTTGAGCAATGGCCCACTGTAGAAAAACCCAAATACTTCACCTTCTACCCCTCAAGGCGACATTCCTGGTCACTGACCTCATGTAAGTGCCCAGTTCCGGTTCAGAGCTGCCTGAGCACTCACAAATGTAGATGGGGAGAAATGAAATAGTGACTTATGGGTGACCATAGGCAAGGGGTGTCCTTCTCTGGGTTTTAGTTTTGCTACATATCAAAGAGGAGGTTCCATCGCATAACCTCTATGGACTTTCTAGGAGGGTCACTCTGATTTTACAGAGTCCTAAAACCATTCTCTACCTCAGTCCTCCAGACCGCCGGACTGTTTCTCAGAGTGTGCCCCAGAGAAGCCATCTCTCTGGTCCTCTTGGACCCACCACTGACCTTGGCTTCCCTAGTCCCAGACCCTGACACTGACCTGCTCACTCCCAGCCTCACCATTTGATAGTAGTGTTTGGCCTAGATCTATTGTTTCTTTTAATGATGGGTAAACATAGTCTAACACAGCAGAAAACCAGTTTTCTGCACCCAAATAAGACACTGCAAGGTTGATCTATTCTGTGACTCTCAGAGCCAAGGAGATAGAAGGTGCTAGGTCTGCCTGTGTGCCTGGCCTGAAAACCAGAGTTTGACTCTCTGTGATGACAAGCAAGACCCTGCCAACAGAATGATGGCTGAGGTTCTGACTTCAACCTGTCTGTACTACCTAACGGGGAAAACGGCTGGATCAAGTTCCCTGTTTTATTGGCATTCAATAAAATATATTGAGTGACGATGTCTACAGTAAGGCAATTGGTTTAAAAGGGGGTTGGAAGGCTTGACTTGTATTAAAGTGCTCAGAATTTCAGAATGGTAATTGTCTCAATGTGTATCCTAATTTATAAGAACTCCAGAGAGCTTGACAGCATATACATTTGAGTCTGAGTCTCTGAAAGAACATCTCTAACCAGAGAGGCAGAAAAGCATGTGGCCGAAAGGAAACCTTGAGAAGTTCGGTCCAGTGGTTCTCAAAAATGTAGCCACAGAACTTTGTTTTTGCAATGAAAACCAAGTACAAAAAAACAGATCCAAGGGGAACTGCTCAGGCAGAAATAAAGTGAGGGCCAGAGGCCTGCCTGCTATTCCTACTTCAGCCCCCTCCCCACGTCATAGAAGCCCAAGGTACCAGTGAAGCTTCTAGAGCTCTAAGGACTACAGTTTGCAAAGCAATGACCTGCTCCCAGCTCCTCTGTTTGCAGGTGAGCACACCAATGCGTAGCAAGACTAAATGACTTGTCAGAATCAGAGAGCAAGTCAGAGAGAGAAGAGGAGTAGGTTTCCAGGCCTACAAAGGACACTCCCCACCATTACATGGAGCACTCACTTTTTCATGTGGGGCCCAGCTGCCCCAGAGTTTACTCCCATTCAGAAGCTAATTGAAAAGGTGCCCTTTTTAGAATTGAAACAAAGTTTTAGCCATGATAAGATTGAAGGGCAAAACAATGTGGTGGGAAGGCAGCTGACCTGGGAGAAGGAAGAAGTGTTACATTACCTTAGATAAGTCCTTTTCCTTTCTGGGAGCCATCGTCTTCATCTGTCAAATTCGGGGTCAGACTGGGGATGGCAGAAGCTATACACTCAGTGACTTCAAGGTTCGTACAAATTTTTAAGTGAAATCTTGTAGATATAGATCCCTAAAGTCGTCTCCTCTGTATTCTCCTATAAATTATTTCTTTGAATGAGCTTAGCTAAAAGAGAAAATTTAATAGAAAGATAGGAAAATAGAAGTAAGGAATCTTATCATTTGTTTTAATAGGAAAGAGTTGGAAAATAGGACAGAAAAAATGAAATGGCAAGATCAATCCAGGATATTCAACATCTGATTAATATTATTCCTAGAAAGAGAAAGTAGGGAGGAAAAAAATTATTAAAGACATAATTTTCCTTTGAAAAATTTCCTAGAAGAAAAGGGCATGACCCCCAGGATTGAAAGAGTACCAAAAAAAGAGGGGGAATGAAAAAAAGACACATAGTAAGTTATATCAGTATAAAGTTTCAAAACATTGGGATAAGAAAAGATCTTAAAAGCTTCCAGGGAAGAAAAATAAAATTCTATCTAAGGAATGGCATCAGACATCTCAGTAGCAAACAGAATATCAGAAAGCAAAGAAATAAAGCTTTCAAATTTCAGAGTGAAAGTGATTTTCAACATAGACCTCTATACCCAGCCAAACTAGCTAAATAATGTGAAAATACAGTAAATTTTTCATTACACAAGAACTCAAAAGTACACCATTTCTTAGGAAGCTAATGTGGGTAATATGCCATCAAAACAAGGGATTAAATAATAGAGATGATGATGATGATAGTTAAATAGATAGATGATAGGTGAGAGAGAGACAGAGAGAGAAAGAGAGAGATAGAGAGAGAGAACAAGCAAACTAGGAACAGAACAGCCAACATAGGCAGCAATAATAAGTCTCACGTACCAGACCACATAGACTAGGTTATATACTGGGGCTTACAATTACAAGGGTTTATTTCTTGCTACATGTCCATTGTGGGTTGGCTATGGATCTGTTCCATATCCTCTTTACTCCAGATCTCTCTTGATGGGGCAGCCTCTATCTGAAATGTTGACAGCCATCATGGCAGAGGATGAAAGAGATCATGGCAAGCCATACTCTGGCACTAAAATTCCTTCTCAGAAGTGATACACACGTGTGCCATCTCTACTCACATTTCATTGGCCAAAGCGAGTTACAAGACTAAGCCTGATATCAATGGGACTCAGAAATATAATCTTCATCCAGGAAGGGATGATGAATATGTTTTAACATGCAGTCCACCACCTCCCAGGATGACAGCTGCTTATCAGGCTTTAAAAGAAGTCCAAATTGGATCAGAAGACAAGAGCTCAACAGGTAGGAAAATGCAACTGATAAATTATCTACTTTGTGTAAAAACTTGCCAAAAAAAAAAAAAATACTGACAAAACGTAAAGATTAAAAAAGTTAAGAATATGTACATAGTCCTATGTAAAGAATTATTAACTCCAGAAGGAACAAAAAAAATTACATTAAAAAAAAGAAAGTGGTCTTAGTACAGTACTTGGCTTTTCAGTGAACACTATTTTCTTAGTAAAAATGTAAATACTGACTATTGATTTAACTACAAATTGTGAAGTAATTATAGAGAGGATAGACAGAGAGGAAGTGAAGGGCATAGTTATGAGAGATTTAAATCCTCATGTCTACTAACGTAAACTGAAGGTTAAAGATACTCTCCCTGGGTTCTGATTATGTACTATCTCGCTCTGGGTGTGCTCCATCACGATACAGTCATGTGTGGTCATCCACCAGAGGTCCACCAGCAGCCAATATGGACAAGGCCCAGCATTGGTAAATTTAAAAATATCAATACACACACGTAGAAAATGAAAACAAATCATGTAAAAAACAACTTAAAGTGCCGACACTGGATGCCTTCAAGGAGCAAACTCAGGAAGTGAGGGGGTAGAACAGGAGATTTTTGTTAAAACAACGTACATGTTACTTTAACAAAATACATACAAATAAATTACACACACACACACACACACATTGCATGCTCTTTGATTCATTCTTGAAGTCAGCAGGGTATAGATGATATATAAATAATAAAATACTTATACGTCAATGATCAATTTTCAAAGCATCCAGACATAATGAATTGAACCTGACATTATACCCATCCTGGCAGTAATGCAGTCTTTCTTTGGTGATTCAGAAGGCACTTTAAGGATCTGGCAATGACTTGAGGTTGTTTCGCTGAACATCCTTCCTCATTCTTTTGGAATTGGTTAGTCTTGTAGGAATTGATATCATGTTGGCCATTCTAAAATCACAAGGAATCTACTTTCTTTTTGGTAAATGCAAAACCCCTTCGGAGGCTCTCCTAATGGTGCCAGAACCTTCCATGACTTTCTCTTTGCTCCTGAGCTGACTAGGAAGAGCTGAAGGCTTCTGGCCAGTCAAAGAGCCAGGTTGTGTAAACCAAGATGCGGAAATCAAGCTGAGAGGAAACATACTCAGTTTCCTCAGAGGCAGAAATTATCAAAATAATAAAAGTCCCTCTGAAGAATTTAGAAACTATGGGTCCATTGTGCCCAAATATCACCATGAGGGCATTATAGCTAGAAAAACTTCTCTGGGGTTGTATCGCCTGCCCTCAAAAGGTTGGGACAATGTGCATGGCTTTAAATAGATTTTACCTGGAAAATATACATATATACAGCCAATCTTTAAGATAAATTAATTATGTGATATATCCATATGCTATTTTATATGAATATTAAAAATCATATTAATGGAAAATTCCTATCAAGGTAAAATATTTATGATATAGTAAGTTAAAAGGGGAAAAAAGTGGCATATAAGTGGCTGTTATCTAAAATATATAAAATTTTGGATATTATACAAAATCATACAACTCAATAGCAAAAACAAAACAAAACAATTTGATTTAAAAATGGGCAGCTTGTATGAATAGAGATTTTCCCAAAGAAGACATAAAGATGACCAACAAGTACATGAAAAGCTGTTCAAAATCATCAGGGAAATACAAATCAAAACCACAATGAGATATCACCTCACACCTGTCAGAATAGCCATCATTAACAAATTAACAAACAACAAGTATTGGCAAAGATGTGGAGAAAAGGGAACCCTCATGTGTTGTTGGTGGGAATGCAGGTTGGTGCAATCACTATGGAAAACAGTATAGAGGTTCATCAAAATATTAAAAATAGACCTACCATATGATCCAGCAATTCTACTTCTGGGTATTTATCCAAAGAAAATGAAAACACTAACTCGAAAAGATATATGCACCTCTATGTTCATTGTAGCATTATTTACACTAGCCAAGATATGGAAACAACCTAAGTGTCCATCAACAGATGAATGGATAAATTGTGATATAATTATATCATATATATCATTATATATATATATATATATATATATATATATATATATATATATATAATTCAACAATAAAAATGAATGAAGTCTTGCCATTTGCAACAACATGGATGGCCCCAAGGGCATTATGCTAAGTGAAATAAGTCAGAGAGAAAGACAAGTACCATATGACCTCTTTTATGTGTGGAATCTTAAAAACAAAACAAAACAAAAATAGCTTATAGACACAAATAACAGATTGGTGATTGCCAGAGGTGGGAGGTAGCAGGTGGAAGAAATGGGTGAAGGAGGGCAAAAGGTGAAAAGAGAAGAAAAAAACTTTACCAAGTATAAGCTTCTTCTCAAAAAAAAAAAAAAATACATATATAATTTATAAATTGCACGTGTGTGTGTGTGTGTGTGTGTGTGTGTGTGTGTGTGCATTTTAAATGTTAACAACACCTATCTCTGGATAATGAGATTGACCATTTTATAGTAAATTTTATGAAAATCAAATGCCACTTAAATAATAAATAAAAAATAATAATAATGAAATCACTATACACAGAAAAGCAGATGGAAGATTCAGAATTTAGTCCTAGTTTACCATCACAATGTACTGGATGACACTGAACAAATTTCTTCACCTCAGCTTCCCCATATGTGAAAGGAAGCAGTTAAATGAGAAAAGTGACTTGCCATCTTCCCTGAAGCCTGACACCAAGACTGGGGGTCATGAAGCAGGTTAGGCTTTACGTCCTCCGCTCCACCTCTATCCAAAACAGCTACCTTTTCATCTAAATATACAATTACAGAATTGCTCAAGTCACTGCCTATCATATTTTGATGTGATTTCAACATGGACACTTATACAATTAAGCCTGCTATCCCCTTTGCCTTGGCATCAAGAAGCTCAAAGCCAAAGGCGGAGTTCACCTATGTTACTACATTATCCCAATGAACTGTTATGGTTTTCTTTCTCCCCATATAAGAGATTCACCTATGCAGAGGTCAGACAATTAAGTTCACAAACTTTCCACCATGTACTTACATTATCTGATCTCTTGCTTTTTAGAAACATTATTGATTTATTTTTAGTTACAGTGGGACAAAAACAGTAATTAATATTATTTTGTATTAATTTCAGGTGTACAGCATAATAGTTAGATATTTATATAATTTATGCAGTCATCCCCGAATTAGTCTAGTGCCCACCTGGCACAAACAGAATTGCTACAACATTACTGACTATACTCCTTGTGCTGCACTTTACATCCCTGTGGCTACTTTGTAACTACTAATTTATGTTTCTTGATCCCTTCACCTTTTTCACCCAGCTCCCCAACCCCTCTCTGTCTGGCAACCATCAGTTTGTTCTCTGTATCTATGAGTCTGTTTCTGTTTTGTTTCTTTATTTTGTTTTTTAGATTCCACATTTAGGTTAGATCATATGGCGTTTTGTCTTTCTCTGTCTGACTGATTTCACTAAGCATAATAACCTCTAGCTCCATCTATCTTGTCACAAAAAGTAAGATTTCATCATTTTATACAGCAGAGTAATACTCTATTTTATATATGTACCATATCTTTATCCAATCGTCTATTGACGGGCCCTTAAGTTCCTTTCATATCTTGGCTATGGTGAATAGTGCCGTGATGAACATAGAGGCACATGTATCTTTTCAAGTTAGTGTTTTGGATTTCTTTGGATAAACTCCCAGAAGTGGAACTGCTGGGTCATAAGGTAGTTCTATCTCTCAATTTTTGGAGGAACCTCCATACATTTTTCCATAGTGGCTGCACCAATCTGCAATCCCACCAACAGTGCACAGGTGCTCCCTATTCTTTGCATCCTCACCAGCACTTGTTTCCTTTGCTTTTTTATTCATTAATGGTTTTGTTTCATTGACATAAATACTGAAAGCTCTCTCCAATCCTTTTTTGGAAAGAGGGTTGTAATGACCAGGTTTAAGTGCCATTTGGGTTGAAGTCAAACTGACTTCTAACCACCCTACAATGGAAACTCAAAACTATTAAATGAGTGAAAATCTGGAAATAATCTGTGGAAAATACACATATGTTTTATTTACCTTGTATCTAAATGTCTTATTAGATAAACATGCAGAAATCCTTGTAACAGAGGCCTGCCTTTATGTCTGTTTGGGGTCTACGTTATTTCTTTTTCTCGTGCAAAGCATAAATGCAAACTCCTCATCCAAGCCAAGATTTAGAGACCATAGGTTTAGAGACAAAATGATGTGCTAACTGATTTACTAAAGAATAGAAACAAACAAACAAACAACTGCTTAGTCTTCACATCAGAAGAAGGAGAGCTCCTTAGAGTTAAAAGAAACAGTTGTCCTTAATCCTTGGACTCTGGTGCTGCACTATCTCACTCTGGGTGAACTCCAACTAGAAACAGCAGCAAACATGATCCACTGGGTGCTCATAAAAGTATAGACCATTCAGAGCAGGGGAACAAACACTGACCAGGGCATGGGGTCACAAGGAGGCAGAAATGAACTCTAGTCTCTTGCCAGTCAAACTGGCATGGCCTCAGCCTGAACTGGAACACCACAGAAAGGGTTTACCATCCTCCCATCTCCTAGGGCAGCTCCTGAGCTAGGATTGCAGACTGGTATCCTGATGGCACATGAGCTCATTCATCCCAAGGCAGCCAGCGTTCCAAATGGCACAGAAGCTTGCTGCCCATGGGCTCATCGCAGCACTGAACTCTGGCTTCCACCCTCCATCATTCCATCGGCACTGCCTCCCTCACCAAGTTCGCCTACTACCCTATTGCCTAACCCAATGGGCTTTACCAGTCTTTTCCTTCTGGACTTTCCTGATGCGTTAGACACACTGACCATCATCTCCTGTTGTCTCTCGTTGATAGAAATCCCCTGGTATCCCTGGATTCTCCTTTGCAGACACTTGCATGCTTTTCCCAGGGCTCTGTCCTCAACCCTCTTCTTCCCTCACTGTGTATGCCCCTGCCTGGTTCCTTTCTATGGCTTCAACAATCAGCCTAAGCTTCTGACACCTCTCTAGCCCTTTCTTCTGTATTTACAGCCCTTCAAACCCAACCACCCTCTGAACATTTCCATTTAGACTTCTCCCCTGTCAAACCTACAAGTGTAAACCAGAACGCACCTTCCCCTCAAACCCTCTCTCTCCTCTTTTGTGCTCTCTTTCCTTGTGAATAATAACACCACCCAAGCAAAAAACTGAGTCGGGAAGTAGGGGTCAGTCTAGATACTCCCTGTCCACCCATTTCCAGCCAACCACTGGTCATGGCAGTGCTTGCAACGAAGTATTTCTTCAGTCTTCCCTCTCTTATTCCCCAGCCCCTGTCCCGCTGTCGAAGCCTGTGTCATCTCTCGCATGAATAAGTGGACCTGTCTCCTTCCCCACCTGCTGCCTCCAGGCTCTTTCCTGTACATTCTGTCAAGTGATCGCATAATGAGAGGCTGGCCGTGTTCTTAGCTGAAGTTCATTCTTCTTTCATGACCAAGCTCAATTATCACTTTCTTTGGGAAGCCATCCTAGATTCCTAATTGAAGTTTATTCCCCCTTCTTTCTCTTCCTTTCTCTTTACCTCTATCCCAGCATGCTCCATACTCTTCCAAATTGGTTGTTTACTTGTCCCCCAACAAGACAACAAGACTCTTAGCTTCTCTGGCTCAGAGTCTAGTCTTTTGTCCTTTTAATCCTTAGAGTCTGACACCCTACTTGGTCTGAGTAATACTCAATCTATTAAGATGAGAGAAGGGGGGAAGAGGAGGGCAGAAGGGCACCTGGGTTCCTCTACCAGCTTTGCCATTCGTCTTCTGTATGAAGACAAATCTATGGGGCATGTCATTTAATTCTTTGAGCCTCAGTTTACCCATCTGCAAAATGAGTTCTTTCATGTATTGAAGATACACATGTTTTGAGCACCTTCTTTTATGCCAACACAATGCTCACTGCAGTGTCTGTCATAAATGTAAAAATGTCTTTTCCCCTGTAGGATCTTGTGGTCAGAATCATATTTTCATGGATCTGTTCTGTAGCAGGGACAGATGGCTGACTTCTAATGCATTTGCCGTCACTCTTGCATTATTTATGTGCTCCCTGCCTCCCTCCTCCAGGTCTCCTGAGCTCAGAGGAAAGTGTGTTTCTCTTTCACACAGTATTGCAAGGGCTAGAGAGCTGGGAAATGACACACTTCACCCACACACACCTTTTCTAGAGATTCCCTGCCTTGCAGGGTACATCATACGGCTTTGGGCCTGCAGGCACCAAGCACCCTTTGCATGGAACATTTTCTCCCCAAACTCCACTTTGGCCACAATTCACTGAGAAATAATTTTAACTTCCCCTGGATTGAGGCATCTGGGCTCTACATTGTTTCTTGCTCCCCATTCCTTGTTTCTATCTAAAGTTGCAAAGTGAAGGAAAAATGCAATATGTACAGCAAATAGATGTTGGGAAGAGAGACAATCACAAAGGAAGTTATATTTTCATTTTCCATAGTGGGAAGCTACTAAATCGTTCCTCAGACTGTCACAACAAGAAACAATATGTTACTGAAAGATGTGCAGGAAGGTGACAAGAATCAACTAAAAGAGTTTCAAGTGGAGGAAAGAGTTAAAAGAGGAAAAGGAAATAAGGAGGGAGAGGGTGGAAGACACTTGCTTTTCGTACGAAGGCTTACAGATTTTTTCAAATAACATAAGTGTGTAACTTTAATAAAAATTAAAAGCCAAATTACAGAACCCTGAAAACCTCACTCAACTTGAGTAATAATAGCCCACATGTGGTGCCAGTAGCCTGAACCATTGGCCATTGTGGTGTCTGATGATGAAACAGCAGTTTTGAAAACCCGTCCAGTCCCACTCGTCCATGTCCGAATATTCTAAGGGGCCCTCCTCTCTCCCTCTGCTATGCACCCTCCAAGACTCTGCAGCACCTACAGCGGGGTTCACCCCGAGAGACCCACATGACTTGCATCTTCAGTAACATTGCAGCCTGCGGGTGGGACCTAGATTGGCCCAGTTTGGACTCAACTCAGGTCCTGAGTGTGTCATTACAGTGTATCTGGCTGGCGTGCTGGCTAACGTTCTCATTGGGTCAGCTCCACCTCCTCATCAGCTTCTAGGAATCTAAACAAACAAATACCTCCCCTGTTGGAAGCAGCAAATCTTCATTTATGGGTGAAAACTGCCAGACCCAACAGCAGAGAACAATTTCTTTCATTACACCATCTCCTCGAGCTCCTGCCGATGGCAGCTGCTGGCCCATTAGGAATGCATTTTCCACGGTGTAAACCACCCTGCCACCCGCCAGGCTACCGCCAGCTTCGGGGGCTGCCACCAGAAACAGCTGGAATGGGTCACTCAAATCCATGAACTGTGGCGCCTAGAGAAACATTAGTCCCCCAGATAGAGTGTCTCCTTCTTGCCATGTGAGCAGCAGAAAGAGAAACCAGCCAGGGTGATGGTGGTGGCCGTGTCGCAGGGACTGGTGGGGGAGAACAGGCACGCACACACACTCAACCTCTCGTGCACGCCCACACAAATACACACTCCGCATCCCTGAAGACAAGCCTGGATGCTCAGTGGACACCAGATGAGCCCTTCCTCTGGTCTTGATATAATGCGTCCCAGACAGGCACTGTATTTAGTCACAATAATCACGGGCCCAAGATAAAATACACTGAGCACGCATTAGGTTCACGCATCACTCATACAAATGCGACAAAGAATTCTTTTTTTTTTCCATTTCATCTAGAGCAAAGGTGGAAGTGTGCTTCCTTTGGCTTAAATGGGGGATAGGGGGAGCACTACTGTCTTATTTTACAAATGCTCACCATCTCCCTCTCTCCACTCCTGCCACAATCATGGCTGGAAACCCTTGGAATGATAGCATCACTTGAATTTTGATCAAAGATAATAAATATATAATTTAAATATCTCATTCCTAAATGGACAGCGTGTTCTGGCCCCGGCAGACTGCCCCCCTGACTCAAGAGTGTTTGCCTGCATTTTTAAAATCCCCCGGAAAGCTCTGGGCATTGTAAGCAGGTCCTGCTGACCAGGCTGATGTTTTACAGCCGAGCTCTCCAACAATGCCATTTACTGCACACGAAAGATCACAGCCAGCAGATGTGGGCTGGCTCACTCTGGCCTCTTGAAATTGCATCTGTTTTGAAATGTGACTCGACTTCAATCCGAAGCTGACCATAACATCCATGGCATGGACGGGAGGTGTTTACTAGATAAGCTTTTGATATTTGATGTTTGCTAATCATATTAAAGGCTTGAAACAAAATCCCAGCTACAATAAATCCACACAATTGTACACATGAGACAGGAAATGCCAAGGAGCCCTGCCTGGGGGTGTGATCAGAGACTGGGTGGCTCGGGCAGAAGAACATGGGTCTGGAGGTCAGGGAAGCAAGAACTTAGGCTCATTCTAGTTCTTTCTGTGACTAACACTGGGTACATTGCTGTCCCGCTGCGCCTCAGTTTCTCCCTCTTAGAATTAGGGTTCAGAGACTCTAAGGTCCTTCTCACAGTTACCATGCCTGGGAGGGACAGGGAGATTAAAAGCCTCAACATGACAGCATCGCATGTGAGTATATGAAGAGTCATGTGGCAACAATTTCGACTTCGCAGCAGTTCCCAATGCTCTTTCTACAGTCGATCCTGACTCCGTGACAACCTATGCTTTGGTGTCCCCAGAGATCAACATATCAGAAGCAGCTTCTCCATTGCAGCAGATGAAGCCTGCTTTCACTGACCAGGTGGACAGGAACTAAAACAGAACTGTAACTCTCATAAGGCATTATCACTGGATTCCTTTCCAGGAGTTGGACCCTAAGAATGGAAGGTGAACTACATGGGGTTGAAAGTGGCTCTGGAGGTCATCTTGGCCACCCTCCTCCCATTTCCTAAATGAACAGCTGATGTCCCACTTCCCATCTATCACATTTTAATGCCTCACTATCTCACTGACCCCATCCCATATGCACCCTGCCTCTGTTGAGATGTCCTCCTAGATTCTCTCCTAACTTAATCATATTCTTGCTTAGGCTTATCTTACACTACATTTAAAAGTGGATGAGGGGAGATCTATGATGCTGGAGTAGATAAACACTGTGCCTCTGTCCATCAGTGAACACATTAAAATTATAACTAAATTAGAGAGCAATCAACCTGGAGAATCATCTGAACTCTAGCCAAACAAAAGTCCTGTAACTAAGGCTATAAAGAATAAGCCACGTCAAAACTGGTAGGAGGGGCAGAGACACGAAATGGGCCCCAAACCTCCATGTGGTGGATGAGGATCAGGAACAATATCTCAGCCATGCAGGTTGCCCCTCCCCGACCCTCCCCCAGGAGAGAAGGACCCCAGCCCCATTCCAGGCTCCTCAGCCTAGAGTACTGGTGTTGGGAAGAGGAGCCCCCACAACATCCGACAATGAAAGACAGTGGCAATTCCAACCATCCAGGTGGGATGGAGGCTGCAGGAAACCCAGGTGTTCTCTTAAAGGGCCAGTGCACAGACGCACTTGCTCGCAGGCACTTACCTTGGGCTCCTGCGGAGGGACGGTGACTCAAGGGTTATCAGAGGCATACGTGGAGTAGACTAAGGTATGCGGCTTTGAAGGGAGGGCTGGAGGACAGTTGCTTTTTCCCTGTGACGGGGCCCTGCCTATGCAGCCAGCAGACGGCCGCCATCTTTAATGTGTTGAGCCTCCCCCTACGCTTAAGGCCAAATCTGAATCTCATTGGTCTGGTGAGATCTGCCACTCTGCCTGCTAACTCACAGGGACCCTGCCCCACCAAACTCCCCCAATGCTAGAGGCACTTTTTTCTCAAGCAGCCAGCCCCACCTGAATTGCATTTTGTTCTTGGAAAACTATCGGAGTACCCAGGCTGCACACAGGCAGCGACTGGCCTCACTGTGCTCTGAGACTTTTGCTGAGTAGCTTCAGGCTCAGCACTGGCACCAAACCAGAGTCTACATTAACCTGGTGACCACAACTCTTCCCACTCTAATGACTCTCTGAGAGTCACCAAACTCATATACCATACGAGGGTTTATCAGTAGGTGAACCTTACAGGAGCCAGCAGGTGGAAACAGGCCTTGGGGTGTCCTGGCATTTTGCGGAGTTACTACAGTCTGGTACTGATGGCAGACATCCTCCATTCACAGCATGGCCTCTCCTGTGTGCCTCCAGGTTTAGAACAGGGAACAAACAACCGCGAATCACTTTGTAGCTCCTACCAGGTAGTCCCCATCCTGACACCGCCATTAGATGAACTGAGCCTGCACCAGAAACTCCCAGGAGGCCCCAGGATCAACATACTTGGAGGTTGGCTTCATACCACAGCAGAGCACCAACTGATTAGCCCCACAAGCAGCACACACAAAGGATGGTCTCAACATGCACCAGAGCCCGCTGAGGCAAATCCCACTCAGTGGGGTAAACCTACCACACAGCAGCCTTTAAACTGTGGACATGGCCAAACCCCACAGCCGATAAGCCTGAGGATCAATCTCACCCACTGACTAGCAATCAAGGCTCAACTGTAACAGGACACACACAATCCACACGAGAGACACTCCTGGAGGACCCAGAGCAGGTGACTAGGGAGACTCTGCCAGGGCCCCACAAGGCACCCAATACATAAGGCCACCTGGCCAAGACTGGGAGACATAGCAGACCTATCTAATCCATAGAAACAAGCAAAGAGGCAGCCAAAATGGGGAAACAAAGAAATGTGTCCCCAGTGAAAGAACAGGAGAAAAATCCAGAAAAAAAACTAAACAAAATGGAGGCAAGCAACCTACCAAAGAGAGAGTTTACAGTATTTGTTATAAGGATACTCAAGGAACTTAGTGAAAATTCCAACAAAGAGATTGCAATAATAAAAAAGGGCCTAGAAACCACACAAAAGAACCAGTCAGAAGTGAAGAATACAAAAATTGAAATGAAGAAAGCACTAGGAGGAATCACCAGCAGACTAGATAAAGCAGAGGATCATATCAGTGATTTGAAAGACAAGGTAACAGAGAACACCCAATCAGAACAGCAAAAGGAAAAAAGAATCAAAAAAATTGAGACTAGTTTAAGAGACCTTTGAAACACCATCAAGTTTAACAACATCCGCATCATAGGGGTGCCAGAAGGAGAAGAGAGAAAGCAAAGGATTGAGAACCTGTTTGAAGAAATAATGATGGAAATCTTCCCTAACCTGGCAAAGGAAATAGACATACAAGCCTAGGAAGCACAGTCCCAAACAGAATGAACCCAAACAAGCCCACACTGAGACACATTATAATTAAAATGGCAAGGGTTACAAAGACAGAATCCTATAAGCAGCAAGTGAAAGGCAACTAGTAACTTATAAGGAAGTCCCCACAGACTGTCAATTGTTTTCTTAGTAGAAATTTTTTCAAGCCCGAAGGAATTGGCACAAAATATTCAACGTGATGAAAAGCAAAGACCTACAACCAAAGGTACTGTACCCAGCAAGGCTATCATTTAAAACTGAAAGGCAGATACAGAGCTTCCCATACAAACAAAAAGGTAAGAGTTCATCACCATGAAACCAGTATTACAAGAAATGTTAGAGGATTTCTTTAAGATGGGAAATTTTTTTTAAAGGCAAAATTATAAATAATAAAATGAAAATAGCTACATATCTATCAAGAATTACTTTCAATGTAAATGGATTAAATGTTCCAATAAAAAGACATAGGAGGGCTGAATGGATAAGAAAACAAAACCCTTATATATGCTGCCTACAAGAGAATCACTTCAGATCACAAGACACACAGAGATGGAAAATAAAGGGGTGGAAAAAGTTACTTCGTGAAAATGGATACAAAAACAAAACAAAAAGAAATGTGGTAGAAAAACAAGAGAAAAAGAAGACCCAATAATCCCACGTCTAGATATTATTTATCCGAAGAAAATCAAAATGCTGCTTTGAAGGGATATGTGCATCCATATGTTCATTGCAGCATTGTTTTCAATGGCCAAGATGTGGAGGGGGCCTGGGTGTCTGTTGACGGATGGATGGATAAAGAGGAGGTGGTACATATGTATAATGGGATATTGCTTGGCCATGGAAGGGAATGGGTTCTTGCCATCTGCAGTGGCATGGATGGACCTGCAGGGTATTGTACTGAGTGGAGTATATGAGACAGAGCAAGACAGATGCAATGTGATTTCACTTGTATGTAGAATCTAAGAACAAAATTAATAAACAAAACAGAAAGAAACTCACAGATAAACAGAAAACATTTTGATGGTTACCAGATGGGAGGGAGATGGGGTGTGGGTGAAAAAGGGAAAAGGGTTAAGAAGTACAAATGGGTTGTTAAAAGTAGTTATGGGGATGTAGGGTATAGTGTAAGGAATATAGTCGATAATATTATAATAGCTATGCATGGTGTCAGATGGTTACTAGATTTGTTGGGGTGATAGATGGAAACAGTTTGGAGGCAGGGTAGAAAAGGTGAAGGGATTAAGAAGTACAAATTGGTAGTTACCAATTTAGTCATATTTTGGTAGTTACCAAAATAGTCATAAGGATGTAAAGTAAAGCATAGGGAATATAGTCAATAATATGATAATAACTATATATACAGTGCCAGGTGGGTACTAGATTAGTCAGGGGGATCATTCTTAAATTATATAAATGTCTAACCACTAACTGGATACCTGAAATTAATATCAAATAATATTGAATGTCAACTGTAATTGAAAATTAAAAGGGGGTTGGTAGGTGAAGGGGAATAAGAGGTCCAAATTCCCAGGTATAAACCAAATAAGTCATGGGGATGTAATGTACAGCATGGGGACTACAGTCAATCATATTGTGATAGTGCGGTACAGAGTTAGATGGTGGCTGGACTCACCATGGTGATCACTTCTTTAGGTATATAAATGTTGAACAACTATTATATACCCCTGAAACTCATATAATATTGTATGTTTGCTATATTTTTAATAAAAATCTTTTTTTTTTTTAAAGTGGATGAAACCTAAACTCTAGGAAATCAGAAGGGCTTGGTCTGTGGTGTCTTCACTACTCTTCTCCTGCCGGGCCTCACTTTTGCCTGGCCTTACTTCTCAGAATCTAGCCAGCACCCTATCCTTTGTTGTTCCCTTTAACATGACCCAAGAGCAGACACTAATAACGGCACAGGATATGACCTTCCCAAGATGGTCTATCTTTTTAAAAAGGGACCATGAAGCCTAAGCACCCTCAAGGCTCTAAGGAGTTGGCACAACCATGGTGGAATGGCAGGCATTCATTAGGTGGGTCTTTCTAGACTCAGTAGTCTCTCTCATCACCCCACAAGTCCTAGCCACCTAAACCTCCAGATTACTGGGTTATCTTGGGGCTTCCAGGGTTTCTCAGAGCCAGCTGCTCAGAAAATATGTATCTCATCAACGTGTGACTTCCCTATTTGGCAACAATGGGGAAGTTTTGCTTATGTTCAAGGAGCCTTCAGCTCTCCACTGAACTGATGCCAGGCAGGTAGAGGACCAGAGCAGAGGGCCACGTAAGCTCGCCTTCCCAGGAGCCGTACCAGTGACCACAAAAGCTGGTTTTGCCTCCAGTTCTCTGATTGTGTGAAGCCCCTCAGTAGAGTGAAGTGATTGGCCGTCAGCTTTGTCTTGAGGGGAGGGGAACCTTCTCATGGGTATCAGTGCAAGACATCAGTAAAGCAATTTCCTTTGTGGGACTAATTTAGTGCTCGCTCACACAATGAGGCCTTCCTGCTAGGCCATGTCATTAACCAAACTGGCCAATTTAAAACGGGGATTGTCGGGGCCGGCCGAGTGGCACAGTGGTTAAGCGCTGGCTTAGGAAGCCAGCAGCCCCAGTTCAGGTCCCACATATGAGAGCCAGTGACACTGCCCTCAAAAAAAAAAAAAGAAGAAGAAATAAATAAATAAATAAATAAATAAAACTGGGATTGTCACAGTGAGTGCTCACAACCAGAGACACATTTCTCACCAACAGAGGAGGAAGCAGGCAGACCAAGGGGAGTCAGCAAAGAAGAACCCTACAGAGTTGAGCTACCTGGGGCTGAGTCTCGCCTTTGAGTCAGACACTTTGCAGACCTCACTTGAAATCTCTGTGCTGACCTCTTTGAGTCTGCGTTATAATTCCCTCTTTAACTGATGGAACCCAACATTCCCAGAAAAAAATAAGAGGTAGAAGCAGGATTTAACCCTGAATCTCTGACCCAAAGTCTAGGCTCTGCCATGAAATCTCTCCACCTCCACTGTTTCCCAAGAGGCCATTTCGGCATTTCACAAAGTCAGACTCCCAACTTTCTCCATGTCAGTCCTGGATACTGCAAGTCCTGACACAGGCATGAGATTCTATTACCCCTGGGTGCCTCCATCGAGCCTCTGAGAAGATATCACTATGAAACCTGCCCTTTGGGGTCTGCTGCTGTCTCAAGAGCTGCCTTGAAGGGCTGACCCTCCCCACAAGCACGATTCCGAAACCGGAAACCGCCTTCTTCCGAGTCACGGACTTAGCCATAGTCTCAACTGCCAGAAAATGAGTCAGAATTGTGTGGCTCTTGCACCAGAGTTTTGTTGTTGTTTTTATTGCCATTGCTTTGCATTTTAATTTTTAAAGCATATTAATGGAGTTTATATTTTCAATGAGAAAAGTGAAATCAATTTTTAATCCCTTATAGTTTCATCAGTCAAAGATGACCATAATTAATACTTTTTTCCATGCATAATTGTGTGTCTGCTGCTCTGATAGCCTGTGTTTTTATATTTGTGACTAAATGCACAATTTTGTATACTGTCACTCTCTTAATGTTATGATATAAGCATTTCCCTCTGTTTGTGTGAAGTCTTCATAAACATCCTTTCGATAATTGTGAAAAAAATCTATTGCGAGGATGGAACTCAATTTACATAATAAATCCCCTATTGTTGGATCTCAAGGTTATTCCCAGTTTTTCCCTATTATAAACTTACGTACAAATTTCCTTCAGAAAGATTTCATGAAGTAAAATCACTAGGTCAAGTGGTATGAAGAGTTTAAGATCCTCCATAGTTGTGTCCAAACAGCATTAGAAATATTTAAATCTATTGTAAACATTGACTCACAGAGTGTCAAAATAGGAAGGAAGCTTTCAAATCACCTTGTTCAACCTCTCCCCCTTCCAGATGAGAAATCCCGGTGAGTCTATAAGATCATGATCACTCAACAAACTGACCCACACCATATATTTTACTCACTTCCAGCAACTGTGTGCATTTGGCCTTTGTTCAATTCTGTTCTCTTTCCTCTGCCTGGAATATCCTCACCTTGCCTCCTGGGAGCCCGCTTCTCCTTGTGGAGAAAGCCATGCAGACCTCCAGACCAGCGCCCTCCTCTGTCGAGGCTTTCCTCCCTGTCATCATCTATGAAGGTCCTCTTTGAGACACCCCTCTCTCCCTGAAGATAACACCTCTAACCCCACCCTCCCTGCCAGGGGTGTACCTGACCCTACCCACGAAAACAATAGTAAGTATTCGATCACATTGAACGTTTTCTTCTTTCCTGGTCCAGCCCTCAACGTAAGATCATGTCTGACCTCGCCTCGCCCCACTGAGAAGCAACTTCCTTATGCCCTCCCGGGCCACACTGACACTCTGCATGGGGCACCCCCACAGCCAGGTCAATACCCAACAGTGAGGCTATGGTGGGGAAGCTGGCAAATGGCAGCCAGAAACCTGGCTCCTACATTCCAGCTCTAACTCCTGTAGCACAGAGATCTGAGGCCAGCGCAGCACCAGTGTTCTTACCTGTGGAACGCTCCTGTAACTCCCTGACAGGGTGACTGTGAGGGGCAAACGTCTGGCAGGCACTGCTCTCCCTTTCCTATTACTCAGGCACTTGACTCAGTTTACTTACCCCAAAGGGCTATCAGTCAGTGGCAGAAAACAAAGTGGGCAAGCTAGAAAGAATCAAAAATGATCGTCCCCTCCTCCTCCAATGGCTACAGGCTAACTGGGATGTTGTTGTCAGGGAGCAGTGTGTACAAAGACACTAAGCCCAACTGTGTAATTATGCCGGGATTCCTTCTAGTAATTAGCTTTCCTTATGAGAAAGGCAAATAATTATCTTTCTGCTCAGATCCAGACAGCACGTTCAGAGGCATCTATCCGCATGTGGGCAGAGGGGGAGGAGGATGCCACCCAACTGAATACAGAACGGTTTGAAGCCAGTAAATGTTCTTGAAAATTATCTGCACAGACAGTGCAACATTGCAGAGGATGGTGAGGCTTTTGTGTTGCCAGGCTGTTTGACAAATGACAAAGGTAGGTCCTGTTTGAAAGTGGCATGCGTAAAGTTGCTACCCAGCACTCTGGCAGGCGGCCTCTTGTCAGGAGGTGGTGGTCAGAGCCAGGTCCATTCTCAGGACACAGTGGGAGGTTCCAGCCAAAGGACCACAGTGGCAGAACGGAGCGCACATCTCCATGGCTTCAGGGCCTTTCGGAAACCAGGGCCAGAGCCCACCCAGGGCTGTCCTGGATTCCAGCTCTAATCTCCTCGCTGGTCTCTAATATTAACTCACCTTCCTCTTGATCTCAAGCACAATTCTCCACCCCACCCATTTTCCTCAGCTGGCTAATTATTTAACCATCAAGAATCATCCAAGTGTAATCTTGTCTAGCAAAGCTTTGTCTTCCTTGAATACCCCCACATAAGGTTAAGTCTTCTCTCCAGGGTTCCCGTAATAGGTTGCCTTTCCGTCATCATGGCAGTTCCTGGGTGACATGGCAGTGGCCCTCACTAAAGTAACATTCTTGGGGGCAGAGACCACCTTGCATTCCTCTTGTATCTCTTGAACCTAACACAGTTCCAAACATTTAGTAAAGCATTTCTGGAATAAAGAAATGAAAACAACTCAACCGACAAAGAATAGCTTATTGATTGGAAATGAATGAATGAATGAATGAGTGAATGCATGCATGAGCATATTAATGAAAGAAACTTTTGGACAGTATTAAATCTGGGCTGACAAAGGGTAGCTAATATTCTAATAGACTCCAACCCACCCGACTGCACAAGGCTAGGTAGATTCCTAAAAAGTTGGCAGAGAGCAAAGGCAGTTCTGGCTGGTGACTGATGGGCCAGCCCAAATTTCCTGAGAGGCACAGAGACAAATGTCAATAAAATGCATCCAGCTGTCTAGAGGCAGACAGCAGGGCTGTTTGATGCTTCAGTGTAGTTTTCTTAAAGTACTATATTGGAATTTGAATTGAAATTATTTCACTTTGAAGGAAGTACATTCATTCTCCCAGGCTGTACAACATTGCCTAATAAATTTGTTATTGTCGGGCCGGCTGAGTGGTGCATTGGTTAAGAGCTGGTTTTGGGACACCAGCGGCCCCGGTTTGGATCCCACATATGAGGGCCAGTGACACTGCCCTCTGCAGCTAACAACAGCTCCACCCAGAGCTGGGCTGTGCGAGCCCCGGTGACGGAGTAGGCTGCAGCCCCTGCTGCAGTGGGCTGCCAAGGCTACAGTGAGTGGCCCGCAGCCAGTGTGAGCTGCCATTAGCCATGGTGAGCGACCATCCAGAGGCTGGCGACCCATCTGCCTCATTCGGGAAGAGCGCAATGACGATACCAACATCCTCCGCAACTAGACTAAAGAACAAAAAGACAGCAACTTGTCTGTTCTCCTTCCCTAATTCCCCAACACTGTTCCCCTCCCCCAATTCCCCAATAAAATCTTTAAAAAAAAAAAATTTGTTATTGTCAACATTTTACATTTGTTTCCATAGGTTTCATCTCCCCTTTAAGGTCGAGGTCCTTCTCTCTCTAGACCTCAACATGCCTGAGAATCTACCTGTCACCCCACCCCCGGATGGGTCATGCTGTCCTACTTCTGTACTTACCATCAAGGACCAGAGTTTTTTCCCTTCTGCATTCCCTGTGGTAAGAGCATAGGAATCATCGTTCAGATAATGTGCTCAATTTCTGTCAGCAAATGAATTGATTCCTCCTATGTTTTACGAAGCTCACCAACCCCTTCCCAACACCACTACTCCCTCTCCACCTCTTAGAACCTGATTCAGAAACACTCGGTCCATAAGCTGTGTTTACTCCTGCCTCGTCTCCAGAGCTCCTTCTGACAATATCAGACGTCACCCCACACCTGACTTGAAATGACGAGATGCTACCCTTTCACTGCTCCAGATCCTGCTGCAGGTATGTGAGCAGGAGACAGCATCGAATAAGGAAGGAAAGATGGCACGTGCCTTCAAGGAGCTTCCTGTCAGGGTGGGCCCAGTTCAAGGCTGCAGGGATAGGCAGAGGGACATGAATGTGGAGTCTGTGGAGAAGCTGTGGAGGATCAGGGAGGCCAGAACATTCCAGAGGACAACGAGCAAGCAGAGAATCCTGGAAAATGTACTGAGGCTACGAGAGGGTAATAAGACAGCCTAGCAGTGGAATCAGGGCTGGGGAGGACTAAAGGCTTTAAATGAATCTTGTGTCACCCCAGAGGGAAGAAGCCCCCTCAGGCTTTCGAGTTTTGAGGAGAGAGGGCTCTCAGGGGAGAAAGACTGAAACACCTCCCACTAGAACCCACCCCACTCTGGTCTCCAAGGCCCCATGAGCTGAGCTCCTCCATACTTGGGGCCAGTCGCACCAATGGGCACACCCTCTGGGTGGGGGGCCAGGCCCATGATGGCAGCTGGGGAATCGGACTATAGGTATACAAGATCAAAAGACCTGGATAACCTTTGGGGTCAGAGTGACAAAATGCTTATGGGCTGGAAGAGGATGGAGCCATTAGAGTAAGGAAATGAACACTGGCTTTTTCCCCCTGAGTAGGCACAATGGGAACCAATGGGGAGAGAACAAAGCTGGCCCACTTGGGCGGGAGGCGGGTGGTAGGAGCAGGCCCTGTCCTCTGGCCCGGGAGTTAATGTAGGCCCATGAAACAATGGGGGCGCTGACCCGGCTGCAGCTTTAGAGTGAGAACACTGCCGAGGTCAGAGCCGCCTGACCCCCAGCGAGGTTAACCAGATCAAAGCCTCCCCTGACTGCCCAGCCCACTGTGCCCCTAATGACTGTAAAATTGGAGTTTCCACCAGCATGGGCCTAGCTACCTCTTCAGGTAGCCGTGGAGCGTGGGTGGGAGCCCCCAAGGTGGGGTCACCTCAGCCCTACATCTTACCAACATGGTGGCCTTATCTTTCTTTCTGAATTGTGCTTCGGGAACCACACGTGACCACCCACCCACCCTTCCCAGAGCATCCATCACCCCTCTTGACTTCCCTGTTCTGTTTTATGTAGCAAAAATAACACTCAGTTTTTAACTTGCTAAAGTTAAATAACGTTCAGTGGGTAAAGAAGAACAATGACCCTCCTTAATATGGATTTTGTTTTTCCTGTTGTAACAGTAAGGCATGCCCATTTTGGGAAACAGAGAAAAGCAAAAAGAAGATAATGACCATCCTAGAGAGAAGCTCTTGCTAACATTCTTAGGTATTTTTTGCCAGGCTTCCCTCTATGCATTTGTTTTCACATGTTTGAGTTCATTTTGTGTTTATGATTTCATACCCTGAATGTTTTAAGTATATCTTGTGTGATTAAAAATTCTCCATAAACAGGATGTTTCATATCTACAACAGGTTCCAAGGCAACCATACCTAGAATAGCATAGAATGGACCACAACGGGATACAACGTTCACCTTGAGGTATCAATAAGATATGTATCTTATTGATACAAATACTTCTATAATAAACACCTTAGACATAAGGTTGTGTTCATATCCCTGATTATTTCTTTGCAATAGATTCTCAGGGACATATAATGAAATTATCCAATCAAAGGGTATGAATGCTTTGGAAGAAAATTTGTTTCAATTTTTAAAACGGATTAAAACCCAACTCATTTGGTGATCACCGAGGGTACAGAGATCAATAAGATATGGCTCCCATGCTTTGAGAGCTCACATAACACATGCATGCACACCACTCTAATTCTCATGCAAAAAAGAACCGCCATTCTCATTCTGTATGGGAACAGTTTAATAGAACATATGTAATGTTGGAGAACACTGAGTGGGAAATCTGCCCATCACCCTTGGTCTTTCCTACAATGCAGAACCTGAAAGTTCTTTTCCCGCTTCAGGGTCATTTACCTCGCATGCTTGATCTATGATCCCCCTCTTTTTGGAGTCAAGCCTGTATAAGATGAGCAATTGGAGACATTATGGGCGCCTGCCACCCCCTCTGCCAGGCTGGTTTCTGCCTCTGGACCTTTGCTCACACCATTTCCTGCCTGGCATGTCTCTTCCCAGGAAAGTTGTGAATTAGCCTCTAAAAGCCAGATCCAGCCCCATCCCAGAAGATTCTGCAGGCCTCCCAGTCCACACTGAATTCATTTTATACCCATTGCCATGACCACAAAAGTCAGTTCATAATGAAACATGAGCTCCTTCAGAACAGGGACCGTACCTAACTCATTTTGCAAAACTTGACATATGATTGGAACTCAATAAATGTCTAATGAATCAATAAGAGGATAGATGCCACTTGATAAAAGATAAACTGAGGCATATTTAAACATTTTTAGCATTTATTTGAACAAAAGTCTATTTCAATTGGGAACACCAAACCAAGAGTGGTTAGGAGAGCTCCACTGACAGAAGCCAGAGGCAAGATTTTTACAGAGAAGAGACAGAAACAAAGCAAGGAAATTATTTAATTGGCTGTAGCTTAAGTGGGTGTGTTAGTTGGGAAAGCCTATTTGTCTGTGATTGGTTGTCCTTAGGCTGAGATTCTTTACCCTTGAGGCAATACAGGCTTAGATTTGGGTTTACTTGCTAAGCTACTAAGGCATTAAAGCCACCTCCATCTGGTGGCCTCCTTGTTAGATTAATGTAACACAACCTTTGCTCTTTACTAATTATTTCTTTGGTGTTAATCGTATCTCTTCAAATAGACTATGTGGTTAATGGTTAAGAGTTTGGAGCTGGGGGTGAAGATCAAATCCCAGCTCCACCTTCACTGGCCTTATGGCCCTGGGCAGTCCCCAATTTTACCATCTGCAAAATGCAAATCATAAGAATATCTATCTCTTTGGGGTTGTGGTAAGGATGAAATACTGTTGTGCTGGAAAGCAAGGGAGCTCTCAAAGATCACTGGGGATATGTCAAAAGGACACAAGAGCCCCCATGAAGCATTACCCTTGACCAAACATGACATATTTTAAGTAGGAAAAAGAAAACTAGGCAAAAGGAATACAATGCAAAATACATAACATTCCACGAGTTCATAATAATTTTTAAACCTCATTGTTCCTCTTTGAAGTTGTTTCAGCACAAAATCATTCTGAAAAATGATTTAAAAAAGAGAAATCTAGGGCTGGCTGAGTGGCGCGTTGGTTAAGAGCTGGCTTGGGATGCCAGCGGTCCCAGTTCAGATCCCACATATGAGGGCCAGTGACACTGCCCTCTACAGCTAAGATGGTGAACAACAGCTCCACCTGGAGCTGGCTGAGTGAGCCCCGGTGACGGTGTAGGCTGAAGGCCCTGCTGCAGTGGGCTGCCATAAGCTACAGTGAGTGGCCAGCAGCCAGCGTGAGCTGCCAATAGCTGCTGTGAGCAGCCATCCAGAGGCCGGTGACCGATCTGCCTCACCCGAGAAGAGCGCAATGATGATACCAACATGGGCCAGGGAAGCAACATCCTCTGCAACTAGACTGAAGAACTAAAGGACAGCAACTTTTCTGTTCCCTTCCCCCAATTCCCCAATAAAAAAATCTTTAAACAAAAAAAAAAAAAAGAAAGAGAGATATCTAGCATTTTAAAACAGAATTAAATGATATTGTGGATTTATCTTACTTTAATTTGTTGGCACAGAGTAAGAGTTCAATAATGTTATGCTTTACTGGATAATTAGAATATGAGTTTCTTGAGAGCAAGAAATGACTCCTCCTTTTTAAATTCCTCCTTTCCTTCTTTTGATGAATGATCTCTAGTTCACAAGTGACCAGCTTATGCTTAGGTTCTTAGTAGGTGCTCAACAGTATTGATCAATTGCCATCTCAGAATACACAAAAGTCTCCTAATAGCACATTCCCCTACCTTTGACTTTTTTAAGAGGCAGGGTAAAAAGTCCCACAGGCAGAAGGCAAGGGCTCTGGGAGGCCCTACTTTGATCCAGGCAGGTGATTTCTCCTCCTCCTCTCTTTGCCTCCATTCTTTAATAACAGCAGAGGAAGGAATCTACTTTAAGAAACCAGATCATTAGAGCTAAAAGGAACCATTGCAAACACCCCACCCAACCCCCTCGTTTACAGATGAAGCAACTGGGGTTCTCGGAGGTTAAGTGACTTGCCCAAGATCACAAAGCCCAAGATCACAAAGCGAGTCTCCAGTGGAGGGCTCTTTCCACTGCGCTGCTTCTGATAAGCCACTGAGAAAGAAAGTCAAAGCTCAGTTTTAAGATGGCTGAGATGGATCTGCTGAAGCAATCAAGCTCAGCTCTGCTTCTGAAGAAAGGGAGGGAAAAACAATGGTTTAAACTCCTCTGCATGATACCTGTTCTATACCACATTTGGAATATCATTTGTGGAAATTTCATGGATGTTTCAAGGTGGAATCACAGCTCCTTCCAAATGCTCTTGGGACAAAGGGCCTTATAACCAGCTCTGAATGGGCCTGGCCTCCCCAGAGAACACAGGAACCATGAATCCCTACCCATGTACCCCCAGCCTGGCCACGAGCGCCAACCTCAAGACATCCAGACCACACTCTCACTAAATATTCTTCCCACAGTTTTCCATCTAGAAATGGCAGCATCCACTCAGTTGTTCAGGTCCAACACCTGAGAGTTATTTTGATCCTGCCTCTTGCTGCACCTCTAGGTCCCGTCCATCAGCAAGTCCCATTGGCTCGTCCACAAAAGCACTGAAATCTGAGTATGGCCATCCTTCTCCACTGCTACCGCCCTAGCCCAAACCAGTCTTCTCCAGCTTGGGCTGCACCTGTAGCCTCCTAACTATCCTCCCTGCATTTACTGCTCAACTGTAACCCTCCCTATAAACCAGATCATATCACTTCCTGCATCAAAGTTTCCAGTGACTTCCTGTTGCACCCCAATAAAACCCAAATAAAACCCTCAGCATCTCCAAAGTGCCCTGTGTGCCCAGGCCCCTGCTTCTCCATGCTCCTGGCCAGACCCCTCCTCTCACCAACTCTATACCAGCCTCCCAGCCTTTCTGTCCCTTGAATGCATGAAGCCATGGGCCTCCGCCTGGAACACTTTTCATAGGACCGACACCATGTCAGCCCTCTGGGCTCAACTCAAACATCAACTTTGCAGAAAGCCCTGTGAGCCCATCCCACCCTGGTCACTCTACACCTTTGCTATTTTCCCTTCTTTGTGGCCCTTATCACTACTCTTAGCATTAATTCTTTTGCATATGTGTCCATCGCCACTTCCTAGTGTGAGCTCCATGTGGACTGGACTTGGCTTGTCTTGCTCAGGGATGCACCCTCTGTCCCTCTCATGTCTTGAGTCCCAATAACAATTTGCTAAAGGTATGAATTCAGCTTCTGAGGTGGGTTGAGCCAAGGAACAGCCTCTGTGAGCCAACAAAAAGAAGACCAGCTTCGAGAAAGCTTCCCTGGTCACTTCCAGGACCCTGCTGGAACCCTGATGGAACCCAGTATCCTACTGGTTCTTCAACTTGGCTACACATTGGAATCACAAAATGAGTTTTAAAAGAACTCTGATGCCTGGGCTCCATTCCTGGCCAATCTGATTTAATTTGTCTAGGGTGTGCTTGGAGGCTGGGAATATTTAGAGGTTTCCCAAGGGATTCTAATGTGCTGACAGGTTTGGGAACCACTGGTCACCTCTTATGCTGCAGTACACAGAAAATGCTCTTGCTACAGTACTTTGAAAGAAAGGACAGAGCACAGAAAGAGGGAACAGTGATAGCTGAAAGTCTATTACATGCAAGTTTCTTTACTAGGTAATTTTATACACTCTTGCATTTAACTTTGAAAGCAATACTGTAATTGGGAGCACTATTTATTTTATTCATGTAACCAAACCCTTAGTGTTTACCATTTTTCAGTTACTGTTGTAAGCTCTTTACACTATTAACTAATTTAATCTTCACAGCAGACTCATGAAATGGGAACTACTCTGTTTCCCCCATAATAAGACCCAGCCAGAAAAGAAGCCCTCACATGATTTTAGGTGCCAAAATATGGCACCTTGACATACTGAATAATTTAAGCTGAAGGAGTTTGTGGAAAAGGCACCCTTCTCCTTGAAACAGGTCATAAAACCCTCATGTGAGGGGTGCGTGCCCTCCAAATCCTGGAGGAATCAGGCTAGAGCTTCTTCTCTGGCTAGGTCTTATTTTGGGGGAAGCACAGTATTATCACCCTTATTTTCTAGACAGGGAACTCAGGCACAGAGAGGTCATGTGACATGTCCAAGACCTGTAGGTGTCAGCACCACCATCAGAACCCAATCTGTTTCCAACCCAAGTGCACCTATGTTATCCTGCCTCCATTACCATCTCTATTTGATAAAGAAATTGCAGCTCAAAGACATAAAATAACTTAGTCACATAGCAGATGTTTACAGAAGCTTCATTCATAATTGCCCAAACTTGGAAGCAACCAAGAAGTCCTCCAAGAGGTGAATGGATAGATAAACTGTGGTCCATCCAGACAATAGAACATCATCCAGGGTCCATGGCTTAAAACAAACCAACAACAAAAGGAATTATCAAGCTGTGAAAGGACATGGCAGATACTTCAATGCATGTTACTAGGTGAAAGAAGCCAATGTGGCTACATAGTGTGCGATCCCAACTATATGACATTCTGGAAAAGGCAAAATTAGGAAGGCAGTAAAAAGATCAGTGGTTGCCAGGGATTGAAAGGAGGGAGAGATGAATAGTTGGAGCACAGAGGATTTTTAGGACAGTGAAACTACTCTGTATGATACTATAATAATGATACATGTCATTATATATTTGTCCAAACCCATAGAATGTACAGGAGTGAATCTTATTGCAAACTATGGACGTTGGGTGATAGGATGTGTCAATGTAGGTTCCAACATACCACTCTGGGGAGGGGTGTTGATCATGGGAAGGCTGTGCATGTTAGAGGGGTACAGGGTATATAGGAAATCTCTACACATTGCTCTCAGTTTTGCTGTGAACCTAAAACTGTTGTAAAAAATAAAGCCTATTTAAGAAAAAAGAAGTCACATGGCACATGCAATCACCTCATCCGATTTCAAACCCAGTTCCCTATACTTTTCATGTGGGCTCATCTACTCCCCTAAGACTCTAGGAGCTTTGAGAGCAGCGACCACATAGTTTATTGCTTCCTGTTGTCCCAAAAGGCTGACCACAGTGCTGAGGGCACAGTAGATGCTTAATAAACCATTGTTTGAAGTGGCAATTGTTGGGGTGCTCAAAATAAATGGTGTCAGATTAATTTCAAGTGCATATGGTATTTACGAAGAGGCTCACTGCCTAGCAGAAGTAGCTCTTTAATAATAAGATTAGAATGATTTGCAATTAACACATCAAAACACCAGCCAATAACTCCCAGCTTTCTGCTCATTAATAGACTTTCCTTCTTTATATATAAATGAGGACATTGCGGTTTGTGAAGCGCTTTTGGATATTGATAATCAGTGGTATAATGATTTTCATAATTGCATTCTTATGATCATCATCATCATTACGATCAGAAGAACAATGTGATAGAGGCTGAGCAGCTCCCTGACTAATGAGAAAGATACATAGTTCAGATTCCACAGTGGGCGAGCCACTTCCAGAAACCGATTTCCTTTTCTCTTTCATTCCATGTTTAAAGCCTACCGAAAATGTTTACTGATTGAACAGCGTAAGATCAAGGTCGGAAGCCTTGCGTGTTCGGTCTCCCAGGCTATGGGGTGCAGTGGTCAGAGCCAGCCGCCCTGTTTACAAAATGCGCTCTCCATCCCTCACTCTCCTCGCTCCACATGCCGGCCGGCCACTTCCTATCCCTCAGATACACGAGTCCCGGCTGGGGTGCCATCCTCCACGTGCCTGGCATGGTTTTATCATTCTGTCCCATTTCTGCGTTGAATTTTCTTCAAAGCACTTGTCATTGCCTGAAATGATCCTCATTATATAAATGAAGAAACCGAGGTACAGAAGGACAAAGCAACTTGTCCGAGTTCACATGGCCTCCAATGGCAGAGCTGGGATGGGACCCAAGCAGACTGTGCCCTTGGACTTCACCCTGCCTCTACCGCTGAAATTCTGCTACCGTCTGTTTGAAAGGGAGCAAACCCTGGCTCTGCCAAGTGTCTCTCTCTGAGTCTCACGTTTCTTCAAAAGTGTAAAAGAAAGGAGGGAAAAAATACCTCCCCAGGAGGGCTGGTGTGAAGACGAACTGAATTAATCAGTGTGCAACACCTAATATACCTGCCACCTAAGAGGGGCTCACGTGTGTCCCAACTCTGCATTCTCTAGCTGTATGACCCAGAAAGAGTTACTTAACCTCCCTGGGCCTCAGTGTCCTCATCTGTAAAATGGGGATAGAAATTTATATTCCTCATGAAGATGTTGCACCAATTAAACGAAAGAATATATTTGAAAAGCTAAGAAAACAAATAAGCTCAATAGATATTAGTCACTCATGGGAGTATTTATTATTATTATTATTATTATTATACTCTTGCCCTTGTCCAGATGTGTGCATTTTATGATTTAATCAGGGTGTAGAACCCATCTCAATGTCTGCTGTTCCCATCAATCCTATATATTAGTCATTTTCCATGATTCTCCATAGTCTCCTTATTTACCGCCAGTGAAATAGGTTATATCAGGGTGCTGACCCACTGGCTGATGGGTTTTCAATTCAACAAACACTTTCTGGACACTTCCTCCCTCTAGCTCGGTGCTAGGGTCTTCAGAAGAGACAAGGAAATATTTGTGAGATATATCCTACCCTCATGAAAACTGCAACTCAGTAGGATATCTGCTGTAATGGAACTCAGAGAAACATCTTTACCAACTCAGGAGAAGAAGAAAACAATTTAATCTAAGGGGAGGTTTGGATTTTGAAACCGAGGTACGCTCCTTCTAAAAAGGATTTCTGGTGAATATGATGAACTAGAATGTTAAAAGATTAGAACAGGAAAGGGCCCTCTCCATCTTCATGGTCCATGATGCTTAATTTACAGATAGGGAAACAGAGCCCAGAGAAGGCAGAAGAGTGCCCGAGGCCACACAGCGCAATGGTGAACTTAGTGGGAAGAAAGTAAGATGGTGTTCACGGACGGCTCTTCTGGCCCATGGGAAGAAGAGACAAGGACACAGAGTTGGGGTTCAGGAGGACTGTTCTTTGGGCCAGCTACCACGGCTGTGAGGACTGGGATGGTAATTAACCTCCTCTTCTATTGCATAGGCATTTTGAACTTAGTCAAACATTACTAATTCAGGTTAGGCTCATTTAGAATTTTTTTTTAAGTCCAGTTTGCAAGCCTCTAAAAAATAGCCTAAGAAAATGGAAGTATGGCTGTGCTTATACTCTGCAAAGTATTTTCTTGTTCATCTCATCTGAGCAAAGGCCTTTAAGATAGCTAATAGTGATGAGAAAACTGAGGTTCAAAGAGACCAAGCGACTCATCTGATGTCATCCCGCCAGTAAGAAAGCATAAATTCAAACCCACGTCTGCCAAGTCCATACCCTTCCCTTCTGTGCTTTGCTTAAGTGATTTTGGTCTTGGTAGTGTTATTTTAACAGACACATAATACCCCCAGGTTTCACGTCTGCACTCTGAAAACTTGGAATATCAGCGAGTTTACTGAAATTCTCTCTTATACATTTAAGAGCATATGTAAGTCACCAGTATTTTATTTTATTTTATGATTTTATTGATCCAAAAGGTGTCATTGGTAACTGAGTGGGCACCAAGAAATCCCTTTGTGGTCAGCATCCTTGGGAACCAAGCACATGCCTCACCTCCAAGTATGTCAGTGCAGTTACTACGTATTTTATAGGTAAAGCTAATGAACATTTATTGCACAACTGCTGCATGCCAGGTACTGTCCTGGACCCTGGCTCGACGCTAGAGGCTAAGCCAGCCAGAGCTGTGCCCTTTCAAAGGGTCAGGAGCAAATGTCTCAGGGGCCTAAAGGCGAGTTTTCCTAACTCCTACCCATGGTTAGAAAGGATGCTCTGGGGTTGCTTTGAAAAGCTTTTGGGAAGGAGGCCCTGAGGGAAGTGCCTGGAACCTTCTCAAATTGGCTCCATTTCAGACCCCCAGGACCAAGAAAGCATTCAAAGGGGACTCCTGAAGGAACCATTTATATGGAGATCTTCTCGGGGGGCTGTTCAGGAGCTTGGACGCCATCCATGGCCAACAGGGCTATTTCTGTTCCAACCAGAAGACGCCTAACTATCTCTGGCTTCTAACCAGTTATAATGGCTAAATACACCCACTTTAACAAGAAAGAGAAACAAAGAGGAGACAGTGTGTGTGTGTGGAGGGACAGCTAGATGGAAAGAAAGAAAATCTACTCAAGAAAGGAAAACAAAGGGGATACGCTTTTCCTTTATTCTCATGGTAGTGTGGAACATACGGCATCTAAGCCCATCGACGTGTTTGCAGTTATAGGGTCCTGATTCCCACTCAAGAGAAATCCATGGAAATCTGAGGGATGGAGAGTGATTGGTCTGAGTGACCCATATTAGAAATCTCCGCACACACTCCCTCCCAAACTGGACTTCCAGGTACCTCTGGGAGCCTGGTGATACTGCCCAGGGGGCTGCCATCACGGATGTCTCCTACCCTACCCTCCCCCCACCTCTTCCGTCCTCAAATCCACAGGGGGCAGGAGCAAAGCTCCAAAGCTGGAAATTCTTGTTTGTAAATCCTGGCTCCACTGAATCTCAATTTTCTTTTTGTGTAGAATGGGGATGATAATGTCTACCTAGGAAGGTCCTTGTGAAGATGGCATAAATCAATCACTATAAAACACCTAGAAAGTGCCAGTCACAGAGGTGTGCTGGTCATGTCACACACTTGTCTCGCTACACAGACACTTTCCATGGGCTTCCATGGGCAACTCGGTCAGAGACTTTTCAGGGAATAAATTCCCATCTCAGAGCCTCAGCTTCCATGTGTGCTCTTACCCAAAACTGATTGAGAGTCCCGCTGAGATCAGGGTCACACTGAGAAAGCGGCCACTGAGCTAAGTCTTCAAGGATAAGTCCCTCATTAAGCATTACACCAAGAAGAGAATGGAGGAGAAAGTTTTGTAGCAGGGGAACCCCTCCGCGAAAGGTAAGGAATCATGGACATGCCTGGGCAATGAGATCCACCTCTGATTTACCTTTTAACAGTAAAAACCGTCAAGGTGCTCTAAGTGTAGTTAGGACAGCCATTGGTGGGGCATGGAAACCTAATGATAAACTAATTGATAACAAAGAGTTCCTAAGTGCATCTACTCATTAGAAGCTTTTGTGATGTTGATTGAGCTAAGTAGGATTTTGGAAAGTATTTAGGCTTGGCTAAGACCACTGTTCCTCATGGGTTTTCCCCCAGGGGCACCTAAAGGGCCTGTTGGAGGAATGAAGTGACTGCCGGGGCTGAACCCCCTGGTGCAGAAGCTGGCGCTGGGGAAGCTGCGCCATATCTGTAGCAGCCTGACATTTTCCAGCCTTTCTTTCCCGTCTCTTTGATTGTTTGCAATTAATTCTGACATTGTCCCAAGCCACCCAGAAGTACCAAAGGTGTGTGCAGGTCACACGTCCTTTCTCCTCCTGGGATGTACAATTTCTTGTCTACCTCTGGTTAATTTCCTACTGAGCCCATTATTATCAACTCTCTCGAACGCCAAGGCATGCTGAACAATGCGTCTCAAACTTGAAAGTGCCTGTGACTCGTGGAGTATTTTGTTAAAAATGCAGGTTCTGGTTGGGTCGGTGCGGGATGGAGACGGTGGCCCTCGTGTCTAACACGTCTGGCCTTAGCTAAGAAGGCCATGCCCCTGGTGCTGACCCATGGACCACACCTTGAGCAGAAAGGTGTACCCGGGGGTGACACTTGCTCCCTACCAGCTCCTTATAACAAAATCTCCCTGCAAGAGCAACGACACAGAACTGAGAAAACTCACCAAGTGATGGGATTTTTCTCTGTGCCTCCCCCCTGTTCGGGAAGCTGATGAACAATCTCTTGCACTGATATAGCAATTGACTGCTTGCAGAGCCATTTCCTGTCTGTCTTCTCATTTCTTTTCCATCCACCCTGTAGTTCAACGAGGTGATTTCTCCCCATTTGTCAAAGGAGGAAAGTGAGGCTCCCGTTTTCGAAGCAGCTCAGGTCTCTGTGGCATTGAAAAGCTGCCGCACCTCCCCTGAGCCTATCATCCCCAGTGACTCACAGCCCACTGCTCTGGTGGCCACTGGCCTGGAGCAGAGGGAAGAGGCTGTGGAGAGCTTCCTAGAAAAGGACACCTTACAGGGACCAATGGGTGGCGGAAGTCATCACCCCCAGGGTTCCACTCTCCAATCACGCTGTCTTCCTAGGAGCTCAGCACATCCCTCCACACTTTAACATAGCCTGCCAGGGTCTTATGTCGACAACGCTAGGCATCCTGCATATATCTCTACTCTCCTTTTTATGACAACGCTGCAAAATAAGATTTGTTATTCTCCCTTTTACAGTTGACTAAAGAAAAGCCAACAGAAGCTATTCAAGGTACTGAAGATCACACAGTAAGTTACAGGGAAAGATTCAGTCAGGGGCACTGGACACCCAGGTCTGTTCCTATATAATCCGTATGCATCTCTTAAATGTATTATTTGTACTCTTCATCTCCAGGTTCCTCACATCTTAGTGCCTTGCTTTTCTAGAAATGCCTGTTATGTTCTAGAAATATCTGCTGAATAGAAGTAAACTGAATTGAATGGTGCTTTATAATACATTATATTTCAATAGCTTACTATTGCCTCCTGAAGTGACTTGGAAATAAGAACACAGTGTTTCATACTCTAAATAATGTTGGTACAACTTTGTGCTTGTGCAATTGCTACAGAGAAAAATGTTACAAATGGAAGCACAGTTGTGAAGGGGGCGACTAAGGCACAAGCCTTATTTGTTTCTGTTTTATAATTTCTTGTGAGTAAAAGGGCCAAACTGTGCCCAGGTTTGTTTCGCCTTTTTTTAAAAAAAATTTCTTTCTTAACTGTAATAAAGATAAATAGTGATAATTATAACTACTCTTTTTTTAGGATCTATCATTTGCCAGATACTGCATTAGGTATACATTCTTTTGCCTAATCCTTCCCAAAAGCCTAGAAAGTAGATGTTATTGTCTTTAGAGCAATGGAACCGATGCTTAGCAAGCTTAGTGCTTGACCCCAAATCACATCCTTAGCAGCAGGATTTCCATATTTCTTCTGTCTTTGTCTCTTTTCTTTGTTTTTATGGTTGCATCTTTCCAATAATGGTGCAAAGTTAGTTTGAAAGTGAAATCAAATTGACTGATGCGGACACTTTGAAATCACCTACGATATTTAGATTCTTTTCTCATAGTTGTGGTGTTGCATTCTCCACTCCACTCCACCCTCATGCCCCACCATTAAAATAAGTGTGCCGATTTCTAGGCCATGGAGAAATAAACCGAAGCTCAGAGAAGGGCATCGTCACCAAAAGCCACCCAGAGTCAGCCCCAAAAGAAATCATATTATTCAGAGATCTATTCCCCCACGATACTTATTTAACTACAGCACATTCTTCCATTTCTGGTTAAGCCAAATTGTATTACTTTTGGCCAAAGTCTGTGCAAGACCTGCAGTGAGTACAAAGGATGGGTACAGACAGAATCATCAAGGGGGAGGAGGTGAGGATACGTTTCTGAGCATGAAAATATGAGCATTTTGGAGCTAATTTTATAAAAAGCCCTCACACAAGCCCCTTCCTCACAGTCTCATTCATTCGACTTAAATACTTGTTGAAAGAACGAAATACAGTACTAAAAGTGAAGTCTGCTCTGACTTTTCAAGTGGCGAAAGGAGAAAGATCATAGTGCTATGTTCATGTCCGGCTCAAATTGTCAGTAATTTCCCTTTTATAGAATTGGTCCTCCATGAATGACTTTGCCTGCATTCCTGGCATGGTTTCAGACATGCAAAGCAGGATAAAAATATGGAGGAAGATCCTCCAGTTCCATGGTTTGCTGGTCTCAAGTTCATCAATACCTGCATCTGATACAAAAACAGTCACAGCCTGGAAACGGGGCTAGAAACTAGGGTCTCAATTCGGGATGGAGGGAGGAAGGGAGATGGGTCAGGAGAGGAGAGGGCGTGCCAAGAAGTGAAGACGCAAGAGCCAAGAGGCAGGGGCGGGAAACAGCCTAGGCCAGGACGGAGCCTCCAAGCAAGGGGCAGGGGCAGGGAGGGGCGAGGGCTGGACCAGGGCAGAAGCTTGGTCTTTATTCTCTAGGTGACAATCATGGGCATCGAACAATTTTCAGGAAGAGAGAAGTACATCTGGAATTCTGTTTTAGAAACGGTATTCTGGCCACAGTGGGGGAAGATGGGTTGGGGGACGGGGGGGGCGTAGCGAAGCGTGGAGGAAATAAGCCTGTCACAGGTCATGGGGAGGCTGGACAACACAGGGTCTTGTTGCCCGCTTGGGATGACACTGGGGGCGGGCTGGGGGGATCAAGGCTGACTCCCAGATTTCTGGTGCAGAGGAGACACAGGGAGAGAAGCTGGTTTAAAATGTCCAGCGAAGAACATGAGAAATGGCCACTCTCTGTTGCTTTTCTTTTTCCCTTTCATTTAGTTTGGACAAGAGAGGCAACAGGAGTTCAATGACGCCTTTCTTTTTCAGCCACTCCGGTCATTCACCGCAGGCGGTGGGAGGGAGCCCCTGCGGGGGGTGAGGGCCAGGGTATTAGCAAACACGGGGCTAAAGCCGCCAGTGCTTGTCCAACAGTGAGCACCTGCCGTGTGTGGGACGCCCAGCGCCCGCGTCCCTGCGGCCTGGCCACTCTCCCTGGGCGGGAGCTGTTTCCAGACCAAATGAGATGGAGAAAATGAGCAAAGGCTACGTCCCCACGGGCAGTTTTAGGGGATTCAAGGACTGGCTTTAGAGACACTTCTTCCAGCTTAAACTCCAGAGTTCGTTTTCTATTACAATGATTAAAAAGGAATGTGTGCGTGGGTTTTCTTTTCCTTTTGTTTTTTTGTTTTTTTAATTTCAGAACAGCTGCAGCCCGCCTGTCACATTTCAGTTTGATAGAGGTGCCTTTCCTTCCCCCATGGCTCCTCTCTCCTTGCGTCCTGGACGTCTGGGACTCTCAAAGAAGCTCCCCAGGCCCAGAAGCAGGAGCCAGCAAATGCCCCACATTTGTTCAAGGCTGAGTCTCCACAGAGATCTCTCTGCATTCCTGGTGGGTCCTCGCCTCCTTGAAGCCCCGGCTGCCTTTCCCACCACGACCCAGTCTCACAAAGAAAAGATGGTTTTCTTCTTTCTCCAAAGTCTCTCTCTCTCTCTCTCTCTCTCTCTCTCTCTCTCTCTCTCTCTCTCTCTCTCTCTCTCTCTCAATCTCTGTCTGTCTCAATCTCTGGCTCTCTTTGTCTTTCCCTCTGTCTCTCTCAATCTCTCTCGGTCTCTCTCTCTCTTTCTCTCCCTTTTCAAATTTCAAAGCAACCCCTTGAATGACTGACTATTCAGGGCCAGCAGAATGAGGCCTCTCTCGGGCTGGGCTGCGGTCAAAGCCGAGCACACTTCTAAAGGGGCTGTGGGCCCGGTCTGCCAGGGTGCGGGCGGGCGGTGGTGGCGGTGGTGGCCAGACTGGCCATCTGTATGCAAATCTCAGCAGACCCAGCAAACTTGCATCAGCCTGGCCGGCCGGCCGGCTTACACACAGCAATTATCAGTGCACATCGGGCCTTTGTGCCCACGGCCGGGCTTTGTGGGTGCCGAGGCTGCCCAGCACCTGCACCTTGAACGTGGCAGATGGCAGGACTTGGCAGCAATATGGAAGTTTGCCTGAATGTGGCCGAGCCACAAATGGACATCTTTTATTGCTTCCTGGGGGTGGGGAGCTGCAGAGCGGGGGTTGGTGTTGGATTACTATCCATTCATGCACTGGGCAAATATTTATTGAGTGCCTACTATGTGTCCTTCCAACAGCAGTGTAAGAAGGACAGGGTGTGGGTGTTTTACAAAGAGGAAAGAAAAAAACAGGGAAGGAGCTATTGACATTCAAAATTGCTACATATACAGTTGGCAAGGGGGATTGAGGAAAGTCCCTTTTTCATTCCTGGGGACTCTGGGCATGGTCGGCTCTTACAGCTCCCCCCGCCCAGCACCCCCCACAAACCCCACCTCCTGCCTGGCCCCACAACCCCACACGGTGCCAGCCACTGTAGCCCCACAGTCCGAGTACTTTCTACCCCTAAGTTTGCATTGTTTTGAACCCCAGCAGAGAGCGCCCCAGCCAAGGACCCCAGATGAACAAGAGAGAAAAGTGCTATGTCTGTGTCAGCTTGCTCTCAGAGTGGGAAATGGTTTGGTCCACCATGGAGACAGGCTGTGGTCACCATTGTGCTGGAGGACTAGCTTGCTCCTGCAAGACACCTGTGTTAAATCATCTTTCTGCAGGGTCCTGGGGTTTGCGCAGTTCTAAACACCATACGCGTGAGTTTATATACTGCCTTCGCCACTCTGCACATAGGTGCTGTCTCCATTGGACAGAGGAGAAGCTGGTTTGGAGAAGATCAGTGAAGACAGAGATTTCACAGTTAGCTGGCAGGGGAACCCAGACTGAAACCTCAGGCTCCTGGTCCAGTGCTGAGCTTCTGGGATAGAAGGACCCATCTTTCCTTCAAAGTTAGTTGGTCTCTGCTTCACATGACCGTTTCCATGTCAGGCTATTGAAAGAAAATCTTTGGACAGAGTCTAGAAATCCTTTCTTATTTCTGAATAATGCATGTACCTGGCACTGTCACTCCACACCCGAGCCTCACTTCTTCCCAGACCTTCTGCTCATCTCTTCCCCCATCCCATCCCTGGTTCTCACCCCATCTCTCATTCTTTCTTTGGCTCGGAGCTCTCTGTTTTGCTGTATTTGCCATGAGTTACCTCTGGGTACCTAGGAGAGCAAGGCCAGGGCTGCTGTGATACCCAGCACACCTCTGCTCCCCGTAGCGGGGGGGCAGGCTGTGTTCCTGAGAGCCTCACCCATCGCTGGTCATTATTGCTTTCTTCTGCAAAAGGCCAAGTGACAGTGCGAACACTTCAGTGGCAAAAGCAATAGGGCACTCAGAAAAAAAGAAAGGACTGCATTGTGCAATGTGATTCCTAACCAGATGTTATTTTCTGAAAAACAGAAAGCAGCATGGTGTGTGTGTGTGTGTGTGTGTGTGTGTGTGTGTGTGTGTGTGTGTGTTTGCATGCATGTGTGTATATGAATAGGAGAAACTGGGAATGGGAACCAGAAGATGGAGTCTAGGCTCAGATCTCCCATGAACCAGCTATGCTACCCTGGAGGCCAATCCATTCCTGTGGGCCACACCAGAACCTACAAGAGGTTGGAGGAGATAGTTTCTGTGCTTCTATTGTTCTATATGTGCAGAATCATACAGATTCATGGGTGTTAATGTATCTAAGCAAGGCAGACAGATACACATGTGCTTAATCATCTGTTCAGTCTCTCAATCTGAAATCTCTATGCTTTCTGGTATGGGTGAGCCATGAATTTTCCCAGCATTCCCTAAAAGAGAGAATTTAACATATCTGTTCTCATATGGAGAGTTGATTTTCAAAAACCAAAAGGGAAAGAAAGAGGAGGGGGAGGGAAAGAAAGAGGAAACCCTTTCAGACGCACACTGGGCATCAGGTCTTAGACTCGAAAGCTTCCTTATGTTACTTGATTAAATCCTAACAACAACCCTGAAAGACAGGTAGGCATTATTTTCATTCTTTTTGCAGACAAAGTAATGTAGGTTTAAATATGACTTTCCTTAGGTACCACAGCTAGTAAGTGGTAAGAGCAGAATTTAACCTGAGGTCTCGCTGGATCTAAAGATGGCGCCCTCTCCAAGACAAAACACCTAAGTCAGGGTGGCTATACAGTAGGATTCACAGCCCCGGGACCCTTCAGAGGGTGAGATTCCGCTTCTGGCGAGAAACACCTTTCCACCCAGGTCACAATTCCAAGTCTGCCAGCAGGAACACAGTCTCCTATGAATGTAGCAGTCCCTCAGGGAAGGGAATAGTCTTTGCAAAGCAAAAGGTGAGTTCCAAAACTCACCCTAAAAGTCTGCCCCAAGCGTAAGCGCTGGCTTAGAAAGCCAGCGGCCCCGGTTCGGTCCCATATATGAAGGCCAGTGACACTGCCCTCAAAAAAAAAAACAAAAACAAAAACAAAAAAAGTCTGCCCCAAGCGACTTTCCAACTGCCCTCAAGAATCCAGCAGGGTCAATGGCTTCTTCTTTATAAACGATGAGGTGCCTATCAGGTGACTTGAAAGGTGATGGAGGAATATGCCAGGAGCGTCAGGTGAGGAGAGAGGGGATGTGGGAACAAACGAAAACATGGAGGAGGTTCTTAAGGCCACAGTGTGTTGACTTCACAGCTGTTTAGAGAGCCCTGTAGGTAACCTAAAACCAATCCAAAGACCAGCAGGCCACAGACTAATTGGATGAATGTAACACTAGTCTCTTTAGGCCTTCTGGCCTCAGTTTCCCCACACATTCAACAAATACTTGTGGAGCCCACACACTGTTACAGACCTAGAGATCAGCGCTGAGGTGAAATGGTACAGAAGGATCTGTCCTGCAGTGTCTCACAGTCTAGTGGGTAAGACAGAGGCACTAACAGATAATTCCAATTCATTCCAAAGGGTACTGAGTAGCCTTTGGGTCAAGAGATCCTTTAGTTTGTGCTGGTGGCTATTGACTTCCATTGTGCCCATGGGTGTCAGCTTCTCAGAGTCTAGATCCAAACGATGGGAGGTAGCATTTTGGAGCTGAGAGAGGAAAGGCAGTGGAAGCAGAGGGACTCTGTGATTTGCAAAGCGGAAGGCAAGATGTGGTGTTCAAGGGATGCTGTCTCCCTCACCTTCTACCAGAACCATCCACCCTGACCAGGCTGGTCTCCAGGGACATTGGGTCTGGGATTGCCTGCCCTCCGGTGCCTTCCATGGATGCATCTCTACCCAGTCTCCCTTGGTTTCCCCAGGACCCAGCTCCACCCCCTTCCTCAACCACTGCACGCACGCGCGGTGACACCCACATGGAAGGACTCTCTCCCTGCTGACTCCACCTTGATGCATTCACTTTGGCCAACACCCACATCTTATCCTGCTCTGGACTCCGTGAGCCCCTGACATCACTGGCTGCTCTGACTCCAGATCACCCTACGCCTGGGGTGTAAGCTGTGTCGTCTTGACCTTTACATTCTGAGTCCACTCAGGCTGCCTTCAGTAAAGCCCTCAGGTCAGCCCATCTTCAAATCCTCCCATTCCAAGACTCCCTTCTGGGTCTTCCCAGCCTCTTAGGCAATGGCTACCGATACTTACGTAGCAGTTTGTGACTCCTGGTACTGCTTTAATGATTTTACAAGTATTAACTCATTTAGGTTTCACAATAATCCAAAAAGAGAGATACTATAATTATCCACATTTTACAAATGAGAAGCTGAGGCACAGAGAAGGTAAGTACCTTGCCCAAGGTGGCACAGCTAATAAGGTGCAGAATGGAGATTCAGGCCCAGGCAGAATCATACTATGACACCGGGCCCTAAACGCCTCAAAACTCACCCTCAATAAAAAACCACAATGAGATATAACCTCACTCTTGTCAAAATGGCTACCATCAATAAATCAACAAACAACTGCTTTTGAAGTTGTGGAGAAAAGGGAACCCTCGTGCACTGTTGGTGGGATAGTAGATTAGTGCAGCCACTATGGAAATCAGTATGGAGGTATCTCAAAAAAACTGCACATGGAACTACCTTATGACCTAGCAATTCCACTCCTAGGTATTTATCCAGAGAAACCCAAAACATTAATTCAAAAAAATATATGCACACCTATGTTTATTGCAGCGCTATTCACAATAGCCAAGACATGGACATGGAAACCACCGAAATGCCCATCAGTAGACAAAAAAAAAAAAAAAAAACAAGGGCCAGCCGAGTGGCACGTTGGTTAAGAGCTGGCTTGGGATGCCAGCGGCCCCAGTTCGGATCCCACATATGAGGGCCAGTGACACTGCCCTCTACAGCTAAGATGGTGAACAACAGCTCCACCTGGAGCTGGGCTGCTGTGAGTACCAGGGACGGCATAGCTACAGCCCCTGCTGCAGTGGGCTGCCATAGGCTACAGCGAGTGGCCGGTAGCCAGCGTGAGCGGCCGGCAGCCGGTGTGAGCTGCCAAGAGCAGCTGTGAGCGGCCGTCCAGAGGCTGGTAACAAATCTGCCTCACCTGGAAGAATGCAATGATGATACCAACATGGGCCAGTGAAGCAATGTCCTCCACAACTAGACTGAAGAACAAAAGGACAGCAACTTGTCTGTTCCCCTCCCCCAATTCCCCAATTAAAAAAATTTAAAAAGAAAAAAACCTCACCCTCACACCACCACACTGGCTGGCCACTCACACCCACACACATTCACACTCATGCTTCCCATACCCACGTAGTCACTCACACCCCACGTACACACCCACATAAAACACACACATACACACACACACACATTTAGAGCACTTACTGTCTTACCTTTGTATTTCCCCAAATCCTCCCATTTCTTTTTTTAAAATATTTTACTGGGGAATTGGGGGAGGGAACCAGCCAAGTTGTTGTTCTTTAATCTTCATTGTGGAGGGCGCCAGTCACCACTTCCCATCAGTAGCTCGTGGCCTCTAAGCTCAAGGTGCCGAGTTCAGTCTTAATTGCTGGTGGGCGTAGCCCACCACTGAACAGGCAATCTTGTTCTTACACCAGCTGAGCCATCCTGCCACCTATTGGCAGCTCAGCGACAGGTCAGCTTGAGTACAGCATCACTGGCCCATGTGGGAATCAAACCAGCAGCCCTGCTGCTGCGAGCCTGCACTCCAAGCCAACTCAAAACCAACTAAGCCACTCAGCCCAAATCCTCCCATTTCTTGAAGACAGATTTTATTTAGCTCCTCTGAGAAGCCTTGGCCAATCCCCCTGCTGATGATGATCACTCTCCCACAGTTTCTTCAGCTCTTTTCTTCCACTCACATGAACTTGACATTTACAAGCTCCTTCTGTATGCGTCCCCAGCCGTACCACTGGCTCCTGGAGGGAGGCGTCATTCACCCATCTCAGGATCAGCTTCAAGCCAAGCAGGCTGCTTTGCAAGTTAAGAGTCCTCCCCCACTTCCCATCCCGTGTTGACAGCGCAAATGAATGAAGAGGTGCTGGTATTTATATTAAGAACTTGGCCTTCATTCCCTCTCTGACTAACTCCCAAAACAAAAACAACCAAAGGATGTCACTGGATGCCTTTTACTCAATTCCTACAACGATTCTGTTCCTTAGACTCATTGTCAATTTTCTATCGATTTGACAGTTGATCCTCATGATTTGGGAATCCCGTATTTGTGAATTGGCTTACTCCCTGAAATGTATTTGTAACCCCAAAATCAGTATTCATGGTGCTGTCATGGTCATTCCTGAATATGGGCAGAGTGGTGTCAAGTTTGAGTCACCCGTTGTCCATGTCCTTTAGCTGAGGCTTAGCACGGCTCTCAGCCTGTAAGAAGTGCCCTTTTCTCAGTCTCCCTAGGGCCAGCTTTTTTCATTTTTTGGGGGGGTGGGGGGTGATTTTGTTGTTTAAAGTGGTCCCCAAGCATAGTGCTGAGAGGGCTGTGATATACTTTAGAGAAAGTCCATGAGTTACAGTGCCGTTGGTCCTGAGTTCATTGTTCATACATCAGCAATATATATATATATATTAAATAGGGTGTCTTTAAACAGAAACACAGATGAAACAAGGCTATGGATTGATTGGTCGACAAAAACGTTGTGACCAGAGAGCACAGGAACGTAACCCAGTATTGCTTCCAGGAACAACAGTTAAGCATTCACTGATTCAGCATTTGCAGAGACTTCATGGCATATCATTATTGTGAATCAGTTCTATATGCATGGATATGTATGTACATATGTATGTGTACATGTAGGGACATATATGTATGTTCTTTCCAGCACTAGCAAGCATCATTTTAAATCATTTAAATACATTTAGATAACTAGCTTGTCTTTTTTATTTTTTTTTGAGAGTTATTAATAAGAAAATGGTGGCTATATCCTGAGACCCCATCTTCTGATGTTTGAGTTTTACAATCTCCTTTGAAGCTAAGCATCACCCAGCCAGCTCTGGAGGGAAGGGAGTCTAGGTCGGCCCCCCCCCCCCCCCGATTCCGAAACCCCTTCTGTCGAGACGCCGGGACAGAGGAGTCCTTGAGTGGCCTGGCCTGCCTGGGGCTGCCAGCTCCTACAAAGTAGGAATCAGTTCCCTTCCCTAGGAAACTCCTCAGCTACCAATTGCTCTCATTGCTAGGACACAGTTCCAGTCAGGGAAGGGCAGAAAAACCCCCTGGAGAAGCATGTCAGATCACCTGATTTCACTCGCCGGCAGGACCCTAGGCTACCTCGTTCTGAAAACATGAATTTGAAGTTAGAAAACTTCCAGCCAAAGCCATTCTCTGACTTGCCTAATTAAACCTTTGTAGATGGCCAGTCTTGCTCCTGGAGTCTTCTCGTTGATGGCTCACCTTAGTCCGCAGTGCTACAATTTCATCCCTTTCCTGCCTAATCTGTTCTCAGCCCACGAAGACAAAGCATGGCTCTTGGCTGAATGACACCCATTCATGTCCCCAACACTGTCATTAGACCCCCCTTGGGCCGGCCTTCTTTGGTTAAATGATCCTCATTCATTGAACTTTTCCTCCTCTGACCTATATTGCTGCCCTTATATCAATTTCCTGGCTCTTTTTTTGGACTCTAGGTGAAGAATGCGAAAAATGCTTCCTTCGTCTAGGGTCTTATAGTCTAGGGTCTTATAACGTTTCTCTCTTTAATTTCATCCAGGAAAGTCAGGCACATACCAGCCCCTTTTATTGAGAAAAGAAAAACCATTGCCCAGTTCATTTTCTTAATCTGGCTTCACCACGCTTAATTCACGGTGGGTTCTAAGACATAGGGGAAGCTCAGTTTTGCTACCTAGCGTCTATGAAAGTTATATTAGGATAATATATTCAATTCTAGGAACCCCAGGTAAAGAGATGCTAATGATTATCCATATTATTCCTATACTTAAGACATAGACATTCAGAAGCTGTCACAATAAAGGAACGACACAGCTTTCTGTGCCTAATTAAACGCACTCTTTGCCTGTTGCCATCTTTCTCCTCCACTTCTAAGGCACATCCACGTATGTCGAGGGCTCCTCGATGAATTCATGGCACTTTGAGACATCATCCGAGGTTCTGTCTTCCAAGTATAATTTACTGTAATCACCTCAGAAATTGAAAGCCATTTTCCTGAAGCCAGGGAGTAGGCAGACTCATTTATGTCCCACATTTCAAGGCCTAAATGACTCTCTGGTCCCCAGAGGTCAAATGCAAGCAGTACTTGTCATTTTCCTTCTGTTTCAGTATGCTGGTGGCCGTTTGATCCTAGCTTTCTTCCCCAGCCCAGGGATTATTGAAAATGTCCAAGGTTTGGCCACAATCTGATAAATAAAAATTGATAATACAGGTACTGAATGTGTAATATCACTGAGAGGGACCCCAGGATGGCAAAATGAGCAGAATCTGGCATGGGAATAAAAATAAAAAAATAGTTGAAGACCTGAGCCTGAAAGAAAAACATGCGACAGCCTTCACACACCTGGGGGCTGTGATGCGGAAGAGAAATTAGTCTCAGGCTGTGTGATCCCCTGGGGAAGGGCGAAAAGTGGTGTGCGCAAGGCACAGAGCAAACGATTCCAGCCCATAGTAGCACAGACTTTCCAAAGTGGATGAAAAGTGCTTGTGTGGCTACCACTCGCTGAATTCCTACTACGTGTCAGCTGCTCCGCTGGTCACTAGGCATGTTTATGTCCCTTAATCTTCACCAGAACTCAGGGAGACAGATGTGATTATCCACTTCCTAGCTTCAGGCACCGAGGCTCACAGGGTGTAGGGCCCTGTGCACAGGAAGGGACTAGGAACCAGGACTGGAGCCCCGTCTACCCGAACCTGTGTGCTGGGAGGGGCTGCTTCAGCAGGTCTCGTGGCCCCACCAGGGGAGGTCTGCACACAGTTTCTGATGGTGCCGGAAACTGGATCCGGCAGGGATGGGTGTGAGAACCCACCACTTCGAGGGACACCTCCTGTCCCGACGGTCACCAGTTGGATGATACCAAGCACAAAACTGACAAGAAAGTGCATGGGGCCTTTTTTTTTCCCTCACATGGAAATCATAATCATAACAACTCTGTATGAAATGTCTGCGTGTCTGCAATATGCTGGGCGATGTGGTAGGCATTTAACAACATTGCACCCGCTTTCTCAGCCCTCAGCAGTCCCATCAAGGAGTTCAAATAAACACACTTGGCTCAAACATGGCTTGGCAAGACCACACAGCCAGGCACAGACAGGACAGCTCCACATCCACCAGGATTCTAAGAAAGGAACTGCTTCCCTGAGCAGGAGTGAATATTGACACCATGAGAAAGGAAATGGAATAGCGTTCTAAGAGGCCGGACTCTGGAGCTGGGTTCAGCTCCATCACTCCCTGCTGTGTGACCTTTGGGAGCCAACCTAACCTCTCTGTGCCTCGTCTTTCTCATCTGTGAAATAAAGAGTTGTAAAGATTAACTGAGTTCAAGCATTTAACTCTTTGCCTGATGCATGCATGGTAATGCTATACAAGTATTAGTTATTGCAATTTATTTCTAGCTGGGTAGATTAAATTGCTCAAAAGTAACTATGGAGAGTGTGGTGAGAGAAGGCTCCCTGATTCCCCAGTTTGTTCACCAGAGATGATCATCATTTGTCCCATCTCTGCTGGAGACGGACCCAAAAGCATGTTTGTAGGCTGGGAGAGCTCTCCTCAGCAACTGTGAGCCCCAAACGTGCCCCTACTAGAACTTCTTGGGCTTGACTGGCCATCCAACATGCAGATTTCACAAGTGGCTGGCAGGCTGTACAGAGGACCCCTGGGAGGCAGCGGGGCAACTGCTGGTCCCTGCTGAACTGCTCACTGAAACAAAGAGACAACTGGGAGCCTTGGATAGCAAAGGGGTCCCTGTTGGTATGAAGGCGAACAAGGCCTCACCTCCTTTGTGCCAAGCAGGAGGGTAGATCAGCCGTCCAGTGAAAATGAGTTATCATCACAGGAAGAGTTAAACATAGGTGATGTTACTTATTAAAAATACTAAGCAAGCACTGAACATCTACTTATTTTTGCTCAGCCCTGAATATTCCTTGCACTTAGTGGGCTACAAAGGACAAGATTCAGGAAGAAGGTTCAAGCACAGAATGATGGATTCCCAGGTTTGGACAGAAGAGGCAAATGTTGATGGAGCCATACCCTCTGCTGGGCAGTTTGCACGCATCGTCTCACAGAGTCGCCGGGACGGCGACGACGGTGCTGAGGTCAGCGCTCCCTGGTCACCCTCTCTAGGTCGTGCAGATAATGTTAGATGGAGTGACCAGAGTTTGAATCTAGGTCAGCTACAAATTCCACTCTCATCTCCCTACAAAAGGCCTAGAGTTCGGTCACTCAATCTGTTGCATGCCCCAAGAATCTCCTTTTGAATGGGGTCCTGTTTGGCGCACGAAAAGCTGGTGTTTGCTCACAATGATCTTCTGCTTACATAAAGGCCCGAACGCTCTTTCACATGTGCTGCTGTTGACCCAGGACAGTAAATGTGTCCAGGTCAGTGCCCTCACAGAGCTGGCCGGCTTCGGGAGAGAGCTGGGGTCCACCAGGGCCACCAGTGCTGGAGAGGGGCAGAGTGGACAGCCTCACCACCTGTGTTCTGGGGGCTCCAGCTGACTCTTCAGAGCAAGCCACCATGTCAGCTCGGCCCAGAGCAGCCACCAGACATGGGGGGAGGGGGCAGAAGGCCCCACCCCAATCCGCATCCTAAGGAGAATAAAGCAAGGTCTATACCGTAATCCACCTTCCGCAGAAACCAATGATTCCTCATTGCCGAGCAATGCAGTGCCTCTCTGGGCTCCTTTTCCTCCTTGCAAACAAAATAAAACAAATCCTTCCTATGGATTTCATTTGCCATTTAATGCAACCTAATGATTTCCAATTGAAACCATATTTGTATTTGTATTGACTTATTAATAGCACATCCATTTTCCACGCCATAAAGCCTGAATATGAACTGATGACTTTGACTAAAATGCATTAGGTAGCATTAAAGATTAAATAAACACTGTTTCTATGAATAATATTTAATGACGTCTATTTGCCAGTCCATTGAAAACTGATCTCTGGGTATTTCAAGCTGGGGTTCAAAGGAGCTCATTTTGAACATATTCTGAGTAACGACGATGCATTAGGACGTGGAAAGGTTTCCAGGGGATCACTAGGGAAACAAATGCCATAACTTCAGTACATTCTAGCTAATTTGCACAAATTGTGCCATTGTTGATGGCAAAAGTGAAGCGCCATGAGGACCAGACTGAAACACATGCCTGATTCTAGAAAGCAACTTAGGAAAGAACTGGAAGAAAAATGAAACAGCCATGCCTGTTTCCTCCCTCTGAGCAGGGTGGTCATATTTGTCTGCTTTACTAATTATTCATCTTTGTTCTTTCTCCTCATACTTTGGTAGGCCGAGTGCCACCCTGGAGCTCAGAAATGAGTTCCCTTCTGGCTCTGCCACTGGAGAAGGTGTGACCGTGGGTAGAGGGGGCCTTGCTTACCCCTCTCCAGGTCTCGATTCTTGACCTAGAAAAGGAGACACTTGGATCCCATGACCTGAGGACCCCCTAAAGTTCTGGTATTTGCTGACTCTGTGATTTCGAGGGGTACAAATTCCATGAGGGCACAGATGGGGTTCTCTCTGACTTTGTGTACCCCGGGGCCTAGCACAGGGTCAGATGCCCAAGTCTGCAGAAAGGAAAGCCAGACTTTCAGAAACAGGCCAAGTTCACAAGTCAGATTTTCTTGGTAGATATGCCTTCAATAGGCAAGTGATAGTAATTGTTATAATAATATCACCACTACTTACTGAACATCTAGTTTGGCAAGCAAGATGACTGCTAAGCATCTAAATAATCTATCAAAGACGTTATCTGGGCCGGCCGAGTGGCGCATTGGTTAAGAGCTGGTTTTGGGATGCCAGCGGCCCCGGTTCAGATCCCACATATGAGGACCAGTGACACTGCCGTCTACAACTAACAGCAGCTCCACCTGGAGCTGGGCTGTGCGAGCCCCGGCGATGGTGTAGGCTGCAGTCCCTGCTGCAGTGGGCTGCCATAAGCTACAGTGAGTGGCCGGCAGCCAGCGTGAGCGGCTGGCAGCCAGCGCGAGCTGCCAATAGCTGCAGTGAGCGACCATCCAGAGGCCAGTGACCCATCTGCCTCATCCGGGAAGAGCGCAATGACGATACCAACATGGGCCAGTGAAGCAACGTCCTCCGCAACTAGACTGAAGAACAAAAAGACAGCAACTTGTCTGTTCCCCTTCTCTGATTCCCCAACACTGTTCCCCTCCTCCAATTTCCCAATAAAATCTTTAAAAAAAGAAAAAAGAAAAAAGATGTTATCACCATTGCATACACTAGTGGGTTTCTTTCATTTGTAATAATAGATATTATCCCCAAGATTGTTATTAGGTGGTACGACGCTTTAACGCAACTCTCTTTTTGATCTTAACTGTCAAGCTGTTAGGCAGGGAGGTTTTTATACCCATTTTACAGATGTGAAACTGGGGCCCAGGGGGATGAAATACTGAGTGATCATTTCCTCCCCAGCCACTTCTTTGTCTTTCTTTCCTTCCCACTGTCCCTCTCTTCCTTCCTTGCTCTCGGTTTCTCTGTCTTCCTTGCTTGTCCCTATAGTTTCCCAGCGACCTTCTCACCCCACCCCCACCCCCAATCTCTCTCACCTGCTCTCACTTTTTTCCTCTTGCTGCTGTGACAGTGAAGAGGAGTTTTCATAAGCTTTCAGATCATAGGAAAGGCAGGCCTTCAAACCTTTCATTTCAAAACGATGTGATAAGAGCCAAAGTAAGGCCTGCATGGGGTGGGCATAGATTGGAGAGGAGAGGGCACACCTGACTTAGGAAAGGTCCCTGGAGGGCTCCTGGGGAGTCAGCTCCTGAGCAGAGTGAGTCGGGGAAAGAGCGCGAAAAGGGCATGTTAGTGGTGGGAATAGCAGAGGCTGAGGAGGTCCAGAGGCTGAAGGTCCTGGTGTGCTCTGGGAATGCTGACACCAAGCTGGAGGAGCAGGCCGGGCAGGAGGGAAGCGCAGGCCAGAGCACACAGGCCTGCAAACCAGGCTCAGGAGGCAGAGGGCCTCCAGAGAGCTGTGGGCACCAGAGAGCCGTAAAGGGCTCTAAGCAGGGGAGTGACGTGGTCAGATGGGCGTGGGGTGCTTGAAATGCTACTTCCAAAAGATCACTTGGCCAAAGACTTAAAAAGCCAGTTGGCAGATGTGGAAGGCATCTGTCCTCACATCTCAGGACGCTGGACCTGGAAGGCCTCCGCCTTGAACCAGCCTGAGCCTACACTTCAGATACGAGGGAACTGAGGTGCAGACGCAAATTGTCTTTCTCGGGCCCCTGTACAGGGTGGCCCCCAGTTCCTAAGAGTCTCCCTTTCCATGTAAGAAAGGTTCAGCCTCCTGTTGCTGTCATTCCCATTGGCTCCTGTCCCTTCCCAGCCTGGACCCAGGGCAGATCTGGTTTGCTCTGCCCCCCCACAGTCCTGCAGCGTAGAACCACCTGTCACATGGCCGGCGGGGGGCGAAGTGGGGGGTGGCGGGCGTTGCCTCAGACAATCAGCAGATTGTTGGTTCCAGTTGTGCACAGACAACTGTATTCGTGTGCGCTGTACCATATGGCTGGGGAAATGTGTGGCCCTGAGCCTGGCCCAGGAGAGCTCACGCTTCACCTGTTCCCTCCATCTCAGGAGGGGCTCTGTCTGTTTTTCCCGGGCTGGGTTGGAATCCCCCTGAAGGAGCCTCCTATAACACTCTCCTCACCAGAACCATTCCAGCTGCTGCCCAGCAGTGCCTGCAAAGGGGTCGGCGCTTTGCAGCTGAGGTTGGAGTGCTCATCTCCATTTCAGGTTTCCAAAACAGAAACTCCAGCTGAACTGCTTAAGATCCCATAGTGAGTGAGTGTCGGTGCTAAGATGCAAACACAGGGAGCCTCATTCCATAGCAGAAGCTGACGCTGTGTCTGTCCCCACGATGCTGAAGACTCCAGGATCTGGCTTCATTCCAAACTACCATTCACTCCCGGGTCAGCCAAGCAGTGCTGAGCGCTAACCCCACCTGACGTTACAGGGGCAAAAGGACGGGCGAGACACACACATCCCACGCTCCAAGCACCGACAGCCTAAAAACCACAGTTAACCATTCATCAAGTGACTGCATGGGTTGGACGCTGTGCTGTCTCACGCATGACTTTATTCTAATTTCCATAACAACCTTTCAGGCATCATTATTGCTATTCTCATTTTATCAATAAGGAAACTGGGCCTGGCCCAGAACTGGGCACACACGAGTCCCTCGGGACACACCAGTGTCTATCATGGACTTGTCCGGTTCACAAGGCCTGGGCAGAGCATCTATTTACCATGTGGAAACAGAGGGCAGGGTCCTTTCCAGCTGCATTCTCAGGGGATGACACGTCTCTACCTGAAGTCGCAGGCTTGGGATTAAGGGCAGGGACAGCAGGTTCGTGCGGCTGGCACAGAAGGTGCGGGCTCTGGCTGTCATTCTGCACAGGTCCGTCGTGGGGACCTGCGCAGAGCATTTGACTGATCCTCAGGTTTTCCATCTGGAAATGGGAGTTTTACAAAACTCCCTTTTAGGAAAATAACATCTGCATGTTGATAGGGCTGAAGAGACAAGAATGTCCTGTCCTAAGGTGATGAGCTGCAGAGGACGGTCATGAGGGGATCACGAGGGAGCCACAGAAACCCGCAGAAGGATGTCACTCGCCAGCTTGCCACCTCATACCCACAGCTCAAAGGTGAAGAAGGATGCCCAGCACTCCCTTTGCACAGCCTCTCCCGGGCCGACCCCAGCCCTTCCCACACAGGCTTTTCCCTCCCTGTCGCCCTGACCTGCTGCAGCCACAGAAGCCCCTCTGCCTCATCAGGACGCCGTGACACCAAAGACCTGGGCTCTCTTTTCCCAAGGAACCTGCATGCTAAGCCTCATCTCTGATGAGAGAATCAGGGCCCCTGTCCGCTGTAGAAGATGCCAAAACCTTCTGCAGGTCTGAAGCCCTGAAATCCATCCCTCTTAGAGAGGCAGGATAGAGATGCCGGAGCCTGGGTCCACTCCAGCCTGAGCTCTTGTCTCCTCGTTTATGAATTAAGGCTTGGCTGATTTCTAAGTCCCTTTCCAGTTCGCAAACTCTTGTTTCTACTAGCATGGAGCCAGGGGAACCTGCTGGAATTAGCTGTTATTATAAGAGGCTTTTGAGAATGTGGCTCAACCGGTATTGTGGGTGCTTTTAGACCCTCCTGAGCCTCCAAAAAAAGAAAAGTCTGTGGCGAACTTTCCTCAAAGGATCCCTACCAAAGGCTTCTTGGGCGAAGAGTCAGGTCAGCAGGGATCTTTCTCCCCCGACCCACAGCGGCGTTATTAAAGATGGCCTTTTTACAACGTCAAGTTCAAATATATGCCTCATTAGAAGGGAAGAAAATGATCCTTTGCACATAAACGTTTTTTAAACTTAAAAATAATCACATTTTCTTCCTTCTGTGTTTCAGGGAAAAGTCTTTACGAGGCACAAGAAATATATATATATATATATATATATATATATATATATATATATATATATATATATATATATATATATTTCTTTTTCAAAAGATTTTACTTCAAGGTTAAATAGCATATTCCATTAAAAAAAAAAAAACATGAAAGCTGCCTCTCCTGGGCTGATTTCTTTCAGTGTATGTGCTGACTACAATGACTCCCAATTCTACATATGATGCCAGCTCCCTTTGAATAACATCAGCTAAAATATATAATACCGGTCACTTTGAAACATATACATTCAGAGAAAATCGGATAACCTCAGCCCTGAACTATTACAGTATTTCGAAACGATTTTCAGCATTTCTTGATTTCACACCTCTTTGTTTAAATTATAGGTTGCTGTCAAGTTGTATTATCCTGTTGATCTTTTTGGTTTGTGTATCAGAATGCAAATTATTTGTTTTAATTTAATCTACTTTTCTATTGAAAATGTTAATTATGCATCTAGCATTTCATTCACAATGGAGATGAATTGTGAGTTCCAAAAGAGAGATTCTAACAATTTTAGAGAGGGGAGCGCCTTTTTTCTAGAGTATCTAGACCTACACAGCAAAGGAAGCTAAGGTCTCACATTGCCAGCCAAATGGCGGCAAAGCCAAGACTAGAAAACTCTGACATCCTATCTTCCAGGGAAGTGCCATTTCTTCTACAGAAGCCTTCTTAAACCTTTAATCAAAAACTGACAAAATGCCCCTGATGTTCTCTCTTAGGGTCACTTGCCCAAGTCTTATTTTGGGACCTTTATCAAATTGTCTTTACCTCCTGTTTCCAAACATTAATAGTTGTGTTTCATTGAAGTCACCAGTGTCCAAAGCTGGAGACTTTCTCTGACCCTGGGTTTGCCCAACTGTGGGGTTCTCAAATGGTCATGGACACTTGTAGGAGAAGTCCCAGTCTCTTGGTTGGGAGATCTGCTATACCATGCATCTCAACTTATAAGTATCCTCCATGACCATTCAGCCAAGCTGGTCAGTCCTTTTAGCAAGAAACTAAACAAGACTCAATTCAGTCCTCAGCTCTTGTAAAACACTTTCCTAACTACCTCTGTTCACCCCTACCCTGATGAAGTGTCCCTCCTCTGTGAACATACCCACTGCCATGACACCCTTTCACAGGCACAAGGAGGGAAGCATGGTGGGAAAGAGAGTTCTAGGAGGGTGACAGAAAGCGGGAGGTCAAGAAAAGACACTGAATGGAAACCAGTTTGGTGGAAGCACAAACTGCCCGGAATGGTGAGACATGAAACAGGCAAGCAGGCAAGAGGCAGCTTACAAAAAGCCTTACAAACCATGTCAAGCCTCCATGATATGCCTGGAGCAATGGGGAGCTACTGAAGGAGAGAAGTAACAAGGGACATCATGTATAAATGCGGTCACATCAAACATGCTGGGTTGTTATTATATTTACTGTTTTCCTCCTTTTTATTTTTTTGAGCAGTTTGCATTTTAGAACGCTCCCCCTGGCAATTACATAAAAAATAAGCTAGAGGCAGGTTAGAATGGACGTCAGAGACTGGAGGCTGCTATTGGGTGCCGAGAAAAAGATGGGGTAGCCTGACTCAGGGGGTGACTGTGGGAAAGAGTGATTTAGGGCAGCCTTGGAGTTCTCCAGTGGCCAACTGATTCTGAGCGGTCATGGTTTAGAAAAGACACCCACCAATCTTGTGAGGCAGGATGATTTAGGAAAGAGAGATGAATTTTTTAGTAGAAAAGAACTGGGCTCTGGTCCACAGCTGGGCAATGCTGGGCAAGTTATTTAAATGATCTGAGCCTCCTTTCTTATCTGCAAAACTGGGGTGATCATTTCAACTTTGTAGGATCTCTGTGAGGATTAAACGAAAGGGCATTTGTGGAAAGCACTTGATTCCAAGCCTAATGTAAAAACACAGAGGGAATGGTTAACACACCAGCACTGCTGCCTAGCCCAACGTAGCCAGTTCCTCATAAACTAAACCCCTTCTCCATCTTCCACACCCCAGCTAGGGCTGCTCGTCATGGGACCCCCTCTGCACTGTCCAACAGATCTGTGTCGACCCCAGATCTTGTGTCAAGGGGACTGCAGGTAGACAGGCAGGAACCCAGCAATCCCACAAAAACATTTTTCCTGTATGTTTGCTGAGGCCTGAGATTCCTTTCTTCAGGGCACATGCAGCCTGCAGAACCTAATTCCACAGCGAGATCAGATTAGAGGTGCAAACCCCTGAGGGAGAGGGCACCATCACCAATTCCTTCCCTGTGGCATACAAGTGACAGATCTCAGATCTTTTCCTCATTGGGGGTGGGCTGGTGGAATGTGCACCTTAAGAGCCTGGAGCGATAAGTCAGAGTTCAGCACCGGCAGGGGCAAAATTTGTCCAGGAAACGAAGTGAAATGTAGACAAAGTGGTCTTGGCCGGGTCCTCACATGCTTATATCCGGGTTCCTAGTACCTACCCAGACAAGTACTCAAGAGATATTTACGAGTGAATGGGGGGACAGAAGAGAGTTGACACTGAACTCTCAGATTTGCATTCATCAGAAATTCCTAAGGAAAGAATGGTGAGAGGTCAGGCCGTGTGGCCGGTCCACTGAGGGGAGACCTTTTCAGTCAGAGGGCAGTGGGCTCTCAGGAAAGCAGAGAGAGCTCCCCTCAGAGTTGAGTGAAGAATTCCAGGTGCTGGAGGAGCCTGGGAGTGCTGTGGGGAGGAGAGCGAGCCGCAAGTCAGGGCCATCTGGCCTTTGGCTCTGATGCTTCTGACTCAGTTTTTGGTAACTTGTCAATCAAAGCCCCCACCAGGGCTGGATGCTGAGGAAGGAACTCAGAGGAGAGACAGCCTTCACATCCCAAAGACCACACACACACACACACACACACACACACACACACACACGCACTCACGCAAGCAGGGCCCAGGCCTCCCTCGAGAAGCAGCAGGAGGAGACAAAGAGACAAAGAGAAAGTGAGGCACGGAAGAGAGTAAGGAGGGAAGAGGGATGATGGAAAAAGAAGGAGAGGGCAAGGAGGGGAAGAAAGGGGCTCGCAGCTTCAGGGAACCCAGGCCAAGGCCAAGTCCAACTTTCAGAAGGGCCACCTAGGACAGCATGCTGCCCAGACATGACCTGGGTTGGGAAGACATCCCTGAACTGCCTATGATTTGCTCTATGATTTCAACAAGTCTTCCCATCACCTCTATCTCCCCTCCCTCAACTTATGTCTGTGAGTACTTCCATATTAAAGGCCCCACGAGTCCGGGCAGCAATAAGGCCTCCCAGAGCAGAGCTGTCAGGAAAACCTTCTGAGAGACACCGAGGAACGTGGGCACTGAGGCCGGCAATGTTCAGAAGGCATTCTAGGAAGGCCAAGGGAGACCTTGGAGAGGCCTCACTGGGGCCTCGTAACCCTCAGTGCCTGTGGCGGTGCCTGGAGGCTGGGAGCCTCTCTCCTGGCTGTTCCCTGGGCTGCAGACAGCCTGGCTCCAGGCCCACCTCCCGGTGCCCTGGGCCTGACATCTTCTGGGCAGAGCTGCGGTGCCCAGGGAGCCGTGTGGATGGTGTTAGTAAACACGCTTTCTTGCGCCCAGCCTGGCAGGGCCTATGGGCAGCGGGAGGGCGAAGAGCTGGCAGCTCCCACGGCTGGGCAGGCGGACGGGCAGGCAGACAGGCGGGCGGGCTGCCCTGCTCAGCCAAGCCAAGGCCCAGAATGGAGCAGCTGCTCCTGTCTCCATGGAGACGCAGACGGAACAATGAGCAGCCAGAAATGCAACATGGCCGCCTTGTCCTGCAGGCCTCACACACCCACCCGGCCTGACACACACCCACACACACACACACCCACACACACGCATTCACACACATATATAGGTAGGCCTCCTTGCAGGAGAAGCAGCAGGACTCTGAGAGAAGGAGAAGCAGAAAGGGAGGAGCAAGGGAGTAAAAAGAGGAGAGTAAGGAAGGAGGGTGAGGAGGAGGGAAAGGGGATTACAGCTGCATGGCTGCAAAGTTAAGCAAAATCTCACCTTTTGATTTCAGCTAAAACTACGTTTTAAAAAACTAGCCAGCTTTTTGGAGGGTCATGAGGTGCCCTGGATTCTTGCGTAACAGGAGAACTAAAGGGGGTTTCTAATTAGCAAAAGGCACCTGGAATCAAATCACCTTATACTTAGAGACGGGTAGCTGAGAGAACCTAAGGGAGCTTCAAGTCCCAGGAAATTACAAGAATGCTTTTTTAAATGGACCTAAATCCTGCATAATTCCTCCTTGGAGATAATGCGGGGCGGGGAGTTTTAGCCACAGTGCGGAAATGGGGAAACTGAAACAGTCCTGGTCTAGGCCATCAGGAAGGCAGAGGGCAGCTGTGTCCAGAGGCCCAAGGGGCGTGAGGGGACGTGGACAGATGTAGAGGCTGTGCAGCAGGAAACCTGGGTAGGCCATGGTTGTGGTGCCCACTAGGCATTTCCTGAGAACTTCCTCTGTGCACACTGACTGAGAGAGACGAACAAGTCAACCCTGTTTTCTAGGAGCTCCCAGAACCCCTAGAGATGGCAGGTTTTCCCCATCTTGTGAACAGAGTAAGCGCCCTGCGTGGACACTCTCACCAACCAGCCATCATCCCCTCTGTCAGCCCCACCCTTGTTTCTACAATGAAAACCCAGGTCTGGGAGCACCAGAGTCTTCCAGGACCCATGTCCAAGGACTGGGAATTCCCATCTTCATTTCCTTCAGGTTCTTAACCTCCTAAGAGGTAGGTGGATTTCTGGTGGCTTTGCCTATCTCCTTCCTACTTCTGAGCAGGTAGGTGCCTGCTAGACCCTTAGTAGAAAAGAGAGGACCACTGACTAGTGGGCATAATCAAGTGTGAGAGCTGGAAGGGACATTTCAGAGATTATGGTGTCATCCCCCCAACACACACACACCCCCAATCCATGTAGAACATAGAATTCAGCGAGTGAATGCCAGAACTGAAAGGGGGAGACATTGTATGACATCCCAGCAGTGCAGGGAGAGGCAGGGGCACAGTGGGTGGGGAACATGAGAAAGGAGGATAAGGCGGTGACCGTTTCTCTGGGGAGAGAGTTTAAAAAGTGAGCTGGACAGAGGAGGCAAGAGAAATAGAATACCTTGGAAAGGGGGAAGGCGGCTTGGAATGAAAAGGCAGCTTGGGTGGGAAGAGGTGCCTCCCAGTCATAAATCTCATCCATGGAGTCAGGTTCTAGCAGGTTCCAGCAACTGCATTAAAGCACAGCCGAGAAATCCTGCAGGACCACCCTTGGCTTCCAGCACCTAAAACTGTAGGCACCGCCAAAGATAAAGTAGAAAGTCAAAGGAAGGAATGAGTGCTAGGACGGAGCCAGACACTGCCCCCGACACCCCACACCCCCAGCTCTCCCTCCCCGCCCTGCATCCCTCCCTGGAAGGTTCTGGGAGCTCTCGGAAGCCATCTGCACTGGCTCAGAAGTGGTGGAGGGGGAATTAAAACCACGAAAGGAAGGATCAGAGAAAGGCTCTCTCCCCCTCAAGAGCCACTTTAGTAGATGAAAACAGCCAGGAGATTTTTAATCATCACAAATTGTTTGAGCCTCTGATTCCATCCTCTGAAGCTGGGCAGCTTCCCCTGTCCACTGGCTGATGCTCCTGGGTCTCCGGTCATCAGAGCTCACCCAGCCGGGAGCCCACCTACGTCTCCCTCCCCACTTCCTGGAACTCTCTGCCAGTCCGCACAGGTCCCCGGGCTAGGCCAAGCAAGCTGACCCTGCTTATCTAAGGAGATCAGACAAGACTCCAGGCCTTAGGGGTATGGCCGCTGGCAAAACATATGGTGCATCGTAAATAGGACTTCCTTTTAGGAAATGAGCCGCTGTAATTAAATCCTCATTCATTTTTGGTAACATACACACAGAGACAAATAGATCTTTATCCTTTGTAGGCACAGAAGAGAAATGGCTTGTGGGGAACAGAGATTCTCTGGTGTCAACTCTTATAAAAGGCTTCCTAGGTCCAGGTAGAATGAGAAGGTGAAATGCTTAAGCCCACCGCTACCCCCAAGCGCGTGAGTGGCTCTCTTTTTGCCCCCCAGGACAAGCGAGGGAGCATTCTGGAACGGGAGAATGTATCTACCTCAAATTTGGACAGAGAAAGTGATCTCTTCTTCCCATCCCACAGTCATACAACAGAGCAAGCACGGGAACAAAGATTAAATTAGATTTATTTCAATTAGGTTTAATTTGATTCTGTTCAAATGAACACCGGCTGTGAGCTATGCGCTGGGCAAGGCACTGGAGGGAGATACGGGGAGAAGACGAGCAGGACCCGGAGGGGCCCACGGAGAGGAGGCTGGCCACACACAGGCCCAGGTCCACCCGGAGGGTCTGGGAAGGCGTCCTGGGGGTGACAGTGCAGGGGAGGAGTTTCTTCCCAGAGACTGAAGTGAGAGCATCCCCGGGGAAGAGAGGTGTGGAGGCAGAAAACACAACTCGCTGAGAGATATGGCCAGAGTCAGGATTCATGGCAGATAAGGCTGCAAAAACAGAAGAAACGGGACATCTCTCCTGTCTTTTGGAACCAACAAGATCCGATGTTTGGTTTCCTCAGAAACGAAATGCTCTCTCATGAAGTCATCAAACATCTGTAGTCTTGTGCGTGGTAGGCAAAAAAAAAAAAAGAAAGAAAAAAGAAAAAACACCCCTAAACAAAACTCAAATTGCTTAATTGCTTCTCAAATGGAATGATAGGTAAAAGACATTGAGTTAGGAGGCCGATGGATCTCCGAAGTGATCAGGGGTCAGCCTCCAGTCATTTGCAAACCCTCAAAATTGCAAATACCAGGGGGCCCTTCCCTGTAGTTAGAGCTTTTGAAATCAGTCAAAAACCACAAGGCTTCTTTGAGATGCTAATGTTGCGTGCTGGGCTGAGCTCCCCAATTCCGATTGCTATCTCCACAAAATTCGCTTGTCCACCGGGCTGGGCTTTTAGTGGGGTTTTAGCTGGTTGACACCCAGGAGGTTAAATCCCCGATACCAAGGTTTCATACCAGGTAGAAAGGGTTAAAGAGGCTGTGACAATGACACGTAATGTGCTAGGGAACAGGCGCGTCTGCCCATGGTGACCAAGGCCAGCTCCAAGTCCCAGGAGGAGGGCAGGCCTCCTTGTGCAGGGTTCCAGGCTCTGGTTTGCCGTGTTTGAATCCTACCTCCAAAACGTATTCTCTGTGTGACTTTTAGCAAAGTCCCTAACCTCCCTGTCCTCCCTCCGGTTTCCTCGTCTGTGAAACAGGGATGATAACAATCCAGCAACCTCCCCCTTCCCGGTACTAGGGCTGTTGAGGCAATCACATGACCTGTAAAGCACAGAAGACAATGAAGACACATCAGTACTTGAGGTGTTTGCTGTTATGATTGTCATTGAATGAATGTTTCAGTAGCTATACTGAGACTGTGAGGTAGGGATATAAGGAAGTCATTTCAGATGAAGGAAATTCTATGTTAACTCTTGGCACCTAGACAGATTTCAAAAATAAAATTTAGGTGTCCTGTCATCCTTCTCGTTCGAAGATGAAATGGATAGGGACATCCCAGAAGGACACCATGCATCAGATTGGCAGTTGGGTGAGAGGATGTTTGAGCTCCCTTCAGGCTCTGAAATGCTGTGACACAGAGAGGAGTCTTCTCCCAGCATGCCCTGGGCCAGGAGAGACTGGAGACTGCGATGCTCCCTGACATCCATCCCACCAGAGGGCTCCTCCCAGCATGCCCCACGGCCCTCCCTGGATGGCACCTCTCTCTCTCCCTCTCTGAACATCACCTTTTCATGTACCTTCATTGAAAGATTAGGAAACTGAGGCCTAGGACCTTGCCCAGCATCACACACAGCTGTTCACTGGCTGAGCTCCACACAAGCCCCAGGGTTTGACCTCTGTGACGTCCGTCACCTCAGTGAGCTGCTCCACAATTTTCAAAAGGCTATCAGGCACATGATTCTGATCTGGTCCAGAGCAGATACCTGTGGGCCCATTTCACAAAGGAGTAAACCAAGGCACAGAGAGGGGTTAGAGGACCAGGCCACAGAGATGCAGCCCGCACACAGAACTGGGCTTCAATACCCTTCTCATTGTACATCATCCACACAACACTCTCACTCTCCCGTTTTCACAGTTCACACCTGACCACAGCCTCATTGTCACCGTCCTTTGGCCAAACAGCTCAGCGCCAGTCTCTGTCTACCCATGGACAGTCTCTCCATCTCTGGGACTGGTTTCGTTTCATGGACCAAAAAAAAAAAGGGATTCTATGGAAAGTAACCTCACAGGGTGATCTCATCATAAATTCCTTGGTGGGTAGTCATGCCCCAGGCCTACAACTTCTTTAGTGAAAGGTTTTAAGCCCCCTTGTCCATTGTTCTTGTGCATCTAGGTTACCACACCTTTGAAATTCCACAAGTAATACCCCTTGCAGGCATAACCATCCCTAAGAAAGCACATAATCTTCTAATCCAATCCCTGTCTTGCTTTCTCCCACCCTCATGTTATCTTCCTTACATTCCTTCCTTAATTTCAAATACATAAAAGAAGCTGCCAAACTATTATTCCTCTGGGGGGCATTTGAGAGCTTGCTCCCAGGCATACCTCGTCAGTTTGGCTCAAATAAACTCTTTTAAAAATTGTCTACAGGTTTGGACGTTTCTTACATTGACAATCGCTAAGCAACTGCTCTGTCTACAAACTGAATTCTTCCTTCAGGGAGCAGCCCTTCACTCTTTTCACCATTCTTCCCCATTTTAGGTTGAACAAAACAGCAGTTTTCATGTGGATAATTGCATTTTGCATTTGCTTAGCACTTTCAACTCCCTACAGCACTTCCGCGTCTATTATCTTGTTCCATCCCAATAAGCCCGTGAGACTGACATTGTTCCCCCCACTGCACAAATGCAGAAAAGGGGGCACAGAAGGCTGAGTGTGAATGAGGAGAGAACCTAGCACTGGATCTTCAGGGCTCCCCTGTCCCACTCAGTCTTCCAACACTGATTTCTTGCCATAGATTGTGTTTCTTCCTCAAACGTATATCAGGAATCACTTTAAAAAGAAGAAGATCATTTTGAGCTTCAAAATGTCAAACTGGCCAATGGTTACGAGAGAGAAAATGCTGGTCTGGAGTCAGTGTGGACGGACATCCTACAATCAGTTTTGCTGTCCTCTCTGTGTGTGATCCTAGGCAAGCCCTTTCTCTCCAAGCCTCACTTTTCTCACCTGCAAAAGGGTGGCATTGGACCACACCTTCTCACAGGCCCCTTCCAGCCCCCAGAATCTGTGTTCCCATCTTCAGGTCTGACTCGTAGAAAATTGGGCCCCTTTTCTTTACTTTCCACCTTGGAGATACCAAAAAGGAGCAGAGAGCCCCAAGAAAGAGCACTTGGGGAAAGTCATTTTACCTAATCTTCTAGTTTTCTGTGAAACCTTCTCAACTGGAATGCCAGGTAAATGATTAAAACGTGAGTGAGCATTGTTCTGGCTTTTTTCATGATCCAGTCATTTAATCCCAACACCGCTGTGTGAAACGTATTCCTGTTTGCATGGGGGAGGCCCATAGGTTTTTAATTCTTCTGTGGGAAACAAAGGCCCTCATTCACTAAACAGTAACTCAAGAGGGTCGTTTCTGCTCTTACCAGTCAAAAAATGTTGTCTGGCCACGAGATCTCATCATCGAACTCAAGAGGCAAAAGAAAGCTCTTTTTACACTGGGTCCCTTTCAGACGTGGTACAGCCCGTGTTCACATTTTCCTCTTGCTGAATAAAGTCTCAGGTTTATTTTATAGAGAACTACATCAAGCCAGAGGTTCTAATGACAAGATAATGAGCAGAGGAGGACTCTATTTGTGGCAAAAGGGTTTGTGTTACAGAAAACAAAGTGGCTTGGCCATTTGTTTTTGGAAGAAAGGCTTGGCAGCCCACTTCAATAGCTAGCTGAGAAGTGACTTCACACATACATAGGACAAAATTCTATCTAATTTACAAAAGTTCCCAGAGAACGCTCCCTTTATTCCCAGAGGAGCACCCAGAAGGCATCTAATTTATGGCCTGAGAGCTGCGATACGAATTTATTCATGGAAGACAAATATGTCATCTTCAAATGACTCCTGAAATATATAAGATGGAGGAATTACATTCCCAGCAAGGACCACAACATAAAAGGCTTTTTGTTCGGCCGTTTGTCTTCTCGTCTCATCCATTCATTCAGACACCTCTTTGGTTAGCACTGATGAGTTTGCAAGGCACTGTGGGAGGCCGTGGCATGTGGGGTGGGACTGGCATGCCCAAATAAGTGAACCTTCCCGCCAAACTCTGACCCTGCCCTCCACTAGCTTGCAATTGTGTCAGGAAATCAGCTGACTGCTTATTTGCCTCAAATACAATGAAGAATTTTATAAAGCCTTGAAAGTGGTCAACGCAAATAATTACAAGAATTCCAAGAAGAAAGTAATCACAGCTGATTGAAGTTTCAAGGGATATTTTAAAAAAATAAGTGGGCCTAGAAGGATCTGGAGGAACAGGGCCCACTGGAACTTTCCACCGTGATGGAAATGTTCTCTCCCCACTCGGAGCAACAGTCGCCTCCAGCCACATGTGGCTGGAGGGCTTGAAATGGGACTAGTGTGACCGAGGACCTGCTTTTCATTTAGTTTTTAAACATTTTTAAAATATATTTTTCATTTTCATTGTGGTAAAATATACATAACATAAAATTTACCACTCTAGCCTTTTTTTTTTTTTTTAAGGGCAGTGTCACTGGCCCTCATGTCTGGGACCCGAACAGGGCCACTGGCTTCCCAAGCCATAACCACCGTGCCACTCGGCTGGCCCATCTCTAGCCATTTTTTAACGGACAGTTTAGTGGCATTAAGTACATTTACAATGTTGTGCAACCATCACCCCTATCCATTTCCAGAAAGTTTTCATCGCAAATTGAAGCTTTGTATTCATTAAACGCTGATTCCCCATCCTCTTTCCCCCATCCCTATATCCCTTCCCCGTCCCCCAACCCTGGTAGCCTCTAGTCTACTTCTTCCTCTGTATGAATTGCATATTCTGAGTACCTCATATAAACGAAATCATACAGTATTTGTCCTTTTATGTCTGGCTTATTTCACTTAGCATAATGTTTTCAAGGTTCATCCATGTTGCAGCATATGTCAGAATTTCTTTCCTTTTTAAGGTCGAATAATATTCTATTGGTGTATACACCATATTTTGTTTATCCATTCATCTGTTGATATTTTGTTTCATTTTAACTACTTTAAATGTAAATAGCTACATGCAGCTGGTGGCTACTATATTGGACACTAGGTTTGTAGGATTTGGGAATATCCGTATGTTGGATCAGTATGAGTGAGGTGTGTGTTTGTGCGTGTATGTTTGTCTGTGTCTGTGTGTGTGTGTCTGTGTGTGTGAATGAGGTGTGTGTATATGAGTGAGGTGTGTGTGTGTTTCTGTGGGTGGTGTGTCTGTGTGTGTGTGAGTGAGGTAGGTGTGTGTGTCTGTGTGTCTGTGTGCCCATGTGTGTGTCTGTGCACATGCATACACGTATGCTTGCATACACCATGTTGGAGAGGCAGTGTTGGAATAAGGAGCATTCATAGGGAAGAAGTCCTGGTGAGCACAGGCTCAGAAAGGGGAAAAATAAGACCTTTGGGAAAGAGGAAGGTGCTGGTAGCTGAAACATAAGGCCAGTTAAGAAAGGTAGAAAATAAGGCTAGAAAGAGAGGTTTGGCCAGACCACAAATAGCCTTGAAAACCAGGCTAAAATTTTGGAGTTATTTCAAAATGACCTTTTTTTTTTTTTTTTTTACTTTGTACAATCACAATATTCTGTGGACCTTGGAATCCGTCAAATCATCATCCCTGCTATTATTTTATAAAGAATCAGATTCAACTACTGGACAAAAACCTACAGGGCTCCATTTGAAAAAAAAAGAAAAAATAATGTACATAAAGCCTCTAGTTTAGAGAGCATTTAAATTAGACAGATGTTATTAAAGTTACCAGAAAATAAATCCTCCCTTCACCAAAGGATTCACTGGAGACTCCGATATATAGCGTGCTCCCATGAGGCACTAAAAATAGGGCTTGATTTATAAAAAAATGCAAGGACAGCTTTCCCAGGCCCATGTTGACAGCACCAGGTAAGGCAAGACTCTTGAACCATTGCTCCTGGCAGGGCCTAAAATACAATGGCATGGTCAGTTTTCTCTAGATGTGTTGAAACGGAAGTAGTAGAAAGAACTCGGACTTTCTAATTGAGGTCTCTTCCCCAAGAAAGTGATTGAACTTCTCTGAAATGCCATTTCTTCATCTATCTGAGAGAGATTTATAGCAATCTTGCAAGTTTTGTGAAGTGGATAGCCCAACACCTAGAAGGCTGCAGAAACACCAAAAAGTAGCAGGTGGGAGGGGTGGGAGTCTTTGAAATGTTATTGTTTACAAAACAACGCAAAACAGACCAACATGGGCAAAATGTTGCCAGGATTCAGGACATCTTAGGGGGTGTGACTTAAGGGTGGAAAAAGATCATAGATCTCCGTCAAAGTTTTATTGCCTCATTGACTCTCAAAGGGGGTGGCTGTAAAGTCTCTGTTCGAAGCCCATATACAGGGCTTCAATTCCATGAGCTGCCTGCTTCTTAGAACTTTCTCCTCTGATGTGCAAGAGTGGGGAACAGTCAAGCTAAGCAAAGCAGGAAGAATAGAAACCCAGACACCAGATATGCCTACTGGATGGTACCAGGGAGGCAAGAAGATTCAAGGTGCAGATCAAGACAGAGAGAAGTCTTGTGTTCTTATTATCTCCACTTGATAAACGGGGAAACGGAGACTCAGAGGGATTTTAGTTTCCTTTCAGATGATACAGAGAGAGTTAGTGGCTGGGGCTGCAGCCAGAACTCAGCTGACTCGCCTGTGAATTGAGCAGGTGTGTCTGCTTTTCACTCTGCCGTGCCCAGCTTCATTCCACCTGTAAAGGGACAGCAAACACTCACTTACCGGCTAATCGCAAGCACATGAAAGGATCCTTGGACGACGTGAATTCAGCAGTCTCAGCAAAAATGGGCTGCCGGGAAGTTTTAACTACATTTCCAGGGGGCCTGAGAGATTACATCATCCCATTATTTTGAAGATATGCAAATGGAGACTCAGCCATAGGAAGTGACTTGGGAAATCACTGGCCAAGCAGAGATGCACAACTCCCACCCCAAAGCCCTTCCCTCTGCCACAGGAAAATGCCCAGGAAAATGCCGAGGTGGGCTTTTCCGCTGTTACCGTGGTTCAGAACCACTTGTGCCTCTGTGTTAGCAGAGCTTTCAAATGCACAGTTCCTTCCAGGAAGAGCATCACAACAGTTCCTCCAGGGACCCTCACCCTCGCTCACATGTCCAGGACCTCCATGACTCCATATTGGAAAAACAACATGAGACCTTAGCCTTGACTGAAGTCTATAATGGCAGGTGCTGAACATTAGCAGAAAAACAGTATATTTGTGAAATTAACCCAGAGAAAGTATGGGAAAATAAACAAATAAAGGGGTTTGTAAAAGTAACAACGCTCTGCTAATACCATTGATAGATCACAGATCACAATGTGTGTGTGTGTGTGTGTGTGTGAGTGTGTGTGAGTGTGTGTGTGTGTGTGTGTGTGTGTGTGTGTGTTGGCAATCATGAATTGCATTTGCATGGCATATTATACATTTTAAAACATTTTCATAGCCACACCATCATTTTGTTTCACGGAATGCATTGATATCCATAGGACTTCTAATATTCTTTTGTTGTTGTTTTTACACTTGAACGCCAAATTAGTCCCATTTCGCATCATTCGCTGTTCTCCTGTAACCTGCAGTTTCCGTGCAAACTGAATTGCTTAATGTCTCCAGACCTTTGTTTGCTTTCTTGCTTGCTGGAATGTCTTTCTTGATGTTGTTTCTCCCCTGGATATCACCTTCTTATCTGGAAGATAAGTACTGCTTCCTCCAGGAGTTCTCCCTCCTGTTTGCCACTGTCCAAGTCTAGACTCCCAGTTTTTTCCAGGCAGGAATTCCTCTGGATTCCTGTCTGCAGCCCCCATGCCTGGCACAGTGGTTGGCATAGAACAGGCGCAGCAAGGGGTTGTGACTGCTGAGGACAGTGATGCCCAGAGGGCTTGGTGATGTGCTCAGCCTCTGAAAGTGAGTTCATCCCACAACTGGGATGAAGGCCCATGGATCCTGACTCCTGGCCCAGGGCAGCAGCCAGGCAGCTTCTGCCCAGAAGACAGAGAGGTGCCATTCAGAACCAAGGTCTGGCCCACTTTGCAACTGGAGGACCCTGTGCAGGGAATTCCTGCTTCCCTCTTGCCCCTGCTGGGCCCGGAGCCCCAGTAGCCCCTCTGCACTGGGGCCCACAGCACTGGGGTAGTGTTACCTCGCCTCTCCCCTTAGCAGACGAACAGCAGTAGAGGAATCTGGAAGCTCAGAAGGGACGGTGTCGGGCCGGCCGAGTGGCGCATTGGTTAAGCGCTGGTTTTGGGATGCCAGCGGCCCCGGTTCGGATCCCACATGAGGGCCAGTGACACTGCCCTCTACAGCTAACAACAGCTCCACCTGGAGCTGGGCTGTGCGAGCCCCGGTGATGGTGTGGGCTGCCATAGGCTATAGTGAGTGGCCCGCAGCCAGCGTGAGCGGCTGGCAGCCAAGAGTGAGCTGCCAATAGCCGCAGTGAGCGACATCCAGAGGCCAGCGACCGATCTGCCTCATCCGGGAAGAGCGCAATGACGATACCAACGGTGAAGCAACATCCTCCGCAACTAAACTGAAGAACAAAAAGACAGCAACTTGTCTGTTCCCCTTCCCCGATTTCCCAACGCTGTTCCCCTCCGCCAATTCCCCAATAAAATCTTTAAAAAAAAAAAAAAAAAAAAGAAGGGACGGTGTCTTTCCTGCTGTATCAGTTTCTGATGGTGCCGGGAAGGGGTCACAAAGGATGTCTGGGGTATGCTTTCATCCCTGGTGGGTTTTATTTTGTTTCCTTCCTCTTTCCTAATAGCTCCTCCAGTGCCCTGTCATTATTTCTAATCTCATTTTAAGTTTAAGTGAACTTTTCAAAGCCTCCAATTCCTGCAATGGTGTTTATTTAGGCACAGGTAATACTATAATCCATGAGGATGCTTTTGAAAGTAATTTTCTTGTAAATATTTGTCTGGTGAATCCTAATCTGTTACTGGGTTACTTGAAGTAAAAATCCTTTTGATTGAGTCATGATGCAGTGATGTTCCTCAAACCACTCAGAATATACGTTCAATAGGCATGTGAAGCTTCGGGAAGGTGGGGCTCATGGCATCCAGGATGGCTAATGTGAGGTTCCTGCTCCCCTCAGGAGCTCAGAGTAGAGAGGGAAAAATGGGTGTAGTTAGAGAAACACAGATGAGTTATTCAAAGGACACTAGCAGGAGAAATTTGGACTGAAGGAAGCAGTGTTGGAGTGAAATTTTGGAGTTAGATTAAACTGGGTCAGATGAAGATGAAAGGAAGAGGGGAGAGTACCTGGACCCCAGGCACTGAGGTGTGGCAGGGCTGGAAGAGACCTGAGGAATAGGGCAGGAAGAGAGGTTGAGGGCTTTATCATAGAAAGATTCGGTGGGGACGAAGAGGGAGAAATTAAAAAGGAAAGACCAAGAGGAAAGAGAGAGGGGGAGCGTTTCAAGGTTACTGAAAACCGAATGACACCTTTCTGTCCTATCCTTTGTCCCAAAAAGTGGAACATGGTTGAAAACAAAGTCATTGATTGGTCACTGGTCACTCTCGCCCTTCAGCAGAAGTGGATTTTCTGTAAAGTTAATGAAATTTAAGCTTCAAGGCCTTCAATCCACCGACTCCTTCCAAGGCCTAAGCCATAGGCTCACCTGGTTTTATAAAAGTTGCAAAAGTAAGCTATTTTAGTGGCAATTAGTCAAGAACACTGTCTCTCTCACTCTGACTTCCCCTTGGTTACCTGTCCCCCAATGATGAGTGGCACTACAGTGGTCACAAGTACGTTTGAGATCCAACCAAGGGAAAATTGATACAAAATACTGGCTCCACAAAGAGCTAAACCTTGCACCAGAGCACTACACAAGGATATTGATGACAAACTTGTAAATGAAAGTTGCCAATTCGAAGAATATGTAAGATTCATCACTGCACAAGAGTGCCTTGACATCTTACAACTCACCTATGAAAGAAACTTGATGGAGTTTTTCCAAAATTTACAATTGTGAAACAAATACTTTTCCAAAATATAAATGATTTTTTTTAAAAAGGTTAGACATTTCATGCTGGAGAACAGACTGAATTATCTTTCCATTCTCTCTACAGAGAATATTACAAAACTGTTGTCATGTGAAGAGACAACCACAAAAATGTAAAAAACAGTATTACAGAGGTGTCACAATTAACTAACAAAACAACCATGGGTTTTCTGGGATTTGTGATAAATACGGTATTCAGCATTTTTGTGTGTGATTTTCTTGTGTGACTTCGTTTGTCCCAAAGACATATTTCCTTTTATACCTAAGTTTGCTTTTATAATTTTGTGACAAGAATTGCAAAATTGTATAAGCTTCAGGGCCCACAAACAGCACCCACTCTGCCCTTACTCTATCCCCATTCTCCCTACCAGGGATCATGCCAATCCAATGATCAGCAATAGCTCCAGGCTCCACCCCTTCCTGAAATTCTTAACCATGGGAACCTCCATTCCAGCCTGTGGCTCCCAAGGAGACAGACCCTATCTGACTCCACTCTGGGTCTCCTCTAGTGTGGATATTCTAGGTTCCTGGTTCTGAATAGCCACTCCAGAAACGCCATGTAAGCAGGTCAAGTTCTCAGAGGCATAGGCTGACAGAACTATAGTCTTTAGCCATAAATTCATTAGTTAGAGTATAAGGCAAGGAACTGAGGCCCAGAATAAGGTCTAGCATCCCAAAGTTTCAATATAGAATGTATAGACTGGGAACTTCCTGCTATCCAGGCCCTGAATCAGGTGCTAAAAGTCCAGAGAAGAATAAAATATGGTCCTTCCCTGGAGAAGAACACATTCTAGCCAGGCAAACAGTCATGTGAGAAGGACAGTAGCTCTAACACAATGAGATAAGGGCTTTAGAATCCAGATCTCAGAATGATCCAAGATGGCACAGTACATAAACACTGTGCTTGCCTCATCCCATGAACACATCAGAATTACACTAAATTATAGAACAATCAACCTGGAGAACCACCTGAAGTCTAGCCGAACAGAAGTTTTATAACTAAGGATATAAAGAAGCCACACAGAGACTGGTAGGAGGGGTGGATACACAAAACGGGCCAGCCCACACCTGTGTGTTATGGATGAAAATTGGGAGGGATATCTTGGCCTCCCAGCTGGAGGATCCCCATGGTGGAGCAAGGAACCCCAGCCTCACATCAGGCTCTCCAGCCAGAAGTACTGGTGTCAGGAAGAGGAGCTCACACAACATCTGGTTGTGAAAAGCAGTGGGGACTCCAACTTTCTCGGTGGGACGCAGGGCTGTGGAAAACCCAGCTGCCCTCTTAAAAGGGCGGTGCACAGATTCACTCGCTTGCAGGTACTCACCCTGGGCTCCGGCGGAGGGACAGTGACTCGGGGAGCATAGGAGACACACAGGGGGCCGATAGAGGTATGTGGTTCCAGGAGTGAGCTGGAAGATAGCTGTCATTTTTTCTGTGTGGGGTCCTCTTCCCATGCAGTCAGCAGGCAGGCATCATCTTTCCTGTGTTGAGCCCACCCCCTAGGCCTACAGCCAAATCTGAATCTGATTGGCCTGGTGAGCTTCACAGCTCTGCTCTGTTGATTCACTGTGACCCCGCCACATCCAACTCCGTACTGCAGGAGGCTTTATTGGCAGCTGAACCTTATCAGAGCCAGCAACCAACAGCAGGTTGACATCAGGCCTCGGTGTGTCCAGGCTTTTTGCAGAGCTACCCCAGTCCCAGTGCTAGTGGCAGATGTCCTCTCCTACACAACTTCAGGTGTAGCACAGGCAGTAACCAAATGTGGATTGCTTTGTAGCAATCAGCCTAAGGATCAATACCACATATTGATGTGCCAATAACAATCAAGGCTCAACTATAACAGGAAGGCACATAAAAAATCCAAACAAGGGACACTCCTGGAGCACCCAGAGCAGGTGACCGGGGAGGCTGTGCCAGACAGGACACCTAGTAAATAAAGCCATCCAACCAAGACTGGGAGACACAGGAGATCTACCTAATACATAGGAACAAACACAGAGAAGCAGCCAAAATAAAAAACAAAGAAATACGTCCCAAATGAAAGAACAGGAGAAAAATCCAGAAAAAGAACTAAACAAAATGGAGGCAAGCCATCTACCAGAGATAGTTCAAAACACTGGTTATAAGGATGCTTAAGGAACTTAATGAGAATTTTAACAAAGAGATAGAAGCATTAAAAAGTACACAGAAACCATAAAAAAAAAAAAAAAAAAAGAACCAGTCAGAAGTGAAGAATACAGGGTCGGCCAAGTGGTATGGTGGTTAAGCACTGGCCTCAGAAGCCAGCGGCCCCGGTTCAGGTCCCACATATGAGGGCCAGTGACACTGCCCTCAAAAAAAAAAAAAAAAAAAAAAAGAAGTGAAGAATACAATAACTAAAATGGAGAATGCACTAGAAGGAAGGAAAACTAGAGGAAGCAGAGGATTGAATCAGTGGTTTGGAAGGCAAGGTAGCAGGAAACACCAAATTGGAACACCAAAGGGAAAAAGAATCCAACAAAATGAGGATAGTTTAAGAAACCTCTAGGATAACATCAAGTGTAACAGAATTCGCATCATAGGGGTACCAGAAGGAAAAGAGGGAAAGCAAGAGATTGGGAACATATTTGAAGAAATAATGACTGAAAACTTTCCTAACCTGGCAAAGAAAATAAATATACAAATCCAGGAAACACAGAGAACCCCAAACAAGATGAACCCAAACCAAGACATATTATATTTAAAATGGCAAAGGTTAAAAACAAAGAGAGAATCCTAAAAGCAGCAAGAGAAAGGTAACTAGTAATTTATAAGGGAGCTCCCATAAGATTATCAGCTGATTTCTCAACAGAAACTTTGCAGGCCAGAAGGGATTGGCACAAAATATCCAACGTGATGAAAAGCAAGAAACTACAACAAAGGGTACTCTACCCAGCAAGGCTATCATTTAAAATCAAAAGACAGATAAAAAGCTTCCAAGCAAGAAAAAGCTAAAGGAGTTCATCTCCACCAAACCAGTATTACAAGGAACGTTAGAGGGACTTAAGAAAAAAAAGAAAGAAAAAATTTATATATATATATATATATATATATATATATATATATATATATATATATATATATATATATAAATAAAATGGCAATAATTTTATATCTATCAACAATTATTTTCAATGCAAATGGATTAAATGCATCAATAAAAAACATAGGAGGGGGCTGGCTGAGTGGCGCATTGGTTAAGAGCTGGTTTTGGGATGCCAGCGGCCCCGGTTTGGATCCCACATATGAGGGCCAGTGACACTGCCCTCTACAGCTAACAACAGCTCCACCTGGAGCTGCGCTGTGTGAGCCCCGGCGACGGTGTAGGCTGCAGCCCCTGCTGCAGTGGGCTGCCATAGGTACAGTGAGTGGCCGGCAGCCAGCGTGAGCGGCTGGCAGCCGGTGTGAGCTGCCAATAGCCGCGGTGAGCGACCATCCAGAGGCCGGCGACTGATCTGCCTCATCCGGGAAGAGCGCAATGAGGATACCAACATGGGCCAGTGAAGCAACATCCTCCGCAATTAGACTGAAGAACAAAATGACAGCAACTTGTCTGTTCCCCTCCCCCAATTCCCCAGTAAAATCTTTAAAACAAAACAAAACAAAACAAAACATAGGAGGGCTGAATGGATAAGAAAACAAAACCCTTATATATGCTGCCTACAAGAGACTCACTTCAGATTGAAAGACCCACACAGACTGAAAGTAAAGGGATGGAAAAAGATATTTCATGAAAATGGAAATGGAAAAATACATAAAAAGATAGGATAGCAATGCTTATACCAAATAAAATAGGCTTTAAAACAAAGGCTATAACAAGAGACAAAGAAGGACCCAGTAATCCCACTTCTGAGTATTTATCCAAAGAAACCCCAAATGCTACTTTGATGGGACATGTGCATCCACATGTTCATTGCAGCATTGTTTATAATGGCCAAGGTGTGGAGGCAGCCTGGGTGTCTGTTGATGGATGAATGGATAAAGAGGAGGTGGGACATATGTACAATGGAATATCACTCAGCCGTGGAAGGGAATGGGCTCTTGCCATCTGTGGCAGCATGGATGGACCTGGAGAGCATTGTGTTGAGTGGAGCATGTCAGACAGAGAAAGACAGATGCAATGCGATTTCACTTATATGTGGAATCTAAAGAACAAAATACACAAACAGAAACGCACTGATAGATACAAAGAACACTTCCCTGGTTGCCAGATGGAAGGGCAGTTAAAGGAGTGGGTGAAAAAAGGGAAAAGGATTAAGAAGTACAAATTGGTAGTTACAAAATGGTCTGAGGGATGTGAAGTAAAGCATAGAGAATATAGTCAATAATATGGTAATAGCTATGTATGGTGCCAGGTGAGTACTGGACTAGTCAGGGGGATCATTTCTTAAATTATACAAATGTCTAACCACTATGCTATATACCTGAAATTCATACAAAGTAATATTGAATGTTAACTGTAATTGAGAAATTAAAAAAGGGGGGGCAGGTGAAGGGGAATGAGAGGTCTGAATTTCCAGGTATAAAACAAATAAGTCATGGGGATGTAATGTACAACATGGGGAATATAGTCAATAATATTGTGATAGTGTGGTACAGTGTCAAATGGTGGCTGGACTTACCATGGTGATCGCTTCTTTAGGTATATAAATGTTGAACAACTATGGTGTACCCCTGAAACTAATATAACATTGTATGTTAGCAATCTTTTTTAATAAAAATCTTTAAAAAAAAAAAAAAAAGAAATCCAGATCTCCTGCCTCTTGGCCCAAGACTATGAAATGTTCATGATGAAAGACTCATCAAGGAGTAACCTAGTTACCTGCCAGCTTCCTACTAAGTCAGAGAAAAGTGGCTATGGACCCATCACTGGACCTGCCACTGTTGGGTCTTCAAAGTTCCCCATTTTCTGGGAGAATTTTTTTTTTTTGAGGGCAGTGTCACTGGCCCTCAAATGTGGGACCCGAACCCAGGCCGCCGGCTTCCCAAGCCAGCGCTTAACCACCGTGCCACTCGGCCGGCCCCAATTTTTTTTTTTTTAATTTATAAACGTGATATGGGATTTTCTATGTGCCAGGAATTGTCCCAAGAAATCTATATAAACTGACGAATTTCATCCCAGTAATAACACTAAAGGTGAGTGGTATTAACCCCCTCCTTAAAGATGGACAAACAGGAACATAGAGAGAGTATGAACTTCCCTGAGGCCCCAGAGCCAAGGAGAGGCAGAGTGGGATGTGTTAATGTACAGAAGACTCTGGCCGTCCCCACCCAGACCAGAGTCCAGGGGGATCAGGGGAAGCAGGGAGGTCAGATGAGCTGAAAGAAAGGTGGGGAGTGCAGCAGGTCTCGCGGAAACTCCAGCAACCTGTCATGAAGGATCCCTGGCCACGAAGTTGGGATCTCTGTGTGAATCTGCGCCGGAATGTCACGGGACCTCTGTGCACCTCAGCTTCCTCACCTGTGAAAAGGGGACAAGGTGCCAGCCATGGCATCTATGCCAGTCATGAAGTGCCTAGGTAAGGATAAATGCCATTCCATCTTAAAAAGGCCTTTCTAAAGGGGCGGGAAAGCAGGGGATTGTTCAAACAGGGAGGAAAGAAAGGAAGCCCAGAATTTTTAACCAAGAGACTCCTCCCTTAATTTCCCCAGGACATTGGATGGCTGCTTCAGTTAAACACATTTCTGGGTAAAATGGTTCATGTTTCAGATTCTGTGATGACATATTTGAACAACTCTTGGAAAATGTTAAGCCAAACTCGTGGTTTCTTTTTGGGGAGATGCCATACACTTAAGGGTCAAGAGCACAGTTGTGGATTGTTTGAGTCCCAGGCTGCCCTTGTGCTGCACTCCTCAATCCAGGTACACCAATCCCACAGCCTCCCCAAGTTCACTGGGAGTCATGGTGGACAACCTCAAGCAGAACACACTCTATTTCAAGGTGTGCCTACCACTAAATTTCACACGGTGTTGAGTCACAATTCACAGCTCAAAAAAAAAAAAATCAAAAGAATTCATTAAAACAGTTAAAACGTCACATCCAGCTCCTGTAGTGTTGATTTTTCTCTCTCACCTGGGGACCCGGTTCCTAAGGGGCCAGGAAAGTTCCACACATGTGGCCTTGAGCCCAAGGATTGGGAAGGATGGGGTGGAGACAGGCTGTTGGGGCAGTTGAAAAAGAGGGACTAAGTTAGAGGGAGATACTCCCCGACCCACATCAAGCTGATAGAAACTTTCCTCTCTCCCAGAACTTCTGCGATTTTCCTGAGCCTATTGGCAAATGTGTTCTCCCACGGTATTTTTAGAATCTGTGAAGCTTGTCTTTCCCACTGTTGTCCCTGTCTCTCTCAAGCCACTGGCCTTCCTCTGTAGAATGTCCCTCCCTCCAAAAAACCTCCCTTCCATCACCACAGGGTGGGAGAGTGGATGGTTTTATGAGAGCCCTCATCACCTGTGCTTAATGCATTCCCAGCGCTGATGACACTGTTGTAACAGCTATTCCTTGCTCGTCTGTCTAGCCCCACTAGCCCGTCCTGTGCATCCCCATAGCCTCAGAATAGCACACAGGGCCTGGTACAGAGCAGATGGCACATTAAAGTTGGCTGACCCGAGCCCCCTGTTATGGGGTTGATTGGTACCCCCTAAAAATGTATGTCAAAGTGTCAATCCCCACTACCTCAGAATGCAACTTTGTTTGGAAATGGAGTCATTACAAATGTGAACTAATGAGGTCAGGCTGGAGTAGAGTGGACCCCTAATCTATGACTGAGATCCTTGTAAGAAGAGGGAAATTTGGAGACAGACACAGAGGGATGCCAAGTGAAGACACAGATTTGGAGAGAATTCTGTGTGCATGCGAAGGCAGTGACACACGTCCAAGCCAAGGAGTACTGAGGATTGCCAGCCATCTGCAGAAGACGAGAGGAAGGCATGGGCCTCCAAGGGCCTTCAAGAGAGCGGGGCCAGGCCAACACCTTGATTTCAGACTTCTAGCCTCCAGAAGCATGAGAAATAAATTGCTGTTGTTTTAAGCCACTTTGGTTGTGGCAGCCCTAGGAGACTGTGACACTCCCCTCTTCACCCATCTTTTCTCCTCTCCGACCCTGGTTCTTTCCTGGAACACAGTGTTTTCTCAGAAACACTTCTTTTCTTAACTCCTTTCTGCCACTGGGGCCTACCTCTCCTCCTTTCTTAAGGCATAATCTAGGCTGTGAGAAGGCAAAGGAGATTGGCGTCCACTGAGAGCTGTTTAATGGGAATGCTAATTTATTTTAACCTACAGTATTTCAAGTGGCTTTAAGGATGCTATCAGAATTCAAATCCCACAAGAAGGCATTTGCAATAACCAAAGACCTAGAGACATGTTCAGTAGCCAGGGGCAGCCCGTGCCTGAGCCTGAGTGACTGGAAGCCGAAGGGCCGACCCTCTGTCTTCACCTCCCAAGAGCTTTTCCCAGCCTCCCAAGGCAGATCGGCGCCAGGGAGCGAGAGCCCCCAGTGCTGAGATGACAGGAAGCCGGGTGGCATAATCTGTCCTCCACCCCACAATAGACAGGAAATCCAGAGCTGAAGGTTGAAAATCTGACCTCAGCTCACCCCTGCATTGTGTCGGGCCCAGAATGAAAGAATGGGCTGCACAAAGGCCTCTAAAGAAAGTGATTAGGGCCTGGCCCCTACGTCAAGGGAGGGAGAGACACCGGCCCAGCCTGAGCTGCCCCAGCCTCTTCTTGGACCTGCTCACCTCACACACTCCTGGGTGGGTTGTCAACAGACAAAAGCTGGATCCTGAAAGTCTGGCCTTGTCCACTCGGGTTCATCCTAGGAGTTCTTAGCTAAACTCACTAGATTTTTTTTCAATTATAAAAATAATTGCTAACATTTAGTGACTACATTATATGGGCTTTGTCATTGTACTCACTCGTTTACTTCTCACAGCAAAGCGGAAGAGCTAGATACTTTTGTAGCCCTCTTTTTCAAGTGGAAACTGAGGCTTGAGGACAAAAAACAATGGGCAGAGCACTACGTAGAGAACCTGGAATTCACACCCAGGCATCCTCATCGAGGGCCCTGTACACCCCCAACCCCCCATTCACTAGAGCAGAGTTGAGGGCACAAATGGGGAGTTGCGTACAGAACAGCCCAGAACTTAAAAAGCTGAACCCATAAGAGAATCCAGGGAACTGTGTAGGAGGCACTCACAGTGGTTTGGGAACTGAAGAGGGCAGATTGGGGGAGCCCTGTCTTTCTCCTCATTCCCTGAGTATTTATCTGCCCTTCTCCAAAACTTAATCTGTGCCTGAAAAGGTTGCTTTGCTCCAATCTTCTTATCCCCATTTTGATCCCATCTATGAGTTCCAGGCAGACACATTTAGACACCACAGCACGAGCTGCTTGTCTTCCATTTTGAGGGATCCTACGTGAAAGCTGGTGCATTATATAAGCAGCGGTCCACTTCTTTGTTAGTGGCTATGCATTATACTACATTTTTAAATATTTAAAGCCAGAAGCTGGTAGCAAGTCTTCCCTGTGGAGAAAAAAATACACACACACACACACACACACACACACACACACACACACACGTATATTTAGGAGTACTACATGGAGTTGTAGGGTGGAAAGGAAAGTGTGGCTTAATTTGATCTGTTCACCAAGGCCTGCCCAGTATTTTCCTGGCTGTAAAGGACAAACTTGGGTTGCAGACGATAGAGCTTGTAAGTTGTCTGGAGTGAAGGCAGCATACGCATAAACACCAGAGCTCTGAAAAGTCCAGCAGCGCCATTCAAGTCACTCTCCTTCCTGGAGAGACTGTTGGAGGGAAAGAAGTGGGCTTGTCACTCTTCCAATGGCACATCAAACTCAGGCTCAGTAATGACATGGATAAATGATTCTAACGTGGAGGTTCCTGGAGACTTAAAATAATTTCTCACTAGTGCTGTGAGGCAGTGTTTAGCGTAGGGACCCCTGAACTGTGAGACGTCCAAAGTTCAAATCCCACTTCCACACTTTCTAGTGTGTAAATCCAAGTCTTGGTTTCTCCTCACAAAGTGCTTCAATAATATTGAGCTGTCAGAAAAGTCATGACACATTTTTACAACAAAAAAACAGAAAAAAATAAGTCATGACTTTTCCGACAACCCAATGTCTTCCCTGTTGGTTTATTGGGAAGCTTTGGGAGCTGTGAAGAGCTACAGAACTGCAAAGGACAAGGAATAAAATACACCTGACACAATGGGTTTACAGAAAAAGTGAAGAGAACATATGTACAAGAACTTTTCCGGGGGCTAAAGAGATGGCGTCATCTACCCTTTCAGGCTTTTCAGGTCACTTCAAATAAATTCCATGAACACCAAGCACTGTATATTCAGTATCATGAGGATATGGTAGACCCAGAGAACCCATAAGACAGTGAGTGTCACTTCTCTAGGAGTTTCATAGATAATAAAGGATATGTATTACAATTATGATAATCATAGTGTTTATTGAGGCACCTGGATGATCTACTCTATCATCTCCATTTTAATGATGATGAATTTGAGGCTCAGAGGGTGCATGGCTAGTATGTAAGCCAGTCACCCAACACTCAAAGTAAGCATGAGACGTGCACTAAAAGAGGGCAGAGCATATACAAAAGGAGCACAGGAGGGGGTCTCAGTGAATCCCAACAAAATGGTCACAGGAGGCTTTGTGCCAGAGACAGCCTGCCTTTGAGCCGAGCCCTGAAAAATGGGTAATGCTGAGAAGAGGGCGGTTGGGGACAGGGTACTTCCAGATAGGGAGCTGCAGGCGGGAAAACACGGGGGCTGGGGAGTGGCTGAGTCCTACAATAGAACCGGATTGCTATGCGAGCTCACAGATGCGCTACTGTCTTAGAATTAAAACATATTCTTCCTTATTTGCTTAAAGAAGGATCTTGTACATAGATATCAAACATTTAACTTGCATTTTCAGTTCCTCAAGGTACCCTGCACCAGGATTGCCAATACAATTAATTGTTCAGGTTGTGTCTTGCCCAAGGGGTGCCCTACTGGGGATAAGGGGAGCTGATATCCGGCTGCATTCTGTTTGCTAAGCTTTGCACACCGGGTGGGACTGCATCTGCCTGGAGAGGAAAGGACAGCTTTTTCTAACTCATGCAAATGTTCCATGTAGTCTATGGTAGCACTGCAGGTGAGAAGAAATGAGGAATCCATAGCGTTCAAAACAATTTATTTTTCTCAGATTCTAAGTGATAACAGGTACCCCAAGATTGGTTTGCTTTGGATAAGATGAAAAAAGATAGCAGTACACTGTAAACCAGATGTTTCTTAGGTTTTGTATGGACACAGCCTGACCATATTAAGTCATTGTTTGATTTTCTGTCAGTTTGGGGACATAACAATATTAGTGCTAACAAGGACATACCCAGGCACCAGATTTGTGGGAAGGTTTTTTTCTACTATCTATGTCAGAGATATAATGATCAGAGAGTCTTCAGGTTATTGGACCTAGGAAGAACCTCAGACATAACACAATCTAAAATTTTCACTTTACGAATAAAGAGAAACCCATTCATTACTAATAAATCATTCATTCATTACTTGCTGTTTGCCCATTATGTACAAAACCAGTTCTAGAAGATGCAGAACACACAAAGACAAGAGAGTCTCTTATTCCTAGTAAGAGAGATATGACCCAAATAGAATACATAATAAAAAGTAATTAATAACCTAACAAAGACACAAAGCAAACAAACAGGTACATTCATATGTGTTTATGTGTATATGGAAAAATCTAGAAAGCTATATACCCACACTTTAATAGTGGTTGTATCTGAAAATTGGATTACTAAATGATGTTTTTCTTTCTTGTTTATACTTTTCATTGTCTAATTAATTTTTTCATTGTCACCATGGGAGAGAGGGAGGAAGGAAGATATTTATTTTCATTTTTCAAACACAAATGAGTATGGAGAAAGCGCTGAGTGAGATTAGAGACTTTGTGAAGAAAATGTCCTTAAGCTGATCCCTAGAAGACAGGTGGGCTTCAGACTTGTGAGACTGGAGGCGTGTGGGGGAAGAGAGAAAGCACAAGCTTGAGATGGAAGAAACTCTAAGCGGTGGCCTTGCCGAGCCAAGGCCCGGAACCCCAAGGCTCAGGGCTGGGCTCCCCCCCACCACGTCCAGGAGTGCCTGGTAGGCCCCCTGGGGAAGCAGGCAGGATGTTACTAGTTACTGAGACCCAGGAGCACCACGGGGCAACTTTGCAAGCCTTAAAACTATGTATTTCACTTTCCCAAAGCCACAAAATATCTAATCTTGTTCTTCTCAATTACCTTGACTGGTTCTCCATTTCCTGGAGGCAGGCCTTTCGCTCAGCCCATCCACAACCAGCTACTTCCAGATGCACTTGAACCCTAAACATGCACCTCCAGGCACCTCCACTCAGGCCACCCCCTCAACCCACAATGCTCCTGCTGTCTTCCTGCACCAGGACAGTCCTTATCCATGCTTTAAGGCCACTTCTGCTGGGGGGAGGCTCCCCTGTGCTCTTGTCCCACTTCCGGTGCTCCCTCCTCTGAAAATTATTTTTGTTCACATCTTACCTCCCTTCCTATGTGCCTGTCAGTCATCTGCAGCCCGGACTCTTCTCTCCACCTTCCCTCCATCTCATTCACATGCACATACTCCCATCTTTGGAAGGGTTGAACAGAATATCATTAAGCTTTGCATCTCCCTGTTAAGCCCACCAAAGGAGGGCAAGTCGGATGGGTTTGGGAGACTTCCGGGAGCCTGGCAGTCCATCAAATTAGCCATTTTTAATTCAGGGACTCTTCCATCAAAATAAAATTGCATTTCTCTTCCAGAATGCATTCTGTGATCATGCGGTGGGGTAACACTGAATGGGGTGGGTTGGAGCAATGTGCTGGGAGCTCTGCATCTGTGGAGTGGGGACCCCCAAACTGCAGCCATTCTCCATCAGCATAGCTTTGCGGGCTGGCTCCCCCAGGGCCTTCCTGCCATCGGATTTATAATAAGGGTACCATCTGCATATTGAAGAGTCCCCAGAACAGCTCTCCCTCCCAGGCCCTTTGTCCCTTTTCTTAATAATATGCACATGCCATTAACATGGCAGACCCTCTCCCCTTCAGGGGGCCTGGGACTGGGTAGGATCTTCAGCTGGGCATTTGTACCCCTGAAATAAGGATTTTCAGAATATATAAGCTGTTGTTTGCTGGGCGTTACCTGCGCCCTCCCCTCAACGTTAAATATATGTACACGTCTCTTTGAAAGGTCCCTAAAAGGTCTGCTTGACTTTCCATCCTGTTCCTCTTCTGAAAGGACACATCTTCAAATCTTGAGGAATGTCATCCCTCTATCCTCCACCCCCCACCCCTTCCCCACCCCTCCCCCCTCCCCCACCCCCCCCCCCCCGCCAAAACAGAAGTAGCCAAAATGGTTCACAGCTGTCAATAAAAGGAAAACACCAGGAGGATTAGTTAACCTCACTGAACAAGTTAATGGCAGTATCACATCCTCGACCCAGAGAACGAAGGTCCAAGTCCATTTTTTGGTCCTTGAACTTGCAGCTTTCCTGATGAAACAGCCCACTACCCACAAAAGCGCAGGGAGGGCTTTACTCTGTGTGCTCCCCTAAAACAAGCCCAGACTCAGATTGCCTCAGGACCGCCATTTCCTCACAGCTGGGGGTCTCTGACAATTAGAAAACGCTTCCTTTCGGCTCCTTGCAAAGACCTGAAGAATGAAGGAGACTCAAGAAGGCTAGACTGGAAAACTGACAGAGAAGCATCACAGACATGCTTTGAAATACTGTGATTGTTATTATCATCATTATTTAGAAGGAACCCCAGAGCCTGAGAGAAGCCCAGTGGGCAGGCTAGAGGGATATTGGTGCCTGGCCTCTGTGTGGGACCCACCACCTTCACACTCATTGTCTCGTGCAGCCGACAACATCGCAACGGGAAGCCGGAGATGTCTCTTCATGGTGCAGCTGCAGGGTGACCCACTCCTAGTCACTTAGCAGTGTTTCCAGACCTCAAATCCATAAGCTCCAACACCAAAACAAGGTTCCTTCCTGGCCCTCCTTGCAGAGCACACTGTTCAACTCTGCTGCTGGCTGAGCCCTCAGAGGTGTGAGCAGGGGCAATGCCAGCATCCTGGGCAGGTAGCCTTGTCCAGCTGGTCAAACTGCAGTGAAAGAAAGCAAATACTGAGCGAGGGGAAGAGAGGGAAGCCCTCCATCCTGATTTGCCAGAGACTGAGTGTTTGCTGGGATGCAGGGCTTCCAGCTTTAAAGCTGGGACAGTCACAAGCAAACTGGTTGAGTCTGTCACCCGAGGGAAGGAGGGAAAGGAAACCACTTGCCTGCAAAAAGGCTTCTCCCCCTCAAATGAAAATACTGCAGAGAGAGCACTCGAGTGGCAGCAAACATCATAATAAGCATTTTATGGCAGTTTCTACTCCAATTACCCAGCCCTCAGCATCCATGCCTCCAGTGAAGCCAGCGCTTAATTTGCATTTGAGCTAAACGTTGTTTCTTTACTCCAACATTTTCCGGTTGTGGTTCATCGCAGTGGGCAAGAAAAAAGTCCTTCTGTGGCTGCCTAGCCAGCAGACCCCAGGGCCACGCGACACGGCAGCCTCAACACACAGCCAGCCAAAGATAATGGAGGCTCAAAATGCAGCGACAAATTGACATGTGCCCATTTATTACCCCGAGGAATTTCCAAGTGAGGTAACACTCCAGGAGAAATAACCTCCCAGAAGTGTCAAACGAAATGGATTCACAGCCATCCCGGAAGTTTACGGTGAAAGGCATCCAAGAAAACCTCCAACTTCATTATTTTAATGAGATGTTTGGGGGAGAGGATTTCTGGCAGAAAGACGACTTTTCCCTTAAGACACTATAAAATATTAGTTCAGAAAATTCAGAAGAAGGACCAACTCAGGATGGGAAAGATTTATTATCAAATCCAAGTGCAATCAAACCACTTTACAAAACCCTGCCTTCTTCACCAACGTAGAAAATGCATCGAACTACAGCTTGAGCTGTTTCCAGTCTCTAGTCTCAGTATAAATTGTCTGTCCTTCTTGGCTTTATGCCAAAGAAAAGTGGAGAAACCAACCCATGCCAAAACTCAAGGTGTTAGATATCTGTTATCATATTCTGTTTTCCTTTGAGTAACCCAATTAAAAATTGGATTGATCTTAGTTTTCTCTATTTCCAGGTGCGACACGTCTGGGTACCCAGTTCGTTTGCACAGATTGAGAACCTCTAGCTGGCTTTGAACAATTAGTCAAGTCTTTTCACTGGTAATGGTTATTTAACAAACATTACAGAGCAGCTATTGGGAGCAAAGCCCTGGCCTAGGTACAGCGAAGCAATCAGAGGTGTGCCTATTGTCTTGAAGGCATTTTCTACCTGGGGAACCCCACTTAGAGATGGATCCAGAAAGTAAACAGTGGAGGAAGCCGGAGGGACACGCTGGACAGGGGCTAACTCTATGTCAAGAAAGCTCCCAGTGTTATCACATCTCTCATATACTGTATGCCATGTGATCCTTATAAGAGCCTTGTGGGGTGGTGATTATTATTGTTTCAGAGGTGAAGAATGTGAGATTCAAAGGAAAGTGACTTGCCCTCAGCCACAGAGCTGGTGAATGGCAGAGCCAAGACGAGCATCCGAGCTTCCGACTGGAGAGTACACAACCACTGCCAACGACGTTTGCAGCGATTCGAGCCATCCCTAAGGACCAATGACTCTCCATCCTCAGAACTGAAAGGGGGCCTTGGAGATTACCGGCCCCAACCCATTCCCCTTATGGATGAGACAACTGAGCAACAGATGGTGACCTTCCTATGCCAAGGCTGAAAATAAAGAATAACTGAGCTAAGATCCATGCCGAGGGCTTCTGCCTGCAAACTAAGGGTGTCTGTTACCCAGGGCTGCCTCCTGGTCAAAACGGAACATCATTTTGCAGGGTGGATAGACTGCTTTTATGCCTTCCCTCAGAAAAATAGTGGATGATAGTTTAAGACCCAAAATTCTATCCGTAACAAGCTGCAGGATTTCGAAGGAACTGGCTTGTTTCTCAGCACTGTGCAAGGCAGGCACCTCCCAAAAGCCTGTGGGAAATCTTGGGCCTGCTAAGAATGCAGAAGAAAGTCAGCTTTGCATGGCCCCTTCAGAGCACAGCCTGCAGTCACCCATGTGTCTTTATCATAAGGGTCCGTGCTGTGTGTGTTCTCCAAATGTGCATTGTACCAATAAGGCCCGTCTGCTCTGACCATAAAAAGGCTCTGTTACTTCTCCTGGTCAAAGGTTTCAGGATGAATGTCTTGTAGCATGATCCGTCAGTATCAAAAGAGATCAGGTAACCCTGGTCAGTGGCCTATGAAGAGATTTCCTTTACAAGGAAGGAGAACTAATAAACCATTGTGGGCGGCGTGGATGTTCCTGCAGCACTCAAATTCCTAGACTCCGTCTTAAATAGGCTTCAAAGCTCACATTCATTTGTTTCCAAGGTACCCGTTTTCAGGTTTTGTAAGGCCTTCTTTGAGGAACAAAAGTCTGCAAAGTTCTCGCTAAGCTCAGGCTTGCGAATTCGTCCTACCAGGAAATGTTTCTTAAAGGTTCTTTGCCTTAGTAACATGCTGGGGAAATAGAAAGAGGAAGGATGATGTCAACAAGAAATCAGGTTATTTAACAGACTTCCATTGCACCCATCATGTGCCAGGCACTGCTCCACATGCTGTATGTGAGTTAGTTTCTGGAACCCCCCTAGGACCCCAGGAAGCGGTGTCGCCATTCCCACTATACCAGTGGGGAAAGCACACAACCTAGAGCTTGTGGGTGAAGGAGTCCGAGTCAAACCAGAGTCTCACTTGAGGTCCACATGCTCCACTACCCCACTGTCTTCCCCTTGAAAGCGTGAACAGGAAGTTGGTGGGGGGCATATGCCAATGACCAGAGGGAGATGAAGGAGGAAGAGCCCTGAACCAGGAAGGCTGAGGCCGGACTCCTGGTCTCCGACCGGCACGAGAGTGCCTGGGGGCTGCACGCTCTCCACTAGCCTGCCCCTCAGCTCCCAGCCCCAGGGCACCTTCCTGACCATCTAACCCCAAACTGCTCCCCACCTCCCTCCTGCTGTGGCTTCCCTGACTTCTCCGATCCTGGTCTACTTACCTTCCACAGCATCCACCACCTTACTGAATGCTATTTGATTTCTTTGCTCATTATGTTTACTTGATTATTGTCAGTCTCTGCTAGACTATAAAGTCCATGAAAGCGAGGGGTTTGGGGGAGTTCTGTCTCTTCTGTTCACTGATGTCTCCCAAGTGTCTGGAATAGTGCTTGACACATGGTAGGTATTAAATAAATGTTCATTGTTAGAAAGAGAGGAAAGGAGCGAGGGAGAGAAGGGAAGAAAGAAAAAAGAACGTCGATGGGCACAGCGTATGCTCTTTCCTCTCTGGTGTCCCACCTCTGAAATAGGAGATTGAGCTAGATGGCTTCTAAGCTTCTTCCAAATCTAATAACCTCTGAAGGTTTTTTAAAAAATAGGCACTTTAGGGATTAATGAAAGTCAAACCAAAAAGGCCCAATTCCCCAAACAGAAATATGGTGAACTGGTCAACACTCCCGAAACTCAAGTGAGACTCAAGTGTAAAAAACGAGACTGCCACAATGCCACACAGATGTGAGAGGCGTTATAACGATTCTTACCGTCGTGCAGATGATCTGTGGCTCCGACAAGCAGTGTAGGAGTCACCTCAGGCTTGTGGTAGACCAGCAAACCAGCTTCCTCCAACAAAACGTTCCACCCTGGGGTCCTGGAGGTGCAGAGCCTGCTGCAGCCCTGAGGCCCCTCATGTGCATTGCTCAACAGCTCCCCCCACTCCGCACCAGTTCCTATCTCCCCTCCCTGCTTTCTACGCAAGGCCTCTGGACTTCACTCCCTGCCAGACTGTGGGCTTCCTGCAGACGGTCTGCCATGTGCATTTTGTCTTCATAACAGTCAGGACCAGCCCTTGACTGATGCCTAATGGATGTGCCTCCCCACTCGCATTAGCCTGAGCTTAGAACCAGCATTGGCAGGAGACGCATGCGTAATGAATATCTGCCCCACCTGTTCTTCACCTTGCTCCTTCCTCTGCTGCCTACTTAGCCTCCAGCCACTTTGTCAGCACCTGCCAAGGCCCTGCCACCTGTCAGTTACCAGGCTGGGGCTGAAGATCAGAGATGAATGGGCCACTGGACCTACCCTAGGGGAGCCCATGGCCTAGGACAGTGAGTAAGACACCTATCTCCAAAGGTGATGCAGGATCCAAGGCTGGAAAAGGCCCACCTGAGGGTACAAGGAAGATTTCCTAGGCAAGATGACATTGGGTTTGCCAGTCAAGGTTCCAAAGCAATTCAATAAACAGAAACTAGGTAGATAATCCAGGAAGAAGGGATGAGATGAAACAAGTCAGAGGTGAGAAAGCGCAACCGTGTCTGGTGTGGCTGTTATGGAGCCAGGCTGGAAGCAGCCTCAGTGCCAGGCTGACGGGCTTGGACTTGATCCCTAATAAAGTAGGTGGGGAACTACTGGAAGGTTTTATGTACGGTCGGCGAATTAGAAGAATGAATACGGAAGCATACTGTGGGTAGATGGCTGAGCCAGGAGGTAGAGAGCCTACTGTGTGTGCAGTGGGAAAGCCAACGCATAGAAAGAACACTGGACTGATCAGAAGACCTGACTCGACTCGGCATTCATTCAATATGGGATCCCATGACCCCACTCCGTAAAATGCAGAGATTCAATGAGATGGTTTCTACGTTGCGTCTAGGTCCTATGATTTATTGATCTGACGTAGAGCGGTTTCTCAAACAGTCTCAAAAGTGCTCTTGGAATGCAGATGGTTTCTCATGGGATTGAAATGAGTCGTTCCGTTCTTCTGTACTCCAGCCATTACTGTAGCGATAATTGCAGAGCTAAATTGGCTGACACTTTCAGCTGGGCCAGGAAAGGCAAATAAGTGGTATTTTACTTCAGTTTTAATATTTTAATACATATTTATGATCCACCTAATGAGACAAGGTTCTCTTTAATGCAACATAAATTAAAGGACATTAAAAAGGTGGTTAAACTAACAATGAAAAACAAGAGATCACAGGCATTTAGAAGAGAATAGGCACCAGATATAGAATGAGACCATGAAATTTAGCTCTGAGCTGCCCAGCAGCCAGAGCAAACATGGAGCCTGGTAGGAATTAGTTTAGGGCCTCATTCATCTCCTCCTCTATGGCTAGATTTCCATCTCATCTGGAACACCTAGGTAGGTTCCCTATGGGGACCACAAGTAGAGAAACTGGGCTTCAAGAATCTCAGGTGCTCAATTACTTTGAGGTCACTGAACTTGCTTTTGGCCCAGGGCTACAAACAAGGTGCAGAGGAGAGGTGATTTGGAGCTTTTAAAGTTCAAATGGAAGGCAATCTTTTGAAGGACAATTCGAAATGGACTTTCAAAGCAAGTTCATTATTTCCTAGTGAGGATGGAGACAAGTAGAGATATGGAATAGTAAATAGAATTTTACCCATGATTTTGACCACCAATGTCCATGGCAGTACCACCAGCCTCAGAGCTTCAGGGCGTGCGGCTGTAAACCAGGTCAAGAGGCCCTTAAATTCTGATCTCCAACTGGTCATTATAACGTGGCCAAAGCAGACAGGGAGCCCCCTGGCCTAAGCTCTCTCATCTCGACCCCTAACGAGCTGTGACAAAAACATGCTCTCATCCTTGGCTTTTCCTTCCTGAAAAGGCAGGCCTTTTTCAGGTCAGAGCTAAAACATCTGAGATGGATGAAACCTTAAATAATCAAGTACAACCTTTCACCTGAAAGAGAAATGGGTTTTCATAGGCTTTCAGTTAGTTCGGAAGAGCTGAATGCCTCCCTCACAAGCGCCCATCAGGGAAACTGGAGTTCCGTCCTAGCTGGCTGTGCCTTCTCTGCCATCCCTTCCACCCTTTGGCCGTGGCTGTCCTGCAGAGCCTACAGAGGTTAACCCTGCTCCTAAAGGGCAGCCCGAATGCCAGCCTGTGTGACAGGAGCAGGAAGCGGAGGGTCTGTCCTGAAGGGACGTAGCCCTGGACCTGGGCCACACAGCTGTCACTTCATGGAGTTCCTTGTGTAAATCAGGTTGAGAGCTCCTTGAGGGGAGGGAACAACTTGATCTGTTTATTTCATTACAATGCCCAGCATAGAACCTTGCCTAAGTCCTGGTGAACTTGGAAGAAATGCATTCTTCTTGGAGACTAACTACCGTCTACAAGATATAAAGCCATCTGCCAATGGGACAAGGATTACCGACACCAAAATACAGCCAAATATGCAATGCTGTGTCTGTTTCTCCTTCTAAAAAGTTCAGGTCTGATGTCCTAGCTTCAATTAAATGGCCCACATATATGGAAGTGCTTTGTAACTACTGAGTGCTATTGCCACAATGCATAACCACTAACAACACCGCTCTTCTGTGTAATCTGGGAGAAATGTCTGAACATCTTCCTAAACTAACTCAGTTCTCTCCACCTTCCTAACCAGGACTGTATGGCTGTAAAAGGGCTGCTGTCCGTGGAAACCAAGTTCCCTCTAGAAGTTAGGTACTATTATGGCCACTGTGTAAAGGGTACAATTTAACTAGTGCCATCAAGGAAAAAAAGTTGCATCATTTAATTGCTATTTATTTTCATAAACATGAGGTATTTCAAAGTGCTATAAGATGCAGCACTAAATATATACATTTTGAAGAAATTAAACACAGAACTTTGCATTTACCCAGTTCTATGCACCAAACATGAACAAATACATTAACAGGAAGAAACAGGCTAGGAAAAAGGTATATATATATAGTAAATTTCTTTACAAAAGTTTCTTAGTTCAAAAAGTGATAAAGTAATATCTACTCAAAACTTTCACAACTCATTTTCATACGAAAATATAAGTATCAAATTTAGTTATGTATCAGCATCATACTAAAGTATACAGGCAGCGTAAGAATTAGTACAGTACATAACAGAGATTAACAATATATTTGTATACAAAACATGCTCCTCAAACATTGAGGTATTACAGTACTTAGGTATGAACTTCCAGTCTAATACTGGCCACAAAAGCCACCTCTCATTACCCAGGACGTATATAAAAGGCGGTGTGTGTCAGTGGTATTTACAGAAATGTTCCCCAGGGGTATTAAATGGCGAACCCCTTATGTGGCATCTGCTGGAACTTAAGCACCATTTTAAAAAGGAATGACTTTCTGTTGTTTGAAAACTTGGAACGAACAAGGTGACTTCAACAGCCCCAGAGGCTCCCAACTGTCACGAACTTCAACCGCGTCTTCGAGGTGACTTGGAGAAAACTTCCAGGGTCACCCAGCATCCCATCACGCAAGCCCTCTCCGGAGATCCTGGCAGAACCCCACATGGCCTGCTCCCCACCCAGATCCAAACTCGACGGGGGACCGATTTGAAAGTAAACCAACATTCTTAATGTCAACACAATGTTTGTTAAAAAACAAAACAAAACAAAAAAATCAAAATGTGCAAAGTGGCAGTGACTGTCCAGTTTTGAGAAACGTTTAGCAAGTCCGAGCGTGTTCCATTTTCTTTAGCAACTGCTGCTGCCTTGCCTGCAACTTCTCCTTCTCCAGCAAAAGCTGGTGCTCCTCGGCCTGCAGGGAGTGGACGTACTCGGTGGCCTTTTTCAAAATGACCACCTTGGCGGCCTTCTCGTTCTTCACCAGCTCTGGCACGTGGTCCCTGAGCGTGAGGAAGCTAGACCGCAGGTCATTGCGGCGTTGGCGCTCCAGGATATTGTGGTTACGGCGACGCTCGCTGTCCTCCGAGTCAGAGTTGCGGGGGCTCAAGCTCTTAGCCTTTGGGGGGATAACACTCTTGAGGGGACGTGGGGACGCTTCACTCTTAATCTTCTTCTGGGGCGGTGCATCCTCACTCTCCACGTAGGGTGACGGGGCCGCATAGTTGTGCTGTTGGTGGATGGGTACACAGCGTTTGAGGATCAGATCGCCTGACTGGGCTTTCCCTGGGCCCAGGGCTGCGCTCTTGGGACGCACAGTGATGGTGAAGGTGGTCACGGCCTTGCTGTTGGAAGAGGACCGCCGCTTCTCCACCGTCACCACATCGATTTCCTCCTCTTCATCTTCCTCTTCATCATCTTCATCATCTTTGAGAACAAGATGGGAGTTATTCTCAGGGGTGAGACATGGAAATATATATTCTTACAGCAAACCATGGCACATAGTTTGCTATTATTATGAGTTCATCAACATAGCTGTGGACAGAAACGTATTCTACATCCCTTTAAATTACATGTATCTGCAAATACTGTTTCCTTCCCCAGATTCCTCCTAGCACTTACAGCCTCCAGAAAAGACCTGGGCTTTGGGGTCAGACAGAATCTTGGCTCCATCATACACTAGTTGTATGACCCTGGGCAAGTTACTTAACCTTTCTAAGCCTCAGTTTCCTCAGCTATTACATGGGGATAATGCCACAGGGTGGGGTTGGACAGATAACAAAGTAGAGAGCTGGGCCTAGTAGACAGATGCTCAATAAATAATAGCTTTTAACATCATCACTAGTCCACCCCATACTTATTTATATTTCCATCTGTACACTTAAAAATTGAGGTTCCTCCTTTTAGGAGCCTCCTTTAGCAATTTTACACATGGTTGAGTTTGATTTTAGGTCCTTAAAGAACAATTGAAGCCATTTTTCGTCTAGCGAAGATCAAATCTTAACTACAAAGTCACAATCCACAGTAGCTCTAAACCCAAATATGGGAGCACCTCTTCTCAAAGTCACCAATAATAACAGCAACAAAAAGAACGTGTGGCATCATGTATGCGTTTTCCCCTCTTCTCAATTATTGTTTAAAATGCAAGCATGAAAATCAAAACACATCTTTTGCTTGATCTGAAGGGGGCCGGAAAGCTGAACAATTGTAGGATTTGTTCTAAAGCCGAAATGTGAGGCTGTTCCAGCCTGTGGGTCCCTTTAAGCCAATGTTTTGGTTTTCTGCCAAGAAGACAGCTGTTGGAAGGAAGTGCTTCCTCACCCGAGAGCTGTCAAGGCACAGGCATTAAAGGGACAGACCCGCTTTCAAACTGCAGGCTTATCACCAAGTTTCCTTCCAGGAGCCTCAGCTGAATCTGTCCGCAGCCCTGAAGGAAATTTAGGCTTTTTATCTGCCTGCACTCTGAAAACACTCTTTCAAGGTTCAAGGGAGCCCCAGGTCCAAGGACAAGGGCCATTCAAGTATTTAGAGAGTTCTCCAGAGCCCCAGGCAAAGTCTTCCTTTCAGCCCAACCCTTCAGTTGAAGACAGACAGAGGCACACAATAGAACTTATCAATGAGTCTTTCCAGGGTGTGTGCATTCCGGGAGGGCTGGCTAGGTGCCCGCCTTCACCTTGAAGGGCACTGGATTGCAAAACACAACTCAGATCTGAAGTTAGTTCTGGAATTCTGGCTAGAGCACAAAACTGGACTCCGTTCTCACTGCACACTGTAGAGGCAGCCCCTTGAAAATGTACACAACCGCTGTTGTACTTGCCGCCAGCCGCTGAATGGAGGGAAGGGTGGCCCCACCACCCGCAGCCTTTCAGATCCTTGGCCCGCCTGTCGGCCAGCATATCGCCGCCTGCTGGCCACGTACCACGGGCCACTAGCCCACCCACCCACTGAGTAGGGGGAAGGAGTACCCAGGTTTTGAAAAATAAGATAAATTGGTACTAGCCATCTGTGCAATCTCATTAACTTCCTGTGCCCTAAACAGGATTTTGCACAGCTCCTGTGTCTTCTTTGGGTGTCTCCCCACCCCTCACCTGGACACCAGTCCGTCACCCCCCCACCCCCCTCCCCAAGGTAACAGGTTTCTGCCAAGGCAATGCAGCCACAGGCCCCCCACCCCCCGAAGCCCCCACCCGGCTTTCGCCACTCAACTTCTAATATTATTCCTCGGACTGCACTACAAAGAGAGGTGGGGGGAAAAGGGCGAGTCAGTGGTGGAGTTAGGGCCCCAGGGCGGGTGGCAGGAACTTCAGTGAAGGTGAGACTTTGGAGAACAGCCTTTTGGCAGCTTTCCCTCACCCCCTCTCCTTACCCCGAGATCGGCTTGTAACACATAACCTCTCCGCCACCACCAGCACTACCTCCAAAACGCTCTCCCCTAAAACCCAACCCACGAACCAGTAACAAAAGGAGCGCGGCCCCTGCACCGGCGCCCCAGGGAGGCCGCCGGGACCCGGGCTCGGTCCTCACCTGAGTCGCTCAGGGTGTCCTCTCCCGAGGTGCTGAGGGCCTTGTGGTCGCCGCCGCTGGCCGGGCGGCCTCCGGGACGCGACAGGGCGGCCCCCGGGGCGCCGGCTGGGGCCGCGGCACTCGCCCCTGGGGCGCCAGCGGTGCCCGCCGCGGGGGCACCGGCCGGGGCCGCGGGCGCCACGACGGGCTCGCGCTTGTTCACGGGGAAGGGGAAGACCACGGCGGGGTCCACGCACTCGGCGGCCGGGTGCGCGAGCTCGGCCGGCAGGGCGGCCCCGGCGCGGCCCGACCCCGCCGCAGGCCCGCGCCCCGCAGGGCTGGCGCCCCCCGCGCCCGGGCTCGGGGCGGCGGGGCCCGCGGGCGGCCGGCCGGGCTGCAGCCTCTCGCTCACCGCGCGCTCCAGCTTCTCGCGGGCCGAGAAGCCGCTCCACATGCAGTCCTGCAGGATCACGGGGTTGGGGGTGAGGCCCCCCAGCCCCCCCAGGCCGAACGCGTCCTCCTCGGCCGGGGCGCCCCACAGGTCGGCCTCGGGCAGCAGCATCTCGGTGGCCCAGTTCGGAGGCTCCGGGCTGCGCTCCGAGAAGGCGCGGCTGGGCGACAGCGGGGGCGTGGGCAGCAGCTCAAACTTCTTCCAGATGTCCTCCCCCGGCGGGGTGGAGTCCGGGCCGCCGAAGTAGAAGTCGTCCTCGTCCGGATAGAAGCAGGGCTGCAGCGAGTCGAACTCGAGGTCGGGGTTCTTGCAGAGCATCCCGGGCATGGTGGGCGCGGTGCAGCTCGGCATCGGCTCGCCTCCCCGCCGGCGAAGGAAGGCTGCTTTCCGCTCCGCGCTCCGGGGCTCTGGGGGCGCTTCCTTTCCGTGGGGGGCGCGGAGGGCGGGGACCCGCGCCGACCTCCGAGGCTGCAAACCACAGACACACCAGGAAGGGGTGGGTGAGAGGAGCCGAATGGGGGGCACCGGCGGCGGGCGCTCCCTCCAACCTCCCCTGCAAGCCCCCCACTCCGCGCTAGGCGCCCGAAGGTGGAGTCAGTGCTGCCGGTCGCTCGCTCCCTCCCTCCTTTTGTGTACAAGCTGTCTACGCCGGGGGGTGGGAGGGGGCATGCAGATGGGGGGGGCTCTGCAACTTTGGAAACTGCCGTTTCATTCACACAAGGCACTGCCTGGGGGAGGGGACTGGGGGAGGCTGCAGGATCCCAGCTCCCCAGCTCGCCCGCAAGCCCAATGGCACCCATGTCGGGCTCGCTGCTCCAAGGCAACCCCAGGCTCTAAACCAACCCCGCTGCGGGGCACCGGATCTGGAGTCCCCCCAATCCCCCCGCTGTAAAATTGCAACCTCAAGAGTGCGAGCGCTAGAAAGGGAATGTAGGAAACTTTGCAAATGGGGGGGGGGGAGAAATCATTTCTCTAGACCCGAGATCATCAGGCACTGGACTCACCCCCACCCCCCAAATTGGAGCAGATGCCCCTCAGCATTCATCTTGCCACTAGCTTGTTTTGAACCTCTCACCCCACCCCCGCTCTTCCAAAGCCCCTACAACGTCCTCTTCCAGGGCGAGGAGGCAGGTACAGCCTGAACCCCAGTTTCCAGGAATGGTGCAGGGCGCCAGCGCTGGGAGGGTCGCGGGGGAGCAGCCGTGACCCAGATGCCCAGCACCACTGCCTAGCTCGGCCGAACCCCCCTCTTCTTTTCTGGGGGCGCCCTTGGAGAAGAAACCCGCTTCGGGGCGGGGATGCACCGGCTCCCCGTCAGCTCAGAAACAGACAAATGTGACACAGAACGGGCGAATTTCTTTCCGATGAAGCCATTAACCCGCCCTGGCAAGGGCAGTCAAAGGATTAGGGCGGGTCTCTTGCAGCCGGGGTTGCCTTGGGGGCTGCAACCGGCTTTTCAGGGGAAACGCCGAGATGATTTTGTGTCGGACGCAAGAAACAGTCCCCCGGGGAATGTCGAGGCGCCCGGAGAGGAGCCGCGATCCCGTCCCGGGCTGGCTGCCCGCCGCGCTTACCGCCCCTGGGGCGCCCGGAGGCTGGCAGCGCCTGGTCCTTACCTCCCGCGGATGGCCGGGGATCCAGCGGCGAATCTGTGCGGGGGTCCCCGGGGGGCCGGGGGGCGGGGGGCGGCCCTCGGGCGCTTGCAGTCCGTGCGCGCTTGCGCCTGGCTAGCGCTAGCTCGGCTCCAACCCCGTTCCCAGGAGCCCCCCGCATCCACCCGGCGCGTCCAGACAGATGACTGTCACTGGCTGAGCTTTGAAGCTCGGGGGATATTATTAACTGAAAAATCTGACACACCCGGGGGGCGGGGAGAGAAGGGGGCTGCGGCACAGACAAGGGGGAGGGAGAGAGGCTGAGGAAAGCGGCTGTATCCCGCCCTCTTGATTTCCATAAAAATCAGGGGAGGCGCCAAGGCTTTCGCGCCAAAAGCCACTTGCTTTTCTTCTTTGCAGAGCGCAGGCTGCAGAGCTGGGAAGCCCGGGGTGTGCTGCCCCCGCCCTTGCAGACCCCCGGGCTTGCACCCGGTGCACTCTGCGAACCAGCTGCGTGCCGAGCGGTGCAGTGCAGTCCCCGCCCTGCGGGCTTGGCAATTGCTTAGCATTAAAAAAAGAAAAAAGAAGAAATTCTCGGGGGCTCCAGGGGGTGAATGTTCAGTGGGGAGGGGGTGGGGGTGGGTCACGGAGGCCCCTAACGCATCCCGGTTCTTGCCCGCGATACTGCGCTGCCACGCGCGAGGCCGAGGTGCTGCAAGGCCTTACCGAGGGGCCGCCCTTGTGGGATCCAAGGACGCTACACCCGGGGTGCAAAATGGGAAGAAGAGGATGCGCCCATTTAGGAACGAGACCGCAGGATGTTTCCACTTTTAAATTGAAAGGAGAGGGCACCCCCCCATCCCCCCCCCCCCGGTGTTTGAAAATAAATAAATAACGGCGGGCTAGGAGGGTGGCGCCGCGGTGGTTTCTTCGGCCGAAAGCGACACCTCGCGGAGACCCAGCAGAAGGCGGAGCGGTTGGGCCTTCCATTGGGAACTGAAGTGGGGCCGCCCGCAGCCTTCCTACCGCCCCCGTGGCATTGTCCACCCATCTCCCCCACTGCAGGGGGTGGTGACTCGGGCTGGCTTCAGAAGACATTGCGGTAGAGCCCCGCAGCCGTCCCCACGGGCTCCCCAGTTAGCCTTTTCAAAGCCAGTGTGGCCCCGAATTATGGGGAGAAGGGCCAGGTTCACGTAGACGGAGCTGAGGTCCACACCTCCTGAGGACCAAACCTCGGCTCGGGCATCTTGACTCCCACATTGTTGGAAGCAAAAGGGAAAGAAAGCTATCACTCCTTAGCCTCTCTGTGCCTCAGTTTCCTCAGTTGTGAAATGGAATTAGTAACGGTGCTTACCCATAGGGTTGTTTTGAGAAGCAGGAGTTATGAAAGCGCTTAGAGAACAGGGCCGGCACAGAAGTGTGTCAGCTATTGTTATGACCAGATCATGATAGATTCCTCCGGGGATATTAACACCCCCATCCAACAGCATTCGCCTTCTGCCCTCTCACCGCTCACTTCACTCGAGTCACGTTTTTTTACTGGTGTGTTTGGGTTGGGGGTGGGATTATTGCCCCTATCCCCTAACTCCTCAGAAACAACCCAGGTCTCCTGGGCAGCCCCTTTTAACAACCAAATACACAGTGAGGTGGGATTTTGCTTAGAAAAACTATCCTTGGAAGTTTTGGGGTAGGGGAACCTGGACCCGGAAGTGGGCTTGGGAAAGCTTCCTTATTTCCCTTTTTTTCAAACTGGAAATTCCATTCACCCCCACCATTCACCTCTGCTTTCAAACTAGTTACAGGTGAGGGTGCAGAGGGTGTGGGGGGCAGCCTTTAAAATGCTCACACATTAGCATTTGTGAAGGCTCCTCCAGCCCTTTGGATGCCTCCATAATTCTGGGAATTGAGGCTGATTCCTAGAGTTCTAGGAAGTGGCCCATGAATGAGGATGAGCTGCCCTTGGGAGCTCCATTATCATTATTATTACTTCCCTCACATATGTAAAACACTTTACTTTTGCAAAAGCCCTTAACACCCCACTTCTGCTTTTCCCTAACCCCCTAATCTAAACCAAGCCTTCCTGCTGTCTTCTCTCCAAACATCCTTTAGCCCTATGTGTAATTATATATTCCTGGGAGTGTTTGTTTAACGTTGCTTTCTGCCTGACACAGAGAGAAAACCGGCCCTATCTCCCTCCAGAGACCTGGGAGTTGCTGGAGAAGAGGACCTGCTCGTTTTGCTCAAGGGGGCATCCTCAGTAAGTACTTGACGATATTGTCCAAGGCAGAGATCCCTGAATGAGGCCTTCTAAGGCCGCCAGCCAACTCTTCCAAGATAGTTTCTGGTTTATCAGCAACAGAGGGAGAGAGAAATGAAGTGTTACTCCAAAGCCTTCTTCAGGCCCTCAGCAGCAGCCCCAGAAAGGGTACTCAGAATTGTCTGTCCTACCTTTTTACCAAAATGGCAGGAGGGCTGTTAAAATAGGCAAGGATGGCCTCCACTGCTACATTTAAATGTCCTAACGTGCCCGTGTCCTCTCTCCACAGACCGGTGCCCTTCACTGGTCTGGGCTCCCTTTGTCAGGGGACAAAAAGTAGCAGAAAAAGAGAGAACGGAGACAAGAGACCTGGGTACTCTGTATGCCTCCAAGCAAATCATATATCTTTTCTGGACCTCAATCTCTAATTTCCATCTTTTAACGCAAGCCAGCAATTACTGACAAGTCTGAATTTGAAGGTTAACAGAATGATAAAATTCAACAAGTATTTATTGGTACTTTCATTTGCAAATGAAAAGATAAAAGACTTTGGAGAAATCTTGCTACTGCTGGTTCCTAGTGGGCTTGTAGAGAAATCTGCAAATTTTTCTTAAAAAGGTTGAAACACTCTCAGACTATGTGATGCACAGTAAATCTTTAGACGGTTTTAAAAACAAGGTTGGGTTCAACGCATCTACTATCCTGATTCAGACCAGAAATGAGTTAAGGCACAGCCTCAGAAAGCTCATCTTGGACTAAGGGAGACACACACGTAAGATGGACCAACAGGCAAGATAGAGTTATACACAGGATTTGGTTTATAAATAAAATAAGGAAATTTTTGAGGAAGGACAGTGTTTTTTCTACAGAGCTCTTCTGTATTAAAACAAAAACAAGACACACACACTCAGAAGTGTCCAAGCTATGACTGACTAGGAGATCAACAATCTCGAGATGTTTTCTATAGATCATGAATTAAAAATAGAGTGGATCCAGCTTCAGGAACCATGGTTTTGCCTAACTTCACTGGTTTCCTCCAGAGAGAGAGAGAGAGAGAGAGAAAGTGTAGTACATTTTGCTGATTAAATAAGCTTTAAATCCCTGAGTCTTCATTTGGAGTAACTTACCCAATTACAAATCAATTAATTAATTGATTTGTGAAAGCCTGGATTGCAGATTTAAATGGAAAAAGTAAGACTATATAAAAGTATAAGAAGAGAGGGCCGGCCGAGTGGTGCGGTGGTTAAGCACTGGCTTGGGAAGCCAGCGGTCCCGGTTCGGTCCCACATATGAGGGTCAGTGACATTGCCCTCAAAAAAAAAAAAACCAAAAAAAAAAAAAAAGTATAAGAAGAAAACATAGACTGGAGTTCTTTCTAAGACAGCCCAGAAACAAGGAAAGAAACATGTGAACTATTTGACTATAATAAAAGTAAAAAACTAAAATTTACAGTTAAAACATACCCTAAACAAAGATAACAACAGTGTGATAGAAAAATACTTTTCTCATATATAAGATGAAATATATGTCCATCCATGCACACAGAGTCCCTACTTACTGAATACAAAAAAAAAAAAAAAAGTCCCAATAGAAATATAAATCCAGATTAAGAATAGGTAATTCACTGAATAGGAAATGCAGATTTCCATAAACACATGAGAAGATGCCCAGCTTCACTAGCAGTCAGGGAAATGCACATGAAATCACAAGGAGTTTAACATTTTTGGGTCTGGGAGACTGGCCCAAGTGTTGACAAGGCCGGAGAGGAGGGGAGGTGTTCTCCCCTGTGCTGCTGGTGTTCTAGCCCCAAGAGTAAAAAGCAAGCCCACTCTTTTGACTCCATCCTGCCAGACATAATACAACAAATAAGTAAAAATGTATAAACACGAATATGTTTTGCAGCATTGTTCACAGTAAGAAAAATATTATAAACAATCTACGTGCCCATCAATAGGGTAATGGGTGGATCTATTATCCCATATCCATACAGTGGAATAATGGGCAGCCCCTAAAGAGAATGTGTTCGATCTGTAGGCGCTGTCTTAGAAAATGTCCATGAGTACAAAAGGATATAAATAATGTACAGGCCAATGCGTCTGGCATTTTGGATATATGTGTACTTAAATATGTCTACGTAAAGCCAGTAACAAATTGGGTGGAATGCACAATGAGTTGTTAACAGTGCTTACTTTGAGGAAGGGAATCAGATAAGCTGGAGGGAGAAGCTTTTCTTCTTACTGTATGAAAAATTTTTGAAACTGGGCTTATGAGCAAATTTAATATTTTGTTTTGGCTATTTTTCAAAACAATCATTTTTGTTACTTCCCCGAAAGCTAATCATGAAACTGATCAATTTGGAAAAAAGTAAAGGGTGCTTTTGTGAAACATCAAGTCACCCCAAAGATCCTTTTTGTTTCCTAGGCTAGTTGGCATTCTTCAGACCAAACTAATGCTGAACTGTATCAGCTGAGAGTAGATTCAAAGACCACGATGGGACAAAATGGGCACTGGTGTAATTGGGATTAGAATCAAGCCAACCAAAGCCACTTCAAGTATATGATCTTGCACATACCCAAGACAAGACATATATTGTTTTGACTTCTGAAGCTGGAGGAAAATTCTGAGACACAACATTGGGAGAGTTTTGGGGGTGGGGTGTTTTTTGGTAATGGCACAATTATGTTGAAAACAAAAATTATCCTCATTTAATGCCAGTAATTCCATCGGAGATTAAGTAAACGAGAAGTGTCCGCCAGGCCCCACACTCCCCTCAAAGACTGGTTTTGCATCGTCTCTGGGAAACCTTCCACTGGGAAACCTCAGGCTAAGTTAGTTCATTACGGACTTGGAGGGAAAAGTCTGCGGTGACTAAAAATGCTTTGTGAACTGCACACACCTCCCTGGACGGAGGGTGCTGCTGTGGCTGTAGAGTCGGAATTCCCATTTACCTTATGGTCTTTTTGCTAAAAGTCAAAATGGAAAAGCTGACTGGGGAGGCAGGCCTTGTTGCCCAAGGTCAGGCTCCAGGGAGGTGAGGGAGGGCAACAGGCTTTTACTCCACAGACCTCCGGCTTGAATTGTCAGCGCATCAGAAGGCTTTGTAAGGAGGGGAACCCTGCGTTAGCAGGAGCCGTAAGCGCCACAGGGAATCCGGACTCCAGATCCGGTCTCCAGAGCCACTTGCACTGCCCCTGAGAGCAACACTATATCCCATCTTTTTTCCGAGACTACTTTCCAGCCTCAATGACTTACTTTGGGTGTGTTCAGATCTTCTCTGCTGAGGTTTTCAAATCATCCCTTGGGGTGATTACACAATAGATGACTGATTTGCCACTGATTCTTGCTGAATGCAACTTCCTTGGATGCTGAAGATGCTCCCTATTGCCTGTAGCACTGCCCAGGCTCACTCTAATATCTGCCTGGGGGCCCTTTTAGTTTCCGTGTGTTTAAATAATGATCGGTGATTGGCTCTACTCAATCTGTCCATTTCCAAAGCTGCTGCTTCTGGCCTAAAATTCTTTTTTCTTCTGTTTATTCAAATCCTGTCCAAAAATATCAGCTGGAGGCCCTCTAAGAAGGAATGCTAATCTTCTCCCCGAAATCTCTGTTCATCATTTCTCACCTGCCCTGCTGCCAGCTAGCATAATCCAGCTGTGTTCTTTATCAGGCTCATCATGCGCGTGGGGTTCTCCTAAGGAGGTTGGTAGTTCCTGAGTGGAAGGATCCTGCCCACCTCACCGGTGCATCTTCCACAGCACTTCCTTCAGCCAGTGGTGGAAAGAAACACGCTCTGAGGGCAGCGAGCTCCGCCAGGTTAGACCATGCAGACAGCACTCAAGCCTTCGCCTCCTCACCTTTGAATCCATATTTCGTGAGGATGAGTGGTGTAGCACTCTTGAGCCTGGCTTATGATGGATGCACAGTGACCATCAGTGCTCGCCCTTCATTCTAGCTCCAGCCCGCCTACAGGGGGCTCAGCGAATCCAACGTCAACAGACCACAGCATTTGGGTTCCAGGTTGAGCCTTCTGAAGTTGGCTTGCTGTTTTAATGGGACTAGTACATAATCCTTTTTCCGCCTGGAACCTCCCCTGGGACTCTCTCCCTCCCTGTCCCTAGCTTGTCCATGATGCAAGTAAGTTGGAACTGGAAGAAGCTATCACAGTGGAAGATCCTCATAGTGAGAGCACAGGGCCACAGGGGAGAGGACTGGAGTCTCCAGACCTGAAGTTGTGAATTATATGTGGAGGAATTTTACATTGGCCATTTAACTACTCTGGGCCTCAGTCTCATGGTCCCTAAAATGGTAATCATGAGGTCCATCCCTGCCGTTACTCCACAAAGGGGAGATGATATCTGCAAAGGAGTGTGTTTAGATTCAGAAATGAAGTTTAATGCCCGGGCACTATACCTTTTCCACATCTCAGGCAAGCCTACTCCCATCAGCCTCAGTTTCCTCATCTACAAGTACAGATATAGAATACCTTTTAAACTGCAACAGAGCAGATATGACATCTGGAATAATATATTTTTTTAAAAGGCAATGTATGTTATCTTGCATTATATTTTGAACTTCCAGAAATTGTAGAGGTGGAGGTCTTTATTCTAATGTAGCAAGTACTCGAAAAATTGTAAAGTCTCTTCACAGGAACAGTGTGGGATTCTGAGTGAAGCTATTAAAACAGGGCTGTTTGGGATGGACATGTTAGCATCATCTTATAATTCTTATGATGGTCGTATTTCCTGGTAAGTGGTGTCAAATCCAAAAACTTGTCAAAGGGACAGATGGCATTCCTAGCACAAAAGAGGAAACCAGTTAAAAGTTAAAGAACAGAAAAGTGGGAATGTGTAAATGCTAACAAATTGTTTCAGCATGGAGGTCTGTGCACTCTTCCTCTTCCCCTTAGTACTTACTAAGGAAGTTTTCCTTCCGGTTCATCAGTGCTCACAGGGCACTAGCTGTCAAGGTCTAAAGAAACCTTGTATATCCTCCCTTCTAACCTCCTTGATTTCAAACTTTCATCCCTAACCAGAGTTTGTCAGGCAGATGCTGACAATTGCACCACGTCACTTATACAGTGACAGATTGTTTCTTTGCAGCTCAGAAATGAGCACTACAGGCTAGGCTTTAAGAAGCAATTTCTAAATACATGAATACATGTATTCATGTAGTCAACCAAACAAACACTTACGTGTAACTTATCAGTTCTGCTCTCAAGGCACATACAAGTCAGTAAGGGTGATACACAACGACATAGAAATAAGTCCAATGGAACTGACTGTGCCCTATAATGTACTGTGTACACAGAAGAAAGAGCCTTCACCTTTACCTGGGATAGTGGAACATGGCTTCACAGACCAGGAACCAATAAAGCTATGGGACAAGTAACAGGAGTTTGCCCAGTAGTGGATAAGTGTAGATAATTTGTATTAGTCAGGATGGGTGAGGTTATACTGATGTAACGAACAACCTCCAAATCTCAGTGGCCTAATATAACAAAGGCTTTTTTTTTTTTTACAGCATTCTTATGAGAGAAGCAGCACCTCATGAAAAAAAACAACAACACAAAAACAATAAACAAATCAAGAGCACAGCTGCTAAAGCCTCCATTAGGATTAAGGTGGCCCCTGGTTGGACAAAATGGTATGGAAAAAAAGAAACTAAAAGCATGGCTATCCCAAAGGATTCTTATAAGCTGAAGACACTGAAAATAAGTCTAGAGAGGAAGGGGGGTGTCTTGAAAAGAGAATTGTGTCTACAGCAGATAGGGATCCGATTATTCAAGGATGGAAACCCAGGCCTGTCTCAGCCCACGCCCTTCCCATTCCTCTGAACTGCCTCCTGTGGACTGTAACCTGTACCACTGAGCAGGAGACAATCTCCTCAATGTCAAGGGTGGCATTTATTAGACGCATAAACACATAGTTGTTCCTGGCACAAAGGGCGTTCTCAATAAATATTTGTGGAATAAGCAAATGAATTTCCCTCTATTCTCCCAAATCAAGACTGATCTTGCTTTGTGCGGAAGGTCAGGACCAGCCTCTTAGGGAAAGGGAGATGACAGACCTGGAGTTTTCAAATCTGATGGTAGCAGCAAAACCCTTTATTAAAAATAAATCATTTAAATATCTTTCACACTAAGCCCAATTTTTTTTAACAAATGAGATAAAAATGGAATGGCTCTGGCTGACATAGGAAGAGGGGACCCAGCACCTCACTTTCTCTGCATCCTGTCTCCCTCTGGAGAAACTTCTGGGCATCTCTGGGAGTTTCTAACCCAGACTGAACACCATACATTGCGGTAAATCAAGTCACACCAGCAGCAAAATCCAGCACTTTCTTATGACATATTCCCAGCAGAAGTTCCTGGCTTTCATCTCTTTCTCTTGTTGAAATCTGTAGTTGTCTCCATTCTCCTCTGAGGGGTTTAGAGGGGTGGTGCATTTAGTTTTACAATGAAGGAATGAAATGCAGTTCTCCACACTAGAGAGCGGAGAGAAGCCACTGGCTCCATCCAGTGTCCTCAAAATGGCACATCCCCCTGGGCTGGGGTTCCTCAGAGGCACGGGTTGGCTAAGCAAGGTTCCCAGTGCTTCCTGAAGGTGGGAACCCTGGCATGTGTCGCCTTTGCTGCAGAATCTGCTTCAGGTCGGGAGGAAGACAGTCTCTCCACCTAATACTCCTTTCTGATAGTCCAGGTTTTAGGGGAGGCTGGCGAGAAGGAAGAAGACACTACCAGTCAACTCCTCTGACTCACTAAAGACCGCTGACTGACAATATTAGCAGACAAGAGTGATAGCCTCCTCTGTGAGCAGCCCACCGAGAGCCTGGGGCGGCCTTCCGGTTCCAGCTCCCAGGACTGCTAACTAGGAGAACCAGACCCTCAGGCCCCGCGGATGCTGTCAAAAGGGCAAAGTGTCCTCATTTCCTATCTGTATCGTCTCCCTTGACTTGCACTGAGATGACAGCGCTGGGCAGCTTGATACACTTTCTAAGCATTATCGCCCAGTGCCAGACGCGGCCTCTTGTCACCTTTTCCCTCTTTCTGCTCCATTAAAACACAAGGTCAGCCTTCGATGACACCAGGCTCTCCACCCACCTCTGAAACCTTGAGAATGAACGTGGGAGATTTTCATCCCGTGAACTCTGGAGCGTGCGAGGCCCGCCTTCCCTTCTCTGTACACCTGGAGGCCCTGAGTACCAGGTTCCAAGCCAGGAGGAGCTCCTCCCTCTCGACCAAGCTTCCCTTCAGGCAGCAGGGGTGACAGCGTCCCAGGTGGGGTGGATGTGCCCAGGTTGGGACAGACGCCCAGTTGGCACCCCAGAGCAGGCTCCGCAATCTAGCATCCTGTGAGGTCCGACACAGGGCTGGCACATCAGAGAAGCTCACGGAACACTGTGGACCATCTGCAACTGTGTTTGGATGAAGCAGAGCCCAGATCTTCAGCCAGGCGTCCTAGAATGGCGCTCTTCCAAAACTGAGGAAATATACTCAGCGCTGCATAAGACACGAGGTCAGATGCCGAGGGGTACTTTACTCCTTTTTGTGGTCCATCTGCTGACCAAGGGCCTTGCCAAGTCAGGTCAGAGACAAGCCCCCTTTCCTCCACCTCACTCCCAACTCCTGGCCTCCCAGCTGCATGGGAGCCTCTTTGAACGTCAGTGTCCTCAGATTTAAAAAGTGGATAATGGGTCCCTGCATCCTTACAGGGTTGTTGTCAGGACCAACTGTGAGATAAATGCCAGAGTGCCATATCGTTGTAGGGGTGATAGTCAATATTACAAAAACCATCCCCACTCACCCAGAATCCCCTAATTGTCTTATCTGGATTATTCCCCCACCTGCTGTCTGGATCACTGCCATAGTTTAGAGATGAAACAGTCAGAGGTTAACCTGAATTTGTTTCTCTTTTCATCCAACTGTTTAGAATCATGAGCTCAAAGAAAATACCACATTTTACTGACATTTCTGCTAAGACCCCTCTTAAAAACCCATCAGAACAGCTGGAGGCCAAGCCTAGCGTGGGACAGCTCCATCATATAGTGTTAGATGAAAAAGGAAGCCGAAGAACAACGTGTAACAGGAGTCCATTTTTGAAGGAAAAACACCCTATGTGCTTATATAGGCATATCTGAAAGGTTACACACCAAACTGTTTAGTAAAATTGGGGGCTGGGAGTAAGGATTGAGATGGAGAGGCGGTGAGGGCATTTTCATTCATTTTTCTATTGTTTGCATTTTTTTTCAAGCATGATTGCACATTAATTATTTAAACATTTTAAAATTTTAAAATTTATTAACATTACTTTTTAAATTCACAGAATTTTAAACAGCAGCAGACACTTTAAATATATGGCCTTGAAATGTATTTTAATAGATTGGATATGTCTGTCCTTACTATTTAATTTTCTGAAGACGTTAACTAAACATTCTGTCTCATGTTTAAAATTGGAACCTACAATCCTAATCACTCCATTTATTGAGCACCTGCTGCATCCCAGGATGAATGCCAGACCCTTGACAGACCTTTTCTCACTTACTCCTCACTCTAACCTTGCAAGGTTAACTATATTCACACCCATTTTCCAGCTGAGGAAGTCAAGACCTAAGGTCATACTTCTAATAAGCAACAGAGCTAGAATTCTCACCCAGCACAGTTTGACTCGATCTCACCAAACGGCACATTTGTTTACAAAGGTACCCTCTGTGTAGGTTACTTGATGCCATCTTAAAGATTATATTAAACCTCATATGTGTTTAAAGTTTAATCACTATATGTTAGTACATGTGAGATGGCTTTAAAATAAATATTCACTATAGCAGGTTAGCTCTCTTCCCCTCTCACCCCATCCCCCCCAAATGAGCATATTTGTGTTGTGCTTAGGGTGTGCTGTGCTTTATTGGAAGTACATCTAAGTGAAGCTGCAGAAACTAACTTGCTCAGAACTCCTTTTTCAAATCCTGGAAGTCTGTAGACTTATAACGCCACCATGTGAATTCTAGTCGGCTGTAGGACTCCCCGGTGCCTCACTCTCCTCGAATCACTGAGGAGCGGAGTACGGTATCTAGTGGGTCTGTGTGTTTCCTGATCCAGGAGCACTTGGTTCTCAAAAGAATCTCCAGATCGGAAATGGAATTTTTCTGTGTTGCTCCAGAAAGTGAAATCTACAAATGACAGGAGGAAATGACTGGGCACTCTATTCCAGGATGACGTAAGAAAGAATTTGGTAACAACCGGAAAGAGCCAACAATGGATGGGGCTGTCCTGCTAGGCACTGAGAGGACCGCCACAGGATTCAAAGAGAGATGAGAGAAGCATCAGGCCTACTTTAGAAGGGATTTTTACATAAAAATAAATTCTATGATTCCCAACTTCATGTTTTGCACTTTTGCTTACTATGTATAAGACTAACATGGGGCCTTAGGGGAGAACAACCCTGAGACGATAGAATATATTGTCCAAATTCACTCTGCAGTTGTAGTGTTGGGTGATGAAACTGGTTAGTTTCTGAAGGTTTGGATTTTAAAGACCATCAATCAATTGTTTGGTCCTAATTAGTTTTGCTAGAGAGCGTCTGACATGTTAACAGAAGTAGCAATTAAAATTGGATGGTGGTGTAATCACCATCGCAAATATTTAAACAATGTGATTATATAATATCTATCAACAGTTTTTGTGGTTTTTTTTTTTTTTTTTTTAATACACTTAGGGAAATAGAAGTGAAGGGAAAATAAGTATTGCTTCAGGGTTTGGAAAATGCAACGTCTTCTCCCGATGCCTCCCAGCTCTTCAAGGTACAAGACAAGGAGACAAGCTCTTACAGGTCCCTCACACTGACTGCTGACAGCAGTAAGCACCCACCGGCCCCATGTCTAGGGAACTTCAGCTGGAATATGCCCTCCGGTTGTCCGTTTCAATCATAATCACACAAAGGGTGTTCTGTGTTTCCCCTTAGTCAGTCTGCGTGGGGTCCTCCCAACCACACAGCTGAAGTGGCTGCACTAAGGGTTCTCATTCAGCCCAGAACAGCTTTAGTGAGGGCCTACTATGTACCGACGGAAGCTTCCAGATCTCTATGTGCATCCTCACCTTATTTCCTAAAAACTCCACCCGCCCCTTCAAGGCTCAGAGGCATTGCCTCCTGGAAGCCCAGAGATAACATCACATTCAACCTGTCCCGAACTGAACTCATAGCCTTTTCCCTTAAGCCCACTCCTCCTGCTGAACTCCCTTTTTCAGCGATGGTACCACCTGTTGCCCAGATCAGGAACCTGGCTGTCGGGCCCACCTCCTCTTCTTTCTTCATCTTAGCTCTTGGCAGTGACCATACTTTGTTCTTTCTACCCCCATCCAGGGTTTATAGAAGGCACCAGTCTGTCCATGCCTATTTTTCAAAGATTGAAATCCTTCCATCCCAGGTGGTAAGGAGTCACAGCATCACACTCCCCAAGAGCACCTCTGCCCACCACTTCAGACCCTCCTTCCAGAGCCATTCTCTGCCTCTTCCCAGGATCCAGCAGTCAAAAGGTGCATTCCGATTGGCTGGTGCTTTGGTGGGACCATTCCTTACTATGCAACCTCCATGTTCATGGCTCATGGCCCGCATACCTGGAGAGCTCAGTAAACTAAGCTCAGTGCCCACTGTACTTTTTAATGTCTTTTAAAATCAGAAGAAAAAATTGAATATAATAATAATAAATATACAATAATGAATTGTGCCTGGATTACGTTTGCCTTTATATTGATACAGCCATAAAATATAGGTTTTAAGTAGTTTTAAAGAACCTTTTATACTTGGCCTATAAGAACAAAAGCGAACTCAGGTGCAGCCCCATTCAGGCTCTCCCTAACTCACCTCTCATCTCCATGAATACTTGACTTCATTTCATCGTGCCTTTTTTGGTCTACTTTCTTCCTTTTTTCCTCGCTTTTCCATTGCCCACATTTGCTGACCACCCACTGGGTACCGATTCTAGGGATTCTGAAATGAAGAAGTCACACGTCCTACCCTGAGGTTGTTCATAGTCCAGACAGGCTGAAGATACAGAAACCAGCAAGTGTAGCAACTTTCAGTAGCTATTCCAACAGAAAATCAGAGTGCCTAGAAGAGGAACACCCCCTCCACCCAAGCGAGTTGGGAAACACCTCGCCAAGAGGTGATGTGTGAGCTCCAGAAGACGAACATTTCAGCATCCCAGGGGAACTGTCCTCTTACCCAGGACAGGAAGGCCTAGCACTGAGGACTGCTTTGGTGTTTGAACATCTCCCCACATCCTGCTAGTGCTCACACCTCTGGTTCTAGTGTCTGCCCAAGGCAAGCGCCTTTGGCAGGCCAAGCATCTTAGAGGGCTGCTGAGGGTTTGTTCATCGCTCCTCAGCATGGATTAAGGAGAGTATTCAGGTTTGGATGGAGGCCAGCTCTGTGTTGAGTCCTCCCTCTAGAGAACCGCTACCACCCACATCGGAGGAGGGACACCAGGCAGCCACCGAAGGGCCAGCCTCTGAATGTGGGTGTGCGAGGAGAGGGGTCAGCCAATGAGAAGCTTATGCAGAGGTGGTGGTGGGTGCTTTGACTGTGGGGCTTCCGTCATCCACCTTTCTCCTCACTGTCCTCACCTATGCCCCGGGCAGTCCCCACACTGGCATTTAGACCTTGGCCAGAAGGAAGCCAGGTGTGTGGATGGCTGTCCATGTGTGATGGTGGCCGGCTATCCCAGCAGCTCCTTGTTGTTGCATTCTGAGGCAGCCTGGCTGACCTGCCTACCCCCCTCTTCTCCCTCCTCCCCACCTGCATCTGCCCACCCCAAAGCCTGTTCTTATCCCACACATTTCCTGTGTTTGTATACCTCTGGGCCACCCTTCTCTATGATGACGTTTGACTTGGCCATCAAATCCCTCGAAATTCCTCAGTGAAGGCCAACCATATTCCTCCAGTTGGAATAACACAATTTTCCCTGATCCCAAAATATTCGACAAATTTATAAAGGTTTGTAACAGGCCTTAGATGTTTTACCATGACTTAGAGTGCATTGTATGTGTGTCTTGCTCATTAGAATGGCCTCTTTTGTGTGATCTTTGCTTCCCCAGAGACCAGCACAGACCCATCAATGAAGCTGAAGCTGATTCTCAGTAGATACTTGTAAACAACTCACTCCCACTGGGGCCTGGAAGTGCGACGGATCCTGGCCCAAGATGCTGGTGCCTCGTTTGCCAGATTCGGCCTGTTCTTAGAACAAACCAGAAGACCGGAGGAGGAATGGACTACTGGCATCCAGGACAGGTGTATCCTTCCCATGATGCTTTAGGGTTAGCGCAGAGAGGCACTAGTAACAGGTGAGTTCTCACAAGACTCTATGAAAAAATAACATGTCTCTATAATATTGTATATCAACTGTAAGTGAAAAATCTTTTTAATTGAAAAATAACATGAGTCTCAATCAGCAACAGGTGAGCAGGGAACCCCACTCTCTTCTCCACCTTGAGATCTGACAAAATGCTTTTTTCCAAGATGCCCACCCCTCTCCTGACAGGGAAAACTTCTTCTCGCTCTTGAAGACCCATTTCAGACACCCGCTCCTCTGGGAAGTTACCCCAGCTTGCTCAGAAAGAGTGTATTATTTTTTCCTCTGGGTTCGCCCAAATACTTTGCCCCTGTTACAGTGTTCAGCACTTGTATTAAAATGATCTCCTTACCTATTTGTGTTTTTCCACTATGCCAGACATATGGCAGCTACTTCTGGGAACAATGATTTAAGAAGAGACAGACTAGAACACATCCAGGAGAGAGCAGCTAGGGTGAGGAAGGACCTGGAAACCATGCCCCATGAGGTGGCCATATGCTGCAGTCAGCCCAGGACATTCCTGGTGTACGCTTGTTGACTCAGTATGATTATCAATAACACCCACTCTCACTCTCAACAACATCCTGGTCTCGCCCAGAAAATATAGAGTTACCCTATTATGAGGAGTAAGTAAAGAAACCAAAGGTGTTCACTCCACAGGAGCCTGGGGCAGCCCATCTCTATCTTCAGATATCTACATGGCCACATCCAGGGTGTGGCCAGGGTGTTGTGTGCGGCCTCGAGGGAACTGGGACCTGTGGGCGAGGATGATGTAATAACAGCTTTCCCCTCATCGGCATTGTTTGCTGTTGGACACCCAAGACTTGGCGCCGGTCCTGGAATATATTAATGCCTTGATAAATATTTCTGCAAGAGAGGGGGGAGTGGAGGAGGGAGAGAAGGTGGAGAGGGAACTCTCCAGCCATAGAGCTTACAGCATGGAAGGCAGCATGCTTCCATCAGTGGGAGTGCCCATCAGAGGCCCAGGGGCCCCTTGCTGGGGAGGCATGGAAGGTGTCATGGGCCGAACTGTGCTCCCCAAAGATACTTTGAAGTGCTGACCTCTGGTACTTCAATGTGGCCTTCCTTGGAAATAGGGTCATTGCAGATATAACTAGTTAAGATGAGGTCATACTGGAGTAGGGTGGGCCCCTAACCAATATGGCTGGTGGCCTTATCAGAAGACAACTATATGAAGACAGCAACACACAGCGAGATGCCATGTGACACTGAAGACAGAGATTAGAATTATGTAGCTGCAAGTCCAGGAATCCCAAAGGTTGCTGGAAAGCCACCAGAAGCTAAAAGAGGCATGGGAAGAGTCTCCCTAGAGCTTTCAGAGGGAGCATGGCCCTGCCAACATCTTGATTTCAGACTCCTAGCCTCCAGAGCTGTTGTTTTAAGCTACCAAGTTGGTAGTACTTTGCTATGGCGGGCCTGGGAAACTGAGGCAGAAGCAGTTGTGCCTTGTGGGGGAAGATGAGTGTGATGCTCCCCGGGGTCTTGCTCAGAGCGGACTAATTGGACTCCCGTCTCTGAGCCTGGCTGGTAGTGATGGATTTGCCTGATGCTCAGTCCCACTGTGTCCATCTTGCTCTGAACAGGTGGCCTGTGCCTAGAAGCAGAGCACAGCTCCTCTGGGCTAACTGCAATACCAGTGTCCTGACACCTCCTCTCTCTGCCCAACTGGCCCTGGGCTGTCAGAGCTTGAAGAAGTTCACAAAGACAATGAAGTCCACCCCTCACTGGCCTCCCAGATTCCAGGCCCCACCAGGGCTGGGAGACACTGGGCCCTCTTCCCTTCTCTCTGTACACGCTCCAAGTTTGTTTCCACCAAGGTGTTTGCACTTGACTTCCCTCCACCTTGATGCCCATGCCCCCGCCCCCATCCCTCAGTTCCCTCTGGACTGCACTCTGAGGCCCATGTGCCCCAAGCATCACATCTAAAACAGTGCCCTTCCACTCTCTATTCCTTTGCTCTGCTCTTTTGTTCTTCGCAGCACTTATCAGTAACAAAAATCATATATACAGTAGCCCCCCCTTAGCTGTGGTTTTGCTTTCCACAGTTTCAATTACCCATGGTCAACCGCAGTCCAAAAATATTAAATGGAAAATTCCAGAAAAAACAATTCATATGTTTAAATTGTGTGCGCTCTGAGTATCTGAGTGATGAAATCTCATGCCATTTGACTCCTCACTTAGTAGCCGTCTCAGTTATCAGATCGATCATTGTGGTACCTCAGTGCTTGTGTACAAGCTACCCTTATTTTATTTAATAATGATCCCAATGGGCAAGAGAAGGCTTAATGTGCTTCCTTTAAGTGAAAAGGTGAGTACAGTACAATAAGATATTTTGAAAGACAGAGTCCACATTCACGTAACTTTTATTACAGTATAGTTTATAATTGTTCTCTTTTATTATTAGTTACTGTTGTTAATCTCATACTGTGCCTAATTTATAGGTTAAAGTTTATCATAGGTATGTATGCATGTATAGGAAAAAACAAAGTATATATTGCATGCTATCATGGTTTCTACTGAGTGTCTTGCGGATAAGGGGGGACTGCTGTGCATTACAGGTATATGTGCCCTTGTTTCTTGACTGTCTCCCCATTAGAATGTAAGAGCCCACTGGTTAGAATATAGTGAGGACTCAGTAAATACGGAATGAATGAATGGATGAATGAGTGAAGTGACATTCTAGCTGAGTTAGCCAGATGGAGAGTGTCCCTTGCAGAGAAAAGAGCATGGAAATGCTCCGTGGTAAGACTGAAACAGTCCAGAGAGAGAAGCTCTTCACAGAATGAGAAAGGGTCCTGGAGAGAAAAGCAGGGCTCAGACAAGCCGCGCTGAGCTTCGTCCTCAGCCTGGCACAGTGCCCCTTAGATGGAGGCCTTGTACTTCTTTCTGTTGGGTTGTCGGAAAAGTCATGACGTATTTTTCTATGTGTTTCGTCGCAAAAATGCATCATGACTTTTCCGACAACCTAATACTTCCTGCATCTTCAAGATGACATAAACCCACCTGCACTGATGTTTGGAGAGCAAGGGTTAAAGGGACAAAGATCCTTCTACTTTGGGTTTATCATTGCACTGGTTCCCTCAAATTATTTTTAGAATAAGACAGGTAAAAACAAATATATAATGATAATCACACAACTGTATAGGAAATATTGTATGTCTTTAAGAATGGGAAAAGAGGTGTAAGATATATTTCAAACAGCATGGGCCAGCTTCTTTATAGCTGAGGTATCTTTTAATCCTCAGAACAATCTTTTTTCTTTTCTTTTCTTTTCTTTTTTTTTTTTTTGAGGTCAGTGTCACTGGCCCTCATATGTGGGACCCGAACCGGGGCCACTGGCTTCCCAAGCCAGCGCTTAACCACTGCGCCACTTGGCTGGCCCAGAACAATCTTTTTGATACAAGGATTTCTTGCTCCATTTTCCAGCTGGGAAAACTGAGGCTTAGGAGGAGTTAAGGAACTTACTCACGTTCACCCAGCTCATGACCCAGGATTCAAACCCAGTTCCTCTGACTCCAAAGCCTATTTTCTCTCTACTAGGATACACTGTCCCCTCCAGATTTCTGGCTCAGATGCCATGGGGATGGGAGACAAAAAGAGCAATAGACTTGGAGAACACCTTCACCCTGGTGCTTGAAGGTGACCATGGGCAAGTCAGGATCCTTTTCTGAGTCTCAATTCCTTTATCTAAACAGAACTGCTGATGCCAGTCCTGCCAACTTCTCTGGGTGGTCAAATGTCTCTGAAAAAGCTTTGTAGACTAAGTGACTGACTCTACATCCAGGGTTGACATTGAACCATGCCCAAAACAAAGCTGGTACTTATTCCCAGAACCTCACTGTGCTTTGAGATTCTGTGAAGATGGTGGGCTCCAGGACCCTCCCCTGTCCCACATCCTATCTATCCTTAGCTCTATCTTAGCCCTGAAGGAAAACTCCCAAGCATGGGGCTGGAGGCACCCGGTCCAGGAGCCTTCCTGCTTCTGTGAGGGTGGTAAACACACCCGCCACCCACAGCTTTCCTGGGGCAGAGAACTAAGTGCCCAGGGCCAAGAGGCAGCCCTGTTCCTGGGCACGGCCTGCCTGCCCGTAGAGACTCTGCCTGGGCTTGGACTGCTGATGGCAGCTGTAGAGTGTTCTAGAGCTCTAGTGTTCACCAAGAGTGCCAGACCTTCCTGAGAAGCCGATCTGGGAGCTGCGCTGCAGACTTTGTGCCCTGTGGAGGTAGGCACAGGGCTGGCAGAGAGCAGCTGCCCCACTCCCACCCCGCTTGCTCGCCTCAGTGACTCAATCATTCCTCCAACATGCATTTGTTGAGTTTCTTCACTTTGCTGGGCTCCATGATAGGTGGAAAGGCCTTGAACTTTGAAACTGGAGGCCTATATCAGGGACTTGGTTCCACCTCTGACTTGATTAGGTTGTATAATCAAGCTGAGCTTCCATCTCCCCTTCTAGACAACTGGGAAAATTTTAACATCCACGTACATCCTACAGCCCTTACAAGTCTGTAAAGTAATATTTGCACAGTGCCTGGTCCATAATGGACAGTATTAACTATCACCACATCAGGCACATAGTAGGTGTTCAATAAAAAAATCTAAGGAATGAAAAATAGGTGCAAAGCACTCTCTTTAATGTTCATTTGAACTCCACTCAGAACAGGGGTGGGGTTGCGTGGGTTGGGGGGAATCCAGCATGCTTGGTGCTCAGAAATATGACATCCAAAAATGCCTGTTTTGAGGCCACATTTCTTCTCCTTCCTGCAGCTGTCAGAGGCTAGATTTACTTTGTAATTGTGGCCAGCTTTTTGGGAGATGGGTCTGTGCGGGAGAGATCTCCTCAGATAAAAAAGATAGCACACCAAACAAGTGGCCCCATCCAGCAATTACATCATCTGGCACAGCAGCCTAAGCGAGGAGGAATTTCCCTTGTACCTGACAATAACATTTTTTCAAAATAAAATATGTCGAGGTTGAGAAGTTTATCTTGGCAGAGCATGGCGCCATTAACTCAAGATTAAATGCATCCTGTCCAAATTCTTTTGCTACTTGTAATAGGCTTCAGGCTAGCAGCTTCCAGATACTAATTCTATGGATGCCTCAGGGAAAAAAAGCTAATTGTTCTGTGCTTGAGGAATGTCCAAAGTGGGGCTGTGGTGGCTGTCCCATGCACTCCCCAGAACCCCCTTCAGGACCAAAGCACTCATGCAGCCAGCTGCCAGCGGTGTCACCAACTGCTGGCTCTCAGCTAAGCCCCTGTCTGGACACTACCATTGGCTGAAGTCAAGGCATTCAGAGTTAGGGCCTCCTCCTGTAGGGCAGCACCATCCAATGACTGGTTGATGAGGGGGTACAAAAGACCAGCCCCCTTCTGTAATTTATGATAACTGAAGAGCCACCCCAGCTCGAGGCTGCCTGTGAGATAAACTGAGGCCTTTGCTGCAAAGACATCATCATTCAAAAACTTCTGGGCCATCACACCCCCTTCACTGCCCTACGGGGGTTGGTGCAGAGGGCATTCCCCAATAAACTTACTGCACTCACCTCTCCAGCTCAGAGATGATGGTGCCAGGAATGGTTGGAGGAAGCACCAATCTACTGGGGAGTTTGGAGTTAGGTCACTCACCAGCCAGCTGGCCACGAGGACCCCATTATTTGCTGTGAATGGAGCCCTGGTTGCCCCAGGCAACTGGTAAAAGTTCCACGATGAACTTGGATGGGATATCTATGGAGAGGAACTCACGAGGGGTGCAAGATCTCAGGTGTTTGAGCGGCTGGCGAGAGGGAGGACCATGGAGTTGGATGGCTGTTGAGGACTGCTGAGGCATTTGAGAACGACAGTGGAAGTCTGGGGGTGACTGATCAACAGGGTCAAGTGTGAAAGCCAGGCCTCTTTGGTGGCACAGAAAGAGACAATCATCTCCTACAACCCGAAGGCAGAAAAGGCTGGGTATCAGGTCCAGGACCTAATTTCAAAGGTAGCAACAGAGCCTCCAGAAATGGCTGAACTCCCCACCTCAGCGAGTCTACTATGCAAACATCAGGGACCCTGTGCAAAGGGTCTGAAAACTACAGCACTATTCAACTCCGTCCGCCCAGTCCTGCTACCTTCACTCCTCACAGATCTCCCCAGGAGCACTCTGCAATGATTTTCCTGTACCCCAATCTCAGTTTCAGAGCCTGCTTCCCAGGGAAGCCCACACCAAACAGAGCAGAAGGTCCTGTCACTAAGAAGTGTTCTGATCTCTGTGGATGGGGCTCAGCATGGTATAGGAGAGAGAACATGGATGTGGGGTTGGAGAACATTTCTCACTTTCATCTCAAGGTCTGTACACTTACTATGCAAAACTATTCTACTTTGCTCCTAGCCCTTTCCACAGCTTGTCATCTAGCGTTTAGCTCAAATGTTGCTTCCTCAAAGGCTTTCCCCCACCACTTACTCTAAGGTACCTCCCTTCCCTTGCTCAGTTACTGTCTTTCACATCACCGTTTTAATTGGCTTCATAGTCCTAAAACTGTCCTGTTCATTTTGTTTGTTTTACTTTCCAGATTTCCCACTAGAGTGCACGTTCCATGAAGACCTAGGCCCAATATTTTGTGGTGTGCCTGGGTGCCATATAGACAACGCGTATTTCTGAAAAGAATAAAATAACAAAGAGAAATTAGAAAGAAGAAAGGAGGCAAGGAAGAAGGGAAAAGTCCCGGGTTCAAATTCTCACTTTGGTGAAGCTGGAAAGATTCTTTAACTGCTCTTGACTTTTGATCCCTTTTCTGTCAAAATGAGACATGAATAATGTTTGGAATTCAATGAGATAATGTATACCTCAGACCCACTTCTTAGCTTTTCCCCCTGGAAACTTCTAGGAAGTTCTCTTTAGAACAGAATGCAAGTCTCTCATTTCCCTTCTCACTCACGCTGTCCGCCTTCACCTCTCACTTTTAAAGGCGAGATGTCTGGAACATTGAAGCTACCACATGGGAGGCTTTTCTGAGGTTAAGTTGTACACATGGCAAGGCAGCCTGACAGCCATGGCAGCAATCTTATATCCACCTTTGATGTGTGTGTGTCGTTATTGTGGGGGAGTGGGAGAGCAGGTGCTTTAGACGGCTAACCTTTACTGTAGTCAGCAAGCATGAGGCTTGCATCGGGCTTGGTTTCTACCCTGGAATGGTCCCGTGGTGTTTTCCCGGGAAAGGCTAACCCACTGCAGACCAGGACCACTGCCAGCTGCTCTGACTCAGGGATTTTCCACCTCGGTTTCTACTTTCTTTTCAATGTCTTTTCCTCTACCTTCTTGAAAATTGTAAACAGGATGGGTTTTGTTCACTTGCATTTATAGACTCATTTTTTTAAAATATGAAAGTAATAAATAGACTTGGAAAACTTCTGGATAAGTACAAATAAATGGAGAAAAGCATCAAGAGCACTGGTTTCATTGTCACAGATGTTCTTCTAGGATTCTTTCCATACATTTTCTTATATTTAATTTTGTTTTGCTCACAGAGATATTTACATATAGTTTAACGAGTCAGGAGAGTTGCTTTTGGTGACAACCAGCAGCCTGCTGCCTCAGTCTTATCCCAACCCCATTCCCACTCTCTGGGAATAACTGCTTTCCTTCAGCCAGGTCTCTGGGATTTATCTCCATCTGTCTACATAATATACTTATGTTACTATTTTTCCAGTTTTATTGAGATTTAATTGACATATAACATTATATAAGTCTAAGGTGTGCAATGCGATGATTCGACACACATGTACCGGGGGTGCCAAAAAAACGTATACACATTTTAAGAGATGGTCAGCATTGCTCAAGCAGTAGTTCGCCGTAATCAGAAGTGTCTGGACACTCATGGGAACCGCTTTGAGCACCTCTTGTAATTGCAGAAGTCAAGCATGACTTGTATTCATCTTTTGCTATCGGTATATATTAAGTATTATAATTTTAATGCAGTTTTCCTTTCTTAAAATGTGTATACATTTTTTGGCACCCTCTGTGTATTGCAAAATGATTGCCACAATAAGTGAGTACATCTGTCACCTCAAGTAACACTGAGATTTTTGTCTTGTGACCTCTTGGTATAGGAGTTGACATTTTAGCCCTCTTACACACTCTCTCCCAGCCACTCAGCTAACACCAATTCCCACTCTTCTCCCTCCATTTCTTCCAATGCAGTATATGAATTTGGCTAAATAAATAATCTTTACTAACACATTATGCCTATGTAAACACGTTTAGAATAGAGCCCCTTTTTTTACTCCCCTTACGTTTCCTGTCTTGTGCAACTTTTTTGCATTCTCTGGAATTAATAATTGCCTTATTTTGTTTACTTAGCTTTCTATGTATCTATCGCTAATTCATCCTCAAACTCTCCAATAGAACTGCATTTCCTTTGTACTTTAATTAGTGCATTCAAGCCCACAGAGTAAGCTATGTCTTTCATTTCTCCCTTGGAAACATCTTTCCTGAAGCACCCCATCCTCCTCTCTGATCTAGACTGACAGTTCTCTCCTTCCCATCTGTGTCCTATGTCTTCTCTCCACTACCTTCCCACACATTCCCACCTCTTGTCTCATGTGTAGGATCCCCAACATCCTATCTACCAGGTTTTTTTCTTTTTTTTTTAAGGGCTTTTATCCCTTTTCTTTTCTTTTTTTTTTTTTTGAGGGCAGTGTCACTGGCCCTCATATGTGGGACCTGAACCGGGGCCGCTGGCTTCCTAAGCCAGCGCTTAACCACCGCGCCTCTCGGCCGGCCCGCCCTTTTCATTTTTAACAGCTTTAGTGGGCTGTACTTAACAAACAGTAAACTTCACAGGTTAAAATGTACAATTTGATAAATCTTGACATGTGTATACAATTACAAAACCATCACCACTATCACAATAATGAACATATTCATCACCTCCTAAAATTTCCTGTGTCTCTTCGTAATCCTCCTCTTCTACCCCTCCCCCATTTCCAGGCAACCATGATCTGTTTTCTGTCACTATAAAGTAGGTGGCAATTTTATATAAATAAATTCATAGAGTACGTACTTGATTTTATCTGGCTTCATTTGCTCAGCATAATTCCTTTGAGCTCTGTCTATTATATAGATGTCCCACAATGTGTTTATTCACTCTGTTGAGGACATTTGGGATGTTTCTACTCTTTCATTATTAAACATAAAGCTCCTATGAACAGTCATGTAAAAATTGTTGCACGGACTAACACTTTCATGTCTCTTGGGTAAATAGCTAGGGGTAGGTAGACTGGGCCATATAGAAGGTGTGTTTTCTTGTGGTGGTTGTTGCTTTTTAAGAAACTGCCAAACTGTTTTCCAAAATGTTTGTGCCATGGTATCTTCCCAACAACAGAGTGTAAGAGTTCTGGTTGTTCCACGTTCTCGTCAACACTTAGTACAGTCAGTCTTTTTAGATGTTTAGTGGTATCTTACTGTGGTTTTAATTTCTTATAGACAACATATAGTTGCATCTTGTTTTTTGATGCACTCTGTTTTTAACTGGTGTATTTAGACCACAGATGGCCAAAGTTGATATGGTTGGATTAATACCTACTACATTAGCTACTGTTTTCTATTGCTTGCCCTTGTTCTTTGTTCCTTTTTTTGTCTTCCATTATTTTTCTGCCTTTTGTGGTTTTTATTGAGCATTTCATATGACTCCATTTTCTTTTCTTGGCATATCAGTTAAGCTTTTTTTTTTAATATAGTTTTTTACTATTTTTAGTCATTGCCTTAGAGTTTGCAATATACATTTACAACTAGTCCAAGTCTACTTTCAAATAACTCTGTACTGGAGCCGGCCGAGTGGTGTGGTGGTTAAGCGCTGGCTTGAGAAGCCAGCAGCCCCAGTTTGGGTCCCACATGTGAGATGAGGGCCAGTGACGCTGCCCTCAAAAACAAACAAACAAACAAACAAACAAACAAATAACTCTATACCACCTCATGGGTAGTACGAGTACCTTACAGTAATAAAATAATCCTAATTCTCCCCTCATATTCCTTGTATCATTGCTGTCATTCATTTTATTTCAATATGAGCGCATGTGTGTATATATACACATAAATGTGTATAATCAAATATACTATTGCCGTTATTTTGAATAAATGATTATCTGTTAAATCAATTAAGAATAAAAAGTTGAACATTTTTATTTTATCTCCCTTTTTTTCTTTCTTTGATGCTCTTTCTTCCTTTATGTAGACTGAGTTTTGATCTTTTCATTTTCATATGAATTTTAGAATCAGCATGTCAATTTTTACAGAAAAACCTTTCTGGGATTTTGATTGAAAGTGTGTTGAACCTGGAGAGATTTAGTGAGACTTGACCTCTTAAGACTATTGAGTCATTGGATCCATATACATCTCTCCATGTGCTCAGGGCTTGGCTTTCATCAATGTTTTGCAGTTTTCAGTGTAAAGATTTTGCACATCTTTTGTTAGATTTATCCCTAGGTGGTTAATATTGTTGATATTATTGTAAATGATATTGATTTTTAAATTTCAATTTCTGATTCTTGGTTGCTAGCTTATAGAAATATAAATCGATTTTTGTGTATTGATGTATCCTGCAAGTTGGCAAAACTCAATTGTTCAAGCTTTTTTGAATGACTTAAAAAAGTTTTCTGTGTAGATGATCATGTCATCTGTAAACAAAGACAGTTTTACTTCTTCCTTTCCAATCTAAATATCCTTTAATTATTTTTCCTGCTTTTATGCAATGGTTAGTATCTCCAGTCCGATGCTGCATGGAAATGGTGAGAAGGGCTGTCATTGCCTTCAGCCTGATCTTAGGGAGGAAATCATTCAGTCTTTGTATGACGTTAATTTTAGGGGGTTTGTAGATGCTCCTTATCTGATTGAAGACTTTCTCCTCTATTTCTAGTTTGCTGGGAGCTCCTGTCATCACTTTCTGAGGTCAGAAATCCTGAAGCAGCTGAGCGGAGCACTTTTTGCTCAGGGTCTCTTATGTGGTATAAGAACCTTCCAACAACATACTTCCATAACTTCCCTCTAGGTTTTTGTACTAATGTTCTCAGACATTTTACATCTATATATGTTATCAAGTTCACAATACATTATTAACAGTTTTATTGTAATTAGTTTTATCTGTTAGAGGCATTTCAATAATAATAATTAAAATAGTCTGTGTATTTCTCCATGAGTTTTATTTATGTTGGGTGCTGTATATTTTTGCAGTCCTAAAAATATTCTTGAATTTTTTCCTGAGTTGAGGTTAAATTACACGGAAATAATCATTTTGTTTTTTGTTTTTAACCTTTGTTAGTCTGGATCAAAACGACAGTTAGTCTAGGGTTAATTTTTCCTCAGGACTGGGGCAAAAGCCTCCTTACTGCTTTAGCTGATGCCGCCTGAATCATGCAGTTTTGCAGTCTAACTTGGGAACAGGTCATTGTCCCAGCACTGTTTTCCTCTAATCCTTTTAATGATTATTTCCCTCACCTTGGGGAGTTTTCTCGCATGTATACACTAAGTACGGTAGTCTCCCCTTAGTTTCACTTTCTGTGGTTTTAGTTACACACAGTCAACTGCGGTCCAAAAATATTAAATGGAAAACTCCAGAAATCAACAATCCGTGAGTTTTAAATTGCACGTTGTTCTGAGTATGGTGATGAACTCTCTCGCCGCCCTGCTCCATCCCTCCCTGAACGTGAATCAGCATATCCACTGTCTCCAGTGTATATGCTCCCTGCCCTGTTAGTCAGTCACCCAGTAGCCATCTCAGTTATCAGATCCACTGTCCCCATATGGCAGGGCTTGTGCTCAGGTCACCCTTATTTTACTTAATAACGGCCCCAATGCAGAAGAGTATTGATGTCAGCAATTCAGATATGCCGAAGAGACGCTGTAAAATGTTTCCGTGAAAGTGAAAAGGTGAAAAGTTCCCAACTTAATAAGGAGAGAAAGAAAAAATCATGTGTTGAGTTTGCTTAGATCCACAGTAAGAAAGAATCTTCTATCTGTGGAACTGTGAAGAAGGAAAAAGAAATTCATGCTAGTTTTGCTGCCACACTTCAAATTGCAAAAGTTATGGCCACAGTGTATGATAAGTGCTTAGTTGAGATGGAAAAGGCATCGAATTTGTGGGGGGAAATCATGAACAGAAAATGTGTTCTGATGGACAGCAATATTTGCCCCAGAAATTACTCGGCCTAGGACTCCAACAAGGGATCCCCTCAAACGATGACACCAAACCATTCACTGTAAGTAAGGAAGGTTACAGATTCAGGAATATGTGTGGACCGAAAAATATAAAAATTACTAGAGAGAGTGAGAAACCACATTCATGTAACTTCTATTACAGTATATTGTTAAAATTGTCCTATTAGTTATTGTTAACCCCTTACTGTGCCTAATTTATCAATTCAACTTTCTCATAGGGATGTATATATAGGAAAAAACATACTCTATATAGGGTTTGGTACTATTTACAGTTTTAGGTACCCACTGGGGGTCTTGGAGGGTATCCTCTACAATAAGGAGAGCTACTGCAGTCAGTTAAATACTTGAGGGGACCTTCCCCAGATCTTGCTGCCTGGCTCTCTCTGCTCAAGCATTCTGTCCTAGGAAGGCCAGCTGCTGTGGTCTCGGAGTTCTGCCTGGATGCACTCTCCCTGCACAGTGGGCCCACTTTGGCTCTCACCTCTCAGGTATCACTGGTGTTTGTTAGCTGGTCTTCAGTATCTTGAGACCCATTGTTTCAAACATTTTGTCTGGTTCTTTATTTGTTTCAGGTGGATGGGTAAATAGGGTCCCTATTGGTTCAGTGGAAAGTACCCTCACGGGGTGATCTGATCATAAATTCCTACCTGGGCAGGTCAGGGTGGGTAGTCACGCCCCAGGCCTCTAACTTCTTTACTGAAAGGTTTTAAGCCAGCCTTGTCCATTGTTCTTGTGCATCTAGGTTAACATACCTTTGAAATACCAGAAGTAATACCCCCCCTAAGGGGGTATTAACCCTCAGGAGAGCATACAGTCTTGTTAACTACCCTGTAATCAATCCCTGCCTTGCTTTCTCCAAAGCTCCTTACATCCCCTCCTTAATTTCAAACTGCTTGAAAGAAACTGCAAAACTGCTACTCCCTGCAGCATCTGAGATCTTGCTCCCTGGCATATGTCATCAGTTTGACTCAAATAAACTCTTACCAAAAAATAAAATCTGGTCCTTATTCCTCCACCTTTACCATAGCCCATGTCTTTTACTTCCTTAACGTTTCCATTTTGGTGGAGTACATTCTACAGTAACTTCCTGAGGAAGAATTTGTGGGAAGTAAGTTTTTGAGATCTTTCAAGTCTGAATTTTTTTCTCAACTTACAATTGATGGATAATTTAGATGAATATAATATTCTATATTCGGAAAATATTCTCCTTCAGAATTCTTAAGACAGCGTTTTTATGTGCCTTTAGTTTCTAGTTTTTTTGGGTTGGTTTTTTTTTCCCCTGAAAACTTTTAGGGTATCCTCCTTATATTACTATTATTAAATTTCACAACAATGTAGCTTTTTTATACATTGTGTTGGGCTCTTAGAGGACCCTTTTTACTGAAAAAACATCATGACATTTAGCTCTGGGAAATTTTTCTTGTGTGGTTTCTCTGAAAATTGATTCTGGATTTCCTAAAATTCAGATAAGGGTCTCCTGATTGGTCTGTGTTCCCTTTTTCAAATTGTTTTGGCTTCTCCATCATATTAGAGGCTTTCTGCAAAAATGTAATTATCTTTGGCTGTACATCCATATTTAAGAGTGAGGTTCCAAATAGTTTTGTGTCCATGTATGGAGTTTGCTAACTGGTGGGCTGTATTATAATGTGATGAGGTAGGAACTTGATTGGGTGTTTGGGTAAAATGTCAGTACTAATAAATCTTCCTTTTCTTATTTTCATCAATCTCTCCATTCTCTTGCCAAAATGTACATGGGGAGATGTGGTATAAACTGGGAGTCAGCACTGGAAAGTCAGGCAGAGATAAGAGCCTGGGGGTTGGGGGGTGGTCTCAATCTGAGGGTGTACCTACTTTACTTTGTTGCCTTGCTTTGACCTCACTTGTTTGCTGTTGTCTTCTCTCCAGTTTACTCAACCTACTGAAGAAAATTTTTCTCTCTGCTAAATCAGTTACCACTAATCCACTTAGTTCCCAGCATCTAAAATTCTGTGGATATCTCTGGGATTTCATAGTCTCCTCTTTCATTTGTCTTTGTGGCTCGAGGCTTTTGCATTCCTGTACTATCATTTTAGTGGGACTCCAGGGGGGGAGTGGAGAGAATGTGTGTGTCCACAGGGCATTACTGCAAAAAGAAGGCAGAGGCCCAAGCAACTGAACTGAGACATGTGGAAACCTGCTGAGGTCAGGAAGGTCAGAATCCGGCCCCACTGGCCAGAGCTCGCTGACCTCCACTGGCCAGTCAGGACTAGTTCTAGGAGGAGCAAGGCAGACACTGTGAATGGACCCCTGAACTAGGTGGATCCATGCAAGTCCAGGCCAGCCGACTCCAGAGCCCCCAGTCTTGACCACTTGGATTGGCTCTATATCATGATAGGTCAGAGACACAACTTCACCAGATACCTTGGTCCATTGCTGAGATGTCACGGTAGCTGCTGTTCTTGAGCTGCTCAGAGCCCAGGGACCAGAGACCCTGTGTCCGGCCCATGTTAACAGAGGTTTGATATTAAAGGCTGATGGGGATGGAGCTATTCGCTAATCTGGGTTTCCTGGTGGTGATTTTAGGTGCACAAGGCCTTTGATCTTTGGAAGCAGGCCAGAGTCCTGTCTACTGGAGCAGGGAGCAGGCTGTGCAGGTCAGTCACGGGTCCCATCAAGTCCAGCTTCCTGAGCTGCAGGTTTCAAAGGCATCAGATCAACGTTGCCTGGCAAAGGAGCACATTGGGGCAAGATTACTTCTAACTCCTAATGACTAAAAAAGGCTAAGGCCATCGTTGGCCACCCAGCTTGCAGCCAGTCCAAGGGTGACTTTAGAGCGAAATAAGAGAATGAAACATTTAGTCAAGCACTGGGAAGCTAGAGGAGACATGGGAGGTTGAACTGAAGGGGCAGAAAGCATGGGGAGCTAAAATCAGTTAGAAGTAGCACGTTAACATTTTACCTACCTGTCCACCCATTTCTTTTCATTTCTAATGTAAAGGAAGGAGGGCCTTTCATAATTATCTGGCTGACCCCCTAGTTTCACAAATGGAGGAACTCAGGTCCAGAGGGCCAGCTCTCTTGTTTATGATCAGAAATGGGGAGTGCTGAGCCAGGATTAGAAGTCAGGTATTCAGCATCCTAGTCCTGCATTCTTCCCCTCAATAGCTCAACTGTCTGGGAAGACCACAGATACTAGAAGAGGCTGGCCAGTGTTGGCTTGGAACTTGCCATGATGAGACACAGAGGAAGCAGATAATGGGGAAGAGGTCTAGAACTATAAGATTGTCCCTTCAGTTTCTCTTGCTTTGTGTTAGTTTTGGAAGTTTTAGAATTTCCACAGTGACTGTGATAGCAATACGAGTATATGGAGAACCTTAGAACTGTATAGCATTTAACTTAGCATTTCTAGAAATTTATTTTTCAAAAATAATTCAGAAGTGCACAAAATTTTAGTCAAAGGAATGATTACCTCAGTCCTTTTTGTTTTTTAAGCAAAAATTGGAAAAAATAATCTAACGCTAGGGCCACAGTTAGGTAAATTTTGACATATTAATTGGCTAGATTACCACATACCTATTAAACTGATTTTACAGACTGTATTCAATGGAATTTAAAAAAATGTTTGACATAGTAATGAAAAAAAAAGTACATTATGGAAAAGAATGTAGCATGTGTACTACTTTTGAATAAATAATATATACATGAATACAAAAGTAACTAGAAGTATATATCAAAATTTAATAGTAGATATCTTGGGTAATGGAATTATTGCCTTTTTGAGTTTTTCTGTATTTTTCACATTTCCTAAAATGAATATATTTATTTTTAGAGGATGAAATTTAAAAATTGAAAGCCTTCTTAAAGTGACAATAAACTACCAAAGAATATAAGAGGACAATTTTTGACTCAATCTACTTATATAAAAGTGTGGTTTTTCTAAGTATCAACTCATAAGCACCCCATAATAGTTATTCTTTTTATTCATTCTGTCAAGTCAGCCATTTTGCATGTGCTTGACCCTGCATTTAGATTTTTTTAAAAAAATCATTGAACTGAATTGTGTTTTTAAAAAATCACAGGATAATCCCTATCGGACAACAGATAAAAGAGAGTTTTGAAGCTTTGAAGCAGAAACAAACAAATCATTAGGGATCTTGGTTTGCAAATTTTAAACAAAAATACATATTACTATCCCCGTTGCATGACTTCAAAACAGAGCCTGCAGTATCAATCTTGAAACCCTTTACATGGTTTACCTTCTAACCTTCTATTCAAACCAAATAGAATTTACAAGAATTTACAAGAGTCAGCTCTGACTATGAGGTCTGAAGTCAGTCATTGCTAGAAGCAAATCTGGTTGGTGAATTTGTAGGGTGAGCCTATCTATCATCCAACCAGGGCACTTTTGAAAGGCAACAGGCAGAAACCGGAACTGCCTGGGGTAAAATGGGACTTACGGTCAACCTATGAACTTGGCTTCTTTTTAAAGACAGCTTTGTTTGACAGCCTATGTGGTGTTAGAGTATGAGAATGTGGGACTTGGACATGGGCTTGGAGGCCAGCCACATTTGCCTGGCGGGGAAACTGAGGTGCAGAATGGAGAGGAACCAACTCCAGGCCACCCTGAATTTGGGCCAGAGGCAGCTCCTAACCCATGATCCAAAGCTAAATGCTTTTTACAAATAGTTTTCTGCAAAAAAAAAGAAAACCCTGTTACTTGAGGCCATGCCGAGGGCACTAAGGCAGCCCAAGGAGAGGAGCTGGCACACAGATGTGAAGAGATACCTGCCTGAAAGACCTGGCTTTCAATCCCAGTTTTATTTCTGGCATTATTAATTTGGGGGCAATCACCTAACCACTATGAACCTCAGTTTCTTCTTAAAATTGGAAGGGGAATAACTACTTCACAGGTTATACTGAATACCAAGTAGGTATTCAATAAATGGTCACCATCCTTGCTATTTGGGTCATACGTCGAGTTTGTTTTTTAATTGTGGTAAAATATACATAACATAAAACGTACACGTAATTTACCATTTTAACCAATTTTAAGTGTAGAGGTTAGGGTATTGAGTGCACCCACAATGTTGTGCAACCAACACCACCATCCATCTCCAGAACTTTTTCATTATCACAGATAGAAATTAATTAAACACTAACTCCCCATTTCTACTTCCTCCCCGCAACCCCTGGTGACCATTTTACTTTCTGGCTATGAATTTGACTACTCTAGGGACCTCATATAAGTGGACTCATATAATATGTATCCTTTTGTGTCTGGCTTATTTCACTTAATATAATGTCTTTAAGGTTCATTCATGTTGTAGCTTTTGTCAGAATTTCTTTCCATTTTAAGACTGAATAATATTCCACTGTGTGTATGTACCACATTTGGTTTATCTATCCCACAATGGATATTTGGTTGGTTTCCACCTTTTGGCTACTGTGCACAATGCTGCTACGAACATTGGTGTATAAGTATTTGTTCAAGACTGCTTTTCAGTCTTTTGTGGGTATACCAGATGTGGAACTGCTGGACCATATGGCTGTGCATTACTGTGAAGTGATGCTTGTATGTATAACTTTGGACAGGTTACAAAACCTTTTTGAGCCTCTTTGGATCTAACTTTCTCAGGCTCTACCATAAATGTAAGTTACCATTTGCAGAATGATGATAAATAATAATGCAGGTTAAAAAAATAATTGGCTGCTCTAGGATTGTGAACAGGTTGGAGTGACTAAAAGCATTTGTCCTCCTAAGAGGCCTCAGCTGAGCTTCTCTGGCAAAACCTTACAGTTCCAGAGAATTCGCTTCCCAGCCTGGGGTGTCCCTTGAGTCCCCTCGGCAGATTGTACTCCTGGAAAGTTGTCTTCAGTAATATTTTAAATGCTCATTATCCAAGGAACCCCGCTGTGGTCCCTTCTGTAAAAGCAAGGCTCCATTGGTGGGGGAAATAACAAGCTCTAAATTACTGTCATAAATTAGAGCTAGGATGGAAAAAGTCCTGACCTATGTGTAGGACGCCACAGTTTACAGGAGGCTCTCACCTCTGCAAGTCCGAGGCCTCTGGTGTTTGTGGGTGGAGCTATGTAAAGAACCTTCTGTATCAAGGAAAATGGGCTGAATATTCAGAAGAAAATATGGCTTTGGACGTGCACAGTCCTGCCTTCAAATTTCTTCCCTGCTACCAACTATGCAATCTGAGCTGAGCTCCTCCTCTCTGGGTCTCAGTGTTCTTACCTGGAAAATGGAGAGGTAACTACCTGCTGGGACTCTTGAAAGGATGAAATAAAACAGAAGGGCTTACCGCAAAAAGGGACTCCAAGCCAGCTGTCTGCTAAAGCATGGGCATTATATTTATATAAAACCTCAGAAATGATGCCCTAAAATTGTTCTTGTGAGAGTTTCAGACCAGCAGAAAGACATCTTTTTCCTGTAGAAACGTCAGGAATAGAGGTCTTTTCACTGCTATCTATTTTCAGCTTTCAAGCCACATCCCTAAAGCAATCCCTGTGTTGGATCACATTTAGTTCTCATTTACAAGCCAGGGACTCCATTTTACTATCACCGCTGAGTGTCCTTATCCCTTTATCAGCTGCTTTTTATGAGAAGAAAGCACAAAGTGCTACAAGCAACAAGATTTTTTACATGGAAATTGTGATCAGTATAATGCAAATTGTGTTCCCTAAGCAATGGTTTAATATACAATCTCCAAGATAAAAACTGGAAGTGGTTTTCTATTAGTGGGGGCTGTTTCTGCCCAGTCAGTGGAAGGTCAGTCACCCTGCTATCTCTTTAGCGCTTTATGGACCTTTCACATTCTTCAGATTCCTCCAGCCCTCTAGATAGGAGTGCAGGGACCACTGTCCCCATTTACAACCCAGAAAAACTGAGTTCCAGGCAGGTGAGGTCAGTCGCCCCAGGAGACTCAGCTGATGGCTGGATAAGATGAAGTCTCTTCTCTCCACACCATGTCTGTGAGCCCCAGGGTTGGGGGTGCCCCAAGTGGCCCCTCTGTCTTGCCCTTCCTCTCCAAGGCCCTCACAGTCTCCAGGGGGACACTGGCTTCAGTGGTAACAGGCTGAGGATAGACGGACCCTTTTGGGGGGCTAGAGACTGAAAGCTGAGCTGCAGAGCCGGAAGCGACCCCTGTTTGTAGAACCAAGCAGATCTTGAGCTCATTAATAGATAATAACCGTCATTCTTGCTGTTTCAGAGCCAATTATATAGCACCTGAGGAGGTGGCCAGCCACCTACAGGCCTGAATGGAATTCCTTGGCTTAGGAAATGCCTGGAGAACAAAGCCCCCTTATCTCTGGTGAGGCAGCTGCGATGCTCCTCCTCTGACCTTGGTTTATCCCACCCTCCCCGGGCCACCATCTGGGCTGGGCCTAGAAGTCTGGAGGGGCAGGGCTCATGGGCGAGCTGGTCCCCCATCTGGCACATACTTGGTATTCTCTAAACTCTTGTTGAATAAAGGCTACATCAGCCCTCTAAGCCTCAGTGTTTCCATCTGTGAAACGGGGATGACAACAGTACTTAATTCAGTTCTACCGTGTGTATAGAGTGAGAGGAATCAGCAAAACAGCCTGGGAATATGGAAAATGTCTACTGGGTTGGTAGCTCTCGTTATTTTGTGGTTAGGGGGGAAAGCTCTCCTCCGGGGGGTACCCACAAGGCCTCTTGCCTCAGTGAGCCTGAGACTGAACCTCAAAGGAAGCAAAATCAGGGACCACCTGGAGGCAGGAACAGCGGCTGCCCAGGTGGAGGGACCATGGGGCAGAGGAGAAAGAGGGAGCAGGGCGGGACGGTGGGGCAGGGCAGCCTGTGAGCACACTGCCAGGCCCTGCTGCGAGTCCTGTTGCCGAGCAGGAGAGGGCGGCGACCACGCAGGCTCAGCACACCCTCTTCCACTTCCGGCAGCGGAGAGGTCAGCCCATCCTCCTGCCGCCGAATGTGCTGGGGGTCTCCCAGGGCTCTTATCAAAACGCATGTTCTGATGCCGCTGGGCCTGAGACTGCAGGTCACACAACTCTCAGGGCAGCGAGCCTCTGGTGATGGCTCCACTCTGCGCCGCTGGAGCTCTGGCTTCTGGAACCCACAGTTGGTGGAAAGTGATTCTGTGCTGCCTCGGTTGGCCCTGTAAGCCTCTGTGTGTGTGTGTGTGTGTGTGTGTGTGTGTGTGTGTGTGTGTCCCCTGCTTTCTATTCCTCATCAATCTCTGCTCCTCTCCTGTGGCTCTCTTTTCCTCTGATTCCATCACGCTGACTCCTCCCTGTGTTTCTGGGTGTGTCTCTCTGAGTCATGTCTGTGGGCCTCTCACCTGTGTCTCCTCCTGCCTGCAGGGTGCTCAGGCCTTCAATGCTGTCTGTCTGTCTGTCTGTCCCGTGAGTCTGCCTGTCACAAAGCTCTTCCGGGCTCTGGCTAGTGATGGGAATTGTTACGCGGAGGGAGAGGAACAGAGTGCAAACAACTGGCTGACAGCTGGTCACAGCTGGTGACAGCTTGGGCAGGCCTGGGCGTGGGAAAACACAATTCAGGCAGCAACAGCTGGGAAGGGGACCACACTCAGAAAATGAGCTGACGGAGTGCCACACAGCATGCAAAGGGCAGAGTCCAAGACCCCACTCCTGCCAGCCCCAGCCCTGGCCTGTGGGATGCAGCAGACACACAGCACTGTCCTGAGCCTCTCTCGCTCCTGACATTCCCGGAAGCCCCTGGTCAGAGGGGGATACTCGGTCGTGGGCCTCCTGCAGCTGCTCCCATTCCCACTCCAACAAAATGTGGATTTTATTGGGTGGGTTCATGAAGGGTAAGAAGGAAACATCTGTGTTCATCCATGAGGACACTTCCTTGGAAGCTGCCTGTGTGTTCGAGCATGCAGGCTTTGGGGGAGGGGTGCAGTGGGGGAGGGGTGACTGTGTCAGATAGCTGACATTTCTAGAAAGCTAAGGGCCTACTGTGAAGATTAAATGAGGGAATGCATTAGATGTAAATGCTGTTATCCTCATCATTATTGCCCCTTTCAACACTACAATTTCATTCCATCCATTCTGAATAGAAATAGTTCTGAAATAGGCTACAAACAGCCTGGTTTCTTAATCCAGGGACAGTGAGCTAATTGAACCAAGAGCATGTACTGTGGCTGGAACAGGCAGGGCACAGAGGGGATGGGGCTCCTTGATCCCACCACCGGGGCCCCAGAGTTCTTGGTTTCTTTCTAGACTTTTAGTCTCCTCCCTTAGTCCAGGCTATTAGCTGAGACTTCTTGGGGCCTCTCCCAGGCACCCTGTCTAACCTGCTGTTGCTAACAGCTCAGCAAACAAATAACCATGGTGCCAGACTGGGTGCAAAATGAGAGCTGGCGGCACTCAAGGAGGCCTCAGAGGCCTTTCAAACAATAAAGGATATGGCAACTGGGTGTGCACTTGGTGGCCATGACCTTAGTCGTTCAGAAGCTCCTTATTTCCTATTTACCTACTTTTGGTTGAGCGTGTGTGTGTGTGTGTGTGTGTGTGTGAGAGAGAGAGAGAGAGAGAGAGAGAGAGAGAGAGAGAGAGACTGAGAACATAAACCTGTACTGGCAACCCAGACTGATGTTGGAGCCTGAAGGGAGGGCTTGCCGCCACCATTTATTGAGTCCTCTGCTCAGCTTGCTATGGAGTAGGAGATAAAACAGTCTCTCTCCTCAAGAGGGCTATGATACAGTGGGGGTATCTCATAGTTACTACGGCGGTGCCAAATATTACCCCAAAACCATTTATTTATGCTCATTGATTCTGTGGGCTGAGCTTTCAGACAAGACATAGGGGGGACACCTTGTCTCTGCTCCATGTCTCAACCAAAATTTGGGCCAAGAGGAATATCCAAGATGGCAGAGTAGATAAACACTGTGCCTGTGTCCTTCCATGAGCACATTAAAATTACACCTAAACTATAGAACAATCAACCTGGAGAACCATCTGCAGTCTAGCTGAACAGAAGTTCTATAACCAAAAATACAAAGAAGCCACACCTAGACTGGTACAAGGGACAGAGGTGTGGAAAGGGCCCCACACCTGCATGTGGTGGGTGAGAATCAGGAGGGTTACCTTGGCCGCTTTGGTTCCCCTCAGAGGAACGAGGCACCCCAGCCTCCCACAACCAGACTCCCCAGCCTGGAGTACTGATGCCAGGAAGAGGAGCCCCCACAACATCTGGCTGTGAAAAACAGTGGGGATTCCAACCATTTTGGTGGGACAGCAGGCTGTGAGGAAACCCAGACATCCTCTTAAACGGCCTGCTCATAGACTGACTCGCTCGCAGGCACTCACCTTGGGCTCCAGCGCAGGGATGGGGACTTGGGGCACCTTGGAGACATATGGGGGAGGGAGGCATGTGGCTTCGCGGGAGAAATGGAGGACAGTTGGCATTTTCCTGGTGAGAAGTCCATCTTCCTTGCAGCCAGCAGGCAGGCACCATCTTTCCTGTGTTGAGCCCACCCCCTCTGGCCAAATCTGAATCTGATTGGCCTGATGAGCTCTGCTGTTCTACCCTGCTGACTCACCGGGACCCTGCCCCACTTTTTCCATAAGCAGCCTGTTCTGTCCCCATTGTACTTTTTCTTGGAAAACTATTGGAGTTGGGCCAGCCCCACATGGGCAGCAACTGGCCTCAGTGTGCTCTGAGACTTTTGCTGAATAGCTCCATGCTCTGCCCAGTAAATCTATCATTTAAAATAGAAGGACAAATAAAGAGCTTCCCAGATGAGAAAAAGCTAAAGGAGTTCATTAACACCAAACCAGTATTACAAGAAATGTTAGAGGGACTTCTTTAAGACAGTAAAAAAAAAAAAAAAAAAATCAAAGTTATGAATACTAAAATGGCAATGGCTACATATCTATCAACAATTACTTTCAATTTAAATGGATTAAATGCTCCAATCAAAACACATAGCTGGTATGAATGGATGAGAAGACAAACCCCTTATATATATTGCCTACAAGAGACTCACTTCCGATTGAAAGACACACACAGTCAGAAAGTAAAGGCACAGAAAAAGATATTTCATGGAAATGAAAATGAAACAAAAACAAAAAAAAAGCTGGGGTAGCAATACTTACGCCAGAGAGAACATAGCCTTTAAAACAAAGGCTGTAAGAAGAGACAATGAAGGAACCAGTAATCCCACTTTAGGGTATTTATCCAAAGAAACCCAAAATGCTACATTGAGGGGACCTGTGCATCCATATGTTCATTGCAGTATTGTCTACAATGCCCAAGATGTGGAGGCAGCCTGGGTGTCTGTTGATGGAAGAATGGATAGAATAGATGGTACACATATACAATGGAATATCACTCAGCCTTAGAAGGGAATAGGCTCTTGCCATCTGTGGCAGCATGGATGGACCTGGAGGGTATCATGCTGAGTGGAGTTCATCAGACAGGAAAGACAGATGCAATGTGATTTCACTTATATGTGGAATCTAAGAAGAAAATTAACAAACAAAACAGAAACAAGCTCACAGATACAGAAAACATTTTGATGGTTGCCAGATGGGAAGGAGTTTGGGGTTGTGGGTGAAAAAAGGGAAAGGGTTTAAGACTTAAGTACAAATTGGTGTTGCAAAGTAGTTATGGGGTGTAGGGTATAGCATAAGGAATATAGTCAATATTATTGTAATAACTATGTATGGTGTCAAGGGCACTAGACTTGTTGGGGTGATATTGCAATGAAAAACAAAGAAAAAACACATCATGACTTTTCCAATAACACAATAGATGGGAGGGAGTTGAGGGGTAGGGTGAAAAAGATGAAGGGATTAAGAAATACAAATTGGTAGTTACAAAATAGTTATGGGGATGTAAGGTATAGGGAATATAGTCAATGATATGGTAATAACTATGTATAGTGCCAGGTGGGTACTAGACTAGTCAGGGGGATCACTTCTTAAATTATATAAATATCTAACCACTATGTGTACACCTGAAATTAATATAAAATAATATTGAATGTCAACTGTAATTAATAAATTTAAAAAGGGGAAAGGGGAATAAGTGGTCCAAAGTTCCAGATATAAAACAAATAAATCATGGGGATGTAATGTACAGCATGAGGAATACAGTCAATAATATTGTGATAGTGTGGTATGGAGTCAGGTGGTTGCTAGACCTAACCATGGTGCTCACTTCTTTAGGTACATAAATGTTGAACAACTATGGTGTACTCCTAAAACTCATATAATATTGGACGCTGGCTATCATTTTAATAAAAATCTTTTTAAAAGACTTATCAAACCGTACACTTTAAATATGTGCAATTTATTGTGTCTCAATTTTACCTCAATAAAGGTGTTTTAAAAAAGAAAGACACTGGGGGTGTGGGATCACCCCAAGTCTGGTTGGTGCTGGCAATGGGCTGGGGACTCAGGGTCCTCCCTACAGGCTACTCTCCATGCAGATGGTCCTGTGGGCTGGTCTGGGCGTCCTCACAGCATAGTGGCTGATTTAAAGGCAAGCATTCCAGGCCAGCCGAGTGGCGCAGTGGTTGGGCACTGGCTTGGGAAGCCAGCGGCTCCAGTTCGGGTCCCACATATGAGGGCCAGAGATACTGCCCTCAAAAAAAATAAAAATACAAATAAAAAAATAAAGGCAAGCATCCCAAGAGAGCCTAGGAGACATGATATTGTCTCTGATGAACTCGCCTCAGAAACCAGGCAGCACCAGGTCTACTACATTCTGTTCAACAAGGCAGTCACAGTGCCTCACCCACGTTCAAAGAGAAATAAATTCTACCTCTTGATAGGGAGTGAAAGATTCTGGAAGACTACCTGGGACTGAAAATATGGCTGTGCCATTTCTGGGAAGTACACTGGCCACCAGGAGATAATAAACAAGAATATAGGATGAGAAGGGGCACGGATACCCTCCCAGACTTCACATCATGGCAATGGGCTTGGGACAAAGTCATGATCGTAGTAGGAATGACATAGGGAGCAACTGAGAGAGATTTTTGGCTGACGACCTGCTTATATAACAGGCCCTGGGTGGATATTTTACATACATCATCTCATTTAATGAGAACACATTTGCTGAGCCTTTCACGGCTTACAAAGCATTTTCATACATGTTATTTTAAAATTCTCATTACAAAACTTCCAGCCCCAAAGTCTCAGCTTTACCCATGAGAAAGACTGAGGTTCAGAGCAAGTAAAAGTGTGTGTGTGGGCGGGGGGAGAGGGGGTCTGCCTCCACTCCCAATGCCTGGAAACAGTGGAGTCAGCTCCAAGCCTATGAGATTCTGGGCTTCGGCCCGGAGGCCACGCGGCAGATCCGATGACAGACACAGATAGGATTTCAGATCCTTTAGGCCAGGGGAAAGATGCTGACAACTTAATATCATTTTGCACTTCGCAGCTGGTGTGAAAACAGTCATTCTGCTCTGGGAGGTTTCTGTAATTTCCTCCCACAGGCACCCTGCTGTCCCCCAAGTGGCTTCTCCTGTGCCCTGTGGATAATGCAGCCATTCCAGGTCAATCCCCAAGTCAAATCGTGATGAAGTCCCCGCTGTGTCGTCTGGAGGGCTTGCCTCACTTTCCCACAACGTGTGGTCTCCCGCCGGCGTGCACAGGCTCTGGGCTCTCGTGAACGCAGTGGAGTTGGTACATCCCTGTGGCTGCCACTCCCTGCTTGAGTGAGAAGAGTGACGAGGAAGTCACTCGGGCTGTGTGGGCTTTGGTGTTATGCTCTGGGAAATGGGACCCATCCCAGATGCCCTGGCTGCCCCATGTTATCTGGAGAGTAAGATGAGGGGTTGCGGGGGAAAGGCAGGGCCTGAACCATCAAGTCTGTGCATATGGTTCCATGCTGGCTGACAACGGAGCCCGTGGGAAAACCCACTTTCTTCTTTTGGAGTCCCAATTTTGAACGTGTCTCTACTGGAAAATCCGTGTGTATTACTTGGGTAAAGCTTGCTACTATAACAAATAAACCAAAAATCCCCGATGGCTCCAATCAAATAAAAGTGTTTTGTGTTTTGTTTTTTCATCCACGGAAAATCTAAAATAAACATTCCCAGTGACTCGCCTAACACCCAGGCTCTTTCCAGCTTGTGGCTCCGCCATCCTCAATACATGGCTCCCAATACACTCATGTGCAGTTTCAATTCAGGTGGCTACGAGACAATGAACTCAGCCATCTCTAGAGGCTGATTCTGTTTTTTGTTGTTGATGGAATTTCAATGACAAGCTATGTTGCGCATGGAGCTTTAAAATGCAGTTTGAATTATTTTGGTGGAGTCCTGAGATGGAGAAGATTTAAACATGTTTGCATCGTCTGAGTTTGGACCCAGACCGCTCCAGGTTGCTTTATGCAACTCTTTGTTACAGAAAACGTCAAACACCGAATGCCATCATCCATAGTCCAGTTTCAACATTATTAACATTTCGCTAATCTTCTCTCAGCTGTCCAGACTTTTATTTTTTAACTTGCTGCTGTGTTTTGAAGTAAGTTCTAAACACCATGTCATTTTACAGAAATTGTGTAACATTTAAAAATTTTAAGTTTAGAATTAGATACTTAAAGTACAAGTTTCTCATCTACTTAGTTCTCCTCCCAGAGGCAACCAATGCTATCTGACTCTTGTATATCTCACTCAGGATATTTTATGCATGTTCCTACTTTCTTATCCAAATGGCAGCATACTATAAGCACCATTTTGAACCTTTCTTTTTAAACATATCAGAGATTTTTTTCCATATTTGTTCATAAAGAGCTCTTTTTTATTATAACTGCATACAATTTTTATGACTGCATAAGGATATAATTTATTTAGCTAAGTTTTTTTTTTTTTTTTTTAGAGGGCAGTGTCACTGGCCCTCATATGTGGGATTTGAACCGGTGCCACTGGTGTCCCAAGCCAGCTCTTAACACGCGCCATTCGGCCAGCCCTAGCCAGGTTTTTAAAAAGTCACTTCCCTTCTATTGTGATTACAAATAGCACCGCAGTGCTTAGCATAGTCCCTATCACACCTGTGTCATTATTTTTGAAGTCCCCTGTGTGCCCTCCCATAACCACACCCCTTCTTCCCACCTCAGAGTGTTCTACCACCCTGCATTTCAGCTGTAGCGATCTCTTACATTTCTTTCAAGCGTTGCACATATGGTTGCATCCTTACCCAATACCTTGCTTAGATTTGGACGACTTTGAACTTTATGTTAACAGAACTACACTCTGTGTATTCCTCTGTAATTTGCTTCATTTCTTCAATATTAAGTTCCTGAGATGGATCCATGATGCTTCATGCTGCTGCAATTCATTTTCATTTCTGTGTGCCAGTGTTATACTAATAAGTATAAATTTTTAATTATCCATTACTAGTGGACTTTTAGGTTGTTTCCAGTTAGGCAATTACAAACAGTGCTGCCCTGAACATTCCGTGAGGCACCTGCTTGTGCACAGATGGAACAGTTCTTCAAAGGTATTCACTAAGGAGCGGAATTGCTGGGTTCCACACAGATACTCCGTATGATGCCCAATTATTTTCCAATTCATACCCCGCCCCCCACCACTGTTTAAATACTCTGGCTGCTCTAAACTCACCAGCATTTATTCTCAGACTTTTTAAATTTTTGCCACTCTGGAGGGTGTGAATTGTATTTCATTATGATTTTAAATTGTATTTCCCTAATTAGCAATTACATTGAGCATCTTTTCATATGTTTATTGGTTATAAAAGATTTTCTTTAGGTAAAGTGTCTCTTCAAGTGTTTTGCCAAACTTTCAATGGGGCTTATTTTATTATGTAGATAATAATTCATGCTTAGTCTGTTACATGGAAATGAATTCTCCAAATTTTGGGGTATTTTTATTCCCAGTTTGAGAAAGTCTTAGCATTCTCTTATGGTATATTTTGAAAATAAGTTTTACATTTTAATGTAGTGAAATTTATTTACCTGTATGATATTATTTGTATGTTTGGTTATCTATATATCTTATACTTTGTTCAAGAAATCCTTTCCTTTCTTGAGATCAAAAACATATTCTCTTGTACTTCATTCTAATTATTTTATAGTTTAAGCATTTCAACTTACATACCTAATTCACTTGAAACTGACATTTGTGTGTGGTGTGAGGAAGGGAGGCCAATATCATATTTGTCATATAGATAGACAATTGTCCCAACATCATTTATTAAAATTCCATAGTTTTACCCTCTGATTTGCAATGCCCAGTCTGCCATTAATCCAGCTCCACGTGTGGGTGGGTCTGATCCTGGTTTCTGCTCAGTAGTTCACCTGACTCTGTTTGAACTGATGTTTACATTGTCCCCATGATCATGGCTTTATAATAATAATTTCTGATACCTGAAAAGATTTGCCAAGTCCCTCACTTTGTCATCTTCAGAACTGTCTGTGATGTTCTTGGCCTATGCTTTTGTATATGCATTTTAGAATTAAATACAATTCTAAAGTGCAAGTTGTTTCTACTTCTCAGGATGTTGGGGGATGTAACCAAACAATGTGTATGAAGTGTCTTCCCTAACTAGTAGGTGCTTGGTGAGTGGAGAAATGAGCTGGTGTAGTCACCTTGGGAAAGGTACTCTTGCTGCCTGGGTTTGCTCTCCATCGTCACATAGTATGACAGCCTCACTCTTCCCAGCACACTTTACAGAATTGTAGGAGTGTGTGTGAGAGAAGAGATGTGAGAACACTGTGAAATCTTATATGATACTTTGCATAGGAAAGGTTATATGATACTTTGCCTTCGTTCCGCTGGGATTATCGAGCGGGTATTGATATAATTACACAGCCCTTGGATGAGTAATAATTCATCCTAAAGACCTCACCAGGTACTGTGCAAATGTAAGGAAGGTTTACAGTCCCTTTCCCTTAAGAAGAGTTTTCTGGTGTCACTGATACCTGTGCATGTGTCTTTTATTCCAGTTGCATCCATGTGCTTAGCTCACTGGAATGGTATACCAGGAGCTGTTCCTGGGCGCTAAGCTGTGAGGCAAGAAACTTTGGTACCAGACAAATTGGATATTATGGTACAGTTGACTTTGCTCCTGTAGGGAAGGAAAAACTTCCTTCTACCCACTTAAGTTCTATGACTGGAATTAATAATTAAACAGACATAAAACAGATTAACAGGGAAAAAATTGTATTTAACATTTGTGCAGTGACACGGCAGTCTTCAAAAGGAAAGTGAAGACCTAAAGAAGCTGTTAGGCCCAAAAGTTTATGTTTTTTACGCAAAGGACAATAAATTGTGGGGATGTGACAAGACAAAAGGGCGTGGATGAGGGACAGTAAATTGTGTGACAGTGACCAGGAAATACAGGCTGGAAGCTAATAGAAGATACGGGCTATCTCAGTAGGTTTGTTTGTAGAGGCCCATGTTGGCATCTATTCCAGTCTCCAATGATAAGAATGTGCTTCTCTTCCTGGTGCAGGGAGGGCACCTTTCTCCTGGGAAATCTTAGGACCTGATTTTAGGTAGAAAGAGGGAAGTCAGAGAGCCCTCCCTAACTCTGCTGTTTGTCAAGTGACATCAGGTCAAAATAATCATGTGCCAAGGTGGCATATTCTAGGGTGGCATGTTTGAATGTCTTCGCTCCTGAACCTCTGGCTGCCCTTAAGTTTCTCCCAAGCTTGACCAGAAGCCTGTGATCCCAATCACTCATCATGAGGCACCAGCCCTATCCTTGGACTGTCTCCCCCTTTGGGCAGCAGCCTAGCTGTTCCTCCTTGTCTGTGGAGTCCACTGAAGACACCCCAGTGCTCATGTCTCCCACAGCACCCCAGCCAGTCCTGGGACAACCCTGGAGGCAGTCAGAGGCTGGAGGAAGAATGCTGGGTTGGGAGTTGAAAGGACCTGGATTCAAGACCTGGCTCTAACCCTTCTGTGCTCTGTGACCACAGGCATGTGATTTCTACCCCCTGCAATTTCCCTACTGGAACACGGGCATAATATTATTTACCTTCTGCGAAGATGAGTGGCAAGCATGAGCACAGGGCCTGGGGTGCATTAGGTAGTTGCGGGGAGCCAGCCCCCGTGAAGACCAGGCGTTCCCTCGGGTGGGACGGCGTCGGCGAGGAGAAAGAAGGAGGGAGACACCGGAAAGAGGTTCACAGGAGCATCACACACACTTTATTGTTAAAGCCTGGCCCCTTTCATAGGGGCTTCCGACCATTACCTCAATTGCAAGTTATGTTTCACATGATCAGGATGTTTTTCTCTTTCTCAGAGCTTTTACCTTTTTGTAATTGTATCTTTCCAGGGTACACCCGTTACCATGACTTCCTTACAGGGCGTATACTTGAACTTAGTAGCAAAAGGAGTCTCAAACTTTTTCTATCCTACGAAGAGCTGCATATTATTGCAATAGAGGGGAACATCTGTTTCTCAGTCAGAGCTTCAGTTTTTGTTGCTACAGCAACGTACAAAGCAAAGAGTTAAACAAGGTTGATAATTACCTCATGGTCAGTAAGCTGTCTCTTATCAGAACTCTCATGGCCAAGAGACCTTGGTCTCCTGATCTCCAAGGAAACCTTTCACAGCTGCATAGGCCAAGGGGCTTGAGTCCCCAATATCTCAGCTCAGGGGTCCCCTCGGGCTGTAGCCTGTTTTAGGGAGTTTCCTTCTCTTTAGGAAATCTTGCCCCGTCGTTGACTTACACAGCCAGCTATCATCAGGGTACCACAGGAACTTGTCACAAATGCAGTGAGTATATTGTCTCTTATAGGAGGAAAGGCACATGGGTTCATAGAGACAGGAGATATTACATGACCAATCACAAGGCAGCATCCCAGACATCCAGTGCTGAGCGTGGGTCTTTATTTCACTGTGGCCTTGTCAGACACGGGGATGCTGTCGGCCCCCAGCAGGTAGTCCTTTTGGCCACACACACTCTTTTGAAGATAATCACTTTTCTTTGTGGTTCATCTACTACAACATGCTGAGTGTGTGTGTGTGTGTGTGTGTGTGTGTGTGTTTGTGTGTGTGTGTGTGTGAACATTTTCAAATATTTAGAAAAGTTACTAAACAGAACAATGAACATCATGTACCTGTCCCAAGTTTCGACCACTGTTAATATTTATTCTGGCTGCTCCTAAGACTCTATCCTTGTCTTTGGTGCCCTGCAGTTTAATGATGATGGATTTTGTTATGAACTTCTTTCTTCCAGTTTTTTACTATCATCTATAAAGCGACTCTGAACACTCCTCAGAAGTCTTTTCTATGGACAAGTGTTTTCATTCCTCGTGGGTAATTTAACTAGGAGTGGAATTTTGAGTCATAGGGTAAGTTTATGTTTAATTTTACAAGAAAAAAACAAACTATTTTCCAAAGTATTTGTCCCATTTTACATTTTCACTAAAAATAATGAAATTTTGCTACTCCGTACTCTTGCTAATGCTTGGACTATAAGTCTTTAAAAATATTTCCCCATTGTACTTGGCTTGTCATAGTATCTTATTGTAGTTTTAATTTACATTTCCCCATGAGTAAAGATGTTGATCACCTTTTTATGTACTTGTTAGTCATTTGCATACCTTCTGTTTGAAATGTCTGTTAAGTCATTAACCTATTTTTAAACTGGATTGCTTCTTAACATTGAGTTGAAAAATTCTTTATGTGTTCTACATATAAGTTCTATGTAAGCTATATTTTTTTGCATATGTTTTCTCCATGTCCTTTTGTTAGTGAAAAAAACAACAACCATGATTTTTTTTTTTTTTTTTTGAGGACAGTGTTACTGGCCCTCACATGTGGGACCCGAACCGGGGCCACTGGCTTCCCAAGCCAGTGCTTAACCACTGCGCCACTCGGCCGGCCCCAACAACCATGATTTTTAAATCATTCTTTCACTGTCACTCCACTCTGCTGTTTTTCTTTATAGCCCTCTATCATCTCACATATTAAAATATATTTGTTGGTTAATTCTGTCTTCCATACTAGAATATAAATTTCATGGATGCCTGGTCTTTGTCTCATTGTTCAGTATTGAATCCCCAGCATCTAGAGCACTGTCTGGCACCTAATAAGCACTGAATAACTCATTCTTTAAATGAATAGATAGAATAATAGAGGCTAACCTGAACTTTTATTTTGAGTATACTCATATGTACATTTATTTACTTTATCAATTGATTTCCAAATAAAATCTTGGAATACCTGCCTAGTTAAAAAGGGTTTGAAAGAATTTCCTCGGCAAAAGCAACATTGGATTCTTACCGGGTTAAAAAAGGTGCTTCTGGAAAATCACGTCCCCGTAGAAAGACCTTAAAGCTATAGTCTTCTGTCATTTTTTTCTATTTAGCCTGTTGAGCTCTTTGAAAGAACAGTGAGACCACTTCCTCACCGGGAGTTACACGATGAATGAGTAGCCATTATCTATGCATGCCAGTCTGAAAATTGCAGCCTTGAAGAATGACATTCATTGAGAGAAGATTCTGGGAGTCAGAGAGAGGCTTCCATAGCAAAATATATTTATAGAGTTCTATTGTGTTGACTTAGAATAATTTGGTATCAAAATAAAACTCTCAGGCATTAACCCTTTGATCATCAGCGTATGCTTTTTTTTTTAAGCTATTAGACAAAATGCCAAGTATTCTAATATACAACTCTTAACTGATGAATTCAGCAGTGTCTATGAATTGTATGGCAGGATATTGTCATTGCTTTTTAGCCACAGTTTGACAGGGCAGACCTTGGCTGACCTGAGCATGATTTTGCCAACTCAGTGAGACCTTGGTAACTGACCTATACAACCGAGAAATCCACCTACCATGTTCAGGTTTCTGGGTTTGATACCTGCAGGGTGCGTTTAACTTAGTACTCAAGAACTGAGTTTAGCCTACAGGTTGAGTTATGTACAGGTTTGCTTAATGTATTAACATCTGTATATTTGCATACGCATGCAAAATTAAATAAATAACTTATAAATAAAATACGTACAGTTGGTTCCCTATGTACAATGGTACAACTTACAATTTTTCGGTTTTGCAGTGGTGCAAAAATGATATACATTCAGTAGAAACCATACTGCATATTTTGAATTTTGATCTTTTCCCCCATCAGCTGTATGCGTATAATCCTCCTATGATTCTGAACAGCGACAGCGAGCCACAGTTCCCAGTCAGCCATGTGATCACGAGGGTAAATAACCAATACTTTATAGTGCATTTATTGTATTAGATGCTTCTGCCCAACTCTAGGCTAATGTCAGTGTTCTGAGCACTTTTAAGGTAGGCGAGGCTAAGCTACGACGTTCGGTAGGTGAACTCTATTAAACGCATTTTTGACTTAGAATATTTTCAACTTAACAATGGGTTTATCAGGATGTAACTCCATCATAAGTCGAGGAGCATCGGTATATGTGTAATTGTGAAATGGTTCTGGTGCTAATTAGGTACTGATCCCAAAAAGTAGGGCCTGGGTGAAGTTCCTATTGAGATCCAGAATTACAGCCTGTGCAAGACTGCTGTCTGCCTCAATGGCACCTCCTGAAGTCTATAATATGAATGGTGATCAATCAAGTTATGCAACCTGGCTGCCCTGGAGTTCATCTCTCTCTCTCTCTCTCTCTCTCTCTCTCTCTCTCTCTCTCTCTCTCTCTCTTTCATCATTTTTTGACCAAGAGCTTCCTGAGGCCAGTGCTGACAAGCTCCCTGTGGAGTGCTCTCAGATTCTCCATTAGAAAATGCTCAAGAATCAACCTTTAAAAACAGATGTGTTCTACCCAAACCATGAAGTTTAGCAAGTCTTTTTTCCATTCCTTTGGTTGTGGATTTTTTTTTTTTAATTAAAGTTTACTGGGTGACAATTGTTAGTAAAGTAAGTACCCCAAGATATGTGAGGACTGTGGAAGTTCAGTTGGAATTTCTATCAATGTTTCTATCGGAGCTATTATGTAATTACCTGTGGTTCTAAGTGGAAAAAATAATCTTCCACAATGCATCCTACCTGAAATATATCTCTCCAGTTTTTACTTACCATTACTTCCTGGTTGTTTCCAATGTCGTACTATGGAAGTGAGACTTCTGGCCACTGGCGGTGGTATTTTTTAGCTATTATAGCTATTTAGTAGGTGAGTTATAGTTACAAACAAGTTAATTTATAAGCCAGACATGCTTCTCTTACTATTGTACCTTTGGCACCTAGCTCAATACTTGGCACAAGCTCAGGTAATATTGTCTTATCTGAATTAAAGCTGAAATTTTGTTAAGTGAGGTAATTAAGTAGATTGTGGCCTATTTACATTGGTTTTGCAGTAGAAACAATAGATTGAAGCACATTGAATTAAAATACTGGAAAATTTATCTGTTCTAGGTTGATTTAAAAAAAAACTAGACAAACGCAATCTATGAATTTGCCTTTAATAGAGATCTCTAGGAAATTGGTTGAAGATTTTCTTTCTGACTAGTAGGGCTGTTATATATTAAGAGACTTCCCTGAATTGTAGAAATCCACTTCTTTGGAAAATTTTCAGAACAGAAGAGGCAATTAATGTTCTTTGAGTGATTGAAGTGTTATCTTAAATGATATCAGGGTGAAATGTTTATTAATAACTAATCATATATCTTATTAATTGATTTTAATGGTACTTTTCATTTTAACATGTGTTGTATAAAGTGTATCATTTGAGCCAAATATCAACCCCAAAACTGTGACTTATTTTCATTTACATTTTGAAGACAAGTAAAATTGAAGTTCAAGAAGACAAAGTGGTTGGTCCAGATATGCCTAGTTGGCAAGTGTTCTAATTCTAAAGCAGTATTCTTTCCACTGTACCCCACCATCCATCTTAATGCCACAAATAAAAATAGAATTCATATTAACAGCCTGCTGATTAATAATTTAGGTATTGTATTAGGTGTTTGAGGGCCAGGGGTACAAAGTAGATTAAACCTCCCTCAAGGACTACAGCATCCCTGGGGGTAATGGTGGAAGAAAGCCAATTACTGTGCCATGTGGTAAGTGCCAATCCTAGAATCCAAGCTACTCGCATTGGCTATGTGTGAACAAGGACACAATGTTTAGGAGCTTCTCAAGGTCAGGCCCATGTCACATTCCTCTTCTGATCTCCTTAGAGCCTTAGGTACATAGCGGATACTCAGATAATATTTATTGGATGCACTGATGGCTGTGTTGATATACAAAAGAATGAGTGAGGTGACTCCTAGATTCCAATGTAGGTAGAAATTTTCCAGGACGTTCTAGGTAGAGGAAGTAGTAAGGTTCCTATGCCATTAGAGGTCACCTATTTTATAGGGCAGCCACATTAGAGATGTCCGTGTTAACTGAGACCTTGGGAGGTGGTTTTCTTCTGCTAGTGGAGCCCACCATGCTGTCTGCAGCCCTGTCCATTTAACTGTGGAGGCGCTGTTGACTGGGCAGTGAAGAGTCTACTCCCATGAGAAAAAAATACTGAAGGTTATTTTTCTCTCTTTTTCCCCCTGTTGCTTTAAAATGGCACTACCTTTCTGTTCAGATGAAGTGCCGCACTTGAGAGAACCATTTCTGTTTCCGAGTGATTCGTTGAGAACATCGAGTGCCAGACCACATGCTAATTAAGGCTTGTCACCTACCATAATGGCACCTTAGTAATACACCAATTAACAGTTACTTTAATTACACCACTTACATGAAATTAATGAAGAGTCTAGCTGATGAGAAATAAGAGCCTGTACATTAGAGCAACACAGAACATTCATCAAGTTTTTGATGAAACAGCCTTTGAGATATCTGTTCCTTCCCATTGCCTAGTTAAAAAAAAAAAAAAATTTCAGGGGTGAGAGAATTTTTTTTGTAAAACAAGCTGGCAACAAATGGAGAAAAAGGACTCACTTGCTGCTGGAAGGGCTGAGCACACCAACTGTAAAGTCTGAGAGACTGAGTTCAGATCCTATGTCTACCCTTTCTAACTGTGCTCTCAGTAAGCTAGGAATAGAAAGGAACAGCCTCAATCTGACAAAGTGCATCTACAGAACATTTTCAGTTCACATTATATTTAATGATGGAAGTCTGGATGCTTTCCCCTAAAATCAGAAACAAGATAAGGATGTTCCCTTCTCACCACTTCTATTCAGCACCATACATTGTAGTTCATAGCTAGTGAAATGAGGAAAGAAAAGAAAAAGGCATCCCATTGGAAAGGAAGAAGCAAACATTTATTTGCAGATGACACGATCCCCTATGAAGAAAAGCCAATGAAATCTACAAAAAAATCTACTAGAATTACTAAGGGAGTTTTGCCAGGTTGCAAGATGCAAGACCAATATACAAAAGTCCATTGTATTTCTACATATGTGGACAAGTTTTAGCCTCTCTGAGTCAGTTCTCTTATCTGTAAAATGGCAAGAAATGTATATAATTTATAGAATTGCTCTGAGAATTAAGAAAAATGTAGGTTCCTAGGACAAGATTCAGTAAATGTTGATTTGTTGCCATTTTTAGAGCACGCCAGATGGAGCCCTCAGTGGACCTAGCATGGTATATTACCTCCCAGGTGAGCATTAATGAAGAAATGGTACAAGAGGAGAAAGTCATTTCACTCTGGAACAACATCCAGGGGAAGCTCTAAAGCTGGGGATTATGTAGATGGGGCAATTGTTACATTCCAATCCTATAGTGCTAGCTGCCCAAGTTGGCTCTGTCATCCATACCCCCACCCCCACCTACCTATTCCGATTTCCCTAGTTCATGCCTGGACTTCCATAACATCCTAAACAAGCTTCCTACTTTTGATCTCCCTCCTCTTAAATCCAATCTTTTCAGTGCAACCAGAGTGATCTGTTTAAAATGCAAATCCAGTCACTTCATTGTGCTATGTAAACCCTCTTGTGGTTCCTTACTGCACTCAGAGTTAAGACCAAGCTCCTCAACTTGCCTCCTGCACAAACACACCAGGCACTTCTTAGACTGAACCACTTACACTTTTCCAAAACACCAAGTATTTTCTTTTTTCCCAGGCTTCCTCAGTTTGTCCTTGCTTCCCAAGATGCCTCCAACTTTGCTCTTCACATCTGTCAAGCCCATCCCAACCAGTGCCCAAGAATCTACCATGCATCCTTCCAGTCTGATGCAAGGTCAATCTCTCTGAAGTCTCTCTAGGCTGTTCTAGGTAGAATGAATTTCTGCTTCCCCTATGTATCCCTCTACATAGCACTCAACACATTCAACTGTACTGTTCTATTTACAGCTCCTTAAAGATAGGGCCACACCCTATTTGTCTCTGCATCGCCTACATCCAGCAGAGGGCTCTGTCAATGTCTGCTGAAGATACTTGGAATCCTCATCTGCTTTCTGACAAGTTTCCTTTGCTCCACCCAGGCATGACAAATCCTACCTGCTCCTTTTCACCATCATGGCTAGCACACCTTCCATTTTATCCCATCTCCAAGATGTCTGGCCCAGGTGGAATTCAGCCCCTTTCAGGAGGCCTTCCCAAGGCTTTTCTCTCCTCTGGGTTCTTGGTAGCCAAGTTTTATGTCTGGGAAATCCAGGGCGACTTCCTGGCTTTAGTCTTTGCACTGCCTTCTCCTCCTAGCCCTGCTGTCCAGCCTTGTCTGACAGGAAGAGTCACCCAGGCATACAGATTCCTGAAGCCCTGCCTCAGAGATTCTGATCCCCAGGCCTGGGATGGACCCAGGAATGGAGACAAGCCCTGGGTGATTCTTGTTGTCCATCAGGCTTGGGAAATGCGTCTGCCCTCTGACCTGGGCACCCACACTAGTCAGTCCCAAATGGTTGAGGGGACATGCATGTTGGCCTTCCCTTCCCTCCAGCTCTTGCCCTGGCTGTGTTTTCCCATCCTCAGGAGGCACTCTGGTTTCTCCATGTGTGACATGAGCAGGGGTTGGGTGCTCCTTCTCTGCTGGCTGGATCCGGAGGTTTCCGATACAGGGGAGCAGAAACTGACTAAGCCTAGGGCGACAGGGGTTCCCAGGGGAGCTCCCCTTATGCCAGATGCCACCGGGAAGACAAACAGATGTGAGTAGTCAACAGAAAAACAAAACAAACAAAAAGAAATAGAAAGAAAGAAATGAGGAAAAACTAGCCTGACCTCTTTTCAAAACATAATGCTGGAAGGTAAGAGACTAGCATAAGTATGAACATATGGATCCATGAAGCAGAAGAGTTAGACCAAACCAGCTCTACAATCCGTAAGAATTTAGTGTATGGTGCAGTGGGGCTCACAGAGGGGTAGGATCCCTCAGCGGATTATGCTGGGACAACTTGAAAGCTATGAAAAAAACAAAACAAAAAAGACCTTTAGTTCTCATGTCACAGCATCCTCCAAAATGAATTTCAGGTGTACTAAAGAATTAACTATAATAACACAAAACTGTAAGAAATCTAGAAATTATAAATAACTTTATATTCTGAATGGGGAGAACCACCTAAATATAGTGGAAGAAATCACAAAGATAAAGATCAGTAGGTTTGGATATAAAACGTGCATTAAAAATCACTAATATTAAAAGAGTGGGGCAGGGCCGGCCGAGTGGCACGGTGATTAACTGCTGGCTTCGAAAGCCAGCGGCCCCCGTTCGGTCCCACATATGAGGGCCAGTGACACTGCCCTCAAAAAAAAAAAAAAAAAAAAGGCAATCTGGTGGTTAAGTACTGAGAGTCTGAAAAATCATTGCCAGAAAATAGGTTAAAGTTATATCTCTGGCTTCAATGCTTTAATATTTTATGTTCTTCCTTTCTTTTATTTTGAAAATTATCTATCATAAGCATGTCTTGTTAGGATTTATCTATATCTATATCTATATGTATATAGTCTTTTGACTCAATAATTTTACTTTAAGAAATCTATCTGAAGGAAATAATCCAAGAACACAAGACAATGATGAAAAAAATACAGCATACGGCCCCGGTTCGGTCCCACACATCAGGGCCAGTAACACTGCCCTCAAAAAAAAAAAAAATACAGCATAATGCTATTTACAACAGTCAAAGGATGTCAAGATAGGGCAAATTAGGCTATATTCACCTAGTGAAGTATTAAACATAATTAAAATTATGTTTAGGAGGAGCTTACAGTAACACAAGAACATGCGTATACTGTATCTGTTTGATATTAGTTTGCTAGGCATCTGTCACAAAGGACCACAAACTTGGTGGCTTCAACAACAGAAATGTATCGTCTCACAGTTGTGGAAGCCGGAAGTCTGAGGTCATGATGTGGGCAGCGCTGGTTCCTTCTGAGGGTTCGGGGACCAATCTGTTCATGCCAGTCTCCTAGCTGCAGGGTCTGCTGGCGATTCTTAGTGTTCACTGGTTTGCAGCAAAATTTCAAGCTCCACAGGGCATTCTCCCTGTGTGTGTGTGTCAGCGTCCACATTTCCCCTTCCTATAAGGACACCAGTTACATTGGATTAGGGGCTCCAGTCTGACCCTATCCTAACTTGCTCATCTGCCAAGACCCTATTTCCAAATAAGGTCACATTCACAGGTCCTGGTAGTTAGTACTCTGACATCTTTGGGGGTGGGGGGGACACAATTCAACCCATAAGGTACTGTGATGTGATGTATACAAAAATGAGGCTGTAAAATTATACAGGTACAATCACAGCCACGTGTCAAGACCATGAATAGAAAAATGACTGGAAAGCGATGCACCGAAATGTTAACAGAGGTCAATTTGGGGAGGAGCACTATGATTTTCTTTCTTTCCCCCATAGTTTCCACATTATTAATGAGACCCATTAATAATTCTCCTCCTAACACTAGCCTTGTCTGACCCCCTGCCAGCCCAGCAGAGCCCTCTCCTCAGAGGTCTGGGTCCCAGCTCCCCAGGACCCCTCTTCCAGCCACGCAGTGCCCCCGCCCCCATCAGTGCGTGGGGCTCCATTCTGAGGGGACCCTGACTCTAAACTTCAATGTTTTACACATTCTGAACACTTGCCTTTTCCCCAGCAGCCCTGGGGGGCGGGGGGCAGGCAGAGATAGTGACCTCTGTCCAGTCAGCCACTTCAGCCACTTAGTTAACAACTTTATACCTAGTGAGCAATTCTTCACATTACATTCTCTTGGTTCGAACAATTGGTGGGGTTCTGTCTCTTAATCGGACCCTGATCAATGCAGCTGCTCCCAACCCAACCACAGATGCCCCCCTCAGCTGCTAAGGATGTCCCGAAGGCCAAGACCTCCTCCTACCCCAGCCCTGCACGTTTGTAGCTAAACCAGATTTTCTTTTAAGTGTAATACATGTGTTGCTCTCCTTGCTTTCTCCCTCTCCTTCTTCCTCCATCCCTTCAGCCTTTTCTCTCCCTCTGCTCTCTCATTTCTGTTCTACTCATCCAATCAGAGAAAGGATAAAACATCTTTAAAAAGATTGGGGACTTCCCCTTAACTTCATAAGGAGCTCTACTTGAGGAATGTTCTACTTTGGGTAGGAATTAATGAAAACAGACAGGAAGGAATGATTTTCGGCACCAGGACCTTGGGCCACAGCCATACCTGCTGGACCTGCTAACCACTTCTAGGGACCAGCGGTCATCGGGGGCCACACTCTCGCTGACCCCGAGGCCCCTCCATTTCTCAGGCCCACCTTCCCATTCCTGGTAGAAGAGGACTCGGAGAGGCTCCTTCAAGAACGTTGCCGAGTCTGGCCTTCCGGCTTCCCCAGGAGTTACTCATCCACGTATCAGTAGGAAGGGCCTAACAAAGCCGGCCATGACCTCCACATGAGTTTGACATTAAGTGATTTGAGAATTGTTTCTTATTCCTTTTAGGTTAGTTCAAGCCTCCACAAGCTTTGAAAACCATCTGCCCTTTAGAAACCCAAGTGATCTTCATGAGAAGGCATGTTGATGGCTTGTTGAAAACCCTTCAGAGGCTCACCCAAGCCAGCCCCTCAGTGCGCTGGCTGCCTGGACTTGGCTGTCTCTCTGGAGCATCTCTCGCTTCGTCTCTACAGGTGTTCCTTCCCCTCCAGAACTTTGCACATGCTGTTCCCTTTACCACCCTTTCCTTTACCTGCAAACTCCTACTCTGCCTTCAAGGCCTCTGAGAAACCACCCCTAATGGTGATAGTTACTGGATGTGGTGCCCTCTGCTGTGGTCTTGTCCTGGCTGGACTCTCGCATTACCTTTGTCATTGTCTTGTTGCTAATCATCCCTCTCTCCCACCAGACTGTGGCCCATTTGCAGGGCAAGGACTAGAGGCCCAGACGGGGCCTGGTTTAGCAGACATGGTTTTGACATCAATAGCCTTTGCGATAGAGTAACTAGTGCTGGCTGCACCCAAGTGTCCTCACTCCTGAGGATCTTTGAGTCCCCCGGTGGGAGGTGGCACAGCCTCGGTGACCCATGATGCCAGCAACTGGGCAGCTGGATGGGGACATCCTGCCTCTGGGCTCAGCAGTGGACCAGGAGAGAGGGGCCTGGCTCCACAGCCAGGGCGATCCCTCTGCTGGTGAGGCCTGCCCCCGCCCCTGTGAGATGGTGCCCGAAGCTCCCTGATGCACTGTTTTGTTGTAAAAACCTCAGGACCCAGAGCATGTCATAGCAGGACCACTGTGGGGTGAAGCTCAGCCAGGCTGCACTGGAGTGGCCCTCTGTGCCGGGGAGCCGGATGCTTCTCCTGCCAGGCTGGCTGGCTGCCACCACACCATTTTCTCTCCCACTTGCTTAGCTTGGGCGAAACACAACAGCAAATGTTTTCTTGCCGAGAGTGCTTTTCTCTGCACTCCATGCCTCCCCTTGTCCACCCTGAGCCTCTGGTTTCCCAGAAGATAGACTTCTCCGGGGTGGACTATGCATCTCTGTTAGCCACTCACTGCCTTGTTCCCACTCCCCCTGTCACGTCTGGTAACATCCTGATTGCTTTGCAAAGCCAGGCTCAGTGCTTCCTCCTCTCCCCGACAGTCATCTCCATGGGCCGCCTACCCCGGCAGCAGTAGGGCCACTATCCTGTGTGTCCCATGGCCTTTGTACAGCCTCTTTCAGAGCCCTGGACTCACTGCCCTGTAGCCATTGGTGGGCCTGCCTATGCCCCGAATGGACTCTGAGCCTCTTTCTGCACCCCTAGCACTAGGCACATACGCTCTATACAAAAGGTCCCCACTGAGTGCCAGTGACTGTTGAGTCTGGAAAGGCTGCAGGTCAGGCTCCAGGAAGCACGTAAGGAAGGCTGGGTATGGGGGGAGTTGAGCTGGGATGCAGTCACAGGGCCCAGTCTGCACCAGTGCAGCCAGCCTGGCCCTGCAGAGCTGCTCTGGGTGGGGGCCAGGAGCTGGGCCTGTGTTCCCACCCCTCCGTGATCAGTCACGGGATGACGCCTGCTCTGGGAAGACGGGTGGACCCTGGCAGCGGGTGTGGGTGGGGCCTCCACAGAGAGCTATCAGCCCATAACATTCCCAGCAGCCTAAAGGGAGGCTGGGGACCCCACCCGTCCACGGCACCCACTTCAGGGCCTCGGCTCATCATCCAACCTGTGTTTCTCACAATATGGGCTGTAGACCCTTCCTGCTGGGGGCCCAGGAATCATCACCAGTGACCTGGGTGATTTACCCTAAAGTTTAAAGTAACTCTTCTGGGCTTATTCCCACCCTCCCTCCCAGCTAAAAGTTTATAAGAGGATAAACTGAGGCTGCAAAGGGGGGTCATGGCTTATCTGCGGTCACACAGCAGAGGGGTGGAAAGATCTGGATGAATTACCAGGTGTCCTATAATACAGACAAGGGTGCTGGGCCGAGACCCCAAGGCGCGTGGGATGAGAAGGGAACTGGGGGTGCTCCAGCATCATTCAGAGCAGAGAGCAGAAACTTCCTGAAGAACCTGCTCCCAGGTCCTGGGAAGAACACAGTGGCACTTGTGATAAACACAGGTCAGAGTCATCCCATCCCATCCCATCCTGTCCCACTAATCTCAAGGGACCACCCACCAGGGAGGAAGGCACAGCACCCCTCCCCGCACCCCTCCCACACACACCCGAACACCTGAGACCTTCCTAGAAGCCACTAGAGCTGTTTCCCACCGGGAGGGTCCCTGTGCCTCTGACTTTGCCCCACAGTGTGAAGGGGTTTCTCATTATCATCTATCACGTGCTCACAACATGCACGATTAACCTTGCACCATTAACTCATTTAATCCTCCCAGCGAACTGAGGAGGGAAGCCAGCATGGTTATGTGACTTTTACAGGTGAGGAAACAGGCCCAGTGAGCCTAAGAAACTGACTCAGCTGCTAATCAGCACAGCCCTGATCGTGCCACACTAGATATTTTACGCATATTGTGTCAGTAGACGTTATTATTCCACGTTACGGAAGACGAGACTGAGGCTCAGAAACTACGAGCAAAGACAAGACACATGCACGGATGTTTAGCATAACCCAAAGCGCATGTTCATTTTGCCGGGGATGGCACGCCACACCTGCAAATAGAGGGCGCTAAAATGAGCTGGAATATGTGAAGATCAGCAAGCAGTGTGGAGTGAAGGGCAACCAAAGAAACCGGGGACACATGGGGTGGCATGGGTCCTGGGCTAGAGATCTTGGGCCCGTCCTTGAGCAACAGTCCCCTGAGAGATGTAGGAGCCAGGAGCCTCCTTTCCAAGCTAAGGGAGCAGGAGGGTCAGAGCGGGGTGGGTAGAGCAGGCAGGGCACAGGCAGCGGGCAGCCTTCCCTCTGCAACCCCAGCCCGCTCCCGACTCACACGGGACTTTTCCCGGGGATAAAATGGAGGCTGCTTCCTGCAGATTTAATTCAATATCAGCTGCAAAGCTTTATTAACTAAATTGGCCATCAACCCGAGTGTCTGTTCCACATAATGGGGTTTTGTACAAAACGAGTTTTTCCCTGAGTTAAAAAGTGTCATGTTTGAATCAAAACTTATTCTAACGTTCAGGCTAATGAAAGCCTCAAGTGAGCGTTGATCAATGGGTCCTGAGGTGTTTCCATGGAAACATGAGCAGGGAGGCAGGTCTGACGGGAAACCAAATGCACCTAGGTGATGCTATAGGGTGCTCATTGGTGGGACCTCCACTGGTGGGACCCACAAGGGGCGGATACCTGGAGTCAGACCCAGTGTGTGATGTTGGGGGACGGGGGTGGGGGTTGGCGGGGGGGAGAGCTCCTTGGCCTGGATGGGAGCAGGAGCCTCTAGGTCTGAACTTAGCACCCTTGCTGTGGCAGCCAAACCTGTATTTAAGGATTTATTTTTGCATTTTTACAGGGCCTTCAATCCCTCAGCTCCAAGGCTCCCCACACACCACCCTCCATGCACCAGTCCTGCTGCTGCAGCCCTGGCCAGCCCCTCAGCTCCCTGGGGCCAGGCTCCCAGAGTTGGAGTCAGGCCTGAAGGTGAGCACATCAGGTCACTTTCCCTCTCTGGCCACAGGCCCCACGTCTCTAAAATAACCATTAGAGGAGAGTTGCTATATTTGGGGCTGGGAGATCTGAATCCTAGTCCGCTTTCTGCCTCTGATGTGGGGCAGATCACTTAGCCTTTCAGAAGGGTAGTTTCTCCACCCATAAATCCCCGAGGAGCGTCTTGGGTCCCTCTAGGAAGATACCATGGGAGCACGTATCTGACAGGTCTTGGCCAGCCACACAGACAGCTAGGTGTCAGGGGGTGATACTCACAGGGCTGGCAAAGAAGCAGGACCATGTGGCTGGTGCTTCTGCCTGGGACCTCAGGTCCCCGCTGCAGACCTGAGGACCCTCTGTTCCCACAGAAGCCTCAGGCTAACATGGAGCCCTTCCGTAGGCCCAGCCCTTTCAGGGGCGCTCCTGCTCTCACATCATCTTTACAGCAGCCCTGACAGGGAAGCCTGTTCTCATATCAACATGAGGCTACACGCTAGGGAGGCCAAGTGATTTCCCAAGGTTCTGCCACTGGGAACGACATGGCTGGAACTAGAACCACTGCTGTTATGTGAGATGCTGGGTCACAACCCAGGCCTCGGTCCTTATTTTCTAGGCTTGTCCACCCACGATGGCACTGGCCCGGCATCTGCCCCCAAGCCCAGGCTTAGGCCCAGGGACCCAGAAGATGGCTGTCCTGAGTTGGCCTGTGCAGGCTGCTCTGAGACCTGGCCACCTGCCACACGTCCACCATTTCCCCGCCACTGCCACATGGCCGAGGGGTCTGTTTTTGTAGGGCATGGCAGGGCCAGTGAATGGCCCGTTCTGTGCCAGGGACCAGGGCCTGATTCAATTTAAACCTGCCTGCCCAGGGACCAGCCTCGGGGAATAAAGACTGTTCTCTCTGAGAGACCCTGTAATCAGGTTTGCAGGGCGGCCACAGCCCCAGCCCGGCACCGCACCCAATTATCCCTAGCCTCAGGGGTCAGTGTGGTGGCACGCCCACCCTCGGGCTCCTGCAGGCTCCTCTTTCCCCCTTAATCAAATCAGGCCTCCGTGAGGAGGTAGGAAGATGAGTACACAAAGAGCTTGAGGCGGTGATGGCCAGGGCTAGAAAGGGACCTAAGAAATCACTCACAGTTTGTCCTCCACAGACGCAGGGATTGAGGCCAGAGGGGGAGGGCTGCCCGAACAGTGGTCACGGGGTGGCCCTTGTAGAGTGGGGCGCAGAAGGCTCAGGACCCCAGAGCACACACACGGAGGGAATTCTTTCTCTCCATTGTGCTATAAAAAGTCTGTAGGTTAAAATGGGGATGAACACATCCTGCCACACCATTGATGAACCTCACCACACAGATGAATCTCACAACCATAATGATGAGAAAAAGAGCAGACACACTGTACGATCCCATCCACATAAGGATCAGAAGTGAGAATAAGCTCGAGTTCTACAAGTCGGATGTGGGGAGGCACTGACTGGTAGGGAGAGAATGGGGGCTCACTGGGGTGCTGGAAGGTCTTTCTTCTTGAGCTGGTGACACGAGTGTGTTTCCTTTGTGAAAACTGATCAAGCTATCAGTAGGGTTTGTCTATTGTTCTGTGTGTGTGTTATGCTCCGGTAAAAATACGTATAGTCATGAAGCCACTGTGGCAATCATGTTACATAGCTTCATCACCCCCAAACTCTCCTGTACCCCTTTACATCTCCGGCCCCTGGCAACCTCTGATTTGCCTTCTGTTCCTGTGGTTTTACCTCTTCCAGAATATCATATATTCCATTGTACAATGTACAACAGTCGGTTTACCCTTTCACCAGTGAAGGTCATTTGGCTTGCTTCTAGTATTTGGAGATTATGAATAAAGCCCCATATACTCATAAGGATTCACATTCTAGTTCTAATGATGCCATGAACATTCAGTTCTCTTGGGTAAAAACCTAGGAGTAAGATTGTTGTGTCACATGGTTAGTATATGTTTAACTTCATAAGAAACAGCCCAGCTGTTTTCCAAAGTGGCTGCACCATTTTGTATCCCCCCAGCAATGAATCATGCGAGCTGTTCCACATCCTTCCCAGCACTTAATATTGTCAGCTCTGCTTTGTTTAGCCATTCTTTTTATTTTTCAAGATTTTTATTAAAATATACCTGACATGCAATATTATATTAGTTTCAGGTATACCCCATAGTTATTCAAGATTTGTATATCTAAAGGAGCGATCACCATGGTATGTCCAGCAACCACCTGACACTATACCACACTGTCACAATATTATTGATTATATTTCCTATACTGTTCATTACATCCCCGTGACTTATTTGTTTTATACCTGTGAATTTGAACCTCTTATTGCCCTTCTCCTTTCCCTCCCTTTTAAAATTTTGCAGTTACAGTTGACATTCAATATTATTTTATATTAATTTCAGGTGTGCAGCATAGTGGTTAGACATTTGCATAATTTAAGAAATGATCCCCCTGACTAGTCTAGTACCCACCTGGCACTGTACACAGCTGTTACCATATTATTGACTATATTCCTTATGCTTTACTTTACACCCCCATGACTATTTTGTAACTACCAATTTGTACTTCTTAATCCTCCCCTTTTTCACCCACCCCCAATCCCCACATTTGATAACCAGCAACATGTTTCTGTATCTATGAATATGTTTCTGTTTTGTTTGTTTGTTTATTTTGTTCTTGATTCCACATATAAGTGAAATCATATTGCATCTGTCTTTCTTTGTCTTTGTGGCAGGTCCTTGATCTGGGCTTGGCAGCCGAAGCCCTGGGGAGTAGAGCCTGGGGCCAGCCTGTTCCAGGGTGGTCAGGCCAGGCAGTGACAGTGATGTCTTTTTGTGCCTGGCTTATTTCCCTTAGTATAGTTTTCAAGGTTCATTGGTGTGGTAGCATATATTGGGATTTCATCTCCTTTTATGGCTGAACAGTACTCTAGTATACCTATAGACCACAATTTTATTTATCTAGTTATCTGTTGGTGGACATTTGAGCTGTTTCCACCTTTTTGGATATTGTGAATAACGTTGCTATGAACATTGGTGTGCAAATACAGTAAACCTTGGATTGCGGGTAACTTGGTTTGCGAGTGTTCTGCAAGACGAGCAAACATTTCTAATACGTTTTAACGTGGTAAATAAGCGATGTCTTGTAATATGAGTAGTTTGTTTTCGGAACAAATTATGCTCGCAAACCAAGGTACTATTTTAAGTCCTTGCTTTCATTTCTTTTGGGTATCTACTTAGATGTGGAATTGCTGGGCCACCTTTTGAGGAACTGTGCCAGGACTTTTTATGCCCACCTGAGCACTAACCAGGGAGCATGAGGACGGCAGAGCCCATGCTTCATTCATTTCCACAAGGCAAAGGCTAAAGTAGTCTTTCAGATTCAGGTCCCAGCTCCACTTCCCATACCTGAGCCTCGTTTTCTTGGTTTTGAAACAGATCATAATACTTAGCTCACAGGATTGCAGTAAACATGAAATGTACTTATAATGAGAAATGCCCGGCACACTGCAGGTGTTCCATAAATCCCCGTCCTGCCCGCCCTCACCCACTTCTGTCTCCTCATCTGTAAAAAGGCATTCTATATACTAAATGCCTCGTAAACTCCAAATGCTCTCAGGACGACTGGGTAGAAATGTTCCGTGACAACTTTCTTTAGAAAACATGCCCCCCTTTTTTTAAAGGAGCCCATAATTCCTCCACATGCTTCCCCATCTGTTCCCCCAAATGTGATAATTAGGAAATGATGCTGTCACTTTCCAATGTGAGAAATCTGTCCCTTCCTCCCATCCCTGAGCAACATGGCAGGATGAGCACATAGATCTCAATGCTCGCAGCCGGCCCCATCCCTGGTCCCCCTGATTTTGGTGTCGTTCAAAAACCCGGTCACTTTGCCCTAGGAGGCAACCCAAAAGGTGTGGCGATAAAATGCTACATCTTAAGAGATTTGACTGGAAGGGGGACTTAGAGGCCACCTCAGGCACCCTCACTGCTTATGGTTCTTCTTCCATTGAGTCTTCCCCAGTGTCTAGAGCAGTGAGCTGCACTGGAACCATATAAGAATAGAAAATGGGGGTGACCCGTTAGCTCAGTTGGTTGAAGCATGGTGCTAGTAACACCGAGGTTACTGATTTGATCTCCTTGTGTGCCACTGTGAGCTGTACCCTCCCTAAAAGAGTCAACTATGCCAATGGCCATGGCTATTCCCCAATTAAAAAAAAAAAAAAATAGAGAACGGAGGCCCAGGGAGGCAAAGTGAACTTCTGAACACAGCGAGTTGGTAGGCGATCCGAGAAGCACCTCCCAATCTCCTCCTACCCTGCTGCTGAAAATGTGGGCAGAGCAGCATCCAGCCCTTTCAAGTAGGCTCAGAGATTGGGTTTAGTCTTAACAGGGGAACGTGAATCTGGAACTTTGGTCTATCAAGTGATAGTCCTCAGAGCTCTTCTGCCCACCGGTTCTGTCTTCCATTTCCCTCCTGGACTTTTCACATTCCAGCCCGTAAGCCTTTGCGTGTGCAGTCCCCTGTCTTACTGAGTTCCTTCCAATGCAGAGCCTGAGGCAGGGATTTTAGTGCAGGTTGCTTCTTTGGGAAATAACCCTGGAAAGCTGGAGTGAGGAAGAGACATGATTAGAAGGAAAGCCAGAAAGGGCTGTATCATTGATTGGTTTTTACCGTGGCCACTGGGGCCCAATCCTGCTAGGCACCCTCTGAATCATGGTGCAGAGTTGTCCCTCCAAAGGATGTAAGGCCGACGCATGTATTCCTGTCCCCCACTGGTGACAAATTATACGCATTAGTTATTGCTGACTAACAGTTTTGTGGCCCAGAATTTACGGGCTTCAAACAACAAACATTTTTTGGTCTCACAGTTTCTGTGGTTTAGGAACCTGGGGTGGCTTAGCTGGATGGTCCTGGCTCGGGGTCTGTCAGGAGGTGGCAGTCCATCTGTGCCCTGGGACTGCATGATCTGAAGGCTTAGCTGGGGTTGAAGGATCCACTCCAAGATGACCCATTGATACAGCTGTTGGCAGGAGGCCTCAATTTCTTGCCTTACGGGCCTCTCTGTAAGGCTGCTCACAGCATAATTTCATCCAGAGTGAGGGATCCGAGGGGGAGAAAGAGAATAGACACCTCTTTTAACCGTAATTACTTCTTTAAAGGGCCTGTCTCCAAATATAGTTACATCGGGGGTGAGAGCTTCAATATATGAATGGAGGGTGGTGACACAATGTAGCCCATAATGGGCCTCATCTGGAAGTACTCATAGTCTAGTCACCTGTTTTTCAAAGGGCAACCAAAGAGACTGAGGGGGTAATGGTGCAAGGGACCCAAAGGGACAGATGACAGCCCAATACCCTCCCTCCTCTCCTGCCTTCGTTTCACAGTCTTTGCTCACCTGATGCTCTCCAGTGTTGGCAGAGCAGCTCATAATTGCTGGACTCTGAGACTCAAAGAGCTTCTCTGGGAAGCTTTGAGAAAGTTTGCCCGATTCTCAGCTTGCCCATCTATAGGGTGGGATTTGAACCATTGCCCTGCCTCAGCCTCACATCGCTGTTGTAAGGATCACATGGAAAAATGGACATGACAGTGCCCCGTAAACTATAAAGTCCTAACATCATGAGAATGAAAAGGTAAATGCAGGTTGCAAATTTACCCACAATGATCAAATTTACCTGGTCAAGGTAAACTTACCCGTGCATGTTTCGGGAGCCCTACTCTTCCAGGGTCCTGTAGGTGGGCGTGCAGTACGGCGGGAGAAAGCGGGACACTCAGTTCAGTCCTCGCAGCGTGGCCACACAATGAACACTGAAACTGGAGCCTCACACTTTTTTAAGTTAAAATTCCCAACCATGGAGCCTTACTAACTTTTAGGTTGTTGAAGAAAATAGACGTACCTTTGCAGACACTGTCTCATTCAGACACTGCCACAGGCCTCAAAGCAATTTATTGAATTTTTAAATTTATTTTTATTTATTTTTCTTTTTTATTAATTTATCTTTTAAAATTAGTTTCAAGTGTACAGCATGGTGCAATAGTTACACTTTTTACCCCTCAAAGTCATGACCCCCTTCCCCCAATTGAATTTTTTTTTTAAGGAAGTGATTTAAAGAGGAAAAATTAGGCATTGCACTCAGACAATGTTGTCAAGAAATGCATAATGACATTCTGGTTGGAAAAAATATTGGAAGAAATATTTTACTATAAAATCAATAACTATATGTGTAAAACATGGTAAGAAGATGAATACTTTGAATCTTTTAGTAAATTTCATAAAAAAATGACAATTTGATGGAGTCTGGATTTAAACCACTTTATGAAATGTGGAAAAAAAAAGAATACTTAAGAAAACCTATAAAAATGGCTGATGTACGAATTAAATGGCGAAACCAAGGCAAAAAAACCCATAAATTCTCCAGTTCTCCCTTCACCAGGCTTGCCCTGAGCTGGGCCACCATTCTTTTCTTTTGCTCTTGCCTCATATTTGTCCCCAGTAGCCTATGCTAGGACAAGTCAAATCCACCATTCCTACAATTGGCCAGTTAGGTTCAGCTGCAATGCTGGAATTACTCACTTGAAGTTTTAAATGTTCCAGTTCAGCTTAGGAAATAAATTAGACCAGAAAGCCCCATTTTACGTAATCAGGCAAATTTACCATCATCAGTGGCAATTAAGATAAAGTGTTAATGACTCTGTTTACCTCGGTGGGAAAACATGCAGGGTGCCTGTGGGGGCTAGGAGAGCAGCCAGGCCCAGCGCTTTGCCTGGGATGTCAGATCTCTGGAGCCTGGCGGCTGCTCTGTCTTCTCTCCCCATAGAATTTCTGAAGATGCAACCACTCTTAGGAAGCAACATCGTACAGATGTGGAAACTAAAGCTCCAAGCATGGAAGGGGCGGACCTACCTCCAATCCCTGCTCTGAAGCTCTTCTCACTTCACTTAGCTGCCTCACTGGGGTAAAGAGAAGCAGGAGGGAGAGGGGACCATTTAGAGAGCCCGTCTATTGCCAGGCACGTAGCTAGGTGTGCATTCACGGTACTACCTTCACCCTAACAATCTTTCTGGAGAGATCCCACTAGCTCCATTTTACAGATAAGAACACCGAGGCTGGGGAGAGTGAAATCATTTGCAGGTGGTAGTGCAGCCCTCAATTGCTGCTCCACAGCTCCAGCTAGTCCATTTCACCCTTCAGCCTCCAAGGTCACCTGGCTCAGTGCCTCACCTTCCTTACGCCTCCACAATCAGGCCCATTGTAAGCCTCTGGAGGAGGCCTGGAGTGGGAAGACGGATCAAAGAACATGGTGGGCCTGATGGGGCCTGCCTGCCTCTCCTCGGACTGCCTACAGTTGTGGGACAAGTCCCACTGAGGTGGCTTCCTCTTGTGGCTTCCAGGCTGGGAAAAGGGCAGGGTTGTGGCATTCCTGAGCTCAGGATGGTAGGCAGCAGGGAGATAATTAAGGGGTAGGGAGCAGTAGGGAATTGAAGCAATTACCCAGCTAATTGAGGCCCAGTGGCCCACTTTCCCTGCACATCTGGGTGCCAGTCTCAGACAGCTGACAGCCCAAACTTACAGGTAATGGCAGCTGAAGAGCCCCCAGAGACATGGGGGTTGGGGGGGACCTCTGAGAACCTGACATTCTTGCTTCAGGCTGTGTCTCCAGCCTCGTTTCCTGAAGGCAGGTTGCGTGTGAGATTGCTGCCCACTGGATTCATGGATATAGCAATTGCTTTCCTCCATAGTACATCGATTAAATAATCTCTAATCACTTTTGTCATCCTGCTGAATCATCACAGTGACCCCACTTTACACATGGAGAAACTGAGACCTAGAAAGTGGGAGGGAGTTGCTCAGAGTCACATCCCCAAACCTGGATTAACCTGGGTCTTCCAATTTCTAGTCCCATTATTATTATCATCATCATCATCATCATCATCATCATCATCATCATCGTTATTGTTATTATTCATTTAACCTGTATACCCCAGCTCTCGCCTGGAACATGAATTTGGACACGTGTCTTCCATTCCCACCCTGCCCACCTCCAGCCCCGACCCATGGAGACAAGCCCATTTGCTATCCCCGAAACGAATGTGGAGGCCATCATTATGGGAGCCAAGATGCTCCTCACTGCGGAAAGCCCAGCTTTGTGTTTGTTGTGTACACAAAGGCAGCCTAAGTTAGCACATGTGTTCCAGAGGCTTCTACCCCCATCCCCTCCCTGGGGACCCAGGGGGAATTCTGCTAAGATAATTATCTCCAACTGGGGTTTTGTTCAGTCCTCTGGTAAGACAAGCGCCCCGTTTAGAATAATAAGCCTAAGCTATTGAAGGCTAGCTGGGAAATATTTTTCAAACAAGCCATTCGCGTATGTGTTTCACATATGCCGCTCATTAAGGTTTATAAGACCTTTTGGTCTTCACAATAAAGCTTGTTTTTTTAAAGGTTCAAGTCAGCATGCCCCGCTTACCGCCAGCACCCTGCTTCCCTCTTCAGATGGGGCAGAAATCCTGGGAAGTGCTGAAAGGGAATCAAAAAAGCTGATGCCTCCCGACCCAGTGGAGGAAGGAATGATGACCCCAAGAAGTGTCCGTCCTGCCAGGAGTAAGAGCAGGACCTGAAGGGGTGTCCTCCTGCCTGACCCCACCTGTGCACAAAGCTCTAGGATGCAGAAAACCAGGCTACATCTTTATCTCAGCGACTTGCACCCTGGCAGCACTTTAGACTCACCTGGGACACTTAAGAAACACATATGCCTCTTCCCAGCCCCCCAAATCTTGAATAAGCTGATGGAAGATGGGTCCCTGGCACTTGGTGGTTTTTAAAGCTTTGGGGACCATAATGAGCAGCCATGGTCGAGACCATCAATGAACTCCTGGGTCCCTGAAGCTGCCCTGTCGGTAGATGGGCCAGGAATTATTGTCCCCATTCTAGAGATAAGGATAACCAGGCCCAGGAGGCAGACAGGCCCAGAAGCCTGTAACTGGCAGAGGTGGGACTTGAACCTGATATTCCTGACACCTACCATGCCCTCCTCCTTGCTGTCCATGGAATAGTGATAGCCACATTTACTGAGCCCCAGGGCTTTGCACGTGTTCTCATTTAATCCTAACAAACCACAGAAGTTGGTGTTAGGACACCATTTTGCTGATGAGAAAACTGAGGCTCAGAGAGGTTGAATGGCATGCCTCATGTCACACTAAATACAGGGGATCTGATTGCGAACGTGCTACAGGAGACCGGCGACTTGGGCCATAGAAACCTGGTCATGAGTCGAGTCTCCCAGCTCAGGGTGGTGTGACCTCTTACTGCTGTGTTTAGAGCCTTTGAGGTCCTTTAAGCATCTTGTGCAGAAAGAGGAAGCAAATGTCCATCGTCAGCCACCTACTATGTGCCAGCCCCTACGCTGGCTGTTTTACCTACCTTTAAAAAATGTAAGCCACAAGGCAAGTGTTGCCCTCCCGTTTTAAAGGGGAAGGAGCCGAGACCTGGGGCTTTGAGTGGCTCGCTCCAGGTCCCAGAGCTTGTGGGATTGAAACTCCACAGTCTGAGGGCTCCCACCTCCCCCTGCTGCCTTCCCACTCTTGTCAAAATGGCAGGTGTGACCTGCCCAGACATAGAGAAGAGTTTCAGGCAAATTTGAGAACAACAAAGATAATTAAAAAGGGGAGAAACCGTTTTATTGTGGCCTTGGCTGGATTTCATTGTTTTTGAAGTCACTGTTAATTTGGTGCCAGGGCATTTTCATCAATTAGGTTGGAGCTTGCTCTTTATGAACCCACTAAGCGTGTGCTTTTGCTTTTGTTATTAATTAAGAACATCATTCTTCTTAAACATTCTTTGATCAAACTGTTCTTTGCCTCTTAGTCTCTTTTTTTTTTTTGAGGGCAGTGTCACTGGCCCTCATATGTGGGACCCGAACCGGGGCCACTGGCTTCCTAAGCCAGTGCTTAACCTCCTAGTCTCTTTTAAACATGGTGATCGGGGCAGGTAAATGCAGGAAACCATAATGTGGGGAGATCCCAGGGCTGGGAATCGGGAAAGCTGGGTCTGATCTTGGCACTGCCCCTGACCTTCAGCATGACCTTGGACAAGTCACTTGACTGTGTAAGGGACTTGTAAGAAACTGAGGCTCTTCCCAACGTGGGAGATTATTATCCCAGTTCTCTGTCAGAGATGCTATGAGAATGAAGATGACACAATCAAGAGAAATCATTAAAACTTGCAACGGGTTATGTAAGTAGAAGGGTGTATTGCTAAGAAAAGTATGACTATTACAATATAAAAATTGTTTACTAACAGTGGTATAAAATGTACATTGTTACTGTCATTTAGAAAAATTATTATCAACAGTTGAGGGAACACATATTTACTCAGCGTCCTCCGGCGTCTGAGGAGTCACCAGCTGTGGCCATCCATTCAGTCCATGACTGGGAACCGACCGCATGCCAGGCACTGAGCTAGGGAAGGTGCGGAGATAGGGCGGACACAGAGGGAGACCAACACGCACGCACTTACACGCCGAAGCCGAGGACCAGGAGGATACAGCAGAAGGAAGGAAGGATTGCCTTGGGAGCGCAGAAGCGTAAGAGGTGGAGTGGGGTGGGGAGTTCTGCTCTCTGGTGGCTGTGGCATTTGGGGTGGCCAAGCCTGTGCTTTCCTCCTGTGCACCCTGGCTCTCAGCCTTCACCCTCCACCAGAGTCTCCCATATCATGTACCCTGAAAGCTCTCAGAGAGGACTAGGAATGAGACCACCAGGACAGAGCTCTGGTCTGCGGGACGGGAAAGTGACACGGGGCAAGAGGGTTTGGCTTACTGGTCTACCTTAGACTGTCCTGCACATACACCCCAGGAACTCCCGAGATAAAACGTTCCCTCCCACAAGAGCCTCTCAGGTCAGGGTCGCAGATGGATCCCACCTCATTCACTCATTCATCTATCAGTCATTCATTTCTTCACCCACCAGTTCCCACTGAACCACATATTTTGACCAGTTGACGTCCGTCAACATACAGGCCTTAGCAGAACCTAGACCAGGAACTCGCTTTCATTCATTCCACAAATGTTTACTGAGAGCCTGGTACTGACCAGGCACTATTCTATGTCATGACGCCTTTTCAACAGACTTCTAAAAGCCTGCATACATTCAACTCACCATTACAGGGAGGTCCTTTCTCTTTTCAGGTCACCTAATCAGAGAAAATAAATTTATACTTGTGGTAAAAAAAAACATGACTTATTAAATGGCTGCCTGATCTTTGCACACGGACTATGAAATCCAGATTCACTTAACTTTTAAGGCTAGAGGGGCCATCGAGAACACCTCCCACTTTACAGACGAGAACACTAAGGCCTAGAAAGTGGAGAGTGAATGCTCAAGGTCACACAGTAAGTTAATGGCAGAGGTAAGGCTCTCATCTCCCTATCCAAGACCACTTTACAACTCCATAGTATATGTTTTAATATTATAAAATGTTCAAGTATATGTCAAATGAGCTTAGACAAACTCTTTTGGCCTAAGTTTTCTTATTTATAAAAATGAAGTTTACCATTGATTTCTAGTCAACCTACTTACTAGCTATATTTCCTAGGTCTCTACAAAAACTATCAATTGGCATGCAATCATTAAAGTTTTACCTGGAATAGAACAAGTCTGTCAGCGGGTTCTGCTTAACTACAGGACAATTGTTGATCACCACGTAGCCCATTGGGGACCTTGGCTGGGCTGGCCTGAGGCTCCTGGGGCCAGGCTGAAAGCACAGGCCTTCTCCAGGCTGCAGCTCTGGCCCTCGCCCTCTTTGGAAGCTTGGCAGGTCTGAGTTTGAGATGTAGGCAACCGGGGCTGTAGGTAGAACCAGCCCTGCTCTGACCCCTAGTCCCAAAATCATAAAGTACCGTTTCCGGCCCCAGCCTCCTCTGTCTCAGGCAGTGGGATATTGGTGGAGCTCAAAGCCTCCCAACATTCACTTCACTGACCAGCATCTGCAAGTGGGTCCTGTCCAGTCCAGTGCAAGTTGCTTTAAGAGAGCCACAGAAATTCAGCCAAATAACCCATCCACTACCTGGCACCCTAAGAGCATTCATTTTGTATCTCACGTGCCCACACATTGCAGGTGCTCCACAAATGGCTGTTAGTTCAATGGATTACCCGTCAGGGAGCCTTCACTGTCCTGAAGATCGTGGTAAAATCATCTCGCCTCTCTCAACCTCACTTCCCGGGTCTAAAATGAGAAAGCTGAAAACACTGACCTGACATGGCTCTGGGGGAGACGTCAACAAGAAGCACCATGGACAAGAAAGACTTCGTAAGTGGCAAAGCCCTAAGAACACCGTTAGCTGGCATTGTCGCCTTGTGTGATCACGGAAGAACAAAGGGCTGCTGAGAAGCAGGACCGGGAGAGATGGCCGGGGCTGAGCAGACTCTTGGCAGAAATCCTGGAAGAAGTGCGGTATTTAGAACCCCAAAGAGAAGTCATGCTACGTACAACTGGTTGTTCATTTGCGTGTTTGCTGTCCAATAGGAAAAAAATAATGGCCAAATGAAAGATGGTGTGACCACTCACAGTCTGAATAAGACTTTTGGTGAAAAAAAAAAGAGGTTTTCTGGTGGTCTTGGTGTACATGTCAGACCAAACTGCTAAAAGGGGTTTCACCTCTCTTGAGTCTCTGCTTTGCACAGGACACATTCCGTACCTTATCCCATTTAATTAGGAATTTGAGGGAGATTCAAAACTGCCGTCCCGTAGTTATTTGGGTTCTGGAATCCAGGAATCTGGGAGGGCTCAGGTCAAAGGTTTGCCCATTATTAAAGTGTCCAGAATGACAGAAAGATCCAACGCCCGCCGCCTGACCTCCACCCCCACCTCTGTCCCCTTCCTCCTGCAGCCCCAGCCACAGCCTTATTCAAATAAACAGTCTTGGGTCCCAAGTGGACTTCCCTCGAAGCCAGAGCAGAAATCCTAATTGTGGGTTAATGAGGCCCGGGTTTGCTCTGACGGGGCTGTTTACTGAAGCAATTTCAGTTTGTTCTTTCTGGCCAGAGATTGTAGCCACCGGCTAGCCTGTTCAGGATAAATGTCACTACGGGCACTGGGTGGGATTCGGCCAGCTCCCCCATTCCTTGTGTCTCCCCACTCTGCGAAAGGAGCCGAGGAATAAAGAGCAGAAATGGGCAGACCTTGTCTCTACGGTCCAGTGAGGCCGTACCTGAAGGAGGGAGGGTCCCCTGAGAGAGGGGAGAGAGGGTGCCCTGGGGGAGGCCCTGAGTACAGCTTCATCTGGGTTAAAGGAAGAGCTTGTCCTGAAAGGCTTCCCAGAGGAAACGTCCCATGGCAGCTGCTCAGGAGCCAACCCCCCTAAAACCCAGAGCGCGTGGCCACCCCAGCAGCTGTCCCCTTCCTCAGCCATGTGCGGGGCTGCAAAGGGCCTCATTTCGCTCTTCTGCATTGTCTATGTGCAGGAGGTAACTTCAAAAACTTCTTGGTCAAAGAATCACAAGGAAACACACCAAGTGACGTTTCCCGTGTGATGCTCCCTCTAAAGGGACAAGTGCACCAAACCTGGAGGCCCAGCGCCTGTCGCTTGAAAGGCACAGCCATGCGCTCCCAGGTCTCAGAGGAGCGGCGAAGAGGAAAGGCAAGGGAGAGGACATGTACAGAACATGTGTAAGTAAATAGCATCTCCTTTGAGGCCTGATGGATCAGTTCTTACTTTCCATACCCAGAGGGGGAAACAGAGGCTAGGAAAGGCAGTGGCGTACTCAGGGTGGCACAGGAGTGGGGCCAGAAGACAGCTGCCATTATTATTCACTCACCGATCACTTACTGAGTGCTAACTCCAAGGCAGGCGTGGCTGTAGGTGCTGGGGACATATCTGGAAATAATCAAAGACCTAGCCTCGTGGAGATGAGATTCCAGGCAGGGAGACAGACCGTGAACACATTGATATATATATAATGTAACATCTGTAAGACCTGTGCTCTCCTCCACAATGCACAGCTCCCGTTGCAGCCACAAGCATCTGGCCTGGACGAGTCCTTCGATCCTTCTTATTTCCAGGGGCCCGACATGCAGGCTTAATAGCGTGCTGCCTATCCACACGCCCTCCATAAACCCAAACTGCTCCTTTGGGGTTTTGTGCCATCCCCACAAAGGCAGTCCCGGCATCAAAGGGGAACTCTGTTCTCTGCCTGATGCCTGCAGAGCAGCTGTCCTCAGCAGGCCTGGAATTCTCCCCAAAACAAGTCGGCCCCTGGGGTTCTCCCGTCCTTCCTGGAGGTACCCTCTGAAGTTCCTGGCGAGGAAGTTCTGGTTCAGACAAAGGTTACCCAAATAGCTCCAGCCGCCCAAAATGTGGTGGGAGATTTACAGGAAGCAGGGAGGGGTGGCACTTCCAGGAGCTGTAAATCTCTCCTGCCTGAGGCTGGGGAAGAGAAAGCAGGCCAGCACTAAATCAATTTCATTGGCGTGCTCCGGGGTTTCTGCACTTGGAGGCTGAGTCTGGAGTGGGAAGGAAATAGTTGTCAAACATCAGGAATGATGAGGGCAGACACTGGAATCAGAGGTTGTGATTTCCTGTGAACCACAGAGTCTGCTTGGTCTTGATCTTTTCTTGGGGGTCTTGTCCCAAAATTGCGGATGTCCTCAGAAGTAAGGAGCCAAAGCTCAGTGGTCTTGAGTAGCAGGCAGCCAGGGACCTCTCTGGGGTCTTCTGGTCTTTTCACAATGTCTGCTCTTCTTGGGGTCCCTTCTTCCAGCTCCTTGCATAGCGAGCTCCTTCTCATCAGTCACACCTGAGTTCAACTATCCCTTGCCAGAGAAGTGTTCCCCAGATATTCTATCTAAAGTAAGCCCTCAGATCTCACTGCTCTCTCGGTAGCTCTGGTTGAGTGCCCTTGTGGACAATCCTGTCTGGAAGAATCTTGTTTATTTAATCACTTTGACTGCCTGTAGATCCCCACTCTGTCAGCTCCATGAAGGTTGGCTTGTCTGCTATTGCATTCCTGGTGCCTAGCACAGGACTTAGCATGTCATGGGTGCTCAGTAAAGAGTCACTGGATGGAAGACTCAATAGATAAATACATTACCCAAGGTGTTCACCCTAATCTTTATCTTACATCCTGAGTAGCCAAGATGGATGGTGGGGAAGGGACGGAACTTATTCATCCCAAACACCGGGAATGTTGAGGAAGCACCTTTCCATCCAAAGCATTCCTGGGAGACGTGTGTATGTGTGCATCTCATTCTACAAAAAGATCGCACAGAGGCGGAGTTCTGCCTCTTACGTGGGAGACCTGAAGCCCTGATGGGCTCTTGCACAGGTAGCCCCGCTCACTCCCAGCCCTTACCTCGTTTCCTGGGTGTTCCCTCGAGTGGGGTCTTCCCAGTTCCCAAGACCAGCAGAGATGCACTGGGGTCCCCTCTCTCCTCCTGCTCTGACTCGGTCCCCACACCATGGCTGTCCCGCCCTGTTACTCCTTCCTGGCATAGAACTTGCAAAGGCCTCTTTCCTTCACTCGTAAGAGGCTGGCCCTCCCTGGAGTCACGGACCCGGTGCCAGTTCGGTTAGAAGCCTTGGAAAGTCACCGGGCCCAAATATGTCATTTTTCAGAGAAGCGAGGTGAGCCTCAGAGAAGAGAAGAGAATTTTCATGGTCATATGGCCAATCAGAGGCAGTTGTAGGCCTAGGCCCAGGTGTCCTGACTCCAAGGCTAGTGCTCCTTGGGCCACCTCAGTCCGTTTGTCCCTGACAAGCATGTGGCTGCTGAGCAGGGACGAGATGGAGAGTGACAGCCCCCCTGTGTGGTGGAGCGCGCCCATGTGACGGAGAAAAGAGCATGGCCTTGGGGGTGGACCCTCGGGCAAATGCCTCAACCTCTGAGGGCCATTTATAAAATCACCTGGATGGGAATCTGTGGGGGAGGGAGAATAAGAATGGACGGGCCAGCAGCTGGCACATAAAAATGGCTCAGTAGGGCCGGCCGAGTGGCGTGGTGGTTAAGCGCTGGCTTGGGAGGCCAGCGGCCCCGGTTCGGGTCCCGCATGTGAGGGCCAGTGACACAGCCCTCAAAAAAAAAAAAAAAAAAAAAAAAGGCTCAGCCAGGCTCAGTCTCTTCTCAGTTGCTTCCTGTTCTTTCATACAGTTTTTTGGAGCCTCGTTTCTCTCCTTGCCAAAGATCCTATTCCTCCCCTCCGTACACACCCCAACTTACCATCAGTTCCAACTCCCCACATGTCTATGGTGATTCCTGTAATATGGATGTTCCTCCCTTACTATCTAACCCAATTAAAAAATACATACAGCATTTCTAATCATCTCTTCCAAGGAGACCTCTAGGATTTTCAGTGCCATTTGATGAAAAAATGTCAGTACATTCAGCTCCTTTTCTGGTTACAATTTTAAATAGCCAACCTCTTTCAACATTCATTCATTCATCCAACACATGTTCCAGGCGCAATCATCCCACCTTAAGAACAGAAAGACACATCAGACATGGCCCTTTCTCTCCCAGGCTGCTGAAGGAGAAAGACACATAAGTAGTGACTTGATGAAGTGGTAAGAGGTGTGCAGAGCAAATCAGCTAGCTTAGTTCTAGCTGCTATAATAATAGGCCCCCAAATGTCAGTGGCTTAACACTATAAAGCGTATTTCTTGCTCATGAAAGGGTCCGTTGCACACATGCTGGTTGGCAGGAAGCTGGGCGTGGGGACAGCCACTGCCAGGGAGCCCGGGGATGCTTCCCCAGTAGGGGATGGAAGGGACAGTCCAAAGGCAGACTAGCTGAGCGCACTCAGGGGCTGGCTGTGCCTGGTATGAGCTAGAGCTGAAATGCTTGGTATGTGCGAAGGTGTGCCCATCCAGGTAAAGCCCGTGATGGTTTTCTCTTAGGGTGGAAATACACAAAATTCAAAGAAGACAATAGGGACACCAGTTTGGAAAATCTCTGCCTTTGCAGTCAAGTCATTTAGCATTGTGAGGATGAAGTTACTTTGAGGAAATGCTTCAGCCTCCACTTTCTGTCCTTGCAGCGTGGTCAGATGGGGCTGCAGGCGACTGTGCTCAGCTCAGACCTGTGACATGTGCCTGACAGAGGGAGGTTAGAAGAGCCAAGAAGAGTGTCTGCCCTAAGGGAGTGTCTACGTGAGAACGTAGTGGGCAGGGGGGAGGGGCACCCAGCAAAGGACAGGACGGCGTTTCAGGCTGCAAGGCGCCCTGGCCATATCCAGCCAAGGAACCAGACCTAGAGGAGACTTGGAGGTCATCAGGGCCAAACTTTTCAACATTTGAACCCCTGTTTGTAGCACGAGGGCTGCCCAGTGGAGCTTGGATTATCTCACTAGGCAGACTGGGCATGTTGGGGGCCTGGAGAAAAAGATTTCCTGATTCAGAGAAAATCTGGCTCTAGGAACTTCCAACCCCCAGGCCCTCATTCCCCCTCTTACATGCATGGATTGTCTTTGTCCCTCATTTTACACTTGAGGGAAGAGGAAGGACCAGTCACTGAGCAGATTCAAAGCCGGTCTGGGGCTGGAAGCCAACTCTCCTCACACCCAGTCTCAGGTTCTTCCCACTCCGTTTTGTCAAATCTGTTTACAAAAGAGAAAAACCAAAGGAGCTGTGTTTCTTCCAGCTTGGTTTCGAATCCTGGTGAGACAGAAGGCATGTGGGAGGCTGCAGGAGGGGCCCTGCTTCTCCAGGGGACTGGAGGTGTCGGGGAAATGTGACACGAGGAAATACATTTGCACAAAACGAAAATGGGGAAAGGGAACAATTTTCAAACCTTCAAGCAATTAGGAAAAAAGGCATCTCAGGAAATAAAAAATGACCCTTTCAAGAATGTTCTTTCAGAGAGCGAACAAGAAGCCCACACATCTATTACATAAAGTAAATAGTCTGGTTACCTGATTTTCTGCATAATTGATGGAGATATCAACATAGTCATTCTGGTGTTCATGAACAGAGCTTGAAAACCAGTTGTAACACTTGCCACACACCCAAAAAAAAAAAAAAAAGGCAGAAACATAAATCCCCCCTAAAAGGAATTTATTTCAATGCCCCACAAATGGGTCTGTCTGCACAGATAACAGTACCCTCGGAAAACTGTTTGTGTCACTTAGTCGTGTGTAGGTCTGCCTCTCTCCACCACACAGGATGAACCCCCGCCTGGATGTGCTTCCAGAAATGGGGGAGGGAGGGAGGGAAGTCGAGGCAGCTGAAATCTGCTCTGCCACTTACTTGTTGTGACCTTGGCCTCAGTTTCCTCCTCTCTAAAACGGTGTCAAGTTTAGTGTCCACCTCATGAAAATATACACGTGCAATGCTTAGCAAGGGGCCAGGCGTGTGGTTAGTGCTTCACAGAAGTGACCTCTTCGTCTTCTGTGTAGATACCTGCCCTGCCCAGGAAGCGCTCCCAGGCCCCGGGAGTGCTCTGCAGCAGAGCCTTGAAATAGAAGCGGAGCCTCACGGAGGAGAGGGAGATTAATTATCTCTGGAAGGGAGGGCCTCGCTGAGATGGTTCTACTTAAGTGGGACTTGGGAGAAGAAGTGTGGGGAAGGAGAAGGGATTCCAGGCAGGAGGGTGGTCCTGGACAAAGGCTAGGTGGGAGGGCCCTGCAGGGCTCATACAGAAAACTGCTGTGAAGGCCGGAAGGCTGGTGCATGGAGGCGAAGGAGGGGGCTGGGTTCATTCTCTGATCAGGGACAGGGAGGCTGGGGCCCACACCACAGGGGTATCCAAAAGTCCCTGCCACAGAGTGCTCCAAAGGGGGCCAAGGGTCTGGCCTGGAGCCCCAGGGCCTCATGGAGCCCCATGCCCAGGGCGCATGGCCCTCTGCCAGAACCCGCTCCACTCCCACCACTGCCCCTCCTGGTCTGAAGGGTCAGCTGGCTTTGCAGCTGCCCAGAACAAGCTCCAGTTACCCAAATTAAGGGCCTGGCCATGTGGCAAAGCAAACAGAACCCTCATGACATCCAAGCACTTGGCACAGTGCCCAAGAAGAGCCCTTAGGAACCAGTGGATTCGAACAAGGATGGAGAAGCCGGAGCCCAGAAAGGGAGGGACTTGAATGTGGCCCATGGGGAGTTGGCAGCCCCATGGGGTGGGGTGCTGAGGCCAGGTCCTGGACTCCCAGGCCAGTGCTCTCCCAGTTGCGGCACAGCACCAGGAGGGAGGCGCCCTGCTCCCTGTGGGCGAGGAGGAGGGCAGTTGTGCAGGTCGCAGCCTGTGAGGCTGTGTGTGGCAGCCCCGCTCCCAGCTCTCCAGGCGCTTAGACATTGGTCCTTCTTCAGTGGGTGATGTCAATATTGTGAGGACACAGACCCTGATGCTCGCCATGGGCAGGAGCTTGGAGCTCATCTATCCAGGGTCAGGAACAATGGCCATGTGTGACGCCTTGCCCGGCCCCCCAAGCCTGCCATTGCTCGTTAATCCCCATAAGTGTTCCTGCTACGGCAAGGGTTGGCCTCCCCACCCTTCAAACAGTGCCCAGGACAGCCTCTGCTAATTCACTCATTCCGTGTCAGGCCTTGTGCCAGCCACTGCTCAGAGTTGTCCTTGGTCCAGATGCCATATGCAATTTCTGACCCCGTACCTCAGTGTCCACATGACAAATTCGAGACCCAGGGAGGATGGTGACCTGCCCATAGTCACATAGCCAGTTGCCATACCCCATCTCCTAATTCCTGGTCCAATTCTCTTTTCCGTCCATCACGAAGCCTCCCCTTATCCCTTACTCCTCTCCTGCTGTAGCTAAACTGAGGACTGCAGTGAACGCTAGGCCCTGTCTCAGGGACACACTGCTTTTCTCGTTTCTTGTCACTTGTACCTCTGGAGGCCATAGTAACTAGCCGAGCCCTCACTGCCAGCCCAAGTTCCCTCATCATTTACAAACAGAATTGCACTTGGCAGCTGAGCTTTGCCAAGTAATTTTCGCACATCTTGTCTTGCACATAACCTCGTAAAGTGAGCATGAGCAAGCCCATTTCATGCAGGCGGGAGCTGAGACTGACGAGAGCGGTGGGCTGACCAGGGCTCGGAGGTCACACAGCCAGCAGGGCCTGAGCTGAGAGTAGAGCCGGGCCCCTGACCACAGTCTGGGCATCTGTCACCACATCCAGTGCCTTTCCACGCAGATGGAGGAACCGCCACGCTGCGTTCAGCACGCCACCCTCAGACTCGTCACCGTGGATTTAAATTATAAACTCTTTCCTTCCAGAGATCCTGCTTTCATTTGCCATTGGCTTTTGCAGTGGTGCAGCTGGAAAACAATATGAAAATCAGCATTTCATCAAGATGTAAAGCTCATTAAGCGAGATCTTGAAATCCTTAAAATTATTCTTCCAGGATTGAGTAGAACAAAGGATGCTTGAGTCTTAAACATTGGTTTTGAAACAACGGAAATATATGCCCATGAACCTCTAAAAAGTAAGCCCAAATGGAGTCACTTGAGGGATTCCCCAACCTGTGAGACTTCCGTAGTGAACCAAACCTCTTTGCAGCAGTGCAATGAGGACAGCCGGGAGCCGGGGGTGGGAGAACTGGCCCTGGCTGACTCCGGGCCAGCGCCTTCCTCTCTCTGAGTCCAACTGTCTCCGTCGGTCCAGTGAGGAATTGGACAGATGCCCTTTCTGTTCCCTCCCACCCATGACTGTGAACATGGCCTCTACATCTGCACTGATTTGCACGGGAGCAAATGTAGAGGCTGCCATCTCTATAACTGCACCACAGCTTGTCCTTCTGCAGGAAAGTCAGCTCCCTGTGCAATCGCCGGGATGAACTCCGCCCGGGGGTGGCTAGGTGGTCAGCGACTTAGAGAGCTCAGCCCAGCCCACACCCCACCCATTCCAGGCCTATGAAGCTCTGCTCGCCATGCTCAATATTTCCTCACGCCCCTCGCCCTGTGCTGGGCCTCCTCTTGCCCCCCTTTCCAGCTGTGTAGGACCCTGGGGAGAAGCACTGGCAGCGCCTCTGGACGGTGATAATTCAGAGGAAGAAGGATTCAGACAGAGGAAGATGGAAGGCAGCATTCTGAAACTTGGTCAGAACCGGGAGGCCATCCTAGAAATTCAAGGAAAGGGCTTTGACATGGGAATGAATCCACTGGCGAAACTCCTACCTGTCTGGAAGCCAGCGCTGCTCAGAAGACCCACGTCTGCCATCTGCCAGGTCTTCTGCTCACTACTGACACAGAGGTAATACTGTCTCCCCCAGGGTTGTTCTGAAGCTTTAAATTAGGCCTATGGCACCGTTTCAGCACGTAGTGGGTGTCCCATCAATGTCCTCTCAATTAAAAGGAGGCTTGCACGGTGTGAACCAATGCTTTAGGAAAAAAAGGAATTAAAGGAAAATTCCCCTCAGCCTCTTCTCCTTTTCTCCTCTCCTTCTTTCTTTTATTTGCCCATGCAAGCGAAGACAAGGTGGGGATCTGGGCGAATTGTCTCTCTTAGACCAAAATGATGACTCAGGTTCCTTGTGCATGTAGCTCCACGATGCTGTACAACCCTGCACAATAAAGAAAGATGGGGTGGGGGGTTGTCCAGGGTTCGTTCTATCTTTCTTTCTTTCTTTCTTTCTTTCTTTCTTTCTTTCTTTCTTTCTTTCTTTCTTTCTTTCTTTCTTTCTTTCTTTCTTTTCCTTCCTTCCTTCCTTCCTTCCTTCCTTCCTTCCTTCCTTCCTTCCTTCCTTCCTTCCTTCCTTTCATGCAAATAAAACTCAAAACAAACTAAAACCCCTACTTTTTTTTTTTTTTTTTTTACCCCTTTTGCTTTTACCAAACAAAACATTCCACAATACCTGTGAACTCCCTCCCACCTTTGTTCTGGGGTCAGGGATATCACCAGGGCCCTGGGCTGGACGTGTTTTCCTAGAAGCATTTGTTCCCTGCCCTCCTCTCCACCGGCTGGATCAGCTGTGGCTCCCCTGCTCCCCACACGCCCCTGACAAACATCTCTGAAAGCACTTCCCAGGTTAGATTGCACAATCCGTCGCCCCCCAGAGCCGCGGTTCCCTGAGGGCAGGACAGTGTCCTGTTTCTTTCTCGATGCGCAACTCCTCCAGCCCAAGCCTGGCCAAGAATGTGCACTCGATGAATGTTGACTTGGGCAGGTTCACTTCATTGAAACTGTCAAGATACAAAAAGGAACACGAGAGTCGACAGTTCCAACTCCGTGAGAGCCCCTGTGGTCTGGTGAGAGCTTGGCAGGGCAGTCTGAAGGCTGATGAGCAAGAGTCTGGGTTGAGCCTTCTCGCTCGAGGGTTTGAAATGGAGGCTGGACCATTTCAGCTGTAGGATGTCCTCACACAGAGATGCTATGTGAAGACTTCATGTCTGAAGGGAGAGCCACGACATATGTGGGCTTCCAGAAAGGTGGCCTGGCTCCTCTGCCTTCTTCTTCTCTAGGAGAATGGCTGGCATTCAGCTCGGAGAGGCAGCAGGGCCTGGAGAAAGAGTGTAGGTTTAGGCATCAGGAAGAACTGACTTCAAAATCTGGATCTGTATAACTCACTGGCTGCGTGACCTTGGGCAATTGTGGTTAAGCTCTCTGAGCCTCAGTTTTATCTTTAAAATAAGGATAATAATACCAATAACACCCACCCATAGTGCTGTTGAGGGGGAAAAAAATGTATGAGCACCCAGCATGGGCCCTGGCACACAGTAGGTGCCCAGCAAGTGGGATTTTGATTTTGATTTTGTTTTTACACTGTTCTAAGGTGTCTCTAAGGCAGCAAGTCACATAACTCTAGAGAGAAGGTACAACCTACTTCTCAAGTGGACATTAGCTAAATAAGTTGAGGACAGCTGGACAGTCCATGACGCTCCCTATGTAACTGGCCATATAGGACCTGAAAGAAATGTGACTGAAGAGAGAAGTCATTTTCCAGTGCAGTGGGGACACCCCAGGCCCCTCCTCTCCGAGGACAGGTGAGCCCCCTAGGACACGAGTGAGGAAAGGGGGAAAGGCCATAGCTCTGTGGGATGCTCTAGGAGGACACCCTGAGTAGCCCATCCCATTGCCAGGTTCCCTCCAGCGCTATTTACACAGGATTAATTCTAGATGCTTATAGGTCTTTATAGATGACCCCTTCTCTAGCTTTTTGGAGAGCAATTCTCAGTCCTTTTCCCCACCCCGTTTTGCTCCTGCTCTGGGCCAGATCTGAGGCTAAGAACTAGCAGCAGAGAGAGGAGGGCAGCAGAGCTGCCCCAGGAGCTCCGAGGGGACTGTGGGCATCCTTGTCCTTTATTCACATTCCACAAAAGTCGCAGTCACAGCCCTGCTTCAGGGCAGAGCCGCGGTCTTCTGCCATGACTTGCATTTGCCTCTCAAACTCCTGGAGTCGCTGGGGTAGAGAATGGGGGTGCTGGACCCACAACAGCTACAGCCTGGAAGGGAAACTGACTCGAAGCCAGTTTCGCCCCCACCCCGGGAAGGGCAGCCTGTGCCTGGGTGCTGTGCAAAGGGAGGTCACGGAGAGCCGACAGGCTGAAAACCTGGACCAGCTAAAAGTGTGAGCAGGATTCACTCCGGACCAGGCCCAGACCTACTGGCTGAAGCACGGAGAATGGAAATCTGGGTTGTAAGGCGAGACTGAAATCACTTGATTTAACAATGATTTTCAGAAGCTTTGCATGCGTTATGAATGCAAGCTCCGTTTAATATTCCCTTCAGACACTGAAGTCCAGGTTTCTGTTACTTTTAAAATATCGTGGATGCTGGGAAGTGGTTTGTTGAATGAAACCTGGAGCGGAGACAGGCCTCCTGCCCCTCAGCCTTGATGACTGACCTTCTGCCTCAGGCTCAGGTATAACAACTGCCTTTTGCTCCTCCTCTACCTGTCACGCCCACCTTGAGCCTCCTTGGTGTGGGCTTAGTATCTGGCTCTATCTTTGAATCCTCATTCACAATAGAGGCTCAGTAAATGTTTCCTGGAGGCGTGGGTGCTGTGGGCACAGGCAGAAGAGGGCTAAAGAGGGCTGAAGCCAGACAGGCTCCACGGGGGTCCTTCACCCCCTGACCATTTTTCTTCCACTGGTTGGGTAGACCTCAGTCCAAGAGACTATTTAGAAGGGCAGAGAGGAATGGCAGTGTGAGCTGACAGAACTCCTTCAAACTCCTCCCACATTGTTGGCAGCGTGGAGTTTGAGGCGGGAGCAGGCCCTCCAGGAGGTGAGTCCACCTGGGGGTCAAAGACAAGAGGAAAGAGCAGGACAACAGGCTGCAGGTAAAGCAGGGAGGTGAGAGAGGAGGGGCAAAGCCAGACCCAAGAAGAGGAAGACAGAGAGACGCAGGAAGGGAGCAGGGCCTCTGGCAGTTGCACAGCGATGGGGGAAGGCAGAGCCAAGGCCATCCCCTACAGGAAGACCTCTTTTTATTTCGCTGCACAAATATACAAGAGCTTTCAATACAGGGTTGGTCCTTCAGTCAATGGTTCCCCCTCCAACTTCCTTTTTTTCTTTCGAGACAGAGACAAGGCTGTAGCCCCATCCATCTACACAGCCTTCCAAATGGGTCTGCATGACGAGGCCTGGTTGGGACAAGGCCCTTCTCCCCAGGTGACTCCCTTCTGCTCTCATCAGCGTCCCCACTTGCTTCCCCTCCCTCTGGTTAAGCGACAGCTGGAGCCATGTTCTGAGGATGGCTAGAGGCCCACTCTCTGGAACAAAGCGGCGACTCCCTCCAGCACCACCGTGGCCCACCCCCTCCCCACGTCCTCGGGGAAGGGCAATTTGTGGAAAAGGAGCTGCTGGGTAATAGATTTCTCTGTCAACATGATGAGTGAAAGAAAGAACGAGGTAATTACCAGTAATGCACTTCAATTACGGCCCTGCTTCCCCATCCCCCAACCCCAGCTCCATGTCCCCATTTAATTTTCATTTAAAACAAAACAGTTGCCACAGACCCAAAGCTAAAAACAGAAATCCCTTTCAGCTCCTGGCAAATTAGCAGGAATGTCTTATTATGGAAGCTGTGCGCGAGGAACTTCTTCCAGAGCAATACAGGAAGCGGGCCGGGTCGCTCTGGCCTTGCAAGTCCGCCTCCAATGCTCCAAGCAATTAACCTTGTCCCTCCAGGACCCCGGAGCGCCCTCCCCTCGCAGGCCCGGCTGCGCCTCTTTCAAAGCCCTTGCCTGAGGAATTCTGTCAAAAATCAGTAGCACCTTGAGGAGGCCTGAGGTCAGGGGACTTCCTTGCTACACAGGAAGGCGTGTTCTATCAGAGAAGGGAAATGTTCTCGGTCCCTCAGATCTTGGGCGACTAAAAATAAACTAATAGGCCTTAAATTAACTTTTTCTTTCTTTTGCCCACCCACCCCCCCTCCTGCCCCCTACTTTCCACCAAGACTTTTCAACTTGAAGGAAAAGCATTTATTATCTGAGAGTGACACACAGGAAATTAGACTTATAAATTGTGCTTAAAATGTTATAGTTTCCAACTTTCTTTAATGCTAATCTTAATGCTAATAGGTTGTGAGATATGTGTTTTGACTTGAGCGAGTTTTTTTTTTCTTTTCTAATTAATTCTCGGCTACACCACATGAAACATTTGTGGTGGAGGAGTTCCAGGAGTTTGCACGCTGTTGGGGAAAGGGCCTCCTGGTGGGGTTCAAACGGCCATTTTCCTACAGGGGATTCAAGAAAAATTCCTCTTGGTTAGTGTTAGTTCAGTGCATCCAGAGAGCCAAAGCACTCACTATGGGTAAAGCACGAAGTCAAGGATTTGTGTTGACGTTCCATGGTGACCCCAAGTCACCTCCACCACCCTGGTCTTCACTGTTCTCTCTCCGGCACTTTCTGCCCCAGTCAGAAAACCATACGACTTCTGTGGGATATAAAACTGAAAGCCACAAACAAACAAGACAAACAAACAAACAAAAATTCACAGGCACAGACAATAGTATGCGGTTACCAGAGGAAAGGGGGGATTCGGGGAGGAAGAAACGGGTAAAGGGGGGTCAAATATATGGTGACGGAAGGAGACTTGACTCTGGATGGGGAACACATGATGCAATAGACAGATGATGCATGATAGAATTATACACTGAAACCTATATAATTTTACTAACCAATGTCGCTCCAATAAATTTAAAAAAAAAGGAGGAGAAACCCCTCGATGGTTCCCACGTGTACCAGGCTCACCCAGCACCAGTTTTATGAGTCATGCCTCTCCCCCACCTAGAATCCCACCTGACTCCCACACTTCCATGTCGATTCTCACATCTGCTGCCCTTGCTGAGCCCTTGTTGCCATTTGGACCCATCAATACTTCGGTACAGTTGTTATGTGAGAAAAACTCAAACATCAGCTGGGAAACACCGTCCTCCAGGGCAGGAACTGACATCTCTGGGCCCTGCAGCCCTCCTCGCACTGCCATGGTAACGCAGCAGACACCCGACCAGGGCAGGGGCTGAAGGGAGTCACAGATTCCGGGTGTCGCCAGATTCGGAGATGGGAGGATGGTGTGGTGTGGGAGGGACTGTCACTGCTTTCCAGATAAACCTAAGACCTAGGAGGTTTGGTTGGGGGGCTGGGTACCGACTGAGCCCCCACTGGTGATGCGGGGTAAAAGCATGTCATTCTCTTATCTCCACGAATGAAAATAAAATACTCTAACTACCCATGGAAGAGATTCGCTAGTTGTTCCTCAAACCACTTCCCTCTCCCTCCTAGGCACACAGTTATGCTGCTTGTTCCCAGCCTTCCTTGCAATTAGCTGTGGTCATGTGACTGAGCCTCTCCAGTAGACCGTGAGGAGCCATGCCACCTGGCCCCGGAAATCTCTTATGCAGCCCTCAGTGCTTTCTCCTTTCCCCCGTCTGCCAGGTAGATGTGGGGGTCCAGTGCAGCCCTCTAGACTCTAGAGGATGTCAGAGACCCTAGATCAGTGCTTTTCAACTGGGGACAATTTTGCCACCGAAGAGACACTGTCATTACTAGAGGTGTGTGTGTGTGTGTGTGTGTGTGTGTGTGTGTGTGTGTGCGCGCGCTACTGGCATCTAGTAGGTAGAGGACAGGGATGCTACGAAATGTCCTACAAAGCAGAGGACAGGCCCCTGCAACAAGGAATTATCAGGTTTCAAAGCGTCAGTATGCCAAGGCTGGGAAAGCCTGCTCTCACTGGGAGGAGACTGGGTATCTGACTGTAAGGATCTTTGCCAGCCTGCCGAGCACCTGATAGAAGCAGGAGGTACATCTTCATCAGTTAAGATTTGGCAGTAGTTTGTTAGGGAGTTAGCCCACTGTGATGACCACCGCATTCCCTGACATTGAGTGTGCTGCCCTGAAACAGGAGCCGTGCTTGCACATACAAGGGGAGTTCTCCAGAATGCCCCCAAATCACAATCAGTGATTGACAGCACAGTCCCAACCCTTGAAATACTTACTGCCCACCCCTCCAGCCTTAAAAGTATTATGTCCATAGGTGCCACCTGAAAGTCACTGTGAGCTCTTGGAGGGCAGGGGCTGAATCTTGGCTGCGTTCAGATGAATGTAACAAGCTCTTTCAGAAGGTCTGCTCCATGCTACACTTAGCTGGCAGCTGAGGACAGAGGCCTAGCGAAGCTCTAGTCCTTGCCTTCAAGGAGTTTTTAGTCCAGTGGGAGAGAGACACTTAAAGAAGTGAAGGACGACTAAGTGACAAATTCTGAAGGTGTGCCTGAGGTGTGATGATGTTGCAATCTGTCATGTGACAGACATTGTGGTCTCCTTCCCCCAGGACACATCCCTGGGAGCTAAGGGTCCTTGGCCACACCTGATGGGAGCTGTGGGCGGAGCGAAAGAGCAGCCAGACCCTGTTGGTAACACTCCCAGCAAGATGCAGGACCTCAGCTCTCCTCTCCAGGCCCCTAGCCCCACCCAGGTCTGAGTCTTCCGCTTCACATATCTGGGTGACTGTCAGGGGTCTCGATGCTCCTGTCATGCATTCATCAAATACATGGGCAAATATGCACCAGACAGTATGGACAGAGCTGTTACCAAGAGAACCCTACTTTTCTTGTTGCCTCTTCATATTGCAATGATATGGAGGGGCACAGACTGATCAATAGATGAGGACCATAAAGCAGGCTGCAGGTGAAATGTAGAGCAGGGGCCCCTCAACGAGCTGTGGGGGCCAGAAAAGGTTCCCAGGTGGAAGTGACACAGAAGTCAGATTTGCAGGAGTGGAATCGGGAGGGATAGAGCTGGGGAGGTGAGAAGGAGAAACAGAAAAGTCCTCTCTGTGTGGGCTCAGCGGAAAGAGAGATGTGCTATGTTCAGAGAGAGTTTGTTGGCACACAGAGGATGAGGTGAGAAGTGGCAAGAGCTAAGCTTGACAGATGACCTGTGGCCAGGCCATGAAGGAGTGTCTAAGGGACAATGGGAAGTGACAGAAAGCTCTGTGCAGGGGAAGACACGATCCCATGTGTGTTCCAAAAGGATCCATCACGCTGACATCTTGAGATGGGACTGGAGGGGCAAAACCAGAGGTGAGAGATGACAGCAACCAGAACTTCTGTACTGGGAGTGAGTTCCAAAAGAACATCGACTCCAGTCCAGCCTCCAGCTCTATCCATCACACAGCTGCTCGCAGCTTTTGGACACATTAACCTGCTCCTGCCACCCTCCTGCTCTAAGATTACCATGCTCCTATTGCCTATAGCGTCAAACTCTTTGTAGTCAAGGCCATGCAGGTTCTGGTTCGTGTGTGCCTTCCTGGATGGCATCCTCTCTCATGACCTCTAAACCCAAACTGTGTCCTGGCCAACCTAGAATTCTTTACCCCCGCAAGTCTCAACTCCCTTATCCCCTTCTTCAGGAAATGAATCCTCTGTTTCCACCCAGCCTGGCTTCATGCCTTTCCTCTGGAAGGTCTTGTATCCTGATTGGCAACCTGCCTGACTAGACTGGCAACTTCCTGGGGAAGGAATGAAATCAGTCATCTGGATGTGCCCAGTCCCCAGCACGTGGCCAAGCACACGCACACATGCTCAGTCAGTATTGGTAGAAAGAATAAATAGTTGGATGACTATCTACATGCTCATGCTTCTAGTGCCTTCCAACAAAATGACTGCTTGACACGTCTTCCACTGGAAGGCTATGTCAGTTAGAAGTGCCTAAGCTGATGCAATAAATAGCTGCCAAGAATCCTGTGGCTTTATGAACAAGGGGTTCTTTCTCGTGTAGCGATGGAGTGTGTGTGGGGTGTTCAGGTGGGCAGTTGGTCTACCTGATTCCGTCAGCAGGAATCCAAGCTGATGGAGGCTGACAGTTCAGCAGCTGAGGGTCCTTGGGCTTCCCACTAACATGGCAGGTCTCGTATACCCTCTTGTTCCCCATGTCTGTGCTCACTTCTCTCCTTTAGCAGGATAACCAAGGAAACAGCCTCTCTCTTTATTTTCTCCTCTTTGATTTTGTAACAGAGCAGCAGGAAGAATGCTACAACAGAAATCAGGAGAGCTGGCCGCCTTAGCTACTAGCGCACTGTGACATCTTAGGCAAGTCACTTGCCCTCTCTGGGTCTCACTTTTCCCAAGCCCGATAAGGAGAGGTTGGGCAGGGTGCCTGCTGAGATTACTTCCATCTCTGTTATTCTGTGATCTTAGATGAGCAGCTTCACCCGCTCCGGCCTGGCCTCACTGCCCATTCTTAGCCCAACAGGAAATCCACCTGTGGTCTCACTGACGAGGTGCCCATGGGCATTACCTACATACCTGTAGGCCTGGGAGTGGGAGGAAAGGGGTGAGAGCCAGATGGTAAGGGGGAAGAACCAAGTTCAAGTCTTGGCCCCATCATTTTGTAGCCCTTTAAATGGGCTGTGTGTGTCTCGGAACCCCAGCCTTCTCGCTTATAAATGAAAATTTCAACATTTGCCCCATGCTATTGGGAAGATCAAGATCACAAGTGTGAAAGTCTATTGGAAGCAGTAAAGGGCTGTACTTGATTTTGTCTTAAGTATGCATATTTATAGGACATTTGGTGTTTGTTATGTGGTCTGATGTGTCCATGGGATCACCTTTTTCTCATATTCCAGAAGCCTACAGGGAAAGATGGGGAGGAAGAGAATAGGTGCAAAACATTTCCTGAGACCTTCATCTCAGACCAGCACACCCATGTCTGGTTCACCACTCCCTCCTAGGCACATGGGAAGATACCAGAGCTGGTAGACGAGGCCATGAGACCAGTCTAGCCAACAAAATGGGGGAAGAATGGCATGAGTTACTTCTGGGATGAGGCATTTAAGGACCGTTGTGCTAAGATTACATTGGATGTCGCGTGTAGAGATGGTGGCATCGGGGGACAGAGGGAGTCTGGCTCCCTGAGTCTGGAGTGACCATATAATTTATCATCCAAACTGGGGCACCTCTGAGAGTGAAGGAGAGGGGCCAGTGATCATTAGGCTGGAATGGCTGTGATGGCAGGTGTAAAAGGGCATGGCCCCAGGCAGTCGGGACTGCAGTCCTCCTACATGAGTCACAGTATAGACAGGAGCCCCCAATAAACCTGCACTGGACTCAGAGAGGACCATTTGTGCCACTGACCTTTGAGATTCCTCTATTGTGGAAGTTAGTGAACACCTACCCTGATTAATACATTCCATCGTCACATTCAGTTTCCACAAATATTCTGTGACACAAACTTGCCTAAGATCACACAACTAGTTAGAAACCCCTCTTTGCCTGGTTCCAAAGTTCTGTTGTTTCTGCTACTCCATGCTATTGCCTTCCTCAGAGCCAAGCTCCCCAAAGACCCCTGCAGAAGAGGCTGCAGTCTGCAAGCGACATGTCTCCTCCAGCCCCTGCCATTAACCCCTAAGAGGGCAGCTCCTGCGGCTTCTCCCTCCACCTGCAGGGGGCTGAAGGAAGTGCCCATATTTCATTAAAAAAAAAAAAAAAAGATCAAACGTCCTGCGCCAGTGACTTTAACTTATTTATGGGTTTGATTTTTTTTTTTTCCGGGATCATTTCCTTTCATTCCTGCCAGAAGTGCTTGCCTGCAGTCCTCCCAAGTTATTAATAAAAGAAGTCAAACGGTAGCGAGCACAGTGGAATGGTCTTGGCTCCTGCTGATGTGTTTAGTTTGTGCTGGAAGCAGATGTTTTCACCCAGATCACAGACTCTTGCCAGGCCCTTCGCTTCTGCCCCGTTTTCAGATGAGGACAAAAGGAATTCAGAGGACAAAGCGTATTTCCCACCCAACTAAGAGAAAATGCAGAATAAGGGTTGTCATTCAAATCATGGCTGTCATGCACATAATGTGTCCAGCCCTGTGGAAGAAGCTAAGGACGCAGGGTGAGCAAACCAGCCACAAACTGTCACCTAATGCCCCTTCCTACGGCCTCATCCCTTGGTTGGGATGTTTCAGCAGTTTGCAGCGTGGGACAGTAAGTGCCTGCTACAGCCCCAACTGCTGCGCATAACCCTCCTTTTACAAGGTCAGCAAAGACAGTCTCAACATCTTAGCCATTTTTTTTTCAGAATTCTGAATTTTAAAAAAAACAAAACAAAAACTGAAAGGAAAAGTTCCAGACAGATATCTAGGCCAAGTTCCCCGCAGATTTTTGTAGTGAAGATCCCTGTCCCCAGAGAGGGAAACCTAGGCACGGACCCCTCCAGGGTGCCCTCGTCTGGGCCAGGACTGTGTCTCCACTCCCTCGTCCCGACCCCTGCTAGGCCCGTAAACACAGCGGATTCATTTTCCCTCGGTGTCTGCGTAGACCATTCTCCCCCTTGTACAGCCAAGGTGAGACATTCTCTCCTGGTCCAGCTGATTTCCCCTCTGAAATCTTCCATCTGCTCGTCCCTTCGGGCAGGAAGAGACCCTGGGAATGGCTGAGCTACAAGGACCTAGTGGCCTGAGTGGGACAGAGGGGAAGCGACCACAGCTTTTGAGAACGACAGGGGAGCAGAAAATCAGGAGCCAGGCCTCACCCAGTGGGGATGCCCGTGAAAGGAAGACTTCTGACCGAAAGCCACAAGGGCTTGTTTCTAGGGCCAGCTCTGCCACTCAGCTGGCAATTTCCTTCTTTAGGTCCCTATACTGGCCAAACCATAGTATCTTCACCTAGAAAAAAAATGTTTTCCGGCAAGAGGGTTTCTGCTCTGTTTACTTCAAAAGTTGGCTGTGAGAGTCAAATAAGATCATGGAAGAGGTGGCAACATGACTGATAGGTCTATTCAAACTCAAGGTAGTTTTATAATTATGTCCGTCTTTCCATAAAGGTTTTGGGAAGGCACCGCAGCCTGAACTGCCTATACGCCTTCCTGCCTTATGCGCAGGTATAAGTGCACGTGCGCACACGTGGGGTTTTGTCCTGGAGGGAGTTTGGGCCAGCGATGTTTCGAAGGTGCAAACCTGGTACTCCCTATGGGTTGCAGACTTGTCTCCATGGAGGGGCACAGCCCCAGGTCCCATCCCTTGGGGCTTGGCGCATAGGATCCCCACAGACAGAGGCTGTGTTCCTAGGGCTTCTCCCTGGGGCTGATTTCAGGCTGGCAGCCACCTCCAGGAGCTGGCTCATTTGCATGTGGCCCCATGGGTGTCTGTGATGGGCACCCATACAATGAGGCAGTTATAGTCAGGCTGCTGCCCCCGGGATCCAGCCTAAGGCCTGCTCTCTGACTGTGGGCTCCATTCATCCCAAAGGACACGCAGCCCCCAGCCAGAGCTCAGCCGGCCTTGGGAAGGCACAGGGCTCCATGTCACCCTGGGGGCGGCCGAGGGCCAGTGCCACACGTCATCACTGAGCATTGCTCAGATTCTTGGGGGAGGTGTGGAAGGGTGCCAGCCTGGAGCCCTCTGCAGGCATCGCTTCCTCCCCTTGGGGCCTGCTCTGGGCCAGTACAACCCCACTTCCTGACTCTTGATTTCACTCTCACCACCCAAGGCTGGCCTGTCCCTGGCGGAGAGTGGGGGTGGGGTGGGGGGGAGTGAGGAGCTGCTCAGGGACAACAGCACCCTTCCTGCCAGGTTCCACGGCCTTCAGAGAAAGCTCAGGCCGTTAGTTGACAGGTGGTGCAAGTCCAGATCTGCTGCTGACCCACTGTATGACTGGCCTCATTGCTTTGACTCTCTGAGCCTCAGTGTCCCCATTTGCAAATGAGGAGATTAATTTCTGCCTGCCAAAACTGTTGTGAATATTTACTCAAATGAACTGTGCAAAGTGTCCCCATGCCTGGGACTGAGTCTGTGACAATAGCGATTGTAGAATGAAATTGATGGTGTGACCTTGGGCAAGGCTTTTTTTCTCTGGCTGCTGTCCGCCTGGGAAGAGGAGTGACTCTCCCTGCCCGCCCAGTACACAGGGGTGCTGTGGATACAACCGGAGGGACAGCTGTGGGGACACTTTATACACTGGAAGTCCCGTTTTGGCTTTCTGTCACAGCCTCTGGGATACCAAGCAGTTTCTGACATGATTTCAAAGCCCTGGGCACCCACTCCACTGAGTGGGGGTGGAGATGAGGGGACATGGGTGTGCCCGAGGCCAGCAGCCTCGCCAAACACACATGGAATTCTAATGGTCTCAGCCGGTGGGTCTTCCCCTTAAAGCATAATTTCCCAGGTTCATTGAACCCACGCAGGCCCTTTCATGCATGTGTTTCTGATTCTGACTGTAGGTGCTGACATCACTCCAGCGGTATGCCGGGGTTACTTTCACGGCCACTGAGCTGGGAGCACAGGGATTTGGGTGTCAGAAAAATTGGATAATGTGGGACAGTCTGAGTTTGCTCCCCAACTTCCAAATCCTCCTGGGACACTTCTGAGCTTGCCTGAGGCTGTGTCCCTGTCACTCACGCACAGGGAGGATCAGGCCAGGGTCCCAGCACCAGACACCTGCACCACCTCCCCATCCAGAGAGCAGTCAGGACCTACAGCTCGGGTCTGAGGACCGGCCTCCTTCCAGGACCTCTGGGTACTGGCCCACACATTCTCCCTGCCGGTCCCAAGGCAACCCTGGGGGCAGAGAGGGCATCTGAGGTGTGTGTGGAGCGGGCAGAATGCCAGGTTAGGCGGTGAAGCAACCTGGATTTGAGACCTGGCTTTGCCCCTTCTGGAATCTGTGACCGGGGGCCCTGATTTCTCCTCTCTGTCACAGTGTCTTGACCTGGAAACGAGTTGTTGCCAGGATTCACCAAGCACTCAGCACAGGTAGAAGGTCCCCTACGTGGCATGGTTACATGTTTATCTCTGCACTCAGGATACCTCGTGGAGCCCCAGGAGTCATAGCTGCTCTTGTGTTTAGACTTGTCAGGTCTCTGTTAAGCACCCATTCTCGGCTTTGCCAGAGACCCCACCTGGAGAAGAACCAGCCACCTGTCACTGAGGGAGCCGCAGACCAGCAGGCGCAAGAACGCGACACGCACTCACTCCGATGGCTGTGAGACGACGCAGAACCAGAGTCGAGAGCAGGTGAGTCCAGGCGCCGGGAACCGGGCGCTGGGTGAGAAGGAGGCAGCAGGGCCCACCCATCAGAGAGGATTTCACGGAGGAGGGAAAGTCGGGGCCTCGAGGGTGGAAGGGAATTCTCCAGATGGAGGCAGAGGAAGGACAGCAGATGCAACCAAGCGCCTGTCCTTGTGTCTGTCTGCCCAGGCTGCCCCTCCTCCTCTGCCTGGAAGTCCCAGGATCCTTCCTCGTCCTCCACGTCCAGGCAAAGCTCCAGCTGACCCTGCCCCCGGCAGCGGAGGGCTGCCCTTCATCCCAGAAGTGCCTCTGCTGTAACATGCACACCCCTGCGTTCTCATCACCTCCGTCTGTTTTCCCAGAGATGAGTGAGCGGTCTGCATGCCAGGCATAGACCCGCCAAACTGGAAAGGCCCCACTCAGGCGGGAGATGGGCCCTGGAGGCGCAGAGGTGGGAAGTCGGGCCAGGCCACGGTCCGCAGTGTGACGGGTGGTCAATTGTGTGTCACTTCATTCATACTGGAAGATGGGGCTGGAAGTGAGGGTTAGAGCCAGATCGCGGGGACTTTGAAGTTCAAGTTTGGGAGGTTAGTATTTTTTGTTCCCCCAGAAGTACCCTAATCAGCTTAGCTTCCTCTACAAGTATCTTCCTACCATGTTCTCCTCCCTGCTCCCCAGCCAGGCCAGCGTCATGTGGCTCAGAATTCTCGGGGATTTCCTCCAGCTCTTCCCCGTCCTTCCCTCTACCTCCTCCCTCCCACCTCTCTTCCACCTGTATGTGTATTGAAATTGCTAGGTAGGGATGATCAATTCACAAATTAACCAGATGACAACTTTGTCCTTAAGCAGCTCACAACCTAACAGAGACAATGGCATAAAAAGCAGTACTATTGCATGCAGTAGTCTATGACAGAGTAGAATAGTGGGAGTATGGAGGAAAGCACATCATCTAAGCAGGGCAGGGCATGAGGAGTCTGGGAAACTTCCCGGAAGAGGTGCTTTCTAAATGGACACCTGGGGGAGATTGAGATTTTTCAGCAGGCAGAGAGGAGAAGCCGGGGAAGGCATTCCAGGCAGAGGGAACATTGTCCACAGACTGACAAGCTTATCTATGCAGGGCTCCTTCTCCCTCTATTGAGAGACAGAGAGAGAGAGAGAGAGAGAGAGAGAGAGAGAGAGAGAGAGAGAGAGATTACAAGTTTGGGATCCAAGATTAAAAGTTCCACGGCACCGGGCAGATGGAAGAACTTCCCATCAGGCGGGCAAACATCATTTTGACAACTTGATAGCAGTGACAAAGGGGGGACTTGTTGCAGACCCTCGCTTTTCTCACTGTACCCCACTTCTCCCCAAGTCGTGCTGTGCAATTTGGGGTCTCCCTTCAGGAAGCTTCTCTGTGTCTCCCCAGACCCTGATGGCGGTGGCCTGTGTTCCTGCTATGGCCAAACTTTGCCCCTTTTGAGTCTGTCTGCCCACGAGGCTAGGAAAGCACTTTCTAAGGGGCAGGCCTTGGAGAGTGCCCTTTCTTCATCTTTTCTTAGAGCCTTAGGATCTTAGACATAACAGGGAGGGAACTTCCAGACCACAGAGCCATCCCTCCATTTTGTAGGTAAAGCCCAGAGAAGTCAGGAGACCTGGCCAAGGCCACACAGCAAGCCAGTCACAGTGAACCCAGAGAAGCTGACGAAATGGCAGTTCCCTGAGCACTATGCCTGCTGCCTGTCTCAGCAGAAAAGACTGCCACAAGCAGTGTGTGTGTTTTATTATATATATATGTGTGCTATGTGTGTCATGTATGTTGATTCTGTGATGTGTGTGTGTGTGTGTGTGTGTGTGTGTGTGTGTGTGTCCAGGAGAAGAAGCAATGGCTTGCCCTGGCACACATCATTGTATCCCAAATGTGCCACCGTCCACTCGTCCTTGAATCTGCCGAGGTTGGGGCCTGGGGAGGAAAAGACTGCCTGGGCATTGAAGAGCAGTGGGAGCCGTGCCCACACCTTCCAGGGACTTGGTGAGACACAAGCCCAGGAAGGGTGGCCTTGGGCACAGGCTGAAGGGTCCCTGTTTACCTGGGGAGCCAAGGTCAGCCTCTCCCCATCCCTTGCTTTGTATTTCCAGCTCTGTGGTTTCCTAATTTATTTGGCTTGAAATTTGTGTCAGACTTTTTTTCTAGGTGTAATTGAAACCAAACCTCTAAATGCTTGTTCATTCCTGAGGGAAATTAAAGGTGATTTCAAGCAGGAAGATCACAGATCTCAGAAAAGGGGCCGGCAGAGGAGGGGGGCTCATTTTGGAGGGGAAGGCTCAGCGGCCTGAGCCCCATTTGGCTAGATTAGCTGCAGCTGACTGCACTCCCTGGAGGGACAGGCTGCCTGGGAGAGCTGGGGTGACACTGCCCTTGCTTGGCTGGGGAGGCCCTGCATGTGGCCTCTGGCCCAGGAGACAGCTGAGGTGGAGTCAGGGAGAGGAGAAATCACCCAGCTCAAACCCACCTTCTCCCAACTGTCCCGGCAAGGCAGGTGATGCAGGAGACTCAGGGAAAAGCATCCCTGGCCCCCTCACCCAGTGGGAGCTGTGTGACCACAAACAAGTCACTCAGCCTTTCTGAGCCTCGGAGCCTCAGTTCCCTCATCTGTACAAGATTTTGGTGGGCCCTCCCTCAACCACACTCTGTCAGTCCCAGGAAGCTTGTATCCACACCACGCCACGATGAAGAACTGGGACAAAGAACCAGGTGTGTGTGCATATCCTTGCCACCCTGTTGTCTAACCCTTCTTTGACCACTCTGTCATTGCCAGGCCCGTCACAAGGCACCCGGGGTATAGCGGAAAATAATTTTGTGTTCCTGACCTCCTCTTGTCCCACTCAGATAGTTATGATGGGAACAGAAGCAGGCCCCTCGATCACACTAGGAGATGGGTCGGCAAACTTTTCCAGAAAGGAACAGATAGTAAATAGTTTAGCCTTAGGGGCTGCACGGTGCCTGAAGAAACTGCCCAGCTCTGTCATTGTAGCATACAAAGAGCCCTGGATAATAGGTAAAAAGGTGAGCTATGTCCCAATAAAACTTTGTATGGCTATGTCCCAATAAAACTTTATTTACAACAACAAGCAGTGAGCCAGATTTGGCCCTCAGGCAGTATTTTGCGGACACGACATAGAAAATAGGTTATGTAGTAAGAAATTTGGAAGCACAGCGGAGGGGGGATTAGTGACCACTGGGTAGTGATGAAGTGCTGGAAAAGCTCCAGGGAGGAAAAGCAGGACGTTCAATGGGCAGAAACTGGGGAAAGTAAGAGAGAGAAAGAATCCCAGACGCAAAAACAGCACAAGGAAAGAACCATCAGCAGGAAATTGCAGAGGTATTCAGAGCACATGAAATAATCTAGTTTGCATGGTGAGAAGGAAGAAATGGGGCTGGCAACTCCTCCACCTCAGATTATCATGACCTGGGAGGCCAGGAGAAGTTTAGAGTTTATCTGACAGGCAACCAGGAGCCACTGTGGATTCGCAAGAAGTTGCCAGTGGAGAGCTGTTGATGACATGATAGCTACGCTTTACATCATCTGAATATATCGCTGACATTCCCAAACAGCAACCCCTTTCCTGCATGCAGCATGGTGCAGTGACAAAGCCCTGGCCAGGGACCTGAGTCCTGCCACCTTCCAGATTGGTGGAGCAAGTCACCACCTCTCTCTGGGCCTCTGTAAGGTAAGTGACCCCACAGGGCCCTGGCTGCAGAAGGTAGGGGTGTTGGGGCAGAGTGCCTTGTAAACTGCACATCGGGACACAAAGTCTTACTGTCCATGCAAACCGTCTATCGAATATTTTCCTCTTCATTTATTCATTAATAGCACCTAATTTTTGCTAATTGAGCACCAAGCATTGCCCTAGGCCCTTTACATACATCTAAACCTGATTTAAACCTTAAAACAACCCAGTCAGACAGTTATCCCCATTGTACAAAGAGATTGCTAGAGAACCATTCTGATTTAGTAAATGCCTACTGTGTGCAAGCGTTGCTGTCCTCCACAGGGTTGCAGTGTTGTCTTAAGGCCCGTTTTTCAGCTTTATAGACCCAGGAGAAGACCTAAGCTCTCTGAGGCCGAGCATCCCCATTTGCACAGTGAGAATGCTGCGCCTGCCTTGCAGGGTTCCCTGGATAATTAGGAATCTGTATTGATGCATGTGACAGTCATGTACAGTGCCTGGCATGGAGTAAGTGCTCCATAAACGCATACTGGATAAAGAAATGCACAGCAGCAACCTGGGATCCGGGGCTCTGCTGTAGGAACTTTGTAAATCTCTTCTACTTCTTCCTAGAATCTCTGCTCAGGAGTAGATCTTTGGCTGACCCGGAGCCCAGGGCAGAAGGCCTCACTTCCATGTGGTTACAATTGGGTCTTTGAGGGGCCATCACCCGAGGGGACAGAGCCGGCTTCCCTCGTCTCCACATCAAGTGGTCCGATTAGAGCCAGCCACCAGAGTGAGGCATCCGGGGGCAGAGGCCGGGCAGTGATGGATAACCCCATCCAGGGACGTACACACAGGGCTATTTTGGGGCCTCCTGCCTGGGAGGCGGCCTCCTCGGGGCACAGAGGGCCACTGACCCGGAAACAAATTAAAGGCACATCTGTTGGGAGGCCATTTCCAGCAGTGGCTCCAAGCAGCCGCCTGCATTCCTGGAACAAGGGGCCTGTGTGTGTGGTGAGCCAGGCGCACACTGTCCATGCCGTGGGATGGGGGCAGCAGCCCCTGGCCAGGAAGGGGCAGCTGTGGGGGTGTGGGGCCTGAACAGAAGGGAGGGCCGTTTCGGGGCCAAGCAAGGCCCGCTCAAAGAGGGGGTTGTTTTTCAGGGTTTTGAATGGCTAAGGACGCAAGCCGTCGGGATGTTGTAGATTGAGGATTTCCCAGTACTGAGATCACCAGAGCAGCTCCCTGCTTGAAAGAACCCGGGGATGAGCTCTCTCCTCTGACTCCCTATGAACTGTTGAACCCCTGCTTATGACCACACGTGGAGCATCTTGGCGTACATACTGCAAGGGCCAGAAATTCACAGCTCTCCTAACTGGACCATAGGGCACATCACATGCTTGCTCATTGATTATAAGGTAACATTTTGTCTCTGGAGTCTCCATCCAGTGGCCTCAGTGTGCCTCTAAGGCACCACAGAGTAATGTGTGTGCTCAGTAAATATTATATGAATGGATAGATGAAGGATGGTTGGATGATGGATGGATGGATGATGGATGGATGATGGATGATGGATGGATGGATGATGGATGGATGATGGATGATGGATGGATGATGGATGGATGGATGGATGGATGGATGGATGGATGGATGGATAATTGACATATGTATGAGTAGAGGAGGATGGATGGATGGATGGATAGATGGATGGATGGATGGATAGATGGATGGATGGATGGATGGATGGATGGATGGATGGATGGATGGATAATTGACATATGTATGAGTAGAGGAGGATGGATGGATGGATGGATGGATGGAGGGATGGATGGATGGATGGATAATTGACATATGTATGAGTAGAGGAGGATGGATGGATGGATGGATGGATGGATGGATGGATGGATGGATGGACAATTGACATATGTATGGGTGGAGGAGAATGGATTCCATAAGTGACCTGGTCCCCCTTCCTCTCCCAAAAGAAACGAAATGACAGACACAGAGAAAGAAGAGAAATAAATTCTGGGACCTTGAGTCTAATCACTGCCTTTGGGAGAAACAGGACAGCCAGCAAGAATTTCTCCAAAACGGAATCCAGGAAAGATGTCTGATTTTGCTGTCTGCCTCTGGGATTTGAAAACCTAGCAGAGTACGAAAGTCTCCATTGATTATGTTCGTTGGTTCATTTGTTGAACAAATACATGCTCCAAGCGCTCTGGGCCAGGCTCTGTGTGGGGAGCCAGGGAATCCGCATAAATTGTTAAGGCCTTGCCCCCAGGGGCTTACAGTCTTGTGGAGGAGGCAAAAAACCCACAGGTGGGCAGTGTAATGGCAGCAAGACCATGCAGTAGTGAAGGGCGGGGCTCTGAAACTAGGCTGCCTGGATGCCATCCTGGCTCCACGTGGCACTGCCTAGCCGTATGACCTTGGGAATGTTGCTCAGCCTACCTGTGCCTCAGTATCATCATCTGTAAAATGGGGATAAAATGGTACATTAAAAAGAGTTCTTATCTATTAAAGCATTTAGCACAGTGTCTGGCACACAGGAAGTAAGGACTTATTAAATAAAGTAGCAATAGCACAGCTGGGATGCTGCCTATCCTAAGAAGAGTGATGGCGAGCAGTTTCGGGGGTGACATCTCGGTCGGGCTGCATGCACGCAGCTGTTTCTTACATTTACAGGCACCTGCTAGGCACTGGTTAGGTCCGAGATGTGCCTGGTCTTCAAGCAGTGCCTCGTGCACAGGTGTGATCGCTATGCTCCCTTCACACCTGAGGGAGCTGATTCAGCAAGGCTAAGTAACCTGCCCAAAGTCACACAGTAGGTCAAGGGCAGGCAGAGCCAGGCTACAACCCCACACAGCCTGGCTTTTGGCTTTGCCACTTTGCTGCCTGTGACGTGTGACACAGGTCACTTCACATGGGGATAGTGATGGTGCCTACCTCTAGGTGGGCCTGAGTGAGTTCATGCATGTGGTGCCCTTGGAACCGCGCCAGGCACCCTGTGAAGTCGGCCTGAGTCAGCCATACCCATCTGCTCCAACTCCCAGGCCCTGTTCTGACCGTGGGAGGCACACCTGTGGCCTCCGCAGGGTCCCCTTCACGGGCAGTGTTTCATGCTGGGGAACCTGTGCCTTCATGGCAGTGCTGGAGGTGATGGGGCGGGGCCTCTGTTCTCGGAGGGCGGCATGTGGTTTGAGTTTGAACGTTTACTTCCTGAAGCCTAATGAGCCTCTGAATGTGATTAAGGGAAGACAGAGAGGTTACACCATCGCCTTTTCATCGGAAAAAGTCATATCGAGCCTAACGTCCCCAAATCCGTTTCCCTGCCAGTTCCTTCGATCTCTCCCAAGGAGGGGCTTATTCCCTGGTGTGGTGGAAATTCCGGCCCAGGTCCTCAAACAGCAGGACAGGACGAGGGACTGGCTGTCAGGTCAGCCCCGCGCCTGCCCTGTGGGTTCCTTCTGTGCCATCTGCAGGGCACTGGGTGGGAGCCAGGTGCCCCGGGTGAAGCCCTGACCAGCCCGTTCCCCCCTCAGCGTCCTCAGGGACCAAGGCTCCCTCGTGCCTCTGCTCGGCTCAGGCTCTGTCTCCGTGGACCGCTCTCCCCGCCACCCTGCCTGGGACGTTCCTGCACTTCTTTTAAGGCCTCTGAGAAGCCAGCCTCACCTCTGCACTTCCTCTCGGCTGAGGGAACACTGTCCACAGACTGACACGTTTATCCATGCAGGGATCCTTTCCCTCTATTGATATATAGAGAGAGATTACACATTTGGGATCCCAAATTAAAAGTTCCATTAAAAGTTCCACGGCACCAGGCAGTTGGGAGAACTTCCCATCAGGCGGGCAAACATCATTTTGACAACTTGATAGCAGTGACAAAGGGGGGACTCGTTGCAGACCCTCGCTTTTCTCACTGTACCCCACTTCTCCCCAAGTCGTGCTGTGCAATTCGGGGTCTCCCTTCAGGAAGCTTCTCTGTGTCTCCCCAGACCCTGATGGCGGTGGCTTGTGTTCCTGCTATGGCCAAACTTTGCCCCTTTTGAGTCTGTCTGCCCACGAGGCTAGGAAAGCACTTCCTAAGGGGCAGGCCTTGGAGAGTGCCCTTTCTTCATCTTTTCTTAGAGCCTTAGAATCTTAGACATAACAGGGAGGGACCTTCCAGACCACAGAGCCATCCCTCCATTTTGTAGGTAAAGCCCAGAGAAGTCAGGAGACCTGGCCAAGGCCACACAGCAAGCCAGTCACAGTGAACCCAGAAAAGCTGACGAAATGGCAGTCCCTGAGCACTATGCCTGCTGCCTGTCTCAGCAGAAAAGACTGCAACAAGCAGTGTGTGTGTTTTATTATATATATATGTGTGCTATGTGTGTCATGTATGTTGATTCTGTGTGGTGTGTGTGTGTGTGTGTGTGTGTGGTGTGTGTGTGTGTGTGTGTGTGTGTGTGCGTGTGTGTGTGTGTATCCAGGAGAAGAAGCAATGGCTTACTCTGGCACACATCGCTGTATCCCAAATGTGCCACCGTCCACTCGTCCTTGAATCTGCCGAGGATGGGGCCTGGGGAGGAAAAAAGTTTTCCTGCAACTAAACCTCCAGAGGAACATACTGTCATATACTCCAACCACCCACTTGTTGGTCCTTCAGTGTCCCTATCATCTCTACACTAAGTTCTTAATCACCTCTATGTGCCCAACTCCAGGCACAGGGACCTGGCTTTGTCTCAAAGCAAATGTTCCGAGCTTTGAAATCTGAGTGTCTTTCTGGGTATTGAATTGGAATCTTGAAACAATACCTGTCCATCGCCTTCAGGGTAGAGGTGTTTCTTTCCCAGCACTGAACACAAAGTGAGCCCTCGGTAAATGTGTATGGAAACTGAGCGTAACATTCAAGTGAGCCATCCTGGATTAGGAGTGAGGGCACGGGGTCTGGTCCCAAGTCTCCTTCTTACTAGCCTGTGCCTGTGTTTCCTCTCTCCAAGCCTTAGTTTGTTTATCTGAAAAAAATGAGGTTAACGCATGCTCTTGTCTCAGGCCTGTTAGGATGAGTGAATAAACTCTTGGGTGTGAAAGCACTTTGAAAAGTAGGAAGTGCTTTTGTAGCACAAGGTGTGATCATTAATAATGATACTGTTTTCATTAGTTTTGGTGGTAGTGGAAATAATGATGGTTTATCCCCTAGAACATTTCTTTCTAACTTCTGGGAGTAACTTAGAGCCCAAGCCAAAGTAAACATTCGACCTGCTGTTTCCAAGGAAGACAATCGCTCAAGACTTGGGGAGACTTTTCTGACAAGCTGCCCTCCAAAGGAACAGGACCTCCTCCCCCTTGGATGAGTGAGCTCCCCATCACTGGCAGTATCCAAGCAGGCCCCAGGTAGCCCCTTGTCTCTGATAGTACAGAGGGGGTTCCTGTCCCAGGTGGAGGGGGTTTGGCTGAATGGAGATGGACCCGGGGGTTTCTCAGAATGCTCCTCTCACAGCGGGTGACTCAAACTGTAGTCTCCATTGCTTCAATCCCTGCTTCCCACCACCCTTAGCAGCAAGGGGAGTGCCAAGAAATCCAAGAACTCCAATTTTTGCTTTCTGTCAGCTCCCCGCCCCCCATCACACCCCTTCCTCTCTCACAGGGTGTGCTCTACTTTGCATTCCTCAGTCAGGGGCTTAGAAAGGCCCCCCCCCCAGGCCAGCTGGAGTGTCAGGGTGGTCAGGAACCCCCCACCCCCCAGGGGGCAGGATGAGAGTCTGGGGAAACTGAAAAGAGGACTCAGCGACCTTCCCCTGAGTTTATCGCCTCCCATCTGTAAACAGCGCCTGGCCCTCCCGGGGGGCAGCCTCAGCCTCACACTCGGGGTGACAGCCTGTTTGGACATTCTGAGTCCCTCACCCAGCCGCCTTTGTTCTTCAGGCTTAATGAAGGGACTGCTAAAACCCGGCTTGCCAGATAAGATGACAGAGCAGTCTTTTAGGGTTATGGATGGTACACAGAGGTGACAGGATGAATTCCTGTATGCAGAAGGGTCCGAGTGCACTGCCTTTTGTCCAGAGGTGGACTTGTCTCAACTGGTACAAGTTTGGTCCTTCAGCTTCCAAAACAAACATTTCTGACGCATGCCGAAAAGATTAGAGGAAGACAACTAGAGACAGGCTTTTGGGGGGAAGCAAAGGACATTGCCCGCCCACCCCCAAACATACCCAAGAGGAGCTGTTCCCACCTTCAGCTCACCTCCGATTTCTTTCCTAGTCATGATAAGAACCATGGCTCATTCAGTGCATTTTCATTTACAAAGTGCTTTTACTTGATTTTACTTGCTCGTCACAACTCCTTGAGAGTCAGGAAGTGGAGGAGGGACTCTGGATGACATTATCTGCTTTGCCACTTATTAGCTCTTTGAACTTGGGCTAAATCACTTGCCTTCCATATGGGACGGGAATGCCATGAATAAGCCTATTAGGAACCGCTTGTGAGCTGCTGCCTTCCCCTGTGAGCTGTCATTTATTTCACTGCAGGGTGGCAGCTCAGGAGGGGACTCCTCCACTATCTTCACTGGGGCATTCCAGTGCCTAGACAGCCTAGGTGCACACGGCACTCCTGGCGGCTGGATGCACAATTGATGGATGGATTTGAGGGCAGCTGGGGCTCTGCCAGAGTTGGCAGCCTTGGAGGAAGCTGTGTTTCAAGGTGCGTTAACAGGCTCTTGCCCTGACTTTGAGAGCTTTGCACCCCAAGTTCCTTAGGCGCGTCCCTGGCTATGGATGGAAGGCCTACTCTGGTAGCTCCTCCTTGAGCCTTGCACCTGTGGGTTAGAGGTGCTGCCCCCTCCAGCCCCTAGGCGCTGTGCACACCCTCAGCTTTCACATCCCAGGCAGACTGGGCCCTACCAGATGAGCCCAAACATGCACTAGCTCAAGAAACAGCCTCCTCTACTTCCCCACCCCCACGCCAACACACACACACACGCACACGCGCACACACATGCACACACACATGCACACACACGCACACAGGACCACATACGCACACTCATGCACACACACAGGCACACACATGCATGCACACACACGCACACTCACACTCGCATACACACACACAGGCACACACAGGCACGCACACACACGCACACTCACATTCACATGTGCACACACACACAGGCACATGCACGCACACACACAGGCACATGCACACAGGCTCACACACACGCACGCACACGCACACACACGCATGCACACACACTCACACTTGTGCACACACACAGGCACACACTCACACAGGCACGCACACACACGCTCACCCACGCATGCACATGCACACACGCACACTCACACTCGTGCACACACACAGGCACATCCACACAGGCGTGCGCGCGCGCACACACACACACACACACACACACACACGCTCTCCAGTGCTCTGTTATGGTGGGTCTAGAGACTGGGGCCTGATTCCCGGGACCAGCCCAGCCTCCAGACTGGACTTGAGTGTGACTCCAGGCACCAGTCAGACTTCTTCTCACTTATGAGGTGTCTGGAACTCTGGGGAGCAGCCCCTTTTCCCCAGCTCCTGTACCCCGCCCTCAAAGACTAAAGGGGTCCGAGAGGCCATGACGTCAGGACTGGAGGCGATGGCCCAGTTTGGGACACAGGGGTGCCATTTGTCTCTTATTCTCTCCAACCTTGAGCAATCTCCCTCCAGCACTTTATGGTTTGCCCGAATCTTGTTCTTTCGCAGGTAAGATAAGTAAGCTGAGTAAGTGGACAGTGGATTGTTCCAAGGCTAATGACTGGGCTTGGAACTGTGCCCTTATCACATTTTGATATGCCTTGATTTACCTACCACTGTGCCTCCTCTGCCAGCACCAGGGGTGGATGCCCCACCCAGGAGCTCAGCTGCCTCGCTGAGCCCATCCGCCCTGCGGGAACCGAAGGGGGCCAGTCCAGAGTCTGCCAGTCCAGCTGCCCAATCACAGGCCCAAAGGCTGAGGCTGACAAAGGCCTCTAGGGCAGAGTCTGTGGGGTGAGGGTCAGCCTGATGCATTATGTAACAGAAAATAGACTGTGACAGAGAACAATAAACACTGGGCTGGAAGAGTGACTTTCTTTCTGGCAACTGCCCCTTTCCTGGAGAAACGCGTCTTCACCCACTTCCTTCCTCCCACTGACACAGCCGTAGGAGGTGAGACTCCTACTCTGGGAAGGCCCTTAGTTATGCCCTCTTCCTGCTCTTCAGTCATCAGCTCTCACCATCTCTCATCGGTTCTGTTGCAAGAGCCTCTACCCTGGTCTCCCTGCCTTCAGCACGGCCATCCCAAAGCCATCCACACACCATAATGGCGAATCTCCCGAAAGCACACTGAGATTATAACCATCCTAATCCAAAGCCTTCAACGGCTCCACGTTGCCCCAGGATAAACACTGACCACCTAGGCTGGGAAGCCAAGCCTTGCCTCAGTTCCTAAGTCACTCCCTTCACCTCACCAGTCAGCGTGACACTTTCTGAAGGCGCGTTCCACTTTCTGTCCACCCTTCCATTGCTCATGTTGGTCCCACTGGCTAGACTGCCCATCCCCCCAGATTTTTCCTCGTCTATAAATCTTTCCCATTTTTTCCCAAGTGCTAACGGAAAACTTCCCATGGTATTCAACCCCTTCTGAACAATTGATTGTATCTGCTTCCAAAGCATGTTCCTTGCACCTTCATTTTGTAGTTGGCTGTTATGTGTTTGTCTACCCAGGTCATTGTCAGCTGGCTGAGCGGAAGCACTGTGACGTATTCATTGTTGTGCATCCATCCCTGCGCTGGAGGAGCTCAGGTCACAAGGGAGAGGCAGGCATTTACACAAATGCATGCAGCTAAGCTTTAGAGGTGCCATCGCAGAAAAACGTATGGCGTATTTGTTTATGGCGTATTTGTTTAAACGTCTAGGTGATGGGAGCCATTGGGCAAAGACAAAGAGAGGGGAAATGGCTGGTGTCTACAAGGGACCACAGCAGTTAGTTGAGTGCTGCTGGAATGTTCCGGGGGAGGAGACCAGCCTTGTCTGCCACGCTCACAATAGGTCATCATCCTGTAGGTGACGAGACTCTTAAAAGATTCTTTTCATTATAAATCACAATTAATAAACTACCTTAATATCAATAAATATCACAAACCCTCACTTATCAGTGTTGAAGTCTCTACTAATCTAAGATACCCAGAATAGCACTGATCTAAAGAATAACAAGCAATATTCTGCCATAAAAAAGATGAAATAGTGCCATTTGTGACAATATGGATGGATCTTGAGATTATAATGCTAAGCAAAATAAGTCAGAAAGAAAAAGTCAAGAACCATATGATTTCACTCATATGTGGTATGTAAAACTGAAAACAACAAAGAAGAAAAACAAATGAAGAAACTAAACTCATAGACACAGACAATAGTTTAGTGGTTCCCAGAGGGTAAGGGGGTGGGGGAAGGTGGTAGATTAGGGTAAAGGGGATCAAATATATGGTGATGGAAGGAGAACTGACCCTGGATGGTGGCCACACAATGTGAAATATAGATGTTGTAATACAGAATTGTACACCTTAAATCTATGTAACTTTGCTAACAATTGTCACCCCAATAAACTTTATTAAAGAAAAAAAGAATAACAAGCAATAAAGGTGGAGAGAGCTGGAGAGCTCACACCATGAGTCACTAATTAGTCTCTTTGCTGACCAGAGTGAGGGGGCACCCGCCGGAGATGTTGGACCCCTGGCTCCAGAGGAACCAAATGGCAGGACAAGGATGGGAAAGAGACGAGACGGAGGGATGACAAAAGGGCAGGATGGGAGAGGAAGGGTTGAGTGAGATTTATCAATAACTTCAAACAAAGGAAATCAAGTTGACAGATTGATAACAGACAAGGAATATTTTTTATAGCATATTTTGCCAGGTATAATGCTCACTTTTTTGCCCAAATTTGTGAGGGAAAAATAAGGATGTGCATTATACATGGGTAGCGCTAATTCCATATTTATATAAATGTTTTTAGTTCTTTGATTTATGCTTATGAGTTAAAAGTGTAACTCTAGAAATCAATAATAATATACATATGCAAATTAATACTCTGGAATATGATCATCGGTTTTGTTGAATTTATGATGAACCTGCAATGACAAAATGTTCTTGGCCTTCTATGATGTGTAAACATCATAAATTTGTTACTGGTACATAAAATTTCTTGTGCCTTGTATCTGTTCTTGTGTTTTGTAATTATTTGTTACATAAAATTTATTGTGCCACAATATGTTAAAAATTAATGCTGGGCCGGCCGAGTGGCGCATTGGTTAAGAGCTGGTTTTGGGATGCCAGGGGCCCTGGTTCAGATCCCACATATGAGGGCCAGTGACACTGCCCTCTACAGCTAACAACAGCTCCACCTGGAGCTGGGCTGTGAGCCCCGGCGATGGTGTAGGCTGCAGCCCCTGCTGCAGTGGGCTGCCATAGGTACAGTGAGTGGCCGGCAGCCAGCGTGAGCAGCTGGCAGCCACTGTGAGCTGCCAATAGCCGCAGTGAGCAACATCCAGAGGCCGGCAACTGATCTGCCTCATCCGCGAAGAGCGCAATGACGATACCAACATGGGCCAATGAAGCAACGTCCTCCGCAACTAGACTGAAGAACAAAAAGACAGCAACTTGTCTGTTCCCCTTCCCCGATTCTCCAATAAAATTCTTTAAAAAAAAAAAAATTAATGCTAAAATTACTTCATAGTACAAAAAACAAGTACAAAGCACAATGTAAACTAATAAAAATTTGAATTAAAAAAATTAAAACAAAAGATTTTTTTCCCCTGAAAGTCTGGGCCCTGGATGCGTATTATACATGGCAAAATATGGTACTCTGCCTTATTTCAAAAGACATTTGACAAGGTAGGAAAAATAAAAATTTTAAATAGCAAATAATAATAATAAGAATTAACAATTAAATTTAGGTGTCAACAACATGGCTCAAGATAGCCAATCATGAAACTGTTTAGAAATAGAGGGGAAATTGATACACCACCTTTAACTCACCATTCTTTCTGTCTGCTCAAGTACTTAAATACAGAAACAAATAATTTACAAGGGAGAATCAGTTAGTACACAGAAAACTGTACATTTCAGGTCACCCCCCCCAAATCTCTGATTAGACCAGTCCTTAAACCAGTCCTTCTGCTAACTGAATAGCCACCATCATGTGGTAGCATACTGATTTACTCACCAATTATTTCATAGGTATTTAGGTTCCCTGCCTGAGTGAAAACATTTTATTAATCTTATTAGTCTCCTGACTCATACACCAAAGTGCCTAGAATAAAGCCAGACAGATAGTGGGTAGTAAAAATGTGTTGGTAATAAACAAATTGTGATATATATATATATATATATATATATATATATATATATATATATATATATATTTTATTTCAGCCTTGAAAAGGAATGGAAATCTGACATATACTATAACATGGATAAACCTTGAAGACATTATGCTAAAGCTTTCATTAAGCCAGACAGAAAAGGACAAATGGTATGATTCCCCTTATATAAGGCATGAAGAATAGTCAAATCCACAGAGACAGAAAGCAAAGAAGACATTACTAGGGGTTGGGGGGGCGGGGGTGTTGGGACCAGTTGTTGGGTTTAACAGGTTCAGAGTTTCAGTTTAGGACGATGGGAAAGTTCTGGAGATGGATGGTGGTGATGGTTGCACAAAACTGTGAATGTACTTAATGCCACTGCCTTATATACTTAAATATAGTTGCAATGGTAAATTTTTTTTTATTTTAAAGATTTTATTGGGGAATTGGGGGAGGGCAACAGCGTTGGGGAATCGGGGAAGGGGAACAGGCAAGTCGCTGTCTTTTTGCTCTTCAGTCTAGTTGCGGAGGACATTGCTTCACTGGCCCATGTTGGTATCGTCACTGCGCTCTTCCCGGATGAGGCAGATCGGTCGCCAGTCTCTGGATGGTCGCTCACCGCGGCTATTGGCAGCTCACACTGGCTGCCAGCTGCTCACGCTGGCTGCCGGCCACTCACTGTAGCCTATGGCAGCCCACTGCAGCAGGGGCTGCAGCCCACACCATCACCGGGGCTCGCACAGCCCAGCTCCAGGTGGAGCTGTTGTTAGCTGTAGAGGGCAGTGTCACTGGCCCTCATACGTGGGATCTGAACCGGGGCCGCTGGCATCCCAAAACCAGCTCTTAACCAATGCGCCACTTGGCCGGCCCTGCAATGGTAAATTTTAAGTTGTGTGTATTTTACCAGAAAAAAAAAAAAAAAAAAAGGCCGGTAGGTCACTAGGTTTCAGGAATTGGAGCAAGTCAACACACTCAGCTTCCCTCCACCGCTCTGCCCTCCCCAGCATAACTCACAAGACGCTTTCTGGCTAGAGAGTTGACCCAAGGGGGTTGGACTATCTCCTTCCCTGTGTCCTTTACTCAGGTCAGAGCATTCAATAACTGGCCAATAGGACTGAGCAACCGTGAGCTAACGTGAGCACCTCTGCAGGGAGAGGGCGAAGGCCTCAGAAAGGCCAAAAGAGTGAGGCCCACGATGAAATGACATTGTCTGCAGTGTCAGCACCCAGAAAGGGAACACTGACATGCTCCCCTCGGAAGCTGCATGGGTTTTGTATTCAAAGACTCAAGGGGAAATTGTATGTGGGTGAAATGTTTGCGCTTGCTTTTTCTGGAGGAAAGTCCTAAGTCCCTCCACGCTCTTTAGTCTATACAGCCAACTGGAAGAGCCAGTGGTTCCCACCTTCTGGAGCTCATGCCAGGCTCGCACGGACTAGAGTTCTTGGCTGGACGTTTGGAAGGACACCAGGGAGGTCACCCAAGGAGGGACGCGAGGGTTACAGGCATGGGACGGGCGCAGGCACGCCTGGGAATCCTCGTCTGAATCCTCATTCAGAATCACATTTCCAGAACCAGAGGGGAATTGGGCCAGAGGAATCAATGTGAGGGGTTTGAAAGAGAAAAAGGTACGATCGACACAGGCCCAGAGGGCAGGGGGCAGGGGGCAGCTCAGCCTCCACATTAGGGGCTCCAGCAGAGGGCTTGGGGTTCAGTGTGGCAGCTGCTGTAAGCAGCCCAGGCCTGCCATGGAGGGGACGCTCACACCCAGGGATGCACATCAAATGCTGACTGTCACTATTACAGCTGTGTGGTTACCGTGCCCATGATGCTGCCACCACTATTCACAGCCTCACGCCAGCTGCTTCCCAATACCCACCAGATAGCGCTGCTGACATCTCCGCCAAGCTCTGCAGTCAGGCTGGATTTGGCAGCCAGGGAGGGATGTTCAAACTTGTGTATGAGGTAACGTGATTACGCTTGCCTCTGGATGCCTCATGAGCAGGCAGTAGGGTGACAGGGCTGAGGCAGCCTACGCCTGTCCTCTCACTTTGTAGGAGGGATCCAAGCCCCACTGAGGGACCATCATCTTCCAAGAGCCTGTAGGTCAGAGACCAACCCTGACTGTCGTGGTCAACCTCCCTGTCAAGGCTCACCTGACTGGGACAAAAAGTCCAGGGGATGTCATGAGGCCAAAAGAGACTCCCCTCCCCTGGAACTGATTAGAGGAGCATCTGCAATCAGCCCTGTGGACAAGGCCTGGTGGACCGTCAGGAGATCCGGATCCCGGCCTCAGTCCCATCATTGTCATGCTGCTGACTTCCCTTCACTTCCTGACCTGCAATCCTCCGGCTGCCATGCCCAGCCGACTGGGCTCTTGGGAGGCTGGGGGGACATAATCATAATGTCCGGGGAGCTCTCTGGGAACATAAAGTCTTCACTTACCAGACCCGAGAGACGGGTGTTGTAACCACAACTTACAGCCCAGGTCTCATACACAGCGCCCTAAGTCAGTTATCTCTCTTGGGCCCTCACCCCCTTTCTGAGGAAGGTCCCGAGAGAGGAGGTGGACATATTATCTCCACTTCACAGAGGAGAAAACTGAGGCTTGAGACATTCATGCGGATCTGAGACAGACCTTAGCATAGAGTACACGCTCAGTATCTGCTGATGAACTTGTGCAACGCACCACACGAAGGTACCAGTGTTAGCTCAGGTAGGGTTGTTGTGAGGATTAAAAGAAAAAAGCGCTTTTCCAGGGCCCAGCACAATATTCAGTGTACAATAGGGGTTCAGGAGATGGGCGTTCCCTCTCCTCTTTCCTCTCCTTTTTTTTTTTCCGGCTTGGTAATTTTCCCCCAGAAGGCAAGCTCTGCTCTGGGGGAGCCCGAGGGAGGAGAGAAGGCAATTCCTCTTCTCACACTTCTCTGGTTGCCCTGGGAGTGTTGGCAGAACTGGAGAGATAGGCGGCCTGCGGGCCAGGGAGCAGGGGGCCAGGCTTTAGGCTGGTGGAGGGACTGAATGCCACCCACCAAAGCGAGCCCGGCAGCTGGGATTGCTGATTGCTGCTCTTTAATCCTGCTGAAGGAGGCCATCTTGTCCCCTGTCACAGGGCAGAGAGTGAGTCTCAAAGAAGTGTGCTGAGCCTTTCCTGCTGCCCGGGGGGCCTCTCGAATGCAAGCTGCAGGGAGACCACTTCCGGACAATAGCCTATTAACACTCATTACCCATAAAACGGCTAGTTTTCAAATAGCCAGATAATTGAGGCCATTGGGTGGAAGGGGGCTGGAATTACCTGATTAATTGCCTCACTTCTGGGCCTCACGTGTGTAGACACAGCCCAAGAGAAGCTGCAGGCACTTTGAAGTCTTGCTGCACTTTCCCTGCCTCTCTCTTTCCAGTCTGAGCGCCCAGCTCTGCTTCCTGCTTCGCACATAAGCTTGCACAGATCAGTCAACACCGGACAGCCATAAACTTTTATTTTTCATCCTCGTTCTGAAAAGCAATCTCTTCGGCCTTTTCTCTGCTTTTATCTAGATCCAAGTGCCATAGATTCATTCATTTATTCATTCATACCAAAAAAAAAAAAAAAAAAGAATGTATCAAGTACCTACTATCTGCCAAGTTCTGTTCTAGGCTCCAGCAAAATCATAATAAAAACAAGACAACAAAAACAAAACCAGAAACAGAATGGAGCCACCTGGCTCAAAAACATGAGCCAGAGGTCGAACTGGGTGGCCCACACTCCAGGGCCAGTGACCCTCCGGTCCTCACACAGAGGTTGTCCCCTGTTGCTTGCACCACATACCAGAGAAGCAGGCAGGACAGGGATTAACCTCCCATTGTACAGGTGGGGAAACTGAGGCTCACAGCAGGAAATGGTTGATCTACAATCACATAGTTAGTGGTTTGTTCAGGATGGGACATTCCAATCGAGGTCTCATGAGACCCATTTTGACCCACGAATAACCAGTAATGCCCATAGAGAAGAGAGACATTTGTGTCCTAAGTCCCAGGCCAGTTATCTTCCAGTGGCCAGGTTCCAGGAAAACACCTAGAGGTCTAGTTATGTTATTGAGAAAACGGGCATTGCCAAGGGAGATCAGGGTCCCCTGCCCCTGCCCACACTTTCCTCTTTACTTTTTTTTCTCCTTGCCAGGTGGGCACAGCAGTCCACTGCATCAGGGGAAACCCCTGAAGGAACTGGGCAGCACGGCTTTTCCCTCCCCCACTCACCTACATCCCGGCTGCTCCTTTCCCAAGGCGGGAAAGAATTATTTGTTTTTCCTGTTGCCCTGATTTATGGGCCACTTTGTTCTTTATCTATTTGCACAAACTCAGTGAAGTGACCCGCTCCTTCCCAGAGGTCAGAGATTCTGTCAACACCTCAGGGTCACAGGTCAGTCGACCTGCCCAGCATGGAAGGGGTTACAGAAGGTCACCTGGGAATGGACGGTAGGTCCCAACTTTGCCCCGGCTAAGTGGCCCTGCATTGGGATTCATGAGGCAGAGAGGGACAGGTGATCGAGTACAGAGCACCCACAGTGCAGGTTCTAGGTTCGGCCCTTCCCTCTCATCCCAACAAGGAGACATCAGCAGCCCCATTTTACAGAGGTGGGGACCAAGATTGGAGGGATGGGGGACTCATCCGACATGACCCAAAGCGGTCTCCTGACTGCCAGTTCAGCCATCTTCCCCTCACACTCTGTCCAGCTGAGGCAAGCTGGCCAGGAGGGCTCCACTGACCAGGGCTGACTCACGCCTCTCCTAGAGAGCGGCTCAGGTCAGAAAGACCAGCCCAGCTGGCTAGCTTCCTTTCACCCTCCCCTCCAACAGGCCACAGTCCTCTCCTTGCTCATTGCCTCTTTTTTCCCCCTTGGGGTTGCTGAAGCTTCCTAGCCCAGGTGGAAGCTTACCCTCTCTGGTGTTCTTTGCTGTTTGTGTGAATGGGATCTTCCCTGGTCACAATGAGAGCTTCTGGAAGCAAGGAACAGGGCGACAGGGAATTCTGTGCGATGCATGTGATGATAAATGGAATCTCGATCATTTTAATGGCGCCCACTTTTTACTCTACATGTCGTGTTGTTCTTCAGAATCTCACTCTTCTAACGGATGCAGTTCGATGGGACTGCCTTTTCCTCACTTCCAATTCTCCGGAAGCTAGATTGTTTGCAAAGCCTGCTGCTCACAGTTTTCACATTCTGGGTGGCTTCCCATTTTCCTTGACAAAGCCCAGACTCCTTGATTCAGTTTCTAAGGTCCTTTACAACATGTCCGTTTCTCACCTCCTCAACCTCAGCTCCACTATCTTCCCTGCACTTCCCTCTGAGCCTCTGCCTTTATTCTGTTACTAAAATTTTACCTCTACCTCTCCATCCAGTTAGTTTATTCTCATACTTAAGAAATTTATTCTCTTAGTACTAGTTTTTCTCACACTAGTTCATTCTCTTAGCTTAAGAGCCACCTACTGTAGGCGGACGTCTGAGACCCTTGGAGCAGCTTGATTTCCCCTGTGACCTATCCCATATCATCCTACCTTGTCAATTTTATTGCCGTTTCTTGTGTAATGACTCTCTTTCCCCATAGATGTAAATGCTATAATGGCAAGAACGATGCCTGACCCTTTTTCCTTGACATCCTGTGTGCACGATAAGTGTTGAATGAATGAGACACTTTCTATAACCTCTGACCTAATTATGAAAAGAGTCTCCAGTTCACTCATCCATTTATTGTTTCGCCAAAAATTCCTCAAAGACATTCCACACACCAGACCCCATTATGAACAAGAAATCCCTTAAGAAGATCCCCACCTCTTCACATTTACTTAGATCTACGTATTTCTATAAAAGGAACTTCCAATTTATGCGCTTACTCAGCCATGTATAAGTTGAGAAGCCACCTGGTGCCCAGGCTGGTGAGGACACAGAGGGGACAAGGGGCTGATTAGCTCAGACTGGGTGTGTAGGTAGGTTGGTGTGTAGGTAGGTTGGAGTCAGAGAAGGTTTCACAGAGAAATACTTGAAGGCCTCAGAGAATGAGGAAGTTTGTTAGGCTGCCAAGGGCACAAGAATATTCCAGGCAAATGGAGAGGATCCTGCAAAGGTCTGGACTATGACACAGGATGGCACTAAGAGAGGGCAGGTTGAAGAGAGAGCTGGCTTATTCACATGACAACAACTACTCACTCAGGGGACACCTCTGGACCACCTGAGGGCAGAGCTCACCCCTGGAAGAGCACTAGCTGGTGTGTCCCGATGAAGGACACATAGAGGGGAAGTGACTCAGCAATGACACAGCTGAGATTCGAGCCTAGGTTTTCCTGATCCCAATGCACAAGCTCTTCCTTACACTGTGATCTTTAGGAAAGAAGCCCTGAGCCTTGGAGGAAAGACTTAGAAACCCTGTATTTTGTTTTTGGGGAAACGCTCACTTTGCTGAGGCTACTTTTCTAAATATGCTAAGTGTCTATCCGAGGCAATTATTCAGATAATTAATGTCAGAAATACTCCCACAGATTATTTTCTTCTCAATGATTAGCATATTTCAGGTGTAAAGTGGCGGGATTTTTACTTAAATTATATGGTTAATTGTCTTGCAGGTGTAGGCACATTCTAGAGGGAGGAGGCTGCCAGCTCCATGGGCCCAGACCCCAGCCCCAGGCACCTTGGCACAGAAGGACCTTTGTGAGTGCACCGTCTAGAAATAACAGTTATTATTATTTGAGAACATGAGATGTTGGAAAATTGGCACGTGCACAAGTGCAGAGAATGTGTCCCCCGCGCTCCCTCCCCACCCCGCGGGACTTGCCTGTATGGACAGAGAACACTAATGAGCCCCCTCGTCATTATTCCAAAACTGACCTGGTAAGAAATTTGGCCCCTGGAAACACTGCCAGGAGTTTTGAAATTAATACATTTAGAGAATGTTTAAACATCAGCAATGGAAGCGTGTTTAAAATCCTCTCAGCAAACCCCTCATTCTACAGATGGGAGTGCCCAGGCCAGAGAAGGGAAGCCATTTGCCTGGGGTCACACTACAAGTTAGAAGCAGATGGAACGACAGCCCGGTGGCTGGTCCCCACACGCTTGCTGACCGAGTCTGCCTTTCCTCCTCCTGTGGGCAGCCCGCCACTTCTCCGTCCTCTGTCCCCTCCCTGAGACTCGGCCCTGCCACACCCTCCAGGGACAATAGCATCCAACAGGTAACAAGTGTCACCTGGTCAGCCACATCTGGGGCTCTGTCCTCACATTCCTTTTAGTGTCTTCAATGAGCTGGGCATTTAAGCTTCACAGAGGTTGGCACTACTATCTCCATCTTGCAGATGAGAGAAACTGAGGCCCACAAAGCTAGATAGCCTTGACAAAGCCCCCCAGCGAGGGACTGAACCCAAAGCTGGTGGATTCGAAAGACTGTGTTATTTGCTTTACCACGGGGCGTCTGTTGTGTTTGAAGGTGGCAGGCTGGAATGGAATACAGAAAGATTAAGAAGAGACTGGGACGTTGGGAATGGGGCTCAGTCACCACACAACTTCCCGAAATTCCCTTCCCATCTCCAGGCCTGTTTTTCCACTTTTAAAATGATACTGATGGATGGGATACTTAAGGCCTCTCACAAACCACAATGTGTTACCCCTGATCGAATCCACTCTTCCCTCCTAAAAACACACACCCTTCCTGGGCCTATGGCAGCTCTAAGTTGATTCATTCCATCGTTCACACCTGCCACAGAAGTCATTAGGACTTATTATGGACCATACACTGTTAAGCTTTCATATCCCCAAGCGCCATACCATTCATCGCAACCTTATTATCCCATTGAGGGGAGAGAAACCGAGGCTTAGCACAGTTCAATGACTTGCCCAGGGCTGTGCACTTATGCTGCAGCAGGTCTGGGGCCGGTCTTGGAGTCATGTGACTCCATATTCAGAGTTCTTTCCCCAGGACCAGAGGCCTCTGCAGCCTCACAGCCCGAGTTCCCACAGGAGTTTCTCAGGCAGGTAAGTAGACAAGGTAAGCCGAGCATGGACCAGCCATTCTTTTGCAGGATGCTTTTCCTCCCCAGGGTCCAAGGTCCAAGGCTGGGATATTCCTGCTGCATTCAGGTGACCTTAGTAAACTGACCACAGGCTGGGCTACCAGTGTGGCCCAGCATGTGGTCCTGCTCTTAGGCTGTGGGGCACAGACTCTGTGGTTTGAACCGAGTCAGCAGAGGCCCCACCATGCCAAAGATGGCACCAGTTGTGGCCTTGGAGAAATGCACCCCAAGGTCCCCACGGAGCCCAACCGACGCATGAGTAGCGAAAGAATGGACATTCTTGAGTTCTGCCCCCAGCGCACTGCACTCCCACACTCCCCCTCCTGGGCGGGGTGCAGACAAGAGATGGATTCAGATCAGGCACAATGAAGGCTCAGAACACTTCCCCGCCCTGCATCTCTGATCTGATCTGAGGCTCATTCCCGCCTCCCCAGCCCGGATCAAGTGTCAAACAGGCAGAGCTGGTTCTGAGAAAAGCCCTGTTCTGTGGTCTCCATGTACTCGAAAGAGCTGTGGGTTAGAATCCAAATTCCCCGGGCCAAGACCCGCTTGCATTCATGACCTCCGTAACCCTGGGCACGTCCCTGCCACTCGCAGGGCCTCTGTTTTGTCATCTGATAAGCCCTGTCCTATCCACCTTGCTGAGGCGTTTGAAAGTTCAGTCGGGGGTGATCGGGGTTTGGAACTCAGGTGCTGGTGTCCGAAGCTGGGCCTCTCCATACATCAGTGCTTTCTCCTTTGGGACCCCCAGTGGTCAGGCCTCACATACCCTCTGTGCTCAGTAACAACGATGTGTGGACATTTCTCTTTCTCTTTGGCCAAAAAAACCTGAATCCCCTCTCAGGCTATGTTTGCCACCCATGAGTTTTCGTAGGAGGCAGATTCCACCCCCACAATGCATGCTGAAAATAGCTGGCCCTAGCTTTGCAGGCGCTTGCGTCCTGGGCTACACCATCAGCCGCAGCCACCTATATCTGACTCAGGGCTGTTGATGCAGGAAGTGGGGCCACTCTCTGGTGGTAACCAGGGGGATAGGGAGAAGCAACAGATGGAGCTCCTGGGCAAGAAAAGCCATTTGGCTGGTGGTGTGGTCATATCCAAAGTCTAGTGTCCAAGGCTAAGCACGTCAGTGAGCAAGTGACAGCATCAAGTGCTCAGTGGCTGGGGCGTTTGCGTCCCCATATCCAGTTCTGCCATTCAATTGTCAGCCCCGGCCAAGGTCGCCAGCCCTCTTGGACTTGCTGAACCACCCTTTTAATGAATGCCTTTTCTGTCCATATTGGCCATTGTTGGCAGGTAAGAACTCTGACTGCTAAAGATGCCAACTGATTGACCACGTCCCCAGTTGTCCAATGTCTTGGATTCTGGTCTTGGCCTTGACTCTGACCACCTATGTGACCTTGGCCTAGTCTTTAATCTTGGAACCTTCTTTCCCTCCTTAGTAAAAATGCAAGTTGTAACTCTGACACACAGTATAACTTGAGAGAGTGAATGAGATCGTGTGTGACAGCCTTTGGCATGAGCAGGTCACATGAAGGGTTCTTCTTCCATGATGAGGATTTAAAGCATGGATCATGACCAGGAAGGCTGCAGCATCCCCCAGGAAGTCCCTCCCTCCCACCTTTGCTGAAACGATCGCCCTCCCTCCGCTTCTCCATCGAGGCAAACCTCACTCGATGCACCTCCGCAACCATGTCTCTCCCAGCCTCTGCTCAGCGGATAACATACTTTGGTCTGTCTATCTGAGGATAATTTCTTCCCTTCTTCTTAATTTACCCAGACCTGACCCAACTCTTCCCCAAACCGGCCTTCACCTGCAGTGAACACCCATCTGAGCTTTCCCAAAAGAGTCCAGCACGAACAAGGCAATGCGCCTGAGCCCAGGGACTCGGTCTCATCCATCTCCAAGCCCCCAACCTCCAGCCCAGGGCACGGAGTGAGCTGAAACGGTCAGCCCTGTGGGTCTGCACAGAGCAGCTCAGGGGCATCCTATGAGGGGAGGGGACAGGGACCATAATCTCCACTGGAAAGATGAGAGAAGCTCGCGTGGGAAGTGATTTGCCCGAAGCCTGCATCTGTACCCTGGTCTGACTCCAGCACCAAGCGCTTCCCCGTCAACCTAACAGAACCCTCTCCTGTCAACACCACCTCTCTTCACTTTCCCTGCAGGCCAAGGGGAAGGTCAGTTTGCTAATTGTTTTAGTGATATTACAGACATATTACAGCCTTGTTGTTTATTTTGCAGAATTTCTTCATTCCATATACACGTAAATGTCTGTGAAGAAGAAGAAGAAGGAAGGTGGGGAGAAAATGAAGGAGAGGAAAGAAGGAAAGAAGGAAAGAAGGAAGGAAGGAAGGAAGGAGGGAGGGAGGGAGGGAGGGAGGGAGAGAGGGAGGGAGGGAGGGAAGAAAAAAGGAAGGAAGGAAGAAAGAAAGAAGGAAAGATGTTTTAGTGGGAAGAAATGCTGCCTATAGGTAATTAGGGGTCTAATTTTGTGCCAAAGGAGTGAACAGGCTGAGGAAGCTGACAAAGATAATTTCACAAAGAAGTGATTGGTCTAACTTTCTCTCTCTTTTTTTTTTTTTTTAAGATTTTATTGGGGAATTGGTGGAGGAGAACAGACAAGTTGCTGTCCTTTTGTTCTTCAGTCTAGTTGTGGAGGATTTCGCTTCACTGGCCCATGTTGGTACTATCATTGCGCTCTTCCTAGCTGAGGCAGATTGGTCACCAGCCACCTGGATGGCAGCTCACACTGGCTGCTGACCACTCAGGGTGGCTCACAGCAGCCCCTGGCCAGCCTCACTGCAGCCTACGCCGACACGACTCACAGCAGCCCAGCTCCAGGTTGAGTTGTTGTTCACCATCTTAGCTGTAGAGGGCACAGCATCACTGGCCCATGTGGGATCCGAACCGGGGCCCTGCTGCTCAGAACTCACTTTCCCAAGCCAACTCTCAAATCACGAGCCACTTGGCCAGCCCTAACTTTCTCTTGAATAACAAACAATTCACAATTGTTTCAATTGTGTAACGAACAATTCACAAAAAACAATTTTTCTTCCTCTGCAGAAAGAGACCTCTGCTAGACTAGGTTGCCATTGGGTCCTGGAAGAGGCTGAGTCACAGGGCATGGCAGGGTCCTTGGATGCCATCCAGCCTGAGCCCTTGCTGTGCAGGAGAGGAAACTGAGGCCCCACAAGGTAAGTGCCTCGCCTAAGGCCACCCATCCAGATCTGTCTGTAAAGAGGCTTCTCAGATAAAATGTACTTTTGAGCAGTGACCAGCATTAGGGATTAGGCAAGGCAGATATATGAGGAAATGATATTGAAGGCAGAAGAAGCAGCAAGTGCAAAGGCCCTGAGGTTGGAGTGCCTTGCAGTCTAGGGACAGCAGGAGGTTGGGTGGGTGACATGCAGTGACCAGGGGAAAGAGCTGTAGGAGATAAGTCCAGAGTGGTGGTAGGGGCTGGACAGTGAAGGGCTTCCCAGATCACTGGGGGCCCTCAGCTTACACTCTGAGTAAATGAAAAATGAGGACAGCTCTCACCAGATGGTGACATGATCATCTGACTACAGGTTTTTTTTTGTTTTTGTAGTTCTTCTTTAGTGGTGAGGCTGAACCTCTGTCCGTATGTTCAAAGCAATTAGTATCCCCTTTTCTGTGTACTGTTCATTTTGCCCATTTTTCTTGTATTGAGGTACAATCAAATCCACATACTATACAATTAACCATTTGAAAGCGAACAATTTAGCGGCATTTAGTACAGTCATCATGTTATACAACCACCAATTCTATCTAGTTCCAGAACACTTTCATCATCCCAAATAAAACCCCATCCCCACTAAGCAGTTATTCCCCACCCCCATCAGCCCTGGAAACCACCAATTCACTTTTATAGATTTACAGTCTGTTCTGGAGGTTTCATATCAATGGGATCTCACAATATATGACCATTTTTTCTGGCTTCTCTCACTAGGCGTATGTTTTTGAGACTCATCCAGGTTGTAACATGTGTTGGCAGTTCATCGTTTGTTACGGCTGAATAAGACTCCATTGAATCTATAGACCACAGTTTGCTTATCCAGTTATCCATGGATGGACATTTACGTAGCTTCCACCTTTGGGCTGTTGTGAAGAGTGAAGCTATGAAGACTCATGTAGAAGCACTCATCTGAGTGCCTGTTTTCAGGCCTTTCAGGTGTATATCCCCAGGAGTGAAATGGCAGAGCCATCTGGCCATTTTGTTTAACCTTCTGAGGAGTGGCCATACTGTTTTCCATGGCGGCTGCACCATTTCACATTCCCACCAGCAGTGTACTAGGATTCCAGTTTCTCTACATCCTAAACAACACTTGTTATCCCCTCCTTTTTTTAAAAAAATAAAATAAAATGATTGCCATCCTAGTGGGAATGATGTGGTATCCTGTTGTGGTTGTGATTGGCATTTCCCTAATGATTAGTGATGTTGAGATGCCATCTGTAGATCTTCCTTGGAGAAATGAGTTATGCACCAAAGCACCACTCTGCCTGTTGTGTGGACAACAGATGGGGGAGGTATAAGCAGGGACAGACTTAACAGGCCTGCACTGGTCCAGAGCACAGCCATGAGAGCTTGGGCCTGGGAGAGCCTTGGAGGGGGTGAAGAGGGGCCAGGTGCTGGGCCTGTTTGAAAGTAGAGCTGACAGGGTTTGGAAAGCCCCACCTCACTGGGACACCACCTTCTCTATTAGTCACCAGCTGATACCACAAAAGGGCAGGGGCCCACCCCACAGAGAAATCCCCTCCGCTGTGACCCAAAATCATTAATGGGACAGAGGTGGGTTCTGAACGTAAAGAAGTAATTTGAAAAAGGAAGAGATTTTGAACCCTTAGCAGCAATATGGCCCTAGAAGTGGCTTTGACAAACAGTAAATCTCAAGAAGCACCTTTGCAACTTTCTGGCTTTGTTCCCCACTAAATTTGATGCCTGAATCATCTAAATTCACAATCACTCCCTATTCTATAGCACTTCACAACTTTCACATTGATTATCTCAATTGATTGGTTATCTCTAGTTTACAGATGGGCCAACTGAGGCCCCATGAACTAGAGCCAGAACCAAAACTCTTTCCTCAAAAGCTTGGAGAGCTGGCCGAGTGGCGCGTTGGTTAAGAGTTGGCTTGGGACGCCAGTGGCCCCGGTTCGGATCCCACATATGAGGGCCAGTGACACTGCCTCTACAGCTAAGATGGTGAACAACAGCTCCATGTAGAGCTGGACTGCTGAGAGTCCCCTGGACGGCATAGCTGCAGCCCCTGCTGCAGTGGGCTGCCACAGGCTACAGTGAGTGGCCGGCAGCCAGCATGAGCAGCTGGCAGTCAGTGTGAGCTGCCAAGAGCTGCTGTGAGTGGCCGTCCAGAGGCTGGCAAACAATCTGCCTCATCCAAGAAGAGTGCAATGATGATACCAACATGGGCCAGTGAAGCAATGTCCTCCGCAACTAGACTGAAGAACAAAAAGACAGCAACTTGTCTGTTCCCCTTCCCTGATTCCCCAATGCTGTTCCCCACCTCCAATTCCCCAATAAACTCTTTTAAAAAAAAAGCTTGGAGGGAAGGCTTGGAGGGAAGGCGTGACTCAAAACACCGAGCCATCAGGAAAGATGAGTAACGTTTCATCTTTCATAAGCATTGCTTTTCGGAAGGAGTGCACTGATTCTCCTTCTGTGAGTGTTCATAGTGTTACTTAGTCATAAAATGATGGCTAAGATCTTGTAAGGGGCTTTAATTTTCATCAGTTCTGTTCATGTTATCATTTCATTTGATTTTCCCAGTAACTATGAAGAGTGCATTAGAAGTATCTTCATTTTGTAAATAAGTCAATGGAGCCCCAGAAAGGTGAAGCAAGGTGCCTGGGCTGTGCGGGAACACGACTTCAACCCCCAGGGAGGCTGCCTCCAGGTCCCATCCCTTCCACTCGAGCTGTCAGCCTCCTGAAAGCAGGAACCAGCCTCCGTAGGATTTCTGAGCACACCAGGTACCAGCTGAGTGTACGTCTTTGGCTAAAGTGTAAGTCTTTGGCCAAAGACTTAATTGTAACCTCTCATCTGCAAAGTGGGGATAAATAATAGCTCCCTTCCTGGGATGTCACAGAGATTTCATCAGATTTAGCCAAAGTACCAGTACAGTGCCTGGCACAGAGTAAGCATTCAAGAAATAGAAGCTCTTGTTAATACTGAGTTGAATTAGCCATTAGAATCGGAGCTGGGGAAGGCAGGGGTTGCAGAGAAAGTGTCAAGGGGTACAGTGGAATGGGGCTGGCAGAGGAGACTTGTGTGCTACTGCAGAGGGCAGCCTGGCCATTCAAAGGAGAGCACATCACCTCACATGGGCACCAGGTGCCCCATCCATCCTTCCCACTGCGAGGAGGAGGGAGTCAGTGTGGAGGCTGCACAGCCACAGGACCCCACCTCCGTTTCCACCGCCTCTCGCTGGAACCACACATCCCCTCCATCCCCCGCACCCGGACCAGTTGCCCTTGCGCCATCAGGGTGCACCCCACAAGCCAAGGATGCAGTACGGCACAGTCACCATGTCCTCCTGCTCTCCAGGTCTTAGGGGCTCCCCTGCCGCTGTACAGGGATGAAGGAGTGACCAGCTGCCCCTGTATGCAGTCCCAGCCACCTATGAAACCTTCAGCAGTGGGACAGCCTCTTAGCGCCTTTCTGTTGTCATGTCATTTGTTCATCACTTTGGCATAAGTCACCTCCCCTCTCAAGACCTGTTCCCTTATATATCAAATGAGGGAACACAAATAAAGAAGTAGCCCGAAGGAGGGACGATGAACCTGCACTGGGTTTTTATTACCAAATCTTGGAAAATGCTTGCACTTTATAGATTTCAGCAAACATTTGTTGAATAAACGAATGAGTCAGGGAAGTCTTCACGGAAGAGATAAGACTTAAGCTGACTCGGGCTAAAGGGTTTGGTAGGCGCTCAGCCATCACCTATGCAAGGTGACGTAATACCTCAGCGGAAGTGAGGTACGTCGGGGTCACTTAGGGAGAGCCTTGACATCACCATCCTGGACTGCAAACCACAACCAGAAATGTGGCAGACGTGGGGTAACTAGGCAGTTGTGGACACCTACTGAGTTTTGACCTTCCTGGTAAACCCAGACAGAGGTTTTCAGCGGGGCTGGGATCATGGTGCCAGGGCCCCCACTTGCCTCTGGCTTGGTTTGTTATCGTTTCTACATGATTGGGAGCTGTTGTCTGATGGCCAGGAAGTGCATATTTCACACTTTGTTGTAAGGGACAAAAGAACTTAGGGGCCAAAACAGAAGTCAGATTGTTATATTGTTCTCAGTAAGAATGTGTTGAGTTGTTGCCAGAGACGCAAAAATGACAAGAATGGATACTGTGTATTTTGCTGCTGGAAAGTAAAAATATTATTTTTGGAGGGTGTCCTATAGACACTCCCTCCACCGCCTATCAGGAGATAAACTGTTTCAGCTAATGTACTCATGACCTTGCGCAGTGGAGGGATAGGATGAAAGGATAGAAAGGCCACCTGGCTGTGAGGGCCAGCTGGGAGCAGTGGAGGCAAGTCTGGAAGCCAGGAGAGCTGCGGTCAACCCTATGTCCACTACTTTCCTTCTCCTGGTTGCAGGTTTCTAGCACTAACCGACAAGGAGAAACTGGAAGGCCTCCCAGCATGGCCGCCATGGCGACCACTTGGGCAGGTTAACCCAGGTGGGACTTGAGGATGGAGCCTGTGGCCATGAGCTGTTACCACAAGACCCCAACCCCCATGAGAGGAAAGAGAAGCAGATGGTGACGCCACAGGACGCCGAGGCACCCAGCCATCTGAAGTGGCCTTTCTCCTCCTCAGACTCAACATCTGCCATTGGCAGTTCCCAGAGTGATTTCCAACGAGATATCCTGTTTGAGGCTCTCAACAGCACTGGGAGGCTGCCAGGGCAGAAACGATCGACCCCGCTTTTCCCATCAGGAAATGGGCTTCTAGAACCAAGTCTGCCCGACTCCTTCCAAGTCCTTGTGCCCACCTTTTGGGGGGGCGCAGGAAAGGGAGATGCGAGCCCTGCCCCCTGAAGCTCACAGCCGTGTCTGCTGTCTGAAGTGGGCTGGGGGCCCTCAGGTGATGCAGTTGCCACCACTCAATACCTTAAATGTCACTTCATATGACGGGCCCTGTGTGAGGGACCCATCAACTCTTGCTCAGCTGAAAGACTCCCAGGCTCAGGGGACACTTCCTCTTGTCCCTTCAGCTGTCAGATGCCCCCAGAGTGGGGAGCAGGGAATGGACAACGGCCTGGTGGGGAAGGGATACAAAAGGCAGCTTCATGATGAATGGGATCCATGACAAGAAGCAGCCGACTCCTTCTGAGAGTGGAGACTTGATAACTTCTTTTCCAACCTAAATCAAACTCTAGTTCCTTGGTGCTATCCAAAAAGTGGTCAAAATGGGATTTTTCCCCCCCTTCAAATCCAAAGAACAATAGTGCTAATGAGAGCTTCACGGCACTGGGCCCTTGTCTGGGCCGGGCACTGTGCCCAGGCTGTATCGTCAGGCCTGCTTTAACCCTTACTCCAGTCCTAGTGCTCCTCTGTCCCCATTTTCTAAGTAAGGAAATGGAGGTTGGGGAAGGTACATCCTGCACCCATCAGAAGTCAACGTGACATTCACTTATTCAACGTCAGAAACAAAGACATTAAAAGCCAAACTGTGCCAACCCCATGCTACTCCTTTAAAAAAAAAAAGAAAAATAGAGCCATGTTAAGTTCACAGCAAAACTGAGTGGAAGGTGCCGAGGTTTCCCACGTGTCCCCCGGCCCCACACAGTCATCACTCCTCCAGGAAAATCCTTTCCTACAGCCACGCCCTGTCCTCTGCGAATGAGGTGAGTCAATTGTTCCACAAAAGCCAATATTCCCAATGATTGGCACTTTCCATTTGAAGCGATAGCTTCTATATTTTTAGCCACTTGTGTTGCTAGTATGAAATAGGTTGGGAGTACTCCTACTTCTTTAACAAAGCACAGGCAACGCCTGTGACTTTCGAGAGCCTTGGATACACCGATGTCCTCTGACATCGCACCATCCAGGCTGCTGCCCCATGCACTCGCTGGCCTCAGCCTGCTTTCCCAGGAACGAATTCTATTTTCTTTCCCAGCACCTCTGCCCCCAGCTATGGCTTCCCTGTGTGTCCTCAGTTGCTTCCAAGCCCCAGTTACCACTAACAAGGGAGAGAAATGAGGTTTTCCAGGACAAACCACTCAACATGAGGAAGTCAACAATTTTTACTTCACACAGAATTCTGTGCCACCAAAGTGACACGGAAGCCCAAAGGTGGCACTCTCTGCTACCTGGAAGGATGCACGCCCTTTGTGGGTGGCATTTCCCTTGTCCCCAAGTGCATTTTCTGCTTCTGCGCAGGGCAGCAGCTGTGCTCTAGAGTGGAGCGTTTCCTACATCTGACCCTCCGGTGAGCAGAGAGCTTATCAAACTCTACATGGTGTAAATTGCTCTGCAGGCAGGGCAGTGGGGACTACTAGCATGTTGGGCTGGTGCTGGACACGCACAGGAAGGCAATGAAGCTAGGTGCTCCAGCTGAGACCGTCATCTCCAGGGCTCCAGGGCATCCCTGGCTGCTGCTCTGAGTTGGCTCAGGGACTTACAGCTTGGTGTTGGGGGAGGAAAACAACATTTTAAAAGAAGCATTGCCAGGCCGGCCAAGTGGCTCAGTTGGTTAAGAGTTGGCTTAGAGCGCATTCTCTGAGCAGCGGGGCAACAGGTTCGATTCCCACATGATCCGGTGAACGCTGAGCTGTTGCTGAGCTTCCAACAGGTGGCAGGATGGCTCAGCTGGTGTGACAACAAGACTGCCTGTTCAATGGTGGGCTACGCCCACCTGCTAGTAAAGATTGAACTCGCTATCTTTAGCTGAACTGCCACCTGGATGGCTCAGTGGATAGGGCGTGCGCTCTTCATAACAAGGCTGCCAGGTTCGATTCCTGCATGGGATGGTGGCTATGCCCACCTGCAACTAAGACTGAACTCAGCAGCTTGAGCTGAGCTGCCGCCCGGATGGCTCAGAGGATAGAGCTTGTGCTCTTAGCAAGAAGGCTGCTGGTTCGACTCCCGCATGGGGTGGTGGCTACACCCACCCGCAACTAGGATTGAGCACAGCAACTTGAGCTTAGAGGCCACAAGCTGCTGATGAGAAGCCAGATGGCGACTGGTGCCCTCCACAGCGAAGACTGAGGAACAACAGCTTGGCTGGTCCCCTCCTCCAATTCCCCAACACTGTTCCCCTCCCCCAATTCTCCAATAAAATCTTTAAAAAAAAAGAAGCATTGCACCAGGAATTATGCTAGGTCTACCTTTATATACATTATCTTGTCAATTGGGTACAACAACCCTTTAAAATGGGGGTGTTCAGCCCTTCTTCTCATGTGGAGAAACTGAGGCTCAAAGGGGTTAAGAAGGGCTGCCTTTGGGTCCGAGGCAGCATGCCAGCCCTGCCGCCTGATGCTAAACCTTGTGCACTTTCTCAGCGCCTCGGCCACAGGCTGCCCAGCGCTGAGCTCCACCGATGTGGCTGAGCTGCCTCTGAGAGCACCGTCAGGATTCATGACTTTGCAGATGGAAACCGAGTCATCCATGCTTGGCGACAGGGCCTGATTAACAACGGGCTAATTTTAGATTTCCTCCCAATTGCTCATCTTAATATAGAACAGCCCCTAAGGATAATGTTGGCAAATGTTTTGTTTTTGTTTGATTGGACCAGAAAACAAAAGAGAGGACAGCAAAGGAGGTGAGGTAATGGGTGCGTTACCAACGCCCACCATGCTGCTCCTTTGAGGGGTTTCAGGAAGCTCGGGTAGGGGATGGCGCCGAGAATCACCAGTAGTTTTTCCAGCTGGGATTTAAGGGTCTCTTTGCCCAGGAGATACAGCCTCTAGCCACCTGGCTGGAGTGCAATAGAGCCAGGCCACCCTGGGCTCTCTGGTGGTTCCAAAGCATAGTGAACACAGCTATGTGTTCAAGACACAGCAGCCAGGATGCTGAGGAAGCAAGCAAGGCAGAGAGGGCACAGGCCCTCTGTGATTAATGGGCACGTGGCCAACGCAGTGCCTAGCACAGAGTAGGCGTTTTATACATATTGTGAAGGAATGTATGAAAATGAGCATGGCTACATTATTCAGAATATTGAGATTTTAAAAGCAATTCTGTGTCCAAGTCAATTGTCTCTAAGTAAATCTCGTGTAACCACAGGTAATGGTTCTTGCTCATTGCATGTCTACCTTGAGATGGATCTTCCCCTCAGCCCAGCGGCCTCAGAAGCTCAGATTCCAATGAAGTAAATTTCCAGGGCTCCCTCCCTCCCTTATTTGCCAAAGACCCCCCTGGAGAGTGACAGTGGGGCAGCAAACACTTCACTCTCCTCTCTTTGCCTGTGGGCCAAAGACATCAGAACCACAAAGGTCTTCAGAGGTCATTGCATCCAACCGTTCCATTTCTGGAGTTGGGCAAACTGAGGCCAAGTGTGAGAAATATCTGAGAAAGAACGTTTAATCATGAAACAAAAATGCCAAGAGTTCTGGTATGTGCCCTGGGGCCGAAGACCCCCTCATCCACCAAATGAGGGGGTGTAGGAGGTTAGGCCCTAAGATGCTTTACATCTGGGAAGCTCATAGGTTTGACATCCGCCCCCAGTCTGGAGCGCATCTATAGTGTTTGTGGGTGGGATTCAGGAAGCCCCGGCACCCTTCTTTTAAGGTCTCTTAGGCCATGATCCTCCTTACCCCACCCTTCCCCTTAACCGGAAAGAGCCAACGCCACCTCTCAGGAGCCCACAGCACAGGTGCCACCTCCTCCTTCTTCCCTGGCCTGTGAGTGATTAGAGGCAAGATAACATTCCAGGGGGCCGGGGTGGGGAGCCCTGGAGGTGCAGATCAAGGCACCCAGCCCGCCACCCCCACCTGGTCTGGGCCTGTTCTCTCAGCTGTCTGTCCATCACAGCTCTAGGCACTTCGGCCCCCATCCCCAGGAACGTTAGGAATCCCTCTCAAACTCTAGCCTCCCCTCTCCCCAAACCTCCCCCTTTCTCCAGGCATCCATCAGCACAGGCCCTTCAGGAATGTGCTCACTCCTGGCACCGCCAGGGCCAGGAAAAGTCTACTAATCCCTAGGCACATTCATCACTCCCTGGAGAGACCCTGTGGCAGGCCAATTTGGCCAGGAGGGCGGACAGACAGAAGGACAGAGCCAGCCAGGGCGGGAAGGGGGCCCGGCATGACACGCCTTAAGAATGACCTAGCTAGAGGCCTGTCTTGTTTTGGCAAAGCGTCTCTACTTCCAGAAATCCTGACAATCAGGAAATTCAGCTGGTTTGATGATAAAGAGGGTAAAAAGAATTGATTGGAAGAGGGTAAAAAGAACTGCTGCTGGGAGAACAGGTAAGACTGGTAAAGCTGACAGCTCCAAGGACAGACATAGACCTTACTTTAGAGCCATGTTCAGTCTTCCCAAACATTTGTCTCATTTCAACAGCTGCCCATGAGGTAGGGAGAGTGTCATGACTCCCCCAAAAGCCTGCATTTCAGGCCTCCTCACCTTGCATGTGCTTTTCTCATTGCCTCCCACTCTGGTCCACTTGGCAAACTCCTGTGCAGTCTGTTCCTTTGCTCTAGCTCCCATGGCACTTATCCCTTCCCTCTGTCACCAGCCGTTTCCCAGTGATGAGTCACTGTCATAGGACCTGTGTGTCTTCCAAGCTGTGCAAAAGCCCAGTGAAGGTAAGATCCACATATGCTTTGGAACAATGACACAGCCCCAAATCTGCCATTTCCTGGCTGTGTGACCCTAGCAAGTTGCTGAGCCTCTCTGAGCCTCTATCGCCTTCTTTGTAAAATAGGGGTAAAAACCTCTCAGAGGCCTGCCAGCAATGGCATCCTAATGTCTTATCCTGAGTGGCCCATTCAGAAAGAAGTTTAGACATCAGCAGAAACAGCTAAGGGTTTGCAACTCCTAAAGCAATAGGTTATACAAGGCATGTTTCTTTATTTAATACCCAAACAACGGGATTTTTCATTTCCTTATGTCTGTGGATATCCTAGAGCCAGAGCATGAAGAAAACTATAATATTCAGTCTTCACCCTTGACATCTTTGCTCTAATTAGTTAATTCGACAAACATTAGCAAGCATTTCTTATGTGTCGGGCATTGTGCTTGGGCATTTGGGCACCACAGTGAATCCGTGACAGGCAGATGCTGGCTGATGTGAAAAGCCCTATGAGGGGTGAGTATTGGAAGGGGAAAGGCATGCAACCCAGATGGATGCAAGAGGAAGTATACAAGGAAGGCTTCCTGGAGGAAGGGGAATCTAGGCAAACACCTAGATGAGATCAATAGGAGTTAGCCAGGCAAATGTAACCCAGGGAGAGGAAACACAGAGGCCCAGAAGACCCTCCACAGCTCAAAAGACGACACTGGGGTGGAGCACCCGGCCCCCATGGCGATTCTGCTTCCACATAGGCTGTATTTCCAGGGAGCCCTCCCGGCCCTCTGCCGACAGGGAGCCCAACAGCTGGAAGCACAGCTCTCCACATAAATCACGCAAGTCCACAGAGGTCTCTCCCCGAGCTGGTCCAGCCTCAGGGAGGAATGCAGAAGGGTGGAGGGTGCAGAGCCTTCAGCGGGGGTAATTTTAGATGCATTGTCACTGCTGCCCTAGGCCACCCCTCAGCCGGGTCCTGCCTGAGCTGGGAAAGGCTCCTGGTCTCGAGACCTTCAGAGGATGTGGGCTTTGGAAGGCGGCCAGACCAGCAGGATGGGAGGCCCAGCGCAGGCAGGGTCCTTCCTCGGTGGGCGCAGGACACAGGCAGGGAGCTTGGCACCTAAGGCCTTGCCGTGTGCAAGCACTGAGATGCCCCTGGCAATGTCACTAATGCTGAGGAGCCCCCTCTGCTGAGAAGTTGCCCCTGAAAGAAAAACAGCAGCTCCAAAGACCTTCATCTGGTTGTGGAAGGACCCTGACACTGAGGAATAAGGGGACAGGCAGCAAAGCAGGAGAGGTGGGCATGGTGGGCACAGGGGCACTGCACTCTGAGCTCTCAGGCAGGCTTCCTGGCTTCCCTGGGAACTAATGGGTTGCACGGGCTTTGACAAGCCATTAAATCCTCTCTGTGCCTCAGTTTCCTCTTCTGTGAAAGGAGCTCTGTGGCAGTAGTATCTATCTCATCAGGTGACTGTGAAGAATAAATGACCTCATCCATGAAAAGAGATGAGCAGCGTGTCAAGAAATGTAAACTGATTAACGTCTTATCAAAGAGCCACAGACCCGGATCCCAAGTCACCAGCTCTGGACTCAGTTCTAACCCCTTGGCTGGTCTCTTCCCATCTCTGGGCTTGTGTTTCACTATCTGTAAAATGAAAGGTTCTGGATTTAATCAGACATCCCCCTCCAGGCACATGGAGAGGGAGGCCTGACCTTCAAGCTAAGGAGTCAGTTTTCAGACTATAAAGCTCTAGGCTGTCCCGTCATCCCCTGGAGAGGTGGACATGCCTCCTTGAGGGATGAGCACCTCCAGGGAATCATTGCACGTGGAAATGGCTTGGAAAAAGGGGAAAATGAGGAAGCTTGAGAATCTCCCAGGTGATCTGGGAGGACCCCAAAATGGGAGCTTTAAACAAGATTGGACAGGACACTATGGAAAACAGTATGGAGGTGACTCAAAAATTAAAGATAGAGCCATCATATGATCTAGCAATCCCTCTCCTGCATAGTCATCCAGAGGAAATCAAATCAGGGTCTGGAAGTGATATCTGCACCCCCATGTTCACTGCTGCATTATTTACAAAAGCTGAGACATGGAAACAATCTAAATGTCCATCAACAGATAAATAGAGATCATATATATACATATAAAACTGTATTAGAAAAAACTGTATTAGAATTACACTGATGATAAGCACTTTGAACACCTTTTATAACTGCAGATGTCAAATATGACTTGTTTTTATCTTTTGTTGTTGGTATATATTGAGTATTACAATCTTAATATAGTTTTTTCCTTTCTTAAAATGTATATGCATTTTTTTTGGCACCGTGTGTGTGTGTGTGTGTGTGTGTGTGTGTGTGTGTGTGTGTGTGTGTGTATCCATCCATCTTAGGACACTAGAAATAGAAGGGAACTTCCTCAATCTGATTAAGGGACATGAGACTGCTACAAAAAATCTGCAGCTAACATTATTTGATTCTTAAAGGACAGGAACCACAGCAGCCAGAGTTATTGAGGACACCCAAGGGCAGGGTGACACTTGGTTTATATATCATTATTTCCATTTCACAATTAAGGAAACTGAACTTCTTTAGAAAGCTCTGGAAGCAGGAGCGTCATGATGATATGAGGGGAGCATGGCCCTGGGGAGGAGTGCTCTGGCTGGGCCCCAGAGACCCCCACAGGGGACTTGCCTCCTACTGCCAGGGGCTTCACACGGACCATGTCATTTATTGGGTTAGAAAAGTCATGACGTATTTTTTCTATGTTTTTCATTGCAAAAATGTGTCATGACTTTTCTGACAACCCAATAATCCTCACAACTGCCCAGTGAGGATGGAGTTGTGATCCCCAATTTACAGATGTGGACCAGAGGCTCAGCGTGGTCAAATCCCAGGCCAAAGTTTCTATGGCTAATTGGTGTCAGAGCTGTGATTTGAAGTTTCATTTGAAATTTCATCTGAGAGCATGCCATTTTCCTCTGCAGATTGGGTGCTAGAACCCAGCTACCGATGGGATTCTTTAGAGGCCTGTTTAGCAATGTAGATTGTAGAGCCTCCGTCTAGGCCCTCTAAAAGAGAATCTCCAGGGGTGGGGTGTAGAAACTCTACTTTTTAAATCCCCAGTTGATTCTGGTATCTGGAGGTTTTAAAAGGACCAAAACTTGGGTACCACTGTTCATGGGGCCACTTACCCTCTTGACCAATTCATATCTACATCCCAAACCCAAAGCCCTATCCTGCCTTATTGCTAGTCATGGATTAAGCATCACATCAGCATTGCTCTGTAAGCTATAGCCTGTGCTCAGGGGAGTAAGCCCATCACTCATTAGCTATACAAGTCACTTCCTTCTCTGGTTACCAGATCTGTAAAAAAGCATAGTAGCATTGCTCTTACATAGTTGGAAGGATCAAATATAAAACAGATGTGAAGATCTTTTCTACAACCTCTATACAATTCAATCATCACCCATCAAACATTTATCAGTCACCCACTCTGCACCAGGCATTGCACTGGGGTACACAGATAATCAAGACACAGTTTGTCTTCAAGATCTTGGCAAGTAGACAGCTCTCCTCCACAGAGTGACTCAGGAATTCAAGCTCCTTCCATCTTGCGACTTGCTTACAACACTGAGCCTCCAAGGTCAGCTTAGAGAAAGAGCATGGAAGAGTGTGCAGAGTTTTCATTTTGTTTCATTTTGCTCTGTTTTAATGACCAGGGCTAGAAGAAGCATGCACGTTCCATTGGCTATAGCTCTATCATGTGGTACTGTCTAGCTGCAAGGAAGGCAGGGAAATATCTAGTTTTGTGCCCAAAGAGAAGACAGAATGGTGGCAGGCAGTCTATGCTGTGGCATCATTAAGGAGCCCGTGGGAAACAGGACTCAGGAGAGAAACTGTTCAACCACTTCCCACTAATACCCCCTCAGCTTTATCAGGCCACATGCATTTCCAGGGACAGCCTCACACCATATTCACCCTGTACACTTTTCTAATCTCCTGGCACTCATCTGTTTTGTTCTTAAGGGGATTAGAGTGGTGAACTCAAGCCCAATGACACTGCTAAAAGTGAACCTAATTTGCATTTTCACCCAGCAAGAAGAGGAAATAAATTTTCCCTAGCCAGAAAAGCATGTTCTGATCAATGAGATGCTTCTCTGAGGCAAGGCTTCCCCAGCATTCCAAACCTACAGTACCCTGGGGGGCTGAGAACACACCACTAGCTACCAGGGGCAGATGGCTTCCTGCATACCCCTCCTGTCCCGTCTGTTCCCCACCTTGTCCTTTCCCCATACATCGTTGTTCCAGGTGGGTCCAACTGATCCGGTCTGAGAATGGGCACTGCTGAACCCACTGTGAAAGAGAGGTAACCTCTGCCCTCTGCCCTTGAAGGCCTACTGCTTTCTTCTCTGATGTGGCCCATTTGGGCCACAGACAGGTAAATGAGGATAATGTGGTTATAAGGTTGGACTTTCAAGTCACTTGAATCTGGACTTGTTCCCCAGCTCAATCACTTACGAAGTGGAAACTTCAACAATTAATTTTAATTCCATAAACCTCAGTTTCTTTATCCACAAAATGGAAATAATACCTACTTCACAGTGTTATTGTAAGGTCTACATTGTAACTTTGTAAAATTGCTTAGCATCAGTACCTTTAGTGCAATTCTTGTTGTTGCCTTGCTCCAGCCAATGCCTTGCTTATTTCTGTGTTCCTTCCTCCCTCCCTCCCTCCCTCCCTCCCTCCCTCCCTCCCTCCCTCTCTCCCTCCCTCTCTCCCTCCCTCCCTCTCTCCCTCCCTTCCTCCCTCCTTCCCTCCCTCCCTCTCTCCCTCCCTCCCTCCCTCCCTCCCTCCCTCCCTCCCTCCCTCCGTTCCTCCCTCCCTCCCTCCCTCCCTCCCTCCCTTCCTTCCTTCCTTCCTCCCTCCCTCCCTTCCGGCCTTCCTTCCTCCCTCCCTCCCTGCCTTCCTTCCTCCCTTCGGTCCTTCTTTCCTTCCTCCCTTCCTTCCTTCCTTCCTTCCTTCCTCCCTCCCTCCCTCCTTCCTCCCTCCCTTCTTCCTCCCTCCCTCTCTCCCTTCCTCCCTCCCTCCCTTCCTTCCTCCCTCCCTCCCTCTCTACCTCCCTCCCTCCCTTCCTTCCTTCCTTCTTTCCTTCCTTCCTTCCTTCCTCCCTCCCTCCCTTCACTTATTTCTCAACAAACAGTTCCTGAGCACTGACCTTGGGCTAGGCTGTGTGATGGATGGTGGGAATTTACTCCAAGCTCTACAGGGGAGACACACGCCTTAAGCAATCATTACAACAAAAAGTAACACATGTTGTGACAGAACCTTACATGGGTGCTTAGTGCACACAGGAGAGAGAATAAGATAGCTACCTGAGGGAAGACGAGGAGGGGTCTTTTGATTGGTAATAAGTGTGACTAGTTCACAGCATAGACAAGTTCACAGCAGGGCTTTCTGGGACAAAAACAGAAACAACCTCATGTGCAAAAACACAGAAGCATTGAAAGAGCGTGGCATGTTTGAGGAACAGGGAGAAGGCCACGATGGCTGGGATGTACAGACTGTGGGAACAAGGCACGAGATGGGGTGTTCTGGGATTAGGGCTGCCAAATCACCATGACCCACACGCTTCACACTACGGACTTGGAATTTGACCTGAAAGCATGAGGCACCATTGGAAGGTGTGAGGAGTTGAAGTGACAAGGTCACATTTGTGTTTCAGCGAGGTCATCCTGCAGTCAAAGTGGGCATCAATGCCTAGAAGACAAACCTGGAGACAGAAGGACCCTCTAGGCGTCCATCATTTCAATGATGACAGCCAAGGGAGTGTGGTGACTTCTGGGGTGGAGAAAGGGCACTGTATGGAACCATAGCCCAAGCCAGAGCTATTTTGCATGCTGCTGCACACACGAGTTTCAGCTCCAACTCCCTGGGGAAAAGAACAAGTAACCACAGGATCTACTGGATTACATTAACCACCTGTTTCGGGTCACACGATAGTCTTTGATTACGGCAGTTAGTGAAAGTGCATGTGTAACCCAAAAGACTATTCGAATTTCACACCCTGCCCTTTTTTTCCACTCCTTTCAGGCTTCTGCAAGAAAACCACAAAGCAACACCTATAATCAAGATCTAAGTTCTTAGACCACAAATAGCCTCTCCCAGTTGTCTTGTCTTCATGAATTTCCCTTTCATTTGCTCTACAAAGACTACCCATGGTGCTGCTGCATTACAGATTAGGAGAAGGGTGGGAGGGTGCAGGGAGCTGAGAGAGGTATTGGAGTCAAACCCAGTCTCCAAACTCCTCTCTGCTCTCACAAATGGCGTGGAGAATATTTTGATACCCTGGGCCCCTGTCTCCGATGTTGAAAAACAAGGGGAAATAGGGCCTAATTTATGGCACTGTTTGGTCAGGTCTAGCCCATGGTCTTACATGTAGCAAATGCCCAATAACGCTTGTAGCACTATGACAACAGGCCTTTCTCAGCCAGAAAGGGGTCCTCCATTGGACCTGACCTGGCATGATCAGAGAAGGTGATCTCAGACCCTCTCAGTGAAGGTGAACACGTACAAGTAACAAACACCTTTTCTGTCCACATGCATGGGGTCCAGCAGATCAGAGGATCCTTCAAGTTCTCAGACTGAGGCTTAGGGCAACCGCCCCCTGCCCACCCTCCACCCCCCCACCCCCCCAAGGGATAAGGCATGGATGGAGCTGCTGCCTTCCGGGAGAAGTTTTGATCCAACACACGCCTTCAGGGAAGCCATTTCCACCCCACCCCCTTCCGGGGAATGAAAAAGCAGCCAGATGCATGCTTTAAAAATAAACTATGCAAGAGAAAGACGCAGAATATCATGTGTTTGCTCCCAAGCTGTCTGAAATATGTGAAACGGGGAGAGATGCAAAACTGTCAGGAATCAGCAGAGCTCTTAGGTTTGTTTCAACACTTGGCATGAGAAACAAAAGGATTCAAATCTGTTCTTTAGTGCTTTCACACAGCATTTGGGATTGCCATAACAATAGGTATGTTTTTCCATTGAAAGAGAGAGTCAGGTCGAGCTACACATACAATAACTGCACCACTAATTTCGACCCCAACGACAAGCACTTGAAATCACACAGACGAGGCTGTTCCATGGTTTACTTTACCATGATTATGGAGAGAGGGTTTGCTCTGTGGCCAAATAAAGAGATTTTTTTTTTTCTTTTTTAAAACACATATAGCTTAGTGGTTTAGATCAAACACTCTGGAGCCAGACGGCCAAGTCAGCCCCGGCTCCAATATTTCTAACTGTGTGACCTTGGGAGAGTGACTTAAACTCACTGGGCCTCTGCCATGTTCTGTGAAAGTTAAATGAGCAAATATTTGTAAAGTTTGATGTCTGGCTCATAATAAGTGCTATAGTGTTTGTAAAATAGTAAATAATGTTAAAATTAAAAGTGGAAAGTCTTCAGTATTTTTGAAGCATTCCCTTGCATTCACTAGGTTCTTTACATTTGAGTCTTATCAAATCATTAGTATAAGTTCCTTAAGGAATTTCAAGTTCAAGATGAATTGAGTCTTTAGCTCAAACTTTTTTTTCTCTGTCTTTTACTCAATGATAGAAATTGGATGGGAGAAGGGAGCTCTTATTTTAAAATGTTGATTTGCCAGGTTTATCACAAAAAGGTTCTGATCAAGTGGGTTTTATCATCAGACAAGATTGGGAACCACTAACTCAAATGGAATTCCTTCCTAATTGTAAGGAACAATAGGCTTTGGCCAGCTGCTTTCTTTGGTGCCAGGATTTCACCTACCCCTTGTCTTATCCAAGTGTCTAATACCAAAAAAAGAGGGGGCTTTCATGCACAAAACCCTCCTTAGGAGATGCAGCACACTAAGTAGGAGGGAAATCAAGAGAAGCCGGTCCTAGGGCTTTAATCCCACCCAAAAACTCCATTCATATCAAACTTTGTACCATTGCAGCTACACGTAAGAGAGGCTTCAAATCCTCCCAAATTGTTGAGTCAGGAGAGAATGTGGGAAAGATGTTGATAAGTTGAAATAAAGAAACTCCGAAGCTTTCTGAGCTTTAAATATTGTTTTAAACACATTCTGTAAAGGAAAATGCAAATCTGGGCCATAGCTGGGTGGAAAAGATAAAGAAAGATATTTGGGGCTTTGGAACCTTGAACTGCACCAGGTAAAGTCTAGCTTTAAGAGATGTAAGTGGGTTTCCAGTAAAGATAGCAGACTAAGTGCTGTGCTTACATTCTCTCAAAACCACCTCAACATTACAACTAAACTACAAAACAACCATCATTGAGAATCACCTGAAATCTTGCTGAACCGAAGCCCTACAACTAAGGACATGCAGAAGAGGCCAATTTGAGACTGGTAGGAGAGGCAGAGATACAGAACACGCTGGCCCCACACCCGCGTGTGACCATTAAAATTTGACAGGGATATTTCAGCTGTAGAGGTCCTCCCTGAAGGAGCAAGGGGTCAAGCGCTGCACTAAGCTCCCCAGCCCAGAGTTCCAGAGTCAGGGAGAGAAGTCCTCAAAATTTCTGGTTGTGCAAACCAGCAGACGTTGTGGCTGAATGAGACGGAGGGCGGCTAGAGTCACAGGTGCTCCTCTTAAAGGTATCATGCACAGGGGGCCGGCCTAGTGGCTCAGTTGCCTTAGAGCATGTGTTCTGAGCAACAGGGCCGCCGGTTCAATACCGACATGGCCAGTGAATGCTGCGCCCAAGCTGAACTGTCGCTGAGCTGCCAACAGGTGGCAGGATGGCTCAGCTGGTGTAACAAGAAGATTGCCCGTTTGATGGTGGGCTATGCCCACCCACAAGTAAGACTGAACTCGGGACCTTGAGCTGAGCTGCTGCCTGGATGGCTCAGTGGATAGGGCATGCGTTCCTAACAACAAGACTGCTGGTTCAACACCTACATGGGATGGTGGCTACACCCACCTGCAACTAAGATTGAACTCAGCACCTTGAGCTTAGAGACCATGAGCTGCTGACAGGAAGCCAGATGGTGAGTGGCGCCCTCCACAAGGAAGATTGAAGAACAACAACTTGGCCAGTCCCCTTCCCCAATTCCCCAACATGGTTCCTCTCCCCCAATTCCCCAATAAAATCTTTAAAAAAAAAAAAAAAGAAGTACCACACACGGACTTACTCACTGATGGACTCACTCACTCTAAGCTCCAGCACTGGGGCCGCAACTCAAAAGGTGCCAGGGATGTATGGGAAGAAACAGAATTGTCTAGCTTCAGGGTGAGGGCTGGAGGGGCAGCTTTCTCTGGGACAGAGGAGCGGGCAGAAGCCATTTTTGTTGTTGTTGTTGAGTCCTCCCCTCCCAGTGGGAAGACTCACGCAGATGCCAATCTGAGTCTCCATCAACTGGCTATCACCTTTGGTTTGCCCTGCCCTACTGATTCCCTGAGACCACGCCCCACCCCACTTTGCAGCACACCCAGGCCGCTTCCAGTGGCTTTTTCGTACAAACCGCCTGCCTTGGCTCAAGCTGCAGACTTTCCTAGGGTCTCTCAAAGGTACATGGAACCCAGATAATTAGCATCTGGCTTGAGCGTGTCCTGTACCTCTGGCTAAGCAGATCTAAGCTGGCATTAGTGGCAGCTGGCCTTGGTTCATCTCTCAAGACATTTCCAAGCAGTGTGGGCAGTGGCCGTCTGTGGATTGGTTTTTGGTCCCTGTCGGGTGACCCCCAAGCAGGTCATGGGCTGTGGCTGAACTTGGCCTGCAGCAGGTCCCCTCCCAGGTGGTCCTGGGCCTGGCACCCCCAGTGGCCAGCTTTGAGAAGAGCTGGAGCACCACCCCACCACATCCAAGGATGACACACCCAAGGGGCGGATAGACACCAGAGCCTGCTGAGGCAGATCCTGGTCTGTAGGGTCAGCCCCTGCACCACACCTTCTCCACTGTAGTCACAGCCAGTCCTCACAACCAGTGAGCCTGAGGGTCAATCCCTTTCACTGATGTGCAAACAGCAACCAAGGCTCAACTACAAGAGGAGGGCACACACAACCCACATAAGGGACACATCTAGAGTGTGTGGTTCAGGTGACCATGAAGACTGTGCCACTGAGCCCCACAGCACACCTACTACATAAGACCACACTACTAAGACCAAGAAAAATAGCAGCCCTACCTTATACACAGAAACAAAGACAGGAAGGCAGCCAAAATGGGAAGACAGAGGAACATGTCCCAAATAAAAGAACAGAAAAAAGCTCCAGAAAAAGGACTAAACAAAATGGAGACAAGCAACGTACCAGATGCAGAGTTCCAAGCACTGGTTATAAGGCTGCTCAGTGATCTCAGGGAGAACATCAACAAAGAGATAGGAAACATAAAAATGGAGACAGAAAACATAAAAAAGAACCAGCCAGAAATAAAGAATGCAATAACAGAAATAAAGACTATATTGCAGCAAATCAACAGTAAATTAGATGAAGCAGAGGATCAAATCAGCAATTTAGAAGATAAGGTAACAGAAAACACACAATCAGAACAGCAAAAGGAATCCAAAAAAATGAGGACAGTTTAAGGGACCTCTGGGACAATATCAAGCATACCAACATTTGCATCCTAGGAGTACAAGAAGGAGAAAGGAGAGAACAAAGAATTGAAAACCTATTTGAAGAAATAATGACAGAAAACTTCCCTAACCTGGAGAAGGAAATGGATGTTCAAACCCAGGAAGCACAGGCAGACCCAAACAAGAGGAACCCAAAGAAGCCCACACAAGAACGTATTATAATTAAAATGCCAAAGGTTACAGACAAAGAGAGAATCTTAAAGCAACAAGAGAAAAGCAGATAGTTACCTACAAGGGAGTTCCCATAAGATTGTCAGCTGATTTCTCAACAGAAACTTTGCAGGCAAGAAGTGATTGGCAGAAAATATTCAAAGTGATAAAAATCAAGACATACAGCCAAAATTACTCTACCCAGCAAAACTATCATTTAAAATTGAAGGACAGATAAAGAGCTTGCTGGACAAGAAAAAGCTAAAGGAGTTCACCACCACCAAAGCAGTATTACAAGGAATGTTAGAGAGACTTCTTTAAGACGAAGGAAGGAGGAAAGGAAGGAAAGAGAGAGAGAGAGAGAGAGAGAGAGAGAGAGAGAGAAAGGAAGGAAGGAAGGAAGGAAGGAAGGAAGGAAGGAAGGAAGGAAGGAAGGAAGGAAGGACATTAATAATAAAATGACAATAACTATTGTACATATCTATCAACAATTATTTTCAATGTAAATGGATTAAATGCTCCAGTCAAAAGACATAGGAAGGCTGAATAGATAATAAAGCAAGACCTTTTGGGTGGCCAGTTGGCTCAGGTGGTTAGAGCGCTGGCTCATGGCACCAAGGTTGCAGGTTCAATTCCCACATGGGCTAAAGAGCTGTGCCCTCCACAACTAATTTGAGGCAACTGCTTGACTTGGAGCTGATGGGTCCTGGAAAAACATACTTTTCCACAATAAAATTTCAAAAAGAAAAAAAGAAAGCAAGACCCTTACATATACTGCCTGCCAGAGACTCACTGCAGATTGAAAGACACACACAGACTGAAAGTAAAGATGGAAAAGGAATGGGCCGGCCGAGTGGCTCAGTTGGTTAAGAGCTCGCTCAAGAGTGTGAGCTGAGCTCTGAGCAACAGCTGTTTGAGGCCAGCCCGAGCTGAGTTGCCGTTGAGCTGCCAACAGGTGGCAGGATGGCTCAGCTAAAAAAAAAAAAAAGATGGAAAAGGATATTTCATGTACATGGAAATGAACTAATGAACAAACAAAAAGCTGGGTTAGTAATACTTACACCAGACAAAATAGACTTTGAAACAAAGGCTATAACAAGAGACAAAGAAGGACCCAGTAATTCCACTTCTTGGTATTTATCTGAAAAAAAAAAAATGTTACTTCGAGGGGATGTGCTCATCCATATGTTCATTGCAGCATTATTTACAATGGCCAAGGTGTGGAGGCAGCCCAGGTGTCCCTGAATGGATACCCCTATGATAAAGAAGAGGTGGTGCATACACACAATGGAATATTACTCAGCTGTAAAAAAGAATGAAATCTTGCCACATGCAACAGCATGGATGGACCTAGAAGGTATTGTGCTAAGTGTAGTAAGGCAGACAGTGAATGCCAAATGTCATATGATTTCACTTATAAGTGGAATCTAAAGAACAAAATAAACAAACAAATAAAACAGAAACGAAATCATAGATACAGAGAACATTTTGATGGCTGCCAGATGGGAAGGGGTTTGGGGGCGTATGAAAAAGGGGAGGGGATTAAGATGTAGAAATTGGTAGTTACATAGTAGTCATGGGACGTAGGGTAGAGCATAAGGAATATGGTCAATAATATTGTAAGAACTGTGTATGGTGTCAGATGCATGTTAGATTTGTTGGGGTGATAGATGGGAGGGGGTTGAGGAGCCGAGTGAAAAGATGAAGGGATTAAAGAAGTACAAATTGGTAGTTACGAAACAGTCATGGGGATGTAAAGTAAGGCATAGGAAATATAGTCAATAAGGTGGTAATAACTATGTGTAGTGCCAGGTGGGTACTGTGAGGGATGATGATGTACACCTGAAACTAATATATGCATAATATTGAATGTTACCTATATTTTAATAAAATTTTTTTAAAAAGAGACAGAGATAATTGGGCTTGGATCTGCCCCTACCCGTCTTTAGTCTCCTGACCGTGACAGTTTCCCATCTATGAAATGGAGCTGATGATAATGTCCGTCTCATAACGACACCACACTGGTAGGGGCTGCTGATGCTGAGAGGATGGAAATGGTGTTGGGAGTGATGGCATGCAATCACACAGATGGCTTCTGGAGCCCGGCCACATGGTCAGAAAGGGGCTGTGTCCCTCCAACACAATGAAAAAGAGACTCCATGAGGGGAGGTAACTCCAGGGACCGCTGAGCTGGGTGTCCCCTCCAGAAACCAGAGGTGAGAGGCAGCTGGTAAGTCTCCCAAAAGGTGTGGGACCTGTGGAGTGGGTTATTTATGCAAATTACAGAGAAACTCCACATCATGAGATCAGGGCTTATGTGCTGCTTCCTTTCTTTGTGTGTTGCAGAAGCCGAGATGAACGCGTCCAGTCCCTTCATTCATCATTCATTCATTCATTCATTCATTCATTCCCCAGTGGAGTACCCGCTATGCAACAGGTACGGTGTGGACATACAAAAATAAATACCAGCCTGGCTGGATTCCAGGGGATCCCAGTCTCATGGAGGGAGCCCAACTCAAACACGTGCCCTGGGATTGTAAAGAGAAAGCGTGTCTGCCAGTAGAGTGTTTACGAAGCGCTCTGGAGGTTGTGGGGAGACACGGTGAAGGCTGCCCGGAGTGAGGATCTAAACTGGGTGAGAAAGTGGAAAAGCAGAGCCAAGAGGATTCAGGCAGAGGAAAACAGGGCAATGAGAGGTGATGGCTGGAGCCGGAACAGTCAGAAGTTGGTGGGACCTGGGAGAATTTGGGGGTCAGCGCCTGGAGGGAAGTCCCTAGAAGTTAGGGGGCTGCCTGCTTCAGGCTTCAAACGCCTGCTAAATGGTGCTGCCCAGGGGAAGCCCCACCCCTCCCAGAACTCACCTTGGGAGTGACAGCTTCTCACAGTTGTGTCCCCAAATGGCAAAGAAGCACAAAGACTGATTTCCATTTTCACGGTAACTGTCTCTAGTCCTTGGTGCCCCCCTCCTCCATCCCCCCACCTGTGCCTAGCAGAGGGTGGCCCGGGCTGGCCACTCAGTGATGGAGCCAGGGAGTGTGTGTTACCCTGGTCCAGTTACTTTCCTCCACAAAAACCAAGTTTCCTCACCTGTGAAATAAAAACGGTAACATAGCTAAAATCCTGTGTAACTCTTAACGCATGAATGAGTTTGAAGTGTATTATAAACTGTAAGGTGTTGTACGGCTGGGAGAAACGGCCACCAGGAGATGGTGGTTCTGTCCAACCGCTCTGCAAGGCTGGCTGTCCAGAGATGAGGAGCAGCCCCATCCTCGGAGGACATGGGCCTGTCAACCAGATTGTGGACTGCATGGTAAGTGCCATGACAAAAGAGTCCCCAGAGCCAGACTGGGGGGTGGGGAGGGGTAATGAGGATGCTTGGAAGAGGTGACACATAAGCTACATCTCTGAGAGCTCATAGAAGTTGGGCACTCAGGAGCTATTGTCACAGACAGGGGGATGATCCAGATAGGTAGCAAAAGGTTGACACAGCTCAAGGAGGTTGTGGAGGAGTCAGGCTGGAGGGTGAGATCCTGAAGGGGACTCCTTGGCCTCTAGGCAATCGGGAAGTGCCTGCAAAGAGACACGGTCAGCTGGGCAATTTGGAGCAGAGCTCCACCCTATGCTTAAATACTGATCCTTTCACCCCTCAGGGCAGCAGCTGGGGCCCAGGTGCACCCATACTTGCTGCTAAATGCTGCCACCCAGAACACCTTTGAGAAGCAGTGGACTGGGGCAGTCCCTCCAGCAGGGAACCTCTTTGTCCCTGTCACCAAGGAGGTATTTGGTAAATGGTGATGAACTAAATGATGCTGGGTGGCCCCAGGTCAGCCCCAGAGGAGCGTCACTGAGGTGGACAAAAAGCAACCATGCTCAACCCTGACACTGAGCAAAGTCTGTGCAGAGCTTTTCGATTCCTCACATCTGTCTCGTTGCATCCTGAGTTACATTTCTTCCCTGCCCCCAAATCCGCCCCTCTCTGAAGGTCCCAGAGCCTGGATTCCTGTGAACCCACTGCCTTCCCCACTGGTCAGCCCCTGAAGCCTCATCCCAGCCGCTGAGCTGCTGCCAAACCACAGCAGCTGGACCAGGGCTGGACCCGTGGCCTGGCTCTGTGCCCAGCCTGCACAGCTGGGAAAGAAGGAGTCAGCAGTGTCTTGTCTCCTTGGCCTTCGGCGGAACATGACCTAAAGGCCACAAGCAGTAAATTAGTTGAGGATGGTCCCAGCAGGGAACTCCCTAAAACCTCAGAGTCTCAGGGACTGGACGGGAAAAAAAGAATCTTAGATGTCTTCTTGCTTGAACACTCTTCATGGGCTGCAGGAGCTCAGACTCTGGAGCCACACTGCTCTGTGTAACCTGGAGCGAGTTAACAGCCCTCTGTGCCTCACTTTTTCTATCTGTGAAATGGGAGCAATGATAGTACTTACCTGATAGGGTTGTTGGGAAAAGTAAGTAGGTTGATTAATGTAAAGTGCACATGGCACTTGGTGACGCCTAACAGATGTCAGCTGTTGTTGTTGCTGTCACTATTACTCAGAGCAATCCTTCTCTGGTAGAGTCCTCACCTGGCTGCTTCCAGGGACATAAAGATCACCGCCATAAGATGCAGCCGATGCACACACCATGCTCTGAGGTGTCCCTCCCTTGGGCCTGTACAAAACACAGCTGTGCCCTTGAACCCTGACACACTTTCATAGTCACACCTCTTCCTGCGGCACCTCGTCTCTAAGACGAACACCCTCACTTCCTTCGAAAGTCCCCAGAGGAATTGTCTTCCTGTCGCTTTGCTCCCCTGGTCCCTGTCTTCTCACACCTTGCCAGTTTGTTCACTCTCTCTCCACACCACTGAAAGCAGCATTCCAGGGTGAAAACAAATCCCCAGAGGACACTGGGCAACGTCTGGAGGCACCTGTGATTGCCACAGTTTGGAGGACATGTACTACTGGCATCTAGTGGGTAGAGGCCAGGGACGCTGCCAAACATCCGACAGTGCGCAGGGCACCCCCACCACAAAGAATGCCAATAGGTGCCAAAGTTTAGAAACACTGTATTAAAGTGATAGTAATAATGTTAGTAAGCAGCAACCATGAATTGGGCACAAGTAGGCATTCTGACACATGTCATGCCATGTAATACAATTAACCCAGGAGGGAATTATGATGGCTTTCAAATGGAGGAGACAGAGTCTCAGGGATGGTAAGTAAGTTGCCCAAGATGAAAGAGCCAGGCTTCAAACCCACTTATCTGAGGTCAAAGTCCATCCGCCCTCTGTGCAGCACAATGCCTCCACGGCACCGGGGGGATACAGAAATAAGGACTTTCTTAGAGACTCCCAGCCAGGGAGAGCTGCCCTAACAACCATGCTCCCAGGAGGAAACGGCTGCCACTGTGGATGGGACAGACAAGGTGTCTAACAGAGGGCCTCCCAAGGGGCAACACCAGTGCTCCCCAGGGGCCGTGAGAACCTTCTCTGGCTTTGGTGGGCAGCCCGTGTCGATGCCTCTTGTCCTCATTCTGCTTCCATAGTGGCTAGTCTTTAACTCGGCTCTGCACTTGACAATGGAGACGGGACCTCTCAGAACCATGAGTGACTGGAGGCTGCATATAATAAACCAGATTTGTATCCACTCTGCATTGCTTCATTTCCGACAGGATACCAGGCACAATAATATTCTTGAGAATAGCACACGAAGGAAAACACTGAGTGACCTTGGGTAAATCCCTCCCTCCTCTTTGAACCTGCGTTTGCCCATCTGTGGCAGGAGCCTGTGGGGTGAAATGATCTGCAGGGTTCTCCCCTCGGGGGCATTTCCTCCTGTCCATCATCCTCGAAGTTCCACAGGTTATCACTGCAAAGAAGGCTCTCAGCCTATGGCTTTGGGAATTCTACATTTCTAGTTTCCAGTCCAAAAATAAACAGGCATCTAAGTTCAAAGAGAGGCACTGTCCACAGAGAGAGCTCCCTCGACAGCGAGAAGCTTGTCCAGGGATGGTCTCAATGAGCTGAGTGTGAGGGCACTCGAACCATATGAAACGACTTTGCCGTAAAGTACACAAGTTCGCCGGTGAGAGGGAAACCCTTGAGGCGTAATGTGGCTGAGGCTTGAACAAACCCCAAACATTTGGCCTGTTAGCCAAACCCTCGGCCCCCAACTCTCCACACTTGCAGAGTCAAAGCGAAACACAATCCCGTCTGCTCCTAGTCAGAGACGCGAGTGTCGCTGAGAGTCTGGAAGAAACACTGAGTGGGAGTTAGGGGATTTGTCCAGAGAAGTCCTAGGTTACCTCTAGTGAACTGGCGTAATTATTAAAAGTACCCCGTCACTCTGAAAAGTCACAGTATGCAGGATAAATTATGTCATCACCTTCCCAGAGGGTTTAGTGCCATAGAATATGTCACCTGGAAACCAGGGCTAGCAGCTTCAGAACTTGTTAAGCTCCAGAAACTTAGAGAGAGAGAGAGAGAGAGAGAGAGAGAGAGAGAGAGAGAGAGAGAGAGAGAGAGAACCAAAATCAACAAAGGATTAAACTTGTATCTTGTGCCTGCTTCAGATTAGACAGAACTGCCTGCAAACTACAAACTCTTTAGTGTAGCTTTCAAGGCCCTCTATTTCGGGCTGTGATTCGCTTTTCTAATTTCTTCTATTAGTCTCCTTTCCCTAACTGCATGTGACCACAGACAAAAAAGAAAAGCATTACCCTAATCCTCCTTTTGAACAGATGAATAAACAGATGATTGGTGAATACCTGGAGAGGCACCAGGAGAGCGCAGTGCCCTGGGATCCAGCCTGTGAGCTTTCGGTTATTTTAAATGCCATTCCCTTCTTAACAGGCTCCCTGGCCTATCAGTCAGATTCAGTAGATGAAATGAACCCATACTCAAGCTGAACACTTGACAAAGTAGGTCATGTTCTCCTTATGGACAAGTTGGAAAATAGTGAGGCTGTAAGGTTCATTTGCTAATGAAGCAACGCCAGCCAAAAGGAGGGCTCCTCCTGGGCTCAGCGCTCTGGAACTATGTAATTAGTGCCTGCACAGGAAAGTGGGTGGTGGGCTGGTCCAGTATGTGGGAGAAAGGTCACCTGGAGTGAAAAGGGAGTGAGCCTCCACAGGATCGGTGGAGGCTGGGTGATGGGCCTCCTGTAACAGGGTTCAGCAAAGCGGCTCTAACTGTGAAATCTACCTCCTGAGTCCAGTCTTAGGACTCAAGTAGAAGATGTACAGGGAGGACTGTGGGGCTTTTGTCAGCCTGAGGCCAAGGTCATTCTGCAGGAATGAGGTGGCTCCAAGTAAGCCAAGGCAATTGAGTGCCGTGTTGACCCGAGTTATAATTCCTACAATAAGGGACTAGATGGCCTTGCCCTGTGGTAGGCCGGGCAGGTCAGACCTGTGATAAAGGACCCAAAGGTCAGCATCAAGCAGAGCAAAGACAACTCCCTCAGAAAAGAGGATGAGGTGGGGGCATGGTATGATCTGCTGTGGGGAAGTAGGAACACCCAGTGGGCAGCATGTGTGAAATACACAGAGAGATGGTTTGAGCTCAGCGTGAGGGAGGATTCTAACAATCTGAGCCACGCACAGCTGGCCTGGCCTACCATGATAGGTGGTGAGCTCCCTGTCACTGGAGGCATGAAAACACAAACAGGGAAACTGTGACCTGCATGTTTTTGAGGGCAGGAGGATTCAAACAGTCAATGGGAAAATTGAGATAGTTCATTTTCAAGGTCATTTCCAACTCAGAACCTGCCACACTGTGGGTACCAAAAATTATTTATGGAATCAACACATGGATGATGCAGATATTCAATCAGGGACTCAGTACTTCCCAGGCCAGGACCAAAATCAGCCTGGAAGCCATTTCCTCCCCGCATCGACCTCTTCATCTCTGGAGGCTGTTACGAACATCATATTAAAGGAGAATGTTATGTTGTGAAGATCAGGTTAATGGATTTGGATTCTGCTTTGAAAGAAAAATACAAGGCACCGCATAAAGGCCAGGGTTGTTTTTCATTCTCAGCCCCAGAATGGAAGTCTCGCGGCAAGTGTATCATTCTCATCATAACAATCCTGACAAGGCAAGGACCCCAAAGAATTTGGCTCCAGCCTTTTCAAGGAGAGGACATGGGAGTCTTCAAAGAGAGATAAAGTAATTTGTATTTATATGAAGTCAGCAAATTCTCTTCTTTCCTCCCCAGTTCCCACAATTTAGACTGTTAAAAGAACCATATTACAAAACAAACCACTCGACATAAAGAGAAGAAATCAATCCCAGTTCAGATCTTGTTTAAAGAAATCATTTCAAATCCCACACAAGAAAAACATACACAGGCCCTGATGAATGCCCTGGAAGCCGCAGGGCTGGCTGGGGCAGAAACGTAAACAGACGCGTGCGCAGCAGGAAAGTGCGACCAGCTCCCGAGGCCTCGGGTGGCCGCAGGATGGCCCCGCAGGAGGGGTGCCCAGGGGCCATGTGTCCGGCAGGGTGACGGCAGACAAGTGTCCTGCACCCAGAGCATGTCAGGGCCCTGCCTAGACACCCAAGGGAGCATCAGCAATCTCCGAAGAAAGAGCAGACCCACTGCGATAGGCCCCAAGATCCTGGCTCTGCTCTGAGCTGCTGTGACACATGGATTCCTCACCTGCCAAACACAGGTGAGAACACCAGCGCAGGCCCGGCCCATGGGGTACCTGGTCAGTGCTCAATGAGGATGCGTTCCTTTTGTTGACAAGGACTTCCTCCATCTGTCTCCATCATCAGCCCCCAACCTGCAGCTCCAATCCCTAACATCACAAGGTTTGGCTTTGGCAAGGCTGTTCTCTTCTAGGAAACATCTCCCTTCTCATCCTACCACTTTCCTACTCAGCTGTCCTATACTCTAGGAGCCTGGGCTGCTAGAGAGAACTGCTTTTTCAAGATTTCCCATCCATTTCATACCTTTTCCAGCTGGTTGCCAATAGCCTTTTTCTTGGTCCCTCCTGCTAAGGTGTGACTTCCTTGAGGGCAGGGAGGAGGTTGTACTCCCCTGAGCTAATCAGAGGCTGGCAGTACAGGCAGAGCAGGGCAAGGATGTAAGGAGGGACTAGGAGAAGGATCAGCTGGAGCGAGGATGGGACATTCAGCTGGCAACAGGAGGCGTGAAGACACACAATTAGGCTCCTGCCACAAAGTCCTGATCGTTTCTCCGTTTCAGAATCGGTTGCCCTTGTTCATGCTCATTCCCTCTGTTACTAGAAATTTTTATGTCTCTAGCTTTCAGCCGAGATGTGTGCAAAACTGGGAGATGGATGTGCTGGGAGGAGCTGTGAAAAATGCCTGGCATATGGCAGACTCCCTAAGCACTTGTTGAAGGAATGAAATAAGTGAGTGAATGAATGGAGAGGCTGGCGGCTGTGTTAGCACCCCTCCCCCCACTCCCTGATTGCCCCCAGTAGCACTCCCCATTCAGGAAGTCCTCTCGGACACACCTGTCTTCCCACCAGGCTGGAGCCCCATGAAGGCGTGGTCAGTGTTTGCGTGTGTCTGCTTTCTCTGCATCCCCAGCACAAGGCATGGAGTTGGCACTTAGTGAGTATTTGAGTTCATTATGTGATGAACTCATGAATAACACCAGGGAGAACAGAGAGCAGCAGGCAGGCCTCTGCCTTGTGAGAAAGGATGTCTGAACCTGCGCCTTTGCCCTGCCATTCACTTCATGACCAAGGCTTCTCCCAGCCGCAGGTTCCTCACCTGTAAAAACAGGTGTTGGTCTCTGAAATCTGGTCCTGAAGTCTCCATGGCAACTCACTTTATTGAAATTGTTTATCTGTTTGTGTCTCCTGTGAGACTTTGAGAGCCTCAAGGTCAAGGACTATGGTTTTTCTATTTTATATCCCCACCACCCAGAACAGGGCCAGAATCTAGGAATACTCAGCAAATGTCTATTCAACCAAAAGTTTTCTGTAACTGTTACCTCCTTTGGGGGCAAAGCACCTCCAGGTTCAATCTGATCCTCTGGGTCTCTTGGGTAGGGAACATCACTTACTTACTCACCTGAAAATGCAGAGGTGAGAAGCTTCCTCCTGGCTACAGGCCTGCGGGATAATCTTATATCCTGAGGGAAAACTGTCTTGCCTTGAAAATTCCAGAAAAAGCTGTGTGTACTAGAAAAAGCCTCTCTGGGTTTAGCCGATCATTGGCAATCCTCCAAGGGAGGGTGACGCCTTCACCAGTTGGAAGTTCATGCTTTAAGTCGGCAGAGCCTGCAGCCATGGTTCCTGGGGCTGGACTCCTTCACAAAGGGGCGGATTTCCCTCACAGGCCCAGGAACCCAGGGAGGCAGCTTCATGCGGCTGTGTGCATGGAGGATGGCGCACTGGTGAAACGCTGGCCCTTGGCCGATTATCCAACCCCCAGGAAAAGGTCGCAGCAGAAACGCTTCTCAGTTCCCAGGAAAGTGCACAGATCCAGGAGGAAGGCAGGCCAGGGATGAGGGTTCTTCCTCGTTCCTCATTGATTCCACATGGCGTAGATCCTGCTCCAAACCTTAGGGTCTTGTTATGAGCCTCAGAAACCAACTCTGAGTAACTTCAACCAAAGGCACTTTGTTAGAAGGATACATGGAGCATAACGCAAGGGACAGGTGACTGGGGAAGAAGTCACGGGAGGTCCAAGGCACAGGAAGCAGGAGGCAGGGCACAGAACGGCTCCCTCACAGTGGGGTCTGATCAGGGCTGCCCACCGGGGCCACCCAGGGACCTGCACCCATTTCTTTCTCTCTTACCCCCTCATTCAGGAACCACTCAGATTCAAAGTCTTTGGAGACAGCACCTAGTTCACTGTTCTTTGCTGTCCTGGGACAGGACAAGGGAGAGCCAGCTCGTAAGCTTCAGAGTAGAAGGTTTTTATCTGGCTTTATACGTCCACCAGGACCATACATTCAGGGAGAAGTCAGTCCCAGTGGGACACTGGATTGTTATCAGGAAGAGGCAACAGACATGGGCAGCCAAAACCATTGAATGGCCACCACAACACACGCTGCCTCTTTTAGGAAGCCTGAGGTTCTACTCCATTTGTGGCCAGCCCACAATAAGCACTCAATATTTTACTGAATGAATGTGCAAATAAAGAAATAAATCTATAAGATAGAGGCAATAGTTTCTCCCTCTTTTAGGCTGTTGTGAGTATTAAGTGAGATCATTTGTGAAAAGCACATAGAGCGTCTAGCATAAGCTAACGCTCAATAAAGGCCAGTAATGAATATCCAGTTCAGCACATCAGCTCAGTGCCGCCATGGTGTAGTGCATGCACAATGTGGACAGGACAGGCACACAGGACAGACATGATCAAGTCATATCTGAGGGAACACTGGAGGGTGTCCCGTTTCATGCTCATCAGCCTGGCAAGACCAAAAAGTCTGACAACACCAAGTGTTGGTAATGACATGGTGCAGACAGAGCTCATTTATGCTGCTGTAAAAGCATACAACCTTTCTGGAGAACAATTTGGCAATATCTAGTGATGCTGATGGCGGATAGACTCTATGAGCCACAGGTCCCATTCCTAGAGATAGATAGATAGATAGATAGATAGATAGATAGATAGATAATAGGTGATAGATAGATAGATAGATAGATATCCAAAAAAAATCACAAATGGATTCCTCAAGACATGTATAAGATATTTGAAGCAATTTGGTTTTGAGAGGAAACACTAAGAGGGGAACCTCAATATACAATAAAATGAATATAGATGAATAAATTATAATATAGTCATATTATAGAACTCTAAAAACTGCATAAACTAAGGCCCATGTGTGAGCATTAATGAATCTCACAATTTGGGGCCATATCCTTGCAAGACCTTTCTGCACGAGACAACCTGTCACAGAAATGATTGCATATTTTGTTGTTTCTTAGGAAAATACTTGAATGTGTCTGTCTTCCAATCTTTGCAAGTATTCATAAAAAGCTTCTGGCCCTCTCTAATGAATTGGGGGGATTCTTATTCTATTTACGATTTAGAGACGAAAACCATTGGAAACTATGATTAGTTCTTGCAACTGTAGGTAAATCCTAAACCAAGGATATGGAACAGGCAGGGATGGTGTGATGCTTTCCACATTCTGCTGGAAGCACCGTCACATGTACTGGGAGATGGTGTCAGTCATTGCACCCAGAATTCTCCTAAGCCTGTCTGTCGCCCGGGCAGGGGAGAAGACAGGCATTCTGTAATCATTCTGGTAACTCAAACCTTTTCAACCTTTCTTCCTACCTAAATCCAGCCCATTCTTCAGGCCTCACCCCTAAATTCTATCAGCCCTTACAATCTGGCCACATACTTAAGTGACACACAATATACTCTTATTGTCCTCGAATTCAACTCCAATGCTGGAAGGGGGTAAACATTAGATGCTGGGACAAGGGCAACATTGTTATGAAATGAGCTAAGGATGGCTTCAGACCATGAACGCCATTCTGTAAAGTGCCTATAGGACTGGCTTAGGTAGGTAAATTGTGTGTGGTGAACACTATTGGTATGAGTCTGTGTACATGTTATGCCCAAACTCACATGTGTTCAGTCAAAAGCACTCTGATTCCATAAGTGCTGGGGGAGGCGTGACACAAAGGGGAACTCTCACCACAGAATTCAAGGGGTTTGCCCCTTCCCTATCTCAACCTGCTGCTCTCTCTGTATTTCCTATCTTTAAAAGATGGCTCCACCACCTGACAGCTATCCAGGCCAAATCCCTATGATGTGTCCTAAAAAGCTTTCCCCTCATCCCGTCACACTGAATCAGGTGCTAAGACAGCTGCTGACTGTGCCTTCTTAACACGTCACAACTTCCGTCCCCTCCTCCTACTCATGCATCACCTAGCACCCACACCATTGCACACCTCATAACGGGCTCTCCACCTTCGCCCTCTTCCCCTCCACTGCATCCTCTACCCGCTTCAACAGCAGGAATCCTAACCCACCAACACATCTGTAGACAGTCTGAGTTCTTAAGTGTCCTCCACGACCTGCCCCTGCCTCCACCCCAACATCATTTCCCACCATCTCTCCCTATGCCATGTTTTATGTCAAACTACTGAGGCTTGCTAGAATTCCCCATACTATTCTACAGCCCTGAGGTTTGGCATACCTGGAATAGCTTTCCTCTCCTGTGGTCCAACTGCTCTCTCATATTCATCCTTCAAAGCAGCTCAAAACATATTTTCTCCACGGCACCTCCCAGACCCCCACCCCTATGGGAGCGTTGACTTGTCCTCCCCTGTGTTCATTTGCCTCCATCATGGTCAATGGCACTGGGTTGTTCATTTGTTTGCCTCCCCCACTGGATTGTATGTCACTCAAGAGCTTTTTCAGTGTCTAATTTATCTCTCTAGCCCCACCATCTATCACCGAGTCCAGGAAATTCTTGGGCGATGCATTTTCTAGAAATTTAGGAGAAAAAATTGATAGTACCTAATGATTTGTTAATGATTTCTTCTGAATCCAGCAGGACTGGTCTTACAAGAAGAATCATCAGTTCAAACTCAAGAACTTAGAATGGAACAGATGGGAGACCAAGGATACAGGTCAAAGAAAAGAGTTTAGAAGAGCTCAGAAAAAGAGGCTTAAGCAGAATCCTTTAAGAATTGGATGCAACAAATGTCTGTTGTGTTGGGCTGAATCAGAGGGTGCCTAGGGACCCTGTGCCCTAGGGGTGGGCGCACTCCTTCTGGGGGGAGGAAGGTTGTTGGCTGGTGAACCTAGACTCTGGTGAAGGCTGCTGGCCCATCAAATACACAGCTCTACCCCAACTGTCAGCTTCCTGATGACCCTTTCTCCCCATTCTGAGCAGCTGGTCCTGCAAGATAAGAGGAGTAAAGGTCAGGGTGGGACAGCCCAGTCACATAAGGTAGGGAGCAAGGCCTGGAATAGCCTCGAGCTTTGGAATCAATGCTTTTGGCTGCCTGAGGCCCTCCCACCTGGTCTCTGGTTGGTGCAACATTATCAAAAGGGCCCATAGTCCTGCAGCCCTTTCCAAAGATGGAAAGATGGAATTAGTGGCAGGATACAAGGGGCCATAAAAGAGTCCCCACAGTGCCACTTCAGTCCTCCACCCTCCAGGATTTAATACACACTTAAGAAGCACATCTTATCTGCCATCCTTACCTTAGCATGTTTGGGGAGAGAGGCAAAGAGGCAAAGAGAGGAGGTTTTGAGGGCTGCCAAAAAGATTTTTCAAAGCCTGAATCCACCACTTATTAGATGCAAAACTTTGGGGGAAGTTACTTAATGCCTTGGGCTTCAGTGGGACCCAGTTATACCCTTTCCAAATCCTTTCCCTCCCTCATTGCTCAGGCCCTTTGGCAGATGACCTTCCTGCCTGGCGGCCTCTACTATTCCACAAGTCTGAGTCCCTTGCTGAGTAGCTGACCATCTTGCCTCATTCCCCAGAGCCCTTCCCCATGCCACTGTCCACATGCTTCAAGGGGCATTTCCTGGAGCCTGGGCAGATACTCCTGGGCCCGATTTCAGAACTCTTACTCCCTCTTGGCATGCCCCCTCTGCACCCCCACTTTACCTGAGGGGTGCATTCAGCTAGTAGTCCCTTGGGCAACCAATCTTTGAGATTGATTAGGTCTCTCTGGCCCTGCTCCTCAGTTCTCTAAGGACCCTTTCCAGGGCTTCAGGAAAACACTCATCTACAACTATTTATTCACGTAACAAAACGACTGCTACCAAACTATTAATCCTATCTCCTCACACATGCAGGTTGCATACTCACAACAACCCCTGTGTTATTATCCCATGTCACAGATGAGTAAGCCAAAGTCCCAACTGTCAGACAGGCAGATGGAGGTGAAACAAGGACCAGAAACCATGTCTCATGAATTCCTGTCATGGCTGTATCCCCTGAACCACTGCATCTCCCTGGCCATTTCCACAGAAGCTCTCAGAATTAACACACTTTACAACGGAAGCTAAATGAGGACAATTAATGCCTTCCCAGCTTCTCCCCCACCCCCAGAGGTGTTCTGAGGATCTGCTGAGATAATACACATGACAGTTCTCTGAAAAGCATAAAGTACTGTAGAGACATAAGTTTCAATTATAGTCAAGCCTCTGCTGATCATGTGGCACTCCAGCCCTTTTTTGTTTTCAGCCTCAGAAGAGAGTGAAGCAGGACCCTTCCTGAGAGAGGCTGCTAACACCTTGAACATAAGGAAATCCTTCCACAACAGAGCCAGTTCCAAGCTAAACAGGGGAGAATTGTTTGGAAGTGGCTCTCATTTCCTCCATCCTACCCCCTCCCTCTTGCAGAGTATTCAACCAGCACTAATTTCACTTTATAAATGGAAACTGAATCACTGCATTCCAGGCTGGGAAATGATTGGAAATGAGAGTATGTCCGAGGTCAAGACCTAGCCACTTCCTCTCTGGACAGGAAGTGGGCTCTCCAAATGGTTCTTGTAGAGCCTGTTCAGTGATAAAAGGCCTGCTGTGGCCCTGGGTTGGGAGAGCTCTCTGCTGTTTTCAAACCTCACTTTAAAGGAGAGAGAGGAAAAAGAAAAACCCGGATGTCCCTCTCTAAACAGGGATGTCAGCTCAGGAAGGAGGGGTCATGCAGCTGCCTTTTGGAGGGGGGTTGTCGACAGCATAAGAATTGTTTAAAATCTATTGTAAACACAGGCATAGAGTGATGGTGAGTCAGGCAGCAGTGCTGCACCCTCTCTCCAGCACCGTGCAGGGCCTCCCAGGGCCCTCGGGACCCTTCCCACATAGCTGGCTATTGGAGGTTGTGAAGATGCCAGGGAAACTCAGGCCTCTGGAGGGCACAGCTCACTGGGTCCTGGACAGGGATCACCGGAGATGAAAGGTGCTTCCTTGCCTGTGGTCAGGCGTTGGGAGCAGAGACGGGGAGCGGGGGTTGGGAAGTGGAGCTATGTTTTCTGGGCTGCACTGGGCTGAGAGTTCCCAGGGACAAGAACTAGCCATTGCCCTAGGTCCCCAGCTCCTAGCTCCAAGTCAGTAAGGTTCAAATGTGGGACAACTTGTGTCCCAGTGTGGAGGCCTCAGACCAAGGCATTCAACCACACAGGGTCTCCACCTTCACAGCAGTAAATTGGGCAAAATAGGACCAAACTTTTAGAGGTACTTTTAGGATAAGAGGTCGTGTGAGGAAACACAAACTCATTTTGGTCAGAAAGCTGAATTTGTTTATTCAAATATCTATTGACCAAGGCTCAAAGATCAACCAGGCTCTGTCTTGAGAAGCTTACATCTTAGAAAGAAAAAAAGACTGAGACAAATATATGTTGGCTCCTTGTAGAAGTAGAGCCTGAACGTTATAAAACACTTGGCGAGCACATTAAAGAATGAGTAAGTAGGAAACCAACCACCATTAATGTGTTGGCAGGTCCCCTTCCACTTTTTAAATTTGTGTTCTTAAAGGGATCATCCCACTCTGTATTCGTTTTCTATTGCTGTATAACAATTTTCCACAAACTCGGCAGCTCCAAACCACACCCATTGATTACCTGACAGTTCCGTCAGGTCTGAAGTGCAGGTGGGCTCAACTGGGTTCTGGGCTCAGAGCCTCACAGGCCCACACCAAGATGTCAGCCATTCTCTGATCTGGACACTGGGAAGGCCGTCTTTCCAGGCCCATTAGGTTGTTGGCTGAAGGCAGTTCCTTGCAGCGGCAGGACTGAGGCCTCTGCTCTCTTGCTGACTATGAGGAGGGGCCACTCCCAGCTTCTAGAAGCCTCTGTCTGGTACTAGACCCAAGTCTCCTCCACCTTCAGAGCCAGCAAGGGCATGTGCAGTCCTTCTCATGCTTCCAATCCCTGACTTCTCCTTCCACGACCAGCCAGGGAAACCTTGGTGTTAAAGGGCTCATACGATGAGATGAAGCCCATTAAAATAATCTCCTTTTGGCTGTACCACATACCAGCATCCCAGAAATAAAAGTTCTGCCGACCACACACTGTGTCTTCAGTCTCGTATCCTTCCCTGCCTCACACCAGAGTGACAAGAGTTAGTTATCACCCTGGTTCGTTATTGCTGGAAGCCGTTTGAGCCATGCCCTGTCTGACTGGCCAATTCTTAATGATTTTGAATATAACCCAGTCTTATAAGCATTTTTTCTTCCGTCAATAACATTTTTTTTCACACATTAAATGACTGCATAAGATTCCATTAACTGGATGCATCATAATCTATTTAATAATTTTCTTAACAAATAGCTACAATGTAAGAAGTATAGATTTGACTCAATAGAGACAATAAGCCATTGACTCTGGGGAACAACATAGTTAGTTTTGTAACTTCCAGAGATGACTTGGTCAGAAGTGGGGATGGTTGATAGAAAGGTACCAGGCAGCATTAACAGAGACAAACGGGGGACACTACAGGGGATTCAGGTAGGAGACATGTGAGCCAACTCACATCTTAACGAAGAACCTCACACATTCACTTACTCATTTATCTTAAGTACAACCTATTGTGCACTTAGCATTATTCCAGGCCCTGAGGATACAGAGAAATAAGGCACTCTCTCTGTTTTTAAGGAATTCACAGTCTAATAAGGAAAAGAAATATAGTCCAACAGTCAAGTGTAGGTCCTCTGATGGTCTCTTGTACAGGATCCAGTAAGGATACAAAGGAGAGGGTGGCCATTTCTTCCAGAGGCAAAAAGATGACAGAGGGGAGACAAGAAAAGTCTTAAAAGGAAAGTGTTATGCTTGAATTGTGCCTCCCCTGACTCCAAAATTCATATATTGCAGTCCTAGCTCCCAGCACCTGAGAATGGGACCTTATTTGGGGATAAGGTGTTTACAGAAGGTATAAATTAAAATGAGGTCATTAGGGTAAGCCCTAGTTAAATATGACTGGTGTCCTTACAAAGAGGGTAAATCTGGACACAGACACACAGGAAGGATACCATGTGAACACGAAGGCAGAGACTGGGGTGCTACTTCCACATGACAAGGAACACCAAAGACTGTCAGCACACCGATGAGGAGAGAAGCTTGGCACCAATCCTCACTACAGCCTTCAGTGGGACCATGGCCTCGCCAGAGCCTTGATCTAGCCACCAGAACGGTGAGCCAACAAACTTCGGTTAAATTACTCAGCTTGGGGTACTATTATGGTAGCCCTAGGAAACCAATATAGTAAGTACAGCTACAGAAAGACTCTCCCAGGAAAGCATCACATTCTAAAAGAAGCCGGTGAGTTTGGAGCATGAGGCATGGCTGGGGAGGCCAGAGCTGAGAGGCAGAGGCTGGCGGAGGCGGGCAGGTCATGAAAGGCCCTGCCTGCTGAGCTAAGGATGTTGGGCTGCACCCAGAATGTGATAAAGACTCAAGGAAGGGTTTTGAGCAGGTGAATGCATATGGCTTCACCACCCATGGTATGGCATGACTGATAGGGGCACTGAAGGTGATGTCCCGATTTCTGCTCAGACGTTTTCTAAGCCCCTCTCATTTCCAGAGGAGAGAAATGCAGCCCATTAGCCAAGACGAGTGAGCAGGCAGCTTTTCATCTTCTCCCATTGCCAAGAGCATCAGCTCTTCTGGGTTACCATCTGATTTCAGACTGCCTCCTCCAATAACCACAGTCGTCATCTCTGCCCAGAAAGAGGAAGTCAAGACTATCATTGTCATACGCCCTCCACGCCTCTTGAGAAGAAAAAAACCAGTGAGTGTTTCCATAATCACAACTGCCTTGGGAGCTGCCAGGAAATTCCAACAGGAAACTCCCATTTGGAAGTGTTTTGTTTTGATTAGAACTTGTTTATTTCCCTCCAAGGATGCGCTTTGGCACCAGGGCTGAGCCTGGCGCTTTTGCCCGATAGAGCACTGGGCCCAGGCACAGCGGAGGCAGGCTGGGGGGTGAGGTCCTGGACGGCTCCCAAGGCTGGCACCTGGAGAGGCACCCAGCAACCAGGGTATGCTGCTTCAAGAAGGACCAGGTGCCTTGGAATGTGGCTTGGGATTCCCGAGGCCCAGGTGAACTCAGTTCCTGAACTATGGTCCCAAATTGCCATTTGGGTTGATATTTACTTTATAGCCAAAATCCAGGAGAAAATGAATCAGCCTCAGCCCTCTGTTTAGGAAGCCCATGCTTAAGCTCTTCCCAAACCGGCTCCACCTCAGTTTCCAGGCACCAGGAAGGCCATGCCCAGGGTCAGGGTTCAAACTGCAAGATCAAATTCAAGGGTATCATCACCACTCCCTCCTCCCAGCTGCCCTGGGGACACCTCTGGGACTGCTTTCCATCCATTTCCCCTTAGGGCCTCTGGAGCAAAGGCTCCCAGAGAGAGTATCAGACCCTGCAGATCCTCCAGCGCAGGGATGGGAGAGCAGTCACTGTCAGACTTCTCCCAAGGCTGGAGAAGGGCTCCCACGCCCACTCCTTTCTTAGATGCCTTAAATGGGCCTTTATAAGTCAAGCCGCCCATGAAAGGGTCCAGAGCACAGCCTCTGGCTCTGAGCAGGAAAACCACAGTCAGAGATTCTGGGGACCGCCACCCTCAGTCTCCCGAGGCCTCTGGTCAAATGTTTAGGGGATTCTAAGCAACTCCCCAAAGCACACCTGGGGTTTGGTATCAAGCATTTCAAAGGATCAAATTCACAACCAGAACTCCCTTCTCAACATTCTGAAATGCTTAAATGGTCCATGAGGCCCTGCGAGCAGGGGCACTGCCACTCTGTTGGGCTGGGCTGCTACAGGGGCCCAAGGCATGTGCACACTCCTTGCCGAGGGTTCCTGCTATCAGGAAGAAGCCTTGATGCTCAAATTCCAAAAGAAAAAAAGGAGTGAGTGACTCCTGCTCACCTACTCCTACCCCTCACCCAGCTTCCTGCTTTATAGGACTATTTTAAAATGTAGGTTTTCTTCACCTGAAATTAATAATAATAAACTGCAGGTTTTCTTACTACTCAGGTATGGTGAGGCCAACAGATGAGAAAATGATTGCCATTGAAACAATAGTTGGTTACAGTTCCCAAGAGGAGGGGGTCACAGCGCACCACACAGGGCCACATGGGAAGGCACCAGGGACCGTCAAGGGGCAGGGGGGGTGGGAATGTGGGCAAGAGCCTCTGTTGTGGTTTTCACAGGGAGGAATGGGTGATTTGAGGCAAACAGGCTTAGGGCTGGCTGGTTTGAATAATTCAGCAGGCTCTGGGGCATAGGAGCTGTTTGTAGTTGTATCGCACCTGGCGCAGGGGTGATTGGGGCAGATGGGTATTGGCCCAGGAGTGTGAGAGCCTGATAATGAAGATGGTCAGGATGTGAACCTGGGTTGGTTGGTTTGTATTTGAAAGGCACACTCAGTGAGTCATCAACAATCTCTAGGAATTGGCTAACCCTGGGAGGGGCAGTTCCTCCAGGGTCAGCAAGGCCTCAACATCAGTCAAAGCATCAAAATAAAAAGACATGCTTAACATGAGGGCTGACAGGGCTGAGTGCAGCCTTGGGGAGGCTAGTAACCTTTCCACAAAAGATGCACAGCCTCTGACAGTGTGCAAAGAGTTTTGGTCTCCCAGGAGTCTCAAGGCAGTGTTGGAAGGTATCCAGAGCAGAGGACAATGCCCATTTTACAGATGACTAAATGATGTGACTTACCCAGGGTCATGCAGAGCCAGTGCAGAGATGGGCTTTGATTCAGGCCTCCCCGGGGAAGATCACAGACTCCTCTTTCAAGTACACACCACTGCCTTTCAGAGAGAAGAGGAAAAGCCATGCAGCGGGGAGGCTGGACCATGAGCTTGTCCTTCATGCTGCTTTTGGAAGGGAGAGGCGATTGTCAGAAAACATCTGTTTTCCATTGGCTACTCAGATAGCTACATCAATGACTAAGTAAGTATCTGTTTAATTGAATGAAGCTCATTAAAAAGCAATTAACACTTGAGTGACTTCATTTATCAACTTAATACTATCTCGTGTTGTTTCTTGCTTTATAGTTCATTGAACTTCTCATGCTTTGTGCCACTTGGTTCCATTCAGTTGAACACTTAGTTTAGTGAGGTTGATTCTGTGCCAGGCTCTGGCCTAAGAGCTGGAGAAACAGAGAAAATAAGATTCTACATCTGCCGTCAAGATACAATGATGGCAAGGGAGATTGACACGCACAATACAATACATAGTACAATGTACAAGTATGGACTAGGTATAGGGAGCACATAAAGAGAGAAATGGTAAACTCTTTGGGCAGTAATATTCCTATAGGAAGGGTTCCTGTAAGTGACATCTGAATTAATTTTTATGGACAAGTGGGAGTTTACCAGATGGATAAGAAAATATTCTCATTTCTGTCAATGGGAATAAAATGTGCAAAGGCTCAGAGTAAATGGAATATTTGTCATTGAACCATTTTGATTGCCCTCAGCCGCAAGTCAAAGACTCAACCAAAGGTAACTTACACAATTTTTAAAAATACAAAAATAAAGATAACAAACTAAATTTATATCATATAATAAGTATAGAGTTTAGAGGCAGGGCAGTTCCAGGGGTGGTTAGTTGCATAATTTAAGGATATCATCACAGGTTCCTTATCTTTCTGTACTGCCATCCTCAGTGATAGATTTATTCTCAGGCTTGTCCCCTCGTGGTCACAAGATGGCTGCAGTAGAGCCAAACATCATAGCATCATACAACAATGCCAAAAGGCCAGAAGGAAGCACATCCTTTCCTTATGCCCCATTTGAAGAGTGAAGAATCCTTTCCCAGAAGCCCCCGAGTAGAGTTCCCATAATTCTCATTGGCTAGAACTGCATCATATGGCCACGCCGTAACTGAAAAAAAATCACTGGCAAGGAAACTAAATTAGCATTGTTGGTGTTTAGGCTAAGCAAGCTTCCCTCCTATGGGCTGTGGAAGTCTTAATTCCCCTTATGTACATGGCCTCCTAATACCCAGACAAATTAGTGTTCTGTGTAGGGCAGACTGATGGGTAATGGTAACTGCCCAAAGGCCTTGCTTAGGAGAGCGGTCACCTGGGCTCTGTTGCCAGTTCCAATAGTCACTCATTGTGTGACTTTAGACAGTCACTTCCTCTAACTCAGCTCTGCCTAAAACAGGGACTCTAAGACATGGCCGAGTGCTTTGCTTAAGTGAATCAGGAGATACCGAGAATACAGTCAAGGGCAAGCCAGAGCAGAAAGCCCATCCAGCAGTGCATCGTTTGCCTTCTCTAGGACTCTTTCATCGACCCCACATCTGGGGGCACCCACATCAGAGGGCACCATGGCCTTTGGTCTTTCTTTCTTGAGCTCCACCCTCCAGAGGTGTCTGGCTGCGCAGAGATGGCTGGTGCTCACCAGAGCCAAGTACACCTCTGCCTTGCTGATGTCCCCTGAAGTTAGCCTGGGATATGTGACTGGGTTTGGGCCAGTGACCTGTGGCTTAACATCAACAACTTTCTCAACAGCCCTCCCTGGACAGGACCCTAAAAGTCCCCAGGTTCTAAATGGCATGGGGACAAAATGCCCACATCAGCCCATGAGCTGATGCTTCACCAGGCTGTGAGCAGGGTCAGGTGAGTTAATTGTCAGGCAAGGGCTCCATAAGCTAGGAAGTGTTGCTTAAATGTGAGCCGGTATTAGAATTAAGGGCAGTAAAGGACAATAAGGGTACTAATGACGATGGCAGTTGGTTAGTAATTCGAGAAGTCGCAGTTACAGGGGAGAGAGTAGCTAAGGCGGATGTAGAACCGTGGTGGTGATGGTGGTAGCAGTGCAATGGTGATAGTAGCAATGGTGATGAATATTTCAGGGTCCCAGAAACACATGACAGCAAAAGACAAAGCCAAATATGGGTCCCTCTCTCCAATAAGGGAGAGCCAGAAATGCCACATGTGCATGCACGTGCACACACATACACGCTCCTGTAGGCCAAGAGGTTGGCGGACCTGGTCCAGGGCTGTCATCACCCGTGGCTGGCACATCAGGGCCTCCTGGGCCCAGGGGGCGTTGGGGCCCAGCCCTAATGACTCAGGCCTGCTGAAGGTTTCCACAGCTTCCTAGGCCACATAGTGTCTTCCTTGAAAAACAACAACAGTTATTGCTTTAAAGAGAGGCGGCAGAAAGAAGAATGACAAGTGGCAACATGAGGTCTTGCTCTCTGGCCTTGAGCAGATGTTTCTGGCAATCCCCCGCTGGGGCCGGGCCCCTGAGTCCGGGAGCCAGTTCCCAGATGGAGTCCTCAAGGTTTGGAGCTGCTTAGGAGTGGCAGCCCAAAGGCACTGGGGATGTCAGGTGAAGGTTCAGAAACAACTAAGCCACCAGGCAATGCCAACTGCCAGCCTCAAGAAGGTACCCCGACCTTGGTGAAGAACCCTCAAAGTCCACAGTCCCATGAGACTCCAAGAGATCTCTCTCATGAAAGGGGCAGCTGACAGAGGGAACACACCTAAATGACCAGCACAGGCGCTCATCACTGGCCTGGAAAGATCTTGCCAGGGGCTCCTGTTTCCTACAAGACAAAATCCAAACTCCTAAGCATGACCTTCAGGGGTGTCTTTGCTTTGATACTTCCTCTTTAAAAAAATTTAAATCCTGGGGGTAACCAGTTAGCTCAGTTGCTTAGAGCAGGGTGCTGATAACACCAAGGTTGCCAGTTGATCCCCGCATGGGCCACTGTGAACTGTGCCCTCCTTAAAATAGTCAACTATGTCATTGTAGCATGAAAGCAATGTGTAACCAATGACCATGGCTGTTCCCCAATATAAAAAAAATTTTTTTAACCCTGTTTCCCTAAGGATCAGGGGCCTCCTACTTACCCCTCTGCCTTTTCTCATACATCTCAACCACACTGAGCAATTCACTTCCTCCCACATCCAACCTTGTGTCAGTGCCTACCCAGTCTCCAAGGCCACCTCCTCCTGGAAGCCTACCATGGTCGTCCTTTCTGCTGGGTCCCACCTCATGTTGTGTATCTTTACATAATTGCACTTACTTTGCTGAACCGCAATTTTCTATTTATGTTTCTGTCTCCACACAAGTGTGCGAGTGCCTCCAAATAGGAGTGTTTTGTTTATTTAAATGTCCTTGCCCTGTGGTGGGTAAATATGTGAGAAATGAATGGAAAGTAAATATATCGAATTGTTAATACATGAGACCATAAACGAATTACTGAAAGAAGGAGTGGAGGGGTAACTTACTTCAGTGAGGAATGATATCTTGTGTTACTCAATTTCCTAAGTGCTCCTGTGTAAAAGGATTCCTCCTGCCTCTGCTGTTAGGGTTTCCCCTCGGAAGAGGTGTGGGAACACCTATCAGGCAGGCCACAGTCCGGATGCTCACCACGCCAAACGCAACAGAGGCAGGAGCTGTCATCCATTGCCGGTGGGAATGTAGAATGGTCCGGCCACTGCCCATGCTTCGGAGGACAGTTTTGTGGTTTCTTACAAAATAAACACACTCTCCCCATAGGATCCAGCACCCGTGCTCCTTGGTATTCACCCAAAGGAGCTGGAAACTTCTACCCACACAAAAACCTGCACACAGGTGTTTATAGCAGCTTTATTTGGAATGGCCAAAACTTGGAAGCGACCAAGATGTTCCATTTGTAGGTGAATGGATAAATAATCTGTGGTCCATCCAGGCAATGGAATAGGATTTAGCGTGAAAAAGCAGTGAGCTCTCAAGCCATGATAAGGCAGGGAGGAAGCTGAAATGCATATCACTAAGTGAGAGAGCCAATCTGTAATGGCTACACACTGTGTGATTGCAACCATCTAACATTGTGGGAAAGGCAAAACGACAGAGACAGTAAAAAGATCAGTGGTTGGGGCATGACTAGGCAGGACACAGGATTTTAGGGCAGTGAAGCTACTCTGCATGATACTATAATGTCATTTTACAGTTGCCCAAATGCATAGAATGTACAGCGCCAGGCGAGTACCCCAGTATAAACTATGGGCTCTGAGTGATACTGGGTGTCTGTGCAGGTTCATCCTTCACAACAGACTCACCAGCTTGGTCGGGAAGTTGGTAAGTTAGGGCAGGGCTACCAGGGAAATCTCTGTATCTACCTTTCAATGTTGGCTATAAACCTAAAACTCCTCTAAGAAAAGTTAGGGCTTAGAAAAAAAATAAAAGAGGAGAGGGGACTCTTCTCCAGCGGGGAGGGCCCGTCAGGGCTGTGGAATGGCTGTGCAGCTGCCGCTAATGCAAACCATGTGCGCCGTGCTGGGCGGGCAGGCGGGCCACTTCATTACTTTGTGCTTAAGGAAATGCCTCCCAGCTCTGCACTTGCCTTTTTAAATTTCACAACCACTAAATCCTCTGCCGGTGTTTTTCTTTCTTTCTTTTCTTTCTTTTTTTTTTTTTTTTTATAGCGAATGAAAGTAGTGAGGGGGTCCCGCAACAGAGGCCTTTCTGTCCAGCCGGCCCGTGAGCAGCTTGAGACAACTACCGGTGGGGGGGCCTGCGGAGACGCACGCCTGTCCCATCAGCAGAATCAGCTGAGCAGGCTCTAGGGAAAGATTCTGTCCATAACTAAAGCCCAAGTCCTAATTTAATATGCGACATGGACTTAGGAGCACTCCTCTAAGGACCAGATCAATGTGGGTTTAAATTCTAGTTTTGCCACTTGTGAGCTGAGACCAGTGACATACCCCTCTGGGCCCTAGGACCTCATGCCGGCTTCTCCTCTCTGAGTTCTTTGCTTCTATTTTGTAATTACTCCAGCACCAAGCACAGAGCCCAGTCCTTAGTCAGCATGAAGTGAAGGCTGTGGAGGAAGATGATGATGAACGGGCCATCAGTAACTCACAGGGCCTATTGTAACTGAAAGCTGGGAAGCTCCTGTCCAGATGAGGGCTGCTTCCTAAAGGAAAGAACCCCCGCCCCCACCCCGCTCAGTAACTGGGTTCCAGTCCCAGTTCTGCTGCGTGGTTATCTTGGACTGGTCACCAGCCTCTCTTTGCCCTTCATCAATGCCATGGGTGCCCTCTGCATTCTCAAAGGCAGGGTATGAAGATGAAATGAGATGCTGGGGGTAGCGGGGTTGTAGGGACTGTGAACTCTGGGCCCAAGGAGGCAGTATTTTGGAGGACTAATGGGTCATCCCCTAAACTCAGGCACTGGCCTTCTGTGATGCACTCCATCAGCCCAGGTCACCTTCACCTGCGAGAAGTGCCGATGGGAGGGCAAGTGGGATATGGTTCCCATAGGCTCCACCTTTATAAGCCTCAGTGACTGCATGAGGCTGAATACGGCAGCAACCAAGCCCTTTCTCAAAACCTGGACATTCACCATATAGTCTAATTCTCACAATACCCCTAAATGGGAACTGCGATTCCCTACTTTACTGAGGAAACTGCCCCTCCGGCTGCCAGAATGCTGGCAAGGCAGCTGAGCTAGCACGCGGCGTCTGAACCCTGTCCTGCTGGCTGACCCCAGTGTGCTCGCGCTCCCTGGGTTATTGTGGGCTTTTCCACTTTTCCATCCCACTGGAAACCCACCTTTATGTAAACCGACTAAGTATTCTGGGAACCACCTACCCAGGGCTCTCCCAGCGGTTTGCATGAGTGACTTTCCTGAGAAATGCCATCAGTCCCACTCGCCTGGCTCTGCCCGAGAGCCCAGGGGAGGGAGCCCTGGCACCGCCAGCAGGGCCTGGATGCTAATGAAGAACCATCTGTGCCAATGCTGGGCCCAACCCGGAGTGGCCTAAACCAGGATGCCAGCTCATAGCTGTTGTTTCCTGGGTTGGCCTCTGGGCTGGCAGTTCTACAAGCCTTGGAGCTCCCTTTGGTTTTAAGCAGAGAGAAAAAGGAAAGGAATAGTGCAGGTATTTACTCCACCTTGCATAGCATCAAAGGACTGATGGATCCAGCTAAGTGCTCGCTTTCCAGCCTCTGCTCCCAGTGCCTTCCCACAGCTGTGTCTCCGGAGCTATCTCCCTTCATACTCGCACTTGACAAAATCTCACTGAGCTTCCCACCAGGTTCTAAGGATACAGACATGAGTCAGACACGGTTCACCGCAAAGGAGGTCAACATCGAAGGCCCGTGGGTTGATCAGGCACAGGGCCCTGGACTACAGTGCAATCTAAAGAATGAAGCAAACTGTCCATCCAGTCTCCCTCCTGACCCCTGTCGCCTTCCTGGCATGAAGGTTAGAGACTGTGCTAGATGACAATAAAGGATAAAGGGAGCAAGAAGCCAGGCTTAGGGCAGACTTTGGAAACTTAGGAAACTGAGGCTGAGAGAGACTGAGGGCTCAAGGCCACCTTCTGAGGAAAGGGCACATTGGAACTAGGACCGCTCTCTGGAGAATGAGGATGGGACCATCTGACAGCAGCTGCTGTCTTGATAAGGCTCCCTGTCACGTCATCAGCTGACCCCTTTGAAGGCCACCACACTGGAGCTGTCCACCTCTAGAAGGCACACTTGACCACAGTGTCACCAAAGTGAGGCCCCAGGGCTCCAAACATCAGCCAGAAGTTACTTACTTCTCAACACGGATGTGGGAGCGAGAGGGCGTGTCTCTGGGCCCAGGCTCTAAAGGGCCCCACCAGGTGCACCCGCCCTCAGCAGTGCCCCTCCCCACGAGCAGGGGTTCCTCTGGGCCAAGCCAGCATGCTCACCCTGAGCCCGTGCCCCTCCCTCCTACCGGGCTGCCCCCTGCTCAGTGCCCAAGCCCCTGCAGTGCTCTGCCGCCCACCCAGCTCTGAGTTTGCTTCCAGGGTCCACTCTCCTCCTGAGGGCTGACGAAGCCACTGGATGCTCTCTCCTGGGTCCTAGGGTGTTGGAGGTTAGGGTGGACAGAGCTTGTACTCACAAGCTGGGTGTTCAATGAGGTCCCCTCCCGTGTGTGACAGGTCCAGGGTTATAGAAAGAGAAGGGAGGCAGGCTGCAGGCTGGAGCCCTCATCTGACGTCATCCTGCAGCCTCCAAGGAGAGCATTCCTAAAGCTGCCCCCGAGTGCTCTCCTGCCCCACCCCATCTCGTCCCCTCCGGCAGGTGCAGCCACTTCCCAAGCAGCCAGTATTTGCTAAGCAACCAGGAGCAGTTCTCTTTGGTTGCTATGGAAGCTATTTTAGAAAAACCTTTCCTGTCAACCATCAAGGCTTTCTTGTCAGAGTCTGGTTCTGAGCACCCTGCCTTTCAGCAGGGTGGTGAGGGCAGAGGCTGCTGGAAGTGCAGGCCAACCACACCCCTGCAACTGTGTAAACCCTTGCCAGGCCCAGGCTTGTCCCCTGTCTCTACCCCATGTATTTGTCCCTCCCCAAGGAGATCCTGTCCCTTAAACTCTCTGTCCCCTTCTCTTTGCCCCCTGGCTCCTGGCTGAGCTCTCTGTCCCTGGGTCCCAGGTTTTACCCTGAAGGTGTCAGCTGCTCTACATGGCAGGGGTGAGACAATGTGACCCGCCGGTCCTCCTCTCTCCAGTCTCAAGATGAAGTACCTCCAGGCACTCGTTTTTCTCCTGCTACGATGGGCCATCTCTTAGCAATGTTCAGTGCATCATTGTGTTAGGGGTGCTTTTGTCTCCTCTCTGTGTTACTGGTGATTCTCTTCTGCCTTCCGAGCTGTGTCAGGGCCAGGGCCCCAGGGAGGGGAGGGGCGTGCACCGGACAGGGGAGCCAATGCTTGTCCCAGCACAGGGTTTCATCAGACCCCACCCCTTAGGTGTCCCGGAAGCCAGCTTCTCTTTCCTCGAGAAAAAAACGAATATTTGATGCCAAAGAGACTGGGTATTCTGCAAAGAACTGGCTTTGGAGGAGGACGGGGAGGCTAAGGTTTTGAGCATGTCCACCTGTGCCTTCCTCCGGGCTGGGGAGCCGGGAAGACCTGAGAGCATGGGAGTCGGCAAGGCTTTCAGGAGCACCTCCCCAGTGTGAGGGGTTCCGCCACCTGGGGCTCTGGGATCTCGCTCAGATCCACTTCTCTGAGCCTCAGTTTCTTCATCTTCGAAATGGCCATGGCCATTCCTACCTCCTATGGCTGCAAGGGTAAAATTGAGCAACGCCCAGAGCACAGCAGGCACTCAGTCAGTGATGATGCCCCGACCTGGGTCAGCCCTTTACCCTGGGGTGTCTGCAACTGTGGACTGCAGGAATCGGCGTGGTGGGTGATTCTGTGACACGGGTCTGTTCAACTGGAATGTGTGCTCCAGGAGGGCCCAGAGTGCGTGGCTGTGCTCTCAGCACCGAAGAGGGCCTGAGGCTAAGTTACGTCAAATAAGTATTTGTGGAATGGATGAATGGCATCTCATTACTCAGCACAGGACCATTCAATCTGGGTCCTCAGGCCCAGGTCCCCAAGGCCAAGAGCCTTGTTCTAAAGGGTGAAATGCTTCAAACACAAGAAATAGTCCAACATTTCCATTTCTGAACGCAGAGCCTCTCAAGTGAATAAACAGAACAGCAAATGGGGAATAAAGAATAAAGGGCCGAGGGAGACAGAGCCTGATGATATTGGGCTCCCTGGTGTCAGTCTGCGGTGCTCCCTGCAAGCTCCCCAAGGATGGGTCCCCACACCTGGACGAATGTCCCTCGCCCATTGACAGCAGGAAGCTCCATTGATCACACCGGTTCCCTTCTTGGTTCATTGTGATTTTGGTCAAAAGTACCTGTTCAGGATCCATTTTTCTTCTCAAAAGAAGAATCAGAATTGTTATATGAGACAAGTCAAACATGCTCATTAAAAGTACTCCAATAATTGCAGAGCAGTTCCATTAAAATAACAAAAAGGAGATTGCAATTGATTTATAGTCAGTTTATTGTTAAAATTTTGCTTTGAATTTGAGATTGTAAAGCTTCAAGAGAAATACATATAGGGAATACAGCCTTTAAAGGATTTCTTTGTGTTTAAAGAAACAACTTAGTATCCTTTTCTCAGATCTAAAAAACTCAGCAGAATATTCAAAAATGTAATTTTTTTTTTTTTAAACCGGGCCTCATGCTTCCAAGAGTCTCAGATTCTCAGAGCCAGAAAAGCTTCAAAGGCCTCAAAGTCCAAAGTTCCAGCTAATTCTTTAGTCTTCTTTGGAGTAAAGAGAAGAGGGGATTTGAATTGGTACAGGCCTGGGTTCAAATCCCAACTTTACCACCTGCTAGAGGGCGGCCTCAGGCAAGTCCCACAACTACTCCGAACCTCTTAAACACACCTCTGCGAAATGCGGATGATAATTCCTACCTTGCAGAGTTATGAAAAGGATTAACTGACACAATATATGCAAACCTTCAGAGCCAGAGGTGTTTCTATTGGGGACAGTTATGCGTGACCATGGGTGACAGGAGACAGAGAAGCTCCCAATATGCTCAGGGACGGGACCTCGTGAAATATATAAGAAATGATGTCCATCTCAGCCCAGTTTGGTCCTCTCTCCCACCCACCAGAACTATGGGCCTGACTGCACACCCGTGGGCTTGATGCACACTCCACACCACACACCTGCTTCTCTTCAAGGTTAGCCCAGGTTCTAAGTCGGCCATGGGCTTCACGGCCCCTCCCCATCCTTTGTTTATTCCTGCACTCACTACCACCTAGTGTGAGCTCCCAACCTTGGAGCCCACCGTGGCCACTCCCCCCGCAGCCTGCCCACCCTCCTGTGTTAAGGACCTGGGCTTTCCTCTAGCTCATTCCGCTTAGCTCACCATGTGCCCCCCAGTCTCCCCTGTGTCTTCAGGGTGGACCCCCTGTCCAGTCCTCAGCCTCAGTCTTGCTGCTCTACTAGAGCCCTCACCCAGCGGGGGCATTACTGATTCCTGTCTAGGAGGGGTAAGGGGTGGCAATTTGTTGGGGTGGGGAAGACAATGTGTGACTAAAAGCTTGCCTTGAAGTGCCGCCTACATATTTATAGCAGGTTTATTTGAGGAGTTGGGGAGGAAGCTAAAGAGATTATAAGGAGGATGAATCCTCCACTGCCATCCCTTCTACCATCACTGACCCCTCTCTGCCCCGGGCTTTAGAACCCTTATTCACAACCTCACTTCCAGGTCAGCAGACTCATCCATTGTTCCTCAGTCAAGAATGGCAGGAAAGAAAAGAAATAATCATTTCTCAAGCCCTCAGGAAAGAACTAACTGGTCCAGGCACTCTTCTGGGCACTTTCCTATTTGAGGAAGTAAAGACGGTCCCTTGTCAGCTTAGCTGGGACTACATTTCCCAGAAGTCCCTTCCCCACACACTGCAGATTTAGGGTTGGCTACAGGAGACATTTTTGGGATATCCGGAAAATGGATGTGAACCTCAGCCATTCTGTTATGCTCTGGAAGCAGTGGTCCCAGATGCTGTGGGAGCTCCCAGGTGTCACTGCCGGTCTGAGTGTTCACCCCATTGGCCTGGGGCAGCTCCTGCCACTTCAGCCTCTCCAAATTCCACACCACATACAAGCATAGCTGTGTGGTGAAGGACACCAACTCACCCTGCAGGTGATCCATGTCACTGAAAATGGAGCAGTAAGGATCAGACCCAGACCCCATTTTCCTTGCTGCTTCCAGTTGCCCTTGCTCTCTCCTATTTTCATGTCCATCACTCCTGGTCCTGCTGAGGTCAAGCCCTTTACCCTACATAGCTTCATATAAATTACTTGACCAGCTCCCATAGTTACATAAAATCTAATTACTATTTTTTTAAAATCTGTATTTATATCATTTACTGTGGTTCTGTTTTTTTGTTTGTTTGTTTTGTTTTGTTTTAAGGAACTCCTGATGCAGCTAGTACAGTGCAACGGTTAGGAAGGTGGCTTCTGGAATCAGACACCTTGAGTTCATATCCTGGCTATGCTCTGTCACTTGGTAGCCAGTGACCTTTAACCTTACCACTATGTGCCTCAGTTTCTTCATCCTTAAAATGGGAACAAATATATACCTGATAAGGTGGTTAGGAGGTTTAAATGACTTAAGATGTCTAAGCCACCCTACTTACCACCTTGGCGAGCATTATTATTACCATCATCTTAGATTGTCTTTAAAACCAGTGGTGAGACAAGTATGTTATTGTATTCACAGTTCAGGAAAGGGAGACTCAGAAGGGTTAAGTGACTTACCCAGGGTCATTCGGATGGGAAGTGACATAGCTGGGGTGCAATCCTAGGCCAGTTTGCTTCCAGACTGCAGTAGGCAGGAGAAAGTTCCCCCTTCCATCTTTTATCTCTAATCCTTATGGGAAGGTGTCTCTTTGGAAAGCTTCCAAGCCTCTTGTTTCATAAGGAATCTTAATCATTTTAATCAAGAATGGGAATAATCACCAGCTTAGGCCTCTTTAGACAGATTCAAAGACCTTGCAGAAGAGATCATTTCCGCATCAATACTGAATCCTTTTCTGAACACAGTATAACTTCACTCATGACTAATTTGGAATTCCCATTAACCCACACATATTTATTCATTACTGTTGTCTGTCTAATGCTGAACTCAATGCTGTGGCAGAAACAAGAGTCTGTGGTGTAGTGGGAAATCTACTGGACTTGAATTTGGAAGATCTACAACTTGTCTTTTCACTGTGCCATTTCCTCTCTGAAAAAGAGTGATAAGGAGACCTCTTTTTGAATTAGTTATTGCAGGGCCGGCCGAGTGGCGTGGTGGTTAAGCACTGGCTTGGGAAGCCAGCGGCCCCGGTTCAGGTCCCACATATGAGAGCCAGTGACACTGCCCTCAGAAAAAAATAAAATAAAATAAATGAATTAGTTATCGCGGTGGATCGAATGGTCTTTCCAAAAAGATGTGTTCACGTTCTAATACCTAAACCCTCTGAATTCGACATATTTGGGAAAAGGGTCTTTGCAGAGGTAATTAAAAGTCTGCTTGACTGAGAGAAACTGGTAATTTCCACTTGTAGTCCCTTGGGATGCTTCTTCTCGAAACCCAGCCACCATGCTGTGAGGGACCCCAATATGCCCCATAGAGAGACCCCAGGACACAGGAAGCAGCCATGGGCACCAACCTGCCAACCTGTGAATGAGCCCTCTTGAGTAGGATTCTGCAGACTGGTTGAATTACCCCAGCTGATGCCACATGACACAGAGACGAGCTGTCCCTGCTGAGGCCTGTCTGCAATACACACATGTGAGTAAAATTAATGATGAACATCGTTTTAAGCCACTGACTTTGGGGGTAGACTATTATCAGCAACTGATAACTAGAACGGATATTTGTACCTAGAAGTGAGATGGTCTCATAATAAAATCCTGAAATGCCTGACATTGGCTTTTAGATCAGGTAGCATACATAAGGCTAAAGGGAGTCAAGGAGAATCTCAGTGAAAGCCTAAGGGGCCTTGAGAAGCCTGTCAATGAGGGCTTTTAGGGGTCATGGAAATGTTCTAGGAATCTTGAGTAAAGGGGGTCCTTGTTGTAGAATGGCAGAAAGCTTGGCGATACTGCAGCCTGCAGTAACGTGGGAAAAAAGGAGGCGTCTAATGGTCCCAATGATCCAGCTAAAATTTCCAGGCAGAATATTAAAAGTGCCACCTGGCTTCTTCCCACTAGCTGCGATAAAGTGTAAGAGGAGAGAGATGGGTTAGAGGAGCCGGGACTTACTGGGTTAAAAGACAAACTGTTTTGTACTTCCTTGTCTTCCTAGGTGGAAAACAACCCTCAAATTAAGAAAAGGGCTCAAACCAAACATAAATCCAGGATGGGACTTATAACATCTCTGGTTAAGACCCCGGGAAGATGTAAGGTGGTGCCTCTTACAACCTCTCAGGCAGAAAAAAGGTCCTCTGTGGATCTTAAGGGTTTACTACACAGTCAAGCTGTTCTGATTGATGCCACATGGTACAGAGATGAACTGTTCCCACTGAGTGCTATCCATGAGCAAAATGAATGGCTGTGCAGTTTTAGGCCACTAAGTTTTGAGAGGGTTGGTTATGCAGTAATAGATAACTGGACTAGACATGAACCACAGGGCTCCCTATTCTCCATCCAGGTCCTCTTAATATAATTACCTCTCTGTCAACAGCCAGAGGGTGCAGGTGGTGATGGGGGCGGGGTGGGGGGCGAGTAGAAAGCTAAGGGTAGGGAACAAAGGTGAGGATGGGTGATGGGAAAGAGCAAGGTGAGAAGGGAAGTATACACTGGCGTTTTCCCCATCACCACAGGTGACTACCCCTTACAGAAGGAGTATAATTTGTCTTGCAGACAATCTGCAGCAATCTTTGTTTTGTTCCTTTAACTGGACTAAAACTTAAGGGAAAGTAAGAATGATCCTTTGATAGACAGAATTTTATAAAACATGTCTTCCCGGACCTGGAAGAAGCATAGGTCTGTTATTCCTCTTGCAATACCTATCCAGACATTCTCATCTCATTGTAAATAACTGAAATACATCTAGGTATGAGACTGTTAATGAAGCAAGCCTTGTTTTTCAAAGAATAGCAAGGAAAGTTCCCACTTGCTCTAAAGCTCTCCCATGGTTTCATGATTGGGTGATGACCCTACAGGGTTGCCCCAACCTCCTGGCATAGCTATAAGGGCAGTGTTGGTGTGTGGGAAACATGATCATAGTGGCCTTCAGACTAGGATGCATCTTGGGGCCCAGAGCACTGGCCTAAGAGCCTGGAGTCCAAGTTCAAGTTCCCACTCAGGCCCCATCTGATTAAGTTAAAGGTAGTTCACCTCTCTGCTCTGAGCTATGGTTTCTCCATGAGTAAAATGTGGTTGGGTAGATGCTGCCCTGCCTTCTTCTCCAGGCTACTAGGGTGTTCAAGGTGACATGGGGTGGAAAGTGTTTTGTTAACCACAAAGAGATGCATATATGCATATGTAAGGGATGGTGGTGGTGATATTTCCATATTTGTACAGGAAACCAAAACATGAACGTCCTTCTTCAGATAGAATGAAAATGATTGAAAGAATAAACTAGTGACAAGCCATACCCCACTGAAAAGAAATGTTCAGAAAAAGGCCTTGAATGATACAGCCTCACAGCCATGTTCCAGTTTGGCAGTGCACTAGCTCTGAGATCCTAACATCCAGCACTGGAAGCCATTAGCAGGGTTACAACTGTGTTTATAGCCATGACTTCTCCTTACTGTAGCGTCAATTTTTAAGACATAATCAAATTGGTATTTTTGTCCCTTTCTCCTTATCCTCCACCATCCCCATTACTGAGTTATGGAGACTGAGGTATGCTGCTGGGGCCAGGGGAACGAGAAGAAGATGGAGGGGGATGGTCCAAAGTTGAATGTAGAAGGAGGCCACCAAAGATCCTGAGAGGCCACTATGGTCTGGGTTTGATATATATTAAATTCAATTCAACAAACATTTAGGTAGGTCCCACTGAAGATATTGAAGTATGATCTTCTGAGGCCTCCTCCAAGAGCTCACAATTCATGTAAAACAAAAGAAGGTAAATTATTACATTATGATGTTATACTTGCAAAGAGTCCTAAGAAAATTGCAGGTGATTCTTATCATGTAGAAATAAGATGGAGCATTAATGGAAAACCACCAAGAGAAGGAAACATCTGAGCTGAACGTTAAACTATGAGGCAATGTATGCCAATGAAGTAAGGGACAGTAGAGGGTATTCCAGGCAGAGTAAGCAGTATGAGCCAAGGTCTGGAGGCCTGGACATACATGGAATGCTTAGGTGAAAGCAAATGAAGTACATATGATATGTATGGGGGTGAGAATGTGTAAGTCATGAATGGTTATGTTATGCTGCAGTGACAAATATCGTCCAAGTCCCAGTTTCTTATAACATCCAGAATTGGATAGGACATATTATAGAATATTTCCAGCATTGCAGAAAGTTCTACTGGACAGCCTAGTTTAGAACAGGGGTCTGCAAACTATGTCCCTGTGGGCCAACTCCAATTTGTTGTTTGTTTTTTAAATAAAGGTTTATTGGAACCCAGTTGCACTCATTCACTCGTGTATTATCTATGATTGTTTTCACCATACAGTGGTAGAGTTGAGAAGCTGCAACAGAGACCATATAGTCCACAAAGCTGAACATTTACAGAAAAAGTTTGCTGACACCTGATTTAGATCACTGTCTCACTTGTGGCAGAGGGAAAAAGAGATCCAGCCCATACGCCACCCCTACTCATGAGTCATTGACTAAAACTAACTGTTTGCCCCCAGCCACAAGGAAGCCAGGAAGTGCAATATTTACCATTTCCCCAGGAGGAATGGAAACTGGAAACATTTGGCACACTATGGCAACTACAGGGGGACACGGCTGGACATAAGGCAGAAAGTTAAATGGGGTCTAAGGGGTCCCAATGTTTGAACATTACGCTTAGAGGAATGGAGCATTATTGGAGCTCTTTTGATGAGGAAAGTGATAGGTCAAGTACGAGGTGTGATCAAACAATACGGTGAATGTCTAAATTTAAAAAAAATTTTTTTATAGCAAAAGACATGTTGCCATTAATCCACCTCAAAATAACCCCCCCACACTTTGAATACACTTATCCCATCATCCTTGCCACTTTCTGAAGCAGTTCTGGAAGTCCTCTTTTATGAGTGTTTTTAGTTATACTGTCATGGCTGCCTTAATATCCTGAATCATTTTACTTTGGGGAAGAGCCAGAAGTCACATGGTGCCAGATCTGGTGAATAAGGCAAATGAGGATACACTGCAATGTTTTTATTTGAAAGAAGTTGCTGTACCAGAAGCAATATATGACATGGAGCATTGTCATTATGGAGGATGATTTATGACACACTGTAAAACACACCGTCTGTCAACCATAGCTAACACCCGACTGACTGCACCGAACAAGTTGAAACTTGTCACACACTGTTACTAAGGATTGACACATTGTTTCCCATATTGAAGACCCCTGCCTTTCCATTGGATGGCACTCAGCAGCAGCATTCACCATATGTTTTGATCACAATGGGAAGGCAGGGATCTTCAATACGGGAATCATTACAGGGGCTGTTGAGAAATTGATGTGTGCAGCCAAGATGGACAGAAAGGATGTCAGGGAAGAAATGGGCAAAGAGCTCAAGAGAGACATGATGAGATTCCAGTTCTAGAAACTCTCACAGGTATGGACTGGTCCTCAGGAACGACACGCTGCCCGAGCCAGGTGGTAACCCATCCCCAAGGTAGCAGGGCAATAATGGCAAATATTTATACGCGGGCTTTCCGTGTGCCGGGCGCTGTGATGAACACTTTGCATATTTAAGCCTCCCAACAAATCTACAAGGCGGGTACTAGTTTATCCCCATTCTCCACACGAGGAAACTGAGGTCAAGAGGGATAAATAACCTGCCGAAGGTCCTACACTGAGTGAGCAGTGGAGCACAGATTCAAACCCAAGTGTCTGGCTATCCCGGGGCCCTGCGTCCAGAGTGAAGTCCACCTGCAGCCGTCACGACACATCGATCACCGTCTGGCAGTCCTCCGGGTCCCCCCCATTCTGGCTCTATTGCCTCTGTAGAAAACTGCTCAAATTTATGGATTATGTGGACTGTTGCCTTTTACTCTCCAAAACACATTAAGTGATTTTGTCTGGAAATGTTTTACAAGCCCCAATTATGCCTCCTACATTCCCTCCCCGGCACAGCCCAGGTCCCCGGCCAGGACTGTAAAAGAGCCTTTTCTTCTTTCTAAAGCCTCTTAACTCTCTGCCCCCGGAGAGAGCTGGTTCTCCCCGAGTCTGGGAAAAGCACAGCTCCCGCTCTGGCCCACGGGGAGATTTTAGACGGACTGTCATGTCTCAGCTCCGCGCTCCTTCTTTTCATGAGACTCTTTAATTAGGTTCAGAAACATGTTTATGATCCGGAGAACCAGGCCGTGTTATATTAGGCAAGTTCAAAGCTCCATTTCCCCCAACAAGTCTCAGAACATTTCAGTAAAGTCAGAGGCCTGGCTCACAGCCAGCTCTTAACAAAATCAGACTCTGGGCAAATAGCGCCTCCAGCACCCCCTCCTCCGGGCAGCTTTGGAAAGACGATGGGATTTGGGCTTGCTCAGACCTGGGTTTCCATCCTGGCCCGTCTCTACTAGCCAAGTGACCTTGAGCACATTATTTAACGTCTTTGAGCCTCGGCCTTCTAATTTTAGAATATAGATTTATTTAGAATGTAGAATCGGAGGAATAATAGCTATGGAAGTCATGAGGACTAAAAGACATGTAAGGTAACTGCCCTCATTCTTCCCTGCCATGCCTGTTCCTGACCCACCAGGGGCTTGATGGGGCCAGGCTCTCAGAAGTCAGCTCCCATGGTGAATGGGAGTGTGGATCCATCTCCCAGGAGGTGGCACTTGCACTGTTTTCTGGGAGGTGTTCTTGTAGAGGCCTGCACTTCAGGTGGCATGAAAACCTTCCCAGTGCTGCAACTGGGGCGCAACCCACATGCAGCAAAGTCCTTGTCGTAAAGTCACAGAGGGGCACTGCACAGATTCCATAGACACAGTCCCATCTGATCTTCCCTGCTCAGAAAAACGGATCTCATTCCCATTTTACACATGATGAAACTGGGCCCTGGCAAAGAGGGAGACCTTGTGTAAGACTTCACAGGAGACGGAGACAGGACAGAATTGAACCTGGGTCAGAGCCAGTGTAACTGAGTGACTATTCGTTGTCGTGGGACAGTGCCTCCCCTTTCTTCTCTAAGGTGGGAAAGTTGAACAGAGCCATCCAGGAGCACTGCCAGGCACCAGGCAAGCAGGTTTAAAGGGAGGTGCTGCTCAGGGTCATCCTTCAGGACCCCGAGGGCTCAGAGGAACAGGCACCGTTAGGTCCTCCCCTCCCCTTCACCTGTCTTCCACTCAGCTCATCCTCAGGTCTCATATGGGCTGCACTTCCATGGACCTGGGTTCCCTGCCTCTCTGGTTGCTGGGGTGGGGGTGTTTGAAGCCTGTCTGCCTTCCAAGCACATCCTTTGTCTTCCTTCCCTATTCTTGTCTCTGCTGAACGGGGCTCCATGGTGCTGTGGTAAGAGCACCAGCAGAGAGTCCGAAGGCCAGCTCCATCAGTGCTGCCTTACTGTGTATCCCTGGGGAAACCTCCTCTCCTCTCTGGGCTTCACACACCACACATTTAAAAGCAGATGCAGCCTCAGTACCTCTGAAGGCCCATCTAGTTGTACTCAAAATCACCTAACCAGGCATCTTCAGCTTTTATTCTGGCTTCATCGCCATTCCACCTCAGCCCAATATCTATCTACTCTACAGGGTTTAGGAAAAAAAGCCTAGGTCTGGGTTTTAGGATTTTTTTTTTTATTGTCCTACAGCAAACATTCTAACTCTTCAGAGGTACCGTGATTTAAACCAATGGAGTCAACCTGAATTTGAAAGTCATTTCTCCCAGTTAGCAGGCCTCTGACCCTGTTAGTGACTCACACAGAAAGTATGGCTAACACTGTGCAAGGTAGTAGTTTAGGCTAAACTACTTCATCACGGAGGTGATTATGCCTAGTACCAGCCCAGGAGGGCTTGGCACACGGGCGAGCTCAGTACAAGGTACAGCCGTGCCCTCATCCATAAGAAGTGCTGGGGCTGCGAGCAAGCCCCTCCGCCCGTCTGGAAAATGAGCCGGTTGGGCTGGGGAATTTCCTGAGCTTTTCTTTTCCCCTTGAACCTGCTGTGTCTCCAAGGCATGTTTTTCCCTTGAGTCTCTTTCCTCTTTGTTTCTTCGTTTGTTTTTTAATAACGGCTTTATTGAGGTATGATGCATATAGCCTCTAAGTCACTCACTTAAAGTGCACGATTCAGGGATTTTTAGTATAGCCACAAAGTTGTGCAACTCACGCTGCAATCCTTTTTTGAACATGTTCATCTCCCCAAAAATAAATGCATGCCCATAGTCACTCCCCATTTCGCCCCAAGCTCCCCAACCTAGGCAACCACTAATCTACTTTCTGTCTCTGTGGATTGGCCTATTCTGGACATTTCCTATAAATGGAATCATGCACTATGTGGTCCTTTGCGTCTGGCTTCTTTCACTTAGCATAATGTGTTCAAGGTTTATCCACGCAGCAGCATGGAACCCTGCCTCTTTCTGCCCCCTGCTTGCCCCACCCCCTACCCTGCCTGCTCTGGGTGGGGCTGCACCACTGACCCCCTCTTTGTCGAGGTGCCCCTCCCTCTGGAATGCTCCCCTCAGTGTAGCAGTCTCACCGCTCCCTGCACAGGCAATCGAGGGGGTGCACAGCCCCCCTCAGTCCACTGCCTCTTGCCCCAGGAAATACATTTCTCAGTTCTTTCCACAATTTGAAAGGTTTTAAGACAAACTGACCTGCTGTTGACAGCACTAATTCCTTTCTTCCTCTCCAGTGCTCCTGTCTCTTCTCTCTTTTTTTTTTCCTAAAGGATTTTTTTTTTTTTTTTTGATGTTGTGTGTATGGGTTTTTTCCCTGCCTCCAGCTGTCACTTTGGTATGGGGATTGATGTGAAGTAGCACTTACTGGCTCCCACAGTATTCCGATGGCTTAATATACAGGATCTCATGCACTCTCCGAGGCACGCCTTATTCACCCCATTTGATGAGTGAACTCACTGAGGCTCAGGGAGACGCTGGGATTTCCCAAGGTCATTCCCAATAATTGTCGAAGTCAGAACTGGACCCTTGTCTGTTCTGTTTATCCTGCTTTCCCAGTCACCAAAGTCTGTGACTAGCTGGTGGTGGGTCAAGCAAGGCCTTCCAATGCCTTAAACATGATCACACATGCTGCAGACTCCTCAAAAGTCACTGCAGTGCCCATTTGTGGTTGCTTAGAGAGGGCCAACGCAAAGCTCTCCCTGACCTCTGCAAGAAAGAGACCGCAAGGATAGCTTTACTCCTGCAAGTAAGTTAAGAGGGAGCTGTTGAAAGGCCTGTTTCCTAGCACTTTTTATAATCATGAGTGAAAAAAGCCATCGGTACACTCATTATTGATCTCTGCGCCCTTTTCCTGCCTCCCTGTTGCCTCCAGGAGCAGCAGTTCCAAACTCCCTCCATGTGGCACAAAAGGCCCTCATGGTTAGGGGAATTACCTTGTCTGACACAAGGTCCCTCCCATGCCTTCCCCAATCCTTATTTTCCACTTCTCAAAACCTTTCAAAAAAGTAACATCAAGTGAAAATATTTATCAGCTGAGGGGAAGCACGTGGAAATAGCTGCGCTGTAACTTGGGGTGGGTGGGGCTGGGCCACATGGCTGCTGAACTAAGCCAAGCCAAGGAGCCGAGGCTGTATCCCAGATCCCTGCAGGGCCACAGGGGGCAGTGGAGCCAGTCGGTGTGTGGCCAGGCCTGTGTGCTAGACCTGCAAGCGTGGATTTGTTGGGAAGTCGGTGAAAACATGCAGAGGAGGTTAACAAGCCAGCTCCTGCTAGTAGCTTCCGCTTTACCTGTGAGGTAGTTGGCGAAAGCTGCAGGAGAGGTTGGAGAACAGAAGCAAGGAGTGAACGTCGGTGCAGATCAGTAAGAGGCAGCCACAGTGAACCCCTCAAATTCCAGGGAGCCCAGATATTGGGGGCCTTAGGAGGCTATTCACTGGGCTATGGGACTTGCCCTGAGTATAGTTCTCAGCAGCCCAGGAAGCCAACAGACACAAGCAGTGCTGGGGGTAGGGACAGCGGTGGCCCCAGAACTGGGATTGGCATGTAAAACGGACAAATGGGCAAGGGGGAGGAGCCTCAGGGGGAGAAAGAGAGAAAAAAAGAAAGAAGGTAACTTCTAGGTTAAGGGAGGTTCATATTGAACATGGGGAACATGTATAAAAACCACCTCAAAATTTAACGGCCATGGTTCTTTATCACCTTTCAGTTTCTGTGGGTTCGAATTTGGGAGAGGTTCAACTGGGTAGCCCTCTCATGAGGTTATGGTCATGTGTCAGTTGGCACTGCAGTCATCCGAAGGTTTGACTGTGGCTGGAGGACATATTTCCAAGGTGACTCACTCACATTCTTGGCAAGTTGGTGCTGGCTTTGACCATGGCCTCCATTTGTCCCCACATGGGCTTCTTCTCCACGGGCTGCTTGAGTATGCTCAGAGTGAGTGTTCCCAGAGACCACAGCAGGACCTGCAATGCATCTATGGCCATCACTTTTGCCATATTCTATTGATCATAAGAGGCCAGTCCTGATTCAGAGTGAGAGGTGACTACCCAGGAAAGAAAATAGCAAGAAGCAAGAAACTTTGGGGGCCATCTTGGAGGCTAGATACTAATAAATCACATTTATTAAGCCCTGCTTCTGTGCTATGAAAGATGATCACCACTGGTTAAGAAGCTATGTTAAGTGTTCTCATTAATCCTTCAAAATTTTCAACACCTAGCGCAGTGCCTGTGTAGAACAGTAACTCAATAAAAAATGTTGAATCAGAGACCAGTCCTATGGCACAGATTGGATAGCTTATACCCTCCACCTTCCAGCCCCCTCTGCTTGTAATGAATGAGACAACTGAGGCCCAGGGCTGTTAAGCCATTTGCCTGAGGTCACACAGCCAGTAAAAGAATGAGCTGGGATTCAAGCCCAGGTATCCTTGACTTCAAAACCAACGTGCTTGCTGCGCCCCCCTCCCCCCGGGCTACCTTCATAGACACTATCCATCAGTAAAGAGGATGCTTCCAGTCTCCCAGAACTAACTCTGCAGCAGGAGAGAACATCTCGGTGGCTCTTTTCAGGAGCCTAGGTCCCTGAAGACTGAGGTCTCCCACCAGGCAGCCAGTTCAAGCAGCTTCCAGAAGACCAAGGAAAGCATTGAGTCATCTGTTTATGCCATTTCCAGTTCTACCTGTGCTTTTCTCTTTCTGTATACAACTCTCGGCAGACTATTCCTGACTCTTGGCCCTCAGCCCTTTGAACTTCCGGTTTCAAAGCCAGACTCTGCAGCCAGGCCAGGGAGGAAGAACAGGGGCCTCTGGGGATTCAGGGGACTGCCGGAACCCACTTCAGTGAAGACCTTCCTTTCCAGTAGAGCCTGGAAATCCCCATTTCCCACCAGATGTCCAGAAAACTCCCCTGCACCTGATTGTGCCCCGCCCCCGGTTTACCTCCCTCTGTACCCCCAAGCTTACCACCCCAGCCCAGGCTCAGTCTAGGGGGCCCTTTCCTCATGGAGAGGTGGAGAGGAGCATAGACAGAGTCAGACCAATGAGTTCAAATCTCGACTCTGCCACGTACTAGCTACAGACTAGCCAAGTTAATCTCTCTGGGTCTCAATGGTGTTATATTTTAAAATAATTGACCTTTTAAAAGCGAAAAAAATCCTGACATTTTCAATAGAGGCCTCCATAAGTGGGAAGGGACCTGAGTTCTTGGCCCACCTCCCATCTGCAGCAGGACTCACCCAGGTTGGTTACAGATTAGAAACACTGTGTGTTAAAGGTCTGGTAAGCAGTGCATTGTTATTGTCCCATCTTGCCCCCTCGTCCACCTTCCATGCCCTTCAGGGTCTAGATCCTCAGTCCCAGGATCTAGAACGCTAGTGTCCTCACTCCCCTCAAAGCCCTGGAGCTTTTCTAAGACAGCCACATGCTGTAAGTCAGTAATGTACCTCCCCCACTTGTGTCTCTTCCACCCACGTTTTTTTTCCATAGCAAACTTTTCCCTTAATAGACTTTGTAGGTTTCAGAGTTAGTATGTGGCAAAGAGGTTCAATGTCATTTGAGTCTAATAGCCCACTAGTAGGTTTGGGACAGCAAACGTTTATTGAGCGAATAAATGAGTGAGTGTAGACACCTTCCACATCTTTAGAAAAGCCTCAGATGGGCTGGCCTGGAGCTGGGAGCAGGGACAGCATCAGGGCTCAGGCCTGTTGGTGGTCTCCGTGTTGACTGAGAAGAACCAGCCACCATCCTCCCTCTGAGTCCCCGCCACATTCCCTATCCCTGTCGCCCCACTCCACATTCACACTTGAGCCCTCAGCTGTTTCCTGTGGGGCCCCAGATCAGTTGACCCCCAAACAACACAGCCAACAACCCAGTCCTCATTTCCCCAGGCAGGTCTGCCACCCAGATACCCTGCCATGCTCAGAAGATGGTTACAGCTGCTTTTATATTTTTTAATGACAGCTTGTTCCCACACACTACTTCTAAGGATGCTGCTTTGACTGGGTGAAGAATTCTTTCCTTTTTTTTCTCCTAGAATGGAATTTGCCACGTGTTTTCTCAACCCACCCCCATCAGACTTGAGGGAAATGAACTCTGGGCATGCCTGCTTCTTCCAGCAAACCTCGCCTGATCCAAGGACAGTCATTAACTTGTTATTCTAAGTAATCCTCTGCTGAAAGCTGTGAGCCGCCTGTGGTAGACAAGGGCAGAGTTTTCAAGCACAAAAGTATTGCCCTTGCTGGCTCACAGCTTCCCAGGAGGAGGGAAATGGCACAGAGATACAGGCTTGCTCCCAGAGAAGGCAGAAATAGCCATTTCAAATCAAGTCCATTTTGAAATGGCCATACTGAAATCATGACATGCTTTTGTCATTGCCAGGTGAATATTTCATCAGCCCATTGCTTGCTAACATTGAGATCATTATTATCAACAGCAGTTTCCCCATTTGTCAAATCAGATTAACAGTGGAGACAGCCTCTGACCTATGCTCCAAAACATACATCTTATTACATACCCTGCCAAAAATCCTAAAAATTGGCCCGGCACCTAGAGTTGTTAGACCAGCTCCCTTGAGTCCTTCCTCACTTGGCTCCTTCCTCCTCACCAGTTCCTTCTCCAATCACATTCTCCTGCTTATCACCCCCCAACCTTATTAGGCTCCTCTAGGCCAAAAAGCATTTGCACCGGCTTTTCCCTTTGCCTGGAACATCCTTCCCCACTTTTCGGGTAACAAATTCATACTGAGTCTCAAGGCAATTCACGTATCCCAGCCAGAATTTGCTGTTCCCAAACACCTACCTTTATCCCATCACTTAGCATGTTGAAATTACTTGTGTTCCTGTCTGGGTCTCCCCTCAATGCCCTCTCCCGTGAAACTGGCTCTGTCATGTCTGTTCCCCTAGAGCTTGCACACAGCAGGTCTAGAGTGCATATTTCTTTGGTGAATGGAAGAAAAATGATTGAATACGTATCTACTGGACGTAGGCTCTGTGATAAGATGCTGTAACTGGCCAACGAAAAATAAAAGGTAAGTGCAGGGTCCCAGGTCTCAATAAGCATATGGCTGTGTGAGCTTATAAAAATTAAATAATAATCATCCATAGTCAAAAGCAATAAAAAATACAAAGGGACATAGGGGAGGGTTCCAGTCCGAGGGAGCTTAAGACCTAGTTTCCAGGAAGGAACTTCTGTATACATACAAATGAGTCATACTTCATGTAGTTTGTGTACTCCTGGTCAAGTGAGCACCCAGATACAGGAGAGGAGGTTATCACTGTGGACCAGGGAGTCAGGAAAGTCTTCCTGGAGGAGGTGGGGCTTGAGCCTGATCTTGAAAAATGAGGAGGGCTCAGAGATAAATAGGCATTTCAGGCACGGGGAGCAGAATGAGAACAGAAGACAGGTGAGAAAGTGTATTCAGAGAATGGCCCGTCACTCGCTTTGGACCAAGCTAGAGTACCACCCAGCTGCCTCTGTGGGCAACACACCCAAAGGGCAGACAGGGAAGGTACCAGAGCCCTGCTCATGCGAATTTTGCTTCATTGAGTCAGCCCCTGCACAACAGCTGCTCCATTGTAATTACAGCCAGTCCTCACAACCAATCAGCCTGAGCATCAGTCTCTCCCATTGACATGCAAACAGCAACCAAGACTCAAACAACAGGAGGGCACACACAACCCACACAAGGGACACACCTGGTACACCCAGTTCAGGTGACCAGGGAGACTGTGTACTGGGCTCCACTACATAAGATACTTACTACATAAGGCCACTCTAAGACTAGGAGACATAGCAGTCCTACCTAAAACAGAAACAAACACTGGTTATAAGGATGCTCAGTGATCTCAGAAATAACTTCAACAAAGAAACAAGAAACATAAAAGTGGAGATAGAAAACAAACATAAAAAGAACTAGTCAGAAAAAAAGAATGCAATAATGGAAATGAAGAATATATTACAGAAAATCAACAGTAGATTAGATGAAGCAGAGGATCAAATCAGCAATTTAGAAGATAAGGTAGCAGAAAACACACAATCAGAACAGCAAAAAGAATCCAAAAAAATGAGAATAGTCTAAGGGGCCTCTGGGACAACATCAAGCATAACAACATTTGCATTATAGGGATATCAGAAGGAGAAAAGAGAGAAGGCAAGGAATTGAAAACCTATTTGAAGAAATAATGACAGAAAACTTCCCTAACCTGGCAAAGGAAATAGATATGCAAGCCCAGGAAGCACAGAGTCCCAAACAGGATGAACCCAAACAGGCCCACACCAAGACACATTATAATTAGAATGGCAAAGTTTGAAGAAAAGGAGAGAATCTTAAAAGCACCAAGAGAAAAGCAGTTAGTTACCTGCAAGGGAGCTCCCATAAGACTGACAGCTGATATCTCAACAGAAACTTTGCAGCGCAGAAGGGATTGGCATGAAATATTCAAAGTGATGGGAAAAAAAGGGCCTACAACCAAGACTACTCTACCCAGCAACGCTATCATTTAGAATCAAAGGACAGATAAAGAGCTTCCCAGACAAGAAAAAGCTAAAGGAGTTAATCACCACTGAACCAGTATTACAAGGAATCTTAGAGGGAGTTCTGGGAGAAAGGAGGAGGAGGAGGAGGAGGAGAAAAAGGAGGAAGGAGGAGGAGGAGATAAAGAATATGAATGATAAAATGGCAATAGCTACATATCTATTAACAATTACTTTAAATGTAAATGGATTAAATGCTCCAATCAAAAGATAAGGTGGCTGCCGGCTGAGTGGTGCGGTGGTTAAGCACTGGCTTGGGAAGCCAGCGGCCCTGGTTCGGTTCCACATATAAGGTCCAGTAACACTGCCCTCAAAAAAAAAAAAAAAAGATAAGGTGGATGAATGGATAAGAAAATATGCTGCCTACAGGCGACTCACTTCATATGGAAAGACACACAGAGACTGTAAGTAGAGGGATAGAAAAAGGCATTTCATGAAAATGGAAGTGAAAAAAACAAAAATCCACCTGGAGTAGCAATACTTATACCAGACAAAATAGATTTGAAAACAAAGGCTATAAAAAGAGACAAAGAAGAACCCAGTAATCCCACTTCTGGGTATTTATCTGAAAAAATCCAAAACACTACTTCAAAGGGACATGTATATCCATATGTTCATTGCAACATTATTTATAATGGCCAAGATGTGGAGCCAAGCTGGGTGTCCCTCAATGGATAAATGGATAAAGAAAAGGTGGTACATGTATACAATGGAGTATTACTCAGCCATAAAAAAGAATGCAATCTTGCCATCTGCAACAGTATGGATGGAGCTAGAGGGTATTGTGCTGAGTAGAGTAAGTCAGACAGAGAAACAAAAATGCCATATGATTCCACTTACATGTGGAATCAAAAGAACAAAACAAACAAACAAAACAGAAACAAACTCATAGATACTGAGAACATTTTGATGGTTGCCAGCTGGAAGAGGGGCTCAGGGGGGTATGAAAACAGGGAAGAGATTAAGAAGTACAAATTGGTAGTTATAAAATAGTCATGGGGGTGTAAGCTACAGTATAGGGAATATAGTCAATAATATTGTAATAACTGTGTGTTGTCAAATGGAAACTAGATTTATTGGGGTGATCAGTTCATAAGATATATAAATGTCTAATCACTATGTTGTACACCTGAAACTAATATAATATTGTATGTCAACTGTAACTGAAAAATAGCACAATTATTAAAAAAGAAAACAGCCTCCTAAAAAAAAAAATTAACCTTGGTAAAAGGTTCTGTGATCTGAGAAGCTAGCATGGGGCCTTTCAAATATTGTAAGTATTCCATTTTTTAAAATGTTTCAAATGAGGACAGTAGGACAGTAGGCCCTGATGAAGGACACCTCACCGACCTTTCTCCTGAAGGGCTGGTGGTGCAGCCCCCCACACACACAAGTGATAAAGCAAATGGTCTCTTAATACTTTGGTTTCAATTCAGTTTGAGATATTTCAGTTTAAGATTCCCTGTACCTTTTGCTAAAGTATAGGACAGTGTGGGGGTAGAGAAAAGAACATAAGCCTGGATAACTCAAGTTCAAAGCCTAACCCACTTTTTTCTGGCGATGAGCCCTTCAGCATGGTCACCATCAGCAGCAGTATCATTATCATTATCATCAGTAACAGTTACCTCGTCCTAGTTTTGTGCCAGACACGGTCCTAAACATTCTACAGCAACGCTGTACTATATATTATCCATGTTTTACAGGTTGGGGAAACTGATGCACAGAGAATAAACCATTTTGCCAGAGTGATTGGTTGCTAATAAGTGTCAGAGCTAGGATTTGAACCCAAGAACTCCATAGTCCTCGCACTGAATCAATCTGAATCTCAGTTTCCTCATCTGTGAGGATAATAATCAACAAATGTTAGTTGTTATGACATGACATAAGAGTGTATCATTCCCCAAGGGCTGTTTAGAGCAAAACAAAGCCCCTTCATTGTTTCCGGAAGCATCGCCTTCTCTTCTAAAGTGATCTGGATCCAGTCTGAGCACTTGGCTTTAACATTTTTCTTGGGCACGTTTCTAAGAAGCCATCCCGTGCATTTACCTATCCCTGCTACCCACAGCATCTTTTCATCTCCCAACCCTCAGCTGCCGCGACATGCAGCCTTTGATGGATGGACAAACATGCAAGGAGCTGCTGCCTCGGAGGGTTCCAGCCCCGATGCCTCTGAGTGTCTGCTCTGATTTCTCCCTCTCCAGCACCAGAAAAGCTTCCTGGAAGACTCAGGGGCTGTTTTAAACTAATGAAGACTTGTGTTTTGCCGTCAGCACCTGGAGAGTCTCTAGAAAGTTCCTACCAAGACCACCAAGACTTTGTATCCCAGATCTTCCCTGCAAAGTCCCCCTCTGAAAAAATGATGGAGCAGAGTTGGGCAGGCATTTGAATCTTTTGCAAGCGAAGACATGTTCCCTCCACACATGGAATTTGATGCCTGCAATAATAACAAACATAAAAAGAGATCACATTTGTTTTTCTCGTTGCCTACTACGCACTGAGCACCATTCGGGGACATCACAGACATTTTCATTGAATGATTACAATCTCTTTATGGATTAAGCAGTTCCAAAACCTGCCCCACCCCATTTCACATATGAGGAAGCTAGCATCTCCCTTTTAACAGTGGCCCTATAAGTAAACAACATAGAGTGCCTGGTACAAGAAATGTTCCATGTACCAGAGAAAATCATTCACCAGGATAAGCAGGGGTGCTGTGAGCACTTGGTGGTGGAATATATTATCACCAGCTCAAGCATGGCAGTGCTCAGCCACCCCAGGCAGGGAAATGTGAGCTCAGGGACGAGTGGGCAGTTTTCCCAGGCCTCCCTTGCCTGCTCCCAAGGACTGAGGCTGCCCAGGGAGGGAACTGGACCTCCTCCTCTGCTCCCTGGGGAGAGGTCAGGGTGAGGCTGAGCCTACAAAGCTCCAGGAGAATTAGCAGATGGAGAGCAAGCCTGCAGGTTATAGCTAATGGGTACTGAGCATGTACTGCAGGGGTCTGTGTGTGCTTTGTTTCCTAAGTATCCCCCATACCTAGACTCACGCCTGACACACAGCAGGCTCCCCATGAATACGTATTGAATGAATGAATGAAGTCAGTAACTTGCTCATGTGCAGTCAGCTGCAAACTTGGAATTGAAACCCAGAGTTACCTCTTGAGGTCCATGAGTTCAGCTCCCTCCCGTGGATACACAGGTAGAGATGATGCAGAGATGGCTGAAGATCCATCCCCTGTAAAGAAGAGAGGATGAGCCTGTCGGCCTCATGGGCAGCCCACAGTCTTGTGACCAGGCTAGACAAGATCCCTGGAGACCGGGCCCTGGTACCGCCACTGTGTGGTGCATGCTTTACTCATACGTGAAATGGAATTCTTGATTTCTGTTTGCTGCCACAAAGACAGTCAATGAGATAAGGCATACAAAATGCCTTATTGATTGCAAGGTTGAATTAAGTACCAATTAAGCCAAGCCTTCCTGGGCCTTAGTCTCCCTGCTGCACAATGACTACATAGTGGGCACTGCCAGGTCTTACGTGCCAGGATTGTGATCGATCAGCAGGGTTTCTACGCTGTGCACTCTAAGACATCTCCATCACAGAGACTTTATCATCTACGAGTATGTGAATCCACTGCACTCCCCAGGAATTGCCCAGTGTCTAGCCTGCACAACTGGACTCAGCAGTTCTAGATCTGGGTCTGTTTTTGGTAGGAGCAAGAACTCAGTAATACAGATGACAGGAAAGTTGCTCCCTGCCCCCAGGAGATCTCAAAGAGGAGGCACAGGTACCCAGAGAGCAGGGCTGGTGGAGTCTCCGTGGGCCTGACCTGTCAGGCTCCCTGCGCAATGGTCCAACAGATCAGAGGACCAGAGGAAGGCCGTGCACCAGGAGACAAATTCTAGGGTCTAGGCAAGCTTCCTCCATCCTCCAAACCCAGCACTTTGTCCTGTTTTCTTCTCACCCCATGATGGCTCAGTCCTTAGACCAGTGGGAGGGTGTGGGAGAGGCTGCCAAGGAAAGGCTGTCAGCCTGAGGGCTGACTCCAGACCCCCAATCCGAAGCTTCCTCAGCACATCATCTTGACAACCTTGTCAGACAAGCCCTCAGTGCCACACTTGGTTGTCATCAATCCTAGTCCCATATCTTTCCACTGCCATGTGATGGATCCATGTAACCACCAAACATAACTGAATGCCCAGGGAGGAAATTTCACCCATTGTCAAAACATCACAACAAATTAAAACAGTTAAAAATCTTCCATTGGCCTACAGGGTGGCATTCAGGGAAAAGGCTATAGGAGGCACCTTTGGTGACACTAGCGTTCGCCCTGGAGGTCTTGGCCCTCACATGGTGCTCTGTGGGGGGCCTCAGCCTAGACAGTCTGTCGCACCTCCAGTCTCACTGCTGAACGCTGTACACACCTGTCCTGACACTGGCCACTCTGACGACATCAGATTGTGTCAATGTCACCTCCAGCATGTCATTCTATGGTCCTCAAGAGAAGGACCTGGTGTTTGTTCCTAGTGGCCACAGGGCCCAAGCAAAGAGGTGAAGGCTGAGCCCCTGCCCGCCCTGGGTGGCACCCTGCCAGTCCGGACCCAAGTATCCTGAGTCAGGTGCAAACCTCAGCCCAACCCTACCCTGCCTCATGCCTGTGCCCCCAGGGCTGGCACAACATCAAGGTTCCACCATAAGGGGCCCTTGAAGCCCTCACATGTGGCCGAGGGTCCGAGCGGCTCATTAGGCAGTGGCAGCTCTCACGTAAGCCCTTTAATGTGGTGCGATGGTATTTTTCAGGCTTCTTTTCAGAAGGAAAAAGTTAATAATGTGAAAGCTTTATTACCTCTCTCTTCCCCCCTCCGAGACATGCCCTTTGGTAGTGTAACGCTGGGGCTAGTTAAGGCCGAAGCCCAGGGATTTCCTTCTCTCTGGGAATGACTGTAATTACACACACGGAGGGGCCAGGCAGTAAAGTGCCAACACACCGAGGCCTTCACCTCAGAGGCTAGAGGAGGCTAGGTGTTGGCCGCCCTGCCCCGGTCTGCAAAGCAGAAACATATGGGGAATCCATTACCTGCTCTACAAAGGAGGCGGCCTAGCTAATAAACGTATTTACTGGGTTAAATAAATACGCGGAGGGTTGTTAAAAGCCTGGCCTGTGACTTAAAGTCACCAACATTTTTCACTTGTCAGAAAGGGGCTTTTGGAAGCTTTCAGGCGGCCTGCCTTCCTGCCCATGTTTATGCATCCACTGTGCCCCCTCGGCTCCTCCTGGCCACAGGGAAAAAAGGGTCTTTGTCTAGCAGCATGGAGCCCCTACGGGTGGGCAGGCGGATACACACAGACTGTGTGTGCAGGGCCCTCAGGATGAGAGCTGCTGCCCAGAGCTGGCACCAGGCTCCGAGGAAGGACATCTTGCCATGGTGATGCATCGGTCCAGGAGAAGGCTCCATCCGTGTTTACAAAACAGCATCACCAACTTGACCTTGGACTACTAGGGAGCCTTCATTGTTAGTTCCTTTTTCAAAAATATGGTGGTAAAATCCCCATAATGTGAAATTTACCATTTTAACCATTTTGAAGTGTCCAACTCAGTGGCATTGAATACATTCAAAATGTTGTGCAACCACCACTGCTATTTATTATAGTTCCTGAATGGTTTCGTCACCTCAGAAGAAAACACTGTACCCAGTCACTCACTCTCCACTTTTCCCTCTCTCGTCACCCTGCCCTTCACAACCACTGATCTACTTTCTGTCTCTGTGGATTTGGCTCTTCTGGGACACTTCACATACATGGAATCATACAGCATGTGACCCTTTGTGTCTTTCACTTTCCCCTAGCATAGTATTGTCCGTATTACTAGTGTGTATCAGTCCATCATTCTGTTTTATGGCTGAATAATACTCCATTATGGATGGACCACATTTTGTTGATCTATTCATCAGTCAATGGACACTTGCATTGCTTCTACATTTTGGTTATTAGGCTGCTATGAACTTGTACAAGATTTTGTTTTCAGTTGTTTGGGTATAGACCTAGTAGTATTGGTGGGTCATACCATAATTTCATGTTTAACTGATTGAGGAACTACCGAGCTGCTTCTATTTGCTCTGCCCTTTGGTGGGAAGTAGAGGAAAAAGGAGACATTTTTCATTCAAACTTTCAAGTTCTACTGACACTGACATTTTCAGAAGCGAGAAGGCTAGTTTTTCATGAAGTTGTTCTATGCCCCAGGCACCGCATTCCCGCAGCCCCCCACGTCTTCCCCAAAGTGTCCTCATCTACAGAACAGGAAGCCAAGGGGCTTATGGCCGCACCAAGTGTGTGCTTCTCAAATTTAAAATCTAGTCCTTCGGACTATGGAATTGTTGGTACTCTTTCCATCACCCCAACGACTCGACAATGTAGAAGAATGCCATGAGTCCCCTGGGTCCCAAGAATGTCTCGATAACTTGTTAAATGACATCCTCAGTAATAGCACACAGCAGGGGAGCTGAGGGCCTGGTCAGCACCTATCTGCTTTGTATCCCAAGGAACCCGTAGCAGAGGCCACCGGAGAAGGGTCCCCCAGGCTCTGGTCAGTGAGGGGAGCATGTGGCTCCTGCTATCGCACACCTCTGGACACTGGTGTGAGCTCGGAGACTGTGGTGGCCTATTCGTTCTCAATCAAAAGGGCTATTTGCCTTCACAAGGGGATGTTATAACATTAAAATAGCATCTGCTGATTCTGGAAACATGGTAAATTCCACATGTGTGCAAGCGTCAGCGCTGCCTGTGGTGTGCGTATGACCTCACTTTTAGACCCTTTCAGTGGGAGGGGCCCCAGGAGAACTGTTGCTAAATCGAGCATTAGCTTGCTGTTTCCATTCCTCTCTTTGCAGTATTATTTATTTTACTGTCTCATCTAGATTTTATTGTCGTACCCCAGGTAACTTCTCTCAGCATATTTTATCTTAATTTTTGTCTGCTTTTTAATCCTGTAGCTTCTTGTGTATCAGCCACTTTGGCATTCCCTCCCCCCACCCCCAAATATGCCTGCATGTGCCTCTGGTGACCACACTTTGCCTCTCTAACCACTAAATAGCTCCATGGTCTGGCAGACATGACAGAGGCTAAAGGAAGAGCCCGGGTTAGGGCATCATGACACTGGGCTTGAAGCCCAACGGCAACACTCACCGTGCCAGTATCCTTAAGCAAAATACGTAGCCTGTCGCAGCCTCGGTCTCCTCACCTGTAATGATAATGCAAGTCATGCAGGGTTTTTGAGGTAAGTTAACAAGACAATGTGGTTTCTCAAAGCCCAACACCTAGCACGGTGCTTAGCTTCCATTTCTCCCTTATTTAGAAGGGCAAGGTGGGTATTGGGAGAAGGGTAATGAGAAGAGGAACCAAATAAATTGGAATGATTCCACAAAAGGTAGACACATCACTTCTGCATGTAAGTCAAAGAGATCACAACCGCTCTTAAGATATTATGATTTCATTATAACTTAATCCTATCGCAGTCCAAATTGTAGATAAGCAAACAAACTGTTAAACAGCCAGTTTAAGGGGTTTTGGCAAACTGAATAACAAATTGCCACCAAATTCAGTAAACTGCCTCCCTAGACCCACATAGGTGGGAAAGAAAACCTCAAACAGCCCCAGGCCATTTTGGCTGGATGCAACTTTCTGGCCTAAGTCCCCTGATTCTACTGGTCTTTTTAGAGTAAAACTGGTGAGTTTTCCAGGTAAATGCCGTGCTTTGGGAACAGAGCGGAGAAAAGTTGCGTTGAGATAATGAACAGAAGTTTGCCATCAGCTTGATGCACGTCAGTCTCCAAAGATGAGCTGTGCACAGCAAACTCCCTTCTTTTAAGTCTTGTTTATGGTTGGTTAAGTAAGCAATGGAGTGATCTGTCACCTCCGCTCTCCAGCCGGTGATCGGAGAGAACAACAAGCCAATCTGATGTGAAATGATTTGGACAGTAAGTAAATAAATCCCACCTTGATAAGTTGGCCTCTGCTGCAGCTCTCCCACGGACCCCAAACATTTGATTACGGACTGATGAGGGCTTCCCAGGGGGAGGCCAGATACTCCTCTTCCCTGGAGGTCCCTTCAAATAAAACCTCACCTCATCTGTCGGCAATAGTTTAGGTGGAACAGGGTAAGTGGGGAAAGGGGTGAACCAGGCAACCCTCTGAGGTCTTTTCCACCGAAGAGTCTTGGAGAGGATGTTAGATTCCCATCAAATGCAACTGAGTTTCCGCTTAGGGGTATGGATGGAGCACAGGACTTGCACCCAGTTTCTGCTCCATCAGTGCATTGATGGATAGATGGATGCATGGAGGGAGGGGAGGGAGTTTCAAGGCTGCTTTGCGCAAGTGACTTTCATAAACCTAATTACATGATATATCTTCTGTCTGAAAGGCGGATGACTGGAGCAGGACATATAAACACAAAATCACCACTTCACTGAGTAAAGAGTATCTCTTCCTGTTTGGGGAATCTCCTGGGTTCTTGGTGGAAACTTTTCTTTTTTCCCAATGAGTAGTGGAAATGCTTTATTTATGTGCAGTCTTTCCTAGGTTTATACCTATTTCCTTATCACTAAGCACTCTGAAACATTGCCCCAAACCAAGAAGCCATTTCCTTTAAAATGCCCCAAACTAACAGCTTGCATGTTTTTTAGTGTTTTGAACGATTCCAAGCTCTTCCTCTGTTGTACCTCATTCAAAGCTGAGAGATGTCCTTTTGCCACAGTGGTTATGACCACATACAATTTAGTGGACAACCAGACTGGCTGGATGTAAGTCCTGGCTCCACACACTTACGGATCACATGATCCTGGGCAGGTTTTTTGTTTGTTTGTTTGTTTGTTTGTTTGTTTGTTTGTTTGTTTTTGAGGGCAGTGTCACTGGCCCTCATATGTGGGACCGAACCGGGGCCGCTGGCTTCCCAAGCCAGCGCTTAACCACCGCGCCACTCGGTCAGCCTGGGCAGGTTTTTTCACTGCTCTGTGCCTCATGTACAACAGGGATGATAAGACTATCTAACTTACAGGGGTGTCCTGAATCTTAAATGAGCTAATCTATGTAAAGCCCTTACCAACAGTGCTTGCCACTCACAGTCGATTTCAAAAGGTGATCAAGCAGATACAGCCATACCCATTTGGCAGATGAAGAGGTGAGAGATTTTCCAAGGCAGGTAAGGGGGCAGCCTACCTCAGAACCCAGATGTCCTCTCTGTCCCACTCAGGCCTTGTTCCAGGCACCAGATTTCATGCTCAACAACGACCTATTATCATGTGATATTGAGTGGGCTACTTGTGGTCCAAGGTTATTATGACTGAAAATTCCAAGACCGCTTTGCCTGAGAATGAGAATTTCAGCTGTCGCACAGGTCCACAGAGCACACTCCCTCCTCGTCATTTTCTGTTCGGATTTGTATTGCAATCATTTCTTTTTAAAATTTCTTTCTCTCTTTTTTTTTTTTTTTTTAATAATAAGAAATTTCCTGGGCCGGCCGAGTGGCGCAGTGGTGAAGTGCTGTCCTGGGAAGCCAGAGGCCCTGGTTCGGGTGCCATATGTGAGGGCCAGTGACACTGCCCTCAAAAAAAAAAAAAAAAGAAATTTCCTTACTTTTCTCTTCAGAAAGTTTGTGTCTTTAGATTATAATAGTAATAATACATCTTTTGGTGTTGAGAATGTGGGGAATTCATGAAAAACAAAATTTTAACTACATACTAACATTCTGTCTCTCAGGGATAATCATTGTCGTGGTATGTTCATTTCTTGTTTTTTTTCTATGCATGTGATAAGTATACGTACATTTTTTTTCCTTTACATAATTTGAATTTTGGTGGCGATGGTAGTAGATAGGGTGGTTTATGTGACCTAAGCATTTTGTTTGTTTACCTTTTAATTGCTTTGAACTTAATTCTTCAAAATAAAGATAAAATAGCAGAGTGTAAGGGTAAAAAGCCAGGACAGCTTGGGTTCAAGTCCTGGTTCTGACACTTATTGGCTGTGTGACCTTAGACAAGTTACGTTGCTGTGTCTCAGTTGTCTCTAGGTAAAATAGAGATAATAATAGTAAACACCTCAGAGGGCTGGCATGCTCCTGGAACTGAATGAGTTAATGTTGGTACTTTAAAAAAAAAGTTAGATAGAAGCAAAAACTCGGAAATTTCTTGGAAATTGATGCTTTTATTTTGTTAATCTTCAGTAGAGCTACATTCCACATAGGATTTTGGGTTGTAAACAACAGACACACAGGCCAATTTAAACCAAAAAAGAAACTTTAAAGATATTGAGTAGGATGCCTAATCTTCCAGGGGGAAGGATGTTTAAACAATGACAACTGTTTCTTGAGTACTTACCGTGTACCAGACACGGTGGCCACTTTAGGCTCTCTATCACATCACTTCGCTTATCCTCATAAGTTCCTATGAAGTAAATAGAAGGTTCTTCTTCTTCTACATATTAGGAAACTGAGACTCAGAGGCATTAAATGACTTGCCCAAGTTCATACCACCGAGGAAGAAGTGAAATCAAGATTCAATTCCAGGTGTGACCTGACTCCACTGTGTGGCTCGTTCATCCACTCTTTCCTTTCACATACAGACCAGGGGTTCTTCGGGAAGCACACAGCCAGGGTCCCTGTCATCACGGAGCTTACAGCCTGGTGGGGTGGGAAGACGTTTGTCCAGTTACCACTCAGGCTCTGGAGAGCAGGTCCACGGGGCTCTGGGAACTTTGCCAGATATTTGACCTTCACAGGGAGGTGATGGGAGATCCTCTTGATAAAGTAATGCTTGAGCTGAGGTGGAAGGTGTGAGTGGGATGAATGCGCCAAGACCTGGGGTGGGAGAAAGTGATTCATGGAAAGGAAACTGCCAACTCTCTGTGGAAGAAAGAAGCACGGCTTGAGAGAGACTGATAGATGCCAGAGAGTGTATCTGAAATGGAGGAAAAGAGGGGAAGCATGGTGAGAAGGAGGCTAGAGAGATAAAGGGGTAGAGGCCACGTAACAGTTTCAAGTCAACTAAGGAGCTTAGACTTTCTCCCAAGGTCAATGGTGTCATTAAAGAATTGAAAAGAGGGAGATGATACAGTTAGATGTCCTTTCAAAGAGCTTGCTCTGGTTCCAATGGGAGAAAACATTGGGGTGGGGTGGGAGCAAAAGTAGGTACTTGTTCCTATAGTGTCTATATCAATAGCCTGGGATGACAATGACAGTAGCTGGGACCAAGGAGATGGAGAGAAGTGAATAGACTCAGGAGAGGATTAGGAATAAAAACCTACAGAGCTGGTGATGGATTGGCTATGGAAAGACACAGGGAGGGGTGGAGGGTGATGCCAGGCCTTCTGGCTTGTGTAACCTGGACAACGATAGTGCTGCTCACTGACCTGGTGAATACTGGGGGGTGGGGGTGGGGGATCAGATTAGAGAGGGATGGTCATCAGTTTAGTTTTTGAACATGTTAAGTTTGAGGTGCCTTTAAAATAACCCCCACAGGCTGTTAAGCAGGAGGTGAGATATAGAGATCTGGAGTTTACAAGAGCTGTCTGGAATGGAATTGTATAAGTGGGCATCATCATCTGTGAATGAAGGTTAGTGGACATCTGTCATTCTTTTTGGGTTGCGTCCCCAGCCTCACTCCTCTTCTCATGTTTGGAAAATCCCCTGTCTTATGAGGCGAATCCCATCAACCACTTCAGAAGCTAAAAAGACCACCTTTGGGAATGACTTATAGCAATTTAGATCTAGGGCCGTATCTCCCAGGACATCTCCTTTGGCTTGACATTGAATTAGCCCCTTCTGCCACAAGGGCAAGTCTTTCCCTATTTCATAGCTAATTAAGCCAAGGCACAAGGGTCTCCCTGTGTGTAGTTTACTGAGGAGAGTGGCCTGGAAGGAGGAGTCAGGTGGACTGGCTCGGCCTCCACCTAGCCTCGTGGCCGTGGATCAGCCCTCCTACTCACGCTTTTGCCAGGCGGTCATGGACCTCGGGAGTCTCCAAAGCCTTTCCTGCCCCTAAGAGTCTCTGATGTGTGTCCTTCACACATTAAGGACAACAAGCCAGAGCAACAGTTTGGTGAATTCAAACAGAGGAGTGATCTTACCGGGATGAGAAAACAGATTTTATTTTCTGGTCCTGAATAATCGAGATTGTTCATCCCCAAAGCTGTAAACTATGCAACCCAAAATAGTAAAAAGTTGAAAGAAAACAAAAACAAAAAGAGCTCATCAGCAGATTGAAAACAAACTCCCCTTTTTTCTCATTAGCAATGGGACTTTTTTTCATCTATATTTTCCCCAGCATGAACTCCACTTCATTTTGCTTACCTAGACTAGTGTAATAAAGCAGTCCCAGGGGAAGTACAATTACTGATAACTGAGACAAAACAGAAGCAACCTGGAAGGTTTTGCCGACATAATAGATCAACACTGTCCGATAGAACTTTCTGCGACGATAGAAATATTCTATCCTGTGCCATAATTTAGTAGCTACTAGCCACATATGGTTATTGAGCACTTGAAATGTGGGCAGTGCAGCTAAAGAACAAAATCTTTAATTTTTATGAATATAAATTTAAATAGCCACAAGTGGCTGGTGACTACTGTGTTGGTCAGGGCAGAAGACATTTGCAGCCCAGTGGACCTTACTGTGGACATGTCTTCTGCCCAAACTAGAAGTTCGAGGTAAATCTGCATTTCCGGAAAGCTAACCATTTGGAGCTTGCTTTGGGACAGGGCACCAGAGGACAGGGACAGAATTCATTCTTTCCCAGGGCTGTGTGTGGGTTTATTAATTGTCTACATGATTACTTTTGTAAAGGGACTACCTCTCTGAACCCAGAATTAGGAGCTCTGAATTTGAAGCCATTTATTAGGCTTAAATTTATGTGGTGTGAAATCTGTTAGATCATTTGCTCATCAGTAGGTTGTCTAGAAAAAAGGCCCATCTACAAAGGGTTTTCAGGGTGAAGGTCACCAGTGTAATCAGAAACATACCAAGCCTGGCCTCCAGCGAAAGACTGTGCTTTCAAGTAAATTTCGAGTTTGCGAAGTGGCCTTTTGAAGACCTTACCATTGGTAACATTTCCTCTCTTATTAAAAAAAAAAAAAAAGAAAAAAGAAAAAAAAAAAGAGTGCAATTATTTTTCACTATTATTCAACTTCACCAAAAGGTAGAAGCCCCCTAGTGGTTCACATCTGAAAACATGGAGTGCATGGGGCTGCCATGCTGGAATAAAACCTTGAAAGCTAATAGGCAGATGCTGGGAAGCAGTCAGAAGGTTTGATTAAGATTTGGTCAAATTGAGCGATAAGACTGGCCAAACTACCTCAGCCGTCAAAGACATGGTCACTGCAGTTTACAAGAAGAAATAAGTCATCTTGGTCTGGAGATCAGCTTATTCATTCAACTAACACTGCCCATGGGCCATGTGCAGGCTAAGCAAGGCTCTGGGGAAATGCAGATGCAGAAAGGGAAGCTTGCTGGTCCCAGGGGGCTCATAGCCCAAAGACAAGCCTCAGTGTAAACCTAGCAGCTGCCATCCCTCCATGAACACTGCTTCCCAAACCCCTCTGATCCTGAGACTTGTCCGAGGTGCATTTTGAAATGCAGAATTTCAACCCCTTCTCCCCAAATATTCTGACTCCATGGGTCTGCGGTAGGCTCTGAGAATATGGATTTTCATACAGTTTGGGGAACTTTCATGTAGTGAATGCATCACCACTCCGCCCATCATTCTTCTTCATGACCCCAGTCACCCCACCAAGGACCAGGGAGCCGCCTTAGGCCCCCTCCCTACCTTCATCCACCTCACTGAGTCCAGCTCAGTCTACCTTCGAAATATGCCCTGAATCGTCCTTTGTGCCCTCACACCCAGACCCTTGCAACAGCCTCTAGCCTCTCTCTCCAGTCTCTGCTCTTCCCTCTCTAAATTCATTCTCTCTGGAGTTGTCAGCAGGATGGTCCTAATAAAACATGAAATGGAAGGTGTCTCTCTTTCATTCTTACCTAAAACCACTCCGTGGCTCCCATGCCTAAGAACCATGGCATCCTTGGTCTCTGGCGATCTGGCCCTGCCCTCCTGCCTCCCCACCCTCCTCCCTCAATTCTTGTGCAAGTCCCTAGTTTTGGATGTCACTGCTACTGTTATACCTTCAAGGGTCCCCCCGGCCCATCTCCATGAAGTCTTTCCAGACCCTGCTGGATGGTATCTTTCTCTGCTGCCTCTGGCCAGAGAGAAAGAGAAGTGTGAGCAGCAAATGGCCCAAGGGGGCCAGCGTGTGGGGCATGGAGGGCGTGCCGGCAGTCCGAGGGACACGAGTTGGGGAAGTAAAGGACACTGACATCAGGTTGCAGAAGCTGGATTCTATTCTGTAGGAATGGGGCTGAAAGCTGAGTAAGAGAAGCTTTATCTTGTGGTGAGGGCAGGTGGGGGTGGGGGGTGGATGGTGGTGGCGGTGGTGCGATACTTTGTTTTTTACTTCATATTTGGGAAAATGTCAAAAGCGTTTCCAAGTAGAGAAAATAAATACTCAGTAATCAATTGAAACATTCTATTCATTCAAGGGGGGACAAGGGGGAGCCGCAGATATATTCTAATGATAATTACCGAGGCCAGGCACCCCCTCACCCCCAATCCCGGCAGGTCTCAGAGCTCCTCACGCACACCTTATTCCTGGGCCTCTGCCTGATTCAGGAAGTCGCTGCCCAAGGACAGAGGTGAGCCGCACACCTCACGCTAGTGCAGAGCCATTGTCTGCCCAGGGGGCTCGTGGCCAAGCTGCAAGACCGAGCGGCACGCTTTCCTTACACCTGATCACGTGACATAAGTGCCAGAAGAGGTAGGTACTGGGGAGTCCCCGAAGTGTGGCTGGAGGATGTCATGTGCCAGAGGGAGACGAGAGGCCGGGCTGAACAGTCAGAGCCTTTGGTGCTCGGCCAAGGCAGCTGGAGGCCACAGGCGGCCATACGGGGCTCACACGAGAGACTGCGACAAGCTCCGACTGTCTTAGGAAGAGCACAGGGCGTCTGCAGGACTGTGCACATGAGAGATGTTGTCCCTTAAGCCAGCACAGAGGCAGGGACAGGTGGGGAGGGCACACTCAGAGGTGAGGTAAAGAGAGGCACGCCACAGGCCTTCCTCCGTGACTGAGGGGGAGAGAGAGTCAGCACTGCTCCCCCTCCCCCGAGAACACCTCCGGAGTCAGGCCCCCACCCGCGGGACTCCATTAATGCTAACCACCTGGCACCTGCCATTTGGTGGCCTGACACTGGCCAGGCCTCCTCAGGCACCTTTCATGTGACATTCTTCCCTCCTCGGCTTTCACAGGACGAAGGGTTACTGCCTGTGGTGCTGGGAGATGAGAAGCAGGCCCCTGGGGGTGAGAAGGGGTCTGCAGGGGACCCCCAGCTTCCCGGGGGCAGGGGCCACGGCTCCCACAGAATTCAGAGCAGCCAGAGTGGGGGCAGGAGGTGTGAAGGCCATAGAGGGGGGTCATTTGTGCGGTCACCGTGAGGCAGGAGCCCAGAGCATGTGTGACTCCTGACGGCCAAGTCTGCAGCTACAGTGTGTCACCAAGAGGCCAGGAGAAGGCCCTCTGACATCACCCGTGCTTTTCTGAAGAACGAAGGACAGGCACCGATATTTGTCGCCTGTGGGTCGCACTGACAAACCCCTTTTGGGGACAGTCTTCCCTTCTGCACAAAGTGTTTGCGGAATCGCTGGGTCTCCGTTCTCTCAGAACAATGAGGGAATTCAAAGTATGAGGCATCACTGCCCATGCTATTGGGGGGTAGCAGGGGCATTGAGAAGTTTATTAGGAAATTTATTATTTTTTTCAAGTTTATTAGTAATTTTAGGCATAAATTTCTTAGAGCTAAGGTAATCCATGCAATAGGAAGTGAAGAGAGAATTGGGGGGTCGGGGGGAGCCAGGTTCAAGTCCTAGGGCTGACAGTTCCAGCCAAGCGATCTCGGCTTAATCCTGGAGCCCCTATAACTTCTCAAGGGGCAGAGTTGATCACACCTATTTTGCCGAGAGTTGTGAGGTTCAAATGAGATGATGGGTGTGAAACCCCGTGCAGAGGGCTGGCGTGGGAAACGGCAGCGCTAGCTCTTCTAAGGGTACCCCCACCCCCACCCGGGTCAGGGTTTCAGGCACGCCATCCCGGCTCCACAGCAGGCAGCTCTTCCCATCCCTCTCCTACACGTGAAAAGCTGCTCAAGGTAGTTATTTAACCTGTCTCACATCGCACAGCCAGTGAGTTGCTGCAGGTTGGAACCTGGGCTCGTTACTCTACACCCTTTCACACACCGTGTGTGTGTATCAATGACTCAGGGACCCCGATCCAAGGCTTGTGCAGAAGAAGCCGAAGCTGGGACAAGAGGCCTGTGGGCACCCAGTGTCTGGGTGCCCAGCGGAGCGAGGCCCACGCCCACCTGCCAGCAGGGAGGGCAGCCGGGCCGGGTGTCTGTGGGAATCGCAGCTCACCCGCCACTTGGAACTCCTCTTTGAGGGGTGATTTACGTGTGCTCGGCTCTCCCCGCTGAGCCGTTTGATCTCGCCCCAGGGCTGAGGGACTGGTGCAGCCCTCCTGCCGCTGCTGCACGGGGCTCCCATTACCAGCCCTGGCTAGCAGCCTGGCAGGGCCGCGGGGCAGAGCTGGGAGGGGAAGGGCACTCCTCCGTATCATTTCCAGGGGAGCAGAGCAGCAGAGCCGAGAGAACGTTCCCATTGAGTCAGACACCGCGGTCCTCACTGGCCCATGCTTTCCAGTTGTGAGAGTCCGGGCGTTTCTGTCGCCTCTCTAATTTCTACTCTTGTTTAGTCAGGAAAACTGGCCCTGTGACGACAGCACAATCCTTGAACATGGGCCCAAGCTTCTAGGTTGCATTAATGACATGGAGATTCAGGGAGCTTTTGTTTTTGAGGTGACAAGCTAGTGAGCCCCACCCCCACCCCACCCCGCACGCCCTCCCAAGACAGAAGCAGCCCAAGTTGGAGAGCTGACTTGTGGTTGGAACTCCACCGTAGACCTGCTGTGCACCTGAACCCCCTGAGTCGCACCACGGCGGCAAGAAGGTGGGCCAGACTTAGGGGGCTGCCCCGGCCACAGGCCACAGAGAGTCCCCGCCAGTGGGGAGCATCTGTGTCACCCAATGATGGTTCTAAACAATCAGCCCTTTTTCAATGTGTAGGTAAGTGACATACCATAGAGCAGAACTTCACCGAGGACAGCTGCAGAGCTGGCAGAGATGCTGCCGGGCAAGTTAGTCTTTTTAAAATAGGAAAAAAAAAAAAAAAAAGTAAAGGCATAGCAGCAGAGGCAAAGCAGGTGCCATGGAACCACCACAAACTATCAAATCAGGGTCTACAGTATTGGGGTACCACAGGCAGTGGTGGGGGTTTAAATGGGGGTACAAAGCCAGCTGGGCTACTTCTAAGACTTGACAGCTGCCAACACTTAAGGCCACCTAAGGCTACATTAATAGAGGTCAAATGTCCACTTTGGAGGAGGTGAGGACCCTGCTTCATTCCCCACCAGCCAGACCCTAGTTAGAGCATTGCATCAGTCATGGGTTTCATCTCTTATTTTGAGCATATTCAGAACAAAGTGACTGGAATGAGGGTGTCTTGAAGCCATGTTAAAGGAATAGAATTGAGAGGGTGCTGGTCCAGAGAAGAGAAGCTCAGTGGGCTGTATTTCTGAAGGTCTGGGGGTGAGGGAGTGAAGAACATCGGAGGGAACTATAGGAATCCATATTTGAACACAGAGGTAGAATCGTCCAGCAATGAAATCATGGACTCCCATGGAGTGAGCTTCCCGTCCCAGGAAGCATGCAACTGAGATGAGCAAATGCCACTTGGAAGGCTGGAGAGAGTGTGCCTGCATGGGGTACACGCTTGAATCCTGCTCTCTTCTGCGCCTATGAGATGAGATGCTGTGATTGTATGAATTCTCCCAGTGGAGCAATCCATAGATGACACCTTAAGATGTGCCTGGCAGGATGTAGAGAAACATGGGCTGCCCACGTCTCCCTTTCAACAGTATCGACAATGTATGTTCATTAAGTACAAGGTGCTGAGCCTCAGGTCCACACCAGGGGTGACGTCACCGTGGAAACATAAGCACTCCGGCCCACCCCTTTCCAGGTCGCAGAGCTGTCCGTGCAGCAGGAAGCAGCATCTCCTGGCCCTGGTCTCTCGTCTCAGGGCTCCCCAGCCCCGGTATCCTGTTTCTGGTCCAGCAAGGCATCCTGCGGTGGCCCCGGGGGCAACTGGAGCCTTGCACGGGGCAGGCGTGGCAGAACCCTCTGTGCTGGCCACAGAAGCCATGGCGCTTGGCTCAGCTGGGGGATGGCGCAGGAGCCCACAGCACGGAGGACAACCTGGGATTCCGGAGAAGGCCCCTCTGCCATGCGGTCACCGCCCTCATGCCTCCTCGGCTTATTCTCTACTGAAATTCCTTTTCCAGTGTGTTTGATGCTGCCCTAAAAATTTTACCTAGCGCCTGCCATATGCCAGGCCACACAGTCAGTGGGAAGGTCACCCCAGAGCAGGCTGGGACCAAGGCTCTCTCAGAATCACTCTAGACCTGCCCAGGGGTCTGTCCACAAAGAAACAACAAAGAATGCCCTAGGATGTAGGGCGTTTGTCAGGTTAGGGGGCCGGCCTTGACCTAGCCTCAAAGAAAACTGCAATCCCAGAAGACTCCAGCACTCTGGGTCTGCATGAGGCAGACCCCGCCTGGGCAGAACACTGCCCACCTCAGGACCCGTGGGCAGCCACCAGACACAGGACAGCCTGGCACCGCTACTCTCAGCAGGGGCTGTGGGTGATGCAGCTTCGCCTAAAAGACTCAGGCATAGACGGACATGTCCAGGCAGATACTACCTTACCATGTTGTTTGGAGGATAAAATGGAAAGCTCTCCATCCATGAGCAACAACTACTGGTCCCTCAGGACTGCAGCTCTAACTCACCTTCTGATGTTTTCCCTGGTTCCCAGGGCGCGGTAAATCTCTCTCCAACATGGCCACAGAGCGCCAAGCTATGTCTTAGCGTTACGACCTGGTGTTGTAGTTGGTGTTTGCTTGTCCACCCCCATGCTGTTGAAAGCTTGCTTCTTTCTGTATCACCATGCAACGCAACCAAAGTTCTTCAAATGAGTAAATGATTGAACATAATACAGGTAGAGCACAGTCCTTGGCACATAATAAATAACAGTGAATACTACTGAATCAAATTTTGGCACTATGAGACATACATGGGGAGGCAAGATGCACCTGAGTCTTCAGGGAGTTTTACTTCATCATTACAGGATGAGAGGTAATATATGGCTGCAAAGGCAATGCAAGCAAGGAAGACCAGCACACAGGAAGTGCAGGCCAGCTCCACACGGACAGGCCAGGGACCGTGCCCGCAGGGCAGGCCTTCTAGCTGGCCTTTGGGGAGCTGTTAGGATGGATGCTATGGACAGCATGAAGGAGAAAGCTGAGGGCCAGTCAGTCCAGGACTGCTGGGGATGCAGCCAGGCCCCACGGCACAGACCCATGGAGAAGTGGGACGGGTGCTGATGCCGTCTCAGCCCCTGCGAGAGCGCTTTGCTCCCTGCCCACCCGAACGTGGCTGCTCGTCAGCTTCCACTCTAGTGCCTTCCTGAGTTCCAGGTCTGCTCATCCAACTGCTGACTGCTCAGCTCTACTTTATTGAGATAGAGTTTACCTACCATACAGTTCGCCCAGTTGAAGTATAGAATTCAAAGGTTTTTAGTACGTTCAGATATGCGCAACCATCACCACTGCCCATTCTAAAACATTTTCATCACAAATGTTAGTTTTTTTCTATTTTTGTTGTTTCAAAGTTTCCTTTCAGTCTTAGCACTTTTTTAACTGTTGTAAACCTTTTTAAATGTACAGTTCAGTGGCATTCATTCAGTGCTGTGCCACCATCCTTCCCACCCAGCTCCGGGGTTTCTCATCATCCCCTTCACTGATAACAGGTATTTCTTTTATTCTAATCATAAAATGAAAATTTTGAATCTATGTCCAACATTTTGAATACTGCATGTGTGCCGGGTAGTCTGGTGGCATAACAGTAGGAGACACAGATACAGGAAAGGGAAGAGAGACCTTTTACAATGGGTCAAAATGCGAGAACCAGCTCATCACTTTCTCTGAAAAAAAAAAAGGCAAGCGTTATTATTTTACTGTTTGTATGGTATGGGAATTAGAGGTTAAATTTAAAGTTAGGATTAAAGCTTATGTTTCCTTATGTTTAATTCTGGCTCCCTCTCCCACCCTGCCCCCAACAGCAGGTGGGAGGGCTCTGGATGATCAGGGCAATTCCTCCACATCCTCCTGCCACGGAGCCTGAGTGGATGAAAAGGCTGAGAGAATGGAGACTTTTCTCCTTCAAAATAGCTCCTCAGCCCCTTGAAATGAATGAGCAGCTTCTTTAACAGACTTTTCCCCCAGCTCACATTCCCCATGGTTGGTGAGGCAGAAAATTCACAAGAACAAAGCTCTTGCCCTAAAAAGATCTCCTTTTCAATTTAGGGTCAATTCCACATTTGGGGCGTCCAGAAGAGTCACCTTTAAATTAAGAAATGAGAAAAAAGGGGGGCTGGTGCCCCGCAAGCCCAGGAAATCACACACATGAATGTGCAGAGCGCCCACCGCCCGGCCTCACACCCCACACACTGCCTGGGCAGCTCAGACACAGCTCCTCAGGCCGCCTCCTCAGATGTGAGGCGGAAACCACCTGACCTGGAGGGCAAACGCGGGATGCATTTTCCTATCTACTCGGAGTCCTTCAGCAACTTCTAGGGGTCTCATCCAGTCCTTCTGAAAAATGGGCAAGCAGCCTGCACCCTGCTTCCTCACACAGCGGCTGTCTGGTCGAGATGTGCCATTAGTGAAGGCACTCTGCCTCCTCCTAGGAGAGGTGGCCTTGTCACTAGAGCCTGAACATGCCGTAGCATTCTAGCATAGAATCTCCCTAAGATCACCTGCTCCCCTCAGCTTTTGAGGACGTATCAACGTGAACTTGAGTTAATTAAAGACAACATTCTTTACATTTCACCCCTTATAAAATGTCAGAGAGCTAGACTCCACAGGAGCCTGGTCTGGCTCGGGGGGTGCCATCACTGAACGCTTGCTCTTCATCTATCAGTCTGGGGACAAGATTCTGCACCTTCGGCTCCCTGGGGTCAGCTGCTCCCTCTGAGCTGGGCCAGCGCTCACGGGGAGCGGTAACCATGATGGGGAGAGGGGCTGCCAAGTACCCCCCCACACCCACCGAGGGGCCAGCTCAAGGTGATCGAGTTTCTCACTCCAGTTAGAAAGCCCATCACCCCTGACTCCAGGGTAATAAACTCGGTCTTGGGACTTGAGCTGTGCCACGGTTCATTTCTGGGCCAAATCCCTGAAGCTGAAGGGTTTATTTTTAAGGACAAGCAGTTTGCTGTTTTCAGCGTTTCTCATCAGAAATAGTGCAATTCAGCCCGATCTGCATTGGAAGCATAATTTATCATCTCACACAGATGGTTGGATGAGGGTGGGGAGGACGTTTGCTTTCCATTTCAGTTCAGCAAACATTTCCTGTGCCCGAGTGTGCCAGGCACAGAGCAGAGCTCTGGAGGTGCACAGACGCGTAAGGCCAGCCCCTGGTCCTGGGGACACTCACAGTCTGGGTGGGAGGCAGACCCCCAAGCCCAGCCTTGGCAGCAGACAGGCCAGAGCCCTGGCTCTGCCATTTACCACTGGAGTCACACTGGGAAAATTAGCTCACCTCTTCCTAGCTAAGGTTTGTCACTTTGCTCATCTTTTCAAAAAACACCAACTTTTGTTTCTATTGATTTTCTCTATTGTTTTTCTATTTTCAATTTCATTAATTTCCACTCTTATCTTTTTTTCTTCCTTCTGCTTGCTTTGGGTTTCATTTACTTTTTCCCCCTCAGTGCTTTAAAGTGGAAGGTTAGGTCATGGAGAATTTTCTTCCTTTTTAATAGTCACTCATAGCTATAAATGTCCCTCCAAGCACTGCTTTACTTTCATTACATATGATTTCCTATGTTGTGTTTCTGTTTTCACTCATCTCAAAGTATTTTCTAGTTCCCGCTTTGATTTCTTCTTTACTCATTGGTTGTTTAGTGGTGTGTTAATTTCCACATATTTGTGAATTTCCCAAAGTTCTGTTATTGATTTTTAATTTCATTCCATTGTAATTAAAGATTATATTTTACATCATTTCAATCTTTTTAAACGCATTGAGGCTTGTTTTGTGGCATAGTATATGGTCTGTCTTGGAAATGTCCCATGTGTACTTGGGGAGAAAGTGTACCCTGCTGCTGTTGGATGGAGTGTTCTAGGAGCCTGCGAGGGCTAGTCAGTTCACAATGGTATGTCTTCTGTTTTCTTGTTCCTCTTCCCTCTGTTCCATCCATTGTTAAAAGTGGGGGTAATAAAGTTTTTAACTATTATTGTTGAATTGTTGCCTCACCTCTTTGAACCCCTAGTTCCTCAGTGGAAAATAATGATTCCTGCCTTGCAGAGGCATGCAGATAACGAACACAAAGTCTGGTGGCACAGCTTGCCACACTGTCTCTCAGAACGACGGGACAGAATATAGGGCGGTGGTGGTGAGGATTTCTTTCTTAAGCAACCAGGCGGTTCTGGGTTAAGCTGGCACAACTTCCATCTGAAAAATATAAACTCTTCTTAAAGAGAAAGCTGAGTCTATTTCTGTGGCCTTATATTCAGGATATGCAGATCTCCTGTGCAAAAAATAAAAACGAACTAAGTGGTCAACAAATCCTAACTTGTCATCCTTATTTTGCTAGCTGATGTCTCCATCCATCCATCTACCATTCCTTCTTTCCTTTCTTCCTTCCAACTCAATGCATGTCTGAGTTGGAAGGAAGCGGAGACCCTGCCCCAGGTACTTGGGATAATGAATTCAGACTTGCTGTAGAAAGACCTATCCTACCCAGGAAGACACTGACATGTAAGCAGGTAAATAAAAAGCAGGAATATAAATGCTGTAATAAAAGAAGGAACAAAAGGTTTGGAGAGCATAGAAGAGAGAAGTGACCTGCCTGGTGGGGAAAAGCGAAGAGCCTGAGACGGCTTTCCCAACAACGCTAACAAAACCGACAAGACGTCGTCAACAGCAGCTCAAGTTTCATAACCCTCCCTGCCCCTGCCAATCGTCTCAGGTAGGACGGGGCCCATGGGAGGAAAATGAGGAAAACAAGAGGATGTTACACAAAGTGAGTCATCCAGCCTCAAATAACTGCAAAGGCGGAAAGTTCTTGTCCTGGAAATATGCCAACTCCAATGCTGCAGAAATAACCATGATGAATTCACAGATTTCTGTGCAAACACTGTAGGTCCATCATAACACTGAAATCTCAGCCATAGGAAATTGGAGCTCCGAGCCCCATATGTTCAAAATTATGCTCATATTTTGGTGAAGATTTTCTTGAGGAAGCTAAAAGCCGTGTTTTCCCATTGAGAGCAGGTCTGGCCTCCCACGCTGTCCTGGGTGAGATCACAGAATACTGATCCCGCTTGGGGTCAAAGTCATGGGGTGCCTTTCTCTTCTGGGTCTCAGTCTCCACGTAAGAATTGATGTTGCCATCAGGTAAGTTAATAAGACTTTTCCCATAGCATGAGAAATAAGATAATAATATTTGTTGTTCACCCGCATGCATACTGCAGGGAGAGAAAGGAAGCCTTCCAGAAACCCTTCGCTGGAAGAACTTTTGATCTACCTGAGAAGGGGCGGGGGGGGGGGTAGCCATAAAACAGTTTTAAAAATTAAGCTCTGGAACCTGACAACCTGATAGGCTTGGATTTAACCTCTCTGGGTCTTGGATTCCTATGTGCAGAAATAGAGGATGTTGGCTCTTACATGAGGCTGAATCCAACTATCTGGCTTATGGTTGGTATTCAAAAGCATGGTGTTCTTGCCCCTGGAGGAGGTAGAAGTGCCTCAGGTCCCTAAGGATGGGTGGAATCCTGACAGGAAAGGGAAGGGGGAAGGTCTTCCGGCAGCCAGAATGCACAGGGTGTATGCTGTGGCCAAGCACGTGCATCCAAATTCTGGCTCCACTGCTCACCAGCCAGGTAATCGTAAGCAATTCACTAACATCTTGGGGACTCAGTTTTCTCATCTGTAAAATGGAAACACAAGTAGAACCTATCTTCTGGGGTTATTATGAGGATGGATTGAGTAAACACTTAAAACAACACCTGGTACATAGTGAAGGGTCAATTGATATTTGCTGTTGTCATACCTGGAGGGGAGTGAGCAGACCAGGTTGAGTATGAACTGGGCAATTAACAGACTAGGAGGGCTGGGACCAAAATTAGAGCACCTTAAGTGCCATGTTAGTCTGGACTTAAGGCAGGAAAGGCGCCTGAATGGGGCTGACATGGATTCATCATCAGCTGAAAATGGTGAAGCAAACGAGTTCCCGTTGCAGCTTGAAATTATAGCACAAGAGGCTGTTCTTGAATATTGACCCGACTCCTCCCACTTCACCCCCCACAATGGCATTCATTGGCGAACAGGAGACGGCAAAGGGCAGATCATCCATCGGGTCATTTTCCCAGGCAGATCCAAGTACGTCTCGGTTTACAGCCCCATGAAGTCACTTGGTCAGCAGGGGGACTGGCGCTTGGGGTGTCTGACCATCATTGTGGCTTTCCACAGGTGGCCACGAGCTACTTTCAGAAGTGATGAGGCCCAGTGTCTGGCATGTGTGTCCAAGCCCACAGATCCTGCCCTCACCCTCACCCCGTCCCACCCACAGGCAGGCAAAAGTGGTCGGGGTTGGGTCCGCGCGTCTCCACCATGCGCTCAGAGGACAGAATTCCCCCCATCATAGGATGAGCGGCGGGACCATGAGCGCACGTTGATGGGACACCCCATCTCACCTCATTCAGATCTGGCCTTTTAGAGACAGGCAGAATCCAAGGAAATGACTGAGAAAAAGCATTCTTCGTTCTGGAGATGCTAACGAGTGGCAATTAGCATAAATGCCAACTTAGATAGGTGCGGAAGTTCTTTGTACAGAGAACTCCCAAACACTGGGCCCAGGAGAAAGCGGGTGCGGGCGTCCCCTAAGTGCTGTGACGGAAGAAACCACTGGGGCACAAACTGTGTGGGGCCGACTCACGGGAAGAAGTCCTAGGGTACATTTCTTGGCCTCCAGGATCCAGATAAAAAGGCCGCAGACTGACAGCTGGAATGGGAAACAATTCCTTTAAATCTGTGATTTGCTTCACAGGAAAAAAAGGAAGTCAGGTAATCCTTAAGTGACCCCAAGTGGTATAAAAATATACCAGCATGAAGTGTTGAGCTCTCTGCGGGTATTCGGTGTGACATCAGCGCCACCTGCTGCACTTGACTGGGAAATAACAAACCACGGACCCACAAAAGCTGGCATAGGTAGGCCCGACTGCATCTGTGTTTTTTCATAGGAAATTATTCTCTTGGTGCTCAGTTGTGAGCCAACAATGGGAAAGTGAATAACAATTTATGGACAGAAGCACAGGATAGAGTTTGTTACTACAAGCAATGGAAATAACACCAGTGTTTTAAGTGAACGGTATTTAATGATATGGGTATAATCCAATGTCATCAAATCGCTAGCCTTGAAGAGCCAAACAATACCTCAAGCTTCCAGCCGCTGTGACTGCAGGTTAGCCAGTTTTCTCCGAAAATCTCTAAAAATTCTTGGAAGTACCTGCTAAACTTCATTGCCACAGAGTCTCACAGTCACCTTTCTGAGCTTTGGTTTAGTCCACTGCTCCAGGGAGTTTCCTTACCACCTGCTGCCATTATGGAACAATTTCCCATAGGACAGGGCACTCCCAAATTCCCACACCCACTCACATCACTCTGCCCGCACACAGGGACCCAGCTCATGCTAACACACCCAGTTGCTAACACTAGGCAGCACACATCTGAGCATTTCAAGGGAACCACAATGTAGAAAAGGAAAACCAAAACTCATTATCAGACTCCATTGTTTCCACACTCAACGGACCCCATCCCTACCGGTCGGTCGTCTCTCCAACTCCAGCCTCCATCCTGGCAATTCCTATTCTGACCAGGGTTTCCCAGGCTCGATTCTCTTCCCTGAAACCCTGACCCAGTGCAAAAACAAACAAACAAACTGGAAAGCCTTTAACATGGAATTATTGCCCTGAAGAGACACAACCACCTCCTGCTTTGGCAGTAGAAAATATTTATCCTTTGTCTGGGATTTAATTTAAGAAAACACACCTAAAAGCCAGCCAGGGCCTTTTCTGGTCAACAGGATGAGTTACCAAGCTGGGAGGTGAAATAATGGACTGAATCAATAGTTTTCCAGAGGCCTCTAAAATGACTGTCTAAAGCAGTGGCAATGTTTTAAATAACACAAAGGGGCAGGGCTGGCTGAGTGGTGTGTTGGTTAGGAGTTGGCATGGGACACCAGCTCTGGGCAGCAGGTCCCCAGTTCGGATCCCACATGAGGGCCAGTGATGCTACACCCTCTACAGCTAAGATGGTGAACAACAGCTCGACCTGGAGCTGGGCTGCCGTGAGTCGCCGGCCAGTGTAGGCTGCAGTAGGGCTGGCTGGCAGCGGGCTGAGTTTTCGTAAGCTGCCGTGAGCCACTGTGACTGGCTGTCCAATGGCCAGCGAGTGACTGCCTCTCCCGGGAAGAGTGCAATGATGATGCCAACATGGGCCAGTGAAGTGACATCCTCCACAACTAGACTGAAGAACAAAAGGACAGCAACTTGTCTTTCCCCTTCCCTGATTCCCTAATGCTGTTCCCCTCATTCAATTCCCCAATAAAATCTTTAAAAATATATATAAATAAATAAAAATAAATAAATAAAAAAAGTTGTTCAACTTCATTAATCCTTAGGAATGCAATTCCATGAATACTTATAAACAAACAAACAAACAAACAAACAAAAAACAAAGGGGCAATGTCTAAAATAAAAAGGTCACATGGGTTTTACAAAATTGAAGCATCCTTAAAAGATTTGTCTGAATCCCCAAAGTGACTATTTTGAAGGGAACTAAATTCATCTGGCTCAAAATGTATTTTTTAAATAATCTTATTAGTTTCTCAGAGATGATATATGGTACTATTTTTATCCAAGTTTTTCTCCATAATACCCTCCGCCGCCTAAGTATGAAAGCAAGGGTTCCAAGCGTGAACCTCAACTATACCCTTAAAGCACCTATCAGCTTAGGCACGTGCAGACAGCCCACAATGATCGGCAGCCGGATCGAGGCCCTTCTCGAGTCAGGCTGTGTAAAGCCATTGGCATCACTCGGGGCAGCCAGGCCCCACCCCTGACAGTAACACCAGGATTTCTGGAGGTGAAGCACAGTGGCTGCTATTTGCTTTTAAAAGTCCCTAGTGCTCCGAAGTGCAGCCAGGGTTGAGAGCCACTAACCTCAGAGAAGGAACTGAGGTGCTCATTTTTGGTATAAAGGCAGTGGGCCCGCACTGGAAGACAGGCGATTCAACGACTACACTGGGCTCTCACATGTCCTTTGCATCATCTTGCCTGAGTCTCAGGGTAAAAGCTGGTGAGAACTGGAATTCTAAGAGCCATTTCTCTATAACCGCGGGTCTTGACTGTGGTTCAAGGTCCATCTGCACTGCGATCTTCTGAGGAATCTGTTAAATGCAGGTTCCCAGGTCCTGCCTTAGAACCAATGATCTCAACATGACTGAGCTGCCAGAAGTCAGAAACTGTTGCGAGGGCCAGACCCAAGCCGGTCTGACTCCGGGCCCTTTCCAGTTCCCCTCAACGCTTTGGACAGGGAAGACTGAAATCTCTCACCAGAAAAACCAGAGCTTTAGATGATTTGAAACAAAAGGTAATGATTTAAAGCAACAGAATGGAAAACAACAGCAAAAATTCCCTTTGCACTCCTCCCTCCAAAGGAACCCTCGATCAATTATTCTGGAGCAGCAAAATAATACCCGTCCCTTTCCTTCCTGTTCCACTACATTTTTTCCCTTGTAACGAATATGCCTTTTATCCCCCTCAAATAAGGTCACTTGGAAAAAAACCCCTGGTAGTACGTTAGAAATTGTCAGCATTTATCGGGGAATGAAAATATAACTAAACGGGAACTACCCCAGATCTCACTTTATGTTCACCTAGACATTTTTCATATTTTACGTATCTCATTCTTTTCCATATCTCATTCAAACTGCAACGAAGTGCAGTTCTCTTTTAAGTCAGAAGAATAAGGTGAGAATGTGACTAAATGGATTTGCCCATTTAAAATGGGCTGGGAAGCAATTTTATTTTTTCTTTAATCTGGGCTGTTCTCAGTCACTGCCACATGCACTTCTACCTTAAAAAAAAAAAAAGGAAATGAAAAAATAAAGTCTTGCACCTTATTTACAACAAGTCTAAGTCCCTGTTTGTAGTGTGACGGCGGCGGGGCAGGCATGGGGGGAGGGACGGAAGTAAGGAGTCATGGACGAAGCTGCATTAAAATGTGAGGAGGGCACCAGCACCATTCACACACCGTATGAAGAGACAGCACAAAAACAAACTTCAAATGCAACAAGTATTATTGCAGTTTGGACAACAAATTGTACAGAATTCTTCCTCTGTTGTTAGGGAGAGTGTCAACTAGTGCAACCCTTTCTAAACCCAACCTGGTAATGACCTTGCAACATGTACATAAGGTTCTTTCGTTTTAATCCAATCCAGGAGTTAAAATAGTAGGAATCTAGTAGAAACAATCCAAAAGACAGAGGAGAGATGTTCGCAGAGAAACATGATGTGTTAACGCAGGAAAAATGTAAACAGTGACAATACCATAGAATATGGTATGAGTGCCTCTTATCTGCTGGACAGTTTTGCTGAGTGTTAAACATAATCCTGAATGATGCGACTTATTTTCACCATTTTTAGACTCTAAAGAGAGGTTCTAACGAAGAAAGTTAGAAGCGGAGGAGACGTGGCCATCTGTCACCCCACTAGTGCTGCTGGGTTTGCGCCCAGGCCAGGCCTTCTGAGGCTTGCATCTTCAATTTCCTTCAGAGCTCAAGAGCAGTAAGGGTGCAAGGGTTACGTCAACCACAGCACAGTCAATGGGCCACGGAAGTGTTTATAACAAGAAAAAGACTCATGCTAAATGAAGACACAAAATTGTATATACAGTAAGATCTAAACTGTACACCAGAAACTTTATGGAAAGAAGAAACAAGCCCACACGTTGGCAGTGCTTTCTGTGGGAGTGGGATTATAAATAAAAAGTAGGGAGGACTGGGGATTACTCTGACCCGAAGTCTGCACATTTCTGTTTATAATAGGAAAAGAGATACTAGGAATGAGGTACAGAAAGGTTTGGACAATCTTATAGTCAGTGCTACCAGCTAGAGTCCTTTAGAATCAGTTCTTTTAAGGCAAACATGGCAAGGCAATAAAAACATTAGTGCCTCTCAGGTGGGTCTGTCCTAATAAGAGGCTGAAAGTATCTTCCAGATTAGCAGTACTCTGAACACGTAAACTGGAGTTAGAGAATCTCCCGTAAATTTATTAAAATTTGAAATACCAAAAAAAGGTAGCTCTTTTTCAAAGAGGAGTAGTGAACAAAGACTAGAGGGAAACAGGGAGGCGAGCGCCAAGATGCGTAAGGCCTCAGGCCACGCCTGCTACGTGCTGAAGGTGGGGCAAGACGTGGCATCCTGTGTACAAGGGGACAGACATCAGAGCTACAGACGAGACCGGTGAGGACACTTAGAAACTCTTACCCAGTGCACAAAGCTGAAGGTGGGTCAGAAACACTAACAATGGACGCTTCACATTTAACAGTTTCTGGCCTTCCCAGCGCCTGTATCGCTCTGGATTGGTTGGGGTGGTGACCTAGACATACGGTGGCTCAGATAAGATCAAGTTGCTGTGACAGGCGGGCCAGAGGGTGGGCGCCTCTTTTACCAGATCATCTAGGTTCCTTCTGCCGAGCTGCTCTGCCATTCCCTAAGCACGACACTTTCCTACTGGGGGAAACTGGCTCACTGAGACCACATCCAAGTTCCGCTCTGAGGGAGGAGAGAAGGGACAGGTGGAAGGATGTGACCAGAAGCTGTACACATGACTCCTGGTCACACTGTACTGGCCAGGACCTGGGAAAGGGTCTCTAGCTAGGCAATCTAGTACCAACTATTGGGTTGGGTTGTCGGAAAAGTCATGACATATCTTTTCTATATTTTTGGCTGCAAAAATGCGTCATGACTTATCCAACAACCCAATAAAACACAGGAGGTTCTATTTCCAGAAGAAGGGAGGCAATTAGCATCTCTTATGGCTCAGTGACCACATCTTAACCAGGACTTAGCAATTATTCACATCCTTAGCATTAATCCAGAGGCCTGAAGTAATCAGCATCTGGAAGCAGAGACTCAGACAAAGGGAAAAACAATGGTGATGTGCGTAGAAAGGGTGAGTCAGGTCTCCAGGAAGCCCCTCTGCTGGACTGGGTACACGTAGCTTCCTCTTTAAAAACTGTTCCCTGGAAAATTCCAGTTGGATGGTAATGTGAAGAGAAAAACCATCTCCCAGCTCTATCCAGCATTCCCCTCCAGCCTAGAACCTAGAATCATCTTCCAATCACCATCCAGAGTCAAAGCTGAAAGCAGGAACCCCAAGTTCTAGTTCCAGTGCTACCAACCAGGCCACGGGAGCACGTAACCCTGTAAACCCGGCTCCGCACCTTTAACACAGGGACATGAGCAAGGGCAGGAAGGGCTCTCCAGGAGCTCTGGGAGCCAAATGGTCTCAACATCAGTCTTTTCTTTGCCATGAAGTCAATTAAAAAGTACTTTTTAAAGTAGTGATTAGTGTGCGTGAACTCTGCAAAGAGCTGTCATTCCACAGCTTTGAGACGTGATGGACCTCTACAACATCTCCAGAGACAGCAGTCCAGAGGTAAGAGGAAGCAGGGAACCCTCACGGCCACTTCACACAAACTAGGACTCTAGGCTAGGAAAGGACTTTCACGGTGAGTCCCACGGTTTATATAGTTAGTTTCGCTCAAGCTTTTGTTAGAAGAAAATATTTCAGTGCCAAAGGGTTTGAAACCATCCAAGAAATTATAATAGCCTGTACTCAGGAAATCTCTAGAGCAAGAATAATCTTCCCCAAGAAGCTACTTTATAAACTAAGAGTCAAAGGGCACAAAAGAAAAATTCAATTCTTGTATTTAATTTTTCCCTTGTCTTTCTGGTATTGTAGGCAAGAGAATCTGAGGAAATATATTCCAGAGAAGTGTGTTTAATTTTAAGACTTGGAGGACAGCACAATAGTTTTATGTTTGTAGGTATGTATTTTCTGGAACGAAAGCCTTTTAAAAAGAAGGTAAGCCTTCGGGACACCTCTTCACCATCACCAATCAGTCATCAGTCCTCAGGCACAGAACCTTTTCTAACGGCCTAAAACTCCAGGCTTCCAAACCAACCAACATGTCCTTCTACCCTGGGATCACCCAATTTCATCTCACACCTGTCCGCTAGCTTCCGAACACACGTAGGCAACCGTAATCGTCTGAAAATTGTCTCCAATTAGGATCACTTCCTGTGAAAAATTCTGCTCTTAGGATATTTACCTGTGGTCCCATACAGGTTCTCTGCCAAATTCACATACCCATAAACTACCTCATAAACACGCAGCATTCCTGAAAAACTATCAAATGACATTAAAATAAGACACAAACCTTCATGAAAATACAGTCATCAAATTTATTATATTCATTAGGTTTCCATCTTATGAAGAATTCCTAGGACTAATGTTTCATGTTTCTTGACATGCAAGGGTTAGCAGTAACAGCTTACCTTACTATAAATACTGCTGCTTGGAAGCAGCGTAACTGCGTTAGAGTTGCAAGACTACAGACTTTCATTACTCTAATTGGACTCAGTGAATGTTAAAATCAGAAGGTTCTGAACAGCTGGTTAGGAAGGTAGCCAAGATGTAGAAAGGATGTCTGCGCCTCCTTTTCAAGGGCAGCCAGCTCCTGAACTGTAGGTGCCAAAACGTCCACGTGGCCTTTATAGCTTCCACCTGTATCACACACACAAATTACAAAGCCATGTAAATGACACGCTTGAAATCACTTGTCAGCAATACTTTGGCTCCATTATATCAGTTTACACATTGCTTCTAGCAATAAAAATGTATTACTGCGCACATTACGTCCAAAACTCAGAGTTCTAAAAATGTTAAGTCAATATAAATTAATGACTAGGCCTAATAGCGGTCCCAATACTTCCACCCAGTGCTCCCCTGTCTTCTTCCTTGATTTGGAAAACCACTAGTTTAGCCTGAATCTAAAACAAATCTTCAGAACGAGCTAAGGGCATTGCAGGCAAAGGAAATAGTATGCCGGGTTATCACCTGAATTAACAAAGGCTTCTAATTCTCTGTTTGAAATCACCATTACACTGTTGTTTGCTAATAATTCCATGGCTGTCCAGCAACTCTTACGACATAAACACCTCAGGAGAAACGGCTATGCTGCTTCTCCATTCACACACAGATCACACAGTAAAAAATGCTGCAAGGAGGATACGGACAAAGTGCTGTGAGAGTAACACGGAGGGAATGATTACTATGCTAAGAACATACACTTAACATAATGAAATGAAATGCCTCTTTTCTTAAACTGACGCTCAAAAAGGAAACATTCACATTTAAAATTGACTTAAAAGTCATTCAAAGCTTACCACCAACAGCCCTTTTCTGACCGTAGGTAACTTTCCCATCAAATTCATCCACAGGCACCTTTATATCTGGCTCAACCTGAGAAATGGTGCAGTTCAGGTGTTCTTCTATCTCAGACAGCAACTAAGAAAGGGAGAGGAAATGGAAGCATTTTCAAATAAAAATTTCATCTTGACAGAGTTGCATTTTAACAGCATTACACACAACCAGGAAGGCTATAATATTAGTATAAATGGAAGTTACAATTGACAAATTACAGCTAACATTATAATCAATTACTCAATACTTTCCCTCATAATTGATAAGAGATAAATGCTAAATGCTAAAGACCAATGTTTGCAGATAAATGCAGACTATTTTACCAACTCAATGAACTTTGTGTTCTACCTGCATCTCATTGTACCATATGGTACAGCCGCCATCTTCCTTGAGTCTTGTGTTATAACACCCTTTTCCACGGTTGCTACACACATGGTACCAAACCTAAATTAAAGAGGGAAAAAATATTAACATGTTTGTGAATTGAAACATGTTTTATTTTCAGTTTGTTTTTCAGTATCTTCTGACCTCAAGGTCTAAGAAAAATAGACTGCAAGTATGGTATGTCATCCAACTACTACCACCACTCAGTAGTTCATTAACTAGGTCTTCTGAAAGAATTCTTTTTCAGAATAATTTGAACGGTTTTCTAAAATGGATGTCAGTTATAGCAAGGGAGTCTCGGATAAATCAAGGTTGAAAATGTGAATACTGGAAAACGCTGTATCAAGAAATGTATCAAAAATAGTTCAAACGTTTTCTCTAAAAGAATAAAGCAAACAGCAAAAAGCAAAATGAACAACTAATTTGGGCAGTGAGTATGTGGAAGTTCCTTATTCTTGCAACTTTGCTACATATTTGTAATTATATCAAAATTATAAGTTTCCCCTGCTTCCCTTCTACCCCCATAAAAAGTCTTCTATGGCACCATGCCAAAGACAGTTTAAATACTTTTGGATGAAAACAATTATATTAAAGCTACTGGGAAAAATTACACTCCATATTTTTTTCTCTTTTTTATTAAACTTATTGTGCTAACACTGGCTAATAAAATTATATAGGTTTCAAGTGTACAATTACATCATCTGCATATTACATTGTGTGTTCACCACGCAAAGTCAAATCTTCTGTTAACCATATATTTGACTATGATTTGCATTTTTCCTTTCTAAAACTTCATCCTACTTGTCCCTTTAATGAACATAGAGAAAAAGGTGCCATAAAAATGTTCATTTATATTCCATATGCAATCGAATTAAACGAAAATGGAAAAATCAAATTGCTTTTATTTCTAATGTCTAAAATGACAACACAAACAATGACTATAATAAAGCATAGAAAAGATTACCTTCTCTTTCTCTGTTGCCACCAGGGAAATAGCCAGACCCATCCTGAAAGATTTTAAGTCTTTATTAGGTTTCACTCCTGAAGCACAGAAACTCAAAAAGGAAAATACAAATCATGGCCCTACCTTTCAGCTCTTCCCACTCTGCCAATTCGGTGCACATAGTTTTGCTTTTCATCAGGTAGGGTGACATTTATAACTGTAAGTGAAAACAATTACTATCAAGTGCCATTAGTTCCTAAAATTTTCCAACATATTAGCTTGTTTGATGTTCTACATATTTCAAACTGAAGGTACTTTAAATTCCATAAAATTCAATCTGCCAGCATAAAAAGTTTCTTTTTACCATAAGGAACACCATGGATATCAATTCCTCTGGCAGCTACATCTGTGCAAATCAAGAATCTCACATCTCCTTTCTAAAGAGAACAGAGAGGAGAGAAATGAGTTTATTAGTATGTATACTAAAAAATAAACCCAAATACTATCTTTCCACTAAACAAGAACTCTAATAACTAATTTGTTACTATTAGGTCCAGATATTCATAATTCACTGGAGCAAGTGTTGAATTTTTAAGTTATGATCTACTGAAATATGGCATTTAATATGAATAAATCAATGACTGGACTCATTTTTGCTTTTCTTTTTTCTTACATCAAAGGTATTAAACCATTGCTAAAATTGGGCTTAATCTTTAGAAATTCTGACTGGTAATTTAAGAGAAAAAACATATAGCTCAAAATACAAAATCATGAACATTATTTTTACCTTGTATCACATAAATTCAGAATAGTAGATATTCTACCTTGAGGTTACAGTTTTTGTGACAACAAAACCCTAAAGACAGGAACCAGAGAGTGCCCCCTGGTGTTCACCAATACACACAGTTAGCATTTGGCTATCTGTGCCCTGGGGCACGAGAAGTTAGGGGTCTGGAGGAGAGGGAAGGGCATACTGACTGACTTTTGGTCCAGTACGATGGCCAGGACACAAAGGGTGGCACCTGTGCTGAAATGATGCCATCGGATATGTTTTATATCCACATTAATCCACAACATGGGAACATAATCCCAAATTCCTAAAGCCAGTACTTCTCACCTTTTTTCACATGATGGGTCTGAGAGAAAATACGTGACTATACACTGGGGTAAACCCACTGCGGTAAACAGATGACCATGCTTGTGGGCGGGGGCTACGGCCTGGAGTTATAAATGGGTCAGGACCTACCCATCTACACCAAGACCTCTGTAACCTGCTCATCACTACCAGCACACAACTGAGATGGTTTGCTCCCAACAACTCAAACTATATTTAATTCTACAAAACCATATACTTTAAAAAAAATTTTATAGCTTATTTTTTTATTTTTCAATTATACCTGACATTCAATATTATTTTATATTAATTTCAGGTACACAGCATAGTGGTCAGACGTTTATAGTATAACTTACAAAGTGACCCCCCTGATTAGTCTAGTACCCATCTGACACTATACTACAGTTATTATTATGGACTATATTAATATTATGGACTAATATTATAGAATATATATAATAATATATTGACTATATTCCCTATGATGTACTTTACATCCCTGTGACTATTTTATAATTACCAATTTGTACTTCTTCATCCCTTGAGCTTTTCTACTCATCTCCCCAACTCCTCTCCCATGTGGCAACTATGTTTGTTCTCTATATTCACGAATTTGTTTTGTTTGTTCATTTATTTTGTTCTTCAGATTCCACATATAAGTGAGATCACATAGTATTTGTCTTATTTCTCTTAACATTAATACCTTCTAGGTCCACCCATGTTGTTGCAAATGGTAAGATTTCCTTCTTTTTTATAGCCGATACAAAACCATATTCTGGGGCCAGCCGAGTGGCGCGGTGGTTGGGCGCTGGCTTGGGAAGCCAGCGGCCCCCGGTTCGGGTCCCACATGTGAGGGCCAGTAACACTGCCCTCAAAAAAAAAACAAAACAACATATTCTGATTCCTGTCTTAAATTAATCTACCAATTAAGTTCTCTCTGGGTAGTACTACAAACTATTTTTTTTTAAAAGGCTCACAGACATGGTTTAACTACACAATGAGGCTTCTAAAATTATCAACCTGAAAGAACCTCACTGAAACCTTCTGAAATTGGAAGTCCCTCTGACAGTAGTGCTGTGCTGGCAGAGGACATGTTTACCATTTGGTTGTTACAGATGACTAAGTCCTGCCATAATGAGGACACATCAGTTAGGATAGAAATAGTCCGAAATCTCTAGGACAAGAATTGCTTTAACAATATTAACTGATTAAAACCAGATAACAACTCCCCTCTTAAGTACTAAGGAAATGTGGTCAACTAAATATCAATACCTTAAATCTTTCCAGGTTTTGCTTTCTCTCATGAGGCTTTCTGTCACCATGAAGACAAACACATGAGAACTGGTGTCCTTTTTTATCAGGTCCTAGTGAACGCAGATTAAACAGTTAATCTTGAAAAGCATTACAGCTAAGACTATGTAAGAAAACCAAAGAAACAAAAAAACAATAAAATTCAGATTACAGTGGTACCATACACTTCTATGGAAATCTACACCACAGCTTGCCATGAACCAGTTAACACAATCTGTCAGAGGCGAGATGCCAGTAAAATGAACTCTGTGGGCATTAAAACTGATTTTGCTTTGAAGAATACTTTAAGTAACCCATCCCAATCTAGTGCAGTAAACAAAGCAACATGCATTAATAAGAGGAAAAGCCCTATCGAGATACAGACCAGCACCCCACAGAGTAGCTTCACACCCTTTCCCAGTTGATCCCCACTTCTACTCTCCTGAGAACAAAACACTGTTGTTGTTGTTTTTTAACTTTATTGGGGAACAATGTGCTTTTTCCAGGACCCATCAGCTCCAAGTGAAGTAGTTGTTTCAATCTAGTTGTGGAGGGGCGCAGCCCACCATCTCATACGGGAGTCAAACCGGCACCCCTGTTGTTAAGAGCACATGCTCTAACCAACTGAGCCATCTGGCTGCCCTGTTCTGCTTTTTTCCCCATCATTGATTAGTCTGACTCATCCGGAACTTCATACAAATGGAGTCATACAGTATACACTCCTGAGTAAGAATTCTTTCATTCAACATGTTTGAGATTCATCCAATTACTGTGTTTAGCAGTAGTATGCTCCTTTTCATTGCTGAGTAGTATGCCAACATATAGCTATTTCACATATTGTTTGGCCATTTTCCTATTGATCATCACTTAAGTGTGTTTTCATTTTGGGGCCATTATAAATAAAGCTGCTGTGACCACTCCTGCACACATTTTTGTCAATATGTTTTCCTTAACTTGGATAAATACTTACAGAGTTGAATAGCGAGGCCGTAAGATAGCAATGTTTAATTTTATAAAAAAACTGTTAAGGGCCGGCCGAGTGGCGCGGTGGTTAAGCGCTGGCTTGGGAAGCCAGCAGCCCCGGTTCGGTACCACATTTGAGGGCCAGTGACACTGCCCTCAAAAAAACAAAACAAACAAACAAAAAACTGTTAAGACCTTTTACCAAAGTGGCTGTACCATTTTACATTCTCACCAAAAATCTATAAATGCTCCAGCCACTCCACATCCTCACCAAATTCCGTGTTCCATTTGTGATCTAGACATTTCAATAAGTACACTGGTACCACAGTGGGATTTTATTTGCATTTCCCTCACAGGTGATTATGTTGCACATTTTTTCATGCTGGCTTATATATTTGATGTATGTTATAGGAAGCACAAAATTAGAATCATTATCTCTTTGTCTTAGACTGCATATTTTATTATATCGTGACCCTCTTTCACAAATATTCTTGTCTCATACTAATACAGCTAGATTTAGACTATAGCTAATAATTTTTGTCAATATTTTAGCTGATATATACAAATATTTTTAATTTCCTTTTTCTTTCAATCTTGGCATGTGCTTAGGTTTCAGATGTGTTTCTTGTAAACACTACATAGCTACATTTTATTCAGTCTAACAATCTATGCCTTTTAACAGGTTCAGACAGTGTTTACTCAGATATTCAGATTTTTCCACCAGCCATCTTACTCTGTAATTTCTCACCATTCTGCTTTTTCTCATTTTCTTCCTCTTTCTTTGTTAGCCTTTGTTAGATTAAGGGTTTTTCTGCATATACCAATTTAGAAGATACACGTTCTTTTGTTTAATGACTACACTGGAATTTTAACAGTAAAGTTAATCAATAACTTTACTCATCTTCCAAATGACATAAAGGCCTTAAAAATGCTGTGACCCATGTTCCTTGTAAAGAAACTGCACTGGGCCAGCCGAGTGGCGCGGTGGTTAAGCGCCGGCTTGGGAAGCCAGCGGCCCGGGTTTGGGTCCCACATAGGAGGGCCAGTGACACTGCCCTCGGGGCAAAAAAAAAAGAAACTGCACCTCCGTGGAAAATGAGTTCACTGTTTCTCCTCGGGCTTATCGTGTAGAAAAGCTCTGGATCAGCACAAACACTTCCATGCAATTTTGTGCATGCACTCTAGACTACATCACCATGAGACTGATAACCTATTGAATGAGGAAATAAACACCATTTATTTCAGGTGAGGAGACATTACCTCCTCCTTGCTGCATAAAATACTGCTCCAGGTTATCACAGTCGATTTTGGTTCTGCAGAAAATAATTGCTTGGTCCATCTTGTGTTCCTTGATTGCCCGCACAGCATACTCTCCCTTCAGGATTTTAATAGCTTCAGACCACATCTCTTAAATACCACAATAACAAAAACCAAAATAAGCAAAACACAGAATTTCAACCTGAAATTGTCATGAATACACACAATAGACTTACTGCTTAACTCACCTAAAAAACTGCTTTACTACAAGTGCCATCAACAAGAACAAGAAATAATATGATAGGGTGAAACGGTGAGCTAATCCATTCACTCATTTATTTTAGTTTCTGTTAATATTTCTGATGCCATGTTATAGGGTACCAAAAGACCTATAACCATACCTCTTAGGAGGGAAAAACACACATACACACACACCAATAAACAGAAATATGCCCACACAAAACTTGGTTCTTGCCTCTCATGGAGAACTAATCCTATTCTGCCTCGCATTAACTTCCCTATATGCACAATAAATGTTTACTCAGTTATTTTAACCCCATTAAAATATAAGTAATGTACTTTCTAAATTAACCTTAACACCAGAAAGTTCATGTTTCCCTTTATGAAATAAAAACGGTACATCAAACCTAGTTAGTAATTTCTTGCTCACCACTTTCAAAATCTCCATTTTACAGCATGAAGCTAAATTTTAGTTCTGTAACCCAAAATATTTCTAAAGTCTCTCAGTTCACCTCTAATTGTAGTACATACTAAGCACAAGTTTTACAAGGAAAAATATATGAAACAGTAAAAATTTTTATTTTATAAAATGTATTCCCAAACAGTGGGATGATGCATTATTTTGAATCAGGAGTGCCTCTGCTCCTCTCCAACAATAAGGCTAGTTGACCATACACCTTATAAATTTTGAGCTGCACATAAACTGAATGAATTCAAAGGAACTCTCTTTAATCAAGACTTCAGATAATCCACCTTCTAGATACGTACCATAACCTATCATTGAGTCCAACCGTGAACAAATGCTGCCTAACCCTTGTGAACGATCCACTTGAGACCTCTGACATCAGACATGCTGCCCTAATGGGTTTACTTAAGATCCATCCAGGTTCTCTAGGCACTGTCCTGTATCATGACATATCTTCCTATATTTCTGAAACATTATGCACCTGAAACAACTGTCTCAGCTCTGCATAGTAATATCTTCATTGAATCAAGACTGAAAGCTAGGCTTTTTAAAAACTGATATTTAATGATATGGAGTTTCAGTTTGGGAAGATCAAAAAGTTCTGGAGAGGGTGGCGATGATGGTTGCACAGTAGTAACGTACTTAATGCCATTGACTATACACTTAAAAAGGTTTAAACCCAATTTGATCTGAACTGGGTCACTTAAAAAGGTTTAAACCCAATTTGATCTGAACTGGGTAAGACACAGGATAGAGGCACATGTATTGGGTTGTCGGAAAAGTCATGATGTATTTTTTCTATGTTGTTTGTTGCAAAAGTGCGTCGTGACTTTTCCGACAACCCAATAGATGAAAGGTGCTATGGAGAAAACGGGCAGTAAAGGATTAACCTCGTCCAAAAGGCTGTGGGCAGTAACTCGAAGCACATGGAGTATCCTGCCTGTCTTTACCTGGGGGCCTTGGCCCCTGCTACTTAAGTCTCTGCTACCAATGTGATTTATGCAGCATCACAATGTGGGCCAAGCAGCATCAGCTCAATCTCTGGAGGGACTGGAGGCCAATCATTTCCGTAACTTTTTATATAAAGACAGCCTCTTTCCACTTTGACCTTGCTGCTCATTCCAGTAACTGCATGTACCTGGCTTCTGATGATTACATTACGTCCCCTGGCCTCTGTGTAGGGGAGGTGGGCCATTCTCACATCTCCACTGCAGTCAGTGAGCCCAGTTCTGAAACAGCGTCTCCTACTCTCACTGTGGCCTAAGAGAAAAGCCACTACTGAACTCGTGAGTGATTCTGGTACCTCTTGCCCCAGTACCGCATGACTTTGGCAAATGGTGTGTCCTCTTGGCCCACCCAGGGAATGTAACTGCCTGGTGAGTCCTCCAGGCTCACATTCCATAGCCACTCTAGCATGCGCACTTCTTGGAACTTTTTAATCCCTTGCTTTACTGCTTTCAATGGGAAAAAAACCAAAAGGTTAAAATGGTAAATTTTATGTTATGGATATTTGGAAAAAAAATCAATAAACTATTTTTAGATCATTTTTGTATCTTTCACAAAGCTGTAGCTACAGACCTTTTTCCTTGGTTATCCAATTCCCTGATATGAAGACTCTACACGACATTTCACCTGGAATTCAGGGCCAATAAAAAACCTTCACCAGAGAAATCAGCTGATTTCTGATGAGCAATGAAAATTTTATCATCTAAAATACCTGTGCCAGGAGAGACTGACATCTGAAATTCAGCGATTAATATTCCTCTAAGTTGACTAGGATCAACTTCCCCCATTTCTTTATTATTTTTGTTGCTTTTATTTTCAGATTGCTGTTTTAATTTTATAGGTCACCTCAAATCCTTCATGAATGTAGACAGGGCATAAATTCAATAAAACAACCAATTTCAACACATTTTGTTGATACTTTTACCCTACCTGGACTGTTAGCACCAGGTCTTGTGTTATCTTTTGCATGTACTTCATCCGTCTACCAAAAGGAAAGGATAAAAAAAAGGCGTGGGGAATGGTTAAATAATGATTCAGAACAGGTGTCTTTTTTTTTTTAAAGAGTGAATTGTATTTACCTTTAGGCAGCATTTCAGACATTTGTCTTTATAATGTGTAGGCAAAACTGTTCTCCAGATTCAGAAAAACTCTTTATTAACTGCAGGCCTAAGGCTAATCCATTTTAAATGTAATAATAAAAATGCAAAGGTAGTTTTCAGAATATTGTGTATTCACAATAAACATACCCTTATTATATAAAGGTAAATCTAATAACGGGGGAAAATGACAAGATGGACACATGAAATTGATTTTAGGAAAATAAGGCACATCAAGAAGACACTAAAATACTACTAAAAATGGAAATTACTGCATCTGAAATTAGGTCTATATATACAGGTAATCCTATTTATAAAAAATTGTATCATGGAAGATGATCACAGAAGCAACTTTCTACAGAGAGAATAAAAGATGAGTCTATCACTTATTACATGCTTTTAAGGCCTACTGTTTTCCGGTAAATGCACTGCTGTCTCAGATACAGTATCTGGTTGCTTTAAGCATCACTAGAAGCCCGAGATTAAGCTACAATAGTTTAGGAATCCTCTATTATATGCGACTGCTAACATTATAAACCACTTACCCTAATGTGGTTCTTTCCAAGCCTTTCCCAGAGTTTGTCAGTTTTGGGGTTCACTGGGACAACCACGTGATGTACGGTATCTGGAACGGAATCTTCTCCTTTTAAATCAACCCATGTGGGAAAATGCATTATCTTCTCAGACAGCTTCTTTACATCAAAAGAATGCAAAGTAGCAGAGCAAACAATCACCTAAGAATAGAAAGATCAAAATTGAGATAAACTTCTATTGTATAGTAACAATAATTCTACCTATGAAGACTGATATGGGACACAAAGTACGCGAAGTCTGGAATCCAAAGACAAGTTCACGACTGCCTGTAGCAGCGACGAGGGGGGTGGCTTCAGGCAGGTTCATCTCGCTGCGCTTTAGCGCGCTCACTGCCCAGGAACCATGGCATCTATTCCTCAAGGTCCTACCGAAACTGGGTAAGATGAAAAAGTTTCTAGGATCTAACATTATAAGCTTGTGATTTATCAAAAACTTACAAATTTACCTAAACTATTTTATCCCCTTTCTTAAAAGCCTCTACCTATCGAATTCTTTCTAAGAAGGATGAGAAAAAAACAAGAGTAATATTTTAAGAATTACTGAAGAAACAACTGTTTTTCTACAGCTCAAAATATTTTTTTCTTCAAATAGAAAACAGTACCCATAGTCTGGAATATAGACTCTAAAATGCTCTGTAGAAATAAAAAGCAAAACTAAGACTTTTTACTTATAGTCTTCTGTAACACCTAAGCACTTTCCTCAAATCCCTTCTTTGTTTCTGAAAGCAGCTTTTAAAACTGTTTCCTTTGTGTGCGCTATTTAATCAAGTGATGAAGAAAATGTTTTATAGAGTAGTTAACTGGGAAACACTAAAACAAGATGTAAATTACTGTAAGACAAAAAGAAAATTAAGCATTAATACATAATGATTATTTACATGTATTTGAAGGTGCATTAGTCATTTTATACCTGAAGTCTTTTTCCATCAGAGGTAATCTGAGGAATCTGATTGTGAATCCTATTTATAAAGTCAGAGTAACCTTGAGAAAGAAGCCCATCCTGCATGGAAAGCAAGGAATAGCGTCAGTTTTTTACTAAATGTCCAAATCTTTTTTTCCTAAAACAAATGTAAAATGTAATTCATACACATACATATCCTCACATTTCCTAAATGATTATTTTCTATTGGATATTTAACAAGTATCAATTCAACTTTAAATCCCATGTGACTAAAATATGAAAAAGCTGACAATAAACAATCCAAAAACAATACTCTAGTATTCTAGAATGAATACAAGAGTTAATAGCTCCTATCACATGTCGTTAAGCATATAATTTTAACACAGAAAACAAAAACAAAAACCTGTACTAAAAAACGACTTCAACCCATCTTGAAAGTAATTTGGAAGTATGTCTCAAGAGCATTAAACACAATAATGTCTTTCATACAGCTCACACTTTGCAACTGTGGTATAAAGAAATAATTTCTAATGTGAAAAAAATATGTACAAACCAAAATAACTATTTGGAGAGAAAAACAAACCTACATATCTAGTAACACGAGTGGTTAAATAAACCATGAAGTATCTATGTAAGAGACAGTTAGACAGCCTTTAAAAATTATTTACACATAATGACATGAAATACTTGTAATACATTAAAACAAAGATTTCCTGGGTTCCTCAAAGCTTGATTTCAACTACATAAAATAATAAATATAAGGAGTGGATGAAAATATACCAAAGTGGTGACAATGATTATCTCGAGGTATTCGGATCATGACTGAAATGTACTTTTAATTCATCATTTTACATATTTTATCTCCAAAAATATAAGCAAACTTTTAAAAAGCGTAAATATATTTCAACATACAGCTTCATCCAGGACCAGGAATCGAACTTGGGATAAGTTCAACTTTCCAGTAGACACCAAATCGTCTAGTCTTCCTGGAGTGCCAACAACAATATCCACCTGAAAAGTACCAAAAGCAGCACCTGATAAAAACTGAAGAACTATTATAATCACCTCAAAGTACCATCCAACAAGAGCCTACATATAATAAAACCACGGATACTGAAATAGTCACTGTCAACTCTAAATCTGTAAAAAAGAAGATACAGATAATGCCATGTTATCTAACTTGTATTTGGGTTGAGATTACTATGAAGAATTTGGCAACTGAGTTTGACATTTTAACTATTACATGTAGTTTAATATATAAAATTTGTATTTTTCAAGTGAAAATCAAATGAATTTATAGGAACTTTGAAATTACACCAGGATTCAAATCCCAGTTTGACCATTACCCAGCTGTGTGGCCTCAACTTACTGTTTTAGATTCACTTTCCTTGTTTTTGAAAGGAGTAATACCTTCTGCTTTGCAAGATTGTGATAAATAAGAGATGAGCTACATAAAGCATGCGATGCCTAGTATGCTAGGCAGGTACTCAATGCATTTGGTTATAGTTGATATGAATGACGATCTGACTACCCAGGAAAACAGTAATTACTATTTGCCAACTGCTTATAATGAGCAGGGACAGTGCTCACACTTTATAGGTACTGGATCGTGTCATGGCACCACGAAGGTAAATACTACTCACATTGTTGCTAGTTTTAAATGAGAAACTAAAGCGTAGAATAAAAAGTCAAAGGCACTTAGATGATACAAGCAATAAGTACCCAAACGGGGATTCAAACATGAGAAAAGTCTAAATCAAGTAAGAACAAGTTTTACTTAACTTTTTGTTATAAAATTTTCAAACATTCACTAAGACAACAGTGTGGTAAACCGTCATGCCAGCACAATGAACATTTTCCAAGCTCCCGTAAGTACTTTTGCATCAAGCCCATCGGTATATAGTGATGAGGAACATGGGCTTTGAAATAAGCTCCACCCAGGGGTTGTAGCGTCTTGGGCAAGTTATTTAATATTCAGTATGAGTCCTCCCATAATCTGCAAAGCTGGGGAACAGTGCCACCTCAGCGGGCTATTGTGAGAACTGAGCAAGGGAATTATGGAAGGCAGTTAGCAGTGTGTGGCCCATTTCTAGAAAGCATCAATAAAGGTTAAGTATTTTTAAAGTGCATATGGGGAGCCGGCCAAGTGGTTCAGTTGGTTAAGAGCTCGCTCAAGAGTACGAGCTAAGGGCCAGCCGAGTGGCGCGATGGTTAAGAGCTGGCTTGGGACACCAAAGGCCCGGGTTCAGATCCCACATATGAGGGCCGGTGACACTGCCCTTAAAAAAAAAAAGAGTACAAGCTGAGCTCTGAGCAACAGCAGTTCGATGCCCAGCCTGAGCTGAGCTGCCAACAGGTGGCAGGATGGCTCAGCTTAAAAAAGAAAAAGTGCATATGGCATATGTGGATGTCAGTGAACACAAATAAGGTTTCACATAAAATCATTCAATGAAGTAGACAGATGAATTGCACCAGCCTCATTACTTCAATGTTACCCTTCAAAAAAGTAGAAAACTGCTGAATGGACTTTCAGTGTGATCCAATACATTTATGAAAAATAAAAGACAATTCTGAAGCTATGGTGTCATTTGTATTAGTGACTACAAGCAAGTCTCAGTTCAACCTAGACAATATCATCTGTCAACAAGAAGATAAAATCGGTTCAACGTATTTAGAATCCACTATGTGCCAAGCAGTGTGGCAGATGCTGCCCAGAGTGAAGAAAATACCCTTCTGATTCTATCTCTTTACTGCAGGGTTCTAAACCCCTATGTGAGTTTCCTCCCTCCTCAATGTCAGGAAGTGAAGTCAGCATGAAAACCTATACAAGGTCTCTCAGGTTTAAAAAGAAAAAAATATCAGTCAGATTGGAAAAGCCTGAGATACATCTGGACGACTTGTATGACGGCACCAATTACTCCATCAGGTCCCTAGTGGACCGGGTGCATGTGCTACAACTTTTAAAGACTCAAAGAACTCAGTTCTACTCTCTTGCTCCGAATCTGACTTGAGCCCCAGTGTAAGATACAACAGAGGGCTGAGGCTGAGCCAGGAGATGATGGAAGGAGACAGACGTGGAGAAGGTAAGATGGAAAGAGCAGGAAGAGATCATGTTAGCTCCCCTAAGTACAATGAAATTGAATCCTGCCAAGAAAGCTATGGAGTAACACTGCCTGGACTCAGCCATGGGCTTCAGCGAGTATTTAATTTTAGGTATGACTAATGAAAGCAGATCTAATTCCCTAAAAGTTCTGTAGCTGGAAAACATGAGTTAAGAAACTTAATAACTTATGGGGAAAATGGATATGGGTTTAAGGAATCAAAACTGGGAATGAACGTACTAAATCTCTCTTACAATCACTAAAATATAACACTAGGTAAGAACATTATTAAAGCGATACTCTATCTTAGAGCAGTATTAACAAGTACAGAAACGTGATTCCTTGTTCTTATTATGCCACAGCAAGTCAAATCTAAATTGTCAGCATAAAATATTGTTTGACACTGGCGGGAGGACATGTTTATGTGACATGACTCACTACCGGTGGTTTAGACTGAATGGTAAAATATTTCAGGAAGAAAATGGGAGAGAAATTTGTAAGGAAAAGGTTATTTCATACATAGCAAATATTTATAAAGTCCCATCTGTATTTGGCTGCATAGGATTGATGAGCAGTTAAGAATTTCTCACACTTCTCCCCCAGTGATGAGAGCGGGTCTTAGCTTTGTCCTTTCTAAAGGCACTCCTGGGCACAGCCACGCACAGGTGAACTCACCTCCCTCGTACTGGAACCATGTCCTAGGGCCTTCGGCCTTCCCAAGGATCCTGCCAAAATTTCTATCCTTCTCTGCAATCCACTCTATCTCCATTTCTAGTCTTAACTTCGGTTCTTTTTTAATTATCGCCAAAAGAAAGGACTCTTAATTCATGAAAGAAAGAATAAAGGAAATTCTCAGGTGCTCAAAGGTAATCCCCCAAAAATAAAATCATGTATGGAATTTTGCTTGAGGGGTTTGGAAGGGACTGCTATTCTGTATGCCTTTGGGAAAAGAAAAGGAATACTTGAAAGGTGTCTTTGAACAAACATGTACTTTTTTGACTTTGTTTTAATATCAGCCTCCTTTGATTTTTCTTGAAACACAACACTATATTGCCAAAAATGACCATCCATAATGCTACATTTTAAAAAATTAAAAGTACAACTTACCCCATTATCTAAAACAGACAGCTGATCCCGTGCTGCAACACCTCCAATTATCAGAAGCTCCCTGAAATACAAGAATAATAATGTATAAAAATATTAAAGCGTGCCTTACTGTTTGATTTGCATCCACTTCTTTAGGTGGTAAAGCTAAGTAACTGAGAAAGAATCTGCAAGAAAAGTCTGGCTTCAGACAGAAACAAAGCCCTTCCCCTCCAGCAACCAAATGAGATGCCAGAGCAACTGGTGAGAATGTGTGAAGCCTCAGCCCGCATCTACGCATCCCTGCACATCAGGAGAACTCCGGGTGCTCCAAAATCGTGTCTCCATCTACCTTCTTAGATATACGTGGTTATATGGGATAAAATAACTCTGAAATAATATATAAACATCAATTTTTAAAAGTTGCCTCTGTGTAGAATACCTAAAAACTGGGGGATGGGGTGAAAGGAGACTTATTTTTCATAGAATAACCTTTTGTGTTGTTTAAATTTTTCTCAATTCTAAATACTTCAAAAAAATGTTTAGGTTAAAAAAGATGGCCTTATGTCAAGACAATTCAATAGGGGGAAATACTCTTTTCTGCAAATGGTTCCAGAACAAATGGATATGCACATGCAAAAGAATAAAGTTACACCTCTCCTTTATACTATACACAAAAATTATGAATTATCAAAATGAATCATAGACCTAAATCCAAGACCTAAAACTATAACACTCTTAGAAGAAAACATAGTAGTAAATTTTCATGACCTTAGGTTAGGCAAAGTCTCCTTATGCACAACACCAAAAACAAAAGCAACAAATGAAAAAAACAGATAAACTGGACTTCATCAACATTAGAAAGCTGTATTTCAAATGACACTATCAAGAGAGTGAAAAGCCAGCCCACAGAATGGGAGAAAATATTTGCAAATGATAAATCTAATGTTATACATTCATATATACATATATAAAGCTCAACAACAAAAAGACAAATAACCCCATTGAAAAACAGACAAGGAACCTGAACAGAAGTTACAAATGGCTAACAAGCACATGAAAGGATGCTCAGCATCCCTATCGTGTCCTTCAGGAGTTCTGTCAGCGTTGCGTTTCTCTGCCCTCCACACCATCCCCATGCTTAATCCTATGAAAACACAGACTAATTCTCATTGTCATATTCCTGATCCCTAGCCTAGGACGTCACACATAGTAGGTATTCAAATAGTTATCGGATGAGTAACATCCATCAACAAAATTAGGAGTTATTTTACCTGAAAACTTTCACTAAGTATCATTTGTCCCTGAATATGTTTTACTTGTAATGAGAGTCAATATTAAAAAGACAGGCCTGTGATGCCAATAATTGAAATTTCTGAACTCAGATAGCAGTGATGGCTGCATAATGTTGTAGCTTTACTAACAACCACTGTATCCTATACTTTAAATGGTGAATTTTATGGTGTGTGAATTTGTTTCAATAAGTCATTAAAAGTAAAATTAACAAAATCAAGTGGCAAATCAACTGACAAGTAGGTTTACTTACATGCTATGGCCTTCCTCAAATTAAAAGGGAGGGCTTGCTACTGAGCAAGCTCCCCAAGTTCACATAACGATGTCTCCCTGTTGGGGTCGGAAGAGCCCTCTAGACAGGGACCAGTCTGAGTCCTCACAGGGAAGAAGGTCACCACTGTGAGCCAGGCTGGGACCAACCCTGCCATGCTGAATTTACCAATGTGCTAGAACCAGGGTAATACACTATGCAAATGAGGTGATGACTATAACGAATGAAATGCTCCCTTTAAAACATTAATTTTTACTCCAATACTGTTTTGCAAACCGTGACTCTTCATGTAAGGGACACGAAAAAAGAAAATCTCAATTTTTTTTTTAAAAAAAAAACATCAAACTTACCACTTAAACAGTTTCATATAGAAACTAACTGCTACTATCTATCTAAACACGGGAGTATGTACACACACTGAATTTCTACCTCATATTTTCTATCTTACTCTTCCTCTAGAACACCTCAAGCCTAAAGACAGCAGACTTTGAGTACAAAAGGAAGCATTACCTTAATTTAGGATTATCGACATACTTCTTAAACTGCTTGACATTATTCAAAGTTTGTTCCGCTAACTCTCGGGAGGGTTCCACGATGAGAGCTTTAGGGGCGTTGGGGAGAAACTTGGTCTGTGCCACCTGTGCATTACCTAAGAGAAGACAACAGATTAGAACACGTTCCAATCTCCCTTCAAAGAACCTCTGTTTGTAAAACAGGAGAGCAAATATTCCAATATGAAAATTTTAAATATTAACTGTCAAAAAGTAGAGGAGAAACAAAACAAACAAAATACAAAATACAAACAAAATACAGCTAAGTTTCCTAAAAGGAACTAAGCTTTCCTTAAATCTACTCGCAATAACTGCAGCTGATATCTATGTTTCGTGATGAAATCAACTAAGTCATGAGATGTGCTTACTTCCAATAACTGAAATCGATTAGGCAGTATGGCGGGTAAGAGCACGAGCTCTCGAGCTGGTTCTCCCACTTACTTGCTCTGTGACCCTGAGCAGGTGACATTGAGTTCCTGTTCCTCACATCCTGTCTGTAAAGCAGGGGGAGTACTACCTTCCAGGATTGTTGTGAAGGTTAAATAATCCATGTAGAGCACTGAGCACAGTGCTGTGGCACTTAATAAGCACACGTTATAAATACTAAACAACATCACCATCACCACCATCACCATCACCATCACCACCACCATCACTACCATCACTACCACACCATCAATCACCATCACCATCACCACCACCATCACCACCATCACCACCACCACCACCACCATCAATCACGATCATCACTACCATCACCACCACCACCACCACCATCAATCACCATCATCACCACCATCACCATCACCACCATCACCATCAATCACCATCATCATCGCCACCATCACCACCACCATCACCATCAATCACCATCACCATCACCATCACCACCACCACCACCACCACCACCACCACCACCACCACCACCACCGCCACCACCACCACCACCATCACCATTATCATCATCACTGGGATCCCCAAAATGTTTACGCTGAAACCAAATGCCTAAACATGATGAATTAAGTTCTGAAGCTGAATTTGACTGAGTGTTAAATAAAGATGTGTGGCTAAACCAGCAAGGGGAGTATACGAGAGGCCTTACTTTGGGCCGGCCGTGTGGCGCAGTGGTTAAGCGCTGGCTTGGGAAGCCAGCAGCCCCAGTTCGGGTCCCACATATGAGGGCCAGTGACACTGTCCTCAAAAATAAAATAAAATAAAATAAAAAGAGCAGCAAGAGAGGCCTTACTTCCTGGGGCTCCCTCCAACCCCCACCCCTGAAATCCTTCCCCTCAGGCCCAATACCTGTGTGCTGCGACTTGACAACGCAACTATCCAGAGCCTTGGAAAGAGCAACGAAACCATCTTTTGGTGGAAACTTAAATTCTTCTTCACCAAAGTTAAATTTCAGTTCAGCATTCTAGCGTGGAATAAAGGGGAAAATGAAAATTCTTAATCTAAGAACAAACTAGCCAATACAAAATAATGCAGATCAAAGTAGCTTATAAATCACAGCAAAATTTTTTCTAACTAGATTCTTAATTACCTTCAAAACACAGGCAGGAAAGAGGGCTTGGTTCTTCATATGTGCTGGTATTTCAAATGCCAGACCAAGGTCTTTTCCTTAAAAAGAAAAAAAAAAAAAGTGAGAGAAGGAAACCAAAATTTCCACATGCTGACACCATCGTACTACAAGCCTGCCCACTTTCACTCATGTGACCGAGGATAAATTGTGCTGCTTAATGCCGGCCTCTTCACTTTCTTACTCAATCCTGAAACTGTCCCTGCTCCCCCTCTACATTTTTAATTCCTCCCTTCCTACTGGATCACTTCCACTACACACTTCAACTAGACACTCCATGACATGCAAACAGACCATAATAGCTCCCATACTAAAACACAGATAAACCCTTGAACCCACATCTTCCTCCATTTCTCTTCTATTTTTCTCCTCCTGTTTGCAGTAAAACTTCCTGATTTTCATCTTCACTGTGTCCACTCGTTTCATTCCGTTCTCTATAGAACTGATTCCCAACCGGGCTCCCCGTACTCATCCCTCGCTCCACTCAAACACTCTGTCCAGCTCATTGCCAGATCCATTTACTTCTCGCTCCTCATCTTCCCAGACTGGACTCCTGAGGAGCACTGGACACAACCTGATTGCTCCTTCTCCTTCACCTGGACCGCAGGACGTCAATCTCTCTCGTTTCTCCTCCTCCTGGCTTTCTTTCTCCTTCTGCGGGATTCTCCTCAATTTGCCAATTTGTACAAGAATATCCCAAGCCTCTGGCCCCTCCTATTCCTGATCTACTCTCCCTCAGTAATGTCATTCAGTCCTGTAGCTTTAATTATCATCTATAAACCAATGACTCCCGAAGACACATCTCCAGTCCTGATCCCACCGCTGAACTCCTGACTTGCACATTTAATTACATACTTGTTTTCACCACTTAGATGTCTAGTAAGTGTCTTAAACTTACTATGCCCCAAATAGAATCCCCGGCATCCAACGGGTTCCCTGCTTACTGCCACCACCCATCCACCACCCATCTACTAGTTTATTTTCAACACAGAAGCTATAATGTTTCTATTAAACTAAAGACAGGTGATACATGTTCTCTACTCAAAACCCTACCGGTTCCCAATCTCACTCAAAATAAAGAATTTGTATCTCGGCCCACGAGGCCCTACATGGCCTGGACTCTCTACCTCCCTGATCTAACGCCCTACCACCCTCCTCCATGCTCGGCGTGCTCCAGCCGTACCAGCCTCCTCACTATTACTCAAGCTCCCCAAGCACACTTTCATCTTAGGGCTCTCTGCCTGAAATACTCTTCTAAGGTATCTGCATGGCCCACCGCCCACCACATTCAGATTTCTACTCAAATATCAGCTTATCAGAAAAGCCTTCTCTAACCATCCTGTATAAAACAGCACACCCCCAAACTGCCATCACTCCCCAATCTCTTACTCTGATTTACCCTCTCCTTCAGTGCACCTGTCCCCACCTAACTCAGGTTATCTCTCTGTGTCTCCCCACCAGTAGGTAAGCCCCACAAAAATAAACGTTTGACTCCACCATTTGCTGTTGACTCTCAGCACCTACCAGGGTGCCTGGCACATAGCAAAGGCTTAGTTAAGTATTTGTTCACAAGGAAGGCAGGGAGGGAGGGAAAGGGACTGAAGAAGAAGGTGAGGCAATTTTTAAAAATCACAAATATTGGGTAACACATATCTTCTCTAATAAGACGATCCACAGAGAGCTTACCATTTTTGGAGAATTTGATTTGCCCTTTGTCTATATCTAGGTAACATCCAATGGTATCATGCATAGTGAATTCCTAGAAAAGCAGAAAGTCAATGCTGATAATAGAAAGCAATATCATAAAGTTAAAAGTTCAAATACATCTGCATCAAAAGTATGTGTTAGTGTTTCAAAATAATTCCTTGCAGCTCTAATGTAGGTGTTAGAAATGCCTATTACAGCATTTCATATGTAATAGTGGAAGCATCTGACAGGCTTATTATTTTTTTTTTTTTTTTGAGGGCAGTGTCACTGGCCCTCATATGTGGGACCTGAACCAGGGTCGCTGGCGTCCCAAGCCAGCACTTAACCACCGCGCCACTTGGCCAACCCCACTGACAAGCTTTTTAGAATCAACATGACTTTAGACTCACCAGAACAATATATTTAGATTCACTATGATTAAAAATAAGAAATGAGAATAACATACATATTAAAGTCAAAACCAAAACCAAAATCGGGTGGAAACAGAACATAAAATAATATACTTTGGAGGGGCTAAATAAATTTTGTAACACTTCTTCACTGAAGTCCAAACCTGAACTATCTATGGAAAACATTCACAAAATGCACCTGAATCTGAGAATCATTTCTATACCCTGTCATGTCATTACGTACGAGTGATCAAGTACGTAAGAAAACTTACTAATGTTATGATTAAATCAATAATAGAACTTACCTCTCCATAATTATCAAACTGTTTATTATGGGATTTCTTTCCTGTTCCACCAAAGCCAAACCCAAACTTGTCTGTACCTAGATTTAAAACATATTTTATTAGTGTGGTAAGAGTAAATATAAAACTAAAATGTTATAAATATGAAACTAAAAGCCCACAAAAGCCACTTACAAACTTACAGTAACTTAGAACATCTATGCCGTGTTGTATGGTGTGCACTTAGGCACGCTAACTCCTCTAACTGCCCTCACAGCCTTAACCCATTCCTCCTGACTTTATACTGTTCTATATTTTTCCAGTACTTCAGATCCATTTTAGAATGGGCTGGGATGCAGATAAAAATTGGATTTCCATGTATCTAAGTTTATTATTTTGGTCCCTATTATAAATCGATGCTAACAATGCACAACTCTAACTCAACAGATCTGTTTATCTTAGAAACACTCACCGAGGTCTAAGGAAGCCTGCGTGGAAGACCAGCCGACTCTGCACAAGCCTTGGTCGTGACAGGACACTTCGTAGTAGTGTTTGCCTACAAAGGCAAAATACGTTCAGATCTCTATAAATCACGCACATTGACTCGTTTACCATGTAGCCACTTTCCCACTGTTTCTCAATTACAATTGGTATGATCCAAATGAACAATTGTAGGTCTTTTTGTCACATTAAAACCCTTTTCAGGGCCCCGAGTTAAAGCCATTTGAAGAATGTTCATGCTGTAGTGCACGACCGCAAAAGCTTACACAAAGGCCAGTGCTGTTTGCGCACCTTTCGTTAGTCCTTTGGTGGCCCGACATCCATGCCACTCCTTCACTTCTCTGCTTTGACAGCAAAGACCGTCTGACCCAATGGCTGCATTTGAGAAAAACACAGAAACACCACGTCAGGACAGATGATATCAATCATGCATTCCGAAATAAGTATCGTTCAGGCTCACTGATAAAGTAATTCCTTCACTTGTTGCAACATGCCAGAGACTGAGACATGCTGATTCCTGAGTGACAGCACTATCTTCCCAGCAGTAATTAACTGCCCTTGCTCTTTCCCTGGAAATGCCTCAGCCATGCTGGGTACTTGGTTCTGTACTGTCATGTGTTCAACTGGGACAAGATTTTACTGCAGTACATCTAGAAACAACCAAAAGAGCACCTAATCACCAACACAAATGTGTTTAGACAACTATTCTATAGTCTTTTAAAGAAATGGATACTCAGGGTGACGCAGCATTTCGTTTTTGTCTGTATTGCAGAGAAACTAAAACTTCTGTCCTGGTTCAGACTTGCAACACAGATTCAGCACTTGAATGTACAACAAACGATAAAAAAGCACCTCATCACACATTTCACTTCACTTATCAAAAATTATATTACTTATTCAAACTATAAATCTTACTCATAAGGGTACTACATTATATAAAACTTGGAACTTTGTGAAACATTCTCTAGCAATGGCAAATCCCTACAATTTTTCTATTTAAAGTTCTTTATGCATGTATACAGATATAAACTGTAATATAAATTAGGTATCATACGGTGGAGAGTAGCAGTCTGGGTATTTTTGTTCATTTGTTTTTGGCATGATTTCTCATGCCCATTCTACATGTCTCTGCATCCTAATTTTCTTCAACACCTGTTGAAAATTCCTCCAAGTCAACTCTCTTCCTGACACTTGATCACTCATGGCAACTCTATAAGGTGCTGACTCATTCTTATAATGGCCTAACAGTCCTTGGCTACACCTAGTCTTTGCTAGCCATTGTCTCAGCAATAACATTCTCTCTGTTGGCAGTTTTTATCATTACAAATAATGCTGCATCAAAAAGGGTTGTATGTATATCCTTGCATACTGGCACTTTCATTCCCATGGGCTAGACCTTCCAGGAATATGTAGACACATATATACATTTTTAAAAATTTTAATAGGTAATGCAAAAATGCTTTCCAGAAAGGCAATAATTCATAAGTCGGTTACCACTCCTTTGGATTCTTGCTAATCAGATGGGTATAAAGCAACATCTCACCGTAACTTTAATATCCATTTTCCTACTTCCTGTAATCTAGGTCTCTGCATGTTTAGTGCCATTTGGAGCGGCTCTTCATGAATTTCCTATTCATACTCTTTGCCCATTTTGCTTATTGGCTGTTTATCTTTCTTACAAAAACAGTTAACACTGTTTCTGCTATCTACATAAGGACCGCTTTCCAGTTTATTAAGAATTCTTTGGGCCGGCCGAGTGGCTCATTTGCTTAAGAGCTCACTTGAGTGTGAGCTGAGCTCTGAGCAACAGCAGTTCGATGCCCAGCCAGAGCTGAGCTGCCACTGAGCTGCCAACGTTGCTCAGCTAAAAAAAAAAAAAAAAAAAAAAATTCTTTATCTTTCATCAATGTTTTAAGTATTCTTTCTGTATTTATTTATTTTTTTGAGGGCAGTGTCACTGGCCCTCATATGTGGGATCCGAACCAGGGCCACTGGCGTCCCAAGCCAGCTCTTAACCACCACGCCACTCGGCCGGCCCTGTATTTATTTTCTGACTGCTGACTTTTTCCTGTGATATCTTTTCCATCTATATATTTTTTAAATTTTATACAAATATACCTAATACTTTCTTCTACAATTTCTGAGTTTAAGTTAGAAAAATTTCCCCATCCCTAAATTATAAAGTTTTCTACATTTAATTTGATATATATATATATAGTTAAGTCTTAACTACATAGAGACATTGTTTCTAATTATGATAAGTCAATTTAGTAATGCTCCAGGTGGATCATCAATCGTGCCAGTACCCTTACTGAATAAATTATCTTTTTCCACTAAAAGGAAGTAATATTTTTTTTCTACATATCACCTTTTCATATATACTGGGATCTATTTCCATCATATTCCATTAACTTATTTGTCTAGTTCTATGTCAGTGCTAAACTGTTAAACCACAGTGACTATATTCTAATATTATATTCCAAATCTTCATTTACTATTCTCTCTCATAATTTTCTTGATATTCTCGGGTATTATTAGAAACAAGTTTCTGAATTACAAACGAGCTGTAAAATCTATCCACTTACCAAAAGCAGATCCTCTGTCATATGGGTTCATCTGCCATTTGTTGAGCACTAAACAAACCAAAATAAGGAAAGTTACCCACAAACATATGAAATTGAAAACACTACCCAGAATAAAGCAAATAGTTTGTATTTTATACGATACCTTAATTCCTCCAAATTCAATATGGCTTTACACTGTTTGGAGGGTCCAAGTGAAAGTGTTTTAATTAGAGGCCACCCTGAAATTGAAAGCTGCAACATGGGAAAGATGACAAACGCTGGCCCGCCTGGGCTGCAGCCTTTCCCCTCACTGGCTTCAGTGCCCTTCACAATAGGTGGCACTGATCTTTGTCCTAACTCTGCAGGCATAGATAAAATGAGTGCTGGGAACTAAATAAGCTGACTTCAATCATAATGAAAATAACTGACCAACATCTCAAGATCTAATTATCGTTTTATCATAATTTAAAGGAAAGCCTCTCCTTTATCTTAAACAATTCAGCAGCACATTCAAAAGTCATCTTTTTTGTCCGTACTTTTATGGGATCAGCATCTTCCTTTCCTAAAACATCTTAATGGTATATGGATAATCAAAGAATCCTGATAGTTACAGAGAACTCGACATATTTTCAAACTCAACTTCCCACTCAAGGTAGAAATCTTTTCTAGGTTATTTCTGGTCAAACAATATCTATCATCTGCTTAAACACTTTGAATGATGGAGAAGTAACTTTCTCTTGAGGCTCTCTCTCCCACTGTCGGCTCAATCTACAATAGTTAATTGGAAGTACATAAGTTAAACAGAAACCTCCATCTAGACTATTTCTAATTAGTCCTGGTCCTACTCTCTGGAACAATTAGTTTCTCCCAAGTTCTCTTCAAGGATTTAACAACTTCCTCTCTTATTGGGTCTCCATGTTTAAATATTCAGGTTCTTTATTCCTCACAGGATATGACTTTTGGACCCACGGCCATTCTGGTTACCCTCCTCCGGAAGCATTCTCTTTTATAACCATACATAAATGATGCTTTATAGTTGTTACAAACTCTGAAAATATTTTTGAAAAGCCAACAGTCTAAGGAGCTGATGTCCATTATCTATCTTGAAATTTATTTACAAATGAGTTCATTCTATGAAGTATGTAACATTGTAACTTTCAAAGTACTGAGAAGCAAACAGTTGATATGGCAAATTCACTTAAGTTTGCATCTTTGTCACAATCCTGCTTTGTACTATGAAACAAAAGACTTAAAATATGGAATAAATGTTGTTAAAACAAAACCATACACTACTCAAGATAGAATGGAATTCAGAAACCATTTAATCAAAGCAACATAATTTACAGATGAGGAAATTGATGTAAGATTGTTCATGGCACAGACAGGACCAAAATCCTAATAAGGGACCAATCTCCATGTAGATAGGATTAAAAATAAGTAACTGATTGGAAAATTTATACTTTACAGTTTAAGTTCTTAGGTTCTTCCTTTCTTATCTTAAAGGAAAATGTGTGCCTCTCTTCCCTGTGAAAGGCATATTTCCCACCATCATGAGTTTTTACTCCATCAATTATTTGTAAAATACTGTTGTAAAACATTATACTAATTTACTTTAGTATTAGGCACAAAAAGTTATCAAGTTAATAAAAATATTAAAATAACTAAATATAAGTTTCCAACTGTTGTTTTCTCAAAAAGGGCACTATTAGTATTTTAGGAGGGACAAACTTTTACTATCTGTGCTCTATATGACATTTAGCAGCTCTGTTTCCAGTGTAGCAAATGCCAATATCACCCCCCAGATATTCACAAAAACGCACAGCCAAATCTCACATCTGTAAATGCCAGGGATGAGAATTACTAATTCATACAAAAGAAAACTATTAATATGCAAAAATTACCTGAAGCACCAGTTTTAATTGTTGTTTTTCCTTTTTTGCCTTCCTGCTGGTCTTTCAGAGTTTCATAAACTATCTGGATAACAGGAATACTGAAAGCCTATAAAAGAAACAACAGTTCTCTATATTAGCACTCAGATATTAATGACAATAATCAATACAAATTACAAACATTATACATGCACTTTAAGTTATTACACATATTCCAGTTTGCTGCTCCAATTTCATTTGCCCAAACACAAAATACCAGTCAGATAACAAGAGAGTTGGCTGAAGGAAGGAAACAGTAGCTGACAGCCCAAAACCATTAGGAATGGGGTGCTGCAGATTGCATCATCTGGACTAGAGGAAAAATACCATCCGCCCTGACAAACTGGTTCCCTAGTTTAGGGCAACCTCTCTTTAAAACTTCCTTATTACTGGAGCCATTGCATAAAATTCCAAAGTGAATATAAATACCAAAGACACTGTAGCTATCTCCAAGACTAGTTCAAAACTATATTCTTAAAGTCATACTCTTAGAGATGTTATTTCAGAATTAGCTGGCAACAAAAAAACCATTCTCGGTGGCAAACAATCAATTATTTTACATTTTGGAGGTTGTTTAAATATTTCAAAGTAAAAACTGTTCAAAGTTGCTTTATAAATCAACACTAACGAAGTCAATTTAAGTTTATTACTTACACCAGTTTTTCCACTTCCTGTTTCTGCAGCCTAAACGGAAAAACAAAAGTAGATTTCACAGTTTGTGAATTAAGTCAAATTAACCTGATACCATGTAGAAATCTTTAACACTTGACTAGCTCTCTTTATTTTCAGTGTCTCTAGATGACTCAGGTTTCCTTAGTCAATTCTGCCTTCTGCCAGTCTTGTCACTTCTCTCATTTCCTCAAAAATCTCTTGCTCCCCTTTCTTTTCCCATTGCTACTGTTCAAATCTAAAGCCTCATTATTCTGACCTAGATTGTTACGAAAGTATCCTAACAGTATGTAGTCTCTCAGAGCTATACTACAAGCTGATATCAAATAAGTCTTCATAAAAACACGATCTAACCATGTAATACAACCCTACTTAAAAGTTTCCACTGATCCCCACTGCAACAAATACCCAATTCTTTACCACCACACTTGAGAAAGAACCCAAATAACCTGACCCACTACATATTTACCATCTAACTCAAGTTACACCCCACGAGACACGCGTATTTTCTGCTTCCATCAAATTGAACGACTCCAGGATCACATTCTACTCTGCATTCTCCTACCCAGTTTTTGTTGAGCGCTCTCTACCTAGAGATCACTCCTCCTTCATCTTCCCTTGTCCAAAATCTACTTCCTCCAAGAAAAGCCCCGTATGGTCCCTTATCCAGGAGGTAACTGGACCCACACTTGAATCCTGTTCTACTCTGATCCCTTACAGAGGTGCCGCGCTCTCTCTTCTATGACATTTATCTGTGTACACTTCACCATGCTACTGTGTTCAAGCTCCTCAAGGACAAAAACTGCGCCTTACTCGCCTGTGTGTCCCCCGTAACTTCTAACTAATACTGAGTATAGCACATGTATCATAAATGTTTGTGAATAAATAAAATTTAATTTGGTGAAAATGTCATTTTCAAGCCTATGGACCTCGCAAAGTTGTTCATAAACTGCCCCAGAATTGTGAACCCCAGCTCCCAGCCACCTCTCCAAATTGAAACATACCATAAGCACATCACCTCCTCCTAGGATCAACGGGATAGATTCAGCCTGGATATCAGTTGGGAGGCTAAAAGGATCATATTTTGAAGAATTTAGTTAGTAAAAACAAACACAAAAAATTCACCTAAGCTAACTAAGGTATGTAAAACTATAAGCCTAAAAGCGAATTTTATTTGGTAAATACTACCAATATTTTTCAGCTAGAAATATACCAACGTTTAAAATGAAACTCTCTATAGAGAATCACAAGAAAAACTTCACTTACCCAACTAGACCAAAGAAATATTTGATTAAAATTGTTTAAATTATAAAGCATTATTGTCACAGGTACACTTAAGCTTTGTGTACTTACAGCCAATCCATCTCTTCCACAGCTTGTGCAATCTCAGGCATAACCCCCATCTCTGAAAATAAAAATTAATTTAAAAAAAACTACACACATTAAACTTAAATCATATTGCTCTTAAAATTACTGCTCATGATAAATATCAATAGCTCAGTTATATAACACCTCCTGAGTATAGGTGGCACTGTTAAGTTTTGGAGCAAGACTTGAGTTCAAATCCAAGCTCTCCCTCACTAGTAGTGTTACCTTGGGCAAGCTATAAACCTGTTTTCTCTACACAAAATGAGGCTAATATGACCTACCTTATAGAGGTATAGAAAGATTACACATAATACATAACACATTTGGCATATAGTTGTCAATTAATAAATACATAGTAGCCACCAGTGTTTCCTTCCAATGACTAATGAAAAACCTGCCAGAGTAAGAGATGAGGGTTCTAGACCAGCATCTTGGTTGTTTCATCTTGAGATAATGTGGAATTCATGTGCCTTGGCTATTTGAGAACCATGTGAAAACCCTCTGGGATCTGAGAAAAGTGAACAAGCAAGTGCAGACGGCCCACATTCACAGGCAGCCTTAATGAAACTGGTGAACTGAAAAGAGAGGAGCCAGGGGTGGAAACTGAGGTAACTGGAGATGTAAGCCGAAGAACTGCTCTGTTCTTCATGGTTCTCGCATTTAAATAATTCTACTTCAAAGCCAGTCATAAACGAATAGCTTGGATATTTCTGATTAGGTTTTAACATTTTTATTATTCCTCAAATAAACTATAGAGGGTAGTTACATATGGAGTAGTTAGTTGAATTACATAAACCTCCTTCCCAAAGAAGTGGATTTTTTTTTAAAGTCTGTATTTATGTTTAAAATACAGCTTTTATCATTATGAAAAAAAGTATATATTCCTATTTTAAAAATTACAATACTCAAATATTCCCAAGCCCAGAAATAACGAACTTGGGAATTTTGTATTTCTGGTACTTGACAAAAGGCATAAAATAAATCTATAAATTGGATACATCCGTTGCAAAAGTAGCTTTTTCTTTGCATCAGGTGAGACGAATCACACTAGCAATACAACACAAAAATTTTATATACTAAACTAGTTAATGTAAACATTGACAGCATGTGCAAGTAGAAAAATCTTTTTCAAAAAGGAAAGCTCTTCTACCTCTAAATCTCCACAGGAAAATCCAGAGATGGAAAAACTAATCAATAGCTAATATAGATCCAAGCACACCTTTCTAAATATTGTCCCCATTAGAGTCTGATTCTCTCTCGTAAAATACAAAAAAGCCTATTGATTCTCTCTCCTGAAATGCTTGAACAAAGGGAGCGGCCTTCACTATGCGGCGTGCAGAAAAATGGACGGCAAATTGGAGCTGCTAGTGATAGTTAGTAAATTGCCAGCAGAAACCACAGACTGCTTTCAGCACATTCTAGACAACTTCTTATTCCATTCCGGTCATGCTCTTTGCATGTTTGCTTTGAAACTATGTGTTGTTTAAATTTACCTTTTTTTTTTTTTGAGGGCAGTGTCACTGGCCCTCATATGTGGGACCCAAACCGGGGCTGCTGGCTTCCCAAGCCAGCGCTTAACCACCGCGCCACTCGGCGGGCTCTAAATTTACCACTTTTAACACTTAAGGAAAAAAATGGGCATATTCATGTTCTTTAATTCCACTAGTTCACATCACAGACTCTTCCAGCCCTTGACCTCCACATTCCTGAAATTCGTGCCTAACTCCCAAAGAAGTGAACCTAAGACGTGTGACAATCTAGGAACTGCCCTACACACAGCTTGGCTCTAAAATCTCGTGTTAGGAGAGAGCTGGGTAAAGAACATCAGCTAATGTTCCTCTGAGAAACTGGCCGTTGCCTCCGAGTATAAAATGCAACCGCAATCAGACATCCTGTCAGGACTAACATTTTGGAATTCCTAATGTCCTTAGAGGGAAGAAACGGGGAAAGGATAGCGCTGCAGCATAACATCCGAATGGAGTCATCTTCATGGGTGACGAGCGTTGCAGGCGAGCAGGCCTGAGCGGATGCATGTGTCGCCCTAGGAAGGTATCGCATTTAGTGTATATAACGCTTTCCCCTTTAGCATATGTAGCGCTTTCCAGTTTAGTGTGTATAGCGCTTTCCCCTTTAGCATACACAGCGCTCGCTGCGGCTCCCTGAGACGGCGGGTGGATACAGGGGGGGTGATGGCGCAAGAAGGCAAAGCAATGGTTGCGTTCCATCCCTGTTTGGAATACACGATGGCATCATGCAGAAGGGAAATACGTCTAGTTTTTGAAATGTATGCCGGGCTCGTGCGTGTAAGAATGAAGCCGCTTTCCCTCTAGCTTCAGTATTTAACGCGAATATTCATGTCACTTGTCGCTGATTTAACAAGAGACAAACACCAGGCGTGCGCCTGGCGAGGCCCTGGGAGCCCGGGGCCAGGCAGGCAGGGCGGCCCTGCTCCCCGCGGCCCCCGGCCCCGTCCGCCCCGACACGCGGGAGGCCGGCCCCGGGCAGCAGGAGGCCCCGAGCGGCTGCAGGGACGGCGCCCCCCGCCCCGCGGCCTCGCGGGGGCGCCACGGGGCCCGCCGCGCACAGCTCCCCCCGCCCCCGGCCCCCAGCCGCCCGCCCCGCGCCGCGGACGCACCGGAGAAGGCCGCCATCTTCGCCCGTCCTGCGCGGCGCGGCCCTTCCCTCCGCACGGACACGCGGCGCCGGGGCGCTTCCGGCGCTCCGCCCGCCGCTTTCCAGGTCCGGGCAGCGACCCAGCCCCGGGGAAAACGGTTCCGGCGCAACAAGGGACCCGCGCCGGTCGCCGGACGGCGGACCCCCCCGGGGGCCTGGCCAGAGACGTCACTAAGAGTTATCGCTTGTTGAGGGCATGCTGTGTGTCATCAGGGTCATTTTCCCAAATCTAAGGCAGCAGATGTTCTGTGCAGGGCACGCAATGGCCCAGCATGGCCTCCTGCAAACCTGGGCCTCCCTCCCCCGCCCCGCCCCGCCCCGCAAGGATGAGCAGCGCTTTGCACGGTGCGAACCAGCTGCAGAAGGGGCTGCGCCCCTGGCCGAGAAAACCCAGACGAGTCAGCGCCCGGCACCCTGAAACAGCAACGGTTTGCTCTCCCAGCCTCCTTGCCATAGTGTTAGATGTAATATTGATCATTTCAAATTCACCTAATTTCATGAAGTGTTGACTCCTTTCTCTTTGCAGAGAGGAATGGAAAGGAAATGACTGCTGCATCCTCCCAACCCCTCTGTCCGGTGGTATTAGTCCCTTTAGATGAAGACGCTGGTTCAGGAAAGGTAAGGAACTAACCCAAAGGCCACACAGCTACTAAGTGGCAGGCTGGGATCTGAGCCACGGGGGCCTGACGCCAGGGGCCCTGCTGTTTCCTCTGCTAGGGAACAAACGACATGGAGAGAAGTGAAACCCTCTGGCAAGAGGTGTCAGGAGTTAGATTTCAGGAAACATGCTCCCTGGGTCTGGATTCTATGAGCGCTGCAACTTTGCTAGCTGTGCAGCCTCAATAAGTTAGGGCTTCAGTATGCTCATCTGTAAAATGGTCATGAATAATAGTACCTATCTTGTAGAATTCTTACACGGGGATTCGATAAAACAGGTAAAGCACCTAAAACAGTGCCTGGCACTGGTAACAATATGCGTTAGCAATATGGTACCGATATGCGTTAGTCTATTACAGGTAACAGGATTCACCTGAGGCTACAACAGCCAAGGACAATACATTCAGGCCTGCAGCTTCACCTCCAGGGTTAGCACCGTTCACAATATTCTATATTCTCATTAAATGTACATAGGTTTATAAAAATGATGTCCCTGAGAGTTATGCAGTGTAAGCTGTTCTGACGGGATGCCATGTACCCCACATTCTAAAGACAGGCACAAGATCACGTATTATGCAGGACTTGCAAAGGGAAAATCTGAAACCTGGTTTTTGTGCCCTTAGCCCATTCCCACCTTGAACATACGCGTGTGAAAGGATGGAAGGTGCAAGGGAAGAGACAATATTTCTCTGAAGAAGGTCGTCGAAGGCTGTGACATTTTTCCTCCCTCAGAAGAGCGTTTTCCAGGGGCCTCACTACTCAGAGAACATTTGATCTCTGGAGTTTGGGAAGCACAGGCATGCTAGGAGAAGTTGTGGCTAGAAAGCCCCGAGGTGGCAGGGCAGGAGGAGACAGAAGGAGAAGGCTGCTATGGGAGCGGACCACGTTTCCAACAACCATGCAGGAAATATGTGACTTTCTCCTCCGAGGGCTAACTGGACCTGTGCAGAGCGGACTTGAAGCTCTCTTCAAAGAAAATGTGCCCAAGAAAGCTGACTGGAGAAGCTAAATGATGCAGCAGATGGACCCCCCGCCCCAAAGAACCCTGTTGTAATCATACCTCCTAAACAGAGGAGAGGTATTACCTGACTCATGTGAGTTACACTTGGAGGATACCAGCAAAAGAATCCCCACGATACACACAGAAAGTGCCAACCTTGAGTATGATTGAGCCAGAGAGCACTAGAATTTTCACTATGGCACTAGCCAGATAAAGGTAGGCATCTCCTCCCCGCCTCCACAGGACTTTCTCTCTCCCCAGGGGTCAGAAACAACAGCTATTGGGAGGGAGAGCAGAGCAGAGACTGACCATACCCTCCCCGTCATTGTAGGGATACAGTCCAGGAATCCCTGCCTGCCTGGTCCCACAAACCCAGGTACATAGTTAGGTGGGAGGAACAACCACCACCAGGTGGCGGCAACCGTCAGCTGAGCCGGGTAAAGTTTAAACTGGACTTAAAACTCCCAGCTGGGACTTCCTTGGTACCCACCTCATGTTTATTTCTTTTTCTTTTTTCTTTTTAAGAGTTTATTGGGGAATTGAGGGAGGGGAACAGACAAGCTGCTGTCCTCTTGCTCTTCAGTCCAGCTGCGGAGGAAGCCACTTCACTGGCCCATGTTGGCATCATCACCACGCTCTTCCCGGGAAGCAGATCGGTCGCCGGCCTCTGGATGGTTGCTCACGCTGGCTGCCGGCCACTCACTGTAGCCTATGGCAGCCCACGGCAGCAGGGGCTGCAGCCTACTCCATCGCCAGAGCTCACAGCCCAGCTCCAGGTGGAGCTGTTGTTAGCTGTAGAGGGCAGCGCACCGGCCCTCACACGTGGGATCCGAACCAGGGCCGCTGGCATCCCCAAACCAGCTCCTAACCAACGCGCCACTCTGTTTATTTCTGCCGGCCCTCATGTTTATTTCTATAATCTCACAATAACACCACATTTTATGTTGTTGGATCTTTTGGACCCCAATAATCATGTTGTGGAATTTTACTATGTTGTTCATGCACCCAGAAAAACTGTGCTTTGCATAGCTCACAGCAGAACATGTTGCTTTGCAACTGCAGTGCCCTTCAGATACCTAGGACAGTGTAGAGAGGATGGGCCCTTTGAAGGACTCTGTGGGCTGTCCATCCAAAAGCCATACACAGTCCCCTTTCCTCTTGTCTTTATCGTACAGGCTGGGGGAGATGGGGGAAGGGAGGGTCACCTTTCCAGACTCCCATGCAGAGAGGGATAGCCATGAGACCCAGGCAGGGACTCTCTAACAGGGGAAGACCTGTGTGGCATGTAGGAAGTTCACTAGAAAATGCAATATCTTCTTCATTACACCCCCAAGTACTTCCTCACAGTACCAGACACAAACTCACCCATCATTCTGCACAAGTAACCACAACTTCTCCCTTCTCAGATGCTGCCCAGGAAGTTTGTCCTCAGGTCTACAGGTTATGAAAAAACCCGGCAGTGCTTGCTCTGGCTCCTGAACCCTGCCAAGTCGACTTAATGTGGGCAAACCTTTTATCAGTCAACCCTCTCCTCTTAGATACAGCTCTTAGTTAGTAAGGCTTCTGATTCCACCCACCTTGGGATGGCACCCACTGTACCCTCCAAGTTCAGCCTTCTGCTTACTCCCAGCTTATTCCCTGGCATCATTGTCCCCTCCAGCATATCAAACTACTGCATCAGATGGCCTCTCTCCCCTGTGTATTTTCTTATGCTGTTCCTGCTCCCTAAAATAGCCCTCCTTTTTCAGTTTCAGTTATCTATTGCTGAGTAACAACTACCCCCAAACCTAGCAGCTTAGTTCAACAATGAATCTATTTGCTCATGATTCTGTGAGTCAGGATTTGGGGCAGGGCTTAGCTGGCTGGTTCTTCTCCTCTATGTGACATTATGTGGGGTCATTCACTTGGCTGCACTCAGTAGCTGGTGACTGGGCTGGGCTGGAAGATCTGCGAAGGCTTTGTCCCACGCGTGGTGTCACAGAGCTCCCATACATGGGTCTCACTATCTCCACATGGCCAACGTGGACCTTCTCACAGCAGGATTAGTCCCAGGGATGACAGACTTCCTACATGGTTGCTGGGTGTCAAGAGGATATGTTCCAAAAATAGGAAGCAGAAACTGCTTATCTCTTAAGCCAGCCTTGAAAGTGGCACAGTGTCACTTCCACCAAATTCTATTGGTCAACAGAAGTCACATGTCCAGCCCAGATTTATGAGGAGGGGAAATAGACTCTACCTCTTGATCTGATGAATGTCAATTTGCAGGCATCTATAATGTATCGCACCTATCTTTTTTTTTTTTGAGGGCAGTGTCACTGGCCCTCATACGTGGGACCAGAACCGGGGCCGCTGGCTTCCCAAACCAGTGCTCAACCACCATGCCATTCGGCCGGCCCCACACCTATCTTCTTGACAGACTCCTAATTATATTTACCTCAGAGAGTACCTTACTTAATCCTGCTTAATGCAAATATCTAGCTAGCCAGTATAGTCCCGATAATTACTTCTCTCTTTCCTTACATTTCTGACTTTTCGCTGGACATATGGCTGCCCAGAATAAAGAATTCATTTCCCAACCCCCACCCCACTCCCATAACTAGATACAGCCATGTGCATGAATCCTAGCCAGTGGCCTATGAACAGAAGAGTCTGTAAGGCGGGGGGGGTGCACCCTTCTCGCTTCTCCTTCCCGTTGCCTGGAATAGACATGCGATGGCTAGGGGCTGAGCAGCCATATCGGACCCTGAGAAGGTGCCATATACTGAGGATAGCAGCATGATTAAAGAGAAGTAGCTTGCGTCGCTGGCACCAAGGAATACCACACTAGCCAAAATCATGACTTTAGATTTCTAACGTGAGAGGGAAATAACCATCTCTCTTGTTTTGGGTTTTCTGCCCCACACAGCTACACCTAATTGTAATTTATATACCCTCATGAGTTATCTCTTGGTACAAAACAAGTTGCCCCCAAATCTAGCGACTTAAAACATGTATTATCATTCACAGCTTCTGTGGAACAGGAATCCAGGATCAGCTTGGCTGGGCACTTCTACTCAGAGTCATTCTTGCTGTTGTGGTTGAGCCCCTGGCTGGGGTTGCAGCCGTCTGAAGGCTAGTGAGGGAGGCTCAGCTTGTAAAGGTAATGCACTCTTGTGACTGTGCGGCAGTTAGCAGGAGGCCCCTATTCTTCTCCACGCGGCCCTCTTGCTGGAGTATTCTCCTGATATGGCTGCTGGCGCCCTCACCCCACCTCCTTGCTACTAAAGCAAGGCATCCTAGAAAACAAAGCAGCGTGAGTGGTATCTCTTATATCCTAGCCATTAAAGTCATACACTGTCACCTCTGCAACATCTTATTGGTCACAGAAGCCTATTCATTATGGAAACTGGGCGTGTTTCATTTGGGAACCATGTTGAGGCTGGCTTCCACACGTTCCTGCGTCTCAGACTCGAAGTAGCAGGTGATAATTCCCCACTATCAGGACAATATATTTTCACACAGCATCCTCTGGGATAAATCATCTTCCATCTAGACCAGCCATTGTTGTCATTAAATTTGTTGCCTTAGCTTACCCTGTTTTTCACCATTTACCTGATTCAGAGAGCAGTTGGGAGATAGCTCACATTTAAGTGTCCTCCTTTTTCCCCCTGAATTTCCTACCGCTTCTGAGCTGAGCAACAATCATTGAATTTTATGCTTTTGTCAAAATAAGCTGTCAGAAACTGGCCCAGATCTATTAGAATGCAACATAATTTTCACTGCCCCAGCGTTCACCTTATGGTGCTTGGACCACAGGGGGCCCTGCAAGTAGACATAAATCCAGAGCTCTATAATTCTCTATCCCCTGAAGAAGTGGCCATAAAGTCCATCACTCCAGATATATGAGGAGAGGGAGACAAAGGACAACCCGATGAGTTTCAAAAGGACTGTAAAACAGAAAAAGAGATCTCACTAACTGTGTCGGTCTCATTATAGGCAAGCCAGGCAGAGACGCGATTTATGGTTGGGTGCTGACGGGTGGCAGGCATGAATGTCACTCTCCCACGCCCACCATCTTGAGTACCCATCAACCCGTGAACGATGCTGATGGCTTTTAGGGAAATGACGCTGCACTTGGAGTCTGAGCAAGAGAACATGGCCTGGAGGTGGTGAGTGTTTAAGAACAGACTGTGCACCAGACAAATGTTCCGAATCCAGCTGCCCAAACTCTGCCGGGACCCCTCAGTTCCATTACCTGCAGAAGAGAGCCCTTTTGCATCAGCACACAGGGTTCAAGCTTGTGTCCTCAGCCTCCCCGCTCCGTCTTTGTTTTAGTGTAGCCCCTTCCTGCCTGGTGAAACTGATCACAGGTTTTCTCGGTAACAAAGTCTGTGATTGTTATTTAAAGCAGAGGGAAACAAAGCAACTTGCTATATTTTTTAAAGGGTGGGGAGGGGATAAAAAATAATAGTGAAGACTTCTTCAAAATACCTGGAGAAAATAATTCTGAATATGGAAAGTTTTACGCTTGGTCGTAGGTCCCTAGAATGTTACAATAATAAGCCTGGAAATGTGTGAAGGATGCTTCAGTTATAGCTCTGAATAGTGATGTTCCAGTTACTATGGCTGCACACCAAATTACCCCACAGTGTAGTGGCAAAAAACATCCATTCCTCATCTCATAGATTCTGTGGGTGAGGAACCTGTACATGGCATAGCAGGAATGACTTACATCTATTCCTCACTACCTAGCCCCTCAACTAAAAGACTCAAAAGCTAGGGGTTGGAATCATTTGACGGTTCCTCCACTCACATGACACAGTTTATACTCGTGTTGCTGAGACCCTGGCTAGGGCCAGCTGGGGCCTCTCCATGTGGCCTGGGCTCCTCATAACATGGTGGTTGTATTTCAAAGCCAGCATCCCAAGGGCCATGTGGTCTTATCTCACCAAGCTTCAGATGTCAAGCAGTGTCACTTCCACCCCATTCTGTTAACTGAGGCAATTACAGAGGCCTGCCCAAGTTGAAGGGGATTGTAGATTCCCACCACGTGATGGGGGAGTGTCAACATTTCATTGTAAGAAAAGCATGTGGGACACGGTATAAGTTGCTGTGTAGTAGAATTCTCCAGAGAAACAGGACCAATGGGATGTGTATATAGAAAGAAGCATTTGTTTTGAAGAAATGGGCTCATGGGATTATAGAGGCTGGCAAGTTCAAAATCTATAGGGTGGGCTGTCTGAAAACCAGGAATTGCCAATGATGTATTCCAAGTCTAAAGGCTGTCCACTAGCGGAATTTCCTCTTACTTGGGGGAGGTTTGCCTTTTGTTTTATCAAGGCTTTCAGCTGACTCAATGAGGCCCAGCTTTACCCAGGCAAGTTGACACATAAAATTAACCCTTACAAGTCCACCCATTTTCAATTGGGCACCCATATGCATCTCCTTAAACCATACTTAATCTCCAAATAAAGACAGTGACAAGATTATTCTCCTACCAAATGTGATACAACTAACCTGTGTACAACTGAAAACACTAACCCTTTCCCCAGACAAAAATCGAGGTCCTTGCATGATATTTACTCTTCTTCTTCATATCTCGTAACTTGAATACAACAATGTAAAGTTCATATTTAAATACTATGACATAAAATGAATGTACCATGTTACATGAGAAAGGGAGGAGAGGAAAGGAAATAAAGATATATATATCTCACATTCATTAAAAGCTATGGAAGAAATACTCATGACAATTATAACTCATGTTTCTCAAACCGGTCAAGTGGTCACAGCTGTAATTTATGACTACCTTCTTGCCCTATCCATTCCACACTCCCTTGCCCTCGTGCCTCATGCCATCATTCCTACAACGTCCTACTGCCTACACAGATGAGCCCTATTCCATGTAGAGGGAACCATACAAGGGCATGGATTCAAGGGGGCCAGGGTCATTGGAGGACCATTTTGGAGATGCGCTACTACACCTGGAAATGACAAATATTTCTCCATTCCTCGGATGTTAAGTTCAAATCATAAAATGGACAAAAATAAAGACTTTGGACCTGGACTAGATCAGAGGGGACTATGGCCATCAGATTAAGATTGGTTTAATCTATTGGGTTGTCAGAAAAGTTATGACGTATTTTTTCTATGTTTCTCGTTGCAAAAATGTGTCATGACCTTTCCGACAGCCCAATAGTAGGTGAGTGGTTCTCATCCTTCAGTGTGCACCAGGATCACCTGGGGGGCTTGTTCAAAGGCAGGTGTGGACCCCCCTCTCCCCAGAGCTTCTGATTTAGTAGGTAGGCATGGGGTTAGACCTATAATTTTCATTGCTCACAAGTGCCTAGGCGATGCTGATGCTGCTGGTCTGGGTACTATAGTTTGAGAATCACTGCTGTGGGTAAAACAGGTTTTAAGCAATATAGTGACATGATCAGATTTCAATTTTATGTAACTCAGGTGATTCTGTGAAGAATGGATTTGTGTGGGCACCATTAACATGTTTCGGCAGCCGTGCATATAAGATGCTAATGAAAGTTGAACTAGGATAAAGAAAATATGTCAGACAGGAAAGTACAAGTAAGAGAAATATCATTAAACTCGCCAGGTTTGATGCCTTGTTGGGTTTGCTTGGGGCAGGGGTGTGGGTAAAGTGGAAGTGGGGTCAATGAGAAAGGAGGAAAGACATTTCTACTACGGATAACTGGCTGGATGGTGTTAGAATCAAATGAGAAAAAAAAATTAAAGGAGGGGCAGCGGGTTGGCAGATTGTGGACATGTTGAATTGAGTGCGAATGCAGATGGGCAGCCAATGGTTGGCTGTGTGAGTCTGAAGCCTGAAGGAGGTATGTGGGATAGGGATATGGATTTCAGAATCGTCCAGAGATAGACAGTGAACCTGGGAACTGATGGACTCACTCAGAGGAGCAGGGAGTGACGACAGAGTCCCGGAGCTGTGCTTCTACCCCTTAGCATGCATCCCTGGGGACTCTGTTACAACGTAGGTTCTGATTCAGCAAGTCTGGGCCTGAGAGTCTGCATCTCTTACAAGCTCCCAGTGATTCCAGTGTTGCTGGCCTGAGCACCACTTCTGCAGAGACAAGGCTCTGGAGACCCCCCAGCATGAGAGAGGGCAGAGCAGTGCAGAGAACAGGGAGCAAGCCCTGAAGGAAAGAGAGGAAGTCAGAGTAGTATAAGGACTCTCAAAGAGTGTGGTATCAGAAACCAAGAGCATGGCCGTTCCAGAAGTTTACATTATTATTCGTGTTAAATGTGTGGGGAGGACAAAATCTGTTCCTTCTCCCCACACTAGGTTCATGGCTGGGGCCCTGTAAATAAGACCGATAAAAGGCAGATTAACAAGCCCAAGGTTACTAATACGTACACATCAGAGCACTCAGAGACAGTAACTCAAAGGGATGGTTAGAACTTGGGCTTATACAGCATCTTGACAAAAAACACGATACATTTTTGGAATATGACGAGACAAAGGAAAATGACTTTAATTTTATAGAGGGGGAATTGTGGGAAGGTAAATATATGGGGGAACTAATGAAGTTAAGGGTAAATTGGTAAAATCTGTTATGTAGATACCTCTGCTTCTGTCTCTGGGCTGATCAGGATCTAGAGGGGTCCACAGTGACAGGAAAAGGGATAGATCTTTACATACTTATGTCCTGCTTGCTTTCAAGCAAATAGGGGAGAACAGAGAGCTTGTCTTGTATCTGCTTCTTCTCAATTGCCTTTAGCTCAAAATAATCCTCATGTCAAAGTGGCATATTTTGGGGTGGCATGTCCTGAGCCCTTTAAATGCTTGGACAGTTAGTTTCACGGAGAGGTGGACTTGGAAGCTAAGGTGCAGCAGATTAAGGGGACATAGGAAGTGAATACTTGTAGTGAGCGTAGACTGCTATTGTGAGGATGAGGTGAAGTTGGGCGAAATTAGAAATGGACGCGGAGTGAAGGAATGTCTATATTTTTTAATCATGAAGGAAACCTGAGAACAGTAAAAGGCTGAGAAGTAGCCAGTAAAGAGAGGAACACAGAAGGGGTGAGAGATGCCCAAAGATTAAGGTCAACTTCAGAGAGGAAGATGGAACTGCAATGGGTAAAGAGAATGGTTTTGATCAGGACAAAGAGAAACCTCATCTCTTCACTGTGGGTATTCGTCTCCTGGATCTGGGAGCCTACAGTGATAGTGGGGTTCAGATATGCACCTCCATTAGCATCCAAAATCCAGTCCTAGGCAGGCAGAGGTTGGCCCTCAGGTCAGACAGTGTTGGAAGATGATCTGGCTTTAATTAATTCTTCTCTACAGTAAAGTTTGAGGATCCCTGCTTTAAATGATGCATTATAAGTATGGTGATGGAAAGTTTACTCCTGAATAAAGGTGGTCTGGGCACAGCATGTGCTCCCTGTTACAGCACATTAATGCTGAGGCATCAACAGTGGTGTAAGCATCCAAAGAAAAGAGTGTCAGGAGGCAGATGACTCATGCCTTGAGTGCTGATTCCTGGACTGCATTCTTGAGGGGCTTTCAGGAGGCGGAGGCTGCAGCTGGAGGGGCGTGTGTGCAGCCTCAGTGCTCTCTCCACGGCTGCCTCTTCCCCGGGGCCATTCTTTGGGCCTCTCTTTCCAGGAGGGCAGCCTAGCCTTCATGACAGCTCAGGAATCCAAGAGAGGAAACGCAAGCTGCTAGGCCTTCTGCAAACTTGGGCTAAGAAGTAAGAGCAGTCACTCACAGGCCAGCACAGATTCAAGGGGAGGGGACATATATACCCCATTCATTTACCCACCACAAGGGACTGTCTCCTCATGGAAGGACTGGGAGGTCCTTTGGCCCAGAACCCCTTTTCTATTGATTGGATTTGATTGAAAACTGATCAACTTCTATACCTCCCACCCCACCCTTCACCCCCAATTGTTATATGAGACATCTTGTCCAATACATGCTTAACCCCACAGAATTTGTGCTATGACCTAACCACTTGTTTGGAAGAAAGTTTTCAGCTACATATTTACATGTAATTGATTAGGCTATTGATCTTTAAAAGTCAAGCAGATCAGAAATACTCTGGAAAGAATGGAGCTCTTTCAAATAGATTTCTACATCTAACCCTCAGGAGTTTTGGTTGCTCAGGCCTGAGGTGGAGCCCAGGAATGTGCATTGAAATAAATTCTGAGGCAGGGGTACTTCCCTGGACCACATATCTATAGAGATGATTTTAAATAGAGTTCTTTTAGGGCTTTCCGATGTGGTCATGTTGATTTCATTCTTAGTCTTAGATGTCAATTTGATGTCCAACTTCCTGAACTGTCGAAGATAAAGTTCGACCCTAATGGTAAGGAAATATTTTAATCAGTAATGTGCAACTGTAGTAAGGAAGAGGGTCCAGCCTGAATTGAAGAATTGGGTTTCAAAAAAGTCATGGCATATTTTGTCTATGTTTTTCAAAGATCATTTATTTATATAAAAAACAAAGATCAATAAATGATATATTGTCTGTTTTGTTTGATAAACTTTTGCCATCTTTCAGTGAGCTTCATAATTCCTTGTTCATAGAAGGACCTGTCTTTATTTGCAAAAAACTGAACAAGGTGCTGATTTACAGCCTCATCTGAGTTGAACATTATACCACGCAGAGTTTTGAAGAGAGCAAAACAAGTGGAAGTTTGACGGCGCAAGGTCAGGCGAGTATGGTGGGTTTGGCAACACATCCCATCCAAGCTTCAATCATTTTTCATGGGTGATCAAACTTGTGTGTGGTCTCGTGTTGTTGCGATGGAACACAATTCCTTTACAATTAACGAGCTCTGGACATTTCTGGATGATGGATTCTTTCAAACTGTCCAATTGCCGACAGTACACATTCGAATTGTTTGTTTGGTTCCTTGGTAGGAATTCGAAAAACACGACACCTTTAAAATCCCACCGCACTGAGAGCATAACCTTCCTCTGATGAATGTCTGCTTTCAATGTTGTTTGAGGTGAATCATCACATTGGGACCAAGACCATTTGCGCACCACATTGTTGTAAACAATCCACTTCTCATCACCAGTTATCAGTCACTTCAAAAAAGGATCATTTTCCTCATGTTTAATGAGCATGTTGCAGATGTTTATATGGGCGGTCTATTGAACTTCTTTGAGTTCATGCAGAACCCAAATATCGAGCTTGCTTACGTATCCCAGCTTCTTCAGGTGGTCGTGAAAGCTTGAATGATGGATGTTCAATGTTTCTGCAATCTCTCATGTTGTGTAATGTGGGTTTGACTTGATCAATGCCTTTTATTTTGTCGTCATCAACCTCGGTGGGCCTCCCTGACCGAGGAGTGTTGTTGAGATCAAAATCACCAGCACAGAGTTTCGTGAACCACCGTTGGCACTGATGTTCTTGTAGAGCATTGTCACTGTAAACTTTTGCAACTTTTCACAAGCTTGACATGCGCGTTCTTCCCTTTATGGAAGTAAAACAGTAAAACATGGCAAAAATGCACAGTTTGGTCTTCCATCTTCAACTCGTAAAATCTCCAAAACTCAACCAAATCACTCAATTTTTTTTTTAGAATGAAGCTAGAATTGTCAGCTGTCAAATGCCATAGCAATAACAGATGCGAATGACTCTAGTACTTCCAAAAATGAACTAGTGCCATGTGTTGCAAACATGCATCATGATTTTTGCGACAACCCAATAAATTGATTTATATAGAGGTGACTGGGCATATTAAAGGGAAAATGGTAGAATGGGAAGGCGGACCTGCAGGGGGCTTGAGCAGAGCCAGGGAAGTGAGAAGTTATAAGTGGTTGGTGGGTTAGTCATTGTAAGTGCAGATCAGTCCACTGGTCACTTAGTGGGCAGCTATCCAGGTTCGGACCTGTCCCCCCCCCCCCCAGAGATGGGGGCCAGAGGTGCTGTCCTTCCTGATTACATTTCTAAGAAGCAGCTTTAAGATCCTTGAGAAAGAATGAGTTGTAGGAGATACATACACATCTCAGTGGGATGGAGGAAGGAGTCACAATTGTAAATTCATTTTCATAAATGCGCTAAGAAATGGAGGTCGGGGACTGCCTATGTCAGGTGTTAGGTAGAACTAACAGTGAACTCTTGGGAGCCTTGAGCTTTCTCAGGCAGGCACTTCAGGGGGTTAGGGCCATCCTTGAGCTGATAGAAACCATGTCTATGTTTGACTCTTTCAATGTAGGGGGTAGGGAGTGGACAGAATCATTTGTGCTGAGAACCTATAGTTTCTAATAGGCCAAGATTGAGGCCCAATTGAGGAGAGGGCTCAGAGGAGCCTGGATAATGTTTGGTCAACGAGAGAATCTGTCAGAATTATGCCTTATTTTAGGTCCCCCAAACTCCATATGTAGATTAGGAAGCCAAGGCACAAATAGATTAAATAATTTATGCAAAGCAATAGACGAAGTCCTGTAACAGAGCTATGATTCAAAGCAAGGTTTTTGTTCATGACTCTAAAAAGTCTAAGCCAGAGGCAGGAGAAGGACTTGGAAGATTGTATAAGTCAAGATTGGGGGGGCGGGGAAGGAGGGGAGGAGAGAAGAATTGACATTTTATAAAAAAAGAAATGACATTCTATAAATGTGTACTCATTGCAAAACTACTGAGTTTTATCTCTACGGTTCACTGTAAATTCTAGAGCAATTACATTTGAGTTTAACATGCTACTTTCTTACTTGGTTACTTAAGTTTGGTAAAGATTTTTGTCTCCCCTTAAATGCCTTTAAGTTTTCTTTTAGTTAATTCCTTCAGGACTTAATTAGGTTGCAAAGCTTCTTTTTTAATCATAAATTTCACATCTGTATCAGATTAAAATTGTCTTTAGCAATTTAGACTTTTAACAACTTTAAGAGTATAATATTGGTTGTACGTCTGTATCTAAAGAGAAACCGAAAATGATAAGGACTTCAACAGGAAATAGTTTATTGCATGATATTCCACTGAGGAGCTAACATCATTAAAATTGAGAGACATTTGGTAATTCCACCTCAAATGGTTCTTAATCCTTGGTGTTTAATTTAGTTTTCCAGAGTGTCTGATCCTGATATTTTAATAGCTTCTACATTTTCAATTAGTGCTTTGCCCTATCAAAACACAGTATTAATTCCTCATCAGCTTCATTGACTCCTTGTTCTTTTGGTTAATATTTCCATTGGCATTTTTTATGAGCAGAAGCTCAAGGATAAACTGAAGGACTTTGGCCAGAGTTTCATTACAACAGTCGAAGAAAAAAAATCAGAGCTCATAAATGGTACGCTTATTGAGAGAAATTTTTCTTGAGCCTCTATTATTTTGCTGAAGAAAGGAAACGATGTTTAAAAGGTGCAATCTCCCTTTTTAAGCAAAAAGGGTTGGTTAATTGATAACAGCATCAACATAAACTATGAATAATTCATGCAGTCAATAAAAGTATTCGTATTCAGGGCCTACCTTCAAGCTGGGTTTATAGATTAAAAAGCCATTGTCCCTGTCCACAAAGAATCACAGTATTTGGGTTTTGAATTTTTGAATTATTGGTGTTAGTTGAGACTCCCTAGGTGTCCCTAAGCCTGTGGATAAGAATGGTCGCAGCCTCTGTAAAAGGAAACACTGATTTCACTGGTCTTGCTCCCAGTTGGTGACACAGGACCCTCAGCCATCTCTAAAATCCCCCACCAGATATTTCTGGGGAGCCCCAGAGGCATCTTAGACGTGTTGGCAAACGAGTCCACTCCTTTTGGATGCTGCCAGGCACCTCCCTTCGGAGCCATCCTTGATCTGCCCTCTGTGGTCTGTGCACCTGTGAGCTACACGGCTGTTTGTGACAAAGCTCAGAGGATGCCCTCCCCCTTTCTGTTTCCCTCTCTGATATTCAGAGTGTTTTATTTCAGGCGATTTGTCAGACAAGACATCCTGAAAGACTCCCACAAACACCAAAAGTACTTGCTAAAATGTAAAAACAAAACCACAACTTTTGAAATGAATGGATGAGTTCACCAGAAAATAAAGGAGACCCTGAGTCCTGACAACAGGGAGGAGAATCCATGGAACAGGCAAAACAGTGACATCACCAGCTGCATTAGGGACCCAGCTTTGATTTTAGGGCTGACTGCAGAAGTGGGGTGGGATGGGATGGGGAGCCTGGGGTGAAAGCCACCAGCATATGAAGGCAGGAGAGTTGGATCACTGATCACCCTACATATAGTAGGACCCCAGAAGAGCTACACAATTAAAATCAAATCTCATAAAACAGAGGCAGTCAGCAGCCAAACCGGTACAGTCACTTCCCAAAGGGGATCTTTTCAGCCTGTGCTTTCGGTTTCTGCAGGACATAAGCTCCCAGACGTCAGCCAGGCAATGGCCTATGGCTCCTGTGCTGTTGTACCAACTATTGTAAATGGGGTAAGGGTGAGGATGAATCAAGCAATTACCATAGTGTGATGATGGTAAAGAAAAAATTCTTGGCAATGTATATGCAGTTGTCCACATCACAAAGCATCCTTTGTAGGCTTGGCTGGCCACCACCTGGCGATGGCTGTGTTGATCAGGTGGAGAGAAAGGATGAGACAGGGAAGGGGAGTGAAACGCCAAGGAAACTTTGTTTGCAGAGATGGGAAGGGGCAGTGCTGAGGCCCTGTCCCACTTCAGGGGCCACCCCTCATAGTTCCCAAGTGAGTGACATTCCTACCTGTTCACATTCTCCAGCATGCTATGTGAGAAGCGCTCCCTGGAGCTGTGCAACTTGTCAGCCCCTGGTGGGATGGGGAAAGATGTCTGGTATTTTGCAACTGAGGAGTTGATAAAAAGACACAGCTGCTGCCAAGAGAAGTACTTTTGGGATACAATGTGTAAAATAGTTTCTTGGGAAGTTTTTTATTCAACAAATAATATATATTTTGTCCTGTGCTCTGTGCCAGGCACTGTTATAAATTCTGGGAATATTATCATGGGGCACTATGTATTTCTTCATCTAGCTGTTCATCTGTATCCTTTATCTTAACCTTTGAGAAACTGGTAAATGTTTCCCTGAGTTTGTGAACTTCTGTAGCCAGTTAATCAAACCCAAGGATGAGGTCTTCGAAATCTTAGGTCTGTAGCCTGTTGGTCAGAAGCACAGGTGAGAAGCACAGGTGATAACCTAGGTTTGCATCTGAAATGTGTATGAGGATGGGGGTGCAGGAGGCCATCCTGTGGAACTGAGCTCTTAAGCCATGGGATCTGCTGTTCTCTCCTGATGGTCTCAGAATTGAGTTGAATTCTTGGATACCCCCCTATTGTCTGAGAATTGCTTGTTGGTGTGTGTGTGTGGGAAAACCTCCACATGTTTGGCGACAAGTGTCAGAAGTGAAGTGTTCTGTGTGAGTAGTGAAGGAGACTCACAGGGAAGAAACACACAGTAGGGAATGGGGTTTTCCCTACATGGGTGGGAAGCTGGGTTTTTTCCATTGTATCATCTGTATGAATACAGTAGAGCATTTTGTTCTGGCAGAGCCCACATTTTAGTGAATGGGGACAATAAGCAAATACAATAAAATGAATTATAGAGCATTTTGGGTGATGACAAGTGTTATGAAAAAATACAGAAGGTAAGAGGGATCGGGAAAGCTTGAATTCAGGGAAGGTGGTTGCAAATTTGAAAAACAAGCAGTCAGGGAAGGCCTCTGAGAGGAGGTGCCTTTGAGCAAAAACTTGGAGATGAGGGAGAGGAGACATATCTGGTAGAAAGCGTGCCAAGCAGGGGAAGCAACCCACGCAAAGTCCCTGAAGTGGATGAGTGTCTGGTGTGTTCAGAAAGAGTGAGGCAAGTGTGGCTGAGGGTAGTGGGGGGAGGTGGGGAGCAGGAGACAAGGTGAGAGGGTAAGGGGCAACAGGCAGTACTGCTTGCTTAGAGGGCATTTAACTTTGATAGAAAAGGGAGCCCTGGGCTTAGGGAGGCTTTTCCGTGCATCACTGCCTAGTGCATCTTGATGGATGTTATGCAATACAATTCCTGCGAAACATCCTCAGTACTGGTTTCTTTTGAATGTGACACAGTGCTGATTCTATGGATGCTGTCTATGTGTTTGGGTTACAGTAGGCTCTGCTTACGATACAAGGCTTTCCACATAGAGGCCCTGGTCGAATGCATGAATGAACAAAGGAGGCTGACATTGGAGCCCCCTAGTAGGTCCTCAACCTATCATATCAACTTTACGCCCCCACCCTTTCGCAACTTGGATTCTATTCAGCTGCCTGCTCTTTCAACTATGTATTTTTGCCTCTGTCTTTGCTAACCCCATTTTCCTCTACTTGAAATGCTCTCCCTAAATCCTCTGGATTTGATTCCAATTCTACCGATTGTTAAAGGCCCAGGACTTCCTCTAGGAAGCCCCTGCAGACCCCCTGGCTTTCAGGGCCTTTTCTGAGCTCTTGTCGCATAATTCTTCTGATCCCTTTCATTGGCTTCATCTGTTTTGTGGCATAATTTTTTGGTGTTTATTTAAAAAACAACAACACTGTATGCACTCTTTCTATGGGTTAGGGAACGAATGCACAAATGCATGCGAGCATCTCAGGGAGACCCTTTGCACCATTGTCGTTTTGCAGAAGCTGACGGGATAAGCGAAGTTGAGGCTGGGCTCACGCAGATCGATAAGTGAGGAGGGCACCGGGGCAGGACCCACTACCCCAGACCAGCGATCGTCGCCTTGGGTCGGTGCTGCTCACAGACGGGCTGGCCCCGCCCCCCGCCCCCAGTGAACCCCGCCCCCCGCCCTGGGGCGGCGCGTCCTTCGCGGGGTGGCGTGTCCTTCGCGGGGCGCCGTAGTTGCGGCCGCTGCGCGGCTCGGTCCCTGGCGAGCATGGCGGCCTCCGAGTCGGCGGCGGCTCCGGTTCCCGGCACAGCAGAGGGCGACGAAGAGACGATTCTCTATGATTTGTTGGTCAACACCGAGTGGCCGCCGGAGACAGAAGTCCAGGTGACCCAGGCCCCTGCACGGCGGCGGCCAGCGGGGCGCGGATGCTGCCCGGGCCGAGCCACGTAGCCAGAGCCACGTAGCGGAGGGAGGCCGGGGCCGGGGGCCGCGGGCCGCGCTCAGCGCCGTGCGCGGTTACCCTGGCAACGGCGCCGCGGCTGCCGGGGGCTGGGTCGCCTCCGGGGGCGGAGCCTCGGGCTCCGGGGGCGGAGCTTCGGCTTCGCGGGGCGGAGCCTCGGGCTCTGGGGGGCGCCCCCTGCCCACTCCAGCTCTGTGTCCCTGCGGGTCCAGGACGGGGGTCAGGGCGTTGGGCTCCGGGGGGCGGAGCCTCAGGCTCCGGGGGGCGGCCCTCCCTGCGGGTCCGGGTCCGGGGTCCTCTTGCCGGGGCTCTCGGGGGTCTGAGGATGCAACAAGATGCAAAAGGCCTGTGGTCAAAGGTCATGGCGACCAGGCACTGTCCGTTCTCTCCTGCAGCCTCATTTAATGGAGAAACGCCTCCTTCTCCTGCGCATTCTTCCTCCCAAGTTTGTGGTTTTTCTTTTAACCTCCTTCCCTCTCCGGTTTCTGCGTGTCTTGAATATTGCATTTTTGTAAGCTGGCAGAGATCTGCCTGTATTCCTGTTTTTTTTGTGTTTTTTTTTTGTATTTATTGAGTTTTCTGTTTGTCTTGAACAGTGGGAATCTTTGGTGGGTTATGCAGCCAGGAAGCAGTTACTGCCGCTCTGGGGTGGATAACGATGCTTGTTCACCCCTCAGCCTTCACTGGTGAATTACAATAATGTTTCAGAATGCTTCACATCATACATTGATTTTAAAAATAAGTGTGGCATCAACTTACATTGAAACCCCGTAGCACTTTTGGTTCTATTGATTTCAGCTGTCAGACGACAGATTCTTGGAGGGCAGCGACACCTGATTCATATTCTATTTTTTTTTTTTTTTTTTTGGTCCGGATGATCAACCATGCGCATGTTTGTTGAGTGAAATAACTTCTGTGCTTTGAAGCCACATCTGTCTGCATTTGCTGTCTGTCTGCTGTTCCTTTCTTAACAGCACATTAGTACATGTTACTCAGTTATTTGTAGTGCGGTGTGTTATTTAGCCTATACTAGCAGTTACTCTGTACTTAAGGAACTATTTAACGTAGCAATTATGTATCAGTATGAATACAATTATCTCTGTGGTTGTACAATTTTCAATAAATTTGCCTGAAGACTTGAGTTTATTAATCTATATGACCGCTTTTTCTGAAGTAAAACTTGTTTTAGGCCTCTGACCACCCTCCCTCCCCCCAAATGAACTGTGGTCTTTGCCCTGGACTCCTCTTGTCTTTGGACTGGGGTGATTTGAAACCGTTTCCGGCCTCAATCCTTGTTCTCTGCAGCTCGGCCGTGTTCAACGTTACCTCCCCCGGTTTCCAGTCTTGCTTCTACAGTATTGGTTTTGTTTCTGTCTATAAGTAGTTTTAAAATACTGGTAACTTGTACCCAGTGCTCCGAATATTAGCAAATAAAAGTAACTTTACATATTGTATACAGATTACTAGAAAATTCTCAAATGTAACTTTTTTTTCCAATTGCAGCCTAGAGGCAGCCGAAAACATGGTGCATCCTTTATCATCACAAAAGCAATTAGTGGTAAGCATAAGCTTATTTAGTTTTCTACATATAATGATATAGTTAGAAGATAATTTTTCCCCCCCACTTCATTCATACCTGTGCTGTTTAGGGATTTTAAAATGTGTTGTTTAGACTTCTTATGTGGCACCTGATAAAAGTGAAGAGCGTACATGTTACCCAAGTTTGATTTTATATATGTATATGTTTTACTTATATGATACGTGATGTGTATATATAAACATGTATGTATAGGTACACACATGCATTTTGAATACAGCTTAGAGCCAAAGTATGGCCTGAGTGTAACCATTGTGGATGTATTCTAGAAGAAATGAAGAAAATTGAACCAGCATGAGTCTCAGAGTAGGGACATTGAAAGTGAAAAGACAGTGATGGGCTATTTTAAGTGGCTTACATGATGTTTCAGGTACAGATGGTCAGTTATTCAAATTACAAATTTGATTTACCAGGGCATTCATTTAATTCCTGACAGACTTTATATTTGAGCTCGCAGGAGCTGAGGAAGTATTGCGCACAGCTGATGCTGTGAGGGCTTTACGTATATTAATTGATGTAAACCGTTACCAGACCAGCAAGGCATGTGCTGTTACGAGTTTATGTGTTTAGGTGAGGAAATTTGTCCAAGGTCGTTTGGAGTTTGCATGTGGTTTTGGCTCCAGAGCCTATCTTTATCATACTGGTAAATTTGAGCAACTTCGAAAGAGAAGAGGTTCAAAGGAGTTGAGTACTTGAAATTAACTATAATTTTATCTTCTGATAAAGAGAAAATCATTTTATCTTCTTATACAAGAAGCACTAGCATATTCAAATTTCATTATTACAAATGCTTTGAAATTTTGAAAATTTAGAAAATGTACACAAGTAATAAAATTTATTGTCAGAAATTGAGAGAGAATGGATAACCATGAATTATTCCTCATTTTGCCACCCAGAGATAATCTGTCATTCTTCAGACCTTTCTTCAGTGAAGTGATATATACCTAACTGGGTACACACGTTCACACACGCATTTATTTTAGAAGAAGTCCAATGCGCGATCCATTGTGCAACAGAGCCACCTACGCATATATTTTAAATGGGATCATATAAAACATTACTTGTCAATAGTGTGTTAGACGTTTTGTTTTTTGTGGACTTCCTCAATGATACCATTTAAATCTTTGCTATAAAGTAATGTGGTGTCTTAATTTTTATTCAAATACTTAGTTTTAAAGGATGATTATGATTTCGACTCCATGGTTTTCTTAAAGCCTCTTCAGTAAAATTTAGCATCTCAAATCACTTTTCCTTTTTTGTCCTGTTAGGAAATACTTCAAACTGTTGTATATACAAACTTGGAACTTAATATAAACAAATATATGACCTTGTAAAGGTTATAGTGGGCTATTAGATTTTATTTATTCTCTTATTTTAAGAGTTGTATTCATGTTTTGTTTTGTATTGACTCAGTCTGTAGTATATTTTAGGTTTATCATGAATAAATCTCATTTAAAAGTGATTCCTAAAGAACAGCTGATTCATATTCGGCTTTGCTATTTCTTTTTATTACAGATCGCTTATTATTTTTACGCCAGTATATGTGGTACAGGTGAGTCGTCAGTTTTTCAGAGAAACAGTATGAACATCAAAGACAAACAAAATTTTCCTATTTATGACTTAAGTTTTCAGAATTGAATTGTGATATAGTTGCTGAGATTCAGGTGAACCCAGTTTATAACGGACATTTCAAACACCTGACAGGACAGCTGAGGGTAATTTTTGTTTCCTTAGTCGTTATTCAGAATATCTCCTGGTAATTTTTGTTCCCTTAGTCGTTATTCAGAATATCTCCTGACAACTTCTGCCTTCTCAGATGAGTGTTCTCAGCCTTATCTCGAATGCCCACATGATGGATCTGTAGCTTAGATCATTTTTTTTTTTTTTTAGCTGAGCCATCCTGCTACCTGTTGGCAGCTCAGCTCAGACTGGGCATCGAACTGCTGTTGCTCAGAGCTCAGCTCGCACTCTTGAGCGAGCTCTTAACCAATTGAGCCACTCGGCTGGCCTTGTAGCTTAAATCTTTTAAAAACCTCTTTATTCTTTTTGTTGTAGTGTGTCTCGTGGTTGGTTTTTAATTGCTGTGTCAGAGAAGATTCTTTAGGTTTCATTTCTTGGGTACTTTTATGTTCGAGTGTTAAGTATGTTTTCAGGCATCGTGCTGATTTTGAGCCCTAAAAACTGCAAAGAAATGATTATTCTGACAAAGGATATAATTCAGCTTTTAGATATGTATGTAGGAACCAGATATATTTTACAGAATTATTTATCATAGATTGCTTTTTTCTTGAGGACGTCTAATCTTAAACGCCCCAGCGATAATATAGTTCTATAAAAGAGACCTTTGGTTCCTCTCTAGGTCAGCTCCAGTGTTTTTGGGGTGGCGGGGTGGGGTGTGTGTGTTGATTAGATTTTGAGCAGCTTATGTTTTGTGGTTTCAGCCCAGCACCTTTTTTGCTCCCTGATGGACTGGTTCGCTTGGTCAATAAACAGATAAACTGGCATATGGTACTTGCAAGGTAAGGATGTGTAAAATTCATATAATGTTCCTCTACCTGGATTAGCATTTAAATTTCATTATGGAGGTTAGTTTTGGGGTCCTTTTGGCTTACAGTCTTGATTTTTATTGTATATAATTTCCCTTTGATGCACGTATAATTAGTCTTGTTTACATGTGTTAATTCAGGCTATATTGAATCATTTTTTGTTTTTGTACCTATAGATGTAACTAATTGTAAGGATGGATAATTAAAGCATGTGAAAAAATTTAAAAATGATTTTACCTTAAAACAGTCCCATTGGTGTGCAAGACTACTACAAATGTTCATATAGAATTTTATTTTTTCTTTATCCCGTATGAAAGTAATGGAAAACTTTTGGCTGCTGTTCAAGATCAGTGTGTGGAGATCAGGTAACTGTTAATATCATATTAAAGTTTTTCTTGAGAAACATATTATGTGACTGATGGGAACTAAGATTTTTCAAGGGGGCATATTTAAAGGGATTATATATATATTTTTTAAAGATTTTATTGGGGAATTGGGGGAGGGGAACAGTGTTGGGGAATTGGGGAAGGGGAACAGACAAGTTGCTGTCCTTTTTGTTATTCAGTCTAGTTGTGGAGGACCTTGCTTCACTGGCCCATGTTGGTATCATCATTAAGCTCTTCCCGGGTGATGCAGCTGCTTCTGACCATTGGATGGTTGCTCACAGCGGCTCATGGCAGCTCACGCTGCCCGCCGGCCACTCACGGTAGCTCACGGCAGCCCACTGCAGCAGGGACTGCAGCCTACACCGTTGCTAGCGACTCACGGCAGCCCAGCCCCAGGTCGAGCTGTTGTTCATCATCTTAGCTGTAGAGGGCAGCATCACTGGCCCTCCTATGTGGGATCTGAACTAGTGGCCCTGCTGCTCAGAGCTCGCGCTTCCGAGTCAACTCTTAACCAACGCACCACTTGGCCGGCCCAGGATAGCTCCCTTTTTGATGAAAAGGAAATGTTGGAAGAAAATGTTGTCACTAATGAAAGGGTCATATTTGAGGCACAAAACCATCTCTGTATGAGAAGGAATGATGTGGTGTTGCCTGGAGAAGCAGTCCGGTCTCTGTTATCTGGGGTGTTTTATAGTACTACACAGTAGTGTTAGGGTTAAACTATTGTCTTAAGTTTGTGCATATTTTGCAGGTCTGCAAAAGATGATTTTACATCTATTATTGGGAAATGTCAAGGTAAGAGTTTCCAAAATACCTAAAAAGTGAAAAATTCAAACCTGTAATATATAGTTTACAGTATTTTTCAAATCAGAGTAGATATTAAATAAATATTTATTAACAAGGGTTATTATGATTATTAAAATAATTTTTAAAAATCTTAACTGATTTACTGTCTTAATTATTTCGCTTTAAGATGTGCATTTTGGAGAAATTTGAAATTGAAACTTTAAAAAAACTCAAGCTAGTTTTGTGATAAAGTATTTGTAAGTGTCTGTAGTCTTTTATTTTGAATTCAATGCAGAAATAAATATTTAGGTGTAAGGAGTTGGTCAGATACAAACTAGTAAAAAAAAAAAAGCATGGGATTTGATCATTTTTGATATAGTCACTAAAAATTTACTGAGTGTCCTTTATGTGTATGAATCATGTTTCTGGGTACCAGGGCTGAGATTTTGAGCAAAAAGGCCTGGTTCCCTTACCTCACATAGACATTCCAATATATAATTATAAACTTTGACAGATCTGATGATGGAAGAATACAGATACGAGTAGGGTAAGGGTTTTTAACCAGGAGTGTGAGATGCAGTTGTTTGGAAAAAGTGACTTTTGGAAAGCGACCTTAAGAATGAATAGAAGGTAGAAGATGGGGGAGGCTTTCAATCCAAAAGAGCAGTGTGTGGAAAGGTAGCAGGGCATGTATAGGAAGAAAAAATAAGAGGACACAATTAGGTAAATGCAGGTATTACCTGTGTTTTATTTACAGGACCTCCCTGCAGCCTGACCTTGTGTTAGCTTAACAGTGTTGTCATTCTCGGAATCATAAGGATGATAATTCTGGTCATTGTGATGATGACAGAATTTATAGTGTCCTCACTGAGTGCTTGGTGCTTTATATGCTTGTTTCCATTTAATTGGAAGAACACGGTATACATATTTTATCTTAAAGAACATTAGGATAAAGTGAACGTTTAACAGTGAAAGGGAACATCGAGAAAGGGAGGCACAGCTAGTTTTGAAATCTACAAAATGGTGAAATACAGAGGATTCCTGAAACTCCCCTTGGAAGTACTGGTGTTCAGCTTGTTAAATGCAGCATTAGTGACCCAAGGCCAGTTTGCTTCTAATTTTTCTCATTCTTAACCATCTACGTGTATTGAGAGGATTAAAGATCAAAGGTTTAAAAATGTTTTGAGTTCCCATGTGAATGGTGATATTCTGTTACTGTGTCAGAATTATAATTCCTAAACAATTCCACATATACTGGTAGGTAAGGTAGCAATAGGGTTCTTATGGAGTTATCTTTACACATAATATATACTGTGACTTAAAAGCAAATGGAAAACTTCTTACATATTTATATAAACTTATCTCCCCTTTTTATAATCTATTCCTTCTGTTCTGTTCCCTAGAAGGTCACTGGTACCATTACCTGTACCAAGTCAAATATCTAGACATTTTTTCTTCTTTTTCCTTCTCTCCTGTTCCTTTCTTTCTTCAACAAATATTTATTAAGCTGCCACTGTGTGCCAGGCACTGTCCTAGGCTCTGTGCATGTAAACAGTGAGGAATAAGAGACCGGCCGCCTAGATTTAAGGCTCACAGGCCCCCCGGGCAGAGAGAGACATAGTTTATTGCAGTTGTCCTGAGTGACACATGGAGAAGCTTCAGCCTGAGCTACCCCACGTCCTGGGAATCTGGTTAAATGGCTCTTCTCCTGCTTCTGCATGTCAGCCCTTATGGCCCTAGCTCAGGCTTTTAACATTTTTCACTTGCTTTCTTGTGACTGTCTCCTGACAAGGTTTTCTAATATGCTTTCCCCAGTCCACACTTTGTGCTGCTTGCCAAGCTGATCATTCTTAAAAGAGATTTCTATCAAGTTACCCTTCAGTTCTGGCTCCACGCCTAGATATGTGACTTTGGGCAAGTTACTTGACCTCTCTGAGCCTCAGTTATCTATAATATGGGCATAATTTTATAGATTGGGTTATGGAAAAGTTATGTGAGCTAATAATGCAGAGCTCTTAGCATAATGTCTGACACTTTTAGATAGTACTTAGGAGACATTAAGCTGTTAGCACTACTTCTACTAGAAGAATTCTCCCTAAAATCTTTCAGTTATTCACCACTGACTGTACATTACAGTGTAGATGTTCTGGTTCAGGACACAAGCCCTTTCACAGTCTGTTTGCCTGCCCTGTAGGATCCCCCTGCCAGGTGTCCCGCGTTCTAGCACAGGCCTGGGGTCTGCCAACCCCATGGTGCTTTCCATGCCTCGGTACCGATAGTTCCTGTTGCCTACAAGCTCCCGCCTTTATGTTTAGTTAATGAGTCCTGCATATTTTAGTCCAAGCATCAGCTCTTTGGGAAACCTTTCCTCCCTGCCTTCCTCCCCGCTGCTTGTACATCTTAGTATTACTCTAGGTCATATTTGTATCATACATTTAGCCTCATCTGCTTTGCTTTTTTTTTTTTTTCCCCTTAAGATTTTATTGGGGAATTGGGGGAGGGGAACAGACAAGTTGTGGTCCTTATTTGTTCTTCAGTCTAGTTGCAGAGGACGTTGCCTCACTGGCCCATGTTGGTATCATCATTGTGCTCTTCCCGGGTGAGGCAGATCGGTCGCCAGCCATTGGACGGCGGCTCACGGTGGCTGCTGGCCGCTCATGCTGGCTGCTGGCCCACTGACGATAGCTCATGGCAGTCCCACCGCAGCTCCTCTGCAGCCTATGCCTTCGCCAGCGACTCACGGCAGCCGAGCTCCAGGTGGAGCTGTTGTTCACCATCTTAGCTGTAGAGGGCGCAGCGTCACTGGCCCTCATGTGGAATCTGAATCCCGGCCCTGCTGCTCAGAGGTGGCGTCCGAATCCAACTCTTAACCAACGCACCACTCAGCCGGCCCTACTTTCCGTTTTTAATTGTTGATTTCCTTGTGTGATTTATAATTAGATTGTCAAGTCTTTTAAGGCAGGGCTCCAGTCTTAACTTTTTCTTTATCCCTAGTGCTTAGTGTGGTGTCTGACACATAGTGGGCATATAGTGTTTGATCCTATCAAGTGGGTATTGGCACTTGAGAACTGTTAAAATGATTTTTATGAGTGAATGTATGAATAAAGTATATTTGCCTATATACTGTGAGTTAATTTTAGAAGTTCATGAGTGTGTATATATTATATATAATTTGTTTATATTATGCATACATTTATGGATAATTGTTGTGTACGTTTTTTTATTCCTAATGTACCTAAATGTGTTCACATACCATGAGCAGAACAGTAAGGGCAGGTAACAAGTCCTGTTTGCTGAGTCTCCTTTTGAGAATAAGAAGGGGAATAGCATTGAGGATTTCTGAAGCTTGGGGCTGTCGCGTTTTCTGAATTTACTTCCTATAGTTTTTTCACCAGCACTTCTAGAAGTAGACCAGACCTGACTTAAATAATGTACAAGGATCAGGAAGTTCCTGGGAGAGCAATTTGAGGATATTCAGTGATCTTTTCCCAGTGCTGCCCTCTTGCTGTTGAGGGCCTGACCAGGTTCAGACACACAGGGCCCATCTGAGCACTGGCGTTAGCCCCCTGCCCTGAGCCAGTGAGTGAACGGGGAGGTCTGCACGTTAACGTGAACACGGTGAGCGTAACCCGCCTGTATTTCACTCGAGTTGCAGACCGTTAGACTTTTTAGTGTGTCCAGTTAGTGTGCAGCCTGGATGAGCTAGCAATGCTTGGAGAGCTAATGTTTTATTTCGTTGGCTTCTGAATGTGTGAATTTATGACCTTTATGTCGCATGAATGGCTTCTTTCCATTTCACGTAATGTGAGATAATGATCATTTGCTTATTATCTGACTCGCCTTTATGGGAGTGACTCTCATATGCCAAATGATGTTTCATGTGTCTGTCTGGAGAGACGCAGCCAGATTGTTGTTAATGCATTTTGAAAACCACGCATTGCAGAATCTGCAAACTGAAATAGGAGCTACTTGGTTCCACTTTGATATTTTTCAATTATTGTCTTATAAAATAAACGCCATTTGAAAATGTTTTATATGTGGATTGCAACTTGTTTTGGCTCTGTTTGCCAGGCCATAAAGAGTAATTGAGTTTTTCTATCTTGAAGCAAGACCTAAAACTAGAACATGGAATTAGAGTTTTTTAAAGCTGTATTATGTGAATCAAGAGATTTTCCTCATATTTCTGACTTTGAGATCCCATAAACCAGAGCTTCCTAATGCTAAGCCACAGCTTGCCAATTGGAGGTGTGCTGAGATCCCTTCACCCTCATTGGCCCCGGGGCCCTGTGACAGCCCGAGCTCAGGCTGTACCTCTGGTTTCCAGCAGCCTCTGCAATGTACCTTTTAGCTGCCATGCAAACATGGCTTTCTGTGTGTGTCTGGACATGAAAATGGTTGGGAAGCATAGACTGTGAGAAGCAACGAGATTTAGAAATGAAACATTTCCCTCTAGAACTGTGATTCAGGAGCCTCAAATTATGCAATAACTATTTCCCTCTTTTTCAATTTTTTGGAAAAAAATTTTTTTTCTTGTTGAAAAAAATAATACACATTCTCAGAAAAAAAACCTTTAGAAACTAAGAATGAGCAACAAGTAGAAAATAAAAATAAGCACACCATCTTGAGATAGGTAGGTAGTATTAACATTTTATGATTTGTTCTTTTCCTCTAGATATATATTCTATGAAAGTAATATGCTTTATTAATTTGCATTCTTCCTTAATGATAGGTTGTGAAGTCTTTTAGGTTGAAGTTTAAGAACAAAGTATCTTTTTATAAAACCAGGTAACATCCTAGATATTAGGATACTGGTCTCCCAGCTACCCAAATCATCCAGAAAATGCCTGTAAAATTGATCTCTGAGCAGTAAGCAACTCAGTGTTGGACCTGATTCCTCTAGCAAGGTGGAAAGAGCCATCATTAGGCCTCTGGGCAGGTAATCGTGTGTGACACAGGCAGCAGATTCTTGCATCTGTTTTCATGGGGACATTGGTTTGTCGATTTCTTTTTTTAATGTCTTCTGTTTGGTGTTGAAGTAGTGCTGGTCTCAAAATACGAGTTGGCAATGTGCTTTCCTTTTTTGTTTTAACAAAAGTTTGTGTAGAATTGGAATAATTTCTTAAATATTTGATAGAATTCACCAGTGAAACTTGGAAGTTTTCTCTTTTTTTTAAATATATATATTAAAGTTTATTGGGGTGACAATGGTTAGTAAAGTTACATAGGTTTCAGGTGTACAATTCTGTAATCCATCATCTGTATATCACACTGTGTGTTCGCCATCCAGTCAGTTCTCCTTGTATCACCATATATTTGATCGTGGTATGTTTTTAATTCCTACTTGAAATTTTAAAGTAGATATAAAACTTTTTAAAATTTCAATTTCCTCTTGTTTCAGTTTTTCATGGAATTTTCCTCTAAATTATAGAATATATTGGCTTAAAGTTGTTTAAAATGTTTCCTTGTTATCTTACTACTGTCAGGTCTGTACTGATATCTCCTCTTTTTGTTCTTGATATTGGTAGTTTGTGTTCTTTTTTTTTTCCTTTTCAGTCAGAATGGAGTTTTATCAATTTATTAATTCTTGAACAAGAAAACTTTAGGTTTAGATTTATTTATTTATTTATTTATTTATTTATTTTTGAGGGCAGTGTCACTGGCCCTCATATGTGGGACCCGAACCGGGGCCGCTGGCTTCCCAAGCCAGAGCTTAACCACCGCGCCACTCTGCCGGCCCTGATTTCTTTTTTGTTTGTTTTCTTTGACTTTGCTTTTACCTCTCTTCCCTTCTGCCTACTAGGTTTAATTTGCTCTTATTTTTCTAGATAAAAGATAGAAATTTACATTATTGATTTTAAATCTTTTTTCTTATGTTAGTATTTAAGCCTGTTCTAATATAAGTATTTTCTGTCCTTTATATTTAATTCTATAATGGTCAGAGAACATATACAATAAGATTTTAACCTTTTAAATTCATTGAGTGTTGATTTATGGCCCAGCATGTTATCAGTCTTCATGAGTCAAATTCTTTTCAAATAATTTAATTTAGCTTTCACTTTTGTAAAGTATTTTCTCTGGGTGTAGAATTTTAGGTTGATCTGCCCCTCACCCCTTCAGCTCTTTAAGGATGTCATTGTATTGTACATTTTTGATGAGAAATCATTCACTGCTGTGATTGCTTCCCTGTATATCATGTGTCCTTTTTTCCTCTGGCTGCTTTTAAGGTTTTATCATTCATTGGTTTTCAGAAATTTGATTATCATGTGCCTTGATATTTTTTTCTTTTCTTTTTTTTTTTGGCCCCAGTTTATCCTGCTTTAGGTTCAGTGAGCCTCTTATATTCGTGCATTTGTGGAGTTTATCCAGTTTGCATAATTTGTGGACATTATTTCAAAATCAATGCGATTTTCTCACCCAGTGTCCTTCTCCCCATCTCCTGGCATGCTAACAGTGTTACAGACCGGCTGTGATTGCTCCGCTGGCCACGGACATTCTATTAAGTTCTTCAGTCTTTCTTCTCCGTTCTTCAGTTTGGATGGCTTCTTTGCTAAGTCTTCAAGGTGGAAGCTTAAATATATATAAATATATATAAATATATATAAATATATATAAATTTATTTATTTTTATTTTTCTGCAGTGTTTAATCTAGTTTAATGGATATTTCATTTCAGAAATTTGATTCTTTTATAGTTTGCATCAGTTTCTGTTGAGATTTTCTATTCCCTATTTATGTTTTCTTTTGAATTCCCAAATATGTTTTGAAGTCCTTCTCTGCTTATTCCTCACTCTGTATCATTTCTCGGTCTGTTGACAGTTTTCTCATGATTATGGATTATATTTTTCTGCCTCACATATCTAGCAACTTTAGATTGTATGCCCAACCTTATGGCTGCTATGTTATTGAGTATCTGACATTTGTTGTCTTTCTTAATAGAGTATTGAGTTTTGTTCTGAGGAGTAGTTAATTTCTTTGTGGATATGCTTGGTTTTTTTCTAAGGCTTATTTTTAAGTGTTGTAAGATGCTGTTCCGAATAGCTTTCTCTTTAGGGCTAGGTAAGTCCTACTTTAAGATGAGGCTTTTCTGGGTTCTCTTAGGAAAGCTCGGAGTGTTCAGAGAAGTCTGCACTGTGACTGGATGGAACTCAGACCTTCCCCAATCCTCTCCGAGCCCTGGAAGTTGTGTTCCCTGATACTTACTCTCTTCTTGGCCTTGTAGGACCTCTCCATGTGTGCAGCTGTGTGCTTGCCCGAAGACCAAGGGTTCCTCCTCTGCCTCACTCACTTTTGTCTGGAATGCTGCCTTGCGATTTTAAAAATTTAATGTATTGGGCTAACGTTAGTTAATAATATTGTTTCAGGTGTACAATTCTATAATGTATCATATGTATATTGAACTGTGTGCTCACTCCCCAAAGTCTGGTCTCCTTTTGTCATCATATATTTGACCCCCTTTGCCCTCTGCATCCTGCCCCCATCCCCATCCTCTCTGGCCACCAGCATGTTGTTGTCTGTGTCATCAAATTCTAGTCTAGTCTAGTAGCTCCAAGCTCGTCTTTATCTCCTCAGTGCAGCGAGACTTCGTGTCCTGTTTGAGGTCCCCTTTTGTGCACTGTGGTCCAGAAGGTGCCACTGGCAGAAAGCGGGGGTGATGCAGGGGCTCAGCTCATTTGTGTCCCTGTCCCAGTGATCACAAACTTGCAGTACCTGTTGCATAACGTCCAAAAACAGTTCTTGGGTGTATTTTTCTTTTATGATGGGAAGCCTAGACTGAAACTACAGCAGTTACTCTGTTGTTTTATTTTTAAGTTACAAAAGCAGTACATACTTGTAATAAATTCAAACAACCCAGAAGTAGAAAAAGTGAAGACAAGGTTATCTGCTCAATTTGCATTCTTGTCCATTGTAAGAATGTGAACCACATTTTATTTACTCCTCTTTTGGTAGAAATTTAGGTTGTTTATGGTGGCTCTTTTGTTTCCTGTGTCTCTTACCCATTTTCGTACCCCTTCCTCTTCTTAACGGTGCTGGTAGGAAGTCTATGGGTGTAGTTTGTAAACTGTACAAAAGCTGTTACGGCAAAAAGCTGTTGCCATAATTCCTTCAGAAACTTATACCTATTCCTACCACCATGAAGGTATAATTGAAGCCATTTCTTTTCTCCATTGTCAGCACCATATGTTACTTATTTTTAAAATATTCATCAGGTTCACAGGCAAAAGAAAAAGCATCTCAGTTTTAATTTGCGTATCTTTAGTTATTAGGTAGAGCATATGTTATAAGTGTCTGTTTTTATTTTATTTTTTTGTGAATTGTTGGATCATATCCTTTTGCTTATATTCCTCTTAGAATACATGACTTTTTCTTATTGGTTTATAGTATTTCTCCATAGTGCAAATGTTAACCATTTGTCATACATGTTGCAAGTATTTTCACCCAATCAATTTGTTTTTTAAATTTCTTATGGTGCCTTTGTTTTCTCTGGGGCTTTTCTCTTCTTTTTTTTTTTTTGTAATTGCATTTGCATTTGTTTCCCTTTATCACATCGCGTTTTCTTACCATGTTTAGTCATTTCCTATTCTAGGATTGTAAAATTTTTCTCATGTCTCCTACAGACACTGTTATTTCAAATAGTTAAATATTTAGCTTCTCTGCATGCCTTTCTAGGCCCACTAGTTTGCCCTCACTCAGTGGTTCTTGATTTAAAGGTCAAAGAGTATTGTTTTGGTTTCACATATAAGTAAAATCATACAGTATTTGTTTTTCTCTGTCCGACTTATTTCACTTAGCATAATGCCCTCTAGAAAACAAGACAGAAACACACTCATAGATACAGAGAACAAACTGAGGGTTGTCAGAGGGGAGGGGAGATGAGAGGTGGACGAAAAGGTGAAGCACATTAAGAGATACAGACTTCCAGGTATAAAATAAGTCATGGGGAAGTAAGGTACAGCATAGAGAATATAGTGAATATTGTAATAACTTTGTGTGGGGGCAGATGACTGCTAGACTTACTGTGGTGATCACTTCATAAGGTATATAGATGTTGAATCACTGTTTGGTACACCAGAAAACTAATCTATGTCAATGACGATTGAAAAATGCAACAGCGTCAAAGAATGTGTGTGAGATTGCTCATTGAATCCTTCATTTTGCAGAAGAGGAAACTGCACCTTGGTGATCCCCTCAGGGGCCCCCTGGCCATTTTATGGCAGCACTGAGAGTAGAACCCGGGGGGTGTTATTTTTTAATCCTTGACAACTTGCACTTCTAATTTGGGTAAATGAGCACTGGCTTGCAGTGTGCTCCTGCAGCAGTTGAGTGCCTATTATATTCGTGAGTACTGGGCAGTGGTGATAGATCCCGAGTCACCGGGCCCAGCCCCCAACATTTCGGAATTTAGACCTCAATGAATAAAGAAGACAATGCAAAGTAGATAAATATGTGTATAGTTATGATGTGAGATGGAGCTGTGAAGGAAAGGACATCATTGGAATGGAGGATCATGATGGGCTTTGTTTGAGGCTTAGACAGGGTGATCAATGTTCAGCCTCAGGGAGAGGTATTTAAGTTGAGAGCCGAAAGACGAAAAGGAACCAGGGCAGCCTTCAGGAGAAGCGTGTTCCAGGCAGAAGAACTGGCATTGACGGGGGCTCTGAGGTGGACAGAGTGTGACCCCTGGGCAGCTGGTGCCAGATGTGAGCGGGTGTAAGCGGTTTGGCCGTGACCCTGGCAGTCGTCAGAGGCCGGTTAGTTCGACCATCAGCCGTTTTGCGTTCTTTTCAGACAACTCCATTGACACTTGCTTTGTAAACATCTACTGTTTGTTCCTCTCCCAAACCACACAGGCAGCTGGAAAAATCTGGTGATAAAGTCTTTATTTTCACATTGTTATGTAAAATCTTACATTGGAATAAAAACCTATCTTTATCTGGGTCAAAACACACATGTTGAGTTTTCTGGATCTAACGATTGTAACTAGACGTCACAGTATATAGGCAGCTCCCCTTCACATGGAACTTATTTCAGAACAGATACAGAACGTCGTGCATAAATCTATCGGAACAAAATGAAATAAGAGGAGGTGTTACCACAGGTGAAGCAGCAATAATGGGAAAGCGTTGCTGTTTCTTTAGCACGTGAATTTTTTCAGGGCATTGAGTTGTCCTCTTGCAGGTGTCTGTGTCACATTTGTGTATATGTGGGTCTTACGTTGTGGTGTTTGTCATTTTGTGCTTGTGTTTACTTTGAAGTTTGATTTCTTCTAAACTATCTGAAGATAGGGAAATGATCCCTCCCACCCCCCGTTTTATTCCCACTTAAAAATTGCTTTTTCCGAGTGTGTGCAATATCTAGTTAGGCTTTAATGAAATCCACTAGACCCTCCTGTTTTCAGGGGCCTCTCTTGGATTTTTTTGCAGACTTTTTGCCTGTTGATCGATAGTCAAAATGAAGAAACTCATTGATGTTTGGTGCACTTTCCTCACACACAGAACATACATTACGTCTATGACAGAGCTAGGAGGGAAGTCTGAATCCTACAGCACCGTTTTGGGGGCGACGACTTCACTTATATCATGAACATTTAACTGTTTAGTAGTCCTTGCGGGATGGTAAACCCTCCCCATTTCCTCGCTCTGTTAGTATATGGATTGTTCCGAGAGACTTGGGTTGTACCCACTGGTCAAACATTGATCACTTTCTGTTCTTGGTCCTGGGATGGCACTGTTGAATAAGACAGCCTCGGATTTCAGCAAGTTCAGAGCCTTGTGGGGGAAGCAGTCATGTAAACAATATGATGTGATAAATGCTGTGGAAGACTTCTGTACCGCGTGTTTGGGACACAGAGAGGAGAGCCGTCAGTTCTGCAGAGTATCAAGGAAGAAGTAATGGTTTGCTACCGCAGGTTGTAACAAACAAGAACCCTTTGAGCAACGTTGGAGAGGAACATTCTAGGTAGAGGCAGCTGATGCCTATGAAAGACAGAAACTCGAGTGTTCATGGTTTGCTCACTTGCCAGGTGGGTGTGTTATTGGGGGGATAATAGATTGTGTGATGGAGGAGATGCTGGGAGGTGAGACTGGAAAGCTATGGTGGGGCTGTTTATAAAGGCCCTTCCATGTACACGGAGCAGTCTGGGCTTGATTCTGTTGGGAATGGAGAACCATCAGGAATTTTAAAGCAGCAGAAAGATGTGATCTGTTCATCTTTCTATTTTAGAAGGATGTCTTCAGGTAGTATTGAGGCAAGATTACAGGGGAAGAGACAGAAGGCAGGAAGGAAGACTGTTGTTTGTCTAAACAAGAGATGATGAAGCCTGAAGTGGGATATGGCAGAGGAGTTGAGAGGTGATAAATGTCAGAAGCATCTCGGCAGCAGCTCTAAGGCCAAGCCCAGGCTCTGCCCAGGAGGCAGCGTGTTGTGTGCAGCACACACTGCATGGGAAGGCCGGATGCTGGGTTTCTAGGCTTTGTTCTGCCCTTGACTCAGTGTCACCTGGAGTCTCCTCATCTTTTGGAATTCCTGGTGGTAAAGGGAAGGCACTGGTCCTAGCTGTGTGTCCAGTTCCAGGATTCTAGTAAAGGGAATCTAAAGAAGACAAAACATCAGAAACCTCAAACAGACAACACAGCTTAGAGGTTCACAGTCTTTTTTATTTTGTACCTGATGGCCTTTTTCTCTATTGTGAAAAATTCAAAACAAAAAATGTAGGTGTTAGATTATTAATGTGTTGAATATCAGAATCTTATAATTGTGTGATTAAGAACAGTTCTTGATTCACCTGCCTAATATACATTATATTGTGTGTGTGTGTGTGTTTCTCTAACACTGTCAGCATAAGCCTGCTTTATATTTCCTCGACATCTATATTTGATATATTTAATAGCTCTTAGTTGAAATTTTCATGTTGTTGCTTTTAGAGGAGCTGAACTCATTGGATTGGTGTTATTTTTTGCCCATTCTCTGTGCTGTTGATCTTCTAATTTCCTAAGTATTTTGAGGTGTATTATTCCCGAGCCGTTACCAGACCAGGGCACGCTCAGCACTCAGCAAACCCTGGTGTCGGTAGACTTCGCACAATAAGTGGGCAGAGCTTGCTGGTTTCTATTTCCCACGTTTCCTGGAAGTGTTATTTTCTAATGAACTGAAGCATTCGAGATCCTTAGGACATGATATGATATAGTTGAATACTTTAGTTGCAGTCACTGTGTTAGCTGTCTTTACAATGTCTTGTTAAAAGCACTTCTTTTCTTTTCGTTCCAGTTCCCAAAGACCCGAAACCCCAGTGGAGACGCATAGCATGGAGTCATGACTGTACGCTGCTGGCCTACGCAGAAAGCACAGGAACCGTGAGGGTGTTTGATCTCATGGGAAGCGAGCTCTTCGTTATTGCTCCGGTACGGTCCTGCCTGAAACCGATAACCTGCTGTTTTGAACACCTTTTATGTCTAAGTACTCGAGTGAATGAATGTGAAGAGAGGGGCAATATAAATATACATCTGAATAATAAATTGTGAGCTTAGAAGTCTTCATGAAATAATTGTTCTTTGTATTTTTGTAATGCGATATCCAGATGTAATCCACCATTATTAAAACATGGTAGTAAGTAAAAACTAAATAGAGACATTATTTAGTTCCATTAGTAAAGTTCCAGTGAGGTAAAGAAAGTCAGTGGGCTGTCACAACAGGAACAGCTTGGAGGAGGGTTAGAATTTGTTACCCTCAAGGGGAGAGCGGAGAAAAAAATTAGTGGTGGTAATAACTTATATAGTGCTTTCTACTTCACTGATGACTTTGGTAAACTGCATTCTTATTTAATAATCACAACAATCCTTCAAGTAGTTTCAGTTGATATCATGTGCATTTTACAGTTTAGAGAACTGAAATTGAGAGGGAGTAAAATGGCCTTTACCTTGGCAGTGAAGTTACAGTAAGTGTCTCTTTTAGGAATCCAGTGCTTTTTGCTTTGTATCCTTTTTGCTCAGGTGAGCAGATACAGGGACAGGCAGAACAGTGTTTCTAACTGGGCTGTATCCAAGAATCATCTGGGAAGCTTTACAAAGAAAACAAAAACAAACAAAATAGGCCCTGGCTCCCCTCCCAGAAATTCTGTTTTCGTTGATCTGCATGGGCCCTGGGCATTAATATTTTTTTCAGCTGATTAAAAACTTAATCAGCTGGATTAAGCAGATTCTAATGAGAAGCTAGGTTGAGAACCAGTGATCTACAGAATGATTTTTGTTCAGAAATAATGAGTGGAAAAACTTGAAAAACTGCATTGGGCTCATATTATGGAAGTCCTGGGGAACGAAACTAAGATGTTTGTGTTACTGTTTTCTAGACCAGCAAGCACTGTCTGATAGAAATGTCATGTGAACTATATATGTGATCCCATACATAATTTTAAGTTTTTTAGTAATTGTATTAAGAGTTAAAAGAAACAGGTGAAATTTATATATTTTATTTAATCCAATAAATCCTAAATATCATTTCATCATGTAGTCAATGTAAAAATTATTAATGAGATATTTTTACTTTGGTACATTTTTTCTTGAAATTTGGTGTCTATTTTTATATTTTTAGCACGTCTCAATTTAGACTGGCCACGTAGCCGGTGTTCAGGGGCCGTCTGTGGTCACAGTATTTTACTGCCTGGTTCTAGGCACTGAAGAGCCATTCAGGGTGGTACGCTTGGCTGTGCGCTTCCCAGGGTGCACGTGCCCTCAGATCCTTAGCAGGGTAACCTGAGACTTAGACGATGGGAAAAGGTTGGCACCCCGTGAGTGTTTTTGTGTCTTGTCCTTTAAGTTGCTGATGAGGCACATGGAAAGTCACCGGAGATATTTTTTTTTTTTTTTTAGCATTGGTCTCTGCTGGGTGTGAAATCAGCGTGTGAAGGCTTATATCTGAATTCTGTATTTTAGAATTCATTGAGGTTGAATGCTGATATCTTGTCTAGGGAGGCTGCTGCGGGTGCCGCAGCGTGTGGTGGGGAGGGCTGGTGGAGGCCTGGGTGTCTGGCTCACGGCACCCGGTTTGCATGCCTCTGCAGAGTGCACGTCAATCCTGGGCTCGCTTATTTAAACTGCACCAGGTAAGACCAATGTCTCGGATAGCTTCCAGTTGTGCATATGTTAACATCGACCTTTTTAGTAACTTAATTTCCCTCTTCCACAGGCATCTAGTTTAGCAGGTGATTTGAGCTATGCCATTGCTGGGTTGATATTTTTAGAATATAAAGCAAGTGCGCAGTGGTCTGCAGAGCTTTTAGTCATCAATTACCGAGGAGAACTTAGAAGTTACCTTGTAAGGTAATAAAATATTTTATTTGGGAAGACCTATTTGAAATGTTTGTGTCTCTGGTGTAGTGTCAGATTTTTTTGTTTCTCCTTTTTGTTTTCTTTCAGCATTTTATTATGAAAAGTTGCAAATGTAATAGGAAGGTTGAAACAATTGTATAGTGAAAACTCATATGCCTCCACTTAAATTCTGTTAGCATTTTACTATACTTGCTATGTCCCGTTTCTTCCCATCCCTCTATCCAGCCATTACTCAAGCTTATTTTTTAATGAATTTCAGTACGTTCACATGCATATCTTTTAAAGTTCAGTATTTGCTTATAGTTTCTTTTGTGATAAAATTGGCATACAACAAAATGCACAGATCTTAAGTATACCAGTGAGTTATGACAAATGTACACACTTGTGCAGTTCAAACCCCTGTCAAGATACAGAACATCACCTTCTTGCTAGAAAGTTCCCTCTGTCCCTTCCTAGTAATTCTATGTCCACACTCACCCCAGAGCAACCACTGTTTATACTTTTTTTTTCGATCATAGATTAGTTTTGCCTTTCTAGTAATTTTACATGAATGGACTCACCATATGTACCCTTTTGTTTAAGTCTTCATTCAGAATATTTTGAGATTCATCCATGTTTTTGTATGTATCAGTACCTTATTCCATTTTATTGCTGATTAGTATTTTGTTGTATGAATGTCTCATGTGTCTTAGTTTGGGTGGGTGGAACAAAATACCATAAACTACGTGGCTTATCAACAACAGAAGTTTATTTCCCCCAGTCCTGGAGGCTGGAAGTCTGAAGACAGGGTGCCAGCATGGTGGGTTCTGGTGAGGTATGTCTTCTGTTGCAGACTGCCGACTTCCTGTATCCCCGCATGGTGGAAAGAGAGCTAGCTAGCTCTCTGGCCTCTTCTCCTGAGGGAGCAAATCCTATCCATGGGGCTCCACCCTTAGATCTAATTACCTCCCAAGGACTCCACTTGCAAATACCGTTGCATTAGCATTCGAGTTTTACCACATGCCTTCTGGGGAGGATACAAGCTGCAATCTATGGAGGTGGAGGTGGGGTCACAAACATTTAGTCCATAACATTCATGATTTGTTTACTCATTGTTTTATTGATGGACATCTGAGTTTCCCGTTTTGGGCTATGAAACTTCTATGACCATTCTTGTACAGGTTTTATGGATCTACATTTTCATTTCTACTGAGTCAATATTGAGTCGAGTTGCTGAGTTACAGGGTAGAGATAGTTTATAAGAAGCTGCCAGACCTTTTTCTAAAGTTTTTGTATCATTCACCTTCTCACTACAGTGTCTCAGAGCTCTGGTTGCTTTACATCCTCACCAGTACACGGGGTTACCTGTCTTTTACATTGTAGACATTTTAGTGGGTATTTAGCGGTACCTCACTGTGGCTTAATGGCATTGATTTCTTTTTTGCCTTCTTAAATTTAGTGTTGGAACAAATCAGAGCTATCAGGAGAGCCACTGTTTCAGCTTCAGTAGTCATTATCCTCACGGAATCAACACAGCTGTTTACCATCCTGGGCACAGGTAAGCATCCACTTGTTCTCGTATTCGGTGGGGTATTAGGTGGATGTAGAAGTCTTCATCCAGTTTTAGAAGAACTTGTCCGTTCTGATTCGCATTTCGCCTCCTGAGTGTCTGCGCTTGTGCATGGTTACCTTAACTATCTCAATATCGTGGGAGTCGCCTTCTGAGCGGTCCTGCTTATGTGTGGCTGGCTGGGCCCCGAGCCGGAGGGGGCACTGACAGTGCTCGCTGAGGAATTTCTTCTTCTCTCTTGACCCTCTAAATCTTATTTTCCTCATCTGTAAAATGTGTGTAATGCCTAACTCTTCTCATTGCTGAGAGAACTCTTAAAATACTGCATATAAAGTGCCCTTGGATAGAAGGGCCTCGTAGACATTTCAGATTCCTTCTTTCCTTTTCTGTAAGTACGGCCGATGTGATTGTTGCTCTGTTAGACTTTGTCTGCCTGTACGTCCTTGGATTGTTGGACAGCTGCTTCCTACAACCTGCATCCCAGACGGCATCCCTGCCCCTGCTGTTTGCCGTGTGTCAACTGAGAGTCACTGGAAACTTGGGGCATTTTCTAATTCCAGTGACTTCTTCCCTTTAATTTTGTTATGTGAGAATAAAATTTACATATATTCTATAAATTAACCAAGCCAAATTTTTGGTTCTCGAAATGAGAAGAATATCAAATTGTGAGTCAGACAAACCTAGTTTGAGTTCTGAATTTTAAAGATTTTTTTCTTTTAATTAAAGCTTATTGGGGTGACAATGGTTAGTAAAGTTACATAGGTTTCAGGTGTACAGTTCTGTAATACATCATCTGTATATCACATTGTGTGTTTACCACCCAGAGTCAGTTCTCCTTCCATCACCATATATTTGACCCCCTTCACCCTCATCTACCACCCCTTACCCTCTGGGAACCACTAAACTATTTTCTGTCTTTCTGTTTCTTTGTTTGTCTGTCTTGTTCCTTTGTTGTTTTCAGTTTTATATCCCACACGAGTGAAGTCATATGGTTCATGACTTTTTCTGTCTGACTTATTTCGCTTAGCATAATAATCTCAAGATCCATCCATGTTGTCACAAATGGCACTATTTCATCTTTCCTTACGGCAGAGTAGTATCCCATTGTGTATATATACCATATCTTCTTTATCCAGTCATCTATTGCAGGACATTTTGGTTGTTTCCATGTCTTAGCCACCATGAATAAAGCTGCCATGAACATCGGAGCACATATGTCTTTTCGGATAAATGTTTTCAGAGTTTTTTGGGTATACACCCCTAATTCATCTAACATTACCCTGATACCAAAACCTGGTAAGGATAACACAAATAAAGAAAGTTACAGACCAATATCTCTGATGAATACAGATTCAAAAATCCTAAACAAAATTCTAGCAAATCGAATACAACAATGAATTAAAAAGATTATATATCACGATCAAGTGGGGTTCATCCCAGGGTCACAAGGATGATTCAACATATGCAAACTGAGTTCTGAATTTTTAGGCTTACTCTATTTGCAAGTCCCTCAACATTCTGACTCTCCGTGTACTTCTGATTTTTTTTGATTGACAATGTGTGTAAGTTTTGTATGCTATTCAGTCATAGGTCTGTTCTTGTCTTTTGTTCAGAATTTTATTATTATGAAAATTTTATCCCTACAAAAGAACAGCCCCCCCCAATCACACCCACATCCATGCCCCACACGCTGAAACTCCTTTGTGCTCTTCCCTGAGCCCGTCCCCTCAGACCCCTAGAGACAACCACTGTCCGGGATTTTGTTATCATTTTCTTTCTTTCTTTATAGTTTTACCAGTTATTCATATTTAGTTTTGCTGTTTCACTTTCTCTAAATGGAATCACACAGAAGGCATACAAGTCTTGCTCTGAGACGCTTTTTGATGCATATTTCTCCAGTTCATTTTTAATTACCATTAGAATATTTCATTTTATGAATATATTGCAGCATATTTATTCATTCTCCTGTAGATGAAAATTTAGTTTGTTTCCAGTTTTGTTTTTTGGTTATAAAAATAGTACTGTGGTAAAATTTGTTGTGCATTTCTCTGACACGTATGTGCAAGAATTTCTGTAGGGTATATAATAACTAGGAATGGAATTGTTAAATTGTCAGGTAAGCACATCTTAAACTTTACTAGGAAATGTAAATGTTTTCCAGAATGGTTCTTCCAATTTACAGTTTCATCAGTAGTATATGAAAGTTTTCGTTGTTTTATATTCCTATTAGCACTCTTGATGCTGTCAGACTTTTAAATATTTTGCTGATCTGGTAGGTCTAAAAGGCTATCTCATTGTGGTTTTAATTTGCATTTCCTTGATTATTGATGAGGGACCCCTTAAAAAGTGTACGTGTTTTGTTAGAAATATCCGTATTAGGTAGATTGATGAGGCAGAACGTCTATTCTATCTTTAGCTGGCCTGCTTTCCCTCACTCTTATTTATTGTAACTTGCCGTGTGCAACACACCATGTTAGGTTTCATGGAGGATGTAAAGAGGGAGGGACAGTTCTGACCTCAAGGTCTCAGATGCTTGAATGGGAAATAATATATACATGTATTACAACTATGCATATATATCTAACGTGTATTTTTAATGTGAAATATACATTTTTCTCTATTTAAATATGTATATTTTCATATATACATGTATATATGTGCATATAGTGTGTGTGTCTATGAGGTGTGATTGAAATTACAGTGAATGTTTAAATAAAAAAAATTATGGTAAAAGACACGTTGTCATTAACCCTCCTCAAAATATCCCCCCTTACTTCAAACACACTTATCTCATCATTCTTGCCGCTTTCTGAAGCAGTTCTGGGAGTCCTCTTTCATGAGTGTCTTTACTTCATCCTCCGTCGTGACAACACTCCATGTCACACATTACTTCTGGTACGGCAATTTCTGTCAAATGAAAACATGACAGTGTGTCCTCATCAACTTAGTCACTGGATCTGGAACCATGCAACGTCTGGCTCTTCCCCAAAGTCAAAGTGACCATGAAAGGGAAATGTTTTGAGTTGATTCAGGAGATTGACGCAGTCACAACAGCAACAACGAAAGACATATTTATGTATACAGAGGATGCCAAAAAAATGTATACACATTTTAAGACAGGAAAAAACTGTATTAAAATTGTAATATTCAATATATACCGATAACAAACGATGACTACAAGTCATGTGTATACATTTTTTGGCACCTCTGGTGTATTTATATATAAAGATATATTTTTATATATAAAATAATAAAGATATAAAATACACACAGACTCTGGAATGCAAGCTAGAAAGCAGTAAGGGCCTTGAAAGCATGCAGGTGGTTTTGTGGGCATCCAGATAAAGGAGATATTCCTTCCCTGTAGGATCAGGGAAGAATGGCAGGTGGCACCTGTACTTGTTTTGGAGAATGGATGCACTATGGGCATGATGGGCTTTCCAGACAAAGTGACAGTGACGAGGAAGGCAGCTGCACTGTAGTTTTGCGAAACCGCTAGCAGCGTAGCTTGGCTGGCACTGTAGGGTGTGTGTGGGAGGCGAGGGGAGGTGTTGGTGGTGATGGGAGACAGGGTGTTGGAAAGACAGCTTGAGGTCAGATAATTGGCATTAAGTGGCAGCCTAGTCCTTAGGGAACTCCTGTGATTGAGATGAGGAAATAGGATCAGGTATGCTTTGGGGAATGTGGATTCAGTGGGGAGATGAGTCTGGCGACTCACAGATGATGCACTAGTTCAGACCACAGGCAGCAAGGACCTATTTTTCTTGCATAGAATTGCTGTTCTGTATTATGCCACATTTGGACACTACTTATGTATATATCACACTATTTTTTTTTCCTGTTCTGATGAGTGGATCCTATATCTCCCATTAGCATGTCAGATACTTGAAGACCAAGAATGTAAAAGTCATAGCATCTACTAGTATAAGGGCTCTGTTAATTGATAGCTCTCCCTCTGTGGGCTCCTTGGATAAGTATTAATAATTCTGATTTCCTGAGTGGAGAAGAAAAATTGTTTCTTTTGATTTTTCTCTTTCCTTTTTTGTTCTCTATTTCTTATTCTTGTCCATCCCCTGCTTTTCTGTTTTGTTTTATTTTTCTTGTTCCCTTTAAAGAAGAAATTTTATATCTTAATTCTTGTTTTACTTCATATTGATCACTCCGCTGTCTTGATTGATTACAAAGGTCAATATTTGATTTCTTTTTTCCTTGCAGTATTTCAGTAGGGTAAGTGGGCTCACTTGGGAGCATAGATTTGAAATTATCATATATTAAATAGTTATTACATGATAACAACATGTCATAAGTCAGATTTCATTTATTATCCTTCAGGCTTTCACTTTCCATCCCAGGATCTAAGTGAAGGCATTTTTTGGGGGATGGTCTCCAAATAAAAATTTTGGAAAGTGAAGTATTGGGTTGTCAGAAAAGTCATGACGGAATTTTTTCCCCATGTTTTTCATTGCAAAACTGCGTCATGATTTTTCCGACAACCCCAATATATTACCAAACCATAGAAGGCGGTGTGGCGGAGGCTCTCTCCTTGGTTCTGCAATCATAGACAACTCTTGGTAGCAGTCAACTTGGAGATGGATGACTGCATCAAAGTTTCTGAATGAAAATTATTACAAAGCGAGGAGTATGTACAAACGCCCTGTTCATGGCAAAGCTATTGCCAGCTTGTTTATGTTTTCCATTATGTGGGTTTTTTTAAAGGAAAGAAGCTGAAATAATCATCATGTTTTTATTTATTTTCGGTTACTCTAGAAATATAAGCCTGTGATATTTATCATCCACAAGGATTTTATAAATATGAAATAAATCATCCAGAGTGGAGTTGGGATAAATTGGTAATATACAAAAATCATGGTTTTATGAAATTCATTGTTTTGCTTGATGCTGCGAGCACTGTTGAGGAAGACAAATTGAGGTGGTAAAATGGGTAATATAAAAAAATTAATTGAGAAGCTTTGGGATAAGCTCTGTGGATTTGCTGATTTTGACGATTTTCTGTTTTATGTATCCTAACTCACAGCCTAATGAATGTATTTTATCCTTCCCAGGCCATCCATCTCACACCCCAGCCCTGCCCCTCCCCCTGAAATCACAGCTCCCTCCTCCTCCCCGCCCCCATCACTTTCTTTCCTTCTCTTTTTGGTTCTTAGCTTTCTCTTTGCTGTGTTACTTTTGGCTTACATCTTACTTGGTACTGCGTATCTGGAGCTATGAGGAATCTCTCACCTTCTGGGCGTTCTCCAAGGGGCAGAGGGGCAGTTAGATTCCACACTTAGTCCCGGTGGGTCCTGTGCTCGGCAGGGGAGATTCAGTGCAGCCCCTCCCCTCTAGGGGTGTCCAGCCTATTGTGGGAGTCATAGATCCACAGAGAAGGGCGCTCACTTTATGTGAGTTAGGTTCAAATACAAGACTTCATCTCTGTGCACATTTTTAAATGATGTTGCTTTCAACAGTGTATCGATGTTTTTAAGGTTTTATTCCTAATGTCACTGTAAATTTCTACAAGCAAAATCTGACTTGTTCAACTGTGAATCTCCTGCAGTTCCCTGATAACTACACAAAGATAATTATTAGTGTTTGAAGTCAACTTCTTTAGACCTTAATTTACATCTCAGTGAAGACAAAGGATAGAAAACATGCCATTTTTCTTGGGCCCTTTTGAAAAGCCACTCATGCTGAAAATGCTCAGTGACCTTGTGATACTGACTTTAAATGTATAACTCAGTGATTTTTAGTATGTTACAGAGTTGTGCAAGCACTCCTATAGTCAGTTTGAGAATATTTCTATCACTCCTAAAAATTGCTCATGTCTGTGACTTATGGGATGCACATCATCTCCTAGAACTGTAATAAATAAAGGAATGAATAGGAAAGGAAAAAAAGACCCTTTAAAGAGGCTTTCATTTGAACCCTTTATGTTAAGAAAGATACTCATGTTTCCTACAGTCTATAGGGAACAATCAGGATTGACGAATGTGCGTCATGGTTGTGCAAAGGATGATTAAAGTTTTTTTTTCTTCTTTTCTTACCTCTTTTTCTCTAGTCAAGAGTTTTTTAGGCCAAATACAGATTCTACAGAAAGAACTTGAACCACATTTACAGGGACTGATTAACTGTGGTTTCAGATTGCCTTAAAATAGATTACAATCAGATTACAAACTGCTCTGGTTGAAGAGTCATTAGTAAACCGCGTTGCCCCCAGCATGCACCCATAGGGACTGCTGCTGTCCTGGGAAAGGGTCCGAAGATGGAACAGGACGTGGTCTTTAGGAAGCTGTTCATTGCAGGGAAGACTGAGAAATGCCTTTAGGTAATGACATGCTGAAGTGTTGAAGGGCTGTGCTTTCTTGTATTGATTTGGTCATCTCATTTCTCCTAAACACATTCAGCATGTTAAACACATGAGTCCTTTATACTCATGGGATAAAGGGAATATTCCAACTAAATAACTAGTATGTAGTGGGGGTATGGGGCATGGAGATCAGAAATGTTTAGTGAGTGAGTGAGCTCTCAGGTGACATGATGCTAAGAAGAGAGTGTTGAAAGTTCCCTACGTTGAGTGTAGACCTATGAGATGCTTTTGGAATCTAATCAGTGGACTTTCACAGCCAGTACATTGCCTTGTCTTTCTCGTTGGTTCCAAAGGTCGTATGTATTCTGGGAGGATCAGGGCATCGATATGTGGCGATACACTATGTTGACAGCTGGAGGAGCAGATTGGTATAAATTGCATTGTAAATTTTTCATAAACCCCCACTAGATAGGATTCATAATTTTATGAAGGATTGCTTGTAGACGAGGAATGCGTGGTATGCTCATGCTCATTGCTGATTGAGAGTGCATTTGCCCTTGGTAATAATGTAGGGGCTGTTGGCATTTGAGAGATGAAGGTGCAGCCTTGTACCTGAGAAGTACGAAGATGTTTGTCAGTAATCGAGTCGACCGTATATTCAGGTGTTTTTCATTTTGCCTATCAATTTTCCATTCCTCCAGCATGAGAAAATTCTTTCGTAAGTTCCGGTTGGTGTTTTGAAGAGAAATGAAGAGGTGCTATTGTCTCTAGACAAACCTACATGGTCTCTGTAGAGGTAAAGCCCTTAGATGTGAATTAAGGGACTTCTGAGCATCACGGACGTTCTGATTTTTGTTTTGTTAGGCATTTGTTTCCTGGGAGGCAGGAAAGTGAGTCTTGGCTCTATCCTGTGACCTGTTTTCATCCATAGTACGCAAACAGATAGACACGTGTGATAGGAAGCGCCTTGGTTCAGCAGCCTCCAGCTGCCTGGCTTCTAAGTCGAAGCCAGCGCTGTATTAATTTTTTTTTTTTTTTTTTTTTTTAGGGCAATGTCACTGGCCCTCTAATGTGGGACCGAACCCTTTTGGTCTAGCATTGAAAAATATTAAATTATTTGGAAATCAGCTTTGACCCATGCATCACCCATCCATTTGGAGATTCTTTGTGAGGAGGGTTTGATTCTCATTATGTTACAGTTACATTTAAATGGGCCTTCGAAGATCCTCATAGATTTTTGAATCTGTTCAGTCAACCTCTCTACCCCCACCTCCTTTCTGTCAGTGTTTTGGCTGTAGTTTAACTAGATGTGATAACTTTATATGGCAGTGAATTTCATTGCTCTTCAGCAAGATATTTTGGTTATACCTCCTCCCTCCCTTCAGTTATAAGGACTACTCCACATTCCCGCTGCAAAGATTTGAGGAAATACAATTTTAAGGAATAACTTGGGCCAGACTGAATTTCTTTTTCTGCTTGGAGTGATGCTAGCTGTCGTGGATCCCTCCTGGGAGTAAAGAGTTGAAAGAAGGCTATTGAGTTATCTTTAGCTTATTTTATAGGAATGTAGTGATGTTTTATAGACAAATAGAAAAATTTTACAAATATATATTTTTGATGTAATAGAATGTGTACTGGGTTAGGAGACAGGAGACCTGTTTTTGGTTTCTGTAAGCTGCCTGATGGTCTCTGCGGTAACTGCTCAGTTCTTGCATTGTAGTGTGAAAGCAGCCATGAAACCACATATAACTCAGAGTGTTACTGTGTTCCAATAAAGCTTTATTTACAAAAACAGGAGGTGGGCCGGATTTGGTCCAGAGGCTATAGTTTGCTGACTGCTGATCTAGAGAACTTGAGACATATGTAAATTCTTATATTTCTCAGGATGTCTTTGTTTTTATTTTTTTCACTTTATTTTATTTTTTTAGCTGAGCCATCCTGCCTGTTGGCAGCTCAGCTCGGGCCGGGAATTGAACCTGCGACCTGTTGCTCAGAGCTCACACTCTTGAGCGATCTCTTAACCAACTGAGCCACTCTGCTGGCAGGATGTCTTTGTTTTTAAAGCCTTTGTGCGTCTTTTTCCTCTGCCTGAAATGTCCCTCTCGTTTCTGTCTACTGTATAATGTTTGACTGGGCTGACCATTTAGAATCCATCTTTACGTTGGTAAGAAAGAATACATTTATTCGACACTTGGTAATTTATTGGGCTGTGGCCTCCCTGAGGGCAAGCACCCCATCTTAGTGTTGGATCATCAGTGCTCATTGCTGTGCTTTGCCTGTGTGTCAGTAAGTTTTGGTTCAATTGTTAACATTTACTTGGCTTTGTCAGAACATATGAAAAAGGGTAAAACGCGATAGTGATGCACTGGAATATAAACTCCATGAGGGCAGGAACTTGATCTGTGTTACTTGTAGTTCTATTTTCAGCACTTAACAACAGAGCCTGGCAAACAGGGTGCTCAGTAAATATTGAGTAAATGAGTGAAAGCCTGACTTTGGCAGAATTGAAATTGAAGCGCTCAGGGGGAACAACGAATGGAAGGCCTGAAACAGGGTTTTTCAAGCCTTTCTTAGGTGAAATTACAGTCTCATTAACCCACAGGACTATAAACTCCTTTAGGGTAGGGAACATTTAGTTCCCTTTTACAGTATTTCCTACACTGCTAGCACAGTACCTTTCACATTTTAGGCACGTCCTAAATTGATATTGAATTCACTTGGCCTTTGAGATTATAACTGAGAAAATTCACTTTATGGGGCCTTGACTGATTACCAGATGCTTACTGAGTCCTAGTCTTCACAGTTCTGTAAGATCTCGTCACAGCTGCTCTTCTGTAGATGGAGAATCTGAAACTCCACGAGGTTAAGAACTTGTCTAAGATGGCGTGATGATTAAATGGTAAACTGATGTCTTCTGATTGCCGTGCTTAGTAAGCTTTTCTGTGTCCCAGGGCTTGGCAGATGATGGCCTGTGGGCCAAATCTGGCCTGTTTTTGTATGACCTGTGAGCCAAGAATGGATTTTACATTTTAAAAAATGTTTGAAAAAAAAATAAAATGAGGGGTTGGCTGAGTGGCTCAGTTGGTTAAGAGTTGGCTTAGAGCGCGAGCTCTGAGCAACAGGGCTGCCGGTTCGATTCCAACATGGGCCAGTGATGCTGCGCCTGAGCTGAGCTGTCGCTGAGCTGCCAACAGGTGCAGGATGGCTCAGCTGGTGTAACAACAAGACTGCTTGTTCGATGGTGGGCTGCGTCCACCTTCAACTAAGACTGAACTCGGCACCTTGAGCTGAGTTGCCGCCCGGATGGCTCAGTGGATGGAGCCTGAGCTCTTAACAGCAAGGCTTCCGGGTTCGACTCCCGCATGGGATGGTGGCTACGCCCACCCGCAACTAAGTTTGAACCCAGCACCTTGAGCTTAGAGGCCACGAGCTGCCAACCGGAAGCCAGGTGGCGACTGGCGCCCTCCACAACGGAGAATGAAGAGCAACAGCTTGGCTGGTCCTCTCTCCCCCAATTCCCCAAATTTTTTTTACAAAAAGAATATTTAAGATACACTAAAATGAATTACAATTGGGAGCATCACAGTTATCCCAAGAGATGAATGGATTCTAGCCCCTACTTTACTAGGATGATCTTAAGCCCTGTTGAATTTTGAGACAGGCAGTTTTTTCTTTCTTTCCCCTTTTCCCCCTTGCTGGTTCTATGTCATGAGTACGTAGGTCATCGGACTATCAAATTCTCTCTCCCTCTATGATTTCAAACTTCGTATCTTGGCTTTAGGAACCTTCAAGCCACTAGATGGCAGATTCTCCCAACAATTATTAGCTTGGACCTTCTTATATCCGTTATAGTAATTCTTGGAAATAATTTGCAGTGTCATGTTTAGCCCTCCCAGTTCATCAGCCTCACAAATGTGTGATGCTTTGGGTGACGCTTTGTGTTCGTCCCCACCTTCCTGTTTTTCAGATGGCCTCCCCCTGCCCTCCCCCATTACTGCTCTCTGTTCTGCTCGGGCTTCTGCCTTTACTCCTGCTCGTTTAATTTGCTTCTCCTTGTGTTTTTTGGTTCCATCAGTCAGTTTATTTTTGTTGTCTGATACCTCTGTTCCTGCTTTGAGTTTTAGTCTTTCAGGGTGCCAGCGCTGGGAACGAGTTACTTCCATCATTTGGCTGAGCTCCTTCATTTCTCAGGTGAGAGAACCGAAGCCTGGAGAGGGGAAGCCAAGGACAGGGACTGTGTCTTGTTTATCTTTATGCCTCTGTAGTTCTTTCCACGTAGAGCATGGATAGATGTCTCCTGGGTGAAACAACTCGGGCGAATGCTGTGAAGCATACAGACAGTCTCTGTGCTCAAGAGGCTCAAAGTTTAGTAAGGTTTAAGTAACTTACAGTATAGACGATAGAAGGTGATACGTGTCCAGGAAGGGAGCCAGGTAAAGCCTTCTGTATTAAGGACCCCTCTGAGTTTTCTGCCCGGCTTGGGTTTTATCCAGGCTAGCAACACTCCCTGCATTTCCTGTCATTCTCTGAATACACCCCTTACACTTCCTTTCTGTGCTCCTGCACATCAAGCTCCCTTGGCTTGGAATGCTCTTTACCTGATCCCTTGATCTGTCTGGCAAATGATTTAAGGGATGAACTTTTCTCTGGTGTTCCCAGAAGAGCTGTCTGTGGCCGCTTCCTCCATGCAGTTATTCTGTCCTTTAGGCTGTGTTTGGACCTAACTCACAGGTTACTGCAGGGGACCTGTCCTTTCCTCTGGGGTGGCCCGTGCTCATTTACATGTATGAGTAAATGAATGCATGCGTGTCTAAGGGCATCCGAGGAAAGGACAGTAGGACAGAGTGCGTGCCCCAGTCACCGCCCCATAGTTGATGCTGATGAACAGGGAGAGCAGAACGTGACACTGAGTTGATCCCAAGAAGAATTAGAAATGGTTTGTTAAGGAGCCTCTGCAGTTGCAGCATATTCCTCATTGCTTAGAGGGCAGTTTGTATGTAGTAAGTATTGATGGGACGCAGGGACTTCCTTAAGATTACAGTTACTTTGTTGCAAAAGTACCTGATTCCTCATTCTTAGACCTATGACTTTTCTATTTTCCATGGCACTTTGAGGTAGAAGGTTACTGAGAAAGTTGATGCCCACCCCCCCGCCCCATTTTTTGTTAAGGAGAAGTAAAGCTTTAACTCGCACACATCATGTGCTTTAGTATAGAGAATTTAATTTGTACTATAAAATTATGCTTTGTTTTATTATATTTATAGAATAATTTAAAAAACAATTATTTGCTTCAAAATGTGATTCTTAAAGTAAGCACTTAAGAGCCAAATACCCTGTATATTTAAGGAGGTACTGGTGAACACTGCATATAAATCTTCCGGGTGGAGGAACTTAGTGCAATAGAAAATAACATTAATGATATAAATTATTTTCTACAGTATTGTCTGTTTGTAGACTTAATTTCTGCAAAAAGTTAATAATCCTTTCAGTAGTAAATTGCAAATGCTTAAGATACGACCATTAATTTATAAACAATGTCAAAATGTCAGAGCAAATTATATGCTAATTTCATTTATAGTATTTGACTAGACTTGTGGGTTGATGCTAAGAGTTAAAGCAAATTCACTGAATTTTTTCTCCTGGACTTCATTAACTGGAAACATTTATACACATAATTTGGGACACTGTGTCTTTTTTTTTTTTTAATTTTTATTGGGGAAGGGGAACAACCAAGTTGCCCTTCAGTCTTAGTCGTGGAGGGCGCAGCTAGCTCAGCTCCAAGTCCAGTCACCATCTGGCCGCCTGCTGGCAGGACACGGCTGCTCAACCAATGTTCAATCTTAGTTGTGGGTGGGCGTAGCCCACCGTCCCATGTGGGAGTTGAACCAGAAACCCCTAGGCAGTGCAGGGCGGCTCAGCTCAAGGTGCCGTGTTCAGTCTTAGTTGCGAGTGGGCACAGCCCACCATCCTATGTGGAGTCAAACTGGCAACCTTGTTAGGAGTGCGTGCTCTCACCAGCTGAGCCATCCTGCCACCTGTTGGCAGCTCAGCTGCAGCTCAGCTCAGGCACAGCTCCCTGGCCCATGTGGGAATCGAACCAGTGACCCTGTTGCTCAGAGCTTGCTCTCTTAACCAACTGAGCCACTTGGCTGGCTCTGGGATACTGTGTCTTGATGTTCCTCTCTTTAAGTTAAAAAAAACGACAACCAAAAGTACGGGAATTATGTAATGAACCCCTAAGTACCTACTACCCAGAATAAACAAATATTAAGGCTGCCTTTTTTACTTAAGATGTGTGTATGTGTGTACATACACATAAATATATAAATAAAAGAGACAGAGGTAAACAAACAAAATTTCCTATTTCCAGTCTTTCGTCTCACTTCCCCTTTCTGGAGGCAACTGCTCGCATGATTTTGGTGTGCGACCTTCCAATATATATTTTTATATTTGTTCTTCTTACACTGTATCTGTTTCCCTAAACAGTTTGTTGAATTTACCCATGCTTTTTAAACATTTGAAGTACTTCTCATTTTGCTGCATTATCAATATAGTGGTGCATGAAATATTCTTTTACCAAGAGATAAACATACCCATGTAAGAATTTTCCGTTTCCTTAGAACACAGTTTCTGGGGTTGTGGGGCACGTGCATTTCTTAGGCATTGTCATGTTGTTCTCCAAAATGATTGCTCCATTCTAATACATTTATGAGTTTAGAAATATTACTGTGGATTTCTCTCGTGACTTGCTTATTTGTTGTCTATTTTTATTTTGGGCTGGTTGTGGGAGATCTTTGTAGATCCTGCTGGCTAGCACTCTGTTAGCTTTCTGTGCTGTAAATAACGTCTCCTAGTGTGTGATTTGTCTTTTCACTTTGTGGAAAGAAGTTTTAGATTTCAATGTGGTCAAATTGAAAGGAGAATGTCTTAATGGTATTGGGTAGGAAACTATAGGTCAGGGTACACAAAGCACAGCTCACCAAAGGAAAGATCGCAGTGTGAACTGAGTTGGCTCTGCTTAGCATCCAGCTGTCCCGTGTGAATTTTATGTTTGTCTGCTTCCAGTTTGTTCAGTTGCATGAAAAATTCTGTGAGGATTTTATTTGAAATTGCATTCAATTTAAAGATTAATTTAGTAAGAATTGGCATCTGTATGGTACTGAGTCCATCAAAGAACATGGTATTTCTCTCTCTTTATTTATGTCTTTTATGTCTTTCACAAATAGTTTGAAATTTTCTTCCTGATGCTTTCCTTTACTAAATTCTCCACTCAACATTGGCTAGTGCCGCCTTTGTCAGTTTGAGATACACCCCTCCCATTCCTGCATTTCTGCCCTCTTCCCCCCCAGAGTGTCCCCCCCCAGTTTCCCCTTCCTCCTTGTGTCCCACCCGCTTGTCCCCATGTGTCACCCCCCTCCCCCTCCCCGTATGTCACCCCCATCCCCCCGCGTGTCCACCATCCCCCGTGTGTCCCCCACCCCCCCATGTGTGTCCCCCCCCCCCGTCCTCCCCGTGTGTTCCCCCATTCCCCCTCCTTCGTGTGTCCCCCTCCCCACCAGGAGGCCTCCCTTCTCACAGGCTCACACCTTACTGCTGAAGCCAGCAAGAATGAAGACAGCTGGGCCGGCCGAGTGGTGCGGTGGTTAAGCGCTGGCTTGGGAAGCCAGTGGCCCCGGTTCGGTCCCACATAGGAGGGCCAGTGACACTGCCCTCAAAAAAAAAAAAAAAGAAGGACAGGCAGGGAAAGAGGGGTCTCTATAGCACTGTTCACTTGGTGCCGCTTAAGGCACTCGGGAGACACTTATTGTGGGTACTGTGCTGCGCCCAGACGCCTCCTTTTCCCATTGACTGTCTTCATTTAAATTACACGGTTTTACCAGTGGAAACTTCCTCCTCCTCGCTTTGGCTAGCGTTGCCCAGGAAGCTGTGTCTAATACTGTGATCATGATGAAGAAGGTTTATTTACTAGGCCAGGCTCCCCTGTCAACCTGCTTTATTTTGCTTTTCATAATCCCTTGTGGATTAGCCCCAGTCAACATCGTGAATCCTGTAAAACAAAGTAATGGACAAAGTGGCATCTCAAGGTGGTGATACTCTTTGGCACGTGTAACTGAAGATCACTCAGCAGACATGGGCTGAGTTACCATCTTCAGGTGCGGCTGCCATCTTTTGCAGCACAGGCTCCCAGCTGCTCATCCCTTTTATTTGCTCTAACGAGAGGGAGATTTTGAATGCAGAGAACATACCTTATTCATCTCTGTGTGCTCAACGCCCTGCACATTGCCTGGCACACGACAGCTACCAGTTCCCTGTTTTGTGAATATGTTGGTGAATCTGTCAGGCACCCCCTTTAAACACACATCAGCACACGCCCCTTGCATGTGTGACCGTGTGAACACATGTGCATTCTGGTAGCTGGAACCCCAGTGCCCCAGAACTGCAATACCGTCTGTGGGAACAACACATGATAAGTGACGTCATTCTGCCACCTCTTCCACGGATTCTTCAGGCTGTCATGGAAGCAGAGATTGAATTGCGCTTGTTCTTAGTGGAGCATACAATTTTGTAGTCAGTTTGATGCATGCATGGCCATGATGTTTGTGAGAATTTCAGAGCGAGAAGGTGTTTGTAGTATGAAGACCAGGAGATAATAAATCTGAAATCTCAGCTCTGTGTCTCCTTCAGTAGTCAGGCAGCTTCAAGTTTTTTTTGTTTTTGTTTTTGTTTTTTAAAGATTTTATTGGGGAATTAGGGTCGGGGAACAGCCTTGGGGAACCGGGAAGGGGAACAGACAAGTTGCTGTCCTTTTGTTCTTCAGTCTAGTTGCGGAGGACGTTGCTTCACTGGCCCATGTTAGTATCATCATTGCGCTCTTCTCGGGTGAGGCAGATCAGTCGCCGACCTCTGGACGGCCGCTCACAGTGGCTCTTGGCAGCTCACACAGGCTTCCGGCCACTCACTGTAACCTATGGCAGCCCACTGCAGCAGTGGCTGCAGCCTACACCATCACTGGGGCTCACAGCAGCCCAGCTCCAGGTGGAGCTGTCGTTCACCATCTTAGCTGTAGAGGGCAGTGTCACTGGCCCTCATATGTGGGATCTGAACCAGGGCCGCTGGCGTCCCAAGCCAGTTCGTAACCAATGTGCCACTCGGCCAGCCCGCTTCAAATTTTATATATATATTTTTTAAATCTGAAAATCAGATATGACACTGGTTTCCTCCGTGCCATAGCAGCACAGATTAAATGATAATGCTCAGTGCCTTGAGCAAAGAATTATGCTGTTAATATAAATATATATGTTGCACATTCATCAGATAAAAAGTATTTTAGTTATTAGGACCTGCTTTATCTTGTCCTTTTGGGGATTTGTGGAATTCTCAAACAGAGTTTTTAATATGATCATGGGCTACTGATTTTTAAAGATATGTTTTATGAATCACATGTTTTGTGTTTGAAAAAACACTGATTACATTTGGAAATACAGATATTCAAAATTACCTGTTTTGTTTGTATTTATTTAGAGGAGTTTTTCCTGACAAATTGACTATTTAAAATAAACATTTTCTGAGAGGGGAGTTTGAGGCCTGTTCCTAGAGGGGATAGTGCCCCGGCTCTGTGTGCGTCACTCAGTTTAACGATCACTGGTTGCCAGTCTCGTTTCCTTCGTATCCCTAGTCATTCTTCCACCCACCTGCTCCTCTATTTTGAAGTAAATCCTGAAAACATGTTATTTCATTAAATATTTCAGTTTGTGTTTCTAAAAAGTAAGGACTCTAAAAAAAAAAAGCATAAACACAAAACCAGTATTATATCCGAGGATACTTAATAATATTTTGTCAATACCATCAAACACCCAGACTGTTCTTTTAATTCCTGATCTGTTCTCCCTTCCCTCTCGCTGTCTCACTGTGCGTGTGCATGGTTCTGAAAAACCATGGCATTTATTCTGTAGTTTCCTCCTGTCTAGATTTCCCAGTGTTTAGATTGCATCTTTATAGTGCTGTGTAAAGTATTTTTCTTTTGTCAACTGTATTTTCTTGAAATTGGTAGTTAGAATCCAGAGGGGTGTACTAGATATACCCCTTTTTTAGGTGGGGGGAAATTGGTGTAACACAATCATTGAAGCAGAATGGAAGCTCTAAGCAAGTATTACTCATAATGCTAGCTTGACTTTGAGTCGAATCTGTTTTGCCCTGGTGAACGGTGTTGATGACTTGTTACCCCCTGAGGACCTAGGGTGGAGACCACCAAACGGGCCGCTTCGGGTAGTCTTCTCAAAATGTGTTGCGTCTCATGTGCTATGATGTAAGCTTGTTAGAGCCACATTCATATGACTTTGTGAAGTTCTAGATTTTGTGTTGGGCTAAGCTCCATAGCTGTACCTAGAAAGATTTTATGCAGTTTTTCAGGTTTTATGTCTGCGAGTATGTGGTAGAGATTGAGTTTTTGTTTTTAGTTTTCCTTTTCAAATTGTTGTTAGCTTAGTTCAGAAACATGATAGGAAGTAAGTGGTCCAATGAGAAGAGAGCAGTTGCTGGAATTAAGAGGCTGACAGGTCATCTGAGCTCTGGGGCTGGGAAAGAAACATGGTGTGGGTTTGCTCTGACAGGCTGCCCCCAACTTAGTGGCCTAAAACAAGTTTATTATCTTATAGTTCTGGAGGCGACCAGTCTGAAATGGGTCTCACCGAACTAAACCACGGTGTGGGCAGGGCCGGGCTCCTTCTGGAGGCCCCAGGGGGAGCCTCTTTTCTTGCCTTTACCACCTTCTAGAGGCTGCCCAGCTGCTTTGGCTCATGGCCTGTCTGCCCTCAAAGCCAGCAGTGGCTGGAGGAGTTGTCCTCACTTCACATCACTTTGGCACTGACTCGCCTGCTTCTTTTGCTTTTAAGGCCCTGTGGTTACATTTGGCACCTGGATAATCCAGGGTAACCTGTTTCAAGGTTGGTTGTTTAGCAGCCTTAAGTCCCTGAGATGTCACATGTTCACAGGCTCCAGGGACAAGGACGTGGACATGTTTGGGCCATTGTTCTGCCTGCCACCCAAGCTGGGTACAGTTAACAGGGGGCAGGCTTTGCTTTCTGCACTAACATAGAGGTTTTTGACTACCCTTGAGTATATGCTTCTACTGGTTTTGAAAGGACAGTGTTTAGAACTCATGGTGTTATATCATGAGGTACTTACAATTCTATAACATTTCAGTTAGCATTGATTAACATGACTATGTAACTGAGTCAATCTTTTGATCTGCGGACTCTAAGGAACCTTATGAAGTGTTTTCATGTTTCAGTTTCTATGCAGAAACTAAAAAAATTTAAGTTTTGGTTTTTCTCTGAGCATGGCCTATAAAAAGGTAAATACTAATTTGTGTGACAAAGTACATCCTCTTTTTGACAAAATGGGAGCTTAGTGATGACAGATGTTATGTGTGTTTTGATGTAAAGGGAGCTTGATATTTTCTGCCGTTTGGGACAGGGGTAGATTGTGTGGGGGATCGTTATGTGGGCGTGCTCAGTGCAACCTCTGATATCTTTTTCTCACCCTTTAACAGCAGGGAGTTTCCAAAGCATAGGGGAGGGACTTTTTAAAAAACTGAGACTTCTGGAAGTCTTGTGGCTTCTCCCTTCTGTTACTCTGGCACCTGTTGTCATTGGGAAGCACGGATCACTCACTGGTGGTTGTAGCGTCCCTTTAATAGATCAGAACTATTACTTTCAAACAGTTTTCTTTTTTTTAGACAGGTGATTATGGTATCTGCTATCCAGTTCCCTGCCAGATTTACTGAACGCAACTTTAAAAATCATGACCATTTGTGGTAACCATAGTTAATAATCCTGTATTGCCTATTTGAAAATCGTTAAGAGAGTAATCTTAAAAGTTCTCATCACAAGAAAAAGAATTTTGTAACCACATGTGGTGATAGATGTTAACCGGACTTATTGTGGTGGTCATTTCACAATATATTATACATACAAATATCAAACCATTAGTTGTATACCTGAAACTAGTATAATGTTATATGCCCATTACATCTCAGTAAAAGAAATGCTGTTTGTGTTCCATTATTCATCAGCTTACTTTGTATCGTGGTTATATAGTCATTTAATTTTTAGTACATGTGAGGTTGTTTTTCCCTATCGGTAACTGGCCCCTAATTGCTGAGGAAGTATAACGACCAGAAAAGAGAACCAATCATTTGCAGCTAAAGTATTTACTAACCAGTCTTGCCTCAAAATAGTTTGTTTTTTTAAAACTTTATTGGGGAACAGTGTGTTTTTGCAGGACCCATCAATGACATCAATGACGTCAGGTCATTGTTTTCAATCTAGTTGCAAAGGGCGCAGCTCACTGCCCCATGTGGGAATCGAACTGGCAACCTTGGTGTTACGAGCACCATGCTCTAACCAACTGAGCCACCCGGCCGCCCCAGAATAGTTCTTACTGTGTCGTTCTGCCCGTGTCACTCCTGGCTGTTATTTTTTGTTTTTCTTTTTTTTTTTTAAATAAAAAAAAATTGTATTTACTTAGAAGCATTTAGAATATCGACAAAACACCTGCTTTTTTGGGGGGCAATTAGCGTGGTATTCAGTTAGCAGAACAATTATCTTGCGTAAGTTGCATTAGAGACAACTGAAGATGAAAAACCTACCATCCCCATGTGCAACTAATTTGGGCTGTACACCAACAAAGACCGGCTTTACGTTTCTGTGCCAGTTGACAGCCCCCATACTGGACCGTCAAGGTCAGTGGCTATTGGAAATGCCACCAGGACAGGGCTACCTAAAGGCACACTCGGCAGTGTGCTAACGATACAGAAAAAGGCGCTCTGCAGTTTAAAAAAACAAATCTTACACAGCCATACATTTCAGTTCTTTTCTTTAAAAGGAGTTGGGGGCCAGCCGAGTGGTGCGGTGGTTAAGCGCTGGCTTGGGACACCAGCGGCTCTGGTTCCGGTTCAGATCCCACATTTGAGGGCCAGTGACACTGCCCTCTAAAAAAAAAAAAAAAAAAAATGAGTTGGGTACAGAGGGGTTAAATGCTTTATAAGTGAGAAAAAGAAAACTGCGCTAGAACCAACTTATTCATCTGCATCTTCCTCCTCACCCTCTTTGTCTTCCTCCTCCTCTTTTTCTTGCTCTCTTCAGCCTTGACAGCTCCATTTTTTTTTTGCCGCACCTGGCTTTCCCTGAGCTCGTACACACCGGTACCCTTTCGCGGTTTCCCTTCAGCTCAGCAGCCTGCTTCCCGTGTAAGGCTGTGTGTCATCTGCGGCAGTGTCACTCTCCATCTCTCCCAGCTCCTTTGCAGCATCGCCAGGGGATGGACCAGGATGCTCTCCTTTGGTTCTTGGGCGATGCTCAGAACAAAACAAGGAAAAGGCCGAAGGAGGCCTCTTGGGTGCGTTGGATCCTTGAACTTCTTTTTCGTTTCCCCCTTAGGAGGGATGTAAGGTTTCATTTCTCTTTCATAACGGGTCTTGTCCCCTTTGCCATGTCTCCATTTTCCTTTCTCTTCAGCAGACATGGCCTTCCAGCTCCCTGAGCACTTAGAAAACTCTGAGAAGCTGACTGGATGCTTCTTGTGCTCCTCCCGGCAGGTGTGCACAGGGAATGCGCATGACAGTTTGCCTCGGCCTCTCACTGTCTCCTTTGCCCATGTTTAATTATTTGTGCTCGGTGAGCAGAGTCTCCCTGTTCCCACCCAGCTCATACTTGCCCCGGCGCTGGCCCTGTGGGGCTCAGTGGACTGCAGCGGCTGTCCTGCTGTCACTTCTAACCTCTGTAACTGTCGTCACTGCATCCCATGCTCTGCTCTGGTTAACACGTCTGTATGTGGGGGAGGTGACACATCTCTTTATTAAAGCGTATTGGTGTCGATGCAGACCGTTTATTCGATATTCAATGGCCGACCTGAAAACATTGTTTTTTCCTTTGCTAAGTTCGTGTTTGGGTTTCAGGCGCTTGGATGAATAAGCCTTACCTCTGTAAGTGAAGGTGAAAGTCTAATTGAAAACCATCTAGTTTTCTTTTGGTTTCTTCTAAAACATTTGCCTTCTAGGTTTCATACATAGTAATTTTACTGTAGTTTTCCTTGTGAAGATAACTGTGTCTGCTGTTTATTTTGATCTTGTTCCTATTTGCAATTTATCCCTTTTTCTTTTTTTCTTTTTCAGACTTTTATTGGTTGGTGGATGTGAAAGTGCTGAAGTGGGCATATCGAAAGCTTCGAGCTGTGGCCTTTCTGCCTGGAGGGTGCTTTCAGGATCTCCTTATTATAAGCAGGTCACCAATTGTGACAACAGGGTCCCTGCGGTAAGGATGAGTCGTGGCCTTTCAGCTGCTAACAGACTGAGGCAGATAAGCCATTTGGAGGATCTGGAGGAGGGCGTAATTTGTCTCGAACGAGGAAAGGGATTTAATGCTAGTGACATTTTACTACTTTCTTCAAATATCAAATTTATCTAAAGCCTATTACATTGAACTTGGTCTCATGACTAGAAAAAAAAACCTAACAGTGGTCCTGGTACTGCATTTGCTTATTTAGACATTAATGTTTATTAAGCCCCTTTTATATGCTGGCACCTGTTTTGAGTACTGTTACCTGTATCCGCTCACTTATCAGTAACCCTTTCTGGTAGGTATTGTTACGAGCCTGAGTTGATGAGGACAGTGAAGTGTAGTTTAGTGACTTGCCCTGGGTCACCCAGCTAGCAGGTGGCAGAATTAGAGAATACACTGTGACAGAATGTCCCCTGTTCAGTGTCGTACCTGCCATGGTGCACTCCTCTTATGTCGTTTCATATGTATATGGACTGTTCATCCCACCATTCATTTATTCATTCCGTAATTGAGCTTCCGTTTTGTGCCAGGCACCCTTTTATGGTGTCAGTATAGGCGAGGCTCTGATGTGATAAAAACAGTCACATAAACAAACAAATGAGAAAGCCCACCATTCTCTGGGTTCCAGCATAATATCGTACTCCTTATCGTGGCAGAGCCTGCTGTTGGGACCGTGACACTCCTGAACAGCTCGTTCAAGTGATGGTCAAAGGATCCATGGAGGCCGTTGACCTGTTGAGGTCCTGCTGTGTCGGTTTATGGCCTTAGGGGAGGGGAAGAGGGCTAAAAGGTGGAACTTTTTACAGTCTGAAACTAGAACCACCGTCACTTGGGCCTGCAGTTCATTCAGTGGAACCAATTGCATGGTCCTTCCTGTCTTCAGGGGACTGAAAAGTAGCTTTCTGTGTCCAGAGAGGTGCACAAAACCAGCTACTGCTGAACACGAGTTGTGCCGGCCATGTTGGCACCTGTGAGGTTGTGTGTCCCAGTTATTGTGTGGACTGCACAAAAGCAGGCTCTTGATGAGGATCCTGTGCCTGTGCTTGGCGCACTGCCGGGTATGCGGCGGGCACTCACCTTGTTCAAGTCAGGGAAGGAACCAACATGTGGAGTGAAGCACAGCATGCTTGAATGTGTTAGGCTGTTTCTTCCTACAGTGAGTGTTGATTTGACCTATTAGTTCTGTCTTAAAATATGTTGATTTCAAAATAACCCTCTAAAACAGCGAATGGTTATGGGTTTTGGCATTGAGAAGGAGCCAATGAAGAGCTTTTGAAAAGAAATCCTTAGCAGTGATAGTCGGCTTCCTGCCATTAAGTTTTCTTGAGCTTTTAGCATATATGGAAATATGTAATTGTGGATTTAACCCAACAAAGTCGTAGGGGTTTTATTTTTTATATTTTTATCACTTAGGTGGACTTTCTGGTTTATGTGGCACCAGACCTTAAAGCAGCCTGGGTGTGGAGACCAGTTTATGAAGCGCTGTGCGTCGTGTTCTTCCTCCCACGCGTTATCCCATCTACTCACGCCGGCACCCATGGATTCTCTCCGTAGGGTCCAGTGATGAGTCTTGGCCAAGTATTATTGGCCACATTCACAGATGAGGAGCCTGAGGCCCCAAGAGAGTTTAACACCTAAAAATAGGGGGACAGGTGTTACGGGAACCAGGTCTTCTAGTTTCAGCTTAACACCTGCCCTCCCCCTCCATATGAGGTTATGTACATATCAGTGGCCTTGTCATAGTTATGTTGTGATGATTAGCCCATAATTTATTTAAAAAGTGAGGTCAGGGTTGCTTATACATGTTGGACATATTATTTCATATTTGCAGGAATACAGGCATGTTTCTCTTTCTGATGTAATTCATACCCATCTTGCAGTTTTGATTGTGAACTATATCAGTGCAGAGCTTGGAAAGACTGAATAATTTTATCTCTAGATTTTAGTTATGCTTCCTGCAGTTTATTTTTAAATGGTTCATTCAAAAAAGTAATTTTAAAGTATGTATGCACACAGATAAAGCAAATGTGGCACAATGTTAATAATTGGTGAACTCGGGAAAGGTATACTGTTGTTTCATTGTGGAATCATTTCAACTTTACAGTTGCTATGAAATTTGTCAAAATTAAAGGTTGAGGGGGAAAAAAAGAAAAAAATTGGTGTGGCGCATACAAGGAGAGATGAAGCCGGCAAACTGTGAGAGTCCGTCTCTGCACAGTGATCACACGTTACCTGTGATCGTGGCCTGGGAAGGGAAAGTCATGTGGCTCTGTCGCAGACCATGAAACCCTGATTCACCCTGGCTTTGGACTCGTGTGTTTTCACTTTGCTTTATACAGCTTCTGTATGGTCCTTCCGTCTCTGCCGTGAAGCTTTGGTATTGGAGTCTTTTAAAAAAAATCGGTTGTGCATTGATGGGATAAGTGGGGAAAAATATTGAATTGCAAATTGAATGCTCTGCTCTATGATTAACTTCTTGAAATGCTGCAAGTGCATTTTAATTACGTTAGTGGCTTTTTAGTGTGCCTTGCAGCTAAACTCACAGTCATTCTACATTGCCTTCCTCAAAGTAATTTGAATTATAGGATTAGTTCCTTTTGTCAGGTGGCAGATATTGTTCTCATCGAACCTCCTTATTGTTTGTGTAAGGTTGCTATTGTGTTGGAGTGGATATTGACCAAAAAATGCTACTGACACGTATTTGCTAGTCTCTTGTAGCGTTGCTGGATTGTAAAAGAGACTATGCAAGATTCAATATATGCATTGATGAAAGTTTCCTAATTAATGGTGTGACATCTATGTGAGAAAGTTTTATTTACTCCTTTGTTCAACATCGAATCACTGCTCCAGGTAATAGACTATAAAGGTAGCAGCGCTCAAGGGCTTTACTGTATTGGAGGGTACAGGTATGGCCACAGATAAAGGCCAGTAAGCTATCACAGGTAGCAGGTTAGAGGTCAGTAACTGCGAGGAAGGAAAGAGTCTCCTTCCCGCTCCCGCAGTTCAGGAGGCAGAGGCTGGCATTGGAATTCTAGCTCCTGACGTAGCAGGTGCATTCAAGTTCTGCCATGATCGTTTGAGGTAACACCTGCAAAGGCACCTGAGAAACCATACAGTGGTCTACCGTGTCAATTATTATTATCTGTTTCTATTGTTAAGATCGGAATTTTAGAAAACAGAATATAAAGTGAACAAAACTGACGGTAATTTTTGTTATTGCCGCTGATTTTTCATTGTAGAATGTTGCCGAAAGAACACAGGCTTTTTGGAATCCTGTTTCTCCGAGAAACCCCGTTGCCCTGAGAAAATAGAAGGGGTCGGAAGAATAGTTGCATGAGGTCTGCCACCTGCCTGCACCGGTGCCTGTCTCCCTTGTTATCGCTGACAGGCCGGCCGTGCACCAGCCGAGGCCAGCCCCTCCGTTTGTCCACTAGACCCCACATTCTTGCCTAGTGAAGATAGTTTTCCTACATCATGAATTTTGCTATTAGAGTCATCAGTTTATTTTTGTCATCATAAAAACTCTTTAGCTTGGGGATGGCATGTAGACCCCTCTAAATCTTGTTATCACCCTGGATTTATTTTTCTTCCTTTAACATGTTCAAGAGTTGTCTTAGATATCCGTTTATATATTCCAGAATGCTCACTGTCACTTCTTCTGTTGAATTTTCCCAACCATCTCTTGGTTGGATGAAATTTTTCTCTAGTAGATGTTTTGAGAAAGGCTCCTAGGTGAAGAGTTTGTTTTTGGATGTTCAACATTGTTTTTCCATAGCTTGAATGTCTGAAGGACGTGTCCAGATATAAAATCTTTGGTTTACCCTTTATTTCATTGAACTTAAAACAAAACAAAACATTATTCTGTTGTTGCTTTGTATTGTGTCTGGAATTTGAGACGTCTGAAGTAAGTTACATGATTTCCCCTTTGTATGTTATTTGGCCCTTTTGCTTGCAGGCCTGGAGGATTTTCTTTACTTTTGAAATCTAATAGCTTTCCTAGGATATTTCATGGAGTTGATTATTCTGTGTTAATTTTCCCAGGTTAATTCTGTGATAATGTACCTACTGCCTCTTTCAATGTGCAGATTCTCATATTGCTTTCTGTTTCTGGGAAGTTTCCTTGGGTTGTAAATTTGGCAGTGCTTTTTAGGCCCCTTTGCTGGCTGCCCTCGCCGTTCCGCCTTGGCCTGCAGTCTTTTCTAATCTGCGTTTGCTTGCCACCAGGCCTTGGGGTGGGCTTGGGTGACGGTTGTGGGGACCAAGGGACATGGCAGAAGCAAGAGCAAGGGGATTGGGGGATTTCTCTTTCTACTTATAGTTGCTTTGAAGTTGGAGTTGTCCTCTATCTTCGAGGTAAGCTGTAGGCATGGTGTTCATGTAGGTTTACTTTTCCCTTCTTGTTCTTTCTTGTTGGAGAAAATATTGAGAGATGTGGAGCTAGGCCATCATTGATGTCTTCAGCTACTCAGAAGTTGTGGTAGGAAAAATTTGAACCTCAACAAAACAGTACCCCCTTTGGCCTTTTTCTTTTCCATTAAGGTAAATTTCACATAACATAAAATTAACCATTAACCATTTTAAAGTGTGCAGTGCAGTGGCAGTTAGTACATTCACAGGGTTGTCCAGCTATCACCACTGTCTAGTTCCAAGACATTTTCATCCCCCCAGAAGGAAACCTCCTACCCATTAAGCGGTTACCCCCTAGTCTCTCCTTCCCCCAGCTTCCAGCAACCACTGGTCTGCTTTCTGTGTTACAGATTTACCTATTCTGAATGTTTCATATAAATGGGATTATACAATATGTGGCCATTTGTATCTGGCTCCTTTCATTTAACATGATATTTTTGAGGTTCATCCCAGTTGTAGCATGTGTCAGTACTTCTCCCCTTTTTAGGGCTGAATAATATTCCACTGTATGGATGGACCACATTTGTTTATCCATTCTTTAGTTAATGGACAGTTGAGTTATTCCCACTTTTTAGCTATTGTGAATAGTATTGCTATGAACATTCATGTACAAGCATTTGTTTGGATACCTGTTTTTAATGATATATATATTTAGATGGAATTTCTAGGTCCTGTGGTAATTCTGTGTTTAACTTTCTGAGGAACAGCCGAACTGTTTTCCACAGTGGCTGTATCATTTTATGTTCCCACCAGCAATGTGCTAGGGTTCCAAATTCACTGCATCTTCAACAATACTTATTTTCCATTAAAAAAAATTATATCCATTTCTCCCTCTTGCTTTTGTAAGTATATTTCTTAGACCTAAAGACAAAAATGGCCTTGTGTTGTTTTCTAAATGATTTTTTTTCTGGTATTTTTCAAGTGTAGGATCAGTTCCTTAATGAATGAAATTTCCGTTGGAAGTTTTGACCTTTTCCATAATTATGTTAGGATCAAATGATACACTGGGGCAGCCTCATTTGAGAATAGCTTGGAGTGGATTCTAATCTGCATAGATTGTATTGGATTTGTTATGTGTGTACTTAAAAAGCACGTGATTATGAGTATATTTTGTAAGATTAACCGCTTGGTGGATTTTTTTTTTCTCCAAATAAATAGTTTTACCAAGATCTGTGACACCTAATTATTTCCTTAATCATTTCTTTAAAGACTAGATTTGCTATGGCTTTTGTTTTATGATCAAAGGACTTTATACAGTGAGAAAGCATTACATGAATCTTTGTGTGATGTACATTTGTTTTGTAGGTACCGAAGACACTGGGATTATTAAAGATGTTAAGTGTCAAGTTTTACAGTCGCCCTGGACAAGAACAGGTAAATCCAAAGCTTAACCTTGTGCTTCTCAAGTATTTTCACTGGAGCACCTTACAGATCAGAATAGAGTAGACCTTGAATGTTACGGGTCTTCATATGGATGTGCCCTTAATTAATTGTACACTCTGTGGGCGCATGTGTTAGTAGGGATTCCTGCAGCTCTTCACTGAAGGTAAGTGTATTTTAGTATTTAAAAAAAAAAACTCCCTGCGGAGGTGGCTGTGTAGCGCAATGGATAGCTCATTGGACTTCTAAAAAAACTCCTGCGGGCCTTGTGAGGACTGGGGAAGGAGGCATGAGACACTGCAAATGTTGGCATTTGTTTAAGCTGCTTGTTGGGTCCATGGGCATTCATTATACTATAATCTCTGCTTTCCTTAATGTGAGTGCAGATTTCTACAACAAAATGCTTAAAGAAAGGAATGGTAAGTTTGTGGTGTGCATATCATAGAATTAAATGAAATCAAGGGGATCAAGAACCCTCCACATTAACAGCAATTGGTAACATTTTAGTTCATGTATTTATTGCTTAAGTGCCTTGAAAGGAAGAAAGGGAGGAAAGGAAGGAAATAAGGAGACAGAGATTATGTCAAAAGAAAATGTAGCGTATTCACGTGTTGTTTTCCTGGGCACGATGCTATTACATTATTCAGTATATATATATTTTTTGTTAATGTTAAATAGATTCATAGCCTTTCTCCTTGCTTTGAGGTGTTTTTTGGATGCAAATTGTTTATTTTTTTTCTTTTCTAAAATTAATTTCAGGTGTACAGCACAGTGCAATAGTTACACTTTTTACCCCTCAGAGTGACAGCCCCCTCCCCTAATCGGCCGCCCCCCCCCCCCCCCCAAATATCATACATATGTATTACAATTAGTGGATGTGTGGAGTGAAGCATTTTTACACTTGGGAGTTACCATATAGATCATACATGACTAAGGATTTCGGTGACAAGGATAAGGCATACTTGACCGTGACTTCTACCCAGGCGCCTGCCTGCGACTCCTAGAAATGTTGGGGCAGGAATCCTGGTGCAGGAATCAGGGAAGTGATGCGGGTTGGGAGGGGGCTCTGCATCTAGCTCGGGTTCTGCTGTCTGCACTTGGATGATCTTGGGCATGTGTCTTAACTCTTTCGGGTCTGAGTTTCTTCCTCTGTAAGCTCTGAAGGATGGGTGGGGAGATCTTTTAGCTCATAAAATTGTCTGCTTCTGAGGCTCACCGTATGCGCAACCGTGGAGCTTTCTGACGTTAGAGCTGTGAAAGGAAGATGCCAGGTCCTTCACCTACTCCTGCCCCTGTTTCCATCACACAGGAAGGGATGTGATATAGTCAGAATCTTGCTTGAAGTGCTTTTGCCTTTATTGGTTCTTCCCTGGGTCCCAGGCATTGGTATTGTAAACGTGCTTACATTTAGTTCTGGCATCTGGGATGACTTTGTTATATCCAGGTAAGGTGATTTCAGCCTTTAGTGAGGTTGGAGGATGCCAATCTTTTCATTTACCCACTCATCCAGCAGTGGTCCCCACTTCGTGGTATTGTTCTATTTGTTTTTGATGGCTAATGTGCCTTAGCCATTTTCGAATTGAGATTTAAACTCTACTGACTGCATAGGCTAGGCAGACCATTTGGTGAATTGAGCCAGGTGTAAATTCTTGTTTTTTTCAGAAGAGCCATGTTTAAAGTTCTGTAGCTGATATTTGGCCTTCGCCTTGGGGCCCTCTTAGAGAATGGTGGAGCTCTGGCTGGGTGGAAAGCCTGTGACCCTTCTCAGGGTGCAGGTGTTACCTCGTCCCATCTGATTGTTGCCACCTGGGGTGGGCGGACCCTGTTTTGCCAGATTCTCTAAATGTTCAGGAGAAAGAAGGTTCTGGGCTACCATTGTCAGGTCTTTGTTTTGTTCTTTGTGGGTAAACTACCTTTGACCTTAATAAATGCCTGAATGGGAAGCCGATGTCCAGGAGGTGTTGGCTCACTCTCCCGCTTCTGCTGCAGGTGGCAGGCAGGTGGCGTCTCTCACTGTGGTAACCGAGCAAACCTGGTATTCTCGTAGGAGAGGACGGGGATTAGCTGGACGAGAAGGACTTCTAAAGACAAGACTTTCTGTGTCCCTGCAGTTGGCCATGTGAAATCAGTGTCTTACAAGCTTCTCTTCTCTTTGGCAATAATTAGATTCCTTAAATTGGATGAACTGCCAGCAAATCTGGAACATCTTAAATATTCATAGTTTTCTCCCTCGTGGCCTTAGTTCCCATCAGCCTTGGATCCCCGTTTCTTCCATCCCTTTCTTCTTCCCTCTCGCTTTCCTTCTTATCCACAGCATGAATTTGTGGCCTGTCTTTGATGTATAGAATATTCCTGACATTGTATACAGAATCTTGTAAAGATGTGGACCCAAAATTCAAGAAATTCACAATGTACTCAACCTTAACCCATAAGAGTTATTGAGAACTCATGGTAATTGGTGTGTGATATAAAAATAAATATTTTAATGTTCACATATTTGGGTTTTGGGTTATATATAAATTATAACAATATAAACAGATTCTTAAAAAACCTTCTTAAGGGTCCTGTTTTCTAGGCTAGAGTACATTCATAGTGTTAGGAAGCTGTTGGAACCCTTACATATGAGAGATCATTTATGACATGGCACCCTCTAAAGAGTGTTATTAAATCCCGGAGGTTATTTCTGCTCAGCTGTAATTCCCTTGCTCTGACATTAATGTGATATCATTACTGTGTAGGATGGGATCTTCAAGATGAGCCTCTCTCCAGATGGGACCCTCCTTGCAGCCATTCACTTCTCAGGGAAGCTGAGCATCTGGGCCGTTCCATCTCTGAGGCAGCAGCGGGAATGGAATCAGAATGAGCAGGTATGGCTCTTGCTTTTCATTATTCATAGAGTGAGTCTTGCTTACGGGTGGGTACTGACAATATGAATTTCATTTGGTTGATATTCTGTAGTGCACGGGTATTATTTATTATCAACATTCCAAAACTTTAATTAAATTGTATTATCAGTATAGCAGGGCAGATTAAGAATAGAGTAGCACTGCGAGCTAATTTTAATTTGTAGTGCAATACACTCTGTGTACTGAGTGCAATCTGCCCACCGAATCCTGTATTTCCCTCTCTTTTCTCATTCCAAAAATGCAGAATGGAGATGTTAGTTTTTCACGAAAAGTCAACTAATGTGATGGAGGCTCTGGAGGGTCAATATTCTAAAAGGTTACGATTCTTCCCAAAGTTTGCAACACTAGTGTTCTTGAGCTACTTAAGGCTAGAAGGGAGCATTGTCTCTTCACTAGAAAGGTAGATGGTGAAGATATAGAGAAAGAGAGAACTGTTAGTTTTTTAATGTATTGAAAAATGACGGGTTTTAAGAATTAAATGATTTAGTTGTTTAGAAACATAGAATCAACATCTATTATAATCTGAAATCATGATGAGCAAGTAAGGTCTGCTCATGTAATGAATGCCATATGTGGTGATAGAGTGATGATTTAAAGAAAAATCTTGTGAAGTACATACAGCCCATCTTATAAATCTTTTACTTCTCTGATGATTATTTTGCACTTCAGAACTTTGTGGGTTAATTTTCCTTTCTGTCACTCTTCATTCCCCTTTTCCTAGAAATATCTTGTCACCAGTTTTGTTAGATAGTTTTGTAATTCTGAGGCTGGACGTATTCCTTGAATGATCTGAGTGGATATTTTCTTTGAGAATTTTTTTAATTTCATTGCATCCAGTTAAACTGAATTATTGAAAGAATTCTTAATAAGCAAACGGCACTTTGGTTGTTTTTGGAGTAGCAGAGACAAAGAGGAAGTGGCTCTATGTTTTCTTACTCTTTCACAGACCTAAATTTGATTTGTTTTGGCTGTTCTTCAGTGGACACTTCTTCAATATCTTGAACACAAATTTAGGAAGATTTTTTTTTTTTTCTCCCCCTTAGTTGCTACTCACCTTTAATTTAATTTAGTCTCCACATCTCTGCCACACGGTTTGGCATGATCTAGATTTGGTCTAAATAGAAAGGGTGTTGCTCAGGCTTCAACCTCAGTAGCTAAATACAAGGGACATTCTCTTTCCTCTGAAATTACAGCCAACCTGACTCAGAGCTTCACTCCAGAAGTGGAGTGGGTCAATTCTCAAAACTGGTTCTTAGGGCCTGCCGAGTGGCTCAGTTGGTTAACAGCTCGTTCAAGAGTGTGAGCTGAGCTCTGAGCAACGGTGGTTCGATGCCAGCCTGAGCTGAGCTGCCAACAGGTGGCAGGATGGCTCAGCTAAAAAAAAAAAAACAAAAACTAAAAAAAACTGTTTCTTTTTTTTTTTTTTTTTAAGATTTTATTGGGGAATTGGGGGAGGGAAACAGCGTTGGGGAATCGGGGAAGGGGAACAGACAAGTAGCTGTCTTTTTGTTCTTCAGTCTAGTTGCGGAGGATGTTCCTTCACTGGCCCATGTTGGTATCGTCATTGCTCTTGGTTGCCAGCCTCTGGATAGCCGCTCACCATGGCTCTTGGCTGCTCACGCTGGCTGCCGGCCACTCACTGTAGCCTATGGCAGCCCACTGCAGCAGGGGCTGCAGCTATGCCGTCCCGGGGACTCACAGCAGCCCAGCTCCAGGTGGAGCCGTTGTTCACCATCTTAGCTGTAGAGGGCAGTGTCACTGGCCCTCATATATGGGATCCGAACTGGGGCCGCTGGCATCCCAAGCCAGCTCTTAACCAGTGTGCCACTCGGCTGGCCCTCAAAACTGTTTCTTAAATGTGTTTTAGGTAGGCATGTCAGATAATTGGCCCAAAAGGTATTTTTCATGGTTTTCAATGTATAGTGAGAAAATGTTCAGCTTGTCTCATTTGGGACAGTTGTGATGTTCTAGTATATGTAAAATTTACATTTGGACAAATTTTTTCTTAAATGGTGAGAACTGTGAATATTAAAGGCATGCTCACCTCCTCCGAGCTTTCTGTTTCCTTCTTCTCATTCACTCAGTAGAAATACTGTGCCGCCTCTGGGGCACACTTAGTAGTGCATACTTATGAATATCCTACAATGTCACACATGTGCTTAAGGACTATTTAAGCAAAATCTATTTGTCTGCTTTTCTGTTTCCTGAAATTCTGGATACTCTTTTTGCCTGCAAACATAAATTGCATCTGTTGTATTCCTTATTGGCCTATGCTCAACTTTTTAACTGGTTAGACATTTTTTTTTGTCTAGTTGCCAGTCAGTGTCATTCTGATCCATCACTCTTTAACTCATCAATGTTATTGGTTAATTAGAATTTTATAATGGTTCTGTTGAAATAATTTAAAAATCAGTTAAAAACCTTGAAACAGTATGAGTTTCAGAATGAATAAGTATAAATCTTTCAGTAGTTTGGACTTAGGTCATCAGAAAAGTAATGGGATAGGAAAGGCATACTGGTGGGATAGCATAGGTTGGAAATGGCAAAAGAAATGCATGGCTGGAAGAGATGAATTTAGGCCAGAGTTCCTCTGCAGTGTTGTCCTAGTGAGTGTCCTATGAACAGAAATGCCCTGAGAGTTTAGAAGAGCAATTCATCAGGAATTGCTGTAGCCTGTTTTTTTTTCTGTACCCCCGTGAGCCCCCATCTGCCCTGCTGTGGCTCGGACCCAGAGTCCCCCAGACAGTCTGCCCATAGACCACTTGGCGATAACTTCATTCTCAAGCTGGTTGTATTTTTTATTACACATTTACAAATTTTTAGGGTAATGCGTCAGTTTCTTCTGATTTGGTTGGTATAAATTTCCCCTGAATATCCGAGCAAACTGGAAAAAATAGGTTTTTGGGCTCACAGAACTGAAAGCCATGGACCTGGTTGCCGCCAGGGACATTTAACAAGCAGTGGAACCCTTGCTGAGGGGGCGATGGCTTAGCGATAGCACCAAACCTCATCCTACTTCATGGCGATTCCCACTGCTGCTCAGCAAGCCTCGTTCCGGAGTCCATCCTATCCTGGGACCCGTGGCTCGCGGCCCACCCTGTGTTTGCTCAGCACACTGAAAGACGGAAAGACCGCCCTCTGTGACCCCTGCTAATTTTAGCCTCAAAGGAAATTTTTGTCCACAGTTGAAAACACAGAGGACATTTGATTTTATTCATTTTTTTCTTTAAAATACTAGGTTATGGTCAGAATGCAAACTCCTTCTTTGACCTGCCGTTTTCTCCTCTGATCATTATGCTGCTTCACGCTTGCTCCCGGAACTCTCCTCTCCCTGCTTCCTAAGTTTGTCTAACCCTTTCTTCTATTCTTTGTGAACCTTCATCCCATCATAAACCCCTGTGAGGCTTCCAGCATTTTCACAACACACTCTAGTTTCTTTCCACTGAGATCAGGCTTATATCGTTCAGCAGGATTGAGGTGCAACCATATGATATTCTTGTAATTTTTACAAAATTTACCCTGATAATCACATTGCTTATTATTTAATGAACACTTGTCCCGGAGTTATTCAGCAAACCGTAGAGCTGAGATTTAATTTCATATCTCTCGGACTATGATGTCCATGCTCTTTCCATGACCCTGTCGGGAAATAAATACATTCTAAAAGGTGGGAAAACACTCCTATTTATTAGGCTTTATTTATTTGATGATCTTTAAAAGAACAGAGACAAATCCTTTTCCTCAATGAATGGAACACAGATTTCTTCAGCCCTTTCAGATATGTTGAACACGAGCTAGTTAATATGTACCAGGTCAGAATAAATAATTGAGATAGCCTCTCATTGATAGACCCTTAACTTGATTGTAGATATCTGTAGTATTTGTGTGGTGGGTCATGAGGTGAGGGTAATACCTCTTTTCCAGCAAAAGGCATTTGAACAGCCATACTTTGCTTCAGTCTATCATTTGTATGCTGGGGATTAATCACATTGGATCAGGCATTTTAGATTTGGACTTTAATATATGAAGGGAATCATTAAATGTAGCATGCGAGAGTAAGTGCTGTAAAGCTTATCTGTAACAGTACTATAAAGAGGAAGTTGTTATTGCATTCATAACAAAAATCATAAAATAATAAAGTTCAACTGTTTATGAAATCTCTACCAAATGCAATAAGTCACGGTCTTTGTCCTTAAGATGTTCATAGTCCTGCTAGGGGAATTATAAATCAATAAATAACATGTTAATATTATGAAAAGATAAGTTCAGAGAACAGGCACATAAATTCAGTGGGTGGTGTCGGCGAGAAGGATTGTTGGGAATAAGTAGTGTTTCTACAGTCAGGCTTGGCTATCCACAGAGCTTTTTTTTTTTTTTTTTTTATTAAGCTGAACCATCCTGCCACCTGTTGGCAGCTCAGCGGCTGCTCAGCTTGTGCTGGGAATCGAACCGGCAACCCTGTTGCTCAGAGCTCGCACTCTTGAGCGAGCTCTTAAGCAACTGAGCCACTTGTCCGGCTCCACAAAGCCATTTTAATCTATTTCATTTGCTGCATAGCAACCCTAGCAAGTGAAAAATGTGTTTATACTCATTTTAATAAATAGGAATAGTGCTAAAAGCAGTTAACTGAGATCAGAAAGTGTTAAAATGAAGGTTCCATTTTGACTCAGGTCCTCTGACGTCATAGGTTAAGCCTCTTGCAGTGCTTAACGCTGAGAAATCCTTTTCTGTGGGCAAACGAGGCACCCACTATGCTATTAATGGAAACCAAGGGCGGGGTAGCCCATGTAGTTCATGTGAATGATCCCCCTGTTGCCGTGCACTGCGTGTGTAGAGACTCCGGGAATGCGATCAATAAGTGGTTAACATAGTGTGTACTCTCCGGGAATGTGATCAATAAGTGTTGAACATAGTGTGTGCGCATCACCAGCTGCTCCTTCCTTCCTCGTCTAGCAATCGTCAAGTGATGCCGGGTCGACCAGGTAGGACAGGCCTTCGCTTCTCCTTATGGCTGCTCCGGGAAATGACGGACAAGCCACTTTGATTAAGCAGGTTCCATAGTGATACATAGTATGTAGTCAGCACTTGTAATTTTAGCTTCAACATCGCCTTCCAAGAAACCAGTGTTACTGTTGCCCTGTTCAACCTTAAACTCTTGTAACAAATTGTGAATTCTGCTCATCTGGGCTTCATGTAATTTGCTACTTTATTAGTTTTCATAATGTGTTTTGCGGGATTGAGTGTTTTCTCTGTAAAATCTAATGATTAAAGATAGTTGTGCAAGTGTCTGTTCTGATTGACTTCCATCTAGTTTTGAGTTGATTGAATACCTTGGTTTTCATTGTCAGAGTGAAAATCCATCTGGCTAGAAATCTGTGAGTGTTAAGTTCCGTTCATGTCTGGAATAGAGTAAAATTGCTGAAGTGATTTTCATTTCAAACATTTCCCATATGTTTATGTATTTACATCTCATTCTTGGCCTTAATTTTTCTCTGAAGAAGTTTTATTACTTGCCTATTTGTATTTCCTTAGATGTAATAGACAGGAAACTTATCCTTTTCACTTTATGTTCTCTGTGACACATAGTAGGAATGGACTAATTTTGTTAAAAGGATGAATCAATGAAGGATAAGCGAGAAGATGACAGTTCATGTGATTAATCTTGATAGAATCAGGAGCTGTTTCCACAACTTGATTAGACTGAGCTCCCTGAGAATGGGCACTGAACCCACATTTCTCCCGTGGCCCTAACATAGGGCTTGGCATCTTAAATACTAATACGTGCTTGTGGAATGAATTAACATTTGAAAAGTTGTGTTTATGTTGTTGGAGGAAGGGCCTTCCTGATATTTAGCTTCTAGCCATTAAAAAGATCAACAAATAAAATACTTACATCTGAAGAAAATGTTGGTTTAGCCATAATAGCCTTTCTGTACCAAATCTACGACTGTATTCTGACGCCCTCCGTCCCTAGGCTACCCGACACTGTAATCTTAGGCTGTTTGCAGACGTAGGGTAGCATGACATATAGAGAGGAGTGACATGGAGGTTGCTTCTCTGAATGTGTCAACATGGTGCCAGGAGTGAGTACCTCCCGTGTGCTCCCGGGGGTCCCGGGAGCTTGGTGACCCTGCCCTCAGAGCACCAGCCTGCTCTGTGTCAGACGTCGTAAGGCATGGCCAGGCCACGTTCTCCTCACGGATGGGGGCCTTGGGCTTGAAGGCTGGTGCGGTGGGGCCAGTTTGACTGGCCCGAGAGGAGCAGTGGGAATATCAGGTTCGAAAGTGGGAGGGACATGCTGTCAGGCTGCTTCTGCCTGAAGCAGAGCTGAGCGTGGGATTTTATTTGGGCTTCTTTCTTAAGTATCCTGTGAAGGTAGTCTTATCAAACTCCCACGTATTGTGAGGTTAAACATATATTGGGGTTGTCGGAAAAGTCATGACGCATTTTTGCAACGAAAAACTTAGAAAAAAAATCATGACTTTTCTGACAACCCAAGAGCTCAGGTGTCTAGAATGCATCTGCCATGTACTGCTAAGCCAAAAGCCAGATAGGTGTATCTCCCAGAGAAATTCAAGCGCATACTCAGACAAATACATCTACGTACATGTGATTGCAGCACTACTTACAACAGCCATGTGGTGCATTTCTGGAAGGATGGCTAAACAAATTATGGTATATATCTGCAGTAGAATATTATGCAGTCATGAAAAGGAATGAAGTACTGAGACACGCTGCAACTTGGTGTGAACCTTGAGAAAATTACACTAAAAGAAGCCAGACACAAAAGGTCACATATGGTATGAACCCATTTATATGAAATACCTGGAACAGGCAAATCCATAGAGACACAAAGCACATTGGTGTTTGCGGGGGCTGGGGGCACGGAGAATGGGAAGTTCCTGTTTAATGGGTGAGCGGTTTTACTATAGAATGATAGAAATGTTTTGGAACTAGTGGTAACACAACATTGTGGCTGTATTAAATGCCACTGAGTTGTTCATTTTAAAATGATTAATTTTATGTTATGTGAATTTCACTTCAATAAAAAGTGACATTATTAACTCTTCTCTCCCCACAAAAACTCTCAAACAAAATGCTTATAGTTAGAGTCTGATGTCCTGTATCTTAGCGAAATTGACCTACTTTTCCCCCTAAATACACTTGGTATTTTCCTGTGTACTTTTATTCATGTCGTGGTCTCCGACTGAAATGTATTTCCTCACCCATTTTCCATATGCAAATCTTACGCAGACTTGAAAGTATAGCCTCTTCATCTTTCTGAAGCTCCAATGATCTCTTCATCCTTTGAAAACCCCTGGCACTTTATCTGTATGTCTTTTGGGGGCACTTATCTGATAATTTGGCCTTGGGTTACCGTCATTTATATCCATTTCTTAGCCCTTACTGCTTGAGTATGGGCCCTGTAATGTCTGATTGTTTTCTTCTCTCGCTCACAGTGTAATTAAACAGAATTCATTGACTAAAATAGCAGAAGAAACCAAACTTTTGAAAGGGTGTAGAAGCTAGTACTATGTCGGCTAGTTTTCCTAGAGCGTAGACATTCTGATTAGTGCTCAGTGATTTCAGTGATGGGTTAATTCGTTCCTTCAGCATTTAGCTACCATGATGCGTGGGCAGCATAATGGATCTGGAGGCGGAAGAACCAATCTTCACCTTGTGCTTAAAATTGAATTTGCGAGACATTATTTAAGCAATTGGCGTGGAGCAGTCTAGTACTCGTGTGTCTGGAGGTGGGCTCTCATGGACCGTTGCTGCTTGTTCGTCCTGCTCTTTCCCTCCATTCACTTTGAGGAAGACAAGCGCGCTTTGCATTCTCTTCTCTTCTTTTTTTTTTTTTTAGGGCAGTGTCACTGGCCCTCGTATGTGGGACCTGAACCGGGGCCTCTGGCGTCCCAAGCCAGCGCTTAAGCACCGTGCCACTCAGCCGGCCCTACGCTTTGCATTCTCAGAGTACTTATGCCAGTGAGATGATTTCTGTAAAACATTTTCTCACTTTTTTTTTTGTTACCACATTGTGATCTCTACATCTTAAATTTACCCCAGGGTGAATCATAAGGGTTCTTGTTTGCTGGGCTTAAAGCTTTAAAGTGTTATTTTGTGTTCCCCTGTGCGCTCCAGGATGTAAGCAGGGCGCCACACACGTGGCATCATATGAGTAAATGGTGGCGTTAGGACATGCACAGCTGGTGGTGCAGAGGCATTGGAAACTTCTCAAGTTCCTTGTAAATGATCAAATGTGATTTCACTTTAGTGGATTATTTTTAGTAGTACCTACCTTTTTCTAATTCTTTGAAACTTGTCTTTTGTATGATTAAGCCAACCGGGACAATCTATTGGTATTTCTTCCCTTGGTATATAAATAGCCTTTTATGGTAACTTTTTTTTGGGATGCAGATGAAAGAATTTTATCTTCTGTTCTCAAGGACCACTCTGAGTGACTTGTAGTAGAGAGCAGGAAGTTCCTTCAGACCATGGAAAGAAATATCAATTTTAATAGTCTAAAGTATTAGCCACTGATAAATTGGTAATAACACACACATGCTTATTGTATTACATTAGATGAAAAAATACATTTGACTTAGTATACCATCACTTTTTTTATCTTGCCTAAGATTTCGATTAAATACCCAAACAATTTTTGTTTTCTTGTGGGGTTCTTTTCCTCTGCTTTTGTAATTCTGAAGATCAGTTAACAGCCAAGAGGATATTTGGCAGTGGCTAAATCTAAGTTGTTTATGATACTTGAGAGATAATGATGTGTCATTATATTCTTAAAATTGGGCATGCATAATGTTGTCACAAGATTAGAATAAGAATGGATTCAGTTTGAGGATTGCATGGTTATATTTTTTCATCATAGAAATTTTTCCTCATAGAAAGTTAGAACTGGGTACCATGGAGGTTGCGCCTCAGGTGTGGAAACCAAGGCTTGGAGGAGTTGCTTAGTGTATAAGAGACGAGGTGGGACTTGTAGCCAGGCCCGTGTTTGCTCAGGAAGGTGGCTGTCCTCCTCCCTGGGTGTATGTGTGTGAGAGTGGGTAGAATTAATTGTTAGTGTATCTTGCTTTCATTTGTTTTAATTGTAAACTTGCTGTCCTATTCTTATGCATGCTGTTTTCATCAAATTGAGTCCCAATACTTATATATGCACATTTTAACTGTAAGAATAATTGCTTTTCAAGATTATGGAGAGGAGTAGATTTCAAGTAGGGATAACCAAGAGATCAAAGGAAGCATCATCTCTAAATTTTGTTTCTTTTTAAAATAGTTCTTGATGATGTTCTCATAATTTTCTTACATTGTTGACTCAAGAAGTCATGTGAATGTTTTTATATTTAGCCAGGCTATGATGACCTTAATCCTGACTGGAGACTCTCTACTGAAAAGAGAAAAAAAAGCAAAGGTGAGTTGCATGAAATATGATAATTAAAACCTTATGAGACTGCTATTGTATAATGAAGGTGCTCTTTAGATGACATATACTGTGCAGGGGAGGAAAGAATCTTCACTGTCTTAGGTTCTCTGGCTGGGGCCCTGTAAAATTAGATTGACAAAATATCTAATAGAAGAACAAACACGCTAATTAGCGTGTGCGTGGAGCTTACACATGGGAGCACCAGAGATGAGTAACTCCAGGCAGGCGTTGGAAAGGGCTCATAAGGCATCCTAGCAAAGGAACAGTACATTTCAGAGAAGTGACAAGACAAAGGAAAAGAACTTTGAGTTTCTCAAATTCCTTCAGCTTCAAGTATTTCTTATGTCGAAGGGGCCTATTTTGGGACGGCATGTCCTGATCCTGTCACACGTTTACGAGGAGATAGCACTGAAAACTATTAAATATCTATCTTATGCTTTTAAAAAGGGTATAATTTTCTCATATTGTTTGTCTGAAAAGTGACGCATGAACATTTCCCGAAACCTTTTATAACCTTCATAATTTGCACACTTTGTACGCACCTACCTACCTTGCAGTTTGTTATGTTGAAAATGGTGAAATATATCTGTATATTCTTCAGTTTTTGAGAGAAAAGACCTTACTGTATTTTACCTCTGCATCCCCTGTAATTCTGGACGTTGGCAAATTCTTGGCACTCAGATGTTAATTAAATAATTTTTCCGTTTTGTAAAAATTTGAGTGATGACTTACAGTTTATTTTTTTCTCATTATTTAACATAACTTTAGGGCCCAAATATGGTTTTTCAATTGATCGTTGGATGAAATGTGTTGTGTTTAAACCACATTGACAGATGCATTTGTGTTGATTTGTTCTCCCCCATTAGATAAAGAGTCCTTGTACCCACTGCTGGATGTGAGCTGGTGGGCAGACAATGCGGTGACATTGGCTCGCTGCTCTGGTGCTTTGACTGTCTCCTCGGTGAAAACTCTGAAGAATTTGCTGGGAAAATCCTGTGAATGGTTTGAACCATCACCTCAAGTCACTGCTACCCATGATGGAGGATTTTTAAGCTTGGAGGTAATGCTTTCCTTTGTAGAGCAACCTCTACAAAATAAATATGTACTTTACTAAAAATATAAATATCTTTTTAAAAAAAGTTTAGTTATCCCATTATCAAATTTTGGCTTTAAAAACAAAGATATATGATTGGAATCCGAGATTGAGGGCATTAGAAAAAGATCTATTGTTTAGTCAATTAAAAAGCTTGCATTGTAAAAGAATGAGGACAATTTAGTCATTTTGCTCTCTTTGTAAAGCATTTTTTTCCTTCACTGACATGACAGATTTTTCTCTTTATTCTCCGTTAGTCATCTTAAAATTTAAAAGGTATTGCTAGTTAAGAAATACAGTCTTTGACCTATTTCTATGAAGTATGAAAACTTAAGAATTTTGGTTCTTTTGGTAAGAAAAGCTTGTTTATCGTGACAAAACACTGGAAAATAGAGGCTAGTACTTTAAACTTATGTTTTGATGATTTAAAATTCTCATGTTAAGTCTTTCAAAGGTAATGACTTCAATAGCTTTCATTTCAGTGTAGATCAACAAGTATTTTTACCTTAAAGTTTGTTACCTAGTATTAAGATTTAGTGAGAATTACAGCTTAAAATCTAAGCCAACTCAGTTAAGTCTGGAGTGAGTTATCTTTGACAGTCAGGCTTTCAGACTCAGAACTTTGTGAAGCTATTAGACATTTTTTAAAAAGGGGAGGGTGAGAGGGCTATTCTCGGTAAAGCAAAATGTTCATGTTCATTTTCTAAATAGATTAAAATATCATCAACTTATTTTTCCACAGCTGGTATAAAAATATCAAAAGTGAAGAAATAAGCATTCTCAACTCCTTGATTTCCCTAAAATAATTACCAAGCATATAGTTATGAGGTCATATTAAAACCCTCTTATTAAAAGAGCCTTCAGTTTCAGAGATTTGGACCCAGTCATCTATGCACCTGTTTCTGGAACTGTTGATGTTTATAATGTTTGTTGTTAAGTTCCTTTGAATTTCGTTCTTATTCTTAACCATGTGCCAGAGTAGAATTAAAATTATTTTTCTCTTTAACTCTAACTCTTGTCTTTTTAGTTTATCTCTGTTAATTTAGCATCTCCTTTTTCCATGTAGTGTGAGATTAAACTTGCCCCCAAAAGATCTCGTTTGGAGACAAGGGGTGGAGAAGAAGATGAAGGAGAAGAGGACTCTGATTCTGATCAGGAAATGTCTGCCAAGGTCCGCTACTTCGGTTACATAAAGCAGGGCTTGTACCTCGTGACCGAGATGGAGCGCTTCGCACCGGCCCGGAAACGCCCGCGGACCGTCACTAAACACTATCGCCTCGTGAGCCTGCGCTCCACAACCCCCGAGGAGCTTTACCAGAGAAAGGTGAGAGCGGCCGCCCGGGTTTTAGGATGCTGGGAAAAACTAATTCTTTACTAAAGAAATTTAAAGAGGGATTGTCATGTAATTGACATGTTAGAAACATCGGCATTATGCAGCTTTTGAAATAATGCTGGTCTTGGTGACCGAGTAATGAAGATGAAAACAGTGGCTAGCCGGGGAATTCGCCGGGACTGCTGGTTCGCTGTGTGGCTAAGGCTGGGCTTTGCTGCCCTTCCCGTGGCCTCCCGCGCTCACCGCATCTGGGTCTCAGGACAGCTGTCTCCTCAGACTCCAGATGGTGAGGGAAGAGTGCAGACTCGCTTTCTAGCAGGCTTCGCACAGAGTGTCCTGCTTTTTGTGCTGTCTCTGCAGCGTTCTGGGCGGAGCCCTGGACTAGGAGTCACACTGTTGGCACTGCTCATACTGGTTTTGCCATCGTTTTACTATAAATGAGGGCATTTCACCGTCCGTCTCCTATCTTTCTGTTAAAGTGCTAAAAGAAATACTCGCTCTATCTGCCCCTCAAAATGTTTATGGGCATCTGGTACCCCAGGGCCCATGAGAATAATTCGGGAGGCATAACATGCGGTGTAGGCTAAGGGATGCTCCTCATTCATCACATTGTACCAGTGGCCCCGCCGACAGTTCGGCCCTGTCTCCGTTTCCTTGTCCACAGATTGAAAGTGAAGAGTATGAGGAAGCCTTGTCGCTGGCCCAGACCTATGGCCTGGACACGGACCTTGTTTATCAGAGGCAGTGGAGAAAGTCGGCAGTCAACGTTGCTTCAATCCAGAATTACCTGGTATGTTGAAACATTTTGGTAACCTGGTAAAATTCAAATTTATAGAAACTCTGTGGTTATAGGGCTTCATATTAGAGTATTTTGTATTGCTGATTTTTGTATAGCTGATGAAGTGTATTTTCCTCAACCCGGAAAGATGATCTTATTATCCTGTTTTATTGCTGCTGCAACTGGACCTTGGTGCTGAAGAGATGAACACCGATAGACCAGCCAACCACCTGGTTTTGGCCTCATCCTTTCTCTTCCTCTATCCCAGTTACCTCGCTTTCCCAGAAACCACACGGTCATTTGAACAGGGAAAGTGTTAATATCGAGAACGATTTTCTGGTCATGAGAGGGTAACTGTAAAGGGGTAAGGAGAATGCTAAGAAATTCCTTCACCCCTGGGGCTGAGGATCCAAGCCCAAGGAGGGAGCGGGCTTGGCAGGGAGCCCCTTTCCCTGGGCTGGGACGCAGACCTCATTGGACGAGCAGTGGCTGTAACACTGGATGGAAGGGCTGGTCCTTCGTTTCCGGTGCGTCTGTAATTGCAGAGGTTGGTAGGCAGGAAAAGGTGGGACGGATGGGCAGGCTGGATGCCCACTGCTAGTGTATGGCAGTGAGTGGTGGTCAGAGGCCCCTCTCACCCCCACCAGAATCTGTGCAGCTTACTGGTAGATACGAAACCACGGCCAGGACTGAAAAGAAAAACCCACCTGGGATGCACGGGGTAGTCTGGGGAGGAACCTGTCCTCAAGTGGAATTCAGTGGGAAGCTGTCTTTGCGGGAGGAAGAGGGGAAGTAAGCGCCCCATGGCCCCCTACCTGCTTTGCCAAACCACAGGAAGGACAAGAAAAGGAGCGGAGCGCTTAGCGCTGGCAGCCCGCAGCCGTTTCCTCTGAGGGGCCCGCTGGCGCCCTCTACTGACAAAGCTGAATGTTGTGGCAGCTGTGAGTGGGGAATGCTGACTGTACCATAGTTGGCTGCAGAGAGGACTTCGAAGCTGAGAGGCAATAGATAGGTAACTGACATATCAAGTTTGCCAAATACCCCTTTTCGGCCTAAAGCCTGCAGTTGGACGCCTCCTGCTAACTGCTACCACAGTTAAAGTTGTTTTGTAGCCTGTATAGTTGCTCCCTTGGCACCTTTGCAAGGGAGTCGCTGGATTTATGGCATGCTTTTAAAAGCGTGGGACTTCTCATCTGACATTTAGAAAGGAAAATACCTTTGCGTTTAGGAAGATTTTAAGAAATGTTGGAAAAATGTCATAATTGTTTTCGCTACAGATTTATGTACATGAGTAATTAAAAATAAAGGAAACCATAGATGAATAAGTTGTGTGAATAAGTTGATGCTTCAACCAAACAGGGAGATCAACTGTTAATCCCAGTAAGATATCAGAGACGAGAGAGCATGGGAAAATGAACTAAAGCCAGAAGACCAAGTTGCTGGTATTTTCTTTAGAACATCAGAGCACCAAACCTGCGTGATCTTTCTGCTTTTGTGACTGAGGGCAGTAAGGTCATGAGTTCATGTATACCCATTTTATGGCATTTTCTGGAACTCAGTAAAGGGCAGTTTTGGTCTCTGGAGGAGCTGACAAGTTTTAAAAGGACAAAGCAAGAACTTTTTTTTTTTTTTTTAATGGAAGAAATACTTAATTCAGCCAAATAAACAGACACTTAAGAGTAAGATACTGAAGTTGTGGAGGAGCCACTTACATGGGTTTTGCCCTCAGGGAGCTTTTAATTTTACTGGTAAGACAAGCTTCATGCCTAAGGTGTAAATAACAAGAAGATTCCACACAGATGCTGTGGGAACCTAGTGAGGCAGCAATCATCACAGAGCCAGTGGTTATGGAAGGCTTTACATAGTGAAGATGTTTTCAGCAGGGATCTGAAAGGATTCTAAGTAGGCCTTCTAGAGTTAGAAGAGTTGAAGAGATTTTTAATGCGACACATGGATGAGCAAATTAAAAGAAAATGAGCCTAACTCATGAGGCCGGTGACTAAACCTGTCCTAGTCTTTGCTGTATCCTCATGTCCAGTTCAGTGCCTGGCAAACAGTAGGTGCCCAGTGAATATTTCTTAGATGAATAAATGAGCTCTGTAAGTAAACCAGTCTGTAAGTTTAGAAAGACATCATTGATTTGGGTTTGGGAGGATGCTGAAAGCTTGTGATGACTTAGGCTTTTTATCGTAGGGTAATGGGGGACTATTGGGGAGTTCTGACTATGTCGGTGCAGAGGAAGATGGCTTGGAGGATGAATTGGTAGAAGGGGAGCGGTGATGGGAGGCCCCAGGTACTAGGTGTCGCTGACACAGGCTGGTACGGCGGCCAGAGCCCTGGGAGGGGAAATGCGTTAGGAGACATTGGGAGGAAGATGGGTATGCTAGAATGTGTATAAGGCTATAGGGCATAAGTCAGATTTTACTTCACATTTGTAACCACAATGACCCTAGAAACAGGGCAAGTCAGGGATTTTGAATGGAGTCAGAGGAAGCAGTTGGGAGGGAGGGATAGGACTTGGTCTTTTCAAAGCACAGCGTACCACATCCTTGATGATTAAATTATCTCCCACACTTTGTGATACACCTCATGGTCAAGCAGATCCAGAACCGTGATGTGCTATGCCTCATTAGTTTTGTTTCAAAGTTAAGCATGCTTGTTAAAAGAGGAGGTATCTTCCCTTTCTGCTTTATTGTCTTCTCTATTTTGTAGCCTAAATGCAAACTGAAGAGGAACTATAAAAGTCTGGAAAGAACTTTTTCTGTTTCCAAAAAGGAGTCCTGAGCCTTTGTGTTTCGTTGTGGTAGGTTAGAAGATGATGAAAGCAGTGGGAACCCATTCCCTACACCTAGTTCTAATCACCGTTAGGGAATTAATTAGCTTTTATCTGTCGGCCTTCTGTAGGAGCTACTTGTATCAGGTTCTTAGGTAGCTAGACTCCCTGAGATACAGAAGGCAATTGTCAGGGGCTGTTGGATGTCATGGGTGGTTTGATGCCTCTTGTGTTTTCTTTTCTTTGTGTCCAGAGTAAAATAAAGAAACGATCCTGGGTTCTTCATGAGTGTTTGGAAAGAGTTCCTGAAAATGTGGATGCTGCAAAAGAACTGCTTCAGTATGGACTGAAAGGCACAGACCTGGAGGCTCTGATAGCAATAGGGAGAGGAGCAGACGATGGCAGGTTGGTCACAGAAAGGTTTGGATTCAAGAGTCAAGGTGACTTTGTGAAAACTTTTAAGCCAAGACATTGAAAAGAGTAAGCTTTTCTTTATTTAGGTTATTCGGTAATGAAGCAGTTGCCTTGATCAATGCCTTCTTATCTAAGCTCACAGCTTTCTTTCCTCTAAGTTAAATGTGTTCATATATGATAGCTTGATGATGCTAAGGGAAGAGCAAATTCTGTGAACATTGAATGCAGGCCGTTTCTAAGCTGTGGGCTTAAGGCACCTACCTGGTGCCCGCTAGTCACATGAGCCCCTTAGGCAAGTGTGGACTTCATGCACTTTCTTCTTTTTTTTTTTAAAGTTTTTATTGGAGAATTTGGGGAGGGGAACCGACAAGTTGCTGTCCTTTTGTTCTTCAGTCTAGTTGTGGAGGACGTTGCTTCACTGGTCCATGTTGGTATTATCATTGAGCTCTTCCTGGATGAGGAAGTCGCTCGCCGGCCATTGCATGGCCACTCATGGCGGCTCATGGCAGCTCACGAAAGCGCACGCCAGCTGCCGGGCAGCCCCACTGCAGCCCCACTGCAGCCCCAGTGCAGCCTACACCGTCACAGGCGCCTCATGGCAGCCCAACTCCAGGTTGAGCTGTTGTTCACCATCTTGGCTATAGAGGGCAGCGTCACTGGACCTCATGTGGGATCTGAACCAGGGCCCTGCTGCTCAGACTGGCGTCCCAAGCCAACTCCTAACCAACGTGACACTCAACCAGCCCTGCGCTTTCTTTATGTGAACGTCATAGCGCTGCTTCAAGGATTTAACTTGAGTAGTTACATTATATATCTTGGGGAGACATCTCATAAACTTCAAAGCACCATGCAAATGTCAGTCAATAAAAATAATAATGAACTGATTTGCTAAAAGCCATTGCTCATCAGACATTTGGAACTTTTTGTGAGCTATATAAAAGTGATAGTATATCTGATAATTAATGTAAATGAGACTGCCATTCATTACCATTTTGAGACCTTAAATAGAAGGGGTTCAGATTGTAAATGCTGGGCAACATTTTCTTCCCATTGGGTGACTGTAACCTCACGTGTTTTCCTAAGTAGTTCTCATTTTGTTGTTTTTTTAAAATTTCTGAATGTGATAATTACTGATGACTTGATGACTTTTTGCCCATCCTATGGACATAATGAATGAATCACTTTGCTTACAATAGGAAAAGCTTTCTTGCAAATAGCTGGTTGTTTTCTGTGCAAATCAATAATGCAATCCATCCAAGTAGGGGACAGCAGCTTTTCACCACATGCAATGAAAAAAGAAAATTACAATAGACATGGGCCTTCTTGTTTTCTTACAGATTCACGTTACCTGGCGACACAGACATCGACAGTGTGCCCTATGAGGAGCTTTTACTGCCTGGGGAAGAGCCTGCCAAGAAGAAAGAGGAGGAGGAGGCCAAGAAGAGGCGCGAGCTCCTTAAATTAGTGAACTTTTCAAAGTAAATGATTTATTACTATTCACTTGGTAATTTCTTGAAATTAATTAGTCATCTGAGTGTGTTCTTTACTAGAGATAATTGCTCTAAATTATTTCAGCAACTTAAATCAAGTGCACTTAATATTTTATCCTTGTGCTTTTGTGTACCGTGCCATGAATTTTGGACTTAGTGGAATATTGATCATTCTTTGTTCCATTTTTAACTCTTAGAGAAATGTGCTCTTATGTAAGTTAAATGGCCTAACATAGTCATTCAAAACAGGTTAACACTGGAACAAAAGGAACTCTGCCGCTGTAGACTGAAATTATTAACCTACTTAGACCGGCTGGCAACATACGAGGTAAGGAGTAGCTTTAATCAAACCAGTGCTATGGCTTCCCTAATATCTGATGTTCTTGGTCTTTAGAGCCACTATGTGTCAACAATTCGGTTTGTACAGAAGCAGTTTGGTAAAAATTGGAGATCATGAAAGGCCAGAAGTTGTTTTGTTAGTCTAGGGAATAGAAACACTTCAGCCTCTGCAGTGTGTCTGCTTCCTACGCTTAGAATCCTTTTTATTTACTTTGATTTTACGTTTTGATTTTAAGGTTATGGCATGTGGGTGTCTCCAGCACCAAATTTCAGTAACTACTGGGTTTTAATAATCCTAATATGAATATTTCTGGTTCATTTTATTTTAATGATTTGTTAGTGGATTCAGCTTAGTTGGTTGAACTTTGATCCTAATTATGGCCAAAATTAGACACTTGACCTTGAAAAAGTATACTTCATATTTGTTTCTTCAGGGACACAAACACAGATGTCCTCATGTTGGGCATTTCAGTAGCACTCGGTACTATAATAAGGTCAATTTAGGTATTGTCAAAGGTGTGAGAAACATTTCAATAAATGAATATATATATAGCTTAAGATTGCTTTTTCACGTGACCCTCAGAGCTGACGTTACCCAGGATTTAACATAAATGTCTAACGTTTGAGGTTTGACTTCCCTTCGGGTTGCTTCCTGAGTCTGTTACGCCTCCTTTCTGTGGGCGTACCTCTTGTGGCTCTTGGTACTGGCACATAGTAGGCACTCAGTAAATGTCACACCCGATAAGGTGGTGCCCATCTACAGAACAATGGAGGTATTTTATGCTTCTGACGCCTGCAGGCAATCCCAAAAGCATTTGATTCCCCACTGGCTAATGTAAAAGAAATGTTTTCAAGCCAAATGCTCGTGACGAAAAGCAGGGCTGTGTCTGTGGTTATTAGAAACCATCCCCAAAACTTCAGTATTATCTGTTGGTACAACTAGTTTGACTCTTGGATGGTCGCATTTTTGAAAGCATATCCTTTTATCATGTCTGAGTTCTGTGATATTTTGAGGTAATATGTAAAAGCATGTTGTGAACTGCAGAAGTCAGTACAGACATAGTTTGTTTTTTACTCTTAGCCTTAGTTTTACTGATGGTGAGATCTTAAAGAGGACAGTTCCATAAAATGTTCAGAGTTGGACTATGCAGTTAATTTTCTTTCATTACTCTTTAGTTAATGAATTGCTATTCCCTATTTGACGGTTGTAAGTATATTTATTATTACATGGTAATAGTGACATTTTAAGTATTTGTTGAGCCTACTTTTTAAGGAATTAAGCTAAGATTTTGAAAAGTAAATGAAATTGATGAATTCGGCTGTTAAAACTTAGAAATGAAGATATATCGATATAATGGTTAACCAGGAGACAGTGGTAGACGCAGGCATTGCATTTTAATCGTAGGGCATGGCTTATTTTAACCTGTGGCAAATGAGACAAAAATGGATTCATTTAAATTTTACACGAGTGCCTACTATATGCCAGATGTTATGCCAGTCTGGAGGAACAGAGATGACAAAGGAACAGTCCTTGTGGAGTCCTCATTACATAGGCAGTAAGTGGTGATAATGAAGACATGAGGAATTGCTGAGGGAGCGTAATGGAGAAGACCATTACATCTTTCTTGGGGATGCCCGAGAAGACTCTGCATAGGAAGGACTAGGGGTGCTATTTCCTTAAAAAAAGGAAGGCAGCTTTAGGGGGCTGGGGAGTACTGTGTGGGGGACGCGAGAATGGAAGCTCCATAAAGGTGGGGGTTTTGTGTTGTTTGCTGCGGTATCCCCAGGGCTCAGAATGATAACTGGTTTGTTGAGGAGCTCGGTGAATATTTGTTGAAGGCACCGATAGGTAAGAGAATACCTGAAGAAACCCCAACACATTTGTTCAGGACTTGCTGTTCCTCAGCCGGTGTCTTCCTAGTGGGAGGCCTCACTCGCAGTTGCCCGGCTAACTCTTATTTGTCCTTCCTGTGTGGGTTTCCGCGGTTCCTGAGAAGCCTGCCCTGCCTGCCCTCCCAGAACGAGTGTTGGCTCCCCGCCTAGCTTTCCCTTTGCCTGGGCCCAGGTTGTTGGTCTTCCCTCCTAGATTTTAAGCTATGTGGAGAGCAGGGTCCGTGTATTGCTGATTGTAGCAGCACGGCCTATCACAGTGCTCCCAGCACAGAGAGGGCACTCGGTAAATAAAAGTTGCACAGATCAGCGGTTCCTTCTGTGCTTAGAGATCATTTTAGCAGCCGTCAAGTCACGAAAGTCCCCACACAGATGCGGCAGGTGCTCGTAGTGCACCCCCAGGCCTAACGTCCCTGTTTGTTGTCACCAGGTGATGGGTTTTTGTTGTCTTACTGGAATTAAATTTTTGCTTCCAATTTCATGTACTTCTGGCTTTTAAAAAAGGAGTAACGTTTATAAATACAGCCATTTTCAGAATAAAAGGAAGAACGCAAATGTAGTACTTTAGTTACCAGTTGATAGTTTAGTTATTTCAGGCCTTACTTAGGGAGGCAGAATTGTACATTTTTTGATATTTTCATGTCATCAGTATGTAAAAGGCTTTTCATTAAATTGTTTCCCTTCAGCAAATCCTAGGAGTGTCTCACACGTCTGAACAGAGATACGATGCTGAATTCTTTAAGAAGTTCAGAAATCAGAATATTGTACTCTCAGCAAGAACTTATGCTCGGGTAATTTTTTTTTTTTGTAACTTAGTTATGGTTATTAACAATTTCTAAATCTTTGTGCCATGCAGTAAATGTGATAGCATACATATACCATTACATTTCCTTTTTTGGGGGGTAATATTAATAAATGTACAGAAAATGGAATTATATTTAAAAAAATGTTTCCTCTTCATTCTGAGTTTTAAAAATAATTTATTTTTATAGCATGAGATTGAGAAACATGCTACAGATTAGGAAGAATCAGGAATATTTCAAAATAGTTCCCATCAGAACTGCATAAAAATGTCCCTTACAAGTTTTTGAATGTTGTCATACAGAATCACTCCTTTAGTTCTCAATTCCCATTGGAAATGCACCCCTCGCCTTTGTGCAGGAAAGCAACGTACAAGCCCTGCAGATCCTGTTCACGTACCACGGGCCCGACCTGCTTGTGCATCGCCTCGCGCTTCTCTCCAACTTCCCTGAGACCACCTCTCCACACGAGTACTCCGTTTTGCTGCCCGAAGCTTGGTAAGTGGCTCCGTTAACCAAGCTTTTCCTTCTTTCCAAATTAAAACAATTTTGCGTTTCATGCTGAACAACTTACATTGAAAAACAATTTTAATGTAATCTGTGAAGACATTTTTTTCTGATTATAAAACTATTTCTGACGTCTTTTTAAATAATCCTGAAACCAGTGTGTCTAGCATAAACAGGATCCCCTTAACTTAATGGACATGAACTTTCCTTTTTTTAATGAAAATCTTCTGATTTTACTGCTGTGGATTCAATATGTACTGTTTTCTGGTTAAGAATAGGTTTTTAGGATAACAATATCTGTTTGAATTAGTTATGTCTTTTAGAAATTGAGGTGCAGTTCTGACAATATTAGGTAGCAGGTCCAGGAGCCCCGGAGTGTCAATTCTCTTCTCAACAACTCTTTCTCCCTATGAAATTTCAGAGGCTGTACGACACAATTGTACACCTGGAACCTATGTAACTTTACTAACCGTTGTCACTCCCATAAACTGTAATTAAAAAAAGGAGAAATTTCAGAGGCACAAAATCAAGCGGGAAATCAAAGTTCCACTTTACTATTCATTAGACTAATGAGTCTTATCTCAGTTCAAGGCTGGTTGATAATCGCATTGTAATTTGGGAGTCTCCAAGGCCACTGCATCTGTTAATTCCGGTTTACCACCCGGCGGGCTCCTGGCATCTCTCCTTGAGAGTGAGGAAAGGAAAATTTACTTGCTGCTGTGCATAGCTCAGAGATGGGTCGGGCCTCAGCCCAGGCCGGAACAGCACCTGGGGGAAGAGAGGAGGGCGGAGCATGCCTTGCTGTCAGTTACCCAGAGGTGGAAGACCAGAGGCCACCTGTGTGACCTTTCATGTACCATGAACTAGCCCACTGGGAAGTGTGGCTCAGTCATCAATTGTGTGATTCATCCTTTCTGAATCTGAGTTTACTCGTCTTTAAAATGGACTGACAGACCCTGTCTTACTATTCACACTGCGTATTTTTAGTAATGGGTGAATTGATATATGAAATATGTTTGTAAACTAAAGCACTGGAAGACATTTGTGATGGATCTGCTTGAAATCATTGTCACAACCTTTAGCTACTGGACATGTACAGTGGTAAGGGACATTATTGGAACTGGGGATCATTTGGCTTTTTCCTTCTGTGCCCACCACCTCAACCCAGTATTGTAGCTGTGGGCTTAGGTGTTGATGATCGTCACCAACATTTGCAAGTAATTACTGTGTATTTGACACGTTCTTGTATCTGGTCCCCAAACGCTTTTAGTATCATCCTGCTATTACAGAAAGCTGAGGTTTGTAGTCTTATTAATACGTTAAACTCTATATAAAGTTCAGCCAGGATTTGAATCTACATTTTGGTAGAATTGTAGGTCAGTAGGCTCTAAAAATATATTATAAACAAGCTCCTTATTTTTCATTACTTTTAGTAGGGAAAAAGGAAGTTTTTAAGATGGTAAAAGTGAACAGAAAGAAAAAGTTGGGGATGCCTTTTCATTTAAAAAAAATTGTTTTAAGATCTGTATAGTGATATGTATTTTATAAATATGTATTTATAAGTATTTCATAATATAATTCATTTATTTTTTTCTGCCTTTTTGCAAAATAGATCTAATTTGAATGGCAATAACTTTGTCCAATGTAAATTGTGAATATAAGGGGCTACTATCTTTTAACGTTTTTTTTTTTTTTTTTTAAAGGTAATTTCTCCTGAGCTACGAGTGCATGTAATGTTATTGTTTTCTTGATAACTACTTAGGTCGACATTAGATTTTAATGTTGACCTGAAATTTCAGGATTGCTTTGCACCATAGTTTTACAATGTGCAGTGCTGTATTATCTTTGAATGTCCTGTGGTTTATTTGCGGGGCCCTCCATAAACTGATTTAAATTTGATAAATACTTTAGGTATACCATATTCCGACAGAGGATAATCAACAGATAAAGTTACATTTTGAATCTTAGTTTTGGGGCACGTTGCTTAGACAGACTTTGAAAAGACCCATTTCTTATGGGACTTTAAATTATACTCATTTATAACACATTGAGAAATTATAGGGTTTTTTTTTTTTTTAATCTTTGTTTCTCAGGAAGGTCGACTATTGTGAGAGTGAGAAAGAACAATAGATTTTAATAGTAATGTCTGTCCTCTTATAATTTTATGCGACTACGAAGCAAAACCTCACAGTTCTGTTTCAGGCCTAGCGTCTTCTGTGAGACCATCCATAAGTTAGTCCTTTCCCTATCTTCTCATAATTCTTTGTTCATTCTTGTAGCATACTGCTTCTTACCTTGTGTTAGTCCATTTTTATGTTTACCTTTCTCAGTCTTGTTCCTTTCTTGAACAAACACCAGCTTTAAGCCCAAAACTTAACTCTTTTTAAAGATTTTATTGGGGAACTGGGGGAGGGGAACAGCGTTGGGGAATCGGGGAAGGGGAACAGACAAGTTGCTGTCTTTTTGTTCTTCAGTCTAGTTGCAGAAGACGTTGCTTCACTGGCCCATGTTGGTATCGTCATTGCGCTCTTCCCGGGTGAGGCACATCATTCGCCGGCCTCTGGATGTTGCTCACCGCGGCTATCGGCAGCTCACGCTGGCTGCCGGCCACTCACTGTAGCCTATGGCAGCCCACTGCAGCAGGGGCTGCAGCCTACACCATCACCGGGGCTCGCACAGCCCAGCTCCAGGTGGAGCTGTTGTTAGCTGTAGAGGGCAGTGTCACTGGCCCTCATATGGGATCCGAACCGGGGCCGCTGGAATCCCAAAACCAGCTCTTAACCAGTGCACCACTCGGGCGGGCCCCAAAACTAACTCTTAAAGGCAGAGACCATCTCTTCCTTATCTGTGGATTCCCAAGGCACAGGCTGGAGCTGGTAGCTTTCTGAACATGTTTGCTGACGAGGTAACTTAGGTCCATCCTGTGCCCATTTATTAAAGGGATTGAGGGACGGCTGCAGGAAGCACAGCCGAGCGCGCTTTCACGTGCCTGCGTGGGAGGTGCCCGGTCGGTGTCTCACCAAGGCGCCAGTGGCTGCCATCGCTCCTTTAGCCCAGAATTAAAGCCTGAGCTCCTTTACCCTATTCACAGTTTTACTCTAATGAACATGTAGGTCCATAAGATGCAGCTGTAAATGTTATTCTTTCGTGGAAATGTATTCTTTTTTGAACGCTTGGTCTTTGTTTTGCAATTACTTGGAACCATTAGGCCAGGTGAACGCCCAGTGTCTGCTGTGTTGACACGTGCGTGCTTCCTCTGCTTACCTGCTCGCTTTCTGCAGGGCACCTTCTCTGTGCCTGGCACGGGGGCAGGGGTTTCCAAAGAGGAAAGTGCAGTTCCTCTTCATCAGAAGTATGTTTTATGAACGAACAAGAATTCTTGTTCACAGCATCATGCTTTCAAACCGACCAAGAAAGGAGTGGAAAAGATTCTAAATAAATCTGCAGCCTTTTCGGCTTTCTTTTTTCCCCCTCAGCTGCAAGGTTGAAAAAGTAGTAAAATGATCTTGCTACTTCCGCATTTATTTCCTTGAAGGGCAATAGAGCTTTCTGTGTGTATGCCTTGCTTTTCTGTGAGAGTATCCATGACCCAGCGGCACAGCCTGTGTTTCATCCTGCTTTATCTTCCCTTCAGCCCTCGACTTGTCTTTTAAAAGTAATAATCACCTCTTAATAATCTGTTGAATTGATTTGAAACAAGTCACTACACTTGAGCTGCATGGCTCTCAGATGCAGATGGCTGTGTAACTCTGCGCCGTCTTCAGCTGGCTGTTGGGACTGTTGCCCACAGTCTCCTGCTGTCTCTGCTGCTGCCACATGGGCCTATTACTGTCCCTTGCACATGCCACACATGCCCCCACCGTAGGGCTTCTGAGGTTGGTGTGCCCCCTCCCTGGTGTGCCGTTCTCCCAGATCTTCATGCGATTCAGCCTCTTGCTTGGCTGAGAGTCTCCACTGAAAGGCGCCCTCCTCAGAAGGGCTGCCGTGCCTTGCTGGGTCATACAGCTTTCACCTCCTGCACACTCGTTTGCCCTTATGCCAGCGTCCTGCTCTTCATAGCACTTACACCTCACATGTTAGATGGTTGTTTGTTTTCTCCACTTTATGTGGTCTTCTGTGGCCATTCTACTTAACATTTATACCCTCACGTTAAATCCTCATTTCCTGCTTTATTTTCTCCCTAGCATTTATCACTATCTACCTTAGTTTGGGTTTTACTTACTTATCTGCTTTATTGTCTGTCTGCCCTTCTAAAATGTCAGCTCCAATAGGACAGGGATTTCTGTGTATTAGTAATTTGTTGCCTTCCTTACCCATTGCCCTTATAATAGTGCTGGGCATGTTGTTGGCACTCAGCCAATACTTGCTGGATGAACGAAGAAATGAAGGAATATAAATCCCACAAGGATAGGACTTGTTTCCTAATGAGTCTCAGTGTCTAAAAGAGTACTCAGTACAAAGCAGTAACTCAGCAAGTTATTCTGGATGAATGAGCATACATGGAATGATAGGTGGGGTTTTAGAGTTCAAGCTGTATAATATTTTGGAAAGCAATAGTAGGTTATGCCAACAGGGTGACCTTTTTTTTATTGGGGGAGGGGAACAGCGTTGGGGAATCGGGGAAAGGGAACAGACAAGTTGCTGTCCTTTTGTTCTTCAGTCCAGTTGCGGAGGATGTTGCTTCACTGGCCCATGTTGGTATCATCATTGCGCTCTTCCCTGGTGAGGCAGATCGGTTGCTGGCCTCTGGATGGTCGCTCACCGCGGCTATTGGCAGCTCACAGTGGCTGCCAGCTGCTCACGCTGGCTGCCGGCCACTCACTTTAGCCTGTGGCAGCCCACTGCAGCAGGGGCTGCAGCCCACACCATCGCCAAGGCTTGCATAGTCCAGCTCCAGGTGGAGCTGTTATTAGCTGTAGAGGGCAGTGTCACTGGCCCTCATATGTGGGATCCGAACCGGGGCCGCTGGCATCGCAAAACCAGCTCTTAACCAATGCGCCACTCGGCCGGCCCCAGGGTAACCTTTTAACTACTCCATCATGAGATCCCATTGGCAGAATTTTTGCTTTGACCAATCTGGATTCAACCACATGATCCGATTATGATCGCTGGGAAGCTTCCATGGTATGTGTGACTTTGCGTTTTATAGTGTCACTCTGAAATCATCATGCGTATTTGACATTGATGAAATGTGACTGAGTTTGGTAAAATTTTGAAATCACATTTTCTGTCAGAGATGATACATCTTTTTATTAGCTGCCTATCCTCAGTTTGTCATTGCTATAAAACATTTTTACTTTATATTCTAGTTGACTCTTAGTTTTTAAGGAGAAGGGTGACATTTTTTATCTTTATTAGCTTCCACAATTTGTGGTAATAGAGATTTTTCATAAAGAAAGTGAAATATTTTTTGGACTTTTGGTATTTTGATGTTTATAGCATGTTTTATTTAAAATTTTTTTTCTTTTACAGTTGACATTCAATACTATATTAGTTTAAGGTGTTATATAGTACATTTTAGAAAGATTATTTAGATTTTTCACTTATGACCCTTTTCCTACTGTAAAGCCTTTCCTGAATGATGACAGCAATCCAGTTTAAAGGTTGTATTTTAACATTTTTATTTTTATTTTTTTTTAAGATTGTATTGGGGAATTGGTGGAGGGGAACAGCGTTGGGGAATCGGGGAAGGGGAACAGACAAGTTGCTGTCTTTTTGTTCTTCAGTCTAGTTGCGGAGGATGTTGCTTCACTGTTGGTATCGTCATTGCGCTCTTCCCGGATGAGGCAGATCGGTCGCTGGCCTCTGGATGTCGCTCACCGCGGCTATTGGCAGCTCGCGCTTGGCTGCCAGCCGCTCACGCTGGCTGCGGGCCACTCACTGTAGCCTATGGTACCCACTGCAGCAGGGGCTGCAGCCCACACCATCACCGGGGCTCGCACAGCCCAGTTCTAGGTGGAGCTGTTGTTAGCTGTAGAGGGCAGTGTCACTGGCCCTCATGTGGGATCCGAACCGGGGCCGCTGGCATCCCAAAATCAGCGCTTAACCAATGCGCCACGCGGCCGGCCCTAAAGGTTGTATTTTAAACAGTTGTCTGTTGGGAGAGTTTTAGCCTCGGGGTCAGAGCACTGATAGTGGAGCCCAGGTGCCCGGATTCATGACCTGGGGTAAGTTTCCTAACAGCCCCTTAGTCTTCTCACCTGGAAGGAGGTGATGAGGAACCACTTATTTCATAGTGTGCTGAGAACGATGAATGAGACACTGAGAGCAGTGCTTGGCACCAGGTAAGTGCCATCTGCGTCAGTGTTGGCAATTATTAGTGCAGAATCCCACACTGAGGCCTTGGCCCTGATACTTATACATGTCATATGTTTACTGTTGCAAACTTTTTATTGTAGTAACTCTATGGTTACAGAAAACTTGCAGAGGTAATACAAAGACTTCCTTATACCCTTCATCTGGCTTACCCTTTCTTCTTACATAATCATAGCACATTTGTCAAAACAAAGTACTGCTGGAGGAACAGTCAATTCTGCATTCAATGTGACATACGTGTTCCTAAAAATCACTGTGTTCTGCAAAACTGTGCAGTGAAAGCCACTGGGTTTATGGGGAAAATGGGTTAAGCCCAGAATTAAAAAACTCAAGGCAGCGGAACAAACTTAGGAACCTAATAAAAATCGGACCAAAGTATTAAATGGTTAAGAAACACATAAATACTAAAATAGGGTACATTACCTTGAAAAAGGCCTGAAAAAGACTTTGCTTATGAAGTGGGTGTTGGCAGAGTTGCAGCTTCCATATTATTGGGAAGCGGAGGAAGAGGGTGATTAGAAATCTGAGGGAAACTTGTAAAACTCGAGATGTGAGTGGGCGTGGCTACAGGGACTGAGATTGCACGTACATGTTTGGGTTGTATGTCCGTGCGTGCGTCATGTGATATGGCATGGCCCAGCTGACTGTGGTTTCTGTGCACCTAATATTTCCTGTGGGTGAAATTGTGCATGTGCATTAGCAAACACGAAATTTGTGTGACGTTCAAGTTGTTCCCTAGTATTCAATTCATTGGGACAAATTTGCATTTTCAAAACATTACAGCAGAACTGACTGTACAATACTATTAACCACATATGTATTTGGATTTAGCCACTTTTTCTACTAACATCCTTTTTCTGTTCCAGTATCTGATACAGGATACAACATTGCATGCAGACTTCATTTTCTTTCAGTATGTGGGAATAAGCTCTGTTCAATATTAGTCAGTCAACAAATTCTTTGACACGTGCATTTACTAGACAATGAAAACTGATACACATATTTATATGCCTGGATTATCTCCTGAATCAACAAGGAAAGATTATGTTTAGTATATTTTGAGATATTGCAATATTTAAATTTTTTTATAGTATAAGTGGCAATACTCTGGAAATGGAATATCCACTATGCTGTACAACTGAAACTAATATTGAATATCAGCTATAATTAAATATAGTCATGGGATGTAAAGTACAGCACAGAGAATATAGTCAGTATTGTAAAAGCTATGTACAGTGTCAGATGGGTTATAAGATTTGTTCGGGTTATCACTTTGTAAGGTGTGTAAATGTCTAATCACTATTGTTTTGTACACCTGAAACTAATAATAAAAAACAATGCTTTATTTTTTTTTTAGATTGAGTATCCAGAACACCTCATTTTTTTCATTAGAAAAGCTGTTACTATAGTAACTTGGCAGTTTATATGCTTGTGAATATCTAAGCTTAGATTATTTGCTGATTGAAAGTTTGACTATGAAAAGCGTGCTGTGAGATGCAGCTGGACTGTACCTGTGTGAGCCATGGAAATGTGTGTTAGGTTGTCCCATTTTCTTGTCTGAATTTGTGATGGTAGGAATTATCTGTTGACTCTGATCAATCATTCTATACCTTTAGTTCCACAGTAACTTATGTGACACATTGTTAAGGATTAACAAAAAAAAAAATGGCTGAGTGAAAAATTTTGTCACCAATTGTTTAGATCATATAAGGTGTGAACCTGATCTTATGTCGGTATGTACCTGGTCCCACATTTAGAAACTGCTGTTGTCCTAGAGCATAAAAAGCGTTTAACTTGCCTTCATTTGACGAACCATCTGCAGAAGAATTCCTGCCTGTGAGCTGCAGATCCAGGCCCTCTTTGTGCTGTGCGTGCTTTAAAATTCATGTCTCTGTCCTGTGTTTTTTTGCTTACTAATAATCTAAATCGCCACTGCTTTTCATAGGCTTTTGTCCCTTTTGTGCTCTCTGCCCCACTTGATAATGCAACAGAAAATCCAGGGTTGCCAGGAATTTTCTCATCGCCTATTTTCATTGGGAAGTACCTTCGGGTGGCTAAGTTTTTTATCCTTTTCTTCTCACTGATATGTCTTTGTCATTCACCCAAAGCTAGAAGGCCTTTTGGTGACCAGTGTGAAGGATATTTTTCTGTTTTCAGAGGTTGTTAATGTTCTATGGCAAGATTTTTTTTTTTTTATGACCAGACTAACACATATTGCATAATAAAGTGCAATGAATTAAGTGACACATGGAATGATGGTTAATAACTGTTGAAAGAACAAATGATTGTTATGTAGAGAATTGAAAAATACAAGGTGTTGGTGCGGCAAAGTAAATGAGATGCAGTTGAAAGCATTCTTTTTGAAACCATCTGTTGGAAGCCGTCAGCACCCCAATATGTAACAAGTTTTCATGGTCGGTTATAGTCTCCACTCCTGTGAGCCCATGTGCCTTTCCTCGACCTCAGTTCTTGTGGGAGACAGTACACTCACTGCATTTATGGCAAGTCCCTGTGGTACCCCAATGAGAGATGGCTATGCAAGTCAATGACGGGTAAGATTTCCTAAAGGGGAAACAACCCAAACCAGGCTGTAGCCCCGTGGGAACCCCAGGACTGAGAAAAAAGGGGATGCAAGCCTCTTGGAAACAGAGGCTCAGACCCCTGGCCACATAGGCCAAAAGCCTGCCTGTGAGAAACTGATAATAACATCAGTCCGTTGAGCTCACTTGCCTAAGAAAATCACAGTGAAAAGTCTCCTTGGAGACTAAAGGTTTCCAAGCCATGAGAGTTCCGATAAGAGATGACTTGCTGACCATGAGCTATGTTAATCAATAGCCTTAATTGGATTCTTTGCCTTATACCATTGTTGTAGCAACAGACACTGAAGCTTTGACTGAGAAACAGATGCTAATTGCTCAAGTATACACACTCTGAGTCTTACTCTTGGAATTTGGGACTAGATAGTCAAGGTAGTCATGGTAACCATTCTTTAGGTGATATGTAGAAACTGAGTCTGGGTCACAAAGAGATTATCATAGATGAGATTATCCTTAACCGTAGAAAAGGTCACAGCTTGCCCTGGGGAGAACAATTACAAGGAAGAAAAGACTATAAAAGTCTTAAGAAAGAAAAACACATCAAAACTATGGGGAACTTAACCTGTGATTGGATAATGGTCAAAAGTCCCTATAAAAGGGGACTTGCTGTAACAGTAAAGTGTGACACTACTCTGAAACTCCCCCAGTGTCTCCACTCCCTTCTTTCCCCTCACGACGCTGTCTCCACCTGAGGGAACTCCTGGACTCACGGAGGCTGGACCTCCGCAACAATCTATAAAGGAAACTTGTCTTTGATTTTTTTAGACCACAAGCAAGGTGTTATACCAGGTGTGTTCTCCTACCATCCTACTCACCTTGATATACATAAAGGTCTTTTATGCATTCAAAAGTCACATTTTTGGCTTTATATATTTTTGACTATTAAGCATAGAGATCATTAGGACCATTTGACCGTGATACTTTTGTTTTTTTTTTGAGGGCAGTGTCACTGGCCCTCATATGTGGGACCCGAACTGGGGCCGCTGGCTTCCCAAACCAGCACTTAACCACCACGCCACTCGGCCAGCCCCCGGTTCCTATTTTTGTTGCAAAAATATTTCTTAAAGTAAAGGATGCAGGTAACTTCTAGTTTAGGATGGGAGGTTACGTCACCTTTATTGCCAGACTTCTTATGGAGAATGTCTCTTTCATCTGGTGATGATAAGTAGGGTGTGCAGACTGAAGGGAGCTTCTGATATCTCCTCTGACACCTTGTGTTTTAAATCTTGGATTTGGATAGATATGTCATAAAAGCAAAACATCAGTATGCATTTTATTACAATTTCCAGTAGGGCAAATTTGATTTAAGTGAAATTGATTTACTTTATAACTTATATCACTAATGAAGAATTTACCTTTAAAAAGGTCAGATGACATAATTCTCATTCTTCACAACTGAAGGTAGATAGGAGTTTACTTTTTACTACACTTCGGTTTCAAAAAAAAATCATGTTTTAATGTTATACATTACTTTTTGGTCTTTTATTTTTGAGATGAAATAATTGCAACTATCTTTTCTATTGAAGTCAAATTTGACTCTAGACAGCTTTCAGTTCAGAAGGTAAAGTACTGTTTGATTGATTTTTTTTTTTCCCTTGAAAGGCGACTGAAGGCAGTACCAGAATCAATTACTGTTGGCTTATTAGTTTCATAGTTTTAAGGATATTCTGGAAATTTCCCCCCCATAAGAAACATATTAATGTTTCTTGCAGAGCAGATGTTGATTTTTAATTTTCACCTTTTTTTTAGTGAAATTTATAAATAATCATGAGTACATGTGAAACTGATTTGAAAATTAAAGTGTTTCTAAATGCCTTGTTCATTTTTATTGAAAGAACACTTTAAAGATGGTGAATGAGTCGTAGAAAATTTTGTGTTATTTTTATAAATATTTAGGGAATACTTACGTGCCACATAAAGAACAGCATTGTGTTACACAGAATAGGTGGGTACAAATATATGTCAGATGTGGTCCTGTGCACAGATAAATTAGAATATAGTAGGAAAGATCATGTATAGGTATCACTATAACTGCCATAAAATTCAAATATGTGTCATTGAGGAGTATAGATAGGTTTAGAGATGACTTTCTGTTCTTCAGGAAGTCAGTGAGAGAGAGGTTTGATCTAGGCCCGGGAGGTTGAGTGCGTTTCTGATGTTTGAATTGGTAAGAGTCACCTGAGTAAGTATATAATGTGAAGCTATTTGTACCTACTCAATTTTCACCTATATCATGTTGTTCAGTCACAGAGTCTAAAAGGTGTTCCCAATTCATCTGTCAGTTAAAGTGAATTAGTACAGAGGGTTTCCAATAAACAGGGTGACTCTCATTTTATTTATGTTTTTATGTAGCCTAGTCTTGTTCCTAGAGATTGCTTTTTTCTTCCTAAAATTTTTGAAAAGCAGTTTTTGTTGGGCATTCTATTCCCACCAAATTTGGTTGTTATAATGAAATATCACCTAAACGGTAGCCTTGATCGTGAAATATTATGGAAAGATTGGAGCATTGCATTCACTTTTTTGATTCTCACAGGAAACCTGAAAATGTTTCTCTTCCCTTTAAAATTGGAAGGTTGATTAGTTACCTAATCGAAATACAATTCCCATATGAGCAGTTTATTTCTGAACTGCTCTGAGCGAAGAACAATAAATTGGTTTGTATTTTAGGCTTGAAATAAGTATTTGGCTTCATGGTGACTGTAAATAGAGAGGAGTACAGAGACTACTTTACAGAAGGGATATGTGGGCAGCTCCGGAATCCAAGAATAATCTGGTGTTTGGATCAGGGAAGAAAGGCCTAGTAGCCTCCCCCGACGGTCTGGGCGCAGGGTCACGGCTGGCAGTGGGAGAGTTGGTTGGCATGTCTCCTGACACTGTGGGCATGCTGGGTCTTGACTCAATTAGCTTTTCCCTTTCTGTTTATTTAAAGCAACATGATGGATTTAGGGCAACTTATATTTAGGGAAACAAATATAACTTCAGAGTAATTTTATGTGCTTTGGAAAGTATGTTGCTACTGATATTTGTTATGTATTTGGCAGTCTGAAAAATCCTAGGGAGATGAAGGTGTCCTGATTAATTCATTTCCTCTTTTATTCAACAAATATTTCATGATTGAGTATGAAACATTTAAAAAAATATACGAACAAGTTTTATGTTTCACATACAGTTCTCATAGCATGTTTATGAGATAAGCAAAAATAGGATTATTATCCTGCTTTCAGAGCAAACAGTTTGAGAGGTGTTACTGAAATATGTTCTGAAATAAGGAATTATTTAAAATATAATTTTAATTACATTATCATTTGTGTGTATGTAACTGTTGTCAATGTTTGAATGTGGCGTGGACGAAGCAGAAAATCGAATCAGTGACTTAGAAGACAAGATAGCAGAGATCACCCAAGCGGAACAACAAAAAGAAAAACGAATGAAAAACATTGAAAATAGTTTAAGAGAGCTGGGAGACAACATCAAATACAACAACCTGCAAACCATTGGAATACCAGAAGAAGAGAGGGAGCAAGGGATTGAGAACATATTTGAAGTAATAATGTCTGAAAACTTCCCTAACATGGCTTAATACTGTTTAAAGTTGCTGATTTTTATTTGAAATTAAGAAATCTTTGTAGGGTACTTTAAAAAAAAAAATTTTGTTCCCCTAAAAAAAAATCTGTTACTAGATTCAGCATTACCTAATGATGCTAAATAGTACTTTTTTCATGGAGATGAGATTTTTCTTTTGTTAGTCATTTTCTTCCAAAATTTAAATTTCTTCACCAATAATTTCAGAACATGTGATTCTTAAGATTATAACATCTTATCAATGGTTGAATTACCTCAGGGAAATAGTCCCTATAATTCTTTTTGATGACAGGCTGTCTTTTCTAGTCAAGATTTCATTAATATGTAAATACTGGTCTGTAACAGCAGTGAATCTCTTTATCACACTGTATTTAATTAACATATAAATAACCCTGTGAGACACTTTCCCCAGTTTCTCATGTGGACAAGCCTGTTTAAATATTGTGTTTGTAATAAGTCAATTTCTATTAAGAATCAAATTCATATTTTGTAGACAAAGCATATGCGTTGTTTTAAGAAATATTTTGACCTCAGTGAGTATTCATTTTTTAATCCTGAAAATTTAGACACTATATATAATAACTGGGGCAGGGAATACATGACATATGTAAATGTTGTGGTCACACAACATGGTATTGACATATATGGTGTGGAGAAGTGACAGTGGAAAGAGCAAAGTCTTTTAGTCAAAAACATGGACATACGTGTATGTCTAGGGCCTGACACCTGTGAGCTGTGTTACTTTGGGCAAGTTACCTAGCTTCTTTGAGCTTCAGTTCCTTGAAGTGTAAAGTGGGGACTTGTAGAGGTATTGTGATGACAGAGTAAGAACTATATATGCCACCCAGCGCAGCCCCTAGCATATAATTCAGTGTACAGCAATGGTGGTGCTGAGAGGAGATATGGTTAGAGCAGCAGCAGTTGCAGGTGCATGCTGGTAGGAATGTCATAGATAATTTGTAGTTTCAAGTGCATTAAGTCGTCTTGTAAAGGACTGATGAATAAACAAAATGCAAAATTTCAATAGAGATGGGTCTCCCTGGGGACACTAATGCTTTGATTTCTCACCAGGGGCACCACTTCTTCCCTTGTATCAGGTGCCCGAGATTTTATGTTATTTATTGTTCCATGAAGTCTTACATCTTGATTAAATCTTTCTAGTTCTTAAAAAAAAATTTTTTTTTTTTTTTTTAGAGTGGTGAAAGAGAAGTTTATTAGAAGAGATAGTACACTCCAAAGAATTAGGAACAGCCAAGCACAACGAAAAGCAGCTCGAGGCCTTGGCTGAAAAGTCCAAAGGCCTTAAGGGTTTAAGTTGTTTGTTTTTGAGAGCTCCGATTTTGAAGCTAAGAGAATGTCAATGGATCTGTTCCGACTGATCATTAAATCATTTATTCATTCATTTTGAGTTCACGTAGTAATTTATTTTACCTGTAAATTTATGATTGTAATATGTAATTTATGGAATATTTGAGGATTAAATACATTAATGCAATACATTTAGTTACAATTATTTATTTAGTATTGATGTGCATATATAACACATCAGTTGTGATGGATGTGAAGGAGTATTTACTAGAAAGGAATATGTACTTTTTGTGGGGAGGCAAATTATTTACTAGCAACTTAAGAAAATAATAGATAAGAGCTCCAGGAAAGCATAGGAAGAATATACCAGCTATATATTATTATAAGGTTAAATAGTAAATGCCAGATGTATTGTCCACTTGTAAGTCGTGAGGATTTAGAACAGGAAGAAGGCAGTCTGGCTTGCAGTGGTCACAGCGATCTGTGAGAAGCCGGGATTTGAGATACAAAAGGTGGGATTCAGATAGGTGGGCTCTGAGGTCTGAGACTACAGACGCTGGAACCAGATTGCCTGGGTTCAACTCCCAGCTGTAGCTACAGCTTTTTGGTTGTGTGACTTTGAAAAAGTTACCATTTCTGTACCTCTGTCTCCTCTACTGTAAAATGGGAAAGATGATACTGGCTCTCTCAGGACTGCTGTGTGTGTGTGTGTGTGTGTGTGTGTGTGTATTTATATATATTTAGTTATTATGTATATGTGTAATATATACCGGGGGTGCCAAAAAATGTATACACATGACTTATATTCATCTTTCGTTATAGGTATGTATTGAATATTACAATTTTAATACAGTTTTTTCCATTCATAAAATGTGGGTACATTTCTTTGGCCCCCTCTGTATCTATTATATAATATAATTGCTTAGGATTTTATGTTTGCTCTATGTAAGTGTCAGCCATAGACTGGACACAGTCAGATAGCTTTATAATAGTGTGTGACATGCGCATTCCACTTAGGCCTGGAAGCAGCACTGTGCGGGGGTTCTGAAGGGGGACTGTGGGCTGACCCAGCCTTCCTGTGGCTTGGAGTCTGCACAGGCAGAATTTGTGCTGTTTCGTTCAGTGATATGAATAAAAAGGAGATAAAAAATACTCTTCCTTTCCTCTCTAAACCTTTTGTTAGAATTCTATTAGCAATATAACCTTACCTACTGTCAGGGTTTATAACACTGATATAGTTTATGACCATTTTGGTACATTTCATTAGTTTTGTAGTTGATAAATTCAGATGTCATGTACTTTTTTTTTTTTTGAGGGCAGTGTCACTGGCCTTCGTATGTAGGACCGAACCGGGGCTGCTGGCTTCCCAAGCCAGCGCTTAACCACTGTGTCACTTGGCCGGCCCTGAGATGTCATGTACTTTTCTTTCCTAGAAACTTTTTCTGGTTTAATTGATAGACCAAAGGAAAATTGTCAGGTTCTGCTTGTCTTTAAGTAATATGAAGTAAGGGCCTCGCTGTTATTCTCTCTAGTGGTTCGGTGTCAGTCTAAGGAACAGGACACACAGCAAAATTGTTTCTCTCATGTTGCTTCTTTTGGTCTTTGTGGGTCCCTGCAGTGTGAGGGTGGAACTCACCAACCCTTAGCTGATGTTAGACCTCAGCTCTCAGCACCACCACATTTAATGCGTGTTCTCTCTCTCTGAGTGGAATACTGGCAATCCCGAGTCTATAGCGCAGTTAATGACTACACACAAAACTTGTACTATAATTCACCAATTTTAAGTTGAGTCCCTATTTTCCATGGGTACACTATTGTAAATATGGAAACCTTCACCAAAAAAAAACACCAAAAAATAAAACGCATGCTGTTTTAAATATTTACATACATAACACCAAATGCTGATTGTGCAAGTTATTACATAAATGTTTTTATCGGGGGATTCTTTTTTATGTTGTCCATTTTAGCTTATTATTGTTAAAGTATAGGCCATTGACGTTTTGTTTGAGGATGCCCTTTTTCCTCTAGTAACTTTTTTGTAGCAAGCATAGATTTTCTTCTTGTTCTGATTACCTTAAGTGTCCCTTTTTCAAAATTAGGATCGTCTGTCCAAGGGGCAGATGACAGCGATGGTGATACAAGCCATCGATTTTCGTGTCATCGGTGTCTGCATTCGTCTATTGCCCCTTGTTTTGTTTATATTAAACATCTTTGTGAAGAGCAGCCTTTGTCAGTTATTTCACTGATGAAAAATTCTGTGGTTCTCCACTGTAGTTTGTGGCTGTCTCTTAAACTTTAATGATTTTACAAACTTGTACTCCTCAGAAATAATCAAATCATCCTTTGCTCATGGTTAAAAATTTATTTTGAAACTTGGTTTTAAGCATTTGGGAGAAAGAGGATGCCTTGTGGAAATCGTTATTTATTTCAGCCTCATAAATCAGCTCATCACATTTTCTTATTACTGTTTATTGCATTGGCCAGGTGCCATATACTTAGGATGGTGTCAGTGGAGTTTATTGCAGCTGTTAGGTGTTTCTAAATATACTTATTGGCATGATTATTAATATGGTACTACTATTTATCATAAAGTAGATTTTGAAATGTCAACCAGTCGCCTGTCTCTTATATTTCACTACCCATGAAAGACCTTGCTGGTATTAATGATAACGGTGCTTTTTTTTTTTTATGATGATTTAACACTTAACCATATACCAGGTACCATTCTAAAGGTTTTGTATGTACTAAATCATTTGATCCTGCCCAAATTAAAAATGAGGTTAAAATTATTATTATCCCTATTTTACTACCAGGGTCATTGAGGCACAGGCAGATTGACTCACTTATCAAGGTTACAGGGCTATGCAGGCTGGAGTCACAGTTCTAACAGAGGTTAGACTTCTAAGTGCATGCTCTTAATTATGATGGGTTAGAATTCAAGAAAACATTTGCTCATCTCTTCATTTTGGGCAGGAAATATTACAGTGTGTGCTAAGGAGATGGAGCAGCTGGATCCCAGAGATCAAGCTCGTGGTGGGGGGTGGAGAATCCAAGTCCTAGACAGGTGGTATTTCCACTCCTGCCAATACTGGCAAGTTTCAGGGCATCGTATTAGTCTCTGCTCTATTTTCTAAGTAATTTATTAGTGAAATTGAAATTCCATTGGTGCAGAAGAGAACTCTGAATGATGCCTTTAGATAGTTTTTTTTTTCCAGCTTGGCTTTCTGAGTGATAACTAGCTTTTTGATTGGTTTCCCATTGAGCTTCAGATCACTGTGACTTGTTCAGTAGTGGTAACCACAGTGAAATTACACATGCAGGCCCAAATTACTATTATTTTTTTGTCCTTTATTTACCAGGACATTTTCTTCTATGCTAAATAATGGAAACAAATATAACTCCACATATTAAGACCAGTGCCGAACAGGTGGCAATTAGTAGTAATTCACTGTCTATTTAGCTTTTTGTTTCCAAGGCATAGAACACGAATAAAAGAACTTTCTGTAAGGTTATTCTTGATAAAATTTCTTTGAAATAAAACATTTATATTTAGTGTGAGAAACAATTGGTGAAAGAATAGTTGAACATAATAGAGCTTGTTCCATTTGTTCCTTTCCTGCTGACAGTGAAACGTTCCCTTCAAAGGAAACCAGCAAAGTGTATTGTTTGGAATAAAACAAAGAACATTGTTCTAATATAAAGGATCCTAAAATTAAGTAAAAGCAGTCATTATTTTGTAAAGAGATCATTGAAGTTTACCATGTACTTCCTTTTTTTTAGTGGGGATGATGCATTTAAATTTTAAAACTTCCCAAGTGAATTGGAAATAATAAAAGAAAAAGATGAAATAAAGTATGTAAATGTTGTTTTGCATTTATAGAACTTTAGATTTAAAATGTAAGTTTTGCAACTAACCAAACTTTCTACAACTCTAGAAGGAAGCAGTATGTTTTGTAGGGTTTGTTGGGTTTTTTTTGCACCACAGTTTCATCTTACTCATTTAGTGATTAATTTACATGACTGATATTTTTGTTGTGAACACAATTAATGGAAAAAGGTTTTCTCTGAATTTTATTAAACGTTCTATCATGCTGCTTACCTTATGAATAAGTTCATGTTCTGAAATCCTTTTTTCCCCGTGTCCAGGACACGCCCCGCTCTCTAGGCTGTGACGTGTAGAAGAGCTTGCCCTTCTCTCCGGTTAATAATCTCTTCTAGGGCAGCATTCTTCTTTGCAGATCTACAGATTCCATATTGATGTTCCTCCTTGACATACCTGTTTTTTATGAACAAACCGTCCCTTTCATTGCTGTATTCCAGCTTTGAATTATTGTGATACTCAGGAGGTCACTGAAATATATTTGTATGCTGTCCATTAATTAGTTCAGTTGACATATTATTTTATTTTATTATTTATTTATTTTTAAAGATTCTGTTGGGGAATGGGGAAGGGGAACAGCATTGGGGAATCGGGGAAGGGGAGCAGACAAGTTGCTGTCCTTCTGTTCTTCAGTCTAGTTGTGGAGGATGTTGCTTCATTGGCCCATGTTGGTATTGTGATCATTGCGCTCTTCCCTGGTGAGGCAGATTAGTCGCCGGCCTCTGGACAGCCGCTCACAGTGGCTCCCAGCAGCTCATGTTGGCTTCCAGCCACTCATGGTAGCTCATGGCAGCCCACTGCAGCCCCACTACAGCCTACGTCGTCACCGGTGACTCACGGCAGCCCAGCTCCAGGTGGAGCTGTTCACTATCTTAGCTGTAGAGGGCGCAGCATCACTGGCCCTCATGTGGGATCTGAACCAGGCCCTGCTGCTCAGAGCTGGCGCTTCCAAGCCAACTCAACCAATGCGCCACTCAGGCAGCCCCAGTTGACAAATTATTTTAGAGTCTGCTAAATTAAGTGTGAGGTACTATTTCAGATGCTGAGGGTATGGCAACAGAAAAACAAAAATTCTGCCCTGAAGGAATTTATATTCTGGCCAGTGATGGGGTCCTGTTTCTTAAATGCTATCATTTAAAGCATGATAAAGAACTTATGGTATTTTTACAGCAATCATTTTAAACTCCTAAAATTTAAAGTAATTTGGTCTGAAGAAACATCTTGTAAGAAAATGAAAGAGGAGAAAGAAAATTTTTTTGTTTTTTGTTTTCACATCACTACTGGGGGTGCCAAAACACTGTATATACATTTTAAGAGATGTTATGTATGTATTACGTTTTGAAGTTGAATTGAATTACGATAGCAATGTGTAGTATTGACATTCCCTCAAAAGATGGCATTAATCAAATGAATGCTGGTATCACCATGCGACAGGCAGAGAAAATGGCGGAGGTACGGTTGTCATTCGAGGAGCTCAAGACCATTTTGAAGTGGTGTTTGAAATTCGAGAACATTGTTAAAGTACAACGACAAAGGAGGCATGAGTATGAACAGAACCTCCAACACGCCTAACAATTGTACACATTTGTGATAAGTTTGAGATGTACTGTGTGTTATGTGCACATGGGAAGATCCGGGAGGCCTCACACAGCAACAAGTTAAGTAGTAGTTTGCCAAAATCAGAATTATCTGTGAAGCTGATGTTGAATAATATTGTACGTCAACTATAATTCAATATGTGTATAGTCACGGGATGTGAAGTATAGTGTCGGGAATGGAGTCAATGAAATTGTCATAGATATATATGATGTCAGAGGAGGGCTGTGGATTAAGGGAGGGGAGTTGTCACTTTGTGAGGGGTGAACAGTATAACTATTGCATTGTTTTGTACACCTGAAACTAATAAAAAAATAAATAAAAAATAAAAAGATAAAAAAAAAAAAGACGTGTCTGGACACTGATGGTATCCACTTTGAGCACCTCTTGTAATTGCAGAAGTCAAATGTGACTTGTATTCATCTTTTATTACTGGTATATATTGAGTATTATAAGTTTAATACAGTTTTTTCCTTTCTTAAAATGTCTCAGCACTCTTTGTATTAGTGACCAAACCTAAGATCAAGCCATAGTTTGTTCAAGTTAAGTTTCATGAGAATAGTAACCTACTGGTGTTGACATAGATTTTGTGTCCTAGTTTGAATGTACCCTTTCAATATGCATGTAAGCGGTCCTTATCAGGTTGTCCGAATTAAATTGGGGGAGGTTCCAGTTGCCCTCTGCCTGCTACTTACATATCTAAGCTGGTGGCTCTTCCGTATGAAGCAGAGGAATGCTGGGGATGAGGATGGGTTTGTGGTGGGGGGCTAGATTGTAGTCCCCGTGTCCTTTCTAGAGGCAGTATAGTGGCCAGCTAAAAGTGGATTCTGCCTGGTTGTGTGTAAAGCCTACCTCTGTCATTTATTAGCTTTATACGGAGAGGCAAGTTTTCTCATTATAATATGAGGAAGGCAGTCTCACCTACTATATTGGATTGGTAGGACTAAAGGACGATTCCATGTTAAAAGCAGCTTATGCTGTCTGGTGCACAGTAAGAGATGAGTAAACGTTAAAGATTACTATCGTTGCTGATGTACGAGCAGTAGTAGTCTTACTATTACAGCTGACCCCTGAACAATGTGAGGGTTAGGGGTGCAGACGAAAACCTGTGTGCAACTACTTTGGACCCTCTGCATACATGTATCCCCAACCGTGGATTCAAAATACTCTCTCAGTGGTGATCAGCAATATTTAGAAACATTTACATGTGCTGTGCCTTGAAAATGCAGTAAAAACATTTTATTAACCTAGGACTCTTCAGGCCTACCTTTTGCAGTGGGCCTCTGATGGAACTTGTCTTTAATATGTTGTTTTGATAAAAATAGGTATTTTTTTTTACCCATTGCTCTTCAGTGAAGCTTAACAAAATTTTACAACTTTCTAGTCATTAAATACCAAATAAATATTATTTTGCTGGCCATCCCAGAGTATTACTAATCATTTTAGTAATAATTCTCATATCTAATGTGTTCTTTGCATAGAAAATACAAATCTCAACTTGTGATACATTTTTCTAAAATTCTTTCAGAAAACATTTTGTGTAGCTTATGGAATTGGTCTAATTAGAAAAGGCAGTAATAGTTTGCTAAGTTTATTCTTTATTTCATTTCTCAATTTGTTGCTGTAATTTATTCTAAGGAAGAAAATAAAATAGTTTTTTATTTGGTGGCAAATGAAATAGTGTGATTTTTGGCATTCATTCTAAATAATCACCTGTATGATTCAGAAGTTTAAAACTGTGAACTCAAATGCCTTCAAAAATGTACCTGGTATATAGTTTGCTAGGACATTACGTACTAGTGAAAAAGTGGGTAAAATGCCGTTGTTAAAATATTGTATAATAAGGGCCGACGGAGTGGCTGAGTTGGTTAAGAGCTCGCTCACGAGTGCGAGCTTAGCTCTGAGCAACAGCAGTTCCATGTGGATGCCCAGCCCGAGCTGAGCTGCCGCTGAGCTGCCAACAGGTGGCAGGATGGCTCAGCTAAAATATATATATATTAATACATTTCTTATTGTGTATATATCTAATGGTGAACTTTGGCTAATTCCCACCAATAGCAACAACTGCAAGGGAGATGGAGTTCAGCACTGCCCATTCCCAGACCTTTCCTTTCGTATTGGGTTGTCGGAAAAGTCATGACACATTTTTGCAACGAAAAACAGAAAAAATATGTCATGACTTTTCCAATAACCCAATACTTTAAATCCCACCAGTGGCCTCCTGTTCCATTTTACATCAGGACTAATCTCTTCATCAACATAATTTTCAAACATTGATGAAGCATTCCTCGTGCAAGGCATGTTTTATAACCTAATAGGATAAGAGAGTACAAAACATAACCTAATAATATCCAAAAGTGCAGTTCTTTCTCAGGGGCTATGATCCATTTTTAGATAAATGACACTATGGATACTCAGAAATATGAGAGAAAAATGTTTTATTGAGCTGTAGAAGCAAGGCAATTGAAATTTGTGCTTTAAATTTTTGTGTTTCTTCTTAATTCAGAGTGTTTCTGTTGGTTTCATGGATTCTTGGGATGTTAGAGCTAACAGGGACATTGGAAATAATGTTTCCCTTGCTTCACTTTCGAAAGTTACATGTCAGATTGGGTATCTAGTAAGAGGACAGATGTGTTTGTTTTCTTTGCGTCCCAATTCATAGCACATTGCTCTGCAGTAATGCCAGACTGTTTTTACCTCACTTTTCCTTTTAAATTTATTCTTTATCCAATTAGGTCTTTGCCTCTTTTAGATTCTCCTATTATGTTTTAGTGATGTTTTTAACCTGCAAAATCATTTCTTGACTCTTGCTGTTACTTGTCCTTTGTGTCTGTGCTGTCCAGTTTGGTAGCCATTAATCACACTGCTGTTTAAATTTTAATTAAAATTAAAGTTCTCTTTCTTAGTATCAGTAGCTACATTTACAGTACTTTATACGTGTATAGGTATCTAGTGGTTACTTCCTATGATCATAGGGAATTAGACTGTAAGCTGTTTGAGGGCAAAGGGCCATTTATGTTATTGTTGAGAACACACTATAAAATATGGGGTCTTGATAAATGTTTTAGAATATGTGCATGAACACATACCCATACCATCCTTTAGTTCCTTGATTTTGTTTGCTTTGAATTCTCCTTTTTGACAATTTTATGAGCGAAGAGCACCCAGTAATTTGGTATTTCCCATTTACATATTGTACATTCTATGTATCATGTACCACTTAATGTACCATAAATAGGGATTTTGGAGATTTAAGGTTATAGGGATACTTTTTGTTACCTGTTCTCTGTGTAGCCAGTCATTGAGGTAATTTGTATTTTAAATGCTTGTGTATTTTTTTTTCTTTAAATTTAAGTTATAACGGTGACTCCTTGCTGATTATCCCTTGGCGTGAACGTAAACACCGAGATAAAGACTGGTGCGAGGCGATGGAGTGCAGGTAAGGATGAGCCAGCACCTGGGGGCTTCCCTTCGCTGTGGGAGGGGCGAGTGGACGGCCCTGTGATGTGTCTGTGTGGGGTGTGACCACCTACTCGATGGTGGTCCTTGATTTAGGGAGTGAGTGAAGTTTTTTAAAAAACTTGACTTGAACCACTTAATTTAAAATTGTTTTAATGGAAAAATATTAAATGCTACAAAGGAATTATTCTAAAAATGATCCTTATACAACTCTTTCATTTTGAGGCATTTCCTTTCAGTCTTTGACATTTGCAGATATGTTATTTCATAGATGTTATTATGGCATGCATGCACTTTTGTTCATGATTCAGTTTTAACTTTCAGTTTTATAAGCCTTAACCTTGGAAAGCCTCAGAATGTGGAGGTGTCAGGTACTGCAGAAGAGGGTGCAGGAGTCAGATATATTCTCCCTCACCGTCTCTCCTTCCATATTTTTCCTACATGAGATCAGAAGGTTTATTTTTCAGACTCAAGAAGTGAGCCGGACTCCTGGACATGAGGCATAGCATAGGGTGGGGATGGACTGATGGGGTTGAAAATCTGGTGGTTGGTCAAAATTGATATCGTGACTGTTGAAGTTCTGGCCCCTTCCCCCTCCCTGCTGCTGGAATGCAGGCCTGTTCCCCAAGTAGACGTTCGGAGAGTTCTCTTCTGGAGAAATGGAATAGCCTCTGAGCAGAGGCCTCTAGATGCTGAGATATGGTCCCAGGAGATGAGTTCATGACCAGGTGACAGTGAATCCAGCACATGAGCAGGTCCCGCCACACCTGCAGAGCCTCCAGGGCGTCTGAGGATTGCCTCCTGCAGGCAGAGCAAGTGGGCAGGAAACGCAAAACAAACGATGGACCTGAAAGACGGAGACCGTGCGAAAGGAAGGAAACTTCAAATATCATAGTTACTATTACTCGGGAGATAAGAGATGACACTGCATTTGTGAAATAACAGTAAGATTTTTATCAAATACAAACAATGAACTAAGCGCTGAGAAATTAAAAAATATAATAGTTGGTATGTAAAAATTGGAAGAGTTGGAAGATAAAAGCAAAGAAATTTACTAGAATTAGAGTAAAAATGTAGAGCTAGACGATAAGAGAAGGTAAAAAAACAAGTCTAATAGTCAAATTACACATTCTAAAAAGAGACAACGTAGATAATAAAGGGGAGAAAGTTAGAAGAAATGATTCAAGACTATTTTTTGGAATTGAAGGTTAGAGTTTTCAGACTGAAATGTCCACTACACTGAAGCATACCATCCTGACTTTCCAGAATATTGGGGACGCAGTCTTTCAAAGAGAAAGGCATATTACATAAAATGAATTGGGAGTCAGAATGACCACAGACATCTCCAGAACAACACTGAAAGCTAGAAGTCAGTGCAGCAATCCGTTCAAACTTTTGAGGCCAAATGCTTTGTGATCTAGCTTTTTATATCGAGCTACAATCGTTAATCAAGTATGATGTTAGTTATGAAAGGTCTCATAAAATTTACCATCCATGTACATCTCATTTCAGGATGCCATTATAAGATGTGTTTTCTTAAAAAGAGGGAATAAATCAAGAAAAGAGAAAGCCATTGGATTCAGAACGGGGCTCTAACACAGGCAGAGGCAGAGGGAAGGCTGGGATGACAGACAGCTGTTCTGTGTCGGGGAGAGAGCGGCCAGGTCAGACTGGACTGGGGGTCAGCGGGTCCTGAATGACTAACAGCCAGGTCTCTCGGAAAAATTTAAAAAATGGAACTGATATACTCGATCATTGGATGTATCTGATCTATTTGATCATTTGGTAAAGGCTTTTATATTTTGCTATTGATAGATCTTTTAGACAATTTGGGGAAAAAATAGCAAATTTTTTAGTCAGTGTTAGTCAGTGGGAGGGATGGGAGGACTACAGGCAGTTGTTAACTCCCGCAAATAAAATGTGGTTCAAGAGGAGGAATAGTTATAATGTACCACTCAGCCCAGGAGAAGATAATATTTACGTAATCATCATACTGTAAATAATTAGTGGTTTAATCCACATTGTGATATATCCATAATGGGAGGGTGAGGTATAGGGTTAGTGGATGGTTGTGGTTTAAGACAGCTAAATAACATGTAAAGTAGATAAATCAGGAAACAGTCACAAACACACATTGTTTAGACATGTGGAAGAAAAACCAGGAAGAAAGCTGAGACTTGAACATAGTGTAGAGGTGGCCGTTGGGAATGTGTCCAGGATTGCTGGGTTTTTTTTTGATTTGAGTCCTTTCATGCTTTTGGAATTTTAAAACCATCTGTCTGTGCCATCTGCCTGATAAATGATGAATGAAACCCCTAGTCAGTAGCGTGATCCTTGCAGGTGAAGTCTGAAAACTCTTCTTTGTCAGCGGTGATGTTGAACGCTGAGCTTTTGTTATCATTTGATTTTAAAAAATTATATTCTACATTTAGTTTTCATATTTGATCAAAGTTGTATATATTTGCAAATAGATTAAGGAGTTCAAGTTTTCCACAAAGCTCGTTTTTAAAAAAGCAAAAACCCAAACCCATAGTCCTTTGTTCCCTGTCCTTTATATCCTGCTCACCAGAAGCAGCACTTTCAATTTTTGTAGATGATTGTTTTGCTGTTTTCTCCCTATCTCTGAGTAGCATAATTGCATAGCTGCTTCTTGATTTTTGAGTTCTGGCTATTATCTGGGCTTCCTAGGATGAAAGATTATGGTTTGGTTTATTTGTACTCCATGTACAAATGCTCTTCCTAGAGTGTTTATGACCCCCTGGCCCTAACTCCCCTTTCAGAATCCTTTACTGTCATTTCAGTGGCATTTCAGGAGAAAGCAGAGCTTAATGCATGGTACTTATCAGCCATATTTAATTGAAGGCCTTACTTATCAGTTGTAATGAGAGTTTAAAGGGATAGATAAATTGAAAACGGTGGGAGGTTGATGCAGTGGATGTGGTGGTAGGGAACGGTGTGTGGTGACAGTGTTGACTGAGTTCTGTCAGTGTAAGTGGGCCTTTTGACACAGCAGCACTGACAGGCACCTGCCCCATTCATCTCATTCTTCCCAGTTCTCCTGAGCTTGTGCCTTTTTTATCCTTCTAACTAGTAGATGAAAGGCATGAGAGCATTTCTTCTCAGACCAAGCACAGCAAGCTAAAATGTAAGTGAAATGTGCTGTGCTGGAATTCCTAAAACTATGAAAAAGAAAAGCCAGGAAAAGTTGGACGGAGGAAAGGTGCTTTTGAAGACGACACAGAAGTTCAGTAGTACAGGCCGTTTCCTATTGTGAATTCATTTAATTATTTCTGTCCTCCGTTAGATTCAAAAATCCTGACGGGGGGGAAAAGCAGGTGCAGTCCCTGGACTCATGAAGGCTATAATCTAGGAGGGGAGACACTGCTGGGAATTCCTGACGTGATGAGCGCTGTGGAGGAGACGGGCGGGGCCGGGGAGGCCATAAGAGGGAGGCCAGGGAAGGGCTTCCTGGGGAAGTCCCATGAGATCTGAGGTTTGAAGGATGAACAGGATTTAGCTCCTTGGAGGGGGACTTTAGCAGATGAGGGGAGGGAGTGTTCTCAGCAGAGGGAAGAGCCTGTTGGAAGGCTGAAGGCAAGGCCCCTGTCAAGGATTGACAATCAGACACGTTGTGCTGACATATACAGAACCAAAGTGAGATTGGTACCAGGGTGGGGCTGGTTATATTAAGGCAGATTAAGGAGCGATAAAAGTAGGCCGGGGGTGGGGGCGGTGGGTGGGGTGGGGGGGTGGGGGTGGGTGTGGGTGGGTGGGGGCGGGAATGATGATATAATCAGGTTTCTGTTGTTAAAAGATGACTATGTTACCTGAGGGTATCAGGAACAAGGTTTTGATCTTGTTGCATTTTCATGTGCCCGTGATACATCTGAAAAGCGTAGAGGAGTATTGGGAGGGTTTGAGTGAAGCCTGGGTTAGGGAGAGAATGTGGTTGTGATGTGTGTGGCCATGGATATTTTCAAGTTCAAGGGAGAGTGTAGAGAGAAAAGAGCTGGACTAAGTGGTTGGAAAACCTACTATTCAATGGCCGGCTAGAGGGGGCCGTGCTGGCAAAGGTGACTGAAAAGGGCAGCCAGAAAGATGAGAGAACTCTCACGGTAGGGCCTGCTGGAATGAAAGAGAAGCGTGCTTCTAGGAGGAGAAAGTGGATGAAGTCTATCAAAAGGTGTTGGGAAGGAAATAAGGACTGAAAAATATATCAAAGGAACTCAAAGTTGCTTGTGGGTATTTTTCCCTGCTGGAATGGGGCAGCTTTAAAGGGAAGATTTCAGGGGGCGTGATGGAACTTTTTCCACTCTGGGGAAAAGTCACTGGTCAGAATGTGATTGGCAGTTGTGAGACTAGGTAAGTGAAGGACCCACCTATCAGCACAGGAGGTTGTCCAAGGCATGTGGGTAAAATGCCCAGGTATTTATGGGCTTTGTGTGTCTGATCACATATTACAGCTATTAATAATTCTAATAAATATAACACGTATAAATAAAAATTAGTCACCTGCTGTGTGCCAGACAGCATTCTGTGTGTACTTTATATTATTTTGAATAATCTTGCATAGTATTATTCCCCTCCCCTCTTTTTTTTTTAAAGGTTTTATTGGGGTATAGGGGAAGGGGAACAGACAAGTTGGTGTCCTTTTGTTCTTCAGTCTAGTTGTGGAGAACCTCACTTCACTGGCCCATGTTGGTATTGTGATCATTGCGTTCTTCCTGGCTGAGCTGAGGCAGTCGGTCGCCAGCCATTGGACAGCCACTCACAGTGACTCACAGCAGCTCACAGCAGCTCACACTGGCTGCCGACCACTCACTGTAGCTGATGGCAGCCCACTGCAACAGGGGCTGCAGCCTACACCGTCGCCGGCGACTCACGGCAGCCAGCTCCAGGTCGAGCTGTTGTTCACCATCTTAGCTATAGAGGGCGCAGCGGCACTGGCCCATGTGGGATCTGAACTGGCGGCCCTGCTGCTCAGAGCTCATGCTCCCAAGCAAACTCAACCAACATGCCACTTGGCCAGCCCATATTCCCATTTTTTTATATGAGTAAAACCATTCTTAGACTACCTTTCACATATTAATGTAGACAAGCTTTCAGTGATAGAATGGTGCTTCAGCTTTAGTTCTGACTCCTAAGCCTATTGCCTCATAATAGTGACAGTTATAGAACCTGTCATTCACTGCCGACTTTGGATCAGTGACTGTCCCTAGTGGAACACAGCATTTTCCCATGTGTCTCTCTGAAAAGCCTTAGTTTAAGTCAATTATTTTTTTCTTTTTTCAGTCCTTACCCATGGCCGGGATCATCCTCATAAAAGCGCCTCCTGATTTGTGATCCCCATGACAGTATCTCTGTGTGCCCTCTTCTCGGTGTTGCCTTTTCACTCCTGACGGCCAGTGGTGTAGAGCAGTTCTGTATTTTGCAAATGCCAGTGTAGTACTGTGTTGCTGACACCTACTTAAGGTGTATTATCAGCATAAATAAGGCATGTTTCCTTTGATATTTGTGAACATGGAAAAACAAGGGTTTTTAAATTTATATTTGCATCAGAATCAACCGCGGTGCTTTTGCTGAACTAGGCCCTGTTGGCCAGCACAGAAACCCCTGATTAGTGGGCCGGGCAGGCTCCCAGCCATGCGTACTTTGTGAAAGCTCCCCACGGTGGTTTTCATTTTGGTTTTACTTATTTGATCGATTTGTGGCATAGTTGTTTTGATTTATTCTCCATTCTCATTTTTTTTATAAATTAGGAAAATAGGAAAATACATTATAAAAAAATGCCCCATTTATCTTGTAAGTGTGCGCATACATTCAGGAAAACACATACACACTTACATCCTGCCTCCGTAACCCTCTTCCCCCCTTCTCTCTTTCACAGAATTATAATTTTTCCCAGCATTCCCATCAGTCATTAATTGTTCCTTTTGTGCTTTCCAGAATGATGGTTGAGCCCAGTCTCCAGGATGAAAGCGAGTTTTTGTACGCGGCACAGCCTGAGTTACTGCGGTACAAGACAGCCCAGCTTGCGGTAGAGAAGGTCATAGACTGGTATCAGACTCGAGCCAAGGACATAGAGCATTACGCTCGGCAGGTGAGGGCTAGTGACTGCTGCAGCTCAGTGACACCAGCTGAGCTGCCGGGGACCCTTAGGCTTCGGTACGTGTGTGGCTGGGCCAGTGGTGCCAGGAATGAATGCATAGTTCTTATCACTTTTATACAAGAAGAGTTTGTTCACAATTTTTCTTCAAAATGGAAGCTGTAAAATGTGGTCCATAGCGTCTCAGATTTTCCATGTTTTTAATAGCTTAACCATATAAGATTGTTGCAGCCCAGAAATGCTTGACCAGTCTCTTGTCCTATTGCAGTCATTGTTCTTGTTCTTTTCAGGAACCCTGTTTGGAGCTTTGTTTCTAATGTTTCCCCTAAATCTAAGCTGAATTCCCCTCAGTTCCCATGTGCCTTTACTGAGATGCATAACGACTGCCTCAGAGAAGGGCTGTGGAAGGCAGAGATGAGGATCGTACTGGAGTTAGGACGGCTAATCACTAATCTTGACTCGTCCCTAACTCACCCTGTGACTCTGGACCTGCCACCTACCGTTTCAGTACCTCGGTTTTTTTCATGGGTTGGTTCTTATACCACAGTCAATGAGAACAAAGGAAATATACAGGCGAGAACATTAAATATCTGGCTAATTGAATGCTCTGCAAATGTAGGCAATAGTTGTCTTCCCCTTAGGGAAGAGAAGCTGGCAATTTCGAGCCAAGAATGGTAGAATGCACTTAGAAATCACATTCAAAGTCCACCCAGTGGATGACTTTCTCTTTTGACTGTGGTCTTGGCTTTGGGCCATCTGTCTGTCCTACCATCAGCTTTTCATCTGCAGGGAGGGGTGGTTCCAGAGGGTGTGCTGAGCAGCGGTCCTTGTGAAGGAACACGAATCCCTTTGTTGAAACTTCCGCGTAGCGTATCTGGCACGCTCTTATGTCTCCATTTGATAGACGTCTTGAATTTCTGAATAATTCATAGAATTGAAGATGAATTATTTGCGGGAACTGACAAGAATATTATAGACCAAACTTTTTGGGGGATGGCCAAGAATATTTATGATTGACTTAGTTTTTTGAAGATGGCTAAGGATCATAGTGAAAAATGTTTAAAATCTTAAGCTTTCATGATGAGAGCTTAAGAAACTCTTGGAGATCACGAAGTCTAATTTTTTATGTTGTTGGTAGATAAACTAAGGTCCACAGCAAGGAAAGGGAGCCACCTGCTCAGGGATGTACGGTGACAGAGCCAGACAAAGTCCAGGTCTCTATATAATATGCATATTTCTTATAGAGCCCATATAAAAAATGAGCAACTACTCAGATCTTAATGGCAGAGAGCAGGGTAAATTAATCTAAAAAAGAGGTTCTCAGACCCATAGTATCTTTTTTTTCTTTTTAAGATTTTATTGTGGAATTGGGGAAGGAGAACAGCCAAGTTGTCCTTCAACCTTAGTTGCAGGGGGCACAGCTCACCATCCCATGCGGGAATTGAACTGGAAACCTTGTTAGGAGCATGTGCTCTCATTAGCTGAGCCATCCTGCCACCTGTTGGCAGCTCAGCGGCAGCTCAGCTCACTGGCCCATGTGGGAATCGAACCAGAGACCCTGTTGCTCAGAGCTCACGCTCTTAACCAACTGAGCCACTTGGCCAGCCCTTCATAGTATCTTTTTTGTAGCAAATGTTCTGTAATACTTCCTTATTATTCTGATGAGAAAATCATAGACATATCTTATTAATAGAAAATTTCCCAGAACTTAATGACTTAACTGCAATATATAGAATAAATAAAATATGGAAATGTTGGATCATGACTATACTAAGAAGCAAAGTCAGTGAGAAATCACCTTGAATAAAGACAGCTGAAGTTACAGAGTCAGTTATGTTGTGTTGTTTGAGTTAAATACCACAAGTTGTTGTCTGGGATGAGAACAACTCATCATAAATTCTGTAACAAAACAAAGCAAACTCTTCCCTTGACTGTGTAGTAGCTGCATTCCAGGGAAATTCTGCATAAATTACACCATGTAAAAAAGACTTCTGTGTAAATGTTAAATGAAGTTGCGACCTAGATTCTGATCATTGTAACTAGAGTTTTCAAGACATTGGAAAGGTTGGCAGGAATCAGGGCAAGTTGCTTTAGTGGGAAGCCTAGCATTCCTGGCTTCCACCCACTAATGTCTGAAGGTCCCACGAATGCCTCCTGGTGGACGGTTATGCTCCTATTGGGAGCTGTAGTCTTAGGCCAATATCATGCACCTGGAAATAACCAGCTCATACTGGTCACCATAAGCATAACCATTATTATTTTGCTGATACAGGAGAAACTCACTTGGTAATAATTGATGAAGAAAGCTCTCAAGTGAGCCAGTCAGGCACATTTTTGTACAAGTAAATGGCAGTTATATAACTTGCATGTAGACATTTTTAAAGATTCCTGTGGCATTATATAATTTACAGGAATTTTACAAATATTGGGTTGTCGGAAAAGTCATGACGTATTCTGTCTGTTTTTCAAAGGTCATTTATTTATATAAAGAACAAAGATCAATCAGTGATATATTGCCCATTTTGTTCGATAACCTTTTGCCATCTTTCAGTGAGCTTCATAATTCTTCATTCATAGAAGGTACCTGTCTTTATTTGCAAAAAACTGAACAAGGTGCTGATTTACATCCTCATCTGAATTGAACGTTATGCCACGCAAGGAGTTTTGAAGAGAGCGAAACAAGTAGAAGTCTGACAGCACAAGGTCAGGCGAGTATGGTGGTTGTGGCAACACATCCCACCCAAGATCCAGTGATTTTTGGCGGGTGATCAAACTTGTGTGGTGGTCTCATGTTGTTGCGATGGAACACAACTCCTTTTCAGTTAACAAGCTCTGGACATTTCTGGATGATGGATTTATTCAAACTGTCCAATTGCCGACAGTACACATTCAAATTGTTTGTTTGGTTCCTTGATAGGAGCTTGAAAAACATGACAGCTTTAAAAGCCCACCACACTGAGAGCATAACCTTCCTCTGATGAATGTCTGCTTTCGATGTTGTTTGAGGCGAATCATCACGTCAGGACCAAGACTGTTTGCATACCACGTTGTTGAAAACATTCCACTTCTCATCACCAGTTATCAGTCGTTTCAAAAAGAATAGTTTTCCTCACATTTAATGAGCATATGGCAGATGTTTATACACACCGTCAAATGAACTCCTTTGAGTTCATACGGAACCCGAATATTGAGCTTGCTTACGTATCCGAGGTTCTTTAGGTGGTCGTGAAAGCTTGAATGATGGATATTCAATGTTTCTGCAATCTCTCATGTTGTGTAACATGGGTTTGACTTGATCAATGCCTTTTATTTTGTTGTCATCAACCTCGGTGGGCCTCCCTGACCAAGGAGCGTCGTTGAGAACAAAATCACCAGCACAGAATTTTGTGATCCATCATTGGCACTGACTTCCTTGGAGAGCATTGTCACCGTAAACTTTATGCAACTTTTCATAAGCTTGATGCACATTCTTCCCTTTATGGAAGTAAAACAGTAAAACATGGCAAAAATGCACAGTTTTGTCTTCCATCTTCAATTTGTAAAATCTCCAAAACTCAATCAAATTGCTCAATTTTTTTTTTTTTAGAATGAAGCTAGAACTGTAACTGTCAAATGACATAGCAATAACATAGATGCGAATGACTGTAGTACTTCCAAAAATGAACTAGTGCCTTCTGTTGCAAACATGCGTTATGACTTTTCCAAAGACCCAATACATGGAGTTTACTGTTGTCTCTGTCTAACAAGAAAAAGGCTTCTGTTTGGACGAGTTTTGTCTGAGTACTGTGGCTTCTTAGCTGCACTAGGTGGAGCTTTTTTGAGTGTAAGGAGAAATATACATGTGAGTATTTTATATATACTTAAATAACTGATTCCTACGTAGTTATGTTATTTGAGATAGGAATGAGAATTAAAAAATTTCTCATGTCTGTAAGGAGTGCTGGGCAATGAGCCTCATGCATTTCAAAAGATCAGTAACGGCTCCTCAATTTGTAGTGTTCAAATATTTTGTGACCCAGATTTCAGACGTTAGGAAGTGGACTGTACGGAGGCCCCACATGCCCCTTCTCCCCTCCCCACCCGCCAGCCATCCCTGTGTTAACATCTTGCATTCGAATGCCACGTGTCTTACAGTTGACGAACCAACATGTCCTTTGGTAGGAGACTGAATAGACCTTAGTACAACCGCACAATGGAATCTCCTTCAGCGTGAAAATGAAATGAGCTATCAGGTCAAGAAAAGATGTGCAGGAACCTTAAGTGCACGTTGCTAAGTGAAAGAAGCCAATATTGCTAAGTGAAAAGATAAATATTGTATGATTCCAACTCTGTGACATTCCGGAAGAGGCAAAGAATGGAGACAGTGAAAAAATCAGTGGTTGCCAGATGTGATGGGAGAGGGGTGACTAGGCAGAGTACAGAGAATGAAACTACTCTGTATGATGCCATACTGATGGATACTCGTCCTCATTCATTTGTCCAAACCCACAGAGTGTACTTCAAGATTGAACCGTAATGGAAAATGTGGACAGTGGGTGATGATGATGTGTCAACGTAGGTTTATCAGAACAAATGTACTGCGCTGGTGGGGATGTTGATAATTCAGGAGGTTGTGTATATGTAGGGGCAGGGGTATATATATGGGAAACTCTGTACGTTCTCATGCTTGCTGTCAACCCAAAATTGCTGTAAAAAATAGTCTATTAAAAAAATCCAGAGCTTTTTGAAATTTAAAATTATAACAGTCTATCAGTAATTCCTAGAAATCCTGAATTCTTTTTTGAACAATTAGGAATAATTATACAGAAAGAAAAGTGTTTTGGGTGTGCTTTACTTAGTTGCCTTCTATTTTATTTATTTAAAAACACTTCTAATAGAGGTATTGTTCTTTAGTTTCATTTGATGTATTGATGCTTCATGTGGATTATGCTACAATCAAAGTGATAAGTAACATAGTTTTATCTTTTTCATTTTTAGATACTTAATTGAAAGGGGACTTCTTTTTCCTTAGTGCCTACAAAACTTTTTTGTTGGCTTAGGAAAACATGTATAGTGGTGAAATTTATCCAGTGAGGGCTCGGGGTTTGTGGTATAATTCTGTAAGTTGTGTTCGAGCCTACTTCTCTTTAAGTTGTCAGTTATTTGATTCTAAAGCATTTTTACTTCAATATTTGGGAAAGCAACAAATTCAAAGTTAATATTAGAAGATGAATCTGGATCACAAAATTGGTGAATGGATTGCGAGTTGCTCATGTGCTGTGTGTGCAAACTGTTGCACAAATTTACATTTTATGCATCAAGTTTTCCTCATGCTTTTTGAAATTCACTTGAGGTAGAGTTTTTTTCCTTTTTCTTTTTAATTGGTATACAGTAAATGGACGCTTTCAGACAAGAATTATATTTTTTTATTAGACATTTGTTGAAGTATTCCCAGCGCGCTCCTGTTTTGCCTCATACTTTACCTACGTGTAGTTTCCCCCTCGCCTTTGTTTGTACCCCTCTTTCCAACTGAGAATGATTTTTTCTTGTTTTCACTTCATTTTAGCCTATCAAGCGCTGCGCCTTTGAAGGGCTTCAGCTTGGCCTTCCATAAACTTGGCATTTTTTCTTTGTATTACACGGCCCTTTTCCTTTTCTCCTCACACCCCAGTATGCTCTCACTGTTCTCAGCAATGATTTTGTTCTGTATTCACTGGGAAATTTGAGAACTCACTTCCATTTGTCCTTAATTTTTCCAGCTTTTCCCTGAGGAAGTGGTTTCCTTGCCTCCAAGTCCTGTCTTTCTTTGCCTCCATCCTGGGTTCGATGCTCCCACCTGCTCCGGATTGTACTCTCAGTTATCTAGTCTCTCTCTCCCTGTGTCTTCAACCTCCTCATCTGTGTCTATTGCCTTTTTTTCCTCTTGGGATAAAGTTCAAATCCCATTTTATAAACAGCAACAATAAACAGTAGAGCCGTGCTCTCTGGCGTCTGTTTTAGCTGTCTTCTTCCCATCAGAGCTTCCCATCACTCTGCTCCTTGTGATCACTTTCTCAGTGTGCTCACCCCGCTTTTGCCTCGAGTCGGGCTGTTCTTACCACTCTTCTGAAGCTGTATCAGGAAGGCTTCCAGTCCGCCTCTTCATGTCCGACTCCTTTCATTTGTGATTTAATAGCGTTACCTTTTTCACTGCTTCCTCTCTCCTGCAACCTCTTCTACTTAGGCTTTTCTTGGTACCATTCCACTTCTGTTCTTGTCTTTCTCTTAGCCATTCATTTTAGTCTCATCCATATGGCTCATGTTCCTTGGCTTGTCCCTTGAATGTTGCTGTCCCCCAGGGTGCTACTCTGTCACTAGTAGAGAGTTTTCTAATACTAGTAATTGGCACTTCTCAGAATCCATCTGCCTGGTTTCACTCCAGTCCATTTCCAGTCATCATTCAACAGACACTAAATATTCTTTCCAGAGTGTGAATCTGTGACGTGCTGCAGGGTAAACCCTTTGGTAGCACTGCCTGTCAGGAGCCACTGCACAGTCCCTAGCTCATTAGCCTGTCCGTCAGCGCCTGCCCCGCGCCCCTGCTGCAGCCCTGTTTCACATTGCTTCATTTCAGACTCCTTTTCAGTGTTGTGGAACGAACTGTGCTCTTACAACACACCGTGGGTCTCCACCTGCCATGCTCTTCTCCTCCCTCCTCACCTACTAACATCCATTAATTCTTTAAAGCTCGTTTTAACTGTTCTCTCTGGGAGACTTTGTGACAGGCTCAAGTGGGGCTACGTGCCCTCTGCTTTGAGATCATACCCATCCACTTACCTCACTCTACTTTGATCATTGTTTTACTGGATTATGTTTCCCATCGAGAGATCTTTGAAGGAGAGGCCTCATCTTATTCAGTTTTATATTCCTAACACCTAGAATGGTGCTTAGCTCATGGTAGGTCCTCAATAAATAATTGTTAGTCTAGGAGTGTGGGAGAAGTAAGGAATAGTGAGGGCACTAAGGTGTAGGCACATTAGATAACTTTGCTATCAGTTAGAATGATAGGAGCGGCCGGAAGGAGTCAAATTGCTGTCCATGAACGTCCAGAGGAAAATCATCCTTCGTTTTGTCCAGGTGGTGTCTAAATACTTGAATTGAGACAGAGAAAATATCTGTCAGTCATTCAGCAAGTATTTATTGAATGCCTTCTGTATGGGAGGCATTGCAGAAGGATAGGAATTGAAGAGGAATACAAAAGCAAGACATTGTTTTTGGAGCAGAATATTATAGTGAAAATAGGGTTAATTTGGCATTGTCATTAAGTAGCTATGTTGTTTTTTCCTGCCTTTTAATGTTGTCAGAATTAAATAGAAAAATATATGTAAAACTGCTCTGTAAACAATAAGGCTCTACCAATTTAAGATGGTGGTTTTTCCCTTTACCTTCTGAATTTCTTGCTGATTGTGTCTTCGGAAACAATTTGATGCTGATAGATTTGATAAATAAGTTTTGTATTAAATAAAAAAAATGTATGTTACTGTTAGTTTGATTTTATATAAATTGATTGCAAGATTAGGTTCTATGTGAGAGGATAGATGGGAAAGATATAACCCTTAGAGACTCACTGTTGCTTTTCCATTTTAGGTTGACTGTGCATTGTCGCTTGTTCGACTTGGGATGGAGCGACATATCCCTGGCTTGCTGGTTCTGTGTGATGACCTGGTTACTTTGGAAGCGCTGGTTTATGAAGCCGGGTGCGATTTAACCCTAACCTTGAAAGAACTCCAGCAGATGAAAGACATTGAAAAACTAAGATTACTGATGAATAGTGTAGGTTTCATTTTAAATTTCTTTTTAAACATTCCCTGTGTACTTTGATTCACGTGTGTCTCAAAGCCAAAGGTGAAATGTCCTCCAAACCTGAGAACTTAATAAATAAAGGAAGGTTTCTTGACTTTTTTAAATTTTAATTTTATGACTAAATTACTGAAGGCACCCCAAACTATTTTGGCTGTTTTTGTACCTTGCTTGCCCTTTGTTCATACTCATATCTGTTTTAGGAAGTGTTGAACTTTCACTGTTGACCTCAGTGTGATTTCCTGTGAGTTTTAGAACTTGTTGTCTGCTATAATTGGGTATTTGATTTAACCTGTGTTTGTTTTGGTTAATTATATGTTTTCAGTGTTCTGAGGACAAGTATGTGACAAGTGCTTACCAATGGATGGTTCCCTTTCTTCATCGTTGTGAGAAACAGTCTCCTGGTGTGGCTAATGAGCTACTAAAAGAATATTTAGTAACTTTAGCCAAAGGAGACTTAAAACTTCCACTGAAGATATTTCAGCATTCCAAACCAGATGTAAGTAGAAACTCTAACATCTTAAAAAGCTCTGCACTTTTTCTCTTACAGAATTAGGTTTGATTTATCAATTTTTTTCTTATAATATGCTTTGCAAGCAGTTTCCCTTTAAACAGAAAGTGAAATGGTTGTCATTTTATTCTTTAAAAATGTTTCAACAGTTCAATCCAACATTTTTTTGGAAGTTCATAAAATTATGTTTAATTGGTTTACTTCAGTCAGTCCAGAATTTTTGGGAAGTTCATAAAAGTATGTTTATTTTAATTGATTTACTGCAAAGTTGGTTGACTATTACATTTTGTAAACTGGTAATGCCAAAAAGACTAACAGTTGATAGGTATTGAATTCTTACTATCGGCAGGTGCTTTACAAGGCTTACCTCATTTAATCATAACAATCCCATGAGACAGATGTTTTTATTAATATTACAAGAAAAGAAAATTGTGAGGTAGAGTGGTTATGCAGTTGCCCAGGGTGACGTGGTAAGGAGTAGGGCCCGGCTTCAAACAGTCTGAGCTCACAACGTGTTCGTAACCGTTGTGCTTTACCATGACACCAATAGAGGGAGAAAAGGTCTCTGCCTTTGCTTTAAATCACTTTATTTAGATCTCCTCAGGAGATCTCATAAGTATTCTTAATAATTTACATTTGCTTAAGACTGCTATATTTATAGCTCTGTATTCCTATAGGAGTCAAATGGTTGCTCAGCCTCACTGGTGGTAGGTCATATTGTTAACGGTAGCAAGCCTCCGCAGAGTAAATAACCCCTTAATTTAGCCAGACAGCAAATGAGCTGTTTGAGGAGACCAGTTCCCTGTCCCCTGGAGGGGACTCAAGCAGGACTGCATCGTCGGGGCCTCTCTAATGCTCTGTAGTGAGGCTCAGAGCATTACATTGGAGCTCAGGCAGTCTCATGTAAGGCCTCCTCCTAGCCCGAATTCCAGTTGCGGGTGCTTTCTCTGCTGGCCATGGCAGCAGCCCGAGGTCCTCTCAGGCGCGTGGTCTCAGACCAGCAGAATCAAGATAAAAAAGAAGGCGTGGCTTAGTCACCCTTACACGGTCTTTGGTTTCTGGAAAGCTTGTCTGTGAGAACTATATCTGTTCATCGGCCATTTAAAATTCCCCATCTTCTTTGCAGTTTCCACTGAGTAAGTTGGTTTGAAATCTGAGTGGTTGACTGTGAACTGAGGATGGGTTGGTTTTGACAGCATAACACTGTGTGAGAAGCAGGATGGATCGAATCTGAATGTTTTATGAGGAAGAAAGAAGTGGCTTGAAGTTCTTGTCAGTGATACTTCTTGTTTGTGATACTTCTTCCTTACAGTCTTGTAAACGCTTTGTGTATAGTCAGTTTTTTGTTTTACTTGGCAGTTTAACACGTGCCTTTTGAATAAAACATACAGCCATTTGCCTGTGTTGAAGTACGTAAACATCAAAGCAGACAGCAGTGGTGTTGCTAAATTCTTCCTTTCCTAGCCAGTCTCTATGTCTTATCAACATTCCTTTTCCGCCACACAAATTTGACCCTGTCTCGATCTGTGGAAAACTCCGGTGGCTTACACTGCCTGCAGGGTAAACGCTGGCTTTCTAAAGTGGCGTGGAAGGCTCTTTGCGGTCTGCCTTTTCCGCCTCATCTGCCCCTGTGAATGCACTAGCTCACTGGCTCTGACCTTCTCACGGCTTCTTCACCCTGTCAAGTTCTTTCAGGCGTCTTCGTGTTCTGATAGGTTGTTTCCTTGGTTTGGGATAGTCAGCCCCCATTTCCTGCATTTAAAAAAAATACCACCTGTCCTTCAAGACGCTGCTCTCGGAGACTCTGCTGTGGAACCTTCCATGACTTATCTGCTGTGATGGGCCTTGTACCTGTGTCTGTAAAAACCCGTGTCATATTGTGTTGTAATTATTTGTTCATGTTTGTCTCTCTTTCTTCCTTTGTTTCCTATGTATGTTCCCTGTATTTCATGTCTTTCTTTACGACCAGGGATTAGTATGGTGCCTTGTAGAGAGCAAGTGCTCAGTAAATTTTGACTGGGCAAATGAATGGGTGGATGAATGAATGAAACTGAGTTTTATTATGATGCTTTAGGTCACTCGATTACATTTGTTTGCTCTACTGGGATTGTGCTTGGAGCATTGTTCTTATTTTACCTGACTCTTTACAAAAATAATGTATCTTGGATCTGCCATGAATCACGCACCAAGTATTTTTAGTAACACGATATAGTGCGCCCCGTGGTTTCTGGAGCAGACAGTTTAGTCTAAGTTATGCTGCATTAACAAATGGCCTCTAAATCATAGCAGCTCACAACAGTGAACATTTGTTTCCCACAAGTGTCACCTAGGCTGTGTCACACAGGCTTCTACTGTGCTCTATGTCTCATTCATTTCAGGACTCAGGCTGAAAGCGCAGGCCCCTTTTCTAACTTGGGGCGCAAGAAAAAGAACAAAGTGGAACCACTCGGTGGCTCTTACAGCTCTAGCTCATGGTGGCTGGAGTGCCCTCCTGTCACATGTCACAGGCCACGGGGCGTCGCTGGAAGAGCCTGATGTTAGCAGAGCAGGGAAGGTGGATGGTACCTTAGGAGCTGGGGAGTGAGTGATTGGGAACAAGGACACGGTACAGGTTTGCCTTCCTGGCACTCTCGGGTCCTTTACGACACCCTGAAGCTCCCATTGTGCTTTGCTTGACTGCCCTTGGAAGGTGGGATTTGTGAAGAAACTTGGAGAAGTCTGGATAGAGATGACTTAGGAGTAAAATATTCTCCCTTTTTGTATTGTTCTCTGTCGTCTGTATTAGTATTTTTTGAATGCATCTGTGCATCAGACTGGATTTTATTTATTTAATTTTTTTTTTTAATTTATAAAATGGAGCTTTCTAGGCCCAAACCAGATATAATGGATTGGACTTTGGGGAGTATATAATATGCTTTTGACAGTCTGTTCTGTGATTCTGATGGGAAGCCAAGGTTAGTAACAAGTACTTTAAATGTCCATTTGTTCTTTTAAAAAATGGGAATTCACTGCATATTGTAGTCTCTTAGGTACCAACTTTTCAGTTCTTTTCTGATTACAGAATTGAATGGGCAATTTTAGTTTTAAAATTACTTTTTATAACTTCATATTATAGAATATTTAGAAATCTCAGAAAAACATAAAGATGGAAATAAAATTTTTGTTTTTGGCAATTCCATTAACTAGCTAATTTGAAAACCTTTCTGCTCTAAAATATCTAGATGTGTTCATTCAATTATTTAAAAAAAAAATCTCTTTAACCGCATAGCTGAGCTTCTAAGAAAGCAAAGGAAAATCACTGCAGACCAAGTGAAGAGAGAGGTAGAAGTCTCAGAAATATTCAAGAGAAGGGAGCAGTGGCTGAGTGGGGTTTGCAGTTGACAGTCTCCAGAATTGTGAATTTTAACAGCTCTTAGAGACAGAAGATGGCATCTTTTAAATGGCGAGTTAGAAGGGAGACTTCTGCATAATGTCGGGGCCATTTCTCTAATTATGAGTGAATTTGAACATTTTCCTCACATGTCTGAGAGGCGTTATCCCTTTTGGTGAATTGTTCATTGTAGCTTTTTCCTCACTTTTCACTTGGATTTTCTTTTTGCGCCTTAATTTTTTTAACAACCTACATACATTAGTGTAATTAGCCCTTTTTTGTGGTATCTATTGTGAATGTTCATCCTAGTTAGTAGATTCTCTTTTCACTTTGTTTATAGTGGATTATGTCATGCAAAATCATCTTTTTATTTTTGTGTAGTCAAATTGATCAATCTGGTCTTTTATTGCCTCTGTATTTGGAATCAATGTGAGGAAGCCTTTTCTTACTGCAAGGCTAAAGAATTCATGCATGTTTCCTTGTAGTACTTGTATGGTTTTATTTTGATGTTTGGATCGTCAGTCTCTTTGGAGTTGGTTCTTAAGTATGAGAAGTGGATCTAATTGTATGTTTTCCCAAATGGCTTCTTAGTTCCCCCAGCATCATATATTAAAAAATTTATCTTTACCTGAGTAAGTAGAAATGCCACCTTTGTGATATACCAAAGTTCCATTTATTAGTGTGTATAATTCTAGAGTTTCTATATTGTTCTGCTTGTCTCTTTGTTCATGCATGAGCACCACACTCTTCTCATATAGAGATTTTATGGTTTTTAAGTCTGGTAAGGGTAGCATTCCTTTGTATTTATTTCCCCAGGGTTTTTTTTTTTTTTTAATGTTTGTTTTTCCATCTGAACTTTAGTATTTGCTTGTTTAGTTCCATAAAATAGCAAAATAGCTGTTGGTATTTTTATTGTCATTGTGGTGAATTTATAAATTAATTTAGTGAGACTAGTATCTTTGTGATGTTCGGTCACCTATTCAAGAAGAGAGTATCATTCTATTTGTTTGTCTTTGTGAGTGTCTTTCAGGAGTATTTAAATTTTTTCCTCATGTAGTTTTTGCGTGTTTTTTGTTAAATTTATCCCTAAGCCTTTAATTTTATCTGTTTCTGTTGTAAATGAAGCTTTTCTCTATCCTACTTTCCTAATTTTCTGTTTATTATTTGTGTATATGAAATTTATTGATTTTGTATGTTAATTTGTATCCTGAATGTCTCTAATTTTTTTATTGCTTGATTCTCTGGGGCTTTTCAGGCATCCTATCTTATCATCCATTGTTCTATTTTCTAGTTGTCTGTAGTGCATAACTTTAATACTTTAAAAAAATTAAAAGAACAACTTTTTTCCCCCCACACATTTCACCTTGCTGTGAAGTATGGAAAATAATATTCTCTGTGTGGTGGGCAGGACTTATTTCATTGACTTCTTAGAAAGTCCTAGATGGGCTCTCTTCTGTTAGCTTGAGGTGGGCAAGTGATGGTTTAATAGTTACCACTGATATATTAGGACAGGAATGATGGAAATAAGAGGAAGTGTGTTTTTCTATAGAGTATGAAGTTAAGTTATGTGCCTTGTAAGGAATCTGACAGGGCAAGAATGAAAAGTATCTTAATAATTTGAGGATTATGACTTATGTACACAATAAACTGTATTAAGATAGGTATACTGAATGGCATAGGAAGAGAACAAAAATAAATCGAAGGAATGCATAGAAGAAAAAGGATGTATGTATGAGAGTAGTAGGAGGATATATTCATTGAGCCATCGTGTATTGAGGATATGTGAGAGACTGTAGAAATCGGACAGTCCCATTGAAGTGAAATCCAAGTGGAGATAAAACTGGATTATTGGGGAGGATTTAAATAGGGCAACACATTCTTAAGACATTCCAGGTAGGAGCAGAATAAGACAAGGGGACACAATCAGACTGCTGTCATGTTTAGATAAAGGCCAGGCAGAGAGTTTGTCCCTTACTTTCACAATGAAGGACCACTACCGAGTTTTCAACAGCAGATTTTGAACAGGTGTGATCAAATATAGACTCGAGAACTTTCCACTTTCAAATGTCTGAGGGATGGAAGGATGGAAAACAGGGACTGGAGGAAAACAGCGAGGACTTTGGCTTCAGGCCCAGCTGGCCTCCCGCGCTGTTTCTTGACTGAAACTGGCTTCAGTTTGTTTGTCCTCCTGGGCCACCTTCTTACCCACATGGGTTCTTCATTACCATCTTCTCCCTCAGTCTCATCCACTCTTCCTGTATGAGAAGTTCTGAAGGGTTGTGAGAACTAGAGCTGCTTGGCTCAGGTTCTGGAGCTGGTACCGGAGAGCGAGCTCTCCTCGGGTTGGTGTCCAGGTTCTTGGCATTTCGAGCAAAGAATTGAATGAGACACAGAAGTAAAGTGGTGAAAAAGCAGCTTATTAGAAGCGTTTGGAGCTGGCCAAGCCAAAAAAAAAAAAAGCAAGAACGGAGCTCAAAAGGCCCTGACTGGCCAGTACTTGGAGTTTTATCCTTTTTTCTCTAGAATGGGCTGTTCCTCTCTGGGCGTGGGACCACTTGATTGACACCTGTGATTGACAAGAGGCTGTTACCTCGTCTTTTTAGACTGTATATGTTCCTTCTTAGAGTACAGTCTGTTATACTGATATTAATGAACTTCCGGGCATATGTATGATATTATAATGATGGTATAATGAGGCTCAGGTGAAATGAAGGTCGTTGTGGCTGTTACTGCACAGGTGCGAGTGACTGGTTTAATCTAGTCGGGTAGTTTGTACGCCCCATAGGGGTAAATCGTTACAATGAAAAGGGGACGTTTGGGGCGAAGAGAGGGAGGTCTTTTGGGTGGTCACATTTTGTGGGTTGTGTTGGATGTGCAGGAATGCAGAGACCCAATTCCTGCCTCGAACTGCCTGCCTTGTTTTCCCCTTGAGAGACGTGATCCCCATAAAATCTCTCTGGGAAGCTGAGGGACAGGAGGTTTCTTCTTCTGTATTTGCTTGCTGCTGGGCAGGGGCATAGAGCTGTCCTGTCTATTGGGGGATTCATGGAACTCTTGCCCTATCTCAGATGAGAGGAAGGGGTCTCGAGCTCTGCCTGGAAGACGCTGTTGTCTTCTTTGGCCAGGACTGGTAATCTTGCTGGGGTATCATTTGTATCCCCAGGGCCCTGGAAGAGGAAAAATAGGTTTTAACAAATAAATGTCTTAAAGAGCAGAGCTCAAAGGTATTCATGTTTGGTGGCTACATGTTGGAAAATCTGTCCGCTCTATGGAGCCTGTGGCCACTTAACCAGTTATTCAGGTGACTTTAATTGTCCAGGACCTGTGCACGGAACGGGTTGGCAAGAACATTAGTCTGCAGTGATTACAGTCAAGAAGCATAAATCACAAGTTTCAGGGTAATCATTTAAAGCAGGGGGTAGGAGCTAAAAAAACGGGGAAAAAGGAAACTTTAAGGAAAAGAAAATTTAAAATCCCTTGCTTGGTCCATATCAGAGCCAGTTGTCTGCCTTTGAATCCAGGCCTGACCGCCCAGCTCTATGCCTTCAGTAAGTTATTTGTTCTCTGCTTCAGTTTTCCCTCTTTGTGTAAAATGGAAACAGTACTAGTACTGACCTTACAGGATTGTTTTGAGGATATATGAACTAAACCATGTAAATAACTTAGAAACAGTACCTGGCACATAATAAGTAATCAGGGCAAGTTAGCTGTTTTAATTAATTACTATGTCTGCTTGTCTCTATTTTCACTAGTTTTTTTTTTTTTTTGAGGGCAGTGTCACTGGCCCTCATATGTGGGACTTACCCACCATGCCACTCGGCCGGTCCTATTTTCACTAGTTTGTCACTTTGCAACCTTGTATAATTTTTTGCCAAGTGTTGATGTCAAATTAATGGTATATTTTTTCTTTTTTTTTTTTTTAAAGATTTTATTTGGGAATTGGGGGAGGGGAACAGTGTTGGGGAATCAGGGAAGGGGAACACACAAGTTGGTGTCCTTTTGTTCTTCAGTCTAGTTGCGGAGGACGTCGCTTCACTGGCCCATGTTGGTATCATCATTGCGCTCTTCCTGGATGAGGCAGATCGGTCGCCGGTCTCTGGATGGCCACTCATGGCGGCTCTTGGCCGCTCATGCTGACTGCCAGTAGCTCATGCTGGCTGCCGGCCACTCACTGTAGCCTATGGCAGCCCACTGCAGCAGAGGCTGCAGCCCAGCTCCAGGTTGAGCTGTTGTTCACCCTCTTAGCTGTAGAGGGCAGTGTCACTGGCCCTCATATGTGGGATCCGAACCAGGGCCCCGCTGCTCAGAGCTGGAGTCTCAAGCCAGGTCCTAACCAAAGCACCACTCGGCCAGCCCAATATATTTTTTCTTAACACCTTGAAGAAAGATATGTAATGCTTTAACTCAACTACTTTAAACAAACTTTATTTCTCTGGTAACCTTGAATATTGTTTCTTCTTTCAACCATTGATGTGATTTTTTTACAGAGACAGTGCCTTTGTTTGGCAGCTTCCTGGTTTGTGTTTCTACTAAGATGTTGAAAACCAATAGATCTTTATCCTGGAAATTATCTCATTATTTTGTTGTTGAAAGGGCTCCAAGAAAATAGTTTCAAACTTCCATTTTTGTTTTAGTAGTGGTAGTAAAGTAAGCCTTCTACATGTATTAATTTATTTAATCTACACAACAATGCTATTAGGAAGATGTTGTTAATACCCCATTTTCATAGATGAGAAAACCAGGGCACACAGCTGTTATTTTTATGTCCCAGAAAATACTCTAAGAATGGGAGCCTGTGGTTTGCAATGGGAGTGGTGTGTCCTCTGTAGAAGGTGACCCCACATAGCTGCCTTTCTGCATCAATACAGAGCATGCACGGGGGTTTAAATCTTACTGCATCCCAATGTGACTTCTTTGAAATAGAGTGTTAGTACTATTTAGTTAAGTGACTAATATATTATGCATATTGAAAAATAATAGATTCGGGCCGGCCGAGTGGCGCATTGGTTAAGCGCTGGTTTTGGGATGCCAGCGGCCCCGGTTCGGATCCCACATGAGGGCCAGTGACACTGCCCTCTACAGCTAACAACAGCTCCACCTGGAGCTGGGCTGTGCGAGCCCCGGTAATGGTGTGGGCTGCAGCCCCTGCTGCAGTGGGCTGCCATAGGCTGCAGTGAGTGGCCCGCAGCCAGCGTGAGCGGCTGGCAGCCAAGCGTGAGCTGCCAGTAGCCGCGATGAGCGACATCCAGAGGCCAGCGACCGATCTGCCTCATCCGGGAAGAGCGCAATGACGATACCAACAGTGAAGCAACATCCTCCTCAACTAAACTGAAGAACAAGAAGACGGCAACTTGTCTGTTCCCCTTCCCCGATTCCCCAACGCTGCTCCCCTCCACCAATTCCCCAATAAAATCTTTAAAAAAAAAACACAAAGAAAAATGAGAAAAATAATAGATTCAAACATCTCTGAATATTAGTTAAGGAATTTTATATATTATTTGTAATTGAAACACATAATAAAACTTGGCTTTAGGGTTAAAAATGTTTTTAATGAATTGCCTTTTTAATTCACTGTGTTTCTTCTATCTTCAATGGGTCATAAATTGAAGAACCTGCTTTTAGCAGATGCAAAGCTTATGGGTACAAATTATCTTTTCTAACTGATTCTGTAATTAAAATGTGATTTCATTTAGAATTATTAAAGATCCCAAAAGTCTGTAAGCTACAGAAAAATCAAGATTTGTTTCTGCATCTGATTAATTGCGCTATTTAATATTCTGTTGTCAGTGGTACTGGGATATGAAAAAAGTGACTGAATCTATTGACAGTGGGCTTTATTTTCTCCAGCTGCAGCAAAAAATTATTCCCGATCAGGACCAACTCATGGCAATAGCGCTGGAGTGCATCTATAACTGCGAGCGAAATGACCAGCTCTCCCTTTGCTATGACATACTAGAGTGTCTGCCACAGAGGGGTTACGGGTAAGGGTCCGCATGTGCCAATTTTCTTCTGTCGTTTTAGTCTAACAACTAAAATGTTGCTTCTCTGACTGTCCATTACAGAGAATTTGGGGAATACAAAAAGGTATAAAGACAATGAAATCATCTGCAAATCTGTAGCCTAGAGGTAAACTTTTGTTTTTCCAGCAGTATATGGAAAGTCAGTATAGTTTTGTCAACCTTGATAATTATCCATTGAAAATCAAACAAAAATAACACGGCCACCACAACAGAAAACACTGTTCAGAGTGGATAGATAGTAATATGTCTTCGTTTTAAGATGTGTTTCTAGTTAAGCATTTTCTGTGTTTGTGGGCTAATTGTATTTCTTCTGTGAATTATTTGTTCTCGCCCTTTGCCTGTAGTAATCCCTTTAAGTAGTGACGTATGGATATATGTAATTTAATTTATCTTTCAGTTTTATTGAGATGTAACTAACATACAGCACCATGTAAGTTTAAGGTGAACAGCATAGTGACTCGACTTACATATATTGTAAAATATTACCACAAATTCAATTAACATCCATAATCTTATATAGATACAAAAAAAAAAGAAAAGAAATTTTTTTTTTTTTTTTTTAGGATTTACTGTCTGAGCCACTTTCAAATATAACAGACAGCCACACAGCTGTGTTAGCTGTAGTTATTTATGTTGTACATCGCATGTCTAGTACTTAGTTATCTTATAACTGAAAGTTTGTACCTATTGACTACGTTTTGATCTTTTTTCCTGTGAGTTTGGTGGAGGTCTTTTTTTTTTTTTAGATTCTACATGTAAGTGAGATCATACAGTATTTGTCCTTCTCTATCTGACTTATTTTACTTAGTATAATGCCCTCAAGGTCCATGCATGTATTAGAAATTTCACATCTGGAAAAGTTAATAAAACATTAAAAAGCACTGAGTGAAACATTAGTGGACCTGTTTCCAGGCCTTTGTGACTTCAGCTGAGTCACTTCTCTGGTCATTAGTTTCCTCATTTGCGAAGTCAGCTATTTAGACAACAAGGCCTCCTCATGCTCTGTTTTCTGTTTTTCTTTGATCTTTATTTTTCTCCTCCTTCTCTCTTCTTTTTCTTTCTTTTTTTTTTTTTTTTTTTTAGCTGAGCCATCCTGCCACCTGTTGGCAGCTCAGCGGCAACTCAACTCAGGGTGGGCATCGAACTGCTGTTGCTCAGAGCTCAGCTCTCACTCTTGAGTGAGCTCTTAATCAACTGAGCCATTCGGCCAGCCCCTTCTTCTTATCTCCCTCTGTCTTTTCCTTCCAAGGAGATTTCTGTTTTTTAGTGTGTGTATGAAATGAATGATAGAAATCATCAATTTTGCAACCCACTGTGAAATAATTGTTTTATACAGTCATTAATGGTACTGAAATGAGGTGAAAGATTGATGGGGAAAAGACGTTTGCATGTTACCAAAGTATTACCCCAGCAACTATATTTTATTTTATTTTTTGTAATTTCAAAGAGGAAATTTACCTTTTTAAACCTTTGATCAAATCATCAAATATAGCTGACTTACAGTCAGACAACCTGACAGTAAGCGCCTCCTGGTAAGATACAATATGAAGTAAAATTGTTTACCCTGAATCTAATTAATCCTTTAAGTCAAACTTGTAGTTTACAGGGCTGGCCGAGTGGCGCGGTGGTTAAGCGCTGGCTTGGGAAGCCAGCGGCCCCGGTTCGGTCTCACATATGGGGGCCAGTGATGCTGCCCTCAAAAAAAAAACCAAAAAACAAAAAACAAAAACAAAAAAAAACAAACAAAAAAAACTTGTAGTTTACAGTAAATGCAAGGAATAAGTGAATGAGTTAAATAACACCATGAAGACAGCAGTCAGGTAACACACAGAACATGAGATATTCTACAAGTCAACTGGTCACTTTGAAAAGTCATTGTCGTGGAGAAAAACAAATTGGTGGGGATGGGGAGGTATTGTTGTTCTAAAGCCAGGAGTCCAAGGGGACAAAATCCCCTTAGAATTTTCAGCTAGAAAATAATGTATGAAGTAGTTAAGCCCAAGGGATTGGAAGACTTGTTATAGACAAAGAGCCATTGGCTGTCTCACCTTCCCCATCCTTTGATACCTGACTTCTGAAGACAAACTCATTACAGATAATGTTTTTCTTCTTGACTTTGTCAGCTTGGGACCTCCTTTGTTGTCCCTGAATCAGCTAGGTAAAAATCATTGACTTCCAACCGACATTACAATTTTTAAAAATAAATATATTAGACTTGGTGTTTTAGCAAGATCAAATAAGCATAAATATCAATTAGAGCTTATCAATTTTTAAACAGTAATTTGCCTACCACGAGGAGAAAGTCATGGTATCAGTAGAATGATGATATTAAAAGAACACTCTTTATGTAGAGATGACAGCTAGGGAATTAGTATATTTATTTTCAAAAAGTGTGTAGGCTAAAAAATTGACTGTGTCGTATGTATGTGGCTGAAAGCCTTTTTGCCTTCAGAATAATGATTTTTAATTTAACAGTTTTTTTTTTTTTGTAAATACAAAAAATGACTTGATACTCTTTTGTTCCATTTCTTTCGTAATGATTGTATTTCACAGTTATTATTGTCTAAATAATATAGGGCTTCAGGATATTTACTGTGGTTCTCTTTGTTTTTTATGTTCATTTTGTCAATTTATATTCTCCTAGTGATTCGTTGTTTACTTTTTAGTGGTTAAATGGTTGTTATTTACCAGATGGCAAACTATGTATTATTTTGCCATTTAGGAAATGAACAATCACGTATTTAATCGAATTAAATATTTGTGTATGTTACCTAGGCAGCGTATTCCATCTGGATGAAAAAAACTTTTGGTGATTACATTTATGAATGTCTGTTCACAAAGGAAGAAGACTGTATCTTGAAAATCAATGACAAACGTTTTTTGTGCAGCTATCAAATGACAGTGTAAAAAATATCGTTCCTGAATGAATATGTTAATGGAAGTTAGCTCTGAAAAACTAAGTTGTTTTTTTTTTTTAAAGACTTTCAGTGGAATATACCCTAATTTATCAACTCTAGTCTAAGGCCTAAAATTTGGTTTAAAAAGATGTCTTTGTAAATTGCACTAAATTACTGTCAAGTAGATTTAGACAAACACAAATTACAGTTTAAAAAATAATGGTGCAGGACGGCCGAGTGGCGCGGTGGTTAAGCGCTGGCTTGGGAAGCCAGCGGCCCTGGTTCAGGTCCCACATATGAGGGCCAGTGACACTGCCCTCAAAAAAAAAAAAAAATGGTGCTTTTGTGCTGAAGTTAGGTCATTTTTAATTTTCAAGTCCAGACAAAGAATTTTCATTTGGTCTTTCTGTTACTAAAACCCTAAGATCTTGCTGGAACCCAGTTGTTGCATTGGCTGGAAAGGCACCTGGAAGTGTCAGGGTAGCGGTTCTCTGTTGGGAGTGTCCCCTCCGTGGTTGGGACACAGAGTTGCGTAGGGCGAAAGAGGACTTTTATACCAGTTGCTAAACTTTCCTGCCAAATCCCTGCTTTCCCTTGTATGTGTTTTGGGCCAAACAAAATCTGTCCTACCAGCCATGTTTTCATTAGTTTAGGATCTTTTTCATGATAATGTTTCACGTAGTCCCCTGTCCACTTGGTTTCTCAGAAAGTGTTTGTTTTTTATTCATGGCTCTACTTCTCCCTGGTTCTTTCATAATGAACTGGATGCAGAAGGAATGATAACATGAAGAAGTCCCCTGATTTTATAGAGTGGGGGGCGGGTGTCACAGGTGGTGTGGACAGGCCTGGGGGAAAGCCGACGTGCAGGGCCAGGTTTCCTGATCTGTTTTACTGGTTAAAAGAACAGAAATAAAGGACGGTTTTCCCCTGTCTTAAAAAAGAAAGAGTTCCACCAGACCAATGTGGTCCTGGACTTGACCCTCTGTGGAAGGGCCCAACTCTGCCAAAATGGCGCCCTCCTATACACTACTCGTGTGCAAGCTCCACCTCAGGGGAACAGTGGTCCCGAAACCTCCAGCTCCTGTGCCAAAGGCTCAGTTCAGTCCTTCCCCACTCAAACAGCCACTCTCTCCACTGCGGCCAGTTCCTGAGCCCTGAGTTGGAACAGCGCCCTGGCTACCTTCCCATGAGACCAAACAGAGGAACTTCAGAAAAGACCTCAGAACTGTCCTCAAGACCTGAATAAATTATTCATTACCCTTCCCTCACCTCCAATCTGCTCCCAACATGACCCTGAATCCCTAAGCCATGGTATTTAACCTCCTACATGCCTTCAGAGAGCCAGGACCTAAGAGCACTAGCTCACCTGTGTCTCCACACTTGGTGTTGGTGTCATTTCCTTAAGTAAACCTCTACTTTCTCTGGGGCAAAAATAAAAACAAAAACAAAACAAAACAAAAGACTGCAATTGATTTATAATTCTGGCCTTTTAGCAGAACTGAACTTAAGTTTTTTAAAAAATTGTTGCCCATATCTTGCTAATCTATAATAGAGAATATTGTTTTACTCTAGTATTTTTTTATCTAAATCTCTTAAGACATGAAAGGTGCTACATGAGTTCAGGAGGTAAGACTGGAATTTTACCTGGACAGTGTAAAATAGTTATTAACTATTGAGTATAAGGGAAACATCATTTCTGTTTTTCACTTAAGTGAGTTTTGAGTTTTATTTAAAAAGCTCCTACTGAAACATAACTTGAACTTTTTTCTCTTAATCCTTTAGTCAAAAAACAGAGGTAACTGCATCTCTTCATGACATGGTAGACCAACTGGAACAGATTCTCAGGTGAGAAAAACGACAGCCTGTGTGACTCCATGCTGATTGAGGATGTCTGTCCAGGAAATACTAGTTCAGATATGTCTACTGGCCATTTCTGGTTTGACCTTGTATATGTTTGACCCTTATATATGTTTGGCGTGAATTTTCTTAATAACAGATGTTTTACCAGCTTGTTTTACAAACTGGTAGAGTAATAAGAACATGGACTTTGAAAACTGGTAGACCTGTGGTCGCCTCTACGCATTGCCCCTTAGTAGCTGTGTGAGCCTTGAGCCTAGAGTTTTCGTATGTCTAATCTCTAACTCATGAGTTTATGGAGTTAACATTAGGTGAGGCATTTAAAGTGCTTCACACATAGTAGGTACACAAGAAATGTTAGTTCCTGCAGTAATTATTGCATCTATCAGCAAACAATGTTATTAGGCTCCTAACTTTCCTTTTTTGGGCACAATACATTTGATTGTATGTCTGGATCATAGCAAACGACACTAGAGCCTTCACATAACTCTGTAGTAATATTCTTTTACTGTCACAAGGAAAAACTAAACTCACTCTGAGACTGAAATTTCCCAATTTGCCATTTAAGAAACCTAATGTTTACTAGTACAGTAAAAGCTTGGTTTGCGAGTACTTTGGTTTGGGAATGTTCTGCAAGACGAGCAAACATTGCTAATACATTTTAACTTGATAAACTAGCAATGTCTTGTAATACGAGCAGTTTGTTTTTGGAACGAATTATGCTCACAGACCAAGGTATTACTGTATTTATTTTTATATGTGTACATAATTGTGTTTATGTATAATTTTTTAATATTTATATAAAAATAAGATTTTAGGAATAATAAACTTCGTCCTTCCAATATGAAATTATAGAAATGATAGGTAATAACATCATTTTATAGAGGTAGTGTGTAAAGGATGATAATTTGGAATCTACTAATTTGAAATTTTATTCACGTTAAAGTACTTCAGTGTAAACATATTTTGAGTTATGTTTAAGGAAACATTATATATTTGTGTACCATAGCATGTTAGTTTAATGAAGAATTAACTGTTCAATTTCCTCAGGACCTCTATTTTTTATTACTTGGCCTGGTTTTTATTAATCTATGTTCTGAATGTTATATAGTTTTTTTTTCTTGGAAAATAGTTAATAAATCAAGCATTTACTATTATAGGTTGACTCATGTTTCTCCTTTCTTCAAGTCCCTGAAAAATTGAGCATAATTTCATTAAAACTTACAGGGTTAAGTTAATATGGAGTCATTCCCTTTTTTTTGTTTGTTTTTTTTTTAGATTAATTTCTTACAAATCTGAATTTTTTATTTTTATTTTTTTCATGATTTTTTATTAGTTTCAAGTGTACAAAACAACATAGTGACTAGACATTTATATACCTCACAAAGTGATAACCCCAAAAAACAGTCTATTACCCATGTGACACTGTATATAATTATTACAATATTATTCTTTTATTTTTATTTTGAAATTAGTTTCAGGTGTACAAAGCAACATAAATCTGTGTGGTTATTTTTGTTTCCTTAATGAAGTTGAGAAAAGCTATGTCAAAGAGATACAGTGAAACAAACACAATTTATTTTGCCCTGTGTTCCTGGGCATAACTATGGGTGATCCTCATAGTCACGTGCTCTCAGCACCTCAAGGAGACAGCAACATCCTGTAGGATTCTGGATGATACCTATGCCTTTCGCTGTTGAGCTTAATTTACTGACCTTTTAAAATAAGAACTTTTTGTTCCTGTTCCTCTGCATAGCCATTATTAGTTGATAAATGTTTTCAAATACATACTGTCAGGTGACAGGACCCATGAAATCTATCTTTATGAAGAGGTACTGAATTCTATCCAGCCTCTGTGTAAGCCCAGTCGGAGTTATTCATAAATGTGAGATTTGGAGAGAAAGCCCAGGTGTATATACGATGTTGATAATTATGGAATGTGATATCGCAGGGAGATTCATATGAGACCAAGAAAGTGTTGGACATACCTTGCATTTTTATAGAATATATTCTTTTGTTTTTCCAGTCTAAAAGGAGCTATATTTGTTAACGGAATTGTGAGTGCCTCTTGTGCCATACATTTTAAGAACTGACAGTGTGAATTACAATTCTAAATAGTCAAAATTGTACTTCTCAAGTTTAATGTTATGCATGGGAATCATGGCATGACAGACAGAATTCAAAGCTGATCTCCTAGCCTCCCAAAGCTGTCCCACCCTTTGATAATGGTGATTTATAATAAGAAATACTGGGAGTGCCAAAAAAATGTATATACATGACTTGAATTCATCTTTTGTTATTGGTATATATTGAATATTATAATGTTAATACAGTTTTTTTCTTTGTAGAATGTATTCTTTTTTTTTAAGTTCTTTTTTTATTATTAGTTACAGATGTACAAAACAATGCAATAGTTATTTTTTTCACCCCTTACAAAGTGATTTCCCCCTCCCCCAATGTCATACATATCTATTACAATTCCATTGACTCCATTCCCACACTATATTCCACATCGCATGACTATATATGTGTTAAATTATAGTTGACATATAATATTGTTCAGCGGCAGCTTCATATGTACAGTGCAGTGGTAAGGCCACTACACTGTCCATGAAGTGTTCTCCCTAAAAGGACATGCATCCGTCTGTTCCCCTAAAAAAAAAATTTACAACCTTATTGATTATGTTCCCTAAAGTGTCTCTTCTGTCTCTGCAGTAGTATTGCAGTTACCAGTTTATGTTGCCTCATGCCTTCCCCTTCTCACATCCCCATCCCATTTAGCCTTCATCAGTTTTTTCTTTGTGTCTCTAAGACTACTTCTGTTTACATTGCTCATTTATTCAGTTCTTTAGATTCCACATATAAGTGAGATTATATTGTATTTGTCTTTCTCTGACTGACTTATTTCACTTATCATAATGTTCTCTAGGTCCATCCATATCGTTGCAAATGGTACGATTTATTTCTTCTTTATAGCTGCGTAATATTCCATTGTGTAAATGTACCACAGTTTCTTAATCCAGTCATCTACTGATGGGCATTTCGATTGTTTCCAGGTCTTTATCCTGAAAAACCCAAGACACTAATTCGAAAAAATATATGCACCCCTATGTTCATTGCAGCGCTATTTACAATAGCCTTCTTTCATTTTCCCTTCGAATGTGCCACTCAGCCTGTCTTTACAGGCTCACTGAGGCCAAAAGGGAACAGGGCCAAGGCCCCAAGTCAGACAGTAACTGTATAGCCATGCACTCCCAGGGCACTGGTTACCACCTGACAAGCACCTTTCTGAGCCTGGTGGATCAGTCCATGAGATCAGGGGGGTGTCAGGATCCTCCTCTGGGAGAGGGCTATTTCTGGGCAAGAGTTGGAACTCACAGTTTCTGTTCAGTTCAGCAGTTTCAGACATAGAGAGATTTTGTAATAGAGTAAAGCGGTTCATGGGCCAGATTATCTTAAAGGAATTAATTTTGGCTTCCTGGAAAAGTGAGGCGAGCTGCCTCTGTTAAGAGTCAGGCATGTAGAATGTATTCTTGAGGGAGATTGAGCCTTATGATATTTCTGTGGTTCTCCAACTATAAAATTCTTTGATTTTTACTTTTTTACCAGCCTTGTCTATAATAAAATACTCACGAGGATTATTAAAAGTTAAAGCAGTATATTGAAATGATAGACTTGGCTTATTTTACTGACTTGATGCTTTTAGGAAAATTGTACTAAAAGATTTTGAGATAAAGGTATGTCAGACTTTTTTTTTTAAAATGTGTTACTTCTTCCAAGTATATTGTAATAAAAGTCAGGGAATAAAAGATTAGATATATAATTATTAGGTTTTTGTTTTGCTGAGAATTAATGTAATATGTAAAATTGGGACATTCTCTTTGCTGCTTTTTTTTTTTTTAAATACTAAGTACCTAAGAGCTACTTGTATATTTAAGATTCTTAGGATTTTTGTATGGTAGCAAGACTTACTTTTTTTTTTTTTTTCCTTAACTTACAGCGTGTCAGAGCTTTTGGAGAAACATGGACTTGAGAAACCAATTTCATTTGTTAAAAACACTCGGTCTAGCTCAGAAGAGGCACGCCAGCTGATGGTTAGATTGACCAGGCACACTGGTCGGAAGTGAGTAATTCACTTAATTGATACTTGTATATGATTAAAAATAAGTACTGCACTTTTCCTTTTTGTTCGACTTCATTGAGTTATAATTGACCAACAATAAATTGCACATATTTAAAGTGTAGAATTTGATAATTTTGATATATGTATATACTTATGAAACCATTACGTTTAAGATAATAAGCATATCCATAACTCATAAAGGTTTTCTCTTGCCCGTTGGTAATGCCCTCCCTCCTGCTTCCCCCAAATCACACCCCTGTTCCCTTTCCAGTTGCCCCTGACCTACTTTTTTGTCCCTGAATATTACTTTTCATTTCTTAGAATTTTATGGAAAAGGAATCATGCAATACACTTTTTTTTTTTTTTGCTTCATCTTCTTTCAGTTAGCATAATTATTTTGTCATTCATCCATGTTATACCATGGGTCAATAATTTATCTCATTTTATTTGCTGAACAGCATTCTGTTGTATGAATTTGTCACACTTTGTTTATTTACCTGTCGATGGATCTTCGGGTTGTTTGGAGTTTTGACTTTGGGAAATAACACTATGAATTTCACGTACCTGTCTTTTATGGACATGTGCTTTCATTTCTTTCAGATGAATCCATAGGAGTGAAATGGCAGGGTTGTATGCTAGGTGGATGGTTAGCTTTCTAACAAACTGGCAAACTGTCTTCCAAAGTTATTTGTACCATTTTATTTTCTAACCTGTCTTGTAGGAGGGCTCCATATCCTTGTCAGTGTTTGGTATGGTCAGTCTTTTTAAGTTTAGCTATTCTGATAGATATGTAGCAGCATCTAATTTTGGTTTTAATTACTTTCTTTAATGAATAATAGTGGGAAGCTTCTTTTTATGTGCTTATTTGCCATTTATTTATCTTCTTTGATCATTTTAAAAACTTGCATTGTTTGTTTTCTTATTGATTTTGAAACTTGTCTTATATATTCAGGATACAAGTCCTTTATTAGATTTGCTTTGCATAGACTTTCTTCTGTCTGTGCCTTACGTTTTCATTCTCTAACCTGTGTCTTTTTAAGAGCATACTTTTTAAATTTTGATGAGGTCCAGTTTATTATTTTTTCTTTTTTGATTGTGCTTTTGACATTATCTTAAGAAACTTTAGCCACAAAGATTTTCTCCTACCATTTCTAGTCAAATTTTAAGTTTTGTAGATTTATAGTAAGTCTTAAAACTAGATAACTTAGTTTCCCAACTTTGATTTTCTTTTCCAAAGTTGTTTTTTCTATTTTAGGACCTTTATATTTCCATATGAATTGTATTTATTTATTTATTATTTTTTCCATATGAATTTTAGAATCAGCTTGTCATTTTTACAAAAATGTCTTTTGGACTTTTGATAGGAATTATGTTGAAGCTACAAATTAACTCAGAGAGTGTTGCTATCTTAAATCAACATTAAGTCTTCCAATCAATGAACAAAGGATGTCTGCTCATTTACTTAGGTTTTTAATTTGTTTCGGTGATCTTTGTAGTTTTCAGTGTATGTACAAGTCTCTTACTTATTTTAAGTTTATTCCTAAGTATTTTGTTTTCGGTGTGTTACTGTAAATGGGACTGTTCATTTCACTTTTGGGTTGTTCATTCCTACTGTGTAGAAATATAATTGAATTTTGATATATTGATCTTGTATCTTTCAGTTTTGCTGGACTCATTTATTAGCTCCGATAGTGGTTTTTGTTTTTCTTTTTGCAGATTGCATAGGATTTTCTATATACCAGATACGTTATCTGTGAATGGACACAGCTTTACCACATTCTTTCCAATGTGTATGCCTTTTATGAAGTTCTCTCTTTTCATTGGTATTAGCATGGCCCATAGCTCTTCCCCATTAGCGTGGTTTATTTTTTATTTTTAATTAACTTGTGTTTTTTTATTTGAAGCCCGTTTCTCACAGGCAGCATGTAAGTTGGGCCTTTCTGTCAAGACTTGATTTGGAGCAAGGCACGCTGGCAAGTGCTGCTTAGGTACACTGGGATTATAAGGGAGTTGGCGTCCGTCAGACCTGCCCTCCAGCAGGAACAGCCAGGAGAGGGTAGATGGATAAACCTACACCTCCCAGGTGACTCCTGCAATTCTGAGCCTCAACTGGCAGTGTATGTAATACAGCCAGCCTTGGCTTGTTCAAGGAAACCCTCCTTCCTGAGAAATCCCTCGATGTATATCTCTGTCTCTCTTCCTCTCTCTCTTCCAATAGTGTACTCTAGGTATTGACATGTGTCATTATGTTCCTTTCTAGATCATAAGCTTCTCCAGGGCAAGTGTCGTAGTCACTATACATCTAATAGGGGACCTTGCATAGCAATGGCCCTCTCTCAGTAGTTATTAAATGAATAATTGAGAAGGTTTGGACTGAAGCCTTAAGATTTCTTTACCACTGTGAACAGATGGTCAATATTTCTGGTCGTATAACTCTACTCTAGAACACACTCTTCAATAGGAAAGACATGCTGCTGCTGCAGGGGGATCTGCCGTCTTTCCATGGAGTCCCTCAGATGCTTCTGAGGTCTCGGAAATGAACTTCTACTCGTGGCATTCTACTTCCTGCACATATGTAAGGGAATGGCTTCTTTTTTCAAAGTAGACAACTCAAGATGAATCTTAATTATTTCATGCACGCTGCAGTAGCTTTGCCTTCAGCCCTACAGACTAGCCTTACACATTTTGTAAATGACGGCAGATTTCATCGGATTTGTGGCAAGTCAAGTTTTAACATCTCAGGCTCAGTACTATTTCTCCCTGGAAAATACTCTTTCATTCTAGAGCTGTAACTCACCCATAATGTTTGCATTCAGAGATCGAGCTCTCTGTTAATTTGCAAAGTCTTTGTACAGGGCCTTCCAGTGCTATTCCTGGTTCTTATTTACTGAATGTATTCTGAAAAGGCCATTGTAAATACTGTCTCATAATTTATTTTAATTAGAACCTGTACTTACGGCTAGCCATGTGTGAGAAAACAATAATGCCATCTGTGCTGGTGGTGATGGCTTCCAGAACAGCTGGGCCACAAGAACTTGATTTGGCTAGACAGTGCCTGGGCCTGATTCTGTCAGGCAGGTACAAGGTGGACATGCATCTCTTCAAGCATTTTGCCACTTCTCTGCAGCCAGATCTGAAAGAGCCCTCTAATTGTTTGAAGCCCACCCAAAGAGTTCACATACCAGGGTCTGACTAATGGAAACATTTGAGGGATTATCCTGGAAGTCTTGCAAATATATCAGTTTGTTTTGTGTATTTGTATGGTAGAAAAAAAATTTTTTTTTATGCTTTATTGCCTATGGAATGGAAGTAATTGTTCATTTTGTGTAATAAATATAAAATGCTGTAAGCAAATGAAGCATATACTTTTTAAAAATTTTAGGGGAAAAATTCCTGAAGATAACAATTCTTACAGGCTTTTCTCATGGCAATGTTGTTATACACAAACAATCGATTTGCCCTGTTTTTAACGCATAAAAAAGAAAACGATGCGTGGAGAAGAAACATCCATTTGGTATTTGACAAACACAAACCAAAACAAAGTCTGCCCTCTTCAGACAATGAGATTCATGATTATGGAGAACTTCAAGACTAGAAAGGGAACATAAATGATGATTCCAAGCCCATATATTTTTAGCAAAGATGAGCGTTTGAAAGAGACAGAGAGTTATAGCACAGCCTCCCTCCCACTACACAATAGTAGTAATCATGGATGTGATTATAGAAAAACAAACTATTTTTGTAACTTTCAGATTTATTCATTCATTCAGTTACTGAATATTGTTGTCTACCAGCAAGTATATTCTCATTTAAGTTAGTCCTGACAATATACAAAAAGGCAATCTGAAGCTCAGAGAAATTAAGAAATGTGTTTAAGTCCACACAGGTAATTGACTTTGTTTTTAATTGTGGTTAGGAACATAATGTCATCCATTCCTTGCCACTCTGAGACACGTTTTGAGGAAACTGAGATTCGGGACTATTAAGTGACTAGCTCAGAATCATGCGCTAATATGTGAGATTGTTAACCAAGCCCCTTCCCGCTGTGGGAGAAGCCGAACCATTGCTTCTCTAGCTCTGGAACGCGGCATACCAGCCGAAATGGTATTGGATTGACTCGATGGCGTAGCCTCGCTGCTTGTGTAGACCTGGTGCCTGACTGGTAACTTGCCTCCGACCCGGAGGAGTTGTGGATGAGCGAGAACACCTGTTAGGCGCTTTCTGCTTTGGGTTTTCCTCAGCGACGTCAGTGGGATGCCCTTGAGGGGACCCTGAAACCTGCGGAGCATGACGCTTCTTCCTACTGGAAGGGCAATTCCCTCACCTCCCTGAGGAGGCTCTGTCGTCCTGCGCCTGGGCTGTCTCCTGGGAAGAAAATAACCCCTGCAGCGATCTATTGGTAATTGGATCCTGGACTACAGTAAGGACTGGGCCTGAAAGGAACACCGATGCTCCCTGCTGCTGCTGCGCTGTGGCGCCAGCCTCTGGAGGATGCACTGTGGGTCTGCATGTGGACTTGAAGTTGACAAGATGCCCTGCTGAGGATTGCAGGGTGATGAAGATGGAATTTGAGACTTCTGTCTCCAAGTGCTTTCTCTGCTGTATCCCAGCTGCCTTACCTTACTGTGCTAAATCTTACCTAGAAACTCACAGGTAGTTGACCTTTGCTATCACCGTGCAGTGGCAGTCCAGCTTGGTGTCCAGGTGGCCGCCCACAGCACCAGCTCGGGCAGCGTCTCGGGCACCGACGCACAGCTGCCCGACTCTCTCCTCTGTCCTTCATCCAAGTTTATGCCTGCAAATTCAAATGAGATAGATTTCTGTTGATGATTTGGAAGCTTGTGTGGCATAGAGAATGGTGGTACCAGTGTTTTGTGTTACTTTTGGTCAGTTGAAGAGAGAGATTTCATGAATGATTGTTTTTTTCTCTACTTCCTCCCCCTCCCCCCAGGCAGCCTCCTGTTAGTGAGTCTCATTGGAGAATGTTGCTACAAGACATGCTAACTATGCAGCAGAGTGTTTACGCGTGTCTCGGTGCCGATGCCTGCTATGAGGTAACTGTAACTTCCCTCCTTTGGATTTAGAAATTTTGGTGTGAGATCGTAGATCGCACGCAAAAGTCATGACTGTAAGCTTCACTGTAAGTGGTACCATGACGAAGAGCAGTAATGGAGTAGTGCTTTATCGTTGGAGGACGTTCCTACCTCATCTCCTATCTTCCCTGCCTTTGTTCACTGTAACACCATTTATTTAGTGGGTTAATCCTCAGCTAGGAAACTCAGAATCATAATTTGGGTGGTCCCTAAAACTTATGTCATGTCCCTGAGAGAAGTCTATCCTGTCTTCATCTCTGTTAAATTGCAGTAATCCTTTGTCTCCCCACTTCCACATCTCTTTCGAATTTACTCATTTAGAGCTTTCTTCTAAAACAGACCTTTTCATGACCTTCTTAAAGGTTGCTGCTCATCTGATATCAGCTATCAGAAGGTAGCCACCCATCTTAGCATGGTGTAGAAAGCGATAGGACATTCCACCCTCCCTGTCCACCCTTACCTCTGACACTCCACCTGGTCCCCTGTGCCCCAGTCATGAGTCCCTCTGCGCACCATGCCGTTTGATCTTCCTGCGACTTTGCAGGCATTGTCCCTTTTGCCTGAATGTATTCCTCTCTCCTCTATTTGAAGATATCTGATCATTTTCAGGACTCAGCTCACGGATTGTGCCCTCTAGGAAGCCCTCATTGGTCCTTCCATATAACTTTTCTCTATTATATAGCCTTTCTTTCAAGTGCAGTTAGTTATTTCTGTGTGTTTCTTCCATTTGGTCACGGGCTCCTAGGTCGGCATCATCATATTAAGTTCATGCCCATATTCCCCAGTGCATGTTGTCATGCCTGGGCATAGAGGATGCTAAGGAATGGTTGTGAATGGATTGGGTGTGCATGCAAGGGGGATTAATCATTATGTTGGGAGATCCATGTACTGCCACCAAATTTCTCATAGCTTGTATAGAAAGGTTAACCCATTTGAAGTCTAAAAAGTTTCTCATTTGAATTTTCCTATTTAATAAGCTACATACAAAATGGCATAGAATACTCCCTGCATTGCTGTGCTCTGGCCCTGCCACGCTTGACCCACTGATAAAATGACAATTATAAAAATGGGCCTCCAGTTTGTGAAATAGGTTGATATTTTAATTCAAAGTAATTTTGACAAAGAGCGCTAATGTAGCCGGTTGAGACGTGAATGGTTTTATATTTGAACTTCAGGTTTTTATATGCTTGAATGAATATAAAGTTTATATTTATGGTTACAGTCTCAGACCCCGTACAACTACTGATAAAGTCCCCTTTTTTTTCTAATGTGAAACTCAAAATCCAATCTCTGGAGAAAAAAAAATCTATATGCACTTGGGGTCCAAAACCTAACTGTTATTAAGTATGTTAAAATAGTGTTTTTAAGTTGGAGTGGCATTATTTTAGTGTTTTCCTGTTTCTGATTCTGATTGAAAAATTGGTAACATGTGAACTAACTCCTCTGTAATGTTATAAACAACTTGACATATTACATTGTTTTTGTTATATTTTAATCCCTTATTAGGCTTTGATATGTTAAGGACTTCTGGTCATTAGTCTCTCTTTTTTGAGAAAATATTTGAAAGCATATTTTAACAGATTTGAAATGGTTCTAGAAGAAGGTAATACAGATTTGACAAACTTATATTTTTAAATATCATTTTAGTACCTTTTAAATTATGCTGTATTGTCTCATTGCCTTTTGGCCATTCTTGGAAATTAATTTGAAAGCTCAATGGCACAATTTTGAAAATGTTACACAGCCTATAGAGCAGAAATCTATATTGTTCATTTTAGCAGAACCTTTTAAATTTTAGATTGCGTTTTTCAGTGTTGAGCATTGATTGCTCCTTATGCCTTACTTGAATAAACTGAAGGAATACGGAAATTTACGCCTAAGTTATTTGGGCCACTTGGAGTAAGCCATTTTCACCTGTCAGGTAGTCATTAGAGTTGCTCATTAATAATATACTTTCTGTCGCAAATTTGTATTTTATAGCCGATCCCTCATAAATATTAATAATTTTATTCATATCAGTAATTTCAATAAAGGCCAGTCTAAAGATACCTTCCCCGGAAGCCCAGAAACAAGTGAAAATAAAGGGATCCTATGAAAATTGGATAGCCTTGCTAATTATAAGGAAACGTTTGTTTCTTCATGAAATTGTCTTTTTTTTCATCTATGTCTGTGCTATCCTCATCCAACAGTAGCATCATAGGCTAGAGCACTCTTAGGGGAAGTACCAATTACATATTGATGTTATTAGTATAGATTTAAAAGAATACCAGCGGCCCTGGTTCGGTTCCCACATATGAGGGCCAGTGACACTGCCCTGAAAAAAAAAAACAACAAACAAAAAACAAACAAACAAAAGAATCTCTAAGATTTTTCTGTAATAACTAAATCTCAGTTATAGAAAAAAAGTTATATTAATTGATGCTGTTCGCTGTCTACTAGAATACAATATTTGCATGAATACCTCCCATCAGCTGCTGTTGTTTTATTTAAATAGTTCTAAGTTTGCAGATTGGAGAAAAACTCAATGTTATATGGTATATTCTAATTTTAACTAGTAGGTGTAAGTATAATATGTGTAGGTTGGCTGTTTGGTTTATGAGGCTGAATTCAGATGCTTTAAGCAGGCATTGACTACATGTATCATATTCAAAGGCTTTCTTTAAAAAAATTGAAATGGTTCTAGTTTAAGCAGAGTGGGCACCATTGAGTTGGGCCATATGTCTAATGGATCCTGCTTTTAATGAGAATGAACTTTAGATATTTTACCTAAGTGTTCATTGTAACACTATTGAAATATTATGCTTAATATTGGTTTGTTCACTTAAATTATTTTTTCTTCTAAAATAGGGCTATTTTTTTATTGAGGTGAGAAGCACGTAATGTAAAAGGAACCGTTTAGAGTGTGCTTCATAGTCATGTAGTACAGTCACAATGTTGTGCCATGGCTCCCTCTAGGGTGGATGGATTTTAAATTTATTTCATTTGACTATGAGAGCCTTCATTTGGTTGCGAATCTAATCCTTTTTCTTGAAGCACTAATTCCAGTTTCTTCTTTTTCCCAGATATTTACAGAAAGCCTTCTGTGCTCCAGTCGCCTTGAAAACATCCACCTGGCTGGGCAGATGATGCAGTGCAGCGCTGGTCCAGTGACTCCCCTGGCTAGTGCAGCCCCGAAGGGGAAACCCCAGTACATGGTCAGTTATGAAAAGAGCATCGACTTGGTGTTGGCTGCCAGCAGGGAGTACTTCAATTCTTCCACCAGCCTCATGGACAGCTGCATGGACCTGGCCAGGTAGAGGAAGGAACTCTCTCTTCTTCCATAAGCGGGAGACGGGCAGATACACCAACTCCATTGTTGGTTTTATTCTTTACTTTACAAAGTATATTATCACAAGTTTAAATTGATTGTGCGGTATGGGGCACTGTTACTTATTGCTTGCATATAGAAACTTAATTATGTTATAAATATTCATCAACGTCCTCATGACGCTTTTTTTCCCAGTGTGCTTTCCCATCATCACTTTTGCTGATTATCTGTAAGGTTGTCCTTCTCTTCTGTTGGAAGAGATTCCTGGGGTAGCCTGAAAATTTAAGTTCCGAAATTTCCAGCATATTTAGGTGATATCTGTATCCTTCACATGGCTTCCTCTCTGTTTAGGGACAAGGGACCTGATTGGATGATAAAGCTCAAACTTCCCTTCCAGGTGGAAATTTCTGGACGATGAACATAGTTCTCCTCTTGGCCTGTTGTACTGTAAATTTACTGTTCATCTTTTTACTATTGATCCTTAAAAGCTTTTTTTTTTTGCATAGGGGACGTTTGCCCTCTGTCTATCTTAAGTGTTTTCTCTGTGTTGCCAAGTTTTTATTATATATGATTTATCTTTCAAATAGGTATTTAAATTTTTTAAACATTAGGTTGTTATTCTTTTCTATTATGGTTTCTGTCTTTTGTGCCATCCTCTGAAAGGCCTTAAATTCACAAGACCATTAAAATCGTTTTGATGTTATTTCTTACTACTTTGATAGTTTAATTTTTACATTGAAAGTTTAGACCCATTTGGAATTTATTCTGATGTAATCATTGTGGTAGCTATTTAGATTTATTTCCACCCTCCCCCCCACTCCCAAGGTTGTAGTCATTTCAACTCTAGCAAAACTTGAAGATAACATAATTCAGTGGTATCTTACACAGAGAGAATCATGTTTTCTTAAAACATGCTATTGAAGTTGACAAAATTGTTTGAATGGTTAGTATATATTTTTCTTCTCTCCCAAGGGATTTTATCTCAAATGATGAAAATATCAAATGGAATCACCTTGGAAACTGGGAGTTGTGTTTGACCGAAATTTTTTTGGCGGGTGTTTTCAGAGATCATTTTAAAACCTCAGCTACCTGTATTTCCCCTTCATTCCATCCCTTTTTCTCCCACATGGACACACCTTAATTTAAAAAAGATGTCATGTTTATAATGCGGCACCAAACCGATTGAGACCTGTGAGCCCAAAGTATTTAAATGTTCACAGTTGTTTCACCCATGGTTTTTTTTTTGTTGTTGTTGTTGTTTTTTTATTTAAGCTGAGCCATCCTGCCACCTGTTGGCTGCTCAACGGCAACTCAGCTCGGGCTGGCCTCGAACCGCTGTTGCTCAGAGCTCAGCTTGCACTCTTGAGCGGGCTCTTAACCAACTAAGCCATTTGGCCGGCCCTAAAATTTTAATAGGCTTTATTTTATTTATTTTTAATTTTTATTTTTTTCAGCTGAGCCATCCTGCCACCTGTTGGCAGCTCAACGGCAACTCAGCTCGGGCTGGCATCGAACCGCCTTTGCTCAGAGCTCAGCTCGCACTCTTGAGCGAGCTCTTAACCAACTGAGCCATTTGGCCAGCCCTTCACAGTTGAATCAAGTATAGAAAATAGCCCATACACTCTTGTTGATTAAATTATTTATTAACTAAATTTTCCTATTGAGGAAACAATACGTCACAAGATAAAATAGTCAAACAATATGAAAAGTGTATATATAGACACTAAGCCTTTCTCCTCCTCCTAGTTTCCCTGAATTTATCCCTCAGCTGTTTTTTACTCAGTTCTCTATTTTTCCTTCCAAAATATTAACTGTTATCCTCTTCTTTAAGTCACAAATAAGTGCTTAGTACTTTTCCATACCTTTCTGTATCTTTTTTTTTCACTTATATTCTATATTGAAGGTTTTCCATTTTTTAAATTATTTTTTGATATTTGTAGAATATTCCATTGCTTGATTTTTATAGAATTTAATTCATTAGTTCCTGATTTAATGTATTTTTAAGTGTTCTTTGTTTTAGAAATGTTATGGTAGTGAGTATTCATAATTATGTCTGGGCATGTGTGAGCTCATCTGTATTATAAATTCCTAGAGCTGAAATTCCTGGGTTCAAAGGTAAGTGTAGTTAGAATTTTGGTTGATGCTACAAAGAGACCCTACACCTTTCACACCTGTGTTAGCACCTATTAGTCCTTGTCGGATTTAAATTCTGCAATTTTGTAAGAGCAAGCAGGACCTGTATCTGTCACTCAGTCACATAGGTGCATACGGGGCCTAAATGTCTTCATCTGATGATCCATGATTGTAGCATGTATTCATGGCGTGGCCTCAACTGTCTTTCTAGTCTTATGTTCCCTTTGCCTCTACATGCTACTTTCGAAAATTAGTTTATTTGTTAAGTACAGTGTCTGAGTTTTTAAAAATTTGTTTAAAATAGTCCAAAGTTATCACAGATTTTTATATTAGCAAATCAGAGTTTTGCTCCTATATTTATCTCAGGACTGCATTACCAACTGATTCTGCCTTTTTGATCAGAAAAAAATGTCTCTTGTGCAGTTTTTTAAGTTATTCCTTTTTCTTGGAAGGGAAAGACAAAATTATCACTGACTCAAGATGGTTCTGTTTTGCCTAGAACAGGGGTCAGCAGACTGCGGCTTGCTAGCCACATGCTGCTCTTTGGGTATGTTCAGTCTCAAAAGTTCGCCAACCCCTGGAAGAGCCAATCCTGTCTCTCACAACAATTTAAAAATTATTCGAGAGCAATAAATATATTTTTACATAATCACCATTATGTGAATAATATCTTTTAAAAATTTTATAAATGAAACTATGATAGTTTTATTGTCATTTTCAATTTTACTTCAGAGCCACATGTACGCACCCAAAGAGCCACACGTGGCTCGCGAGCCGCCGTTTGCCGACCCCTGGCGGCCCTTCCTTCTCAAAAGTTTGCCGACCCCTGGACTAGAAGAATAGCTGGAAATTATCTAAATTCTGACTTATTTTTTTAATCCTTTCTAATATTATCATTACCTTTGGAGTCAACAGTGAAAAGAGTATGAAACAGAGAATTAACATGTCTTGCTTCACAACATGATGCCATTGTGTGCTGTTATTGTGCGCCATGCAAATCGCTTCACCTCTCCGAGATGCCATTTTGGTTTTCTTATAAAGCAGGTGATGGTATTTGCCTGTCACACAGGCTTTTTGTAAGGATTAAGGAAAATCGCAGAAACAATCCAGCAGAATGCTTGGAATGTAGTAGGTTTTTGATACATATGTATTGGATCTCACATTGCTGCATATGTTAATAGAAAGACAATTTAGCCAAACATCTGTTACTTCTTCTTTTAAAAAAATGTATCTTATTTCTCGTAGGTGCTGCTTACAGCTGATAACGGATAGACCCTCTGACATTCAAGAGGAGCTAGATCTTATCCATGCCCTTGGATGCCTTGAAGAATTTGGGGTAAAGATCCTGCCTTTGCAAGGTGAGTTTCTGCTTAGTGTTGCACTTTTATTAACTTATTTTGCATGAATTTACTAGTGTTCCTTTTTAGTTTTTTGAACTAAAGAGTATGTTGGTTATTTAATCCATTAGCGATGGACCCTGCCCTCTGTACCATTTTTCAAATGAAATTTAAGTGGAAACCCAAAAGAAAAAAAATACAGCCAATATTTCATCTTAACTTCATTTTTTAAGTTCACAGTTATTACATTAAAAGAAGTAATATTAGTAACAGCAGTGAGGCTATTGGATAAGAAACTGGAGATTATTTCCCCAGTTGGGGGTTGCTGGGTGAGAGTTTCAGACTGATACTAGTTTTGGCATACGATTTATTTCTGGTTTTTGCTTCAGTTACATAGATTTAGAGGTAGCTGTAAGTGATAATAGATTCCCTTTTTATGCTTGCTGCAGAATACTCTAAGTTAGTACTGTTATTTCATAAGAGGGAATGCCAGGAAATTCTTGTTTCGAGTTTAATTGTTAGCGATATCTTAACATTGCTCAAGATCGTTACCTGAATGTAAATGTCAGGTAAGTGCCAGCCCAAACGAGCCTGTCCTTACAGTCACCTGTCACTGTCTGCCTTGGGCTGTGGGTACAGTGTGCATCTCCCAGTGTCCTGAACCTCACCTGACAATGTGGAGCTGGATTTTCTGTTGCTTCAAACCTTGGAGACGTCAGTGCCTCAGGGAGGCGGGTAGCATGGTTATTAGCAGTGTGCTTCTCTGGCCTCAGTGGGGTCTCTTACCTTTACCCTTCATGTTGGACATGATTGTATTGCGGGGTGGGGGGTACAGCTGAGTTCCTTCCATCTCTCTGGGTTTTGGTAGATTTTCACCAAAATTGTCTTTTTTTTGAAACTCCCAGTACCTTCAGACAGTGATGGCCTATTGTAGGTTCTTTGGTGTCTTAGTCCTGTGCAGCGTTTTGAGTCAGATGGGTCTTAGCCGGTATCTTAGGGAATGCCAGTAGGGACAATCTCACATGTTCATGTGAGTTTCCATTGTAGCTTTACTAAACATTAAAGCTCGGCTTGTCAGACCAAGTCGTTAGACTTGAAAAAGGTAGTATTACTATTACTTTGAGTAATTGTTTGGAAACGGTTTGTACCTGATTGTAAATGTCCAGAAGCACCTAAAACAAGATATTTAAAGTGATTGTTAAATCATTAGACAATTCTATTTAGTTGAATCGTTCATGTAATTTTTGAGCTCAGAGCTTCATAAAATTGTGAAGATTAATCAGTTATTAAAAAACATTTTCAGTTTATTCTTAAGTGTCTTAAGTCATTAACTACCTCCTTAGTAGTACTGACTTTTTTTTTTTTTTTTTTAAGATTTTATTGGGGAATTGGGAGAGGGGAACAGCGTTGGGGAACCGGGGAAGGGGAACAGATGAGTTGCTGTCCTTTTGTTCTTCAGTCTAGTTGTGGAAGACATTGCTTCACTGGCCCATATTGGTATTATCATTGCGCTCTTCTCGGATGAGGCAGATCGGTCACCAGCCTCTGGATGGCTGCTCTCCATGGCTCTTGGCAGCTCACTCTGGCTGCTGGCCACTCATGCTGGCTGCCGGCCACTCACTGTAGCCCATGGCAGCCCACTGCAGCAGGGGCTGCAGCTATGCCGTCCTGGGGACTCACAGCAGCCCAGCTCCAGGTGGAGCTGTTGTTCACCATCTTAGCTGTAGAGGGCAGTGTCACTGGCTCTCATATGTAGAATCCGAACCTGGCCCGCTGGCATCCCAAGCCAGCTCTTAACCAACGTGCCACTCGGCTGGCCCAGTACTTACATTTTTTTTTTTTTTTTTAGCTGAGTCATCCTGCCACCTGTTGGCAGCTCAACGGCAACTCAGCTCGGGCTGGCCTCGAACCGCTGTTGCTCAGAGCTCAGCTTGCACTCTTGAGCGAGCTCTTAACCAACGCACCACTCGGCCGGCCCAGTACTTACATTTTTAATTGAAGTTTTTGGTCCCAGGAAGAGGCCAGAGCACTGTGAAACTTTTGCCCTTCACATAGCTCTTGTTACGCCAAGTCATTATAGCTTTGACTGTGTGTGTGTGTGTGTGTGTGTGTGTGTGTGTGTGTGTATTTTAGATAGTTTTTTAATCCAAGCAGATTTATATGATGCAAAAAAATTTTCTTAAAGTCTCCTAAGTGCTACTGAATTTTGAAATATTAAACTGAGCCTTGTTTTTTTTTTTTTTTTTTTTTTTTTTTTTGGCACTCTAGCACTATTTTTTGCTGGCAGTATTAGCTCAGCCAGTAGATGGGTCCGAATATCTGCAACCAAAGCTGTAGTCCTGCTGTAGCTTCTGAGAACTTCCTTGGCTGAGGAGTGTCTTAAGAAAGACATCTGCTGTCATGTCTGACAGTCCTCCAGCTTGGTGTACTGATTGGGCGTTTGTCCTGACTAGAATGACTGTGGATGTGGAAAAGGTATATTACCTTTGAATGCTCTGCTGTGTGTGTGTGGCAGATACAATTGAAGTTTAAGCTCTTTATGTGTTTATTCATCAGTGATATTGGACTAAGTAACTTGATATTGCAAGATCTAGGGTCCAGGCATTTTGATTGTAGGCAGTGTACGGTAGTTTATTTTGTCACTTTGCTTTGTTTTGAAGCTTTCTTTGCCTCCACTCTAGGAGCTGCTGTTTCTCATCAGGTGAAGGATGGTGGGACTAGCTAAATTGCAATTAATGAGTTGATAGAAAACAGGAACAGAAATACTATGTAAAACGATTCCTTGTGTATGAGTCTCCTGGGAAGCGTTTGTGTGTGCACACGTGTGTGCTTTTCCCTGCATCTTGGGTGTTGATGTTTGTGTACATTATTCTTACTATTCACATGAACAGATTCAGATATTTCAGTTGCCCTGCAGGCTCTTGCCCTGATTGGCTTTTGTGGTTAAACCCAGCCTGGAGCCACGTGTGCCACTGACTGCTGGTAACTGGACAAGAATCGTCACCTTTCCTCGTGTTTAAGTTTTATCAGGTACAAAACAGGGACACTACTATGCCCCTGTAGAATTGCAGATGGAAATTAAGTCTGTGTGTTTTCAGTGCCTGGTTTGTAGGCCATTCCCCCTGCGGCCTTTCCCACCATCTCAGCATTCCCTTTTCACTCCTCTCTCCTTCTAGTCAATCAACATTCACTTAGGTATCGTTTTCCAGGAACTAAAATAATGAAGGGAATAAGGCACGCTTCCCGACTTTGAGGGACTGACATACTGATAACAATACAGAGTAACACTGGAGTGTCATGTATGAGTTTAAAATCTGATTCAGCCTCTTTGAGCTTTGTGACCTGTGACAATTCCATGTGTTTGAACATCACTTTCCTTAGATGGGGAGAATAATAGAATATTCCCTTGACAGTTCTGAAAGTTATATCCTGAAATATTGAAAATCCTTACATTAGAGGATCTCATACTTAATTAATATTTCTGTGACATATTGGGTTGTCGGAAAAGTCATGATGTATGCTTTCTATCTATGTTGTTTGTTGCAAAAATGCATCATGACTTTTTCGACAACCCAATGTATTTCGGTAGTAATAATATTTGAGTGATTTTTTTTTTAATGTTCTAAGTATACTTTTCATGTATTTATTAATTCTCATACCTACTCTATGAGGTGCCTATGACTTCTACTGTTTCCAGTTTCCAGATGATGCAATCAGGACCCAGGGAGGTTACGGCTAGGAAACAGCCATTCCAACCTAGGTAGTCCGGCCCACGGACTGCATTTATAAACAGTAGATGATACTCAACTCAAACAGGTGTGAAAGGAAAAGAAACTGATTCATTCTCTCACTCGGTAGCGAAGTGACTGACCTCTGCTTGTTATCCCCTTCCTCACCTACACAATTCAGGTTTGTGCCTCAGCGGCGGCATAATTAACTACATCCGTTGTGCACCTTTGATGCAATTCATCAAAGTGGCTGAAATTGGCATTTATATCTGTGGCTTCCAGGGCATGCATTGTCCCTGCCTCATAAGGTGACGAGTGTCTGGCATACGGATAGCTAGGCCCTAAGTAACTCATGTGTCCGAGGCCCGTGTGTGTGTGTGTGTGTGTGTGTGTGTGTGTGTGTGTGTGTGTATTGTGTATTAGGTTTTTCTTTCCTTTTTCAATAATATTTGAGATATATTGGGGAGAGCCACAGGGAAATGAGACTGTTAAAAGATACACACATACATACATATCCTTTTCATGTCCATTAACTCCATTTGAAAAGAATGTTCATTGCTGTAGACCTTATCCCTTCATGGAAACTAAATAATATCTAAATCTTGAATTTATTTAAACAAGAAGTCACATTCTGCAATATAATTTAGCATGTCCTACAATAAGCAGTAAAAGAGAACTGGTATAGTGATTGTCTAGAGGCTCAAAAAATAGATAAAGTGAAAAGTCATTTTAACAGGTTAGTTGCACTCTGTTAGAATCCTACATTCCAAATTAATTTAATGTTTTTGAAATACTGGCAGTATGTCTTGCTTACTACAACAAGCAGGCAAAGAACCAAATTTTAATGTTCCATTAAAAGGAAATTAAGAGAAAAGGATGATCCAATCTGGTTTCAATTTCCCACCTTGATTTTATTGAGCTAGAAGGAGAGTGGTGATAGTAAGGAAATCCCCTTATTAGAGTTATAAAGCTATAGTTTGTCTAAGAAGAATATAAGAAATCATTAAAGGCCATAAACGCATCTCAAAACCCCAGGTTTCTACGTATGTAGGATGACGATAATACCTATGAGAGCGTTGTTTTGAAAATCGTATTAGAAACATGTAGAAAGTACCTCTTTCATAATTATTGAATCTGAAATATTGAAGTAGTGATACACAATTTCTTAAAAATATATGCTAGGAGGAAAAAAAAACACACAAACCAGTAGAAAATGTTGAGGGAAAAAAACAATTTTTTGATTTAGAAAAGTAATGGAAAAATTTGAAGTATATTATATCAATTCGTTTTTGCTAGACTATGCTATAGTGAAGAAAAAAAAAACCTCAAAAATCTCAGTGGCTACTCGTAGGATAACAAGTTTATTTCTTGCTCACCGTCATGTCTGTATCAGGACTCCCTGGAACATGGCATCCTCATGGTAGAGGGGAAACGTCAGCAGTGGAGTGTCACGGTGGCTTGTAAGCATTTGCTCAGAAGCGGCAGGTGTCACTTCCACTCTCATTTTATTGCCCATAGAAGTCACATGGCCAAGCCTGATGTTAAGTAGTCAGGTATTTGGGATGTGAATATTGCAGTGAATACTGGAAAACAGTGATAGGGTCTGCAGAGTTATCCGCCGATTGTGGCTATTGGCTGTCGTGGCTGTGAAGTCAGTAACTGAAGGAAGCCTACGTCTAGCTTATGTATTTTTTTTTTTTAATTAATTTTTTTTAGAGGGCAGTGTCACTGGCCCTCATATAGCTTATGTTTTATAGTCAAGGCTGCAACAGGGGTACTGGGCCAGCAGTGGCAAAAATCACCATCTTGAAATACACCAATGCACACTAAAGTACTTTAGAATAAGAGGACATGATATTTGCAGCTTAGTCTCAAATGGTTCAGAAAAAGTTGATGTGTGTGCACATATATATTTGTGTGTCTGTATGTATGTGGGAGGGAGGCCGTACATGCATGATTGCACATGTGAATGGAGCAAATTATTAACAGTTGGTTAAGCCTGGAAAAAAGTATAGAGGGTTTTTTTGTACCATTCTTGCAGCCCTTCTGTAAGTTTGAAATTAAATCATCATAAAGACTTACCAATAGAAAGAGCCCATTCCAAAGAAAAACTACCACCTCTCTCCATATCTCCCAAACCCTGGGCTTCCTTCTGCCTACCTAGAAGAAATTTTGAGAGAACATGGGATGAATAGGATATAGCCGTGGGTTTAGGAATGGGTAACAGAATGAAAGTGTGAGAAACATTGAAGGAACTGTGTGAATTCTGGTCCCGTCACTTTTTCTGTGAGCTTGGCCCAAGTACTTAACCTTTCTATACCTTGTGTTCTTCCCCTGAGGATAATGGTACCTGCCTTGTAAAAGGTTCTGCCTTGTAGGGTTAATGTGATAAAGCACCTGTAACAGCGCCTGGGACACAAGTCACCTGCATTTAATGTAGGCTGCTGGTGTTAAGTTTTTGTTGTCTTTGTTGAGGCCCAACCTCCCAGGTAGTGCCATACTTCTTAAAGATTGCCACCTAAATAAGTACCATTTCTTCCTAGCGTATACATAATACTCTTTTTTTTTTTTTTTTTTTTTTTTTTTGAGGGCAGTGTCAGTGGCCCTCACATGTGGGACCGAACCGGGGCCGCTGGTTTCCCAAGCCAGCACTTAACCACCGTGCCACTCGGCCGGCCCTAATATTCTTTAACTAAAGCTTTCTCCTTTCCCCTTTATTTTAAGCATACTTAATTACCACATCATGTAAATCGGTATGATCAGGCATGTTTTATTTCCTAGCAGCTAGCTTAAGTGAGGGCATCACTTCTGTTTTTGGAGAAAGGCTAATACTTTGGAACTGTGAGCACTTCTGGGGTGATGTTGTGGAGATAGAAAATGGATATTTGGAACATGGCATGGATTTTGGTGTGGTGAGGGGAAGGTCCCTAGGGCCTGACCTGGCACTTGAAAATGGGACACTTTTTCCTAGCTTCCGAAAGCCAATTCACTTGCTGTTTCAGAAGTTTGGCGACAGAAAAGATCCATGTTGTACATTATTCAGAAGCAGCAATAACTTTAATTTAAAAAAAGTTGTGTCTTTGACTTAACTCTTATTGCTCTGGTTGGTGGCTAGCACCATTTTTATTTGATTTGGTTGCCTTATGTTAGGGAGGTAACAATGCCCGTTTGTGATGCCCCCAGTTACACGTCTTTATTTAGCATGTCTTCCTCTTGCAGTGCGACTGTGCTCGGATCGGGTCAGCCTCATCAAGGAGTGCATTTTCCGGTCCCCCACCTGCTACAAGCAGTCCACTAAGCTCCTCAGTCTGGCCGAGCTGCTGAGGGTAGCCGGTAAGTTTTGCATGCTACGCTGTAAAGTTTCTGTCTTATCCTCATCATGACTTCAGGTGAACATCAGAATATATACCTACAGGTATCAGGAGAGCTGCTTTTTGGCAAGGATTTGTCTATTATAGAAAGATCAGACTTATCACATTGCCCCTCTGCATAGGGCTTCGCGAGTGTCCTCTTAACATGACAGCTAGCAAGGGGGGACCGGAAACTCCTGTAGGACCTGGTCTTGGAAGCCCCACACCATCATTCCCACCTTATCCTGTTTGTTAGAAGTCAGTTACTAACCAGCCTCCACTCAAGGGGCGGGGCATCCAGCCCCATCTTTAGAAGGGGTATCAGAGAATGTGTGAACAAAGGTTACATGATATTTCATAACACTCAAAGCCTCCATTCATCTTCTCTTCCTTACACTAAACATCGGAATCATTTTCTTTTTTTTTGAGGGCAGTGTCACTGGCTCTCATATGTGGGACCCGAACTGGGGCCACTGGCTTCCTAAGCCAGCACCTAACCACTGTGCCACTCGGCCGGCCTGGAATCATTTTCTTTAATAGGTTTCTAGTCTGACCATACGCCTGGATGTTTCCCCTAAGAGTCCTATTTTGTTCTGTTTGTAATATTTGTCTAGACACCATTCTTTTCAGGTCTGTTTTTAGTTATGCTTTTTCTTTTAACCACCTGCTCAGATTGGAACTTTCTAGAATTCAAAGCAGTTAAATATTTATACTTTGAACTTCAAGATGGCTGTTTGACCTGTCTTCATATAGAAATTTACATTAATAATAACAGTAATTGTCGTTTTATGCTTTTATAGTTATCTGAGTTACTGTGTCTCTTACAACAGAGATACTGAATTTCATTTGGAACATGAAGAAACAGGAATAAAGAAGTTAAATAATTTATTGAAGATTTCACAGTTACAAAAACTTTCTTACTTTGAATCCTTTACTTTTGCCCTACTTTTCCACCTCTTTTGACCTTGGATGATGGTAACCAATAGACCCTTAAAGTCAGCTGAGTAGGGGCTTTAATTATATCCCTGGATTACCTTCATGGTGCCACCTGGATTGGTATTGGTAGTCAAGTTGACATGTTAATTAAAAAAAAAAAAAATCACACCTTTCACTTTTGATTTAGATATTCTGAATAAATGCAGTCATTTCAACAGTATTAGCTAGGAAATAGGTTTTATAATAAGTTTGATATGTGCATTTTTTATTGATAAAACTTATGTATGTTGTTCCATTTCTCATATTACATGTCAGTGTAGGGTTGGAAAAGTTTTCCCGTCTTCCCTTCCAGCTTCTTTGGCTGGCCGAATAATTGGACATAAGACAGAGGAAGAGAAGAAAAGCGAATTTAATTTAATGCCCATGGGAGCCCCATAAAGACAGAGATTCAAAGGCATTCAGGCAGCTGAGGCTTATGTACTTCCCTGAGCTAAGAAGGGAGGAGTCCCGGCTTCAGAGGAAAGGAGGCCGTTTCACAGGAGATGGGAGAGCGCATGCTGGCTGAGACACAGGAGATGGGAGAGCGCAAGCTGGCTGAGACACAGGAGATGGGAGAGCGCATGCTGGCTGAGAAGACGCTGCCAGGCCTTCGCGACGCAAACAGTTATCTGTGATGACAGCTCTCTTTCTGGCACAGGCTCCCGATCCGAATTCTTGTAGGCAGTAAAAGGGGAGGGAAAAACCCTTCCTGAGGCTGCGGGGTCTTGATTGCTTTCAGCTCAAAACAATGCACATTCCATAGTGGTACACTTTGGGGTGACATTTTCTGTTCCCCTTCATCAGTGTTACTAAAACATGCGTGTGTTTTTCTGATAATAGTATTATAAATCTTAGTGCAGTATCATTTTTTTTTAAAGAAACTGTTTAGATTAGCTAGGTCCAGTACTTACCTTGGATTTTTTAAAACCTTAGAAGCACAGAGAGAAGATTCATGGTGACATATTTCTAAAGTTTAATTCAACCCTTTTTGTGATATGTTTAGTTTTTCTTTCAAACCATGTTACAGCTTAAAAATGTAAAGTCCATATATATATTTTGTTTTTTTTCCTGGAAATATTGAAAATAATTTTAAGGTTCTACTCCTTCATTAAAATATAATACATTTTTTTCTTTTTTTTTAGCCTAAACCTACAAACTGTATTTGTATTATAACTTTGAATTATTTGTCTTATAATTGAAAAATACATTCTGCATTGAACCTATGCCAATTTCATTGAGGATTCATATTTCTGAGCCTCTGTTATGTGCATGACTTGGTGCTGGATAGTGAGAATTCAACAGGGGAAGCAGCTTAACTTCCAAGAGCTTAAATTCTGGTAGAGGGTTAAGTTGGGATTCAAAGAACTAAAAGTAAAGGAACACAGAGGAGGGCCACCTAAACCACATATTTTAGTTGAAGAAAGTGTTGACATGTCAAAGAAAGAAGTGACATCCCTGCTGACTTCTAAAAATGCTCTTGGGACAGTAATTTAAGATATTTGTGTTAACATAAGCTGAATTTGGTATGTGTTTTTAGAGTCTATAGACATTCACTATGGTAAATAAAAGGTTAGCACTGTCAGTGTAACTGTGAAATTACATCTGTGTAATTACTTTGTAATTACTTTGTGTTTAAGTTCCCCCCTTATATTTGTTATTTATTAATTATAATTAGAAACAGAACATTCAAAGAGCAAAATATAAAAAAATAAATTTTTTTTTAGCAAAAATTTTAAAGCCCCTGTTGGGAGGAAAACTTTTCCTCTACCTGCTCAGGTAGTAACGGCTGAGATGGGCTACTGTTTATCATTGATTGCTTCCAAGACCGAGACCTAATTCGATGATTAATAAGTAGATTAGAAGGTCAAAGGTGTGGTGACCTCTTGTCTTAGAATCCTTTAAAATCAGCCTAATCTTTATTTTTTATTTTTGAATTAATTTGACAGACTGTTAATGTGCTCCTTTATCAATTGATGCCGTTGAAATCATTGAGTCATTTGTATGTATTCACAGGCGAAAACCCGGAAGAGAGGCGGGGGCAGGTCCTTGTCCTTCTAGTTGAGCAAGCCCTTCGTTTTCATGACTACAAAGCAGCCAGTGTGCATTGTCGGGAGCTGATGGCCACAGGTGAAGTAGACAAGTACTTAACACTTTGCTCATGTCCTCTTTATGCGATGAGGAGTGGAAAGGCCTGTTCTGAATCACTTTGCCTGATTGAAAAGCCAGCCCGAGTGTTCATAAAACCTGGGAAGCGTTTTGTGAGCTCCGACAGTGTGAGTGCTGTGTGCTTCTATGTTAATATAAGTACTTGGATGTGCTCAGGGGTTCTGTTTCATCTGAGATTTTGGTTGCTTTCCATTTTCTATTAATATAATCTCGTATGTTTAAGAACAACTTTAAACTATTTTAATGCCTTTTAATGTATTTGTTATCTCAAAGAAAATTAAATTTTTGAAGTATCCACAATTTGTGACTACATAGTCAATATTTCTATTCCTTAATTTTTTTAGAATACATAGCGTAATGTTTTTGAAACGAATGTTGAGAAATTGGGAAATAGTTTGTAACCCTCAAGTTTTCCAGATTGGAATTCGAATTCAGGTCTGTAGAGGATAAGCAGATTTTATCATGGAATCATGACTCAATGAAAGAACATGATGCTTCCTCTAGTGGGTTAGGTAGGAGGTGGTGTGTTATCACGGGCTAAATGATCAACTTTTCGTAGCTATGCCTGAAGTTACGGAACCCCAAGCACATCTTCATACCCATGTCATTCATAGTGGGTGCTTAAAAATACGACACTTCACTTTGTGATAATTCATGGAGCTGTGTACTTATGATCTACACACTTTTTGTATAGTGTTAAAGAAAATATTATTCTGACACTGGCTAAAATTGGTAAAGGAGACTTTATTCAGGACTTTTGCAATCGATGGTCAGACTGTTGCAATAGGAAAGACGATTGAGCTGAGCTTGGAATACAGAGAGGACAGCTGGGGATTTATAACAGGATCAGAGGAAGGGGATCAGTGGATGGAAAATTGCTGTGATGAGACATCAAGGGTAGGGGATTCCTGCTGAAGCAGGTCAGGGTGGTCAAGAGTCAAGGGTTCAAGGGTGAGGGATAAGGGATTGACCAGATATAAAAGGTGATCAGTTGTCAAGGGCGAGAGACTGACATAGCGGGATTCTTACTAAAACTAGGCTGTGCAGGCTCAGAGGGGACTGGGCCAAGGAGCAGGCCTAGTGGAGAAGGGGGCTCATAGGGACGCAGCGGTTTGTAACCTCAGCATTAGGAAATTAGTGGCAAAAAGTACTGTATTCTGTAATATTAACCAAGCAACTTCACAACATCAAGTTTAGAAAAATCGTGGTTTTCTGGAAAAACGTTGCATTCCTCTAAAATTGTTTATTTAGAAATCTTTGTAATCATTTTATTACTGTAAGGTGGCACTTGGATTAATTTTTGCTTTATATATTTAGAATAATTAATTTAGACTGAGGCTTTTGTACTTGGGGGATAAAAGCCCTACTTTAAAACTGGTACTCCTTTGAATAAGAATAAAAGTATATATTGAAGAAGTCACAGTGTGGACTGCTATAGGAAATGGACCTTCTTTTGGAGTTGGGCTGACTGTTCTTGGCACTGTCCTTGAATTTCTCCTTCTACAAAGTGAACGATTGTGTGTAGCTGTCTAGAATAATTTCTTTTTTTCCAGCACTTCGCAGTTTATGAAATGCTTTTAAACATAAATGTTATTTAGTCCTTTCAGCAACCCAGTGAAGAAGGCATTATTATTGTCCCTCTGTATAGTGAAGGGAGCGTGACCCTTGGACCTATCTCAAGCTCACAAGAGCGATAAACAGCAGGGGCGGGCCAGCCCCTCAATCTTCTAAATTTAGATAATCCAGCTTTAACTCAGTACTGAAGCTCAGTGATGATTTGTAGTCATTGTCAGGTGATCTGAAATTTAACAGAATTTATCAGAAAAATTTGGAGTACTGCTGAACTTTCTGGAAAATAAACCAGCCTAATATTTCTTTTCTACCTTAGAACTTTATATGTTTCTGGTTATACAATGTGTGATCAAACAATACAGTGAATGTTTAAATAAATAAAAAATCACAGTAAAAGACACTTGCCATTAATCCCTCTCAGAATACTCCCCCTCACATTGAGCACACTTACCCATCATTCTTGCCACTTTCTGAAGCAGTTCTGGAAGTCCTCTTTTGTGAGTATCTGTAGTTATGCTGTCACGGCTGCCTCTGACTTTGGGGAGTGCCAGAAGTTGCTCGGTGCCAGATCTGGTGAATAAGGTGGATGAAGACACAACGTAATGTTTCTATTTGATAGAAATTGCCATATACCAGAAGCGATGTGTGACATGGAGCATTGTAATGATGGAGGATGATTTATGGCACAATTTAAACACACCTTCTCTCAACCGTAGCTCACACCTGACTGACTGCACTGAACAACTTGAAACTTGTCACACCCGGTTACTAAAGTTTGAAGTGTCACTTCCCGTGCTGAAGATCCCTGCCTTTCCACTGGATGGCACTCAGCAGCAGCATTCATTGTATTATTTGATCACATTTCGTATAAAATTATGCATCACTGATGACTATGAATTTGCTTTGGTCACAAGACCTGAGCAAAAGCCATTGAATTTCTCATGTTAAATTGGTGACTTTTTTATTTTTCCCCTGATGAAAATCAGTTTGCTTTTTTCTTTCCAATTTTGCAGGTTATTCTAAAAGTTGGGAAGTTTGTAGCCAGTTAGGACAATCAGAAGGTTTCCGGGACTTGGCCACTCGTCAAGAGCTCATGGCTTTTGCTCTAACACACTGCCCCCCGAGCAGCATTGAACTTCTTTTGGCTGCTAGCAGCTCCCTGCAGACAGAAGTAAGTGCTCCCGATAAAGTAAACCCCGACCTGTACGGCGAGCATTGTGTGGGGTATGTGGGTCTGAGGTCTGCGGTCATTTTTAAAATCATGTAAGAATTTTAATTCATGAAAGAAAAAGAGCTTGTCATGTGAAACGGGATTCGAAGATATTTGGATGTACAATAGTGTTGTTTGCATTATTTTAGTGAGGAGGTAGACGTGAGATAAATTGAAAGTAATATTACGATGTGTTCAAGAATAAAATGCACAAGACATGGCCATGTAAAACACTGTTGAAACCCTACAGATTAAAAACCAGTGGCAGCATTACCCCCTTAGAAGCCTTGGGAAATGGCAGGGGAGTGGCCTTTGGTTGGGAAGATGCTAAATTTCCTAAAATTCACAGGATAGATCTGTATACGGGACAGTAGTGCTCTTGTTGGAAAACACTTAAATATAGAGATTCTGAAATTCCCATTTCCACATCCTAGTCATTCGTTACATTGTATATAAGGTTTTTCAGTTGATTCTTCCATCTGAAACTGTTGCATCCTTGTGAAGCTGTTCCCCAAATCCTGCATTATGACATAGCTTTTTTTCCCCTCAAAAGAGCACTTCTTAAAGGTCTAGTTGTGAAGAGTGGCAAATTTAAAAACACCATTTATTTGTAATATATCACATTCTTTTTTTTTTTTCCAGATTCTTTATCAAAGAGTGAATTTCCAGATCCATCCGGAAGGAGAGAATACTAGTGTTTCACCGTTAGTTAGTAAAGCCCTATCAGAGGTAAGTTAGGATACGAGGGAGGGAAGGCCTTCAGAGATGGCTGTGAGTGGAATGATATGGGAGCCGCCTAACCTTGTGTATGCGAGGGGTTGTGCGCGCGCGTGTGTGTGTCTTTTTGTTTTATGCCTGTAGAGGCTGTTTTTTTAAAAACTTCTTTTGTGTGTGAAATACAACATTCACTAGAAAAATACACAAAGCAAAAATGTCCAGGTCAATAAGTTATCACAAAGAAAATATCCATAAAATTACCACACAGGTAATGAAATTGTCATGACCAACCTTCCATAAGCTCCCCCGCCCCCAATTTAGTTCCTCCTGTCTGTCTCCTTCCAGAGATCACCCCAGTGCTGACCATTTCTGATACCAGATCTTTGTGTTTATTTGTTCTTGTTTTAAATAATTTTAATACCTGACACACCCCTCTTGGTATGATGGGTTTAATTTTATCTGCGTTTGTACTTATTTATAGAAATAGTTATGTTCCACGTTTTGTTTGTGAGGTTCATCCGTGCTAATGTGTGTCGTATAGTTTATTCACTGTTACTGCTGCGTAGAAATCAGTTGCGGCGTGCAGATAAGACGGTTCGCGCCATCCAGTGTAGATGCCATTGGTTGGTTCTCAGTTGGGGCCACTAAGAATAATGCCGCGTCGGCGTGTTGCACGTCTCTGCTGCTCCCTGCCTCCTTTCTCCTGGCACCTACCCTCCAAGCCCTGGAAGATTTTGTCAGATGTGTGTGTGTTCCACCTCAGCTGAGAGCCCCCAGATGATTTTCCAGAGTGGCTTCACCGATCGCACTGTGACAGCAGTGTTCGGGATTGCCACTGAGTCCAGCCTAGCACCTTGGCACTGTTAGTTTTCTGTGTATTTGTGGTTTTGATTTGCATTTTTCTGGTTACTAAGGAGATGGGATTCTCTCCAGAGAGGTCCTCTTTTGTGAGCTAGTTCTATTCTCCTGCCCATTTTTGATTGGCCTTTTTTTCCCTTTTCCCTTTCTCCATTGAAATTCTTATGAATAAGCTTTGTCAGAACCATTTAAGGAGGAAGTATATACCCGTGGTACCTCTCTTCTCTTGGTCAATGTTTGTTTCATGGAATTTAACTTTTCCTGACTCTTTCTAGCAACAAAATTGGCATTTTTTTTTTTTTAGGTCAAACAAAGTTTGTTTCTGATATTCTAATTAGATAAAGAGATTATAATCCTTGATGTACTACAGAAACATACACTTGAAATGATGTAATTTTATTGAGCATTGTCACGCCAATAAATTTAATAAAAAGAAAGAAGATAATCCTCTTTATAGATCCACAGGATTTCTTTAAATGATAAGTTTTACTTTCAAAGTGTAAAATGTCGTTCATTTTTCCAGTAACCTGTTGTGATAAGTGAGCTGCATCTAATTTTCTTAAAAATTAAATTTACTGGAGTGACAGTGGTTAATAAAATTATACAGGTTTCAAGTGTACATTTCTATAATACATCATCTGTATATCACATTGTGCTTACCACTCAGAGTCTCAGTTCTCCTTTCATCACCAGTAATCTTTTTTTTTAATTGGCTATATCCATTTTGTCAAACTGATTTGTAGCTGTGTACTATGTAGTTACTTTTAAAAATCGGTTACAGTTATGGAATCTATTGATGGAGTTAGGGCAAAGCTCTGGAATAGGTATAACTGCCCCATTTCAATAACTTTCTCTTATATTAGAATTCAGTTTGACAAACATTGAATATACTTGTGCACATGTATCCCTAGTTCAGTGATAAGTGGCCTCCAAGTTGTTTCTAATGCGACTTTTGCCCTTCAGGAGTCTTCCCCACCCCAGCCCTCCTGTGATGCTGAGCCCAGTGCAGCACTGACCCGCTGTGTTTTCTCCATCGAGGGAAAAGTTCTGTATCTGCACGGGCCAGCGTGGTGGCCACTGGCCACATGTAGCTATTGAATACCTTGACACATGGCCAATGAACTAAGGAGTCCAATTTTAAATTTTGTTATATTTAAGTTAGTCACATTCAAATAGCCCCATGAGGCCACTGGCTACCAGCTTGGACGTCACGGTTGTGGGGGCTCAGACACTTAATGGAGGCCTGTGTTCTGCCATCCACACGGCGGGTGGTGGGTTTTTGTCGTCATCGTCATCGTTGCATTCCCTCGGGATGGAGCCTTAGCATTTGCCGGGGCCTGGAATGATGTGGATACACCTGCCCTTTGGCATGTTTTGACTTGTACTAATTAAAGTTCTGTTGGCTTTTCCTCACTGGATGTGGAAGCTCATTAAATTCGGTGATGTTTCCTCCATGGGGTCCAGAGCAGCTCTCCCATTGGCCACGGTTGCTAAATGGTCTTTGTGTTAGGAGTGGGCAAATTTTCCCATCGTTCAAGGTCTAGTTGACGACCTGCTTTTGATGAGATCTTTTTCGTCCCAGCTTTCGTATCCTTTGAGCCTCTGATCCTTCCCTCCTTGTGCAGCCACACCTCCCACTCTATCTCCCCAGCCTCGTCTCTTTCACACACTGTGTTTCAGTCACACTGGCGTCCCCACCATTCTCTGGGTAGACTCCTTCTCACCACTGGTGTATTCTCTCCGCCTTTCCTGTCTTGTGTTCTGGTCCTTATTACCCCAGTCATCCCATCTGAAGCATCATTTTCTCTGTAGTTTTCCTGCAGCCCTCTAACTGCTCCCTCTTCTTTATCCCCCCACATTCTCACACCTTTGTGTCAGCTCTTGTGTGTATGGGATTGTATGGTAACTGCAAGTATGAATTTATCTTTGTACTCTGTCTGTAAAGTGCTGGTCACATAGTGCATGCCCAGGAAATGTTTGATAAAGCTCAGCTGGACACTCCATTGCATATAATTAGTCTGCGGTAAGAGTGAAGCATAAAGTAGATTTTGGCTGAAAACTGATGGCATTTCCCATTTCACGCCTATGTGTGTGCCGTGGTGGCCGAGATCCTGTTGTTTTGGCCATTGTCAGGGCTCTGCCATTCCTGTGTTCAGTATAGAATTGCTAAGTGCTTCTGCTGAGTCCAGCTCCATGGCTTATTCCGAAGCCCCTCCTCCTTTGTTAAGTCCATGAAAAGCCTTTGTGACTTTTGGGTCTCCAATTTTCTGCTTCGACAATGAATTAGAAGCTGTTGGCCTGGCCCCTCGGTGGCTTCTTTGGAGCAGGACATGCTATGTGACCACAAGTGGGCACATACTGCTCCATTAGAGCCTCGTTAGTAAATGCAGGAGACCAGCAGCAGCCCTTTACAGGGTCTCCTTAGCAAGGAAAGGGAATTAATTCAAAACGATGACCTCCTCCCCGCCTTTCGGCTCCTTAAAAGCTTTTCCTGTCTTCCTTTGTACTCTTTCATCAAGTTGTCATGGATCTGGACCTCATGAAGCCCTAATCCAAACCCTCAGCGGACACATCATGGCTTTGATTCATGAAGCACATTGCAGAATATTATAGCTGCTATTATCACATTATAATACAGTGCTTAGCTATGAGATGCCATTGTTATATACTAACAGTTATAATAACCACATTAAGTTATAACTCATGTATGAGAGCTGGCGGTATGTGTAATCTGCTTATGCTCAAGACTTTCATTATTCAGTTGTGAAAATAACCATTTTTATTTCTATATCCCAGCAAAGTAAAGATGTAATTGCTGTGCAGTAGTGTTTGCGTGAGGACAAGTGTGGCCTACACGCTTGAAGGTATTGGCTGCTGTCCCTGGGACCAAGGTGTTTGTTTATAAATAGAATGCGTTGTGAAAAAAGACCAAAATGACAGTTTTCCAGTTTATTTAATGTTGGTTATTACATTTTTAGCTGTAATAGTATTCTACCAGTTATAGTAACATTTTGTTCAGCTAGTATGAGTTATATCATTGTGCCAGAGTGATATAGTTGGAAATGGATTATAACAAGGTTCCCATTTAAAAAAAAATCATTTGAACTGTGGGAAAACTTGTTAGGAACATTTTAAATGGTTACAGATCTATACCACTGGACTAATTCGTGATTAGAACTCGGGTATGATGGACCGAGCAATGTATTTTAAATTGATAAAAGAAGAATTGATTACACATATTTAAATAAAAGTGAGCAAGATGGCAGCTGCATCTCAATGTCATGGACAACCCTTCCTTTCTGCTCACTGGTGGTTGGTGTGGATTGTTTCCACTTGGTCACTGTCATGGATGATGTTGCTGGGAGCATTGGTGTGCCCGTCTTTTTGTGCAAGTATGTTTGGATTTCCTGTCTGGGAGCGGAACTGCTGACGGCCGCGGTGTTGATTTGCACATTTGCAGCTGCTGTCCAGAGCGGCTTAGCATCCACCCCGACTGGGGAGCGTTAGGTCCTAGCTTCTCGCTGGCGCTTTCTACGGACCAGCTTTCAGGCTAAAGCCGTTCTCATGGGTGCCAGTGGTATCTCATGATCATTTGGTATGCAGTTTTCAAATAACTTGTGGTAATGAGCGTCTTTTCATGTGCTTTTTGGCCATTTCTGTACCTTCTTTGGTGAAATGCCTATAAATATTTTGCCCATTTTGTGACCAGATTATTTTTGTCGTCTTGAATTGTAAGAGTTGTATTTTTTTTTTTTATTCTGGATACAGGTACTTAATTGAAATTATTTTTTCTCAATGTGTGACTTGATGGGTTACCTTCTTGAGTAAGTGGCTTTTGAAGTGCACAGGTTTTTAAAGTTGCTGAAGTCCAGCTTATCAGTGTTTTCTTTTATTGCTGTGCTTTTGGTGTTAAGCAGTCTGCACCTCACTCAGGGTTGTGAAGATTTGCTCCTGAGCTTTTTTCTGGGAGTTTTATAGTTTTATCTCTTATATTTATTGATAAATAACAAGAAGAAGCCACTGTAGGCTTGAAGAATATCCACATACAAAAAGGTGAATTTAGAACTTTGCCTCTTACTGTACACAAAAATTAACTTAATAGGATTATATTTGTTTTGTTTTCTCGTATGTTTCATGGTACCTTGTTCCTTCTTAAAGGATTTTAAATCTCATATTTAGTATGCACAAAGACACTAATTGATATTTTGAAATTTTAAATGAAATAATTTTTCCTGGAGTGGATTTTTGTTACAATTATTGTAACTTTTTTTTTTTTCCCCTATGTGTTTTGAAAATTTGGTTTGCAGGCTCATTTTGAGTCATCCCATTCAGTTTAATTTTTATCTCTCCAGACCTGATCTAAACATCCTGTAGTTCTATTCCCTCAGTCTGATCCCTTGTGCTATTGTAGCTTTACACATGGGGCGCCTTCCTCCTTATAATGTTGAAGAAATGAAATGAGAAATACATGCAGAGAGTCAGGGCTTTGGCCCAGTTCCTCTGCGCCCTCCTTTGTTCTCTGCCTTTCTAGGCCAGCAGCTCTTTATAAAAAGCTGGCCGAAGTTCTCCTCGTAGACGGGTTTTTTTGATTCATAGTTCTTTGGAAAGGGGCACCTGGCAGCCATTGGCACCGTCTGAATTCTCAGTCTCAAAATGTTGAAGTCTATTGAATTTGAGTGTCTTTTGATTCATTTTTCTATTCTCGGTGTTTTGGAGCACACTGAGCATAGTGAAACATGAGCTCATTGCTTCATCTTGACTGTAATCCGTAATGTTTTCTATAATTTCAAAAATAGCACAGGCTTTTAATTTTAACAATCCATTTAAGAGGGGAGGCAGGGGTTCAGAAAATCAATATAATCTGGCATATCTTATTTCTTGAAAGTAAAAAAATAACGAGATGTGAAACACTGATGATAAAATATTAACATCTGTTAATAAGATGTCCATGGAAATGTGTGGTATATTTGGTCTTTCTGCTTTTTAAAATATAAAATAATTTAATCAGCAATACGTTAACATGTAAGTTCTCTTTCTTCTCTCTCAGTTCTTTCTATCCACCCATCCCATGAATCCCACTACCCAGAGGAAAATATTTCTGAGTGCATGTGTATGTGTGTGTGTATCTTCCCAGACTTTTCCTGAGTCTGGACATATTTTCTGTGCAGCTCTTGTCTGTGTCTGGGGCAACTTTTATTTTGTTCTTTAAAACTAAAATGGATTCATACTGCATATATTACTTTGAGGCTTGCTTTTTCCATGTAATAATAGTATGTGTAGTGGCCATTTGCTCTTGTCATTCTGTAGAGACCGTTTACACAACGATGGGACAATGGTCACTGGATGCATGTACCATGTTTTAGTTTTTGTTTCCTTCCTTTGGGGACACAGTCTTTATGTTACACTGACCCTCACTGAGCGTTTTATGTGCACGGCTGTACATAAATACATGCTGGTGTTGTCCTGGGTCCGAGGCGTGGAAATGGAGGTGATAATGGACTGTTGTTTTGTGGTTCATCATCCACAACTTTGTGTCAGCACTGACTTTTCCTGGTTTACTGTTGTGACGCCAACACCTCTGGGAACACAGTAGGGCCTCGTGAATTTTCGTTTTGTTGTTTATTCATTTACTTAGTGTTTGGACAACATTGCCTGCTGAGGGCTCCCTCGGGAAGACATCAGGGATTGGCTGATACGCCTCCAGCATCATTCAGGAAACCTGTTTGCATTTCCGTCGGGCTGTGGTGTCTCCCTCAGTGAGGTCTGAACGAAGGAGCAAATGGTCAGCCCACGGGCGTGCTTGCAGGAGAGTCTCAGGAGCGGGAGTCATATTTTGAGTGACGTGGCAAATGTCGATCACAGATTTCCATTCCGCACAATGCTACCTCCTCTTTTAGCACCACTCTGGGAATTTCAGGTTTTCGTCTTTCTTTTATCCTGCCCATTCTTCACAGGGCCCATCATTTCTAATACTATATCTGTTTTGTGTTCTTCAAGTTTTATAGTAATTATTTTATAAAAGTAATAAGGAATGCATTGTTACTTTTAAAATCTAGATTTGCTATTAAATCCACTTGCAAAAGATGTTTTCCAAAAATAATACATTCAGGTTGTCTTAGTTATGGTAAAATCATGGGGTTTAAGTTCCCTTCCACTTTAGGGGAGCACTTACTCAGCAGGTCTCCTTGGCAGTGAGTGCTCGGAGGGGCTTGTCCTATATTGTACTCCTTTGCTTCGCACGCACTTAGCAGTGGCCATGTCATCTTCCATCCTGTGACCTTTTGCCTACTCCCCATGAGGCTTTCTCTCCTCGCTGCTTGTGTTTGGGTCTCTGTGGCCTTCAGTGCTAAACGTGTGAGTCAGATTTTAGTCTTCTATCTTGTTTGAATTGTCAGTTACCTTGGACATGTACTTGTTTCAGGGACGTCCTGTTTGGCTTGTTCAGACCTCACTGGCCGCTTATTGTCTTTGCCTTTGCTGGTCCTTCCGCAGCTCCATGACTAAGTAAACACTCCCTACCCAGGCTCAGTCCTTACACCTCTGCTTTGTCCTCATTCACTCCCTGGGTGGGTGGTTTCCTGCTTGGGAGCTCCGGCCCTGACCTTCTGAGTTCCTGGCTTGTATATACGGCCTGACATCTGTACTTAAATTTCTTCCCGACGTCCCAGTCAGTGTGGCGCCCTTTCTCGGGTCTGTCCCACGTCAGGAAATGGCAGCTCCAGATCTACGGTTGTTTAGGCCATCAGTCTTGCTGTCATCCTCGATTCCTCTCCTTCTCCCACATGATACATCCAGTCTAGCAGACAGACACCCTGTTGGCTTCACTTTCCCAGTGGACTTGGAATCACCACTGCCACCGCCCTGGTGTCACTGTCTCACCTCCGGTTTTACAGCATGCTCTACTTGTGTCCCTGCTGCTGACGTTTCCTTTGCTGCGGTCTGAGCTCAACGAGGCAGCCCAAGCGAGTCTTGAAACATGTGTCAGCACCACATTCCTCAGGGTGAAAACTAACTTGGTACAGTCTCCTGAGGACACCATGACCTCTTTTCCCTACTGTCTGTCTGACTTCCCGCCTCTCTCCTCCCCAACCCCGGCTCGCACCCCGTTCCCTGTGCCCAGCAGGCTCCAGGTGCCATTCTGTGAACAGTCCCAGCACCCCCTGCCTCTGTGTTCCACCTGGAATGTTCTTCCAAATCCGGTGACGTGTCCTCTGACTTTTTCAGATCTCTGCTCAAACGTCGCCTCGTTGAAAGCTGCCGTGGTTTCTAGATGCACAGTTAGTGTCCCCTCCAGCCATACACCACTTTAGTTTCTCCCTGGCTCTTATCATTTATCTGATCGACTTCTCTGACATGCTTTTATGTTTTTTTTCTACTTATCTCCTCTGGCGATTTATGCCCTTTGTGGCAGGAACCATGCTGTGTTCACTGCTCTGTTTTCAAACATCTAGAACAGGGTCTCTCACTGTTATGTTTGGTGCCCCAAATATCTGATGAGGAATGAATTAAGGCAAATAGGAAGGTAAGATGTGGGTGGGGTTTATTATGTTATTCCCAGGGGAGGGGTATTTGAATAGGGTCCAGTTTGACAAGTTCTCAGGTCGTTGGTGAAAGCAGGCAGATTGCCTCATTTGTCTTTCTTTCCTCATGCACTGTGAGTTCCTTGAGAGCAGGGACCGTATTATAATTGTCATGGTAGCCCTGTTGCCTAGCACTGGGTTTTAAACATTGTACGCATGCCAGAAATATGTGTTAGTAAACTTATTTTGTGGATACAGTTAGAACCCAAGATTGTTTATCAAAAGTGATTAAAAAATTGGGCATGGAAAAAGAAAATTAAAATGTATTTCATGTACTTCTATTTTTCCTAGCTAGAGGTCTCTTAATCTACGTCCAAGAATGCTGGAAGATGAAGAAGGGTTTGGCTTCTAAAGCCCCAGAAATAGTGTGACAAACATGGTGTGTGTGCGTGTGTGTGTGAGAAAGAGAGAGACTTAAGTTTGTGTGTGTGCACAGGCATGTGCATGCAGCCTTCTGGGGAAGGACTTGCAGCTTTTATCAGGAATGTGTGGGGATCCCTGATCCCCAAAGGCGAGGACATCTGAATTGTAGCCTTGGCCACCTGTTCGTTAGTGGACGAATCAAAGCAGAGTCAGACTTGAGAGTGATTTATTCCATAGGCCATTTTTCTGCTGCTTCTTCTGACAGACACTTCTAAAAGTAGCATCACTGGTAACAGAGATTGCATTCGTGATATTTTGAATTCAGGATGAAATTTGCTCGAAGTAAGTGCTGGGTGCAGGTGGATTATGTAAGGACACGTGGGAGGAGAAGGGCTAGCCGCTGAGCCCAGTCTGAGCTCTGTTTGGGATCCTTACTTAGTGGGTGGGCACCACCGGCTCAGTTTATGGTAAGCACACAGGTTCCTCAGCAATTCACCCTTATATTATCAGGCACGGGAGAAAGCAATCCTTACATAGATTATTCATTATATTAATTGGTCAACAAGAATCATTTCTGTAAGCCAAGCTTGACACATGGAACTATCCTTGTTCTTGTGAGCCCATTTGGTAAAGGTGTCTATTGTAGGATTTGAAAAACATTGTTAGTGTTTAGTAAGTTAACCTTTGAGCTATGTAACACACTTGACATTAATGAGATTTCATGTTAAATTTTATGCTGGGAGTTGTTGATTTGGTTTGGGGGATTCATTTAGTTTTGCTGTTATACACTCTAAATTAATTAGCAGTGTGCAACTATGATTATAAAAAGTGCCAGCAGTAATCATTTCAGGAGTAAATTTTGCCGAACCTCTTTTTCCTTTCCCTATGACATTAAGTTGAAAGACAACTGTTTTCCTCACACTGCCTCTAGTTACACTGTCAGCTTGGTGAACTGCCCCCAAATTAAATTTTCTCTGTGTTCCAAATGAGCTTTTATTTTACTATCTCTTTTGTAATTCTCATTAGGGGAATCTCTTATGGAAAATCCTTTTATTACATACATTTCTGAGCTTGTAGATTTCATTTATCTTCTGAAACAAACTTGTAAATTTCACGTTTTAAATTTTCATTCTTGAGTTAGCCATCATGAACAGAAGTACAGTTTAGATTCATTTTTATGAAATGGGATAGTTTTAGAGCCCGTATTTTTTATCTTTAGGAGATTTGATTTTCCCCTGAATGAAGTTGCACTCTGTTTAAGTGTCCATATTCCTCACCATGTTTATATTTTTAGTTCTATACTTGGATTAGTTGATGACATTCAAATCATTCGATATGCCTTCCCAATTAAGAAGAGTCTAAAGTTGAAAAGGAATTGAAAATGTGACCTGAAATCTTATTTGAGTAACATTTAGCTACTGTAAGCACAACATATTAGGCTTCAGAAAATGTATCTTCACACCTTTAAATAGTGCACTAAAACTAGACTCCTTACACAATCTACAGATATAAATGACGCATTAGGGATTTTCACGTACTCTCAGGATGTAGTAAGAATAAACATAGTCCCCGCCCTTGAAAAGCGGGAAGGTCAACAGACAAAAACATCATAATATCGATATTTATGGTAAATGCATTAAAACTATGCATATAATGCTATGAGTGCATAAAAGAGGGGCAACACACTGTTTTAATGGGATTGTACTTATAGCAAAAATGTCATGGAAAATATAGAACATGTTTGTGACCTTGGAGTAGGCAAAGATTTCTTAAATAAGATATGAAAAATACTAATCATCAAGTGAAAAAAAATGATAAATTGGACTAATTTAAAATTTAAGAACTTCTATTAATCAAAAGACACTGTTAAGGCAATGGAAAGCTAATCTGCCGAATAGCAGCAAATATTCACAATTCATATATCTAATAAGGAACATGTATCTAGAATATATAAAGAACTTTTGCAAGTGAGTAAGAAAGGCTGAAAGCCAACAGGAAAATGGGCAAAGGACTCGAACAGACACTACACTAAAGGGGATACTCAGATCTCCAATAAATACATGAAAAGGTCTTTAACTTCATTAGTTACTGGAGAGATGCAAATTAAAATCATAAAGAGATATAGCATTACATACTCACTAATACTGCTAAAAAGAAAAAAGGCACATGATACTATGTGTTGGCATGGGTGTGGAGCATCGGAGCTCTTTCAGTTGCTGGTTAGAATATAGATTGATACAACCATTTTAGGAAGTGTGTAGCACTATTCATTAAGTTTGGGGCTCCTCTAGTCTTAGTAACTCTACGACCAGGTAGATACCCAGGAATGCATGTGTTCACGGAAAGATAATCACTAGCATTTTCAGTGCAGCACTATTGGGATTAGCTCCAAATTGGAGAGCACCCGAATGCCCATCAATAGAAGAAAGGATAAGTAAGTTCTGATCCAGTCCAGTGTTACTGTTACATTGCCGTGTAATGAATGGCATTACGCTTAACAATGCGTTGGATACTCCTCAGCTCTGCAAGGATATGAATGAATTGATAATGAATGAAATCAGACAAGGGAACATAATTCCATTCACATAAAGTATAAAAGTAGGCAAATTAATTGATGCTGCTGTACGTCAGGATGGTGTTTATCTTGGCAGTGGTCGGAAGTGAGCACAGGGCAAATACCGGATCCTGGTGGTGGGCTCTGCTTAGCCGTAGTGCTGATTATACGGTGTGTTAACAGTCATCAAACTGTACACATCCATGTAGACTTTTTTAAATGTATCTTACACTTTAATACAAAGATTTTTAAAGAAAGACCCTAAGCCCTTTATTAAAGGAGGAAAGGAAAATAGATGCTGGCAGTGTTGTCTTTGCATCACGGAAATGTGAATAAATGCTGTCATTTCCCCCCCTAATCTTTTGAATTTTTCAAACCGTCTTTGTGAGATTGTAGTAGTTTTATAATGCAGAAGAATAAGTGACCTTAAATAAATATAAATATAGGTGTGTGCATGTGTGTGTGAGCTATTGCCAGTGTGTCAACACCCTGTAAAGAACAAGTGGGTTGCACATGCCAGTAGCCAGACCTGGTCAGGAAGAGCGGAGACACCCCCAGGCCAGTTGCCTGTAGGCAGCATGTGTAACTTATTTGATCAGCAGTTGCTTCTGTGTCTAATGGTATCCTAAGGCCTGCTCTGCAATGATATTGTAAAACTTAGCATTGTTCAAATAATTCATGTCTTATTCTAAATAATAAATACTTTAAAATGTCTTGTCAAAGAAGTAGACATGTGTGCATCTCATTGGCAAGACATTAGATTGGTAAAAAATAACCTGTTTTTACCTTATAAATGCTTCTGAAAAGGATTATTAGAGTGATGCACTGGGATGTCTTCACTTTTACCGAATTTTCTTTGTGAATGATTCCGGGAGGCACAAGATGCCAGTAGTGCTTTGGTTCGCATTTTTTTTAAATTGCCAACAAAGATGCATTTTCTAGTTGTCTTCCTGTCTGACAATTTTAGGTAGTCACATTGTCACTCTGTTCGTAAGACCGCACCCATTGTGACTCTCGGTCTCTTCTTTTTTAACAGGAGGAAGCGGGCGTTCCAGGCAGCAGCTCCGCTGATCTGCTGCAGTGGACCGCCACCACCACCATGAAGGTCCTCTCCAACACGACCACGACCACCAAGGCCGTGCTGCAGGCCGTCAGCGACGGGCAGTGGTGGCAGACGTCGCTGGCGTACCTTCGGCCCCTGCAAGTAAGCGACGCGGCTTCCTTTTGAAAATTGGTTCATTAGCCCCGATCTTCAGCTGTTCTCACTGTTGTTAGAGTTTCCTCCTCTCTAGGTTATTAAAATAATCTCTACCGAAATATAGGCCTCTCATCAGATAGAGAATGAGTAATTTATTTTATGGAATGGAATGTAGTCCCACAGAGTAGTTGCAAAAGACACGAATAGGGATTTAGGTGCAGTTTGGTTTGTGTCACAATCAAAGTTGGGGGATGAAAAGGAAAACGATTTTATCAATCTTACTTTTGCTGTATTTCTAAAGGTCAGTAGTTGAGGAAAAGTGCTAGAAGCCAGCTTGAACGCTGTTTTAAGTGTGTTTGGGCTGCTCTAACAAAAATACCATAGTTTGGGTGGCTTAACAAATACTTATCTTTGGTGTTCTGGAGGCTGGGAAGTCCAAGATCAAATTGCTGGCAGACTCAGCGTCTGGGATGGTAGGGTCTACTTCCTGGTCCATAGACAGCCACCTTGCTGTGTCCTCACGTGTTGGGAGGGGTGAGGGAGCTAGCTAAGCCCATTCCTGAGGCCTCTGCCCTCAGCCCTACTCACTCCCCAAAGTCCCACCTGTTAGTACCATCCCATCGGGATTAGGATTTCCACGTGTGAATTGGGGGGAATGTAAGCGTTTAGTCTTGAGTAGGGGCTCTGGGTGAAGAGAACATTTGAACATATTCTTGCTTTTAATAAGATCCTTCAGCTGCTGTGAGAGAGCTAGCAGCAGTGAGTCAGGGTAGAAACAAAAGACATCCCTGCTGCAGTAACCCGGGTGAGAGATGGAGGTGGTTGGACTAAGGTGGCCAGGAGGAAGTGGGAAGTGGTTGGTTTGGGGATATGTTTTGTGGAGCTGCGGATGGTCTGGATGTGAGCCATGCAGGAAACAGGAGAGCTAAGGATGTTTGCCCGGACAGTTGGGTAAACGGTGCCCCATTGACTGAGGTACTGTGGGTTTGATTTTGGAGTCAATCTGCTCATCTCTTATCAGTGCATGTGTCGCGCTGGATTATGGTAATGGTTATTTGCATCTCTTATTAGTGCATGTATCGTGCTGGATTATGGTAATGGTCTATTTTCTGTCTTACCTGTTGGACTTTTTGAGGGTGTATGTCTCAATAAAGGGTGACCATGGTGCCTAACATGTATTTTTTAAGTATCAGTTGTAATTTTTATCATCATTTGCAGCAGGAGCATCCTGGCTTCCCTAGGCTATGCTTAGCATAAAGTAAGTGCTCACAAACTTTGGAGGAATGTGTGAATGTCTTTTACTTGACTCTTCTAATAAGGAGCTTTACAACCTATGTGAGGAAAGTGAAACAAAGATCACTGACCACACTAGAGACACTAAAATACTTGCTAATGGAGAACGCTGATGCCAAGCCCAAAAGGCATTTGTGTGGGTCACAGCTGTGGAGGAGGTGGAGGTGATGAGTGGGACATGATTGTATCTTCCTCCATGTGGTAAGCTTTCAGCAGGTGGGGTCTGAGGTGGGCCTGGACGGAGGATGGACCTAAGCAGGCAGTCAGCAGGGACAGTACCCCACTCCTAATGGAAGACAGCCATAAAGGTGGGATGCAGAAAGGAGAGGAGTTTGTTTGGAGTGAAGAGTTAGCCTTTAATGTGACTTAGCATGGACTCACTTTAATGTTACTCTCCATAGTTTAGACTCGAAACTGTTGGCTGTTTGCATTGTTCAATGCTACTGAAGATTTTTTTGAGCAGGGGAGCCGTATGTACCAAATGATGTTTTAGGAAGGTTCCTCCGACTAGTACAGAAAACTCGCCATGTGTATGACACCCGTTGTTTCAGTGTTAAGGGTCATTGATGTCAGTGTGACCAGGAAGAGCAGAAGGCACTGCAGGGTGAGCTTGGGTGCTGCACTGGGAAGGTAGTCAGGATCCCTGCATTCCCGGCTGGGTGTTCGTCACTTAGATCACACCATGCGCTTTGACTCTTCTCCTGAACCCCATCCTGTGTCCCTCCCTCCCTCCCTCCCCACTTTTCTTGATATACTGTGTTTCACTTTGTTTTATTTAGGGGCAAGAATTTGGTGGTGCTTATCGAATCGGAACCGTGGCCAATGAAAATCTAGAAAAACAAGGCTGTCATCCTTTTTATGAATCTGTCATATCCAATCCCTTAGTCACAGAGGTAAGGGCAGCATAAGTAAGAACATCGATTTCACTGTCATGCCGTTGTGGGCATTTCAGTATAAACAAAAGCTAAAATTTTCCAGAAAATGGACTTCTCTGACATTGTTCTTAATCATGTTAGTCATTGGTTTTATGTGATTTGTTTCATACATATTAACAACAGATGGTGAGATTAAAATCTATTTAAAATTTTACATAAATAAGATGCTTTAGCTTGTTATTTATTTTAGCTTGTTATTTAGCTATAATTCAGTTCATCAAGAGTGTTTTCTAAGGCTATCTTCCTAGAGAAAAGAAGACTCCTTAAATCGTGTAACTGCTTCTTTTATCTAGTCTGAGGTAACCTATGACATCTATCAGCATGTCCCAGCAGAAAGCTTTGCAGAAGTGTTGCTGAGAACTGGAAAACTGGCAGAGACCAAAACTGAAGGAAAAGAAGTATTTCCAACAACAGAAGGTATGAAAGAAGGTTCTAGTTCCTTCCCACTGTGTAACTCATAATAGGAGAATGATAAGTAAAACCGCGAATGAATGAGACTTAGGAAAAAATAATACATTTTTCAGTAATTTTGAATAGTTTCACTTGACACCGTCATTCATTTATTCATTTATTTAAAACATTTATTGAGTACTTCCTGTTTTCGAGATACTTAACTAATATCGAGGATTTGAAGGGATATATATGATACAATTCCTATCTCTAAGTAGCTAATTATGTAAAAGGGATTCTTCTAGTGAATCATATCAAGTGCTCAATAAATATTTTTCTTTCTGCTATTATGTTAATAACTAATAAGTGTTAATAACTCTTGACTATTTGCTTCACAGAATGTAGATGTATATTTCAGCTTAAGAATTTTCTACAGGGCCCTCCTTTTCCATGTAGAGTTTTTTGGAAAGGGTTAAATGTATGCAAGTTCACCAAGGCCACCTTTCCATTTGGACTTTTTTCTCTTTGGCCTCCTTACTTCTTTTCAAGACCCCAGAGCAGTCTCCTTACTATTTTCTTTCATTCCCTCTCTGCTCTGCCATCCCTAGTAAATACCTCATGATTTGAAGGCTCCTGGAGCCCCAGCAAGCTCGTCCACGTTCCAGGCATCGGGAGGGAGGAGGGGGCGTGGGGAGGGACCAGCAGTCTCCATGGCAGCCCTGCCCGCACTTCCACGTGTGTCTCCCTGCTGCCTCTCCCTGCTGCAGGCCTGGATGATGCTGCCTGTCAAGTGAGCACGTTGCTGTGTGGAATACAATTTGGGAAAATGTATTCGGGGACTAGAGCTGCCATTTTCCCAGAAATCTGATACTGTGACTCATTTTTAGATAACCCTTTCTTTCAATCAGTGATTACATAGCTGGGAAGAGGGGAAGCAAATACCACTTTCCTTACCCACAGTGTGGACCCCGCGAATACGGGGGGCTTTTACGAAGCACCATTTTTCTTCAGTTCTGACAGTCATGGCTGCCTGCCTCTCATCATTTCGGAACTACGTGCATGTCTCACCATTAATGAGAACATTGATGTTTTATGTATGTGAAGAATATAGTTGCATTGCTGTTCCCCCTTTTAATTATTCTTTATTTTTGCTTCTCTTTTTTAAAAGGTACCTTTAATTACTTTTACTCCCCCAATTTCATAGACGTTTTTCTGGGCTTTGCAAGTTGTTATAATTCCTGGATAGAAGGGTGTATGTGGGTACCCAGGGGAGAAATGCAACGCCTGTGAGCCAGTGAGCGAAACGCTGAGCGTTCTAGGGGCTGCAAGCAGAAGAATAGTATTTCCTGTTTCTTTACTTCCGCTTCCTTACCTAGAAGACGGGCACTGGAGCTTGCTTGTTCTGTCCCTGGCCTGTTGCTGTCCAGCACAGACCCCCTCTTGGGTACCTTTGCTCAGGCTGGTCCTGGCTGCATTCATTTCCTTACTGTCACTGTGTACTTCAGTCTCTGCAGTTATGAGTTTCCCTTCTTTTCAAGGCCTGCTGCTGTCATGCTCCATCCTGGTTTCACATTAGAGTTACTTAGGAAAATCTGTAAGAGATACTGAAACCTGGGATCTGCTATAGGCCATTTATTTCAGGGCCTCTTGAGTGGGGGGCCCATGCATCAAATATTTTTTAAAATTCCTCGGGAGATTCAATTGGGAGACCACCGTTAAGAGCCTTTGGAAGTTTCACTTCATATTCAATTCTGTCCAGCCAGCATATGTCAGCCATCGTAAGTCTCTTCTTCAAATCCGGACACACTTGCTTTCTGAGCCTCTCTCCTGGCAGGCTGGGGAAGGCCTCCTAAACCTTTTATGTCAGTGTCTGGTCTGTTCACCCTTGAAGGTCAAACACTGAGTGCCATATCTGTGTCTAACGCTTTTACAGGGCTGTTACAGGGTTTTCTAAACGGTAGGTGCAAAATCAGTGTCTCTTCGCATGAGAGTAACTTCGGCGTGCAGGTGGCAGTCACTGGGACCGGAGTTGAGGCTGTGTTCTCGGGGACCCTGTGTGCAGGCTCCCAGGGGCACGCGTGCCCTTCTCAGTGCTGTCTGAGATTTCAGCAGACTGCAGGGGGTTTTCCTGCCCCAGTGTTTATTCACATTGTTTCTTCTGACATGCAGATATTAATATTTCACCGAGGGAAAGAATCCATTAAAGTATTATAATTTTTTTTTAAAAAAAGATGTTGAATTTAGTGGGAAAAACATTTTAGAGCACCTGTTGTGTATATTAATGGATTTTAAAAAAAATACAGAGAGGTAATTTTAATGATCATCATCCTTTTAATTTACATTTTGGTTTATAATTTATGAGGCATTATCATAAATACTGTCACATATGATGTTGATGGTATTAATACACCTGAAACAGATGCCTTTGACTATTGTATAGTACCAAATATTTGTCAGAAACTCAGCAGAATTGAAGACTTATATAGGTTAAATGACCCAAATTAAAAATTGTAAAAATGAGGGCCGGCCAAGTGGCTCAGTTGGCTAAGAGCTCGCTCAAGAGTGCGAGCTGAGCTCTGAGCAACAGCGGTTCAATGCAGCCACTGAGCTGCCAACAGGTAGCAGCATGGCTCAGCTAAAAAAAAAAATTGTAAAAATGTGATTCGTGACTTTGCTTCAAAAGTAGGTTATAATACAATTAAACTTATGACTTTTTAGAATTTTTTAATGAAGTTAATGAACGGTTTTTATGAAAGCTAGCTGAAGAAAATTGGTCATTATTGATTTAGCTAAATGAATGATTTAATGGTGAATTATTTCTAAATCAATAATATGGGCAGCTTTCCTCTGTGAATTTAGTTTTGGAATTAAATTGATCATGGAGTGCTTTCTAGAGGCACTTATTTTACACAGAATTAGTGCTTGCAGGCTTAGGCATAGATTTCACCTGTTTTTGGAAAATGCATTGTATTCAAGGTTTGAAAACCAGCATTGCAAATTAAATTCCTGAGGAGATACATGTAGGATAGTCCGTCTTTTCCTTCCTTCCTTCCTTCCTTCCTTCCTTCCTTCCTTCCTTCCTTCCTTCCTTCCTTCCTTCCTTCCTTCCTTCCTTCCTTCCTTCCTGTATCTTAATGATACTGTAAAATCCCTGTGACTCAGTCTGCAGGCAGCATGACATGTGGGGGTTCCCAGTGAGAACCCTCCAATCCAGGATCCGTGTTCTTCAGATCCTCACAGGGTGAGCAGCTTCCTGTGTGTGGGTTTGAGTTCCACTTTGGAAGAGTCCTGGGCCCTCAGTGAAGGCTACCCAGGGGTTGAGTGGGGACAGATGTTGTTCCCTTACTGTGCCCCAGTTCCCGTTAGCTACCTGCCTGTGTGTCCGGAGGGGCTCTGGGCTGGGTACTTGGGTTGTAGAGATGAATGAGCTGTGATCCTATCTCAGGATCCTGAAAAAAACTGTAGGAGAGAACTTCGCCAACATTTGCGTTCGGGATTAAGGAAGAGATGAGACCAGTTTCCTTTCTGCCTGAGGTCATAGGGCTGAGGGTATACTTGACACTGGTGATTTCCGGTCCTGGAGGTAGGGAGGTCATGGGTTTTGTGTGGCCGGAAGCTCAGCTGCCTGCAGCTTGTCCAGAGCACCTTCCGGGAAACCCCATCAGGAAATAAAGAGCGATGGGGAGTTGGTGCATTGACATGATTATCAAGGAGGGCTTTTTTGTTTTTTTTTCCTCCCAATATTTTATTTAGAAAATTTTCAAATGTACGAAGAAGTTGAGAAAATTCTATGATGAACTCCCATATACCCTCCACCTAAGATTCTAAAATAGCATGTTAGTATACTCCTCACCCCCTACCATCCGCACTGTCTGGATTGTCAGTTAAATTCAGATTATACAAATGACTTAAAATCTAGCTTGAGGAAGGAACAATTAGGGAGGTAAATCTTCTGGAAAGATATTATATGGTCTATTTCTAAAGTCAAATAGCATTTACTTTGGATTATTTACGCACTGTTCTCCTTCATTCATGCAGATCAGGAGAGTGTGTGTTCTTTTAAAACAAGGGATTTGCATTGTGATTACATATGGCTACCTGGTGTTTGTCCCTAAGCCCTGAAGGAATGGAATACGTCCTTGTTTATACAGCTGCTTATAAACACAGACTTTATTCTCTTTTATTAAAGCTGTAACATTTACAGGTTGTCACGTATATAAATTTTTTTTGTGGGCAATATTGTGGGGGTCCAGCCTCCACGAAGGTCCAGGGGTTCCCTCGGGTGGGACCGAGTCAGCGAGGAAAAAAAGAAAGATGGAGACTCCGGAAAGAGGTTCACAGGGGTGTCACGTTTTATTGTTAAAGCCTGGCCCCTTTTATAGGGGCTTCTGACCATTATCTTAATTACAAGTTATGTTTCACATGACCATGATGTTTTCCCTTTCTCAGAACTTTTACCTTTTTGTAATTGTATCTTTCCAGGGTACACTGTGGCCTGTTCAGGGATTTTACTTACCATCTAAAGAGTGGTTACCATGACTACCTTACAGGGCATATACTTGAACTATTGCCAAGAGTTTAGCAGTGGCTGAGTTTAGGGCAAAAAACTATTTCTATGTGATTATCATACTTAGTAGCAAAAGGAGTTTTAAACTTTTCCTATCTTACAAAGAGCTGCATGTTATTGTAATAGAGGGTAACATCTGTTTCTCAGTCAAAGCTTCAGTATCTGTTGCTAGCAATGTACAAAACAAAGAGTTAAAACAAGGCTGTTAATTAAAATAACTTATGGTCAGTAAGTTGCCTCTTATCAGAACTCTCATGGCCGAGAGACCTTAGTCTCCTGGTCTCCAAGGAAACCTTTCACAGCTGCATAGGCAAGTAAGCTCAAGGTTGGATGATATCACCAGTTTCTCACAGACACTGTCTGTTTCTCACAGACAGGATTTGTCCATGCAACCAGAGGCCTGAGCCTCAGTTTCCAAGGGGCTTGAGTCCCCTATTTCTCAGGCCTGGAGTCCCCCTTGGACTGTAGCCTGTTTTAGGGAGTTTCCTTATCTTTAGGAAATCTTGCCCCGTCATTGACTTACACAGCCAGCTATCATCAGGGTACCCCAGGAACTTGCCATAAATGCAGGGAAAGTACTGTCTCCTATAGGATCTGATGTGGAGGAAAAGCATATGGGTTCATAGAGGCAGGAGATATTACATGACCAACCATAAGGCAGCATCCCAGACATCCAGTGCTGAGCCTGGATCTTTATTTCAATGTGGCCTTGTCAGACACTAGGATGCTATCAGCCCCTGGCACAAGATGTTAATGGTTGGGGTATTTTAAGATATTATATAATCAAAGCAAGAGACTGATTTTGTGGATCTTGGTGAAGAGAGTGTCCTCGGAAGGAACAGAGCCATATTATCACCATCGTCGTAATCAAAAGGTTTAGCCTGGATTTGCACTCAGAAAGCTATTTGTTCTTTCATACTTACATGGTCATCTCCTACAGTAGCTGTCATATAAACGTAAGTTTATAGCATGACCTGAGTCTTCAAAACTGAAATATCAGCTTTAAGAAGCCATTCTCATTGATTTATTTGCACTTAAACTTTGCAGCTGCACTAACAGGATTTCCTCATGTCTAAGTAGCAAAGAGCATCATTTGTCTGAGATGAGGCAAGGTTACCATTTAACACAGTTTCATGTGTATTTAGATGGTGTTGAATAGACTCTCATGAAGGGTTTTAAAGAGTCCTCTGAAGCTAATTTTCTGTTGAAATCATATAGGACTAAAAACATGGTACTTGGTAACTATGAATGCCATATGGATCCTCAAGTAAAATAATGCAGTGTTTCTTGTTTTGTTTTGTTTTTCAGTTCTCTTACAGCTGGCAAGTGATGCTTTACCAAATGACATGACATTGGCTCTCGCATACCTCCTTGCCTTACCACAGGTAAGCTTACCCTTACCAAGAAAGAAGGACGTAAAAATGAATCAACTAAAAATCTATTGTTTATTATAATTGTTTATTTTACATCTGTATCTATCATCTATGTATGTATCTATGTATCTATCTGTCTATCTATCTGACATCAGTCTGCAGAGAGTAAACGCTACAATGTTAGTGGAAATGTTGATTATAAATCACTCTTATATGATAGGATCTGCCTTTATAGTGACTTCTGAATTTTAATGTAGTCATATTATGCTGTGCTTGAGTTGATATGATGGAAACTTTGAACCAAAACTCTATAGCACTGACTAGATATGTAATAGTTTACAATGATCTTGTTGGTTTCTTTTCACCTGAGTTCATTCCGTCATGTTTCCTCCTAGGTGTTAGATGCTAACACGTGCTTTGAAAAGCAGTCCCAGTCAGCCTTATGTCTCCAGCTGGCCGCCTATTACTACAGCCTACAGATCTATGCCCGGTTGGCTCCGTGTTTCAGGGACAGGTGCCATCCTCTGTACAGGGTAAGTCCTTCGGTTTCCATTTTATTGAGGGCAGAGTTAGAGTTTTTCTAAAATAGTTCAGGCAGGTATGTACTTCTTTGGAGGCACCGATCGCTTTGTCCCCAGCATGCATCCTGAGTGGCTGACGGCCCTTACCTGCTCTGTGTTAGACATATGCTTCTCCAGGCGTCAGTAAGAGGTAGAGTGGCTCATATTTATTGTGAAGGCAGATTCTTCCCCTAACCTTTCTGCCATTTTCTTTATTTTACAAAGTTTTTATGAAAGGCTAAAGGAGAAGGAGAGGTGAAATGAAGAATTGTTTTTTTAATTCACTGCCCAAAAGGAAGATGGCCCTGTCAAATTGAGGAAAGCAGGCAGCGTAATTCTTTGAGCAGCACTGCATTTCTTTATTTTTTATTTTTAAGCCATGGTTTTGAGGGCAGTAACTGCACAGATGAAATGTTGAAACGTATTATGCTCATTTGACACCTAGCGTCAGACACCTTTTGTATAACTTCACTGTTAATTTCTGCACGAGAGCACCTAAGCGTGGCCTCAGGTTCACGCGCCTCCTTCTGTGAACACTGCTGACCTGGACCGGCTGCTGCTCCCGCTTTGTTTCAGCAGCCGTGTCGCTGTCGTTGGTCCTGAGTGGTCTCTGGCCTGCGGGCTCAGGGCTCATCCCCTGCGCGTCGCCGGGGCCGTGGGGTAAAGTCTGAGCTCCTGTATGTGACAGGGGCGACCCGCAGGGACCCGGCTGACCCTTCCTTCCCCGACCTGTCATGAGCCTGACACCAGCTTTTCTGAAGTTTGTGTTCTAGCTGTTCAGAATTAAAATTCCTCTGAATTTACCATCCCTTTTCCCACCTCTGTGCCTGCCCAGATGTAAGTCCACTGCCCTAAATACCTCCCCTCCTCTCCCACTATCAACACGTAAGTCTGAGCTCACAGGAGCCTCCTGCGAAGCTTTCTGTGCCTCCTTTGCGGACACCGGCCTCCTCCCCAATCGCACTGTGCCTGTGTAGCCCCGTCTGTTAGGGTTCCATGACTGACTGGCTCCTCTCCATGTGAGCTGGCTTAAGGGCGGGGGTCCCTTTAGGGGCTCACTGAGGCCCCAGCTCTCTGCAGTTGGCAGGTGAGTAAGTTCAGGAATCTTAACTGCTGTGCCTAAGGACAGCCTTCAGGCCTCAGAGTCTCAGCTGTCAGCCCTGACGCGTAGATTTGAAGGCGTCCGGATGGGCACCATAGCTGGATGCTGCAAGTGCATCCGAGTTTCCCCCTGACTACCTAATGGTTCATTATTTGGGTCTTTTCAGCATCTTCCTATGCATCAAACAGCACTGCTGAGTTTGGAATTAAATGTGACAAACTCCTGATGAATCATTGTGCAAATTGAAATCAAAGTGGTTTCAATTTGTTGCCTACACATAATAACACTCAGCGAAGCATCACTTTCACTCGCTCGTCAGTTTGGCTTGTTTCTATTTCTACTCTTTTTACATTTTCTCTTTCCACTCCCTTTCACCTCCCTCCCCCACCCCCCAGTTGTGTGCTGCAGGAATGATAATTTAGGTAGATGACTAGGTTTGAATAAAAGTACTGATGTAATTTGGGGGTATTTCTGATAGAAGGCCGGTGCATCTTGACGGAAGCACCCGCCTGAGCCGGCGCAGGCCCTGGAACTCGGCAGCCCCCCAAGGTGATCTTTGGAGCCCCCTGCCCCTCCCACCTTCATTTTTCTGTTAGTGATAAATAAGGATGGAGGGCACATGGTCAGTCGGAGAGAATTTCTTCTTCCAGTATTTGTCCTATTAACTTGTTTTTATGTTTAAAAAGCAGTACAAACATGACCAAAAATTCCAATGGTGAAAATGATATGCAATCAAAAGTCAGTGTTTCCCTTTTGTACCCTTCCAGAAATACTTTATGGATATACATATTTATGTAACAATTTTTTATACAAATGGGAATAAGCTATACACGTTATTCTGTACCTTGAGTTTTTTCACTAATATATTACCTTTATGATTATTATAAGTGCATCTTGAAGTATGATCTTTTTAGCCTTGTTTCGAAAGTTTCAGAAGATAAAATCAGTTAAAAATGGAAACCTGTCCTTTAGTTTTGTATTTTAGAGAAGCAAACCCAGCAGGGGATGAAATTCTAAACTTTATAGTAGACTATTTCAAAATGTGTTTTTTTACGCTACTTAATTGAAAATACTGAGTACAGAATTATCTCCAGCAAATAACAACCCTAGAGGGGAAACATACCACCTGTTTAAAACTTTTCAAACAATATTACCAAGAAATGGAGACTATTAAACCAGAATGGATTTATTACCTCTAACTAGTAAGCAGTGGATTAAGTCATAGGGCATTCTGTTGTCATGAATATTTATGAATATTTCATTTTTATAGGGATTTGACCATATTCTTTAAAGAAACCATATTTTATTCACCCCCCTGAAGAACTGCATTGCCAGGTTTGGGGAAAGTAATAGGATAATTTAACTTTATACACTTTCATTTATAAATTTTTGATGCCTTTTTATGTTGTTAGTATTTGCAGCCTGTGATGTTTTGCAATATTGCTTTAAATATTGAACATGGAAGATTTTGAACTACCTATAAAGCCCTTCAAATGCTTCTTAGAGGCTAATATCTTTTATATCCATGGATCATGCCATTGAACTTGGGTGGGAAAAAGAGAGAGTTGAATGTACTCTCTGCAGGAAACTTGGTGATTTTAGGTGGGGGGCTGCTAGACGAGAGGCCAGGAGGCCTGACTGCTTCCTCCCCGCAAGCTGACAGTCCAGGCTCCCTGAAGTGCAGACTGGCGTCTGTGGAACAGGGACCTACTGTTCTGTGCATGTCACTGGGTGGTTGAGGGCCATGTAAAATTCATGTGAAAGTGCTTTAGAAACTTGAGCATTGTACCCTTGTGGGGCTGAATGCATGTATGTATGGCATGAAGTGTCAGGGTGAGTAAGGCATGCTTTGGAATATTTTGACAGAAATCATGATAAGCTCAAGGGAAGAATCTTATTAAAATTTAAATCGAGTATTGGAAGTAGTCATGAGCAGTAAAGTTCCTTGAGGAAGGGATAGAAAGTAGTAGTGATAATGACAAGAAAATCATTTGCATGTAGAGAGCTACAACTTACAACGTGCTCATCCATTTAGTCTCATTCAGTCTTTATAAGGAATCTATAAAGCAGAAATGGCTTCAATTTTAATAATGGAAAACCTGCAACTCAGGAGGGAAGAACCAGTAACCGAGGTTCTTTGATCCATTTCCCATGTTTTTTCCCTGCAACTAATTTTCCTTTTTCTGGGAAGTCTTTATGATTTTTCTCTTCTCATCAGTATTATGTTTTACACGATAAATTGAAGTATTGAAAATCCTCCCAGTTAACAAATACTTGATGATCCATAAACTTGAATACACTTAGAAACCTATCATCAAGGAATGAATAGAATGCCCGTAATTCACCACTTTATTAGGACAAAATTTTCTTTTTTCCTTTTTTTTTTTTTTTTTTTTTTGAGGGCAGTGTCACTGGCCCTCACATGTGGGACCCGAACTGGGGCCGCTGGCTTCCCAAGCCAGCACTTAACCACCATGCTACTCGGCCGGCCCTGGACAAAATTTTCAAAGGAAGTATATTTATATCAAGGGGTTGGACAAGAAATGGTATTTTTGCTCATGATTCTAAAACTTTCTCTGTTATCATTAGAGAGAAAAAAGGCAAGACTTAGAAATACAGCTCAAATCAAATGTCCAGTTGAACACCTCCCTTTGTGTGTCCTCTGTGGTCACTGGCATTGACATGTGTGTATATGTACAAAAGGGATGGAAGACTGTATGCGGAAAACAAATCACTCTGTGTGTAATGTAGAATGACAGTATTAAATCCATCATTGAAAATATGTCATTTGTAAAAAGACTCTAATTTTTATTTGGCGAGAGCTGTGTCTTATTTACACTTGGTGGATGCTGTGTATACGCTGGCCTGGTCAAGATCCCTGTAATTTTAAGAGATGCTCCTCCTTGCCTACCAACTAGGAAAGGGTGGTCCTGGGGAGGCTTATGTGTGGCGGTCCTAGCTCCAGCCTACCACTTACCCAGAATGCCTTAGTCAGCGCCCCCCCACCCCCCACACCTGTGAAACAGATGACACTAGCAGGCACCTGTGCCACGGGATCATTAGTACTCACTGAGGTTTAGGTCCTGTGGTTAGCGCTATGCCTGTTCTGCGCTGAAGGCTGCAGTAGTGGGTCTTTGCGCGTGTCATTTTCTTAGAAAAGGGAGTGAATTTGGTGTATAAAGAATACGAAATAAAATTATTCACAGCTACACAGTTTCTACTTAGTAAAGGAGAAGAGATTAAAGTTGTTAAACTGTGGAAGGATCTATTTGACTAGAATGTGTTGGTCTGAAATTGCATTTTTTTACCAAAGAAATCTGTTTTGAATATTTAGTGGATACATAAAGTAGATGAGATGTAGCACTTCCCCAATTTTACAGCTGAAGTGATTTACAGGGTTTTCTTTTATTTTCGTGAGTAGATTCTTATACATTCATACAGTTGTAACCTGAGAAAGGTGATCCTCTGGTGATGCCCGTTTGTTTTACATCTGAGGAAATGGACCCCCGGAAGGGGAGTCCCCGCATGCTTGGCATGCGCTTCCATAATGTGCCCCTGTGACGTCTTGTCAGTCACTAGTTTTTAATTCCTTGAAGGAAAGCTCTGGACCCAATTTGCTTTCATATAATAATGGAGACAATAATGCTTTAAAAGATCATAATTTTATTTGTGCCTCACAACAAAGCATGAGGAGGGGGTGCAGCGTTTATGGACACTTTTATAGGTGAGGAGAAACAGATGTGAAGTTACATGCCCCAGATTGCCTCCCCGCTAAGTGAGAGAGCTGGAATATAAACTACTAACTCAAAAGCCCCAACTGTTGAGTGTCTCCCTCTTTACCCCACACCTATTTTGTGACAGAGCCTCTCCTGTGCTCTGGAAAAGACAGATTTACAAAATACGCATGGTCTCTGCCCTCCAGAAGCTGTCATTTAATATTTATAAGGAAAGGCAATGTAAAGTAAATTATGTCATAGAAGTAGAATTGCAGTGTGATTGGTGAATGCCTTTTGGTACATTCCACAATCCCTTTCATTTTGGGAGCACCTGGTTTATGCATTTTATATACGTTCTCTTAGGCGTCTCACAACCATGCGAGCTACACATCATTACTGCCCTTTTATAAGTGAGACGATCAAGTTCGTGGTGGTGCAGTAACGTGCACAAGGTCATCCACCTGGAACCTCCTGTGTGTCCGTGCTCCATTCCCCGTGCCATGTCCTTGTGTTCATTGGCAAAGGAGAGAAGAGATCCTTTTTTGCCACATGTGAACGTGGAGCTTGTACGTGGAGACGTGCAACTTTCTGTAGGACAACAACAGACCTGGGTTTTGTTAGTCCTGGTGACTGTGCTCGCTGATGCTCTGCACCACCATTTTGGAGCTTCCCTCTCCACCTGGTCTTGGGATTTGTGTCATAAGTTGTATAAAAATACAAAGAGAATAGCAATAGGGAGGATGTTACATGGTTCCAGCACAGTGAAGTGTGTAGGCAGCTCTCCCAATACAGTATGAAATCTTGAGATCCCAGAAAAGAAAAAAACAAAGTGACGGTGGGGCAAGAGTGAAGGTGGCTGATTCCATGAGCCGGGACGGGAAACGGCAGCCTGGTGGAGAGGGGCATGGAGTCACACACACTGATAAGCTGCGTGGCTAGAGCCTCTCCGTCCAAGTGCATCGGGAACTTCAGGGTAAGGCTATCGTCGGAAGCCACAGGTCAGAGTATATGTGGGAAACACTCGCCTTCATTGTTTTGTGAACGTGGGTTTGCCCGTGGCGTGTAAAACTGGGGTACAAGTTGCTCCATGAAAGGACAACTGCAGAAGAGCTCTGCTGCCTCTCTGAAACCTTGATCACTGGACATTTGCTCTCCCCTCTGCCAGGCAGGAGAGTGCTAACCAGGTGAGGCGTGAGAGCCACCTGGGGTGCAGAGCAGGTGGAGCGGGGCTGGCCTCTGGGCGACGCCCATGCACCAGATCACTTCAGAGGTGGCTGAGCCCAGGTGGGTGATGCAGGCCGGTGCCCCAGGGGCTTCAGTCTATAAGTAGAGAGGGGTTAGGTGAGCTGTCGGCTGTGGAGGCACTCAGGGCTGAGGCATGGGACCCCCTTTCCCTGCACTAATTGCCAGAAATACCATCTACATGCAGCTGATGCCCAAATCACCCTCTAATTGTGGTTAGATGTGCTTTATTTGCTCCACTTTCCTTCAGGCCTTAGCCACCTCGGGCTTAGCGCACGCATGGCCCTTTCCTGGAGTCCGTCTCGCTGTTAGCTGGCTCTTGCCTCCTGACAGCTGAGTGGTTGGCCTCTGTTACCTCTTCCAAGAAGGTTCCTTGACACTTGCCGAAGCCCCACCCTGTGTGTTCAAAGCGCCCTGTGTGCGCTGAGTCACACCATTTTAGAATTCCTTATTGTCTCTCCTACGAGGCAGCATTCTTGGAGGAAAGCGTCACATCTTAGTATGTCAGGTACGTAACAGTTGCACAAAAAATATCTTGAATGAATTGAGCAACAGTCTTGGAGCTTAACTTGGGAGAGTTAGTTTTCAAACGAAGGTCTTTTGACTTGAGACACGTGTCTGTGGTGTTTGAAATTGGGACTCAGTGTCTGCATAGAGGGAGGGGAAAAATTCAGTACAATGAGGTTGACTTTCTCTCACACCCACATGCTAGAATCCAGGACTCCTTTAATCGGTGTTTATCGGTTCTCCCACTTTGCTCCTCAGTAGGCTAACAGAAATGTCGGGCTGGGTTCGGTAATATAGACCCGACATTGACAAATTCCTGCTCAGAATAGTGGCTTGCACGTGAGACATGCTGACAGCTTACTATAATTAGGTACATTCTGAGAACCAAAGGTAGGTTCTGGAGTTTTTTCTCCTAATTTGCTTGTATTAAAATATATACCAGGCCTTCCCAGAAACTGGACGCGATTGAGTTAATGCTGTTCGAGCATCAGGCTCTCAGAGTAATTCCAGAATCATGGCTAAGCAGCTGCTGCTTCATTGACACTCAAGCCAACTTTAATGTAAATAAATGTGCCCAGTTAATCACTCATTTTTCTTTCCTGTCAGCTGTTAGTCTGGGTTTTGTTCTATTTGAATAATTTTACTGTTGCTAGAGAAGCTGCTGAGAATTATACAGCAATATCCCATTGAGCCCCAAATTGAGCAGAGTAAAAATTGGCTGGCTGCTTTCTTATGCAAGTGGAAGTATTCATGATTTCAGGGTTTCGAGGATGGGATTTTTCCTAACTCATCCCCGGAGAGAACACTCCCCAGCTGTCGGGGCATTGTTAGTGGGGTTATTGAGCTGCAGCTCTGTTACTGAGGGCACATAGATGCTCCAAGGAAAATGTATCCGGGGGCCCTGATGATGGAAGCTACTGCCAGGGTGAATTATTATAAACGATCAGGTAATTGGGGAACAAGTCTAATATAGGTCGGTAGTGTTGAAAAAGCAAGGATATATTCTTTTCTAAGTGGGTGGAGGTTTTTAAGATGGAAGAACAGAGCAGGCACCTAGAGACCTGCTTCCGACCCAGGCCTGCGTCCATCTCTATGGTCTGCAAGCCACTCGGGGTGGTCGGGACCCTCGGTTGAGAGGCACCAGTGCGAAGGGCCACACGGGGGTCCGGTAGACCTGGGTTTCCTCCTGTTACTGTCGATGTCCTTGTCGTTACAGGCTGACCCTAAGGAGCTGATCAGGATGGTCACCAGGCACGTGACTCGACACGGGCACGGCGCCTGGCCGGAGGACCTCGTTTCCCTGGCCAGGCAGTTACACCGCTACAACCAGCGTCTCCTGGACCTTACCCAGGCGCAGCTCCTCCAGGGCCTTGGCAAGGGGGTGGATGTGCCGCGGTTCACGGCCGACGACCAGTACAAACGGGAGACGATCCTTGGCCTGGCCGAGTAAGGGCCTTTGTCTCCTAAAGGGGTGGATGTGAAATGTAACAGAATAGCTGAGTTATCAGGACCAGCCATCACAGCCTGTTGAAGATGTACATTCACTGCTGCTATAAACAGGGCTTTCCCGCACTTCTTCCCATCGTATGAGGGGTGCGCTGTGTGTGTCCCCACCGAGGCTCCGTACGGGCAGACCACATCTTGAGCCTGCAGTTTAAATAGCAAGGATGGGAATTATTTTTTTAAAACATTTCCCATGATTTTGTTAGCCTGATACCAAGATCATCACCACATTAGAAGCAATAGGGTATGATCGGGGTGAAAAGTATGAAGCTTGCCATAGAAGTTTCAAAACAAGATTGCCTTTTATTCCTGGCTGAAAATCTCACTTTTCAAAGTGTATAGCACTTGAATTTCTTCAGTATGTTAAAAATTAGTTTCAGCTGATCCAGTACCAGGGGAGGGACTCCGTGTTGTGGGTTCATCTCTCCTGCGTTTCTGGAGAAAGGAGAGCTACCAGCTCTAGCAGTTTCTCTTGTTAGAGGCCAGTCGCAGCTGCCGTTTTGACCCTTGTCCCTAACCCCTTCCCAGAGAAGAGTGACCGTTGTTTGAGAAGGCAGCACAGATCAAGCCCAGCGGGAAGGGTCCTTTCTGGGTATGGAAAGCCCCTTGGTTTTAATAGTGGTCTCCAGTTTTTAAATTTTAGATCCAGTGAGTTCAGATCAAATGAGAATTACTTGCATGTCAGAAGGTGGGAAAGGGTATTCAGCCACAGTGGTTATTAAGTAGAGGTGTTTGTTTTTTACCGCAGAATTTGTCGAGTGCTTATCGTGGGCTAGGAACTGTGTTAGGCGCTCTGAAAACTTAAAAACACCTGCTTATCCTCAAAGATAACTCTGTGACGTAAATGTGATCCCCATTTTATCATTGAAAACCCTGAGGGATTTTAAGTAACGGGCCCAAGATTAGGTAGGCGGTAAGGATCATAGCTGTGATTGATTGGACCTTCCATCGGTCACGTGTCAGAGCCACCATTTCTTCACAGCACCATGTGCCCGCCCCTAAACTGACTGATCACGTTCCCAGGGAAGCACTGGCGTGCAGTTCACTCTAGGCTTTCAGCCGTTGAAGCCAAGGTTCAGCTGTGCCTACATTTAGTGGTTGTTCCTCTCCCCTAATAAGTTACTTTAAAATAACAAAGATAGTCCTGGTTGTGGTAGTGGTATATGTTATTTTTCATTACTATTGTTTAAATCTTCGAGAAAGCAGCAAAGTGTCTTGGCAACCTGTAATGATTTTGTATTAGCCTGGGCGGCTTTCATACTAGAAGACACCGCAAATTTTCTTTAGAGCGAGGTAGGGAATAGAGAGATCAAAGAAAGAGTCGGAATAGCCTATAGCTGGACTCAAGAAGAGAAATGTGGAATGCCCTTTTCCCTTCTGTCTTCCCGAAGTTTCGTGATTTCATAGAGTTATTTAATGTCCACTTCGAAAGGGATCAAAGAGATCATTTAATCCAACCTTCTCATTTTTGGGAAGTGGAATCTGAGAACCAGAGAACATTAAGAGTAGTTCAAGGTCACACAGCCAGGAGTTGAAGTGGACTTATTATTTCCCAGTCCAGTGGGCCTTTCCTTTGGCCATTTTGGAATCCTTGGTGCCATACTCATGGCTTCTTAGAAGAGGGCTGTTATGTAGAATAAAAGTTTACAAGATAAGGCAAGGCCTGCCTTATATCATCAATTACATTTTGCTAGAGCTTTTGTTCTTTTCTTTCTTTTCTACCTATTAGGTAGCATATGCTATTTGAAGTATGTCCTTGGGGACAAATATATGCTTTTGATAAATGTATAATAGAATCTTCCCTGCAGTCTGTTGCTTAGAAAAATATAGAGCAGTCTTTGGAGGGCTTGTTTACCAAAGTTTTGGAGTAGCCACCGGTTTTCTGTATTAGCGGCTCCCATTTGCAGATGGGATTTCAGTGTCTTGCGTATGAGACTCCCTGAAGGACCTGCTTCATCCTGTTTTGCAGCTTGACCTGCAGTTGTACATAGGATGACCATTCCTTATTTTCTTATCAGTTGTATCCCCATTTAAATGGCAGGTGTTTGTTGTAAGTGCATTATATCTGTCCTTTATTGTCTGTATATTTTAGATGATACATTCTCAGCACTCTGTCAGGGTAACTTAGAAGAGGGTATGAAGTATTAGGTTGTCGGAAAAGTCATGATGTATTTTTTCTATGTTTTTCATTTCAAAAATGCATCATGACTTTTCCAACAACCCAGTAGTTTGATCTCTTCCCACTTTATCAGATGATAGTGACAGCAATACTTAGCACGGAGCTGGTGTCAAGCAGTGTGCCAGGCTCCCATGATGGCAAGGGTGACTTGCTCACGGTCCCCTGTTCTCTAGGAATTCTCATTCCATCATGCAGATGTGGGTACCTAATACATATTTCAAGAAAGAATGTTTAAGTGACCTAATCATGAGCTCACAGACTTAATCCAACCCTTGGCCTTGTTTTTAGAGTCCATAAGCAAAGGATGGTTTTTATGCTTCTAAAGATATGTGGAAAACCACTAACAGAAGAATATGCTACAGAGACTGTATGGCAGCAAAGCCTAAAAGATTTACTGTCTGGCCCTTTACAGAGAACCTGGCAAATCAGACGCATGAATGTCCTGGTTTCCTTATGGGACTAGTTCTTAATGATAACAGATATCTCATTCCTGCTGCTGGGGCTTCATCCACCACTCTTCCAGCCAGGAAGTCCATCCTTACATCTTTGCTTCTGGGAAATAGAGGCCCTAAAACAGTCTTTCCAGAATGACCTTAGTGTGGTGCTCTGGTCAGAATTCCTTCTACGCCTAGGGACTCTCCAGTCGAGTGACACCACTCTGTGGGGTGCCATCGACTGTGGTCCCTCAGCAGACCCGAGGGCCCTGTGCATCCCAGCTGTGACACACCCCCAACCCCATCCGCCTCTCCAACCAAAGCCCATGGATCTCTCTCCGTCTGCACCACCTCTGCTTAGTTAATGATTGTTCGCCCTCCAGTCTTCACGTCACATTGGTCACTCTCTCGTCTGTAGTCTCACTGTGTTTTCCAGTCCTCTCTTTAGCACTCCCACCCTTGCATGTCATTACTTGTTCACATTTCATATTGTCCACTAGGCTGTGAGTTCCTCCAGAAAGGTCTTGTCTGTTTTCATATCCTAAGCATCTAACAATACCTGGCATGGGGTGGAAAACTTAGAAACTTTTTGCGCCGTGAACTGTGCTTTCTGAAATATCTACCCATCGGGGAGGAATGCATTTCCTTTGCAGTTTTCTAGACTACAATTTTTTGACCGCAGCACCTCTTCGATTGGCTAATTCTTTGCTGTAGGTGCTGTTCTGTGCCTTGTGGATGTTTAGCAGTATCCCTGACCTCTGCCTACCACGTGCCAGTAGCACTGTCCCCCTCCTCCCCTACTGTGCCATTCAGAAATGTCCCCAGAGATTGTCATATGTCCCCTGAAGGACAAAATCACCCTCCGTGGAGACACACTGGCCTAGACAATTCCTTGGTCTGTTGCATTGTGCCCCAGTGAGGAAGGAGCATCAGGATTTTTGGAAGTGCTTCCCCTGAATTACCGAGGCACGTCTTCCTAAGGACTGTTCACTGCATCCCTCGGCCCGAGAGCAATCCTGATGAACATTTCCTTGCTGAGTAAGGTAATGTGCTTCTCTTGTCTCCCTCCCCTGGGGCTGATGGACATGGAAGAACCCTGGAGGAGAATGTCTACAGCATCGCCCTTTCTCTGGCACAGCGTTACAGCGTCTCCCGTTGGGAAGTTTTTATGACCCATTTGGCGTTCTTGTTCTCCGACAGTGGGTAAGCATACGATTCCTATGTAAATTTACATCTGTGTCTTTCTTTTCAGAGTCTAGGCTAGAGGATCGTGGTGGCATGTAATACAATTTCACTTTTCCTTTTCAGCTATAGCAGACCAGTATCTTTGCACATTCTCTCTTTATTCGTCTCTGATACACCAATATTCTAATAATAGTCTGCTCTTTTTTTTGTTTTTCAGTAATAGTAGTCCTGATTTAGATACTATAATATTCATTTATTCGGAGGTTTTTAATTGAGAATCTGTTTTGTGCTAGGTACTAGGGTTACATAGTTAGCAAAAGCAGGCATCCCAGCTGTCTTAGAACTGTCAGTCTAGTGTGGGAGGCAGATTGTAATTGACTCAGGGCACAAGTAAATGTGGAAGTAAAACTGTGACAAGTGCCATGTAAGAGAGCCCAAATAAGGGATTTGGCATTCTTAGGGAAGGCTCTCCAGAGGAGATAACTCTTGAGCTAAGACCTACATATTGCGTTAAAATTCACTACCCTACAGTGGAGAAGGGCACCATTTTCTAGGGGAATTAAAGAGTTAAGTGCAGCAGTTCTGACAGGAAGGAACACAAGGCATCTGAGGGCCCATCAGATGAACAGTGTGGGCGAGGCCCCGAGAGTCAGAGGAGCACAGTGTGAAGTAGAGTGTGAAGTGGAGTGTGAAGTGGGACCGTGGAAGAGCCTAGAAGCCGGAACATGCAGCAGGAGTGTGCAGGCCCTATCAAGGGCTGTGGGCTTTTCCCTAAGAGTAATGGGAAGCTATTTAAAGATTTTGGTCAAGGAAAGGGAAATAATATGGTACTTGCATTGCAATGACATCACTTTGGTTACTATGTTGAGAAAGGTTTGAAGGAGGCCAAGGTGGAGCTATGTAGACCAGTGAAGGATCTACTGTAGTAATAGGTTGTGTGACGGGTGACTGTTGCTGGGAGCAGGGTTTTGAAAATACAGAGGGACAGGTGAGAATAGGTTTCAGAAATATCTAGAAGGTAAAGTAAGGAGTACTTAATCAGTTGGTTAATAAGCGTCAACTGGTCATGAAGATGAGTTGGAAAGGCAGGGGCCAGTGGGGTTGGCATCATCTCCAGGGGTTTACTGGCTCTGCCTGTTGGATGGTGGCATCATTCAGGGAGACAGGGAACACTAGTTACAGACGAAGTATTGTGAGGGGAGGGTGAGGAAAAGGCATGGGAATGGGGAAGTTATACCAAAACGTCCAAGAGAAAAGGCCAAGTAGATAGCGATTCTTCTAGATCTGAATCCAAACGAGAAGACGGGGCTACAAACACTAATTTGGGAGTCACTTGCACATGGGCGATAAATCAGCTGTGTTATAGACGTGCTTTGGGGGAATGCATAGAGAATGAGAAAAGGAGAAAAACTAAAGGTAGACTTTGAGGACCTTCCACAATTCATGGTGGAGGAAGAGCTGCCAGCAAAAGGGACAAAAAGAGCAGAGAGGTGGGAAGGGGAATGGGAACCCTGCGCTGGGGAAGCTGTGTTTAATGGGGCAGCATTGAAGGGGCTTAAATCCTGCTGAACGGTCAAGAAATGCTTACAATTTAGCATCTTTAATTTTTATTAATTACTTTGAAATTTTAACATCTATGTTTTAAGTATTTATGAAATTGTTACATGAGCGATGGTATTATCCATGATAAACATGCACTGGCTTCGCCATTTTTGAGGCCCCATAATATGTTCAAATCAATGTTTTTAATGATATGTTCATTGGCATTTAAAAAATATCTTGGCATTTTATTATATATCTTTTCCTTTTGTTGAATAAAAAGGTGTTCCATAAAAGGGTGTCACATCTGTACAAACAGGATGCTTCATTGGTCTCTGAATACATTATAAATTATCAAGCAATTAAGTAACGTGCGAGACTGGGGCACATCATTATACCTGATAGCGGGGTGATTATGCAGCCGCTGAGCAATTACTAGAGCAGGAAATCATTACCTCCTGGCGTCACTACTTGTGAGTGACAAAACACCTACTGTTGATTTAGCTGGTGGGGTTCGGTGCTCCTTGTTCTTGACCGAAAAGGCAGTAGTTCGCCTTGCTAGTCACTCAGACTTGGTAACATAAGTAATAGAACTATCAGCCTTGTTCCTGCAGTAGAGATTACCAAACACTGAGTTGGTGAGTCAATGTTGGAAGTTAACAGGTCAGAGTCCTAAGAAAAATAATGTTGTTTGCCTTAGGGATTTGTTTTACTATTCCTTTCAAAAGTCATTGTCCCCTGAAGTTGATTTCCCTGTCATTTTATGTTCTCCTTGCTCTTGGTTGAATTTGGAGATAGTCCCTGGCTCAGCACTGCGACAGACAGCTTTGGGTGAGGCAGTGTTCTGCTATACAGCATAAGCCTCAGCTCAGGGTAGCTGGATCGCTTCCTAACTGTGCCTCCCCTGGGGTAATTCAGTCCTCATTTTCCTCAACTCCAAGGTGCAGTAAAAATCACATGTCTTCAGGGGAGAATATCAAACCTATAGTACCTGACACATGATATGGGCTTCATTAACTCTTGCTGCGATGTTCGGATATGTCTTCCTGTGGCTTGCACTATCTAATTGATGCCATTTAGTATGTTTTGAGTATTTTTTGCTAAAATTCAATATAATGGTGAATTTATTACCATATAACACAGGTTTAAAATAAAAATAATGTCATTTATGTACAAAGCAGCTCAAAATGTTACTAAGTACATAAAATAGTCACAATGTCACCTTTTTTGTTTTTTTTTTGAGGGCAGTGTCATTGGCCCTCACATGTGGGACCCGAACCGGGGCCGCCGGCCTCCCAAGCCAGCACTTAACCACCATGCCACTTGGCCGGCCCTCAACTTTTTATTTTTTATAGATTTTTGACACATTTTGAAAAGAAAACTTGAAGTCACTTAACGCAGTGAAAGAGTTTTAATAACGGCAATTATTCTTGGAATTTCACTCCTGCACGAAAGAGAATTCTCATAAACACCCACACCTGAGTTTTGTTTTCTTTTAGTCCCTTACTTTTCCTTCTTTTTTTCAAAGTAGTTTTAAATAGCAGTGATGGCTTTGAGCAGCCTTGCATGCCTGGGGTCGGCTCCAGCTGGCGGACACTGGCACGCTCAGCCTCTTGGACTGCTGGGGTGCGTTCAGCTCCTGAGCCTGGGGCTGACTTATCACTGGTTGTCAGCAGCCATCCTCACCTCTGGGCTGTTCTGGACACTTTGGTGGATCTTCACGACAACACTGATTAGTGACCTAGTGAAAAGGGCCCAGGTTTGGGAGTCAGACCGTATTCCAAGATCCAGACCTTCTGCCTGTAATCTCAACTGCGTAGCGTTGAGCGAGTGTCTCAGTTCTCCCGTCAGTCTTCTCAGTTTGGGGGACCATTATGCTTCCCTTGGAGGTTTGCGCAGATTAGAGAAAACCTGTGGAAAGGAGGTAGTCTGGTGGCCGTGTAGTGCTGTGGCAGTTATCCCTACTATTGTTCTTGTCAGTGTCGTTAAGTTTTGGACCCATGGTCATTTTGAAATGCTAGAGATGCTTCTAACTGATTGGAATAGTACTATATTTGTTCATCTATTCAATACTATTTTTTATAGTATCTTTGTGTCCTAAGCATCTTTTCTATTATAGAGCTTATGTTCTAAGAGGGAGACCCCACACCCACCCACACCCACACACATACTTAAAAACAGCCACAAAATAAATTGCTCGTCGTAGTAAGTACAATAAGGGACATGCACAAGGACAGATAGGGAAGACCTCTGCAGAGGTGGAAAGAGTTCACCATTGGAGAGAATGGAGGAAAAGGCATCCCAGGCAGAGGGAAGCCATCCTGGGGCAGGAAGGCTGTTGGCGTTTCTGAGTGAGCTGAGGACCATCATGGCTGACGCGTAGTGAACAAAGGGGAGCTAAGTGGAGACCAGAGCTGCCTTTGACTGACAGCTTCAGTAATGCTCTGCATCTTTTCCTGCTTATTCAGACAGCAGACCTGAAGGCCCAACATCCTACACTTCGTTTCACGCTAATATCCACTCTTTCATCACCAAGTGATTTCCCAGGTGATTTTGCCTGGGGGGCACAGGTCACGATACCATCTTCTCTGTCGATTAGTTTATACCGTCCCCTTCCGACTTCTGGGTAAGGCTGCTGGTCATAGGGACTCTGACAGGGCTTTTTTCCATATCAATTTTGTATTTTCTGGTAGGTTCTTTTGGTCTCAGGCACAAGGATGGGTAAGAGCGAGTTACAGCTGTGAAGCAGGTCAGTACAGTATAATGCGTCTAACTTTTTCAGCCTTGAAGCAGAAGGTACACAGACTCCATGCGTGGGGGCCGCCGTGGCTCATTGTCCGCTTTGTGTCCAGCGTGCCACATTGTAAGGGCGGGAATCCCGGCCCTCTCTTCCACCTCCTCCTCCTGTGAAGAAGGCGGGCTTAGCTGAGAAGCTGTGTCAGATGATTAGTTTTTGGAGTGGGGAGTTCAGGGAGGTTAGCTTATTAAAGGTATGCCATGATGTTGAAAACTAAAATAAAATTCAAGACCAGGAGAGATCTATATTAGAGGGGGGAGGGTGAGCGAGGGTGTTCGGGTCACGGGTCTGGCATACTTGTTAAAATTGAGCTACATGTTTGTATTTGATTTTCTTTTGGGCCTAAGGGGAAAAGAGAACTTAACCGAGATGATTTGTATTGTGCTTAAGGCGAAATCTGCCAATCCTAACAAATGGGAGAGCTACTTACTACCATTACCAACATGGAAGGGATCCCCCCCAGATACCGGCCTCCTTCCTTTCCGTATTGTGACCCTGCAGGCCCCTTTGCCACCCAGCAGTCACAGACTCCCGACACTGGACGAGGCGCCTGCAGGAAGACGCACTTGGGCCTGTTTCCATCCGGTGGACCGTGCTCGGGCTCTGATTGGAGCAAATCTGGGCTCAGACCCTGGTCTGGGACTTCCTGCTCGCGTGGTCCTGGTGGACAAGTTGATAGGTCCCCCTACGCCTAAGTTGCCTCCTCTGCAAGTGGAGTCTTCTTATTCACTTTGCAGAGCTGCAATGAGATTTAAGAGATTTATACAAAATACCTGACATGTAGTAAGTGCTCTGAAAGAAAGAAAAAAGTAGCTGCTATTGTTAGTTACAGAAACAGGCCCGATTTACAGCCTGTTCTATGACTGGCGTTAGCCCAGCATCACACATCTGATGTTTGAACAATTCCTTTTGAAGCCAGCATGGATACTAATGATAAGATGCCTGTTTTGGGCAAATCGAATATTGACATAGTGCTTGGCATATAATCAATGCTCAATAAATGATGCCTATTACTATTTCTGTGCTCTAGTGTCTCTTAAAATATATTTTTTTTAAAGATTTTTATTGGGTAATTGGGGGAGGGGAACAGCATTAGGGAATCGGGGAAGGGGAACAGACAAGGTGCTGTCTTTTTGTTCTTCAGTCTAGTTGCGGAGGACGTTGCTTCACTGGCCCATGTTGGTATCGTCATTGCGCTCTTCCCGGATGAGGCAGATCAGTCGCCGGCCTCTGGATGGTCGCTCACCGCGGCTATTGGCAGCTCATGCTGGCTGCCGGCCACTCACAGTAGCCTGTGGCAGCCCACCGCAGCAGGGGCTCGCACAGTCTAGCTCCAGGTGCAGCTGTTAGCTGCAGAGGGCAGTGTCACTGGCCCTCATACGTGGGATCTGAATCAGGGCCGCTGGCATCCCAAAACCATCTCTTAACCAATGCGCCACTCGGCCACCTCTAAAATATTTTTTTATAGAGGTAATGATATGAGACTGTATAAACCAGTCCAAATTGACATTTTACGAGAAATTAAAAAATTTAAGGGGTCAGAAGACAAAGCCCGTTCCCATGGCCTTATGTGTCACCACTGTCTTCACACACAGCCTTCCTGAGAGGCACTCACTGAGTATTTGTGAGACGAGATAGACTCTGAGATACTCAGCATTGATCCTCTCATCAACTGTCCATTTGGTTTACTAAGACGCTTGACCCAAATGTTGGCAACACTGCCATGGTTATTTGGACCACAGTTTCCATGCATAATCACAGAGTCAGCTGTCAGGCAGCATTGCGGACAAGCCTGCCACCTCGGGCTCATTCTGAGGCATCTGTGGGGTGAATACTTGGCACTGTTGCCCTCTGGTCAGAGTAGTGGACACTGAGGACAGAGAACTGGCTCTTTCCACAGAAATCACCCACGATCATGGTTATCATTTTGGATTCATATATCTTCAAGTTTTCAGGGTTAGGCTTTGGGGGAAATGCCTGGACGTTACTGCATCTGACGGTGCGAGCCCCTGTCCCCATCCTTGGTTCTCGCTCCAGCCTTTCCAAGCTGCCCTCTCCCTCTCCCCTCCATCTTCCTCTCCCCTCCTAAGTATTTCTTTTAGTCAGCTAATGGGATTGAATTATCAGTCAATCTCGGACTGGGTAAAGAAACACGCATTTAAATAAATTTGTTTTCCTGTACGAATATAAGTCCTTTCAGCACATGCTGTTCTTGAATTACATTTCTGGGTGATTGACAACTTGAAGCCTTTCCGGAACACATTAATCATGGGCTTAGCACTCGTAGTTTATTCTTTGTGCGTTGTAGGCAACTATGCTAGTTTTTTCTCTGAAAGTTAAATATGCACATATGTGTGTGTATACACATATATATTATACACACACACACACGCTGCTTTATAGCTAAATCTTGGTTCAAGAACAAGTGCTCAAACAGTTTCTAAGGGTAATCATTAATTTGATTTGTGAAAAGTCCATAGTGGTTTCACCATATTTCTTGCTAACTCAGTTGAATATGGGCTCTTTGGAATTGTTTTCTAAGCAGAGATTTCATTTCTTGTTCCAAAGGTAAGATAACAGCTCCTTTCATGGAAACTATTAAAATGGAGTATTGATTACTGGCATCTATAAAAGATCTTAGCACATTGTAATTTACTGAAGAGGAAGGTTTTTGGTATTTATCATTGTCAGTAAAGGTATTCTGGTATCTCTCTTGACAAGATAATTAGGTAAAATTGCACATTGGGCAAACTGAATTGCAGGTGCAGAAGAATAACTGGGTGGGCGAGGGAGAAAGTAAGCTAATTGAGCGAGACTGTGTTCAGAGTCACGTCAAACAGACGAAGTTAAACTTATGATTTAGTCCCTGGCCGCCCGTTTGGTAGATGATTTTTTCTTGAACACTTGGGGTCACTGTCTTTTGAGCGCTCTGTTAGGAATGCGGTATGACCGGAGAACTCTGTCAGATTATTCCGCTGGGAGAGACAGTTAATGTCTGTGTAGTGGAGAGAGTGCTGGGTTGGAAATGGTGGTTATTATGACTTTCATCCATCAATAGCTGTTTTGTGATAAAGTGAGCAGAGCCACGCTGAGTCCAGACAGACCTGGACGCTTGGCTTGGTCTTAGACAAGTCACTTAACCTCTGTGACCAGTAGTTTCTCATCTGTTAGTTGGTAACTACCTGGATTCAACTAACCTACCATAGTGACCAGGGTAGACTGCGAGTTTGTGTCCCTCTTCCACTGGGCATGGTATTCTCCCTGCAAAGCGTTGTCACTAGGCATCACCTCGATGGGGTTACACGGTTCCTATGTACTTCTTCTCTACATTGTTTTCAGATTGCATTTTGCAATTTATGAAAGACAAGCAAAAATTCCGTGAGTCACTTTCATCTGCTGCTATGTGCAGTATCTTGCATAGATGATATTGTGTATCTTGAATGGTGATAGTATCAAGAATATAATATAGCCATCCATTATACTCACTGTTTCTTATACAGGCCCTATGATTTCTTGTCTTGATACTTTTGTTCGTATTATTTTTGCTTCAGTCCTTTCTACACTGCCAAGCTCAAGTACTCCTTTTCTTACGCCTTGTGTTATCATTGCTATCTGTCGCTTCTGAAGTTAAAGCTTTAGCAATCCTACTTTTGATTGGAATATACTGGTGTACCATAATCATTATTTTGCATTGTTGTTTAATTCTGAGAATTTATAACTCACCTAGATTTTTCAAACCACTGGACGAGAGCTTGATATTGTTAATCTTTCTATCCTCCCCAGTGCTGAGCACTGTGCCATGTCCGTAGAGGACACGTAAGTTTCTCTTCACCCAGCATCTATTTGGTGTTCAGAAGACACATGTTGAGTGTTTTCTTTGTACCACACACTGGTGCTTGGCACTGAGACACTCAGGATAAAGAAGATGTCCTATCACCTTTGCCATCAAGTGGTACATAGTCCAGTGGGGGAGACAGACAAGGTAATACGTCATGAAAGCCTGCTCTGAGTACTGGAATAGAAGGAGACTCAGAGGATATAATCGGACGTTTTTATGGATTGGGATTTTTTGGGAAAATTTAAAATTGTGTCTTAATAGAAAAATAGCATTTCTCTTGAAGTGGAAGTTAAAAGAGCATTTGTAAATTACTGGATATTTTGACTTTATCGGTTGCTGCTGTTGTCCCAAGTAGTACCACTCTCTCGTAGAGAGATCTTAAAACATAATTTGTATTAGCTTTATCTACATAAAACCAAAGCATAGCTTAGCACTTTTTAGAAGTAGAAGTCTGATAAACAGGCTGTCATATTTCAGAGGAGTTGCTTCGAAACTATGTGAAATCTAAGTCCAGTGCTGCCAGAGGTCTGACTTACTCTCCTCAGCTCCTTTCATGGCCACTGCTGTGAGCCCTGGAGACTGGACACGGCTATGAGTCCTGAAGGCTGCCTGAAGATGGTTAAAATTAGAATGTTCGAAACCCATCCTATCTGGGGCACTGCGACTACACTGGACCCGAGGCTGTGTTCTGTCCAGGGAGAAGCACAAGGCCAACCAAACAGAACTCCTTAAAATATTTTTTTCGACAGTTTAACCTTAAATAATGTGTTTTTAAAAATTATTATAAAGACATTTAAATCAAGATGGAAATATTAAGATATATGTTTTCATTCATTACTACATACGATTCACGCCAGAGTGCAAGTATCAGTTCTTTCTGGTTGTAATTCTGTTTGAATACCGTATCATATTTGGGTCTATCCACTGTCAGTTCAATGCCTTTGGGTGTAAAATGTATGCCTGAACATTGGGGATTGTTTCTCCCCCTCACAGATTCCTAAATTCCTGAAATAATTAAGTTGTTTACATTTCTAGAATGAAGCTCCAGTTTGAAATTGTTTCTCATGACGTGAATATATAATGCACAGTGGAAGCTGACAGGTCTGGTTCGTTTCCTGGCTGTTAAGCACTGGGCAGCTCTCCCAACTGCTGGGGTGGGCAGGAGCGCTTGCTTCCCAGGGTTGCCTGCCGCGGGCCTGCAGGAGACAACGCGGAAAGGGTGTCGTGTAATAGTAGGCATTTAACACATCTGTTTCCCTTTGTATCAGTTACCTGCATCCTGGTGGTTTACTGTCTTTATTAGGCAGGAAGAAGGGACTTGTAAGCAGTCGCCTTTCCTCATGGATTTAAAAACAAACAAACAAAAGCATCTTGTTTAATAAAGGAACCAAATTTTAATACAGTTTCTTTGTCCCTTCATTTCAGTTTGTCCACAGCAGAGATTGAAAACCGAGCCCAAGTCCTTCATCTCTTTGAGACTTTGAAGGCTGAGCCTGAAGCCTTTCACAAGCACATGCTCCGGTACGTTTACCCCACAATCGGCGGCTTTGACCATGAGAGGCTGCTATACTATTACACTCTCCTGCAAAGCTACGGCCGTGCGGACCCGGGGAGGCTTGCCATCGCGCCGGAAACGCACGTGCGGCTGCTGAAGAAATTCAAGGTAGTCGCGTCAGGTAAGACGGTCGCTCCTCGGCTTAGGCGCATTCTTGAAATTAAACCTAGGAATTAATTTTCGGCCCACCGTCACGTTCATGTGCTGTGGCTGGCATAGATCTGAAACCACAGGATTTTGATGCTAATGGACTTTAGTTACTGTCTTTCCAACTCCTTTGCTTACGGTTGAAGGAATTAAGTACCAGAGAAACTGAAAAACCTATTGAAAGTCACACAGCGATTTATAATGGATCAGGTTCTAACGTCTGAAGTTTTGGACTCCAGAGGCTTTTTCCCTACTTCCACTGGTTATATTTTCTCTCTGCAAATGGCAAGGCTGGGATACTTTGCAACAGGCCATTTGGCAGAATGACACGTCAATGGAGACTGTATGTTTAAAAGCATGTGTGGAGCCTATTAAAATAAGATCCCTTGAATTTTTGATAAATTGTGGAAATCTGTACAAGGGATTTATGTACCTCAATGCTCATAACTAAAAAACACATGAATACCTCTCTAGTTTGTATGATACTTTATAATTTGCAAGGTGCTTTTGAAGCTGTGTTTAATATTCGTAACTATTAGGACGATTTGCTTCAGTGTACCAGTGATTTGCTGAGTAACCAGATCGGATTCTGGGCTAGACGCAGAGGACAAGGAGTCCGATTCAGTCCTGCCTTCAGGTAGCTGAGGAGATGCCAGGTGAATAGCAAATGGATATAATAATGCCGTTTGGTGAGTGCACTGATGGAGGAGACATAGGTGCCCGGAGAGAGTGAAGAGGCGAGGTGATGCTGCCACCCCGTCACCTGCGGGGAAGCCGGGGCTCCCAGAGCCTGGGCGATCTGACCAGGATTGCACGGTTGACTAAGTTGCAGGCCGGGACTAGAACTTCGGATCTTCTGTTCTGTCTGAAGAACAACTAGACTATCTGCCACAGCTAAATTGGTAGATAAAGTTTTTCATTCAGCCACACAGAGGGCTGTCTGTGTGTTTGAAGTTTCTGTACGTTCATGTTGGAATGAACTCTGTTTTTCCTTTTCTTTCCTTAGGTCTTAATTACAAAAAACTGATAGATGAGAACATGAATCCTCTTGAAGCACTGGAGCCGATCCTTTCCAGTCAGAATGTCTTATCCATTTCCAAGCTCGTTCCCAAGATCCCTGACAGGGGCGGTCGGATGCTGTCCCCCAGCGCTCTGTATACTGTCTGGCTGCAGAAGCTGTTCTGGACGGGGGATCCTCACCTGGTGAAACAGGCCCCGGAGTCTGCGCCTGAGTGGCTACGTGCCTACGACGTCTGCACCAAGTACTTTGACCGCCTGCATCCCGGCGACCTCATCACCCTGCTGGATGCAATCACGTTTTCTCAACAAGCCGTCACCAAGGTAACCGGAAGGGCAGCTTAAAGGAGGTGGAACGTTTTAAAAGGGAAAGTTGCTCTCACATTCTGTGGCTTTTGTTTTGATTTCCTTTCTTGAAATGGGAATACCTACACGTGTGGCATTTTAGTTTTTTGCTGAACATACGGTGTTTTGATTGGGGTATCATTTTCCTCTGTCACAGATGTGCAGGAGTCTAAATCAGACGTGACCGCTCTAATTGACACGTACACTTGGTCCATGTTATGGTTCTCAGAACACGTCATTTTGTAGTAAATGCGCCATCCTGCTCTTTCCAGTTCACAAGGGAAAAGAACCTCCCGTTACCTGCGATCACAGCCAGGCTGTCGGCTTAGCTGTGGCTAAACTGAGCCCTTAGGAAGTTTCCTGTGAATGCGACAGAGAATATGAGGTGGTGGCAGACCTCTTCAGGGGGTCTGTGTTGCATCCCCAGGGCCTGCTCAGTGCTCGGGGCTGAGCCCTTTACCTGGACTCTAGTCCCCGCTTGAGGTCCTTGCACAGTGTCTGGTTTCACTCAGAATAGAGTGGGTCCTCCTGGCGCTCACCTGGACATCACTGCTAGCGTAAACTTCTCACTGGGTGGACACAGGGCATTCTGCCCGGGAACATTGCCCAGCCTGTGGCCTCAGCTGCTGAACCCTGCTGCCTTTGGAGCTGCCCTTTTCTCTCCCCATCTTTGCTGCTTGCCTTCTCTTTCCCCCGAGTTGGCAAGTCTGCCTAGTACCCTATCTAAGAACTTTTCTTATAGCTAATAACGTCTTGACAATTGAGGATAAAGGCTGTGAAGTCAAGTCATTCATTTGGAAGTTGGCACAGACTGTGGGAAATGCTAGTTTGGACTAACTTGCTATATTTAGAGTGGTCAGTAACCCAGGACTTCATTTCCTTATTGTAGATGAGGTAATTTAGTTAATAAATTGGTTTTCAATTTTATAACGACGGCTAAAAAAATAGATAATGATTTTTGTTGTTTTCGAGAAGAACATAAAGATGATTTTAAAGGGAGGTAGCGTGATACATTTGAAAGGAGCACAAGTTTGGAGTCACATAAGCCTGGCTTTGACTTTGAACCGGCCCCTTCTCAGCTCTGTGGTTTGGCCTCAGAGATCCCTGTTGGGCTTCTGCCTCCTGGAGGCAGAGGCTGTGGCTGAGGAACCTGTGCAACGGATATTATTACCCTGATTTTAATAGGTGGGAAACTGAAGTTCAACAGAGTTACTTTTGTAACAGAGGAGCCAGTCTGAATTCAGGAAGGCTTATTCCAGGGCCTTTGCCTGAACCATTGAACTGCACTGTATCTAAGAAGTCATGGGACATGCAGCCAGAGTCTAGGGCCCTGGAGCCATTCTAGGAACCCTGGGCAAGTAGGGGGACCAGAGAGCCTCAAGCATCTTCAGCCCAAGCAGAGCGGCCTGTCGCGAGTGTGTCCAGAGCAGGGCTGAGCTAAATGAGGAAGGCCGGGCAGGCTTCAGTCTCTAAGACCAATATGGAGAAGAGGCCCAAAGTCCAAGTCAGCATTAGCAATGCAGGAAGCCTGTATCAGGGAAGGGCTGAGCCAAGTGGGGAGTTGAAATACAAGGAAATGGCTGCAGAGCTGGGCCTGTGGACTGGCCCAAGGAGCCAGCCCAGGGGACAGACCAGCAGGAAGATGGAGGGGCCTTCCCTCTGAGGCCATGTCCCTCCCCTCAGGCTGAAGGCGGTTTTACATATTGTATATGAGGGCAGGGACCAAGTCTAGCAGGACCGGCCAAGGCCGCGCGCTAACTGAACAGACAGTTCTAGACTTGCCGGAGCGATTATTACTCAGGATTAAACTGAAGGCTCGATGGGAGAGTCCACTCAGAGTTACAGTGGTTTCTCACAGTGTTGTAAGTCAGATGACGTTAGATTACAGCACGTTCTCATTACCTTCTTAATCTCACACGGTTCGGATGTCCTCCAACCACCTGAAACGTGTGTGACATAGTTGTGCACATACATGCATTTCTTCTGAGGAAAAGATGCACTGCTGACCCAGTAAGGATTGGGTGTTAACTATGGCATTGCTTTCTCTTCGTTCAGGCGGTACAGTCCTCAGCTAAATGTTCTTTGGCTCTAAACTGTCTCCAGTGGTGTTTTTCTGCTCTATCAGGGTAAGCTACAGAAAAGGGAGACAGATACATATGAAATTAATTTTACATCTTTGGTCTTTTTCCTCATTTTACTAATTGGCAAGCTTTTCATTTTTCATTCAGAGAGGAAAAGTATGAAGTTTAGATACAAAATGTTTGAAATCACACAATGATGTCCGAGAGAGAGAGAGAGAGAGAGAGAGAGAGAGAGAGAGAGAGAGAGAGCACGCCAGCACGCGAGCATGCGAGCACGAGCTCGAAATTGCAGAACAATCTGCACATGTCAGAGAACACATTTGGAAACAGAAATGCAGTTGGACTTGGCCAAATTTGCAAAATCCCAGATGTTCCCACAGCTTGTTCATGATGTTAAACACGTAAAATGAGTGTGTGCCCCTCATGCGTAGGGTGCAGTTTTCAAATGTACACCCACATTATATTCAGAACCAAACTCTGGTAAAGAACTGGTGATCTCATTCAAAAATGCATAGCAAGAACAGTCAGCGACTGCTCAGATAGTGAGGTTCAGAGGGGATATCCCTGAGGCTTGAGTACCCATTTGTGATCTAATAAACCGGGGAAGGCTCTTTGTCCTCAAGATAATAGTTGTTCAGATGCCATTTGCATTAGCAAATCCATAGAAATTCTGGGCAAAATATTTACAAAATGGTATTATGTCATGTAGTCAGAGACTGAATTTGCATGACATTGGAGGCGATGAATATGCAGCAGGGAAAAAATGCAAATGGTGAAAGTGCATTGGTTCCCATTCTAAATTGTTTCCTTTGGTGGCTTCAGGTTAGAGTTGCTTTCCCATTGCTTTTCCAGTTCAGTAATGAGACTTTTTTGTAGAAGGCACAGGGAACAAGGTAGTGGGTTAGAAATCCAGGAGTGTGGTCCAAGAAGCTGAAATGCAGGTCAGCACACTATTTGCATGGCTCAGATGTGATGTGGTCGTGGCGGTGAGGGGTGAGAGGCAGGCTGGGGAGCCTGTGTGTAATCCCAGCCTTTGCGATTTATACTTCCCACTCACTTCCTGTTGCTGGTGTAGCTACATCCACAAATAAGGACGTGGAAGGTAACCCTCTCGCTTATGAAATGTTACCCAGAAGTTTGCAGGATCCTTCTTTAACAACCCCAGGTAACCGCGGAATTGGAAGAGGCCGTCCATCTAGTGTCCTCCCTGCTGCTGCTCATCCCAGAATCAGAGGGCTTTTACAGCCCTCACCCCACCCCACACACACCCTCTGTTTCAGGTCCCAGGGCTTCTGATGGGAGCACCCTGCCTCCTGTGGATTAGAGCAGAACAATATTTGAGAACCTCTTATGTAGTTTGACCTTTGACCTTCAAACATCATTTCTATTGATAATTAAGTTACACACACACACACACACGCACACACACACGTAGCATCATTCTTTGGGGTCCTTATGGGTCCTACTTTCGGTTCTGCCTCGTGGAGCTATGGAAACAGCGTGAGGGCATCTCATTCTCATCTTCTGACTGTTCAAATCCTTGAAATAAGCTGCTGTTTTCTCCCTTATTCTCTTATATAGACTATTCGACATAAAAACCTGGAAGAATAAATTTATCTTAAGAAGTGTGATATGACCTAAAAATAAAAGCTATATCATAAGTTTAAGTCTCGGTCGAAAGGCCGCATCCTAGCTGTAACTCAGGGGTCTTCACAATGCTAATATTGTTTTTAACCATGGATGGCAGTGCATTTTTCACCATAATGAGCAGTCCGTGTCTGGAGCCTGTGTGGACATGCTTAGATAATGCGGATTACCTAATTTTGTGACTTACTGATGCATCAGTCAAATGCATATTATGTAGATTCAGATCAAGTCACACTTTAGGCATTAGCCATGTGCCTTATGCAATATTAGTCGTCTTCGGTGACATTAAGATGTAAAAAAACATCCTTGTAATAAGCTTACAGTGAAGTTTTTTTCTTTATAGAAAATTATTATAATTGAGAAGTGCATTCCACATGGAATTAAAAATTCTTGGAGGGTAGGGATGGTGCCTTTTATCTCTAATTCTCCAGTTCCTAGCCCCGTGTACTTCTTAAGTGCTCGTTTAAATAATTAATTATCATCATGGAATGGTGCTTCTTAAACCTTTTGATCTCAAGCTGCCTTAACGTTCTTAAAAATTACTGACAATCCTGAAGAACTTTAAGGTTATAGCCATCGATATCAAATTAGAAATTAAAACCAAAAATTTTAGAAATATTTTTAAAATTCATTTAAAACCACCAATGATAGACTCACTGTAGGACATGAATAACATATTTTAATGGAAAATAACTACTGTACTTAAAAAAAAAATTAATGAGAGGGTGACATCATTTTAGAGTCACATGTCTGGCTTAATGGGACACAGCTGGGTTCTTGTATTTGTTTCTGCTTTCAATCTTTGTTGCTTTCATTGAAGTCAATGAAGGAAATCCAGCCTCCCACAGATACCAGGCTGGAAAGGACGGGGTTCTTCAGTAGCCTATAATTTGGGGTGTTCTTTGACACTACGCTGGAACTCAGTAAGTGATTGATACCCCAAGACCTGTTGTGAACTCTGAAATGATATCATTGAAGTTTTCGCAGTGTCGTACATTAAAATCTTTGGTCTAGATTACACTTTGAATGGCTCTTGTCCCCATGTACGGTTTGGAATAGAATGCATCGGCATTTGGACAAGAGTAGTCGGCTGAGTTAGAGACCATCCAGCTGTTGATACATTGCATTGTACAATGTCAACAAAGTCACATGCATTAACATGGACACCCATCTCAGCAGATGCGTCTTTAATATCGGGAAGCTGTCAGGCTCCCAGCGGTGGATACGAGTTTATCGAAATTCTAATTTTTCACTTGAAAGGTCAAATTTTATCATTGGCAATAAATATAATGAGCTGTTTTCCTTGAAATGGCCAGGGAAGACCACAGTGACTCTTAGTGGTTTGATGCCTCCCCCTTGATTTGTGCTAAGTTCCCACACTTTTATCTACCATTTTTCAACCATCATACAAATATCAATACAGTGAAAACAGATAAATAGTAACATAACTTAATGTCATAAAAATTGACTTTGCAGATCCCTTGAAAGAGCCTTGTGCTCTTGTGAGAACCACAGTCATAGGTTATTATTTCTAAAACCACAACCATATTGGATGAAGTGACATGAAAGGTCACTTCAGCTTCCTAAGTGTTTATAATACAAACAAAAATAATGAAGCTATGTTCGGTTAGTGCATAAAGGATTGTCTTAAAATTTAAGTTCCTTGAAATAGATTAATTTCTACTCAGCTTCCCAGATGTAGAAGTGCTATAAATACTTTAATATAATATGGAATATGTGTATGGTAATGTCATTATAGCCATCCTTTGAATGTATGAACTGTGCAAATTTTTTCTTTCTACAAATTTTAGCCTTTATAATTTTTTAACTAACACATTTATTGTTTATTGTTAATCAGGCCTAGCGAGGATTTCTCTGGGCGAGACGTATAAGAAGGGAGAAGGGGCTTGGAGTAGGGGTGCAACAATGAGGCACCCCCTCAATCCTTGTGTGCTCACCTCTCCTCCAGGCCAGAGTAGCAGATCAGAGAAGAGGTGATCCCTCTGGGGCCTGTTTGTAGTGGGGTTTAAGGGTGATGCTTAATCATTGTTCCTCCTGCCTGTCCATCACTGGCACCCACTTTTACAGTTTAGAAAGATGAATTGTCAGCAAATATATAAATATTAATAACTTTTTGAGAAGAGCTAGAGTCAGAGAGTGTAGCCTGATCTACAGCCCAGTGGTCTCGTTCACATCCACACTTATTTGAAACTTTGTGCTACTTCCATGGAAATAGAAACATTTCTAGGAGAAGATCAAGAACATCCCATTTCCCCAAGTTAGGATGAATTAAGAGATAGAAGAATCAGATAGATGGGAATCAGAATAGCCTTATCGTTAGAACTGGAGTGCTGAGTGTGGCTGGTTTGTCTGTGTCAGCCTTCCTCATCCTGCCCCGCAGCCAGAATTTCAGACAGCTCTGCCACGCACGTGGTCAGCTCTGCAGAGTTTGCGTGCCTTCTCAGAGGGACTGCCTGCCACTCCATTTCCACCCATGGAACCCAGAGACATGAGTGCCCGATAGAACTATAATACGAACCACATTTGGAATTTGAAATTATCTAGTGGCCACATTTTAAAAAGTAAAACAAAATAGGTGAAATTGTCCTAAATATTGTCATTTCAACATCTAATCACTATTAAATATGTTAATGATACTTTTTCCCTTTTTTAGACTCTTTGGAACCCAGTGTGGACTTACAGCACATATCAGTTCAGGCTAGGCACCTTTCAAATGTCCTGTGAATGTACTAGATGCATATGCCTCTGTGACATCAAAGTCTGGGTTGGGCCATAAATGGTTCCCACTGGAGGGAAAAGAGCATAAGAAAAGTGTGCTCTCCTCACAGCCAGGCGACTCTCAAAAAGAGAGAAGGAGGGCTGGCCAAGTGGCGCGGTGGTCAAGAGCTGGCTTGGGACGCCAGCGGCCCCGGTTTGGATCCCACATATGAGGGCCAGTGACACTGCCCTCTAAAAAAAAAAAAAAAGAAGGACTAGCCACACACTGTCCTGATATAATGTTGCAAGATGTCACGTCTCCTCTTCCAACCAGTGAAAGGGAGAAGAGAGTAGAATTTACCTTCCTGGGGTCCAAAGGGGAGCTTCTGTTTTAGGGGACAAAGTAGGAACTCCAAAGGGGAGAAAATGGTTCCCTCCACATGTACCCAAATGGATGTCAAGCTAACAGTAAATTATAAGACCTTAGGAGTTATCTGTCACCCACAGAAATCACTGTCCATGCTATATAATGCAGTAATAGCTACCAGCTGTTGTTCACTGTTACATATCAGGCGCCCACTTGACACTTGACCTTATCTCTAGTAATCGTCAGTCAGCCCTGCAACATCAGTATTGTATCTCATTTTAGAAGCGGGTACACTGAAGGCTAGAGGTTATTTGTGGAAGGTCAGAAGCAAGTTAATAGCTGAGCTAGAATTCCAATCCTAGTCTTACCTGCGCAGTGTTAGAGGTCTTCAGCAAATGATAATCTTGTTTTTCCTTAGACAGCAGCCCACTGTTTTTTGAGGCAACTTACTCGTTTTTTTGGATACATATGTTTGTCGCCCACACCTGCCTCCTGGATCTGTCCTCCTCTCTCTCAGTAACAACAAAGACGGAGGGCCGCTTCCTGCTCCACATGACTGCTCTCGGTAACGGAATAAATTAGAGACCATGGCTCCCTCAAGACTTTCTTCTGCATCTCTTCCGTTTTCCTCAAATAACCTGGATTCTGTGTGTTTTAATTCTGACCACGTACTTGTTTATTTTACATGTGTTTCTCCTTAAAAGAGAAATTTCTCTGCGTATTAGTTTTCTGGTTGTCACTAATCACCACAAACCTAATGGTGTAGCACAATGTATTGCTTTACACTTCCCTAGGTTAGGAGCAGACCGGGTCTCAGTGGGCTGCGTCGCTTCCTGGAGGCTCTAAGGGGATGGATGGTTCATCTCTGCCTTGTCCAGGTCCAGAGGCGCCTTCATTCCTGGGCTCAAGGCCCCTTAACTGCATCTTCAAAGCCAGCGACCTTACATCTCTCTGACCCTCCTGTCTTCACATCTTTCTGTCTGACTCAAGCCAGGGCAGGATCCCATTCGTAAGGGCTCCTGCGATGAGCTAGGAGCCCATGCAGACTACCCAGGCTAACTCCTCTCAGGGTCCACACCACTAATCACAGCTGCAGTCAGGCAACACTTGTGGATTTTCAGGGTTAGGATACACTCGTGTTTGGGAACCATATCCTGCCTACTTGTAGCTTTCCACATGGTAAAGTTTTAGAGACTTCATTGCAGGCTTTATAAGGCTTTATTAATGAGGTTTTGTAACAGGACTGAAGTTAAAACCCATATGGAAAAATGGTAAAAACCACTGAAAAATATTAACTTCAGTTGAAATCTACTGTCATAATACATATTTTTGTTTATCTGTCAGTAAATGAATTTTAGTTGATTTAAGATACAGCATTATTATTTTAAAACCACATAAATTACATACATCTCTATTTCTAATAACTGGTGTGTGTGTGTGTGTGTATGTAACCACATTGATCTTTGTGTGTAATCATTGGAATATATATTACAGCAGTGGAGGAAGATTTTTTTATCATGAATTTTTAAATTGACAGGATATATATCTAAAACCACAGTGTTTTAGAAGACATTGCCTTTCTGAGGCCCCTTTTCCTAAATGGAAAATGGCATACTCATATTTTTTTAAGACTTTTAAGTTTTTAGAGCAGCGAGGTTCACAGCAAACTTGAGAGGAAGGTACAGAGGTTTCCCATATGCCTCCTGTCCCTTGAAATGCATGCCCCCCCTCCATTATCAACACCCCTCACCAGAGGGTACATTTGTTACACTTGATGAACTGTATTGACACATCACAACCGTCCAAAGGCCATAGCTTACCTTAGGGGTTCATTCATGGGTGTGGACAACTGTATAATGCCATGTATTCCTCTATCCATCATTATAATATCATACAGAATAATTTCACTGCCTAAAATTCCTCTGTGTTCTGCCTATTCACCCTCCACCCCAACCCCTGATAACCACTGATCTTTTTACTGTCACCATAGTTTTGTCTTTTCCAGAATGCTATATCGTTGGGATTGTACATTATGTGGTCTTTTTAGATTGGTTTCTTTCACTTAGTAAGTAATATGCATGTCTTTGCATGGTTTGATGGTTCATTTCTTTTTAGTGAAGAATAATATTCCATTGTCTGGATATAGCACCATGTATTTCTCCATTCACCTACTGAAGGACATTGGTCACTTCCAAGTTTTGACAATTATGAACCAAGGTACTAAACATTCATGAGTAGGTTTTTATGAGGATACAAGTTTTCAACTCCTTTGGGTAAATAGCAAGGAGTACAATTGCTATCTTGTATGGTAAGAGTATGTTTAGTTTTGTATGAAACCACCAAACTGTCTTTCAAGGTGAGTGCCCATTCTGCATTCTCACCAGCAACAAATGCAAGTTTCTGTTGCTCCAAAGCCTTGCCAGCATTTGATGTCATCAGTTTCAGATTTTGCTTGTTCTTATAACTTTAGTAGGTATGTAGTGGTATCTCATTGTTGTTTCAGTTTGCATTTCCCTGAGCATGTGAGACGTGGAGCATTTTTTCATATGCTTCTTTGCCATCTGTATATCTTCTTCGGTGAGGTGTCTGTTGAGGTTTTTGGCTCGTTTTTTTAATTTGGTTGTTTGGTGTTTTAAATTGGTTTTATAGTTCTGTGTGTATTTTATATAACAGTCCTTTATGAAATGTCTTTTAAAAATATCTTCCATTCTGTGGCTTGTCTCATTCTCTTGATGTTGTCTTTCAAGGAGCAGAAATTTTTAATTTTAATGAAGTGTAGCCATCGATTATTTATTTCATAGGTTCTGACTTCAGTTTTGTATCTAAAAGCTTGTAGCTATATCTAAGGTCATCTAGAATTTCTCTTGTTTTGTGTTTTAAATTTAGGTCTTTGGTCCATTTCAAGTTAATTTTTGTGATGGTGTAAGATCTGTGTCTAGGTGCTTTTTTTTTATTTGCATGTGGGTGTCCAGTTGTCCCATCCAGCACCATTTGCTGAAAAGACTGTCTTTGCTCCACTGTATTCCCTTGTTCTTTTGTCAAAGACCAGTTGACTGTATAGATGTGGAGGCATACCCATGTTAGCCTTTCCCCTAAATTTTATAGTGTTCAATTTTTATTTTGCAATCATATTACTTGACTATGAAAGTATTATAAAATGTTTACTTAGTATAACAAGATGACTAAATGTTAACTCATAATTTTTTTTCTTACTCTCATAATGAATATTTTGTCCATTGATCTTTGTTTTTGATGTAGTCATCACTTGACTCCTTTCATTCTGAACTGAATGAGATTTGTTCATTCCAAATATATCCAGAAAATGTTTATTTAAGCACTTTTTCATTTCCGTTGTTCTAGGTTCTAGGTGCTATAAACAAAAGACTGCCAAACCCCTTGCCCTTGAGAAGCTCACAGTTGATTGGGGCAAATGTATGCATGCATTTCAAATAAACTATAAGAAGTACTATTTAAGGGTATTAATAAATGCTGTGTGTACAAAGGAAGACATAATCAATATTACTTACTGAATGCCTTCTATGTTCCAGGCACATATGTGTTAATACCTAATAATGATTTTACTTCAAGGTTTTGAAATGTGCAGTGTGTACACAGTACTCTCATCTGACTCGCAACTGGCCTGTGTGATTATTCCAGTTGTAAACATTATCCTTCCATTTTTGTTCTTGAATGCCTTTGCTTTAAGGAATATTTTTGTTTGTTTCCCAAGGTAAGAATTTAGTTTGATAAACACATCCTAGCTTGACAGTAATGCAAATGCCAGGAGCTGGGGAGATAAGCAAAGAAGAGCAAATCTAAAAAGGAGTTGTTTTTCCCTGTCTGACTGTCAAAGGCACAGAATAAATGGGACCAGATTGAATACGTGAAGGATAGAGCAGTGAAGGATAGAGAATACAGTTTTTGAAACTTGGTATAACATAACACGATTTTATTCATAAATACCACCATACAGACAGTCCTGAGAAAAAGGACCTTCTGTTACAAGACTCCAAAGAAAGGAAAGGCTCACCTGTCAAAGGCGTTACATGGTGTTTAGACTTCCAAAGTTGATTATTTGCCCGCGTTCCATGTATTAAAAGGAAAAAAGTCTGTAAGTTACTGGTGAAGTCAGTCTGATTCCCTGTTTGGCTTAGGATCGTCCTTCTTGCGACTACGCGTCATTGGTTGATCTGTTCATTCACTGAACAGATGTTTATTGAGCACTGGGCAAGACAGCCTCTTAGAGGGCCCTTCCCGGCCCTTCCCTTCCAGTGTGTCACCCCTTGTGTAATCCCCTGTCCTCAGTGTGGACAGGGGATTTATTGATTTACCAGAATACAGCAGACACGACGGGATGCCATGTACAAAATTAGGCTCTGAAAGACTGGCCTCCTTCTTGGGTGCTCTGTCTTACTCTCTGCTGGGCCACTCACTCGTGGGGAATTTCGGTGCAGTGCTGTGAAGAGCCCACATGGCAGGAGACCAGGCTGTGAATAAACGTGGGAGTGGACGGATCTCCCCCTGATCCAAGTCACCAGGTGGAACCACAGTCCTGGCCAGTCGTTTGAGTGTAACCTCATGAGACCTTAATCCAGAGGCACCTACCTAAGCCACACCCACATTCCTGATTTATAGAAACTATGAGCTAATAAATGTTTTAAACTTCTACATTTGGGTAATCTGTTATACAACAGTGGAAAAACAATATCAGTGCCTACTATATATCAGAAATTGTCCGTTGTGCTGGGTTTATACCACTAACCAGAATAGACAAACATCTCTTAACCTAGAGACCATACTCTAGGGGAAGGAGGAAACCAGACAACAAACAAAAATGACTGAGTTTAGACATGTGAAATGGTAATAAGTACAAGTGAAAAATAACCCTGGGGAGGGCCCAGCAGTGCCGGACAGCAGGACTGCTGTAATTCAAAATATGACGCCAAGAGAAGACCTCACTGAGAAAATAACACTTGAGCAAAGACCATAAAGAAGTAAGGCGTCCCCAAGCTGGTTATCGGAAGGAAGATGGCTGGGAAATGACAGGTCCTCACAGGGCCTGTCTCACCTCAGTAAGCTGGTGAGTTTGGCCCCGGTGGGCCATCCATGATGAAGGGTCAGCCAGTGGAGTCTGAGTGTGATGTGGAGGGGATGCCGGGAGGACTTGCGAATGTGGTGTGATTGGAGAAGGGCTGATGAAGGAGGGGACACGAAACTGGGAGTGAACGCCAAGCGTACGCCAGGCGCTGTACAGTCACGCTCTCAGAAACCCTTCCTAAGGGCCACCCCGGTGCCACTGTTTTATGGATCAGAAGTTAAGGGACTTACCCCAGACAGCTGGCATATAAATGACAGAACCAGTATTTGAACCCGTCTGTCCTATACGGAAACCTTATAAAAATGCTGTTTATCCAAAGCTGTTGTACAGATTCATTATCATTAGTTCACCCTCATGACCTGACTTACAGCTGATAACATGATGCCTGTAGAGGCTAGCAGGGCGGCGAGGGACAGCCATCAGAAATACAAAGCCGAGGGCTGGCCGAGTGGCGCGGTGGTTCAGGTCCCACATATGAGGGCCAATGACTCTTCCCTTAAAAAAACAAAATTAAAAAAAAAAAAGAAAAGAAATACAAAGCCGAGGTGGCCATGTGGGCACCACCTAGAAGTGGGTCCACGTGTAAGTATTTGAAAGCGAATGCTGGCGTGACCTGGACAGCCTCAGCTTTCCTAGTTCTCCATAGCTCTTATTTCTAAGGATACACATGGCTCAGGATGGAGCTGTCATGTGGGGTTAGCAGGGAGCCAGCTCAGAGACGGCAGCAAGGGCACCCACACCTCCTGCTTTCCCAAGGCAAAGGGACCCGCGCACTCCGCGAGTTCGAATTATGTAATAGTGTGGTTCTGTAAGGCTCTACGGAGCCCCAGTTCTGGGGTGTGGAGCGTTACGTTAAGAATAATGAGGTGCCAACCTCAAGAATGAATGAAAGGAGACCATCTCAGTCAGCAGGGCTCCCCAGACAGCTGGCAAATCATGACATGAATGTGAGGACCTGCTCACCGTGGCTCACCTCGCCGTTCACACTCACACCCTCCAGAGAGGAACCCTTTTGTCTGTGTATCACTACTAGTGTAGGGCAGCTTCAGAGGGCAGAGAGCTGGTCAGTCATTGTCCAGCCGCTCTATTGCCGCCTCTGGCCTCACAGTCCCTGATCCCATCACCCGTGCTCAGGCCATGAAGAGGTTTGTTGCCAAGCAGATAAGCTCTTTCATTTATTTATTTATTTATTTATTTATTTATTAAAAAAGATTTTATTGGGGAATTGGGGGAGGGGACCAGCGTTGGGGAACTGGAGAAGGGGAGCAGACAAGTTGCTGTCCTTTTGTTCTTCAGTCTAGTTGGTGGAGGATGTTGCTTCATTGGCCTATGTTGGTATCGTCATTGCACTCTTCTCGGATGAGGCAGATCCGTCACCAGCCTCTGGACGGCCACTCACAGTGGCTCTTGGCAGCTCACACCAGCTGCCAGCCGCTCGCGCTGGCTGCCGGCCACTCACTGTAGCCTATGGCAGCCCACCGCAGCAGGGGCTGCAGCTATGCCGTTCCAGGACTCACAGCAGCCCGGCTCCAGGTGGAGCTGCTGTTCACCATCTTAGCTGTAGAGGGCAGTGTCACTGGGCCTCATGTGGGATCCGAACTGGGGCCTCTGGTGTCCCAGGCCAGCTCTTAACCAACGCGTCACTCGGCCGGCCCCCAGATAAGCTATTTTAATGGGCCCTTTCTGGCTGCTTCCTCACAGGATGGTGGATATAGCATTCACTCTGAATGTTGTGACCTGTAGAAGTCAAATAATTGACCCTTAAATGTCTGTCTGTCACTGTTACCATATGAAACAAGGGGAATGACTATTTCCTTCCAGAAGTCTACCGTAATGGCCAAGCTGCACCTGGGTACTGGTGTGATTTGCTTCACATCCAGTCTTCCGAACAAATGCTTGTAGAGAAAGAAGAGGATACTTATTGTAATGTTGCCCTGTAATTGTTCTCCCAGCCCTGTGAAGTAAATACTTTTATCACTATTTTAACAGAAAAGAAATTGAAGGCTCAAGGAAGTTCAATAGCTGCTCCAGTGTCTTCTGAGAAAGAAGCGCCCAAGTCAGGATTCCTCTGTAGGCTTGCTCCCTGAATCCTGTTTGCTCTCGCCCCCTGCTGCCAAGGCTCCTTCTGGGTGACCCTGAGTGCTGGCCTGATTGGCGAGCTGAAAACTCATTCTCTGTGCTTGGAAAATTATTTCAAATTGGCTAAGGTGATAGGAGAGCTTGAAAATTGGGCAAAAGACCATGTGTGCGGTCCAGTCGTAAGTGACAGTCACGCCTCTGCTGCCCATGGCGTCTGGCGGGCGGGCGTGTGTCTGCAGCCCCCCAGGGCCGCAGGCAGGCGCTCACACTCCTCCCTGTGACGGATGTGGTATGTGGGCTCCAAATGAACAAGGACTGGACATCGTGGGGACCGCAGGGAAAACAGAAGCAATCTCAGAATAATGGGCAGCAAATACCAAAGCATATTTTAACTTGAAAAAAGCAGTGGGGAAAAAGTGTGAAAATAACCTTCCTACTGAGGTGTTTCTCTGTCTCTCCCTCCCTCCCTCTATCTTCTTCTCTCTCCCTCTCCCCCCCTCTCTTTCCCTCTCTCCTCTCCCCTGTCTCCCCCTCTCCCCCTCTCCTCTTTCCCCCTCCCTCCCTCTCCCCCTTCCCTTCTGCCACCCCCTCTCTCAGACTTTGCAGTTCTGAGCTGTTGATCGTTCCCCTGTAAATCTTCAGTGACATGGACTCCCTTTACTCCTCCATTCTTCGTTCCTTTTGTAACTCCCTCCTCACCGAAGAACCTTTTAAACTTAGAAACAGATTTGTCTCCTACTTGCTGTTTTATAAATACTTTCTCTAGCTGTGAAGCAAAGGAATTTGTCATGAGAAGCCGTGCCCTCTCCTCTCAGCTAGAATCTACAGCTTTTTCAAGCATTGGTACCCAAAGGAAGTTCCTGTCTAATGGAGGCCGTGTCAGGATGCCAGTTGTTCGGCAGAGCCAAGGGGCACGCTTCATAGATGAAGATGGTGAACAAAAAATTAAGGAAAGATTCAGAATTGACATGATGGATGACTCCTGGTGTGGAGGAAGGACGGTAGAAACGGTTACTAGTTGACGGGATCGGGCATATAGCCAGGACGGCTCCATAGCGGAGGAGGCCTTTGAGCTGAGGGGTCCTGAGTGCCACAGCAGAAAGATTAGAGGGGGGCGCATCCAGACAGACTTAGCAGTTTTAATAAAGGCGTGAAATAACCCTGTGCCTCTAGTTAACTATAGGTTCTACGGTATACATCGAAGGGATGATGAGGGAAGGAAGGACCTGGCAATGAAAACTCGCAGATACCTGGCCGAAGGGCTCAGACTTCATCCTGGGTATGGATCAGTTAGACGGAATCAGTAAGCCAGGCAGTGACATTGTCAGATTTTCAGTTTAGAAAGAGCGCTTTGGAGAATGAAACAGCCTGGAGACAGAACTCTGGTATGAAGGCCATCGTGGTGTCTCCTGGGAGGGGATGATGCGCCAAGCTGAGGCATCCACCCCAAGCTCACTTGATTTGCGACAATTATGATAGTGCAGTCGTGTGTGTGGTATGTGTTTGTTTTCATAATGCATTGTTATTCATCCTTTGAGGAAATTCTATACACTGTTTGATCTTTATTTCATTGAGTCACCTAACAGTTCCTTAATTATATAGCATAATCAGTTTTTGTCCAGTACACCTGGTCTGATGAGGGATATTTTTTCATGCCACCTGTGTGTGAAAGACAGAGGGATTGATGCCGGTGGTCAGCAGAAGTTAAATAGTCTCATGAAGAGAGCAGAGTAAAACCATTTTAAATCCCCATGGACCCAGGAAAATCTGGGAAATTCCATGTTAATATTGTGGCCTCTCACCATGCTTAGTTGAATTGGATCTTGATAGATCTCAGACACGTGGTAAATTCCTTTGAAGGTGGCACAGTGATGGAGGAGAAAAGTTTATAGTCAGACCTTCCTGCGTTCCCATCCAGCTTGACTTTGCCAAAATCACCCTATTTTCTGAGTTTCTTCTCGAAGGGAGAACAATAATCACTACTATATAAATACAGATTAATTTTAGAATGTTTTTAGACATTTAAAAAAATCCTACTCTATTGGAACAACGGACCAGAAAATTTACTGGCTCATGTAACTCATAGGTCCAGAGGTGGGGCTGACCTTGGGGCTCGCTGATGTGTCAGCCGGTGGGCATCCAGGAGCCAGTTTCTTTCCGTCTCTTTTCTCTGTGGCCTCGGGTTCGCTTCTTCATAAGGTCCTTTGCTTCAGTATAACGAGGGGCAATAATTAGGGCTGTATTGCTTCCCAATTCACATCCAGCCAGAGAATGAGAGAGCTCCCCACAAACACCAGACAGAAGTTCTAAGCTTTATGCTGATTGGTCAGCCCTGAACCAATCCCTGTGGTCCCTGGTATGCCAGGTCCTGAGAGCTCAGGCTGGATTCATCACTGTGGGGAGGGATGTGGTCCACGCAGTGGGGATTAAGTCTTGGAGCAGCACCGTGTCAGTCCACACGCACTGCATGGTCAGCTCCTAGTAGTCCTGGTACTGAGTGGGTGTAAAGAAGAGGCTCGCAGTATCTGGAACGCGTGCCGTGTCTCTTGTGAGGTGAATAAAACAGTGCAGGTAAAGATCTTGGAGCAAGTAGGGACTCAGGACTGATTGGTTGGTTCCCCTTCAGTCTTTATCCCTCTTCCTGTTTTAGTATATTATTACCTTTAAGGTCAAAAAAATGACATTTGAATTCTTTTTCAGCTCAATTTTAAAAGTCTAGTAGCAATTTAGTTTGGTTTTTAATGATCCTAAGTAGTTTTAAGTGTTGGGATGAGATCTGGATTTTTCATGTTCACACTTGGTTTTGTGGGGTTTTTTTGTTTGTTTTTTTAAGATCTTTTATTGGGGAATTGGGGAAGGGGAACAGACAAGTTGTTGTCCTTTTGTTCTCCAGTCCAGCTGCGGAGGACGTTGCTTCACTGGCCCATGTTGGTATCGTCATTGCGCTCTTCCCGGGTGAGGCAGATGGGTCGCCGGCCTCTGGATGTCACTCAACGCGGCTATTGGCAGCTCACGCTGGCTACCAGCCGCCCACTGTAGCCTTTGGCAGCCCACTGCAGCAGGGGCTGCAGCCTACACCGTCGCCGGGGCTCTCACAGCCCAGCTCCAGGTGGAGCTGTTGTTAGCTGTAGAGGGCAGTGTCACTGGCCCTCATATGTGGGGTCCGAACCGGGGCCGCTGGCATCCCCAAACCAGCTCTTAACAAATGCGCCACTCAGCCAGCCCCACACTTGGTTTTGATATAAATTCAGCGGCGTTACCTAAATGACCCTAATACTAATAGTTTGTGTTGTGCAGCCTGTGTGCACAGGATCCGCAGAGATTTTTAAATGTAAAATGTGACTGGATGCTTTCAGATGTTGATAAAACCCGTATGCACCCAACGACTGACTGCAGTAACAGCCCATCTCATTTCTAACGTTCCTTAGGTCCCTCTCTGTTAACATAAAGGCGACTTTCAAGATACTGGACAATGTAGGAAGGCATATATCTTATGTCACTGCTGGGAGTGAGTAGTAAAAACGGTAGGGCCATTTATGTAATATTTCTGTGGTTAGGTTACAAGGCAAAGATAAAGTGACCTTGTGTCCTGTGTCATTCATTTTCATTGTATTAGCAACCGATGGGTAAAGCAAAAGAGCAAAATTACGATGGTGATAGTTTTGTTTAGTATGTAGTCGAATGTGTTGAAACTTGCATTCTTGTTTTTGTGTTTGAATAACTAATTAGCTCTATTAAAGCAAATTTTTTAAAAACTTTAATTTTCATTTTCAGTTACATAATATTTAAGATACTATTTCATGATATTCCATATTTACAATTCTAAAACAGTGCTTAGAATGCTATCCTGAGCACTAAGAATACAAAATGAGTAAGATATGGGTCCCGCCGTAGTGGACCTGACGGCCTCGCAGGGAAAGTGGACATAGAAATACAGCATATGTGCCGCACCCAGGGAGCAACTGTTTCGCTGTTGGTAAAACAGAAAGTGATTCCTTTCTGTCTTTCTTTTTTCCTTTCTGATTTTACTTTTATTTGCATTTATTTGATACTGATTTTATTCCCAGGTCATCAGCTTTAATTTCTTCCGTTTCTTTGGGAGCCCCTTTTCGTCTGTGCAGCCTCCTCTGGTTTGGCCCAGAGGCTCTCTCTCAGTGAGGCCCGTCACAGCGCGGCAGGGAGAGCTCGTGTCTGGGTTAACCCGCCCGGAGCCCCGGGAGTTCTGCGAAGCATCTTGGGGGCTTTGTTCATCTGGGTGTGCTCAGTGACCAGGAAGTCGACATCTATTAATAAACCCTTAAGTTCAGCATTCCTCTCTGCATTTTTAAGCATTTTCATGTGCAGCAAAAATTCAGCACTCCTTGTGGGCCACCGAGCGACCCTGCGTCCAGCCCCGCTCACCTGGGCACACCTCCCACCTACACCATTGTAATGATGGAGTGGCACACGTTGCTTCTGTACCGTGACGTCCTTTGGATACTTGGTGGCTTTTTGGATATGCATACCGTTGATGGCTTGGGCAGTTTCACGAGTGTTTTTAAAATGGACATGAAGGTTTGAACCTCTTGATTCACATGATTTTTTGAGGTTCTCGGGGTCAAGTGAATAGCAAACCATTTTCAGAGGTCACTTCACGTCACTTATGGGAAGAGCCTGACTTCCTTTTTGATGAAGTCAGTTGAATCTGCCTTAGATAACGGGATACCTTGTTTGTAGCCCCCGTGTTTGCTGGTCCCTGAAAGTAACGCTGTCATCACTGCACAGATTTTCAGCTGTTTTACAAACTATGGGTTATAACCCACTAGTGGGTCCTGTAATTATGATGTTGTAATTGGCACTGAAAACAAGCAGAAAAGAACACTAGACTGTAGATTAAAATAGAAAAATCTGAATGTATCTCACCGCAGTAAGGGTTGTATTGTTTTCATGAAACTTTCGTCTGCTTTTAATACCTGCATATATGTATGTGATATTATTGAATTTTCCTATACAATCTGTTTCTTACCATGGGTCTCGGACAGAGAAGTTTGGAAGCTGCTGGGTCAACTGACAGGTACCTGGCTGCACGCATCAAGGGAAGCACATGCCCCAGGGGCCTGCACAGGGCAGCATATTGGTGTCCTTCGGTTCCTTTACGTGTGTCATTTAAATCCAAACGCCGCCGCCTTGCAGCTCCCCTCCCCCGTCTGTCAGGCTCTTGTAGTGACCTCCTCACTGTCCCTCGGTTCTCAGTCCGAGGAGACACCTCTGGCCGTATCCCCCATTTTACCACTGGCCAGTTGGTTCAGTCACTTGGAAGTTTTAAAGTCCTGAGAGCTTACAATAATGTGTCACGCACTTCCGTGGCCGGTAGAATTAACCAAGAGAAGCTTGTGCAAAATACAGGTTTCTTCCCTCCAATGCCAGTACCTTCCCTAATCCCACAGATTGAGTCAGGCAATCTTATGGCTCAGGAATTTGCATTTTTAAAGTGCGCTCCATCGATTTCAATACCTGTGGTCTTAAAAAATCACACTTCAGGGCCGGCCGAGTGGCGCAGTGGTTAAGCGCTGGCTTGGGATGCCAGAGGCCCCGGTTCGGGTCCCACATGAGGGCCAGTGACACTGCCCTCAAAAAAAAAAAAAAATCACACTTCAGGGCTGGCCGAGTGGCGCAGTGGTTAAGAGCTGGCTTGGGACGCCAGCAGCCCCAGTTCGGGTCCCACATGAGGGCCAGTGACACTGCCCTCTTAAAAAAAAAAAAAAATCACACTTCAGGGAAACAGTGCTCCAGAGCTCAGGACTTGAAACCGTTTTAGTCGTGTGTCTAAGAGAATTTAAACCAACTTGGTTATCCTGTTACACACTCGATGCCTTAGGCTGTTTGGGCTGCTATGACAGAACACCACAGACTCGGTAGTTTATAGACGAGACAATTATAAATGACAGAAATTTACTGCTCATGGCTCTGGAGGCTGCAAGTCCAAGGTAAAGGAGCCGGCAGGTCAAGTTCTGGTGGGAGCGCTTTTCGTGGTTCATAGCTTGTGCCTTTTGGCCATGTCCTCATGTGATAGAAAGGGTCAGGGAGCACTCTTGAACCCCTTTTTAAAAAAATTTTTTTATTGGGGAATAATCAGTTGGTTACACATTGCTTTCCTGCTACAGTGGCATAGTCGACTCTTAAAGAGGGTGCAGCTCAAAGTGGCCCATGCGAGGATCGAACTGGCAACCTTGGTGTTAGCACCAACTGAGCTAACCGGTCATCCCTCTCTGAATCTCCTTTATAAGGCACTAACCTCATTAGTGAGGGCTCCACACTCCGGATTGAAGCACCTCCCAAAGGGCCACCTACTAATGCTGTCACCTTTGGGGGTTAGGATTTCAACATGAATTCAGGGGTGGGGATACAAACATTCAGACCGTAGCACTTGCTATCTAAAAAATTTTATCATAATTTTAAATGGTTACAAAGGATGATGTCATTTCCAGTATTTTAAATATTGACATTTAAATTGAAAGCTGTTATGTAGCTCTATTTGTATTCAGGACAATATTAACATAGCGATTTGATATCTACCACTATCCCTAAATGAGCACATCTTCAGCAATTAGAAAGGTTACATCTTTTCTTTTTCTCACACCATTTCTACTTTGTTTCTTCTGTCAAGAGAAATAAAGCCAGACTCTGGTTAAAGGTGGTAAAGACATAATTTTATTCAGTGATAACTACTGTAGCAGGGATGAGAGTCCATGTAAACTGAGTCTGACTTTGCCAAAACAAAGACAGGTAACTTCTTTTTTTTTTTTTTAATTTTATTGGGGAATTGGGGGAGGGGAACAGCGTTGGGGAATCAGGGAAGGGGAACACACAAGTTGCTGTCCTTTTGTTATTTAGTCTAGTTGCAGAGGACATTGCTTCACTGGCCCATGTTGGCATCGTCATTGCGCTCTTCCCGGAGGGGGCAGATGGGTCGCCGGCCTCTGGATGGTCACTCACCGCAGCTATTGGCAGCTCATGGCTGACTGCTAGCTGCTCACGCTGGCTGCCGGCCACTCAGTGTAGCCTATGGCAGCCCACTGCAGCAGGGGCTGCATTGCAGCCTACATTGTCACCAGGGACTCACACAGCCCAGCTCCAGGTGGAGCTGTTGTTAGCTGTAGAGGGCAGTGTCACTGGTCCTCATATGTGGGATCTGAACCGGGGCCGCTGGCATCCCCAAACCAGCTCTGAACCAATGCGCCACTTGCCCGGCCCAGGTGACTTTTTAAATGCTGGGGTGTGCTACAGGAAAGGCCCTGAAGGACATCCAAAGGGGACAGGGTGCTGGTCCCTGGGACTGGGCCTTCTCAGTTTGATCTGGAAGACAGACAGACTTCTTATAGCTTGATGATAGAAGATGTGCAAATTGGAGCAAGGCTCTTGCATTTCAGAAGATGGCTCCAACAGTTGTGGGTGGCAGAAGATTACCATCTCAAAGAGGCAAAGCCCGGATTTAGAACTGCAAGCTTTCTGAGGTGACTGCTCTACCAGGGTCCAGGGTTCTGTGGGCCCATCACCAGGGTGTGACTGGAACAAACTAAATTCTGCCGACAGCACTGAGCTTCCTCAGGCCTCCTAAGAGGCCCTGTGGTCACTGCCTGAAGTCAGCCTAGAATTTGGTCAAGTTTCTTGGTGAAGGAGTTTGGACAGGGTCATTTTGTGCAGTTTTTGCAGTTTATTTTCATCGAATTTTATCATAATGCCATATTTTTTATGCTTTAAAGTCTTGTTTCTCTGCATCAAAGTAATTATATAAATAGCAATTAACATTTAAAGTTTTTCTTGGGACATCCCAGTGAAGTCCCCCTCTCATTTCGAGAGCTGTAACTTTCTGCTCTAATAAAACTGTTGTCTGCTACAAACTTGAAAATACATAAATAAAATAAAGTTTTTCTTGTGACCATAGGGCTGTAAGATTTTTTTAAAAATATTACTCTGTATTGAGTTACTGTTGCAATTATTGCAGTATACATTAGATCAGATCAACAGAAACATTACAATTTTTGATAAATATGTATTTATAAAAATAAAATTGTGTTTAAAATGTACATCTTAATGAGGTGGCTAGGGCTTTAAACACTTCTTAATTTATATGGATGACTGTCACTTATTGCTAGATTGAGAGTGCATTCAACATCAGTTCTTTCCATTTTACACTTTTATTTATAGATATGAATATTTAAAAAACCCTTGTTCACATAAGTGGGTGGGGAAGGTATTTGTCGTAGCAGTGCCATTCAGATTTTTGAATGCCCTCCAAGTTATCAACCCCAAATCACATGGTGGTCTATTGTTAAAAATTATTTTTAATGATGGATCAGCTGACAACACAGTTCCATTCTTCATAAATTTTGTTGCAAGTAAAGGGTTGGAAACCTTGTGACATGCATAAGGAAATTTGTTACCCAGACATTGGAGTCCTGTCACACACCAGTAGTTTAAATATCCCTTCGTTTGTTATTCTGGAGCTTTGTAAAATCCAGGACGATGTATCTAAGTCCAGTGCAGAAAGAATTCAGGCCCTTGTGTGAGTGGAGGCGGACCCATCGCCAAAGGTTTGTTGAGATTGGGCGCCCTGAGTTTTAGCATGTTCTCAGGAGATCAGTTTAAGAGAGACTGTTTATAGAAGGTGAAAATTTAGAAACCAATTCTCTTGAAACTGTCTACACTTGTATGCCCTTTGAGAAGACTGTGTGTGCTGGTGGCATACGTATATCGATCGCCCAGTGGGAAGGCCTCTGGCCTAAAGGAGAGTGCATGCGCCAGTTTCCCAGCATGGCCCGCGGGGACCCAGCACACCTCGTCTCCTGCAGGACAGCCCCCCCTGAACACGCCCAGACCTTCCTTTTACACAGACCCTTTTCCTTACCCCAGAACAGTGACTTTCCAGGTATGGCATGGGAGTGAGGAGGGGCTATGAGGTACCAAACTCCTGGGGCATTTGATCTCTTTTAAAAAGGATTCTTCCTTGATTTCCCCACATACGCTGTTAGCTGCTGCTTTGTGCCCACTCCTCCGCTCCCCTGAGACCCTTGATGTAGTGAATACCTACTGTTCTTGGTGCGAATGTTCGCCTCTGGGTGTTCGGAGCACCATAGCAGGTGGAGACTCTCGGCCACAGGACACTCTATTATGAAAGCCTTCCAGTCCTCCTGCTGTTCCCTCCGCCTGAACCCAGCCACCGCCCCCTTCCCACAGGAGCTGCTCATCCTTCAGATCTGGGTTCGGGCGTTCCCACCTTGGTAAACACTTGCCTTTCTAAGGCACATTTTTCCTGGATGCACCCACATACCTAATGCAGACTGTTGTAACCACGTGTGCATTTGGTGTCACAGGAAAGCACAGCGGGCTCTAGGGATGGGCAGGAGTGGTGTCTGCCCCGGGGAGGAGAGGGTCCTGGGGACGGCGTCAGAGGAGTGAGCGCCGGACGCACTGGGGGACAGGCGACGAGAGGCCTGCGGGGATGGCATTTTCTTCCCAGGCACCTGTGTCCATGTTTTTCTTTGGCAGAAGGTTCTCCTACAGCGCGTCTGTAAATGGGAGCCAAGTGTGACACGTCCATGTAAGTGTCCTCAGTAAACTGCCGCCTCCCGTGCCACCTGCGTTCCCGCAGCTCAGATTCCATAGGCAGCCTGGCACTCAGGCCGCGTACAGTTTATTCTCAGCTCATCTATCTGTCCAGCTGTAGCATTTTAATATTATAGTTCAGGGGCTCAGCAAACCAGGTCAGAGTCAGCCCATTGCGCTTAGCTTCGACTGGGTTTTACATCCTTTTAAAGGATTATGAAAACCAACCAACCATCCAGAAGCCGATGTCACTGAGACCACATGTGGCCCACGAAGCCTCGGGTATTTTCTGTCTGGCCCTGTGCACCCCCGCTCTGCCTACACTGAGGGGCTCGCTGGCGGTTATCATGCACCATAGCGTTCCCACCTCTGCAGCTCTGCTTTGGCTGTTCTGCCTTTTAAAATGTTGTCATTCATCCACTCTACAGTCAACAAATTGAGCATTAATTATGTATGAACCCCCATTCTGGGTTCTGGGAATATGATAGTGACAGAGAGTAACTGACAGTAACAGACCCAGCATGTCAGTTCTGAAGAAAAACTCACGCAGGGTCAGGAGAAGGGGCCTGAGCGAAGGCCAGGAGCGAGCTCCTGGGGGAAGCACGTCACAGAGGGGCCGCCAGGGGGCCGGGGGGCGTGCAGGGGGGTGTGGGGCAGGGCGGATGTAGGAGCGACAGGTGGGTGAGGCGATGAGCAAATCCCGCAGGGCCTGCCAGGGCCTGGGACACGGGGCTTCATTCTGAGTGAGTCGGGAAGCCTTGAAATAGTGTTGAGCACAGTGACACGACTAGATTTGCGTTTGTAAAATACCCCTCTGCTACTAGGTAATGCTACTAGGTAACAATTACCCAGAGTCACCGTGGTTTAACACAACACAGGTTCACATTCCCTCAGGCTCCTGTTCCAGTAAGAGATGGCGACGGGCTCCGCACCACCAAGTCCCTGGGCGTCCAGCCCGGGGAGGCTCCGCCACTGGTACGGGCGCAGTCTGGGACCTGCTCCTTCCCCAGCTGCCATGCCTGGGAAAGGAGGGAGCCTGGCTAATGATACTCGGAAGTGACATACCACCTCCATTCCGATTTCATAGGCAGGGACATGGCTCATCCTCGCTGCCAGGGGATTGGCGAACGCGGTGGAGTCCTTGGAGCGCTTGTGCTTGGCGATTACCACACTCGGCCACATTTGGGGACAGTTAGGACCATTGCAGTACGTGAGAGGTGACGGTGGCTTGGAATTGAGTGACGTCAGTAAAGGTGGTGGGAATTAGGTGGAGCCTAGATATGTCTTGAAGGTAGACCCAGTCAGATTTGCAGACGTCATGGATGACGCCTTAATTGTTTTCCCTTCCCACCATCTTATCTCTTACACTAAATGTGCTTTCTTTGAGCTCAGTTCATGTTTTCATCTCATTCTTCCATAGATGCTCAGTACCTGTTTATTGACTGATAGAACAATTTAGCCACGTAGCTATTTTACAAAAACCACATTTTTAGAATAGCAGTTGCAAATTGCTGCCAGGGAAGAGTTTTGTAATATCTTTGATTGATTATTATAATAATGATGTGTATGAATGACATGCTAATTGAGCAGGTTTCGAAAAAGAAGGTTAAGAATAAAAGTACTTTGTGGTTACTTGGTTTAGTGAAGAAATTGCTATTTTTCACTCTGGTACATTTCGTCAATCTTTTTTTTTTTTCTTTTACATCTTCACACAGAAGATTTTAAAGAAAGTAAGTCTACTAGCTATAAATTTACTGTTAAACTTATATTCCTTAAACTCACCCTATAGTCTTTTCAGCAGTAAAGCTGTATTTACAAAGAGGTACCAAGCTTAAATGTCGAGTTAGATGAAAGCTCTTCCACCTTTTATCATAATATTCTGCATCTTAGAGTTCCCCTCTCTCCCAGGAAAATGAACTCTCCCAGGGTTACATTTGTTTTACACTCTGTATTCTTTTGTCAGCTTATTTAGTTATTTTAAAAGATAGTTACAAATAAGGAAAAAAATCTTTTCTGATGACACTGTGATGAGGTAAAAAAATTGAACTCAAAAGCTTCATTCCCCGCTCACGGCCACCAGCGAGTTCTCTGGCAGCGGGGGCGTCACCGTGGCAGCCTCACTGGGCCGCCAGAACACGTGTGATTAAGGAGCGGATGGTGCCCTGGGATGTGGGCAGAGGGCTGTCTGTCGAGGCTGAAGAAACGGCTGAGTCCGGGATGTCTTGATATTGAGACATGACTAGGAACGGGCCTTGCAGAGAAGGAAGATAAGAGCATTTCGTTGAGACAGTGGGATGCGTAATGACACCAGTGAGTGGTGAAAACTCAGGGTGTGGTTTACAGTCTACCGTGAGGCCAGAGGGTTAGCGTGGGGCCCGCCCGGGAAAGCCCTGGACTACCCTGCTAAGGAATTCGGGGAGCCCAAAAGAGGTTTTCCCAAAAGGGAATTGAATTACAGGACAAATTTATTCGGAAGATAAAAAAACTTAACAGGTGGAGGATGACCTGTGTGTTACATCAGTTGGTCAAACTGAACCCCAGCTTCCATTTACTGAACATTTACTACGAGTAAGACGTTTTGCTGATTGTTTTACATATTATCTTATTTAATTTCTTAAAATGACGTTGTCTAGTAGGTGACATTTTCCACATTTTACAAACGACACTAAGCAGGTTGCCAAGTTTGCCTAGTCACCCAGGTAGTAAAAATTAAACACAGGTTTTCTGAGTTTAGTGCTCTTTCTACTTACCAGCCATTCCGGGGGTTGTTGATGAGGGGAAGTTCGACCTCAGAAACCGAGACTGCAGCTGGGCTTCCCCGAGGGCACAGAGACCTGTTGTTTCTCCCGGGTCCCTGTTTCCTGCACACGTGAGATGCCTGCCCTGCCCCCACTTTCTTGTTATCTGTTGTTGAAACTCTTCCATAGGCTGGGAGAATATAAATATTTGGCCAGCTTGTATATCCAAATAATTCCCCAAAGCCGTATTTCTTGGGGAAACAAATATAAGTGACGAGAAAGGAAGGCTGCACCACGCGGCACTCTCACTGGTCCTGGCTTTTGTTCGGCGTCCAGCCGGCGTGCACTCTGTCACACACGCTGTCAGAACCTGTGAGGAGGCAGAAATGGCCAAGTGGGAAGCCGCCTGAGGACAGTGGAAGGGGGCACTGGCTGGGTAGCAGAAGGATCCGAATTCGGGTTTTTACTCAACGCATCGCTTGACCTCCATGGGGCTAAGACTTTCCATCCACATCATGGGGGAGGTCTGTTGTACGAAACACAAGTTCTCGTATCTTGTGTTTCTCAGGCACAGAAAGGAGTGCACAGTGTATTGGGTAGGAAAACACAATAACATACTTGCCAGTCAGTGGTAGCTTCTCATGTTGATTTATGCCACAGGCGCTTGGAGATAGCACTCTGGTAAGAAGTGGGGCTGCAGAACTTGTTTTGAAGTTGCATTTGCAAAGCAAACACTTAGTTCCAATTCAGTGGAAATAGTACTTTCCCAAAGAAAGCTTTTACCAATATCTCTGTGGGATTAAGAAATGTCAGCCATCAACATTATAAAACATTAGTTCTATGTAGAGTGACTTTAAGGGAACTGATGGGAAATGGAGGGTTGGGGAGGTTCCCCCTCCCCCCAGTATGGCCACTGGTGCCATGTACTGATGCCCATGCCCACTTTCCAAAATAATCAGAGGCACCCAGTGGCCAATTTTAAGAAAATTTAAAGAAATGTAATAGGAAACATAAATTTTGTCTTTGGACTCTTTATCTGTTGTTAGTTTTTAAAATAAATCAACAAAAAGTTCCCTTAAGGCTGTGGCAAAAATGTGCTTCAGTGGTTGACAAGAGGCTAAAATCCAGGATCCTAAGCAGCACAAATCAGAGGGGATTAAAAAGGCTCAGAGGTGTGTGGTGCCTCCATTAAAATGAGTTAAATTTAGGCTTACTTGTGTATTCTTGAGGCTAAGTGAGCTTAATATTTGTAATAGTATTACAAAAATATAACACCTGCATACCTAATAAAGTGACTGTCACATTTCAGAATTCAGTAAATACTTGGTGAGCAAGTGAGTGAATATGTTGTTATAGAAAATTTGGCAAGTTGAGAACAAAGTTGCTCATAATCCCAACACTTTAAATAGTCACTGATTGTGTGTGTGTGTGTGTGTGTGTGTGTGTGTGTGTGTGTGTGTGTGTATACACATTTTGTCTTCAGCCATATGCATAGGTATAGTTCAGATTTTAATGTAAGCATGATAGGGACAGTTTTATGATTTCTGATTCCTTAAATTGAACATTTTATAGTAAGCACTTTCCAAATGGCTATACTGTTTTTATAATGCCAATTTTAATGACTGCATAATATTTTAACTAGTAATTTATCATAAGCTACTTATCATTTCTCTTAATATCACACAATTAGATTGCTTTTGAAGTTTTATAGTCTTTTTCCGGTTAAAATCTTCACGCCTAGACTCTGTCATCCTTTTGGATTCTTTCCTTATAATCAGTGATCAGAACTGGGAATTGTGGTTGGAGAAGCGACTCCTTATGTTTGCACTGTAACCAGTAATCTCTCTGAATAGTAGTTTTATCATAACACTGCCTGGGGAGGAGCATTTTTTAAAAATCGCTCTTCACTAATTCAATAGTGCAACAGGTATGTCACTGTTTTTGTTTTCTTCACAGAAGAAACACGAATGTAACAGAAATCCTACTAATTGGTTTAGGTTGTATGTGTTAAAATACCACTTTTGTTCTCTCTTGCTCACTGATGCCTCCCTAAATAGGCCCTACATGATGATGGAGCGCTGGTTTGTCTCACTCTTCAATACCTTTTTGTTTTTAAAGCTATCTGTGGAAGAACGTAAGGAGATGACCAGAAAGGCTATTAAGACCGTCAAACATTTTATTGAGAAGCCAAAGAAAAGAAGTTCAGAAGAAGACGTTCAAGAAGCTAGCGACTCTAAGGTGACCTATGCAGATGCCTTGAGCCACCTGGAGAAGTCGCTTGCTCACCTGGAAACCCTCAACCACAGCTTCATCGTTTCTCTGAAGAACAGTGAGCAGGTAATGAAGCAAAACAGCTTCTGTGCTAAGTTCAGCCACTCAGAATATCAGCGTATTCTTTCATTTATCCTTTCAAGCCATGTTAGTGGTTTCACTACCGTCTTCAGTATTGTGGATGTCCTTGAAAATGGTCCTCCAGCCTTTATACTTCCACCTCTTCATTATCGTTTCGTTGTCAGTTGGGTTTTCATTTCTCTAAAGAGGGTTTTAGGCCACATCACACAGTGGATAGCCTGGGAGGAGGAGGTGATGGGCTTGTGAAGCTGAGAAATGGTGGAGACAGAGGTCTGCCATCTCCTCTTCTCGCTGGTCGGTGTCAGGCTCCCCAGCTCAGGAATCATAGATCCCTCCCCCCAATTTTCAGGGAAAAAAATCAGAAATAACCACCCATGCCTGTTTCAGTAGTTTGTTTTTTTGTTTTGTTTTTTTGTTTTTTGTTTTTTTGAGGGCAGTGTCACTGGCCCTCATATGTGGGACCTGAACCAGGGCCGCTGGCTTCCCAAGCCAGCGCTTAACCACCGCGCCACTCGGCTGGCCCTGTAGTTTTTGTTTTTTTTAAATTTTATGTACTCATCCTGTTTTTATGTTGCGTGTTTCCAATATAACTGTAGTATTGGTATGAATTTTTCTGCCTGTAGAATTGTTCCTAATGGGTTTCTGGTTGAGACCTCGTGGTCTCAAACGCCACTCGTGAGATTCAGGAGTCCCTGCCCCGACGAGGTCCTCAAAGGGCCAGGCTGTGGGGACTGCGAGGAACCCTCTGTGCTCTGTAGAGCTTTTGTTCCTTTTTGTCACATGGAACACGGTCGTGGGATTTTTAAATAGTCCTTCCCATAACTGAGAAGTTGACAAATCAGTAAGTAAATGTTTCCATCTAGGTGAAAACAGTGTTTAGATATATAAATACTATTCCTTTTAAACCCCCTTCAGCGCTGTGGTCGGTGAACTCGTGAGTGGCCACGAACCTTAGACTTCACATGCTTATTGAACTGTATTCTTAGCTTGTAAAAAATATTCCTGACGAGAAAGACCAGTGGGGAGGAGCTCAGATAATGAACAAATGGAAGACGTCAAAATTTGTACGAGACAAAAAATGGCAAACCCCCATGGAAGAGATAATGGGAAGAATTCAGAAGTCTGATGGCACTTTTCATTTCATTTTGTATTTTTCAGTGTCTTTTAGGCTGTCTAATGGATAACATTACATAATGGCCTGAGCAATAGAGCAGCTGTGGCAGGGAACAAACCAGCTGTACCAGCTTGATTTTATCCTGCTGGCATGTACAGTGCTATAATCCATAATTACAACAGTGGGGGTAAACTTTGACTCTTCAAGTGAAAGTGATTTATATTTATTAGTATAAAATTTTTTTATTAAATAAAAAATATTTAAATTTTAAAATACCGATTTATTTTTTTAATTGAATATGCTATATTCACATCTGGAGAATTATCATTACTCTCCTTGGAACAAGTATTGTCTTTCAATGATTAAACTAGTGCGTTGGGGCCAAGAAGGTTATTAACAAAAAAAGCGTTTGCTGGTTTAAAAGCACCAAATGGCTTCTTGCTAATGCTGTTCAGACAGACTCCGGATGGTCTGTAATAGACTCTTCTAGTCCCTAAATTGGACATTATTTGATTTTATTAACCTATCTTTCATAGCAAATGTTGGAAGTACACTTTGAATGTCATACACGTGTCCCTTTTAATTTTAGGCCTTGATTTTATCCTCGAATTACACACCCAGTGAAAGAACACGTTGGAACGCCAGATTGGTACCATCCAAATGGGAAGTCTCCATCCAGTGCAGACTCCCATCTCCTCTTGTCTCAGGGAGGGTATTAGCAGTTGCCCTGCCTAACTCACAGGCATTTTTATTTTTAATGGAAAGTTTCACAGTGGGGAAAGTACGAAAGCAAACTCTCATGTGTCCAGCTCCCGGCTTCACCAGTTATCAGAACGTGATCCTTCTTATTTCATATATACCCCTCCCTGCCCTCACCCTGCTCCTGTGGATTATTTTATAGAAGATCCCAGTCGTCTTTTCATCTTATTTATAAATACCTCCATATCTACTTTTAAAAGACTCATTTAAACATAATCACTGCAATATTATCACAATAAAAAGTCGCTAACAGTAATTCTTCAGTATCATCTAATATCATGTGGTGATTTTGAAAGATGAAATTAAAGTCACATGGTTGTTTCGAAAGATGGAACAGTGTATTCAAGAGTACGTGGGAGGGGCCGGCCAAGTGGCATGGTGGTTAAGCGCTCGAAGCCAGCGGCCCCGGTTCGGTCCCACATATGAGGGCCAGTGACACTGCCCTCAAAAAAAAAAAAAGAGTACGTGGGAGACTGCACAACCCGGACAGTGTGGTTAGCACGAACTGGCCATATTGGGTGTGCTGAAAGTGAGTTTGTGTCCTGTCTCTTAAACGGTGGTTTTTCCAGGTATTATCAAGGAGGGATGGGCAGTGTGACCTGGGGCTGGTCCCTCAGAGCCTAGCTGTGTGGCCATATTTGGGCACCCTCACATCTGTGGCCTTCGGTTTCCTTGTTGATAAAATGGAGTGATTAAAGCTCCTTGAGGGGTTATCATAAGTATTAAATAAATTAAATTAGATACCACACAGTCCATCCCTGGGTTCATGGAGAGGCTCACTACATTACAGCTGTTAGTTGGCTGTGGCACAGTCACAGTAATAGGGAAATTGGCACTTGATGAGCACTGTCTTGTGCTGACATTGTGTTTATGTCACCTCACTTGATGTTCGCAGCACCCTCTATTCACAGGACCCTGTTCTTGTCATCCTCGCATTACAGATATTGAAATTTGAGGTCACAAAGGCCCACTAAGAAGTGGCCAGGCCAGGCTCTTAATGACCACTGCATGTTCTTCCGGGGTTTGTGGTTGTGATGGATTTGCTCTGAGAATCTGCGAAATGGTACACTGTGTATTGTAAATGTTGAATACCACATTGGTTTTTTTTATTCAGGAACTACTGCGGAAGTACAGTAACCTCTACGACCTGTCCCGCTCCGACAGAGGGAGACTCCACGAGCAAGCTATGGCCATGTGCTTAGATGGCCAGCCTCTGAGGATGATTCAGCAGCTGCTGGAGGTGGCCGTTGGTCCCCTTGACATCTCGCCCAAGGACGTAGTACAGAGTGCAATAAAGAAAATCGTCTCTGCATTGAGGTAAGCTGTGACATGGCCATTGAGGAGAACGGAGGTGATATTTTGCCAATAATACAGTGCTTATTTCATGGTTGTAACAAAGATAAAATACCATCATGCATGCATGAACACTTTGTAACCTCTGAGTGAGAAGTATTTTTAGTAGATTTCTCAAAGTCTCATGTCTCGAGAACAGAGAACCATGAAAATGTTCCATTATTGGTATTGTGTGTGATATGTCAAGAATTAGCTAACTTCTGGTTAGATGCCCCTTCCCCCAAATTATTCTTGAAATAAGGGAAGGGCCAAAATGGTGTGGGAAACAGCTAAGTGCCAGACTGTCATGTGACCTCAGGGTGGATTTTCAGATCTTGCCTTTTCTAATTTCCCTTTTTTGTAGCAGCAGGAAAATGGTTCCCAGAGGTTCTTTTGAACTACAGGAGGCAAGGTTAATCATATGCTGAAGAAGTTAGACATCTGTTAAGCGTCTTAAGACATTATTTACCTGCAGTGAATGGCAAAAATAAGCCCCACAATTGAGGAATTCTAACTTTATGCTGATATGCTGGTATCTTTATGGGAACCATCCAAGAGGATTAGAAAAAAGGGGGAAGATTAAGCTGAGAAAATAATGAGGCATCAAGTGCTTTTTGTGAATAATGCAATTAGGCTAAAAAAGACTTAGTTGTGTTTAATTCATTCTCCTTTTAAGCATTCTTTTTGATTCTGTATCGCTCTTGAGGAACTTTTTGATTAAATGCATGTCAGTTTTCAGCAGCTGAAATCAAATGAGCCTTTATCAGTTTAATTACCCCACAGCTTCAGAGGGTTTCCACCGTAATGCTCTGAGGTGTCTGGTAACTTTACATAGAGAGAAATACAATGTAACATTTTTAAAGAAATAATAAATGCCAAATTAATAAAATATTGTTCTATTATTAGCATTATGTTTTGATGGTGGTGGTTACAAGGGCCACTTTCCTCTTTCATATAATGAAAGGTACTTGTTTGCCACATTTTGTATCTTTTCATCCATAGTTAACTGTTTATTGTTTCCTAAACCAAGGTTTAGATGAAACTCACAGAAATAAGCATTTTGAAACATTAGTGCTTTGATAAATATAGTTTATTTCCAAAAAATTGCCTTTTCATTAATAAAATAAAACATGACGTGATATTTTTACATTTTTAAAATTCTGACATAAAGCATACTGCTCTTTCCTTCCCTTCACCCAATCCCACAACTAAAGATTTGGCCCTGACCTAATAATTGTTACACCAAGGACACAGAAGACATTCAATAAATGTGAATTAAATCTTTCAGGAGCGGAAGGAAAGAGACCCTCAGGAGGTCAGCTACCGCTTTTTCAGAAGAAAAGAAATTCCTGTTGAAATTCCAAAATGCCCATGAAATTCCAAAATGCCCATAACATTTACCTTTGAGAACCTTAATAAAATTTAGTAGGTATAAAATAACAAAGGCATGAAAATATCTGAATCCAACAGATGCTTTAAATCATAAAACTTAAATTATTCAGAAAACCCTTCTAAAACTTCTCTTTCTTCTGTTGCATTTTCGAAATTCACTCGAGTTCCAGGCATTCACATTTGTACAATGGGCATAATCATAGTACCCGATTATTAAATGGCAGAATATATATAAAGCAGATAGCAGTGTCTGGTATCTCTAAGTACCATGAAAATATGAGTATTTTGATAAAAGGTCAAGTGGGGAATTTCAATGATTATTACATATTTAATGTTTAAAATACCTCATGTATTGAATGGTTTTTGAATGACAATTGCAAATAGTTTTTGTTATTCTCTTGATACAAACCCCCCACATACATTAGATGGTGAGCTCCTTGAGGGCAAGAAACGGTCCATTTCCTTATCCTTAGCATACAGTCTAAGGCTCGGTTTTTTGTGGCACACACCACGGAAGGCCACGAGCTGGCAGTGTGTGCTGCCGGGGTGGGGGGGCCCTCCCCCGGGCTCACCTGAGTGTGGACGCCAGCTTACGTCCGGGGCTGGAGCGCTTCTCAGCCAGTCTTCTCTCTTTCCCTTCACAGGGGAGGCAGCGCTGACCTCAGCAGGCCAGGGGACCCACTCCAGGTCCTGGAAGGTGTGGTTGCAGCCGTCCACGCCAGTGTGGACAAGGGGTAAGACAAGAACAAGCTTGCGATCTCATTGACTGGCTTTCCGCAGAGCCTCAGAAGTACTTTTACTCTCCATAGGTGCCCAGGTTCCAGGACTAAGCAACATTTTTAGACGTTTCTGAAGATAGAGCTGAGTACTTTCTGAGGAACTGAGGGGCGTTTGGGCAGCTGGAGACTCAGTTCCCACAGCCGTATACCTCCCTGGCAGCTCCAGGAGGCAGCTTGCCTTTTTCCCTGAGCATCGTTTGCTGCGCCAGCCTGCCTCCGTACCCGCTTCCACAGGGGCCTGGGCGAGGAGCTGCTCTGAGCTGCTTAGGGGAGCAGGGAGCCACATCCCCCAGAGGTTAACTGCATTGGTTAAGCGTGGAAATTCCGAGAGGGCACGTATCATGTTTTAAAAAGCTTTCTATATGTGAGGTCTGTCTTGTCTGAGGACTAAGGATATAGGCTTTGTAAGACTGGAAAGGTAGTGTCTCTAATGCCATTTTAGGAAGAATTTTCCATTCAAGTACAGTTGTAGTGGTAGAAATAATGGCACCAGCGAATTAACAGTCACATACCCCCAGGGTTTACAAAGACCTCCCACATGTCTGATATCCCATCAGCCCTGTAAAGCCTCGCCCTAATTTTCTTTTTTTAATGGAAAATATATGATAATGAAGAAGCCTTTGAGAAAACTCCCCATAGTTCATTCAGTAGTATAATTGTTTTTACTTGCATAGTGTCTTCTTTGTAGTTATTGTTCAGGCACAGATACATTTTTATATAGTTTGGATCAAAATGTATAAACCCTTCTTTATTTACTTGCCAATATAATTTTTTTTCCATTTGCCTTTATAGATTTAATGATTATTATTTTTGATGGTTGCCATTTTCAGATGAGGATAGAAAAGCTCAGAGAGCGAAATTGACTTTTCCCAAAGTCGTAGACTTGGGAAATAGCACCAGAAACCCAGGCTGGCTCCACGGCATGCGTTTCAGCACTTGTGCCTTTGTAGCGTATCTCCAAGGAGCGCTGTGTGCCCCTGGTTGGAGTGAAAGCATAGAGGGCAAGCCATGCAGGGTTGCGAGCAGGGCCCTCTCCTTACTCTGCCTTTCGTCTCTCAGAGTTTCTCTAAACCCCTTTGCTTGTGGGTCTTCAGGTAGTTCCTCAGCTCAGCAGTGGCTACTTTAGGCCTCTTATTCTAACGAGGAATTTTCTTTCTATCTGCTTCCTGTGGACCATGCTCTGTGCTAAGTAATGAGGAGTTAAATGTGGGTAAGAAATAACCTCCAGCCCTGAGGACTTCAGAGCCTTGCAGGGGAGACTGACTGGCTTGCTCATAGCCCCTCGTCAGTCTGCTGTAGCGTGGTCAGCATTGTGCAGAAAACCAGGCGGACGGAGTGATCTGTTCTTCCTGGGGAGGTCCAGGCGGGAGTCACAAGGGGTGACACTGGGCCTGGCCTAAGAACTAAGCGTCTCTTAGAAGGAGGAGGCGGGTGACAGTGTCCAGGCTGAGGGTTCAGCAGCTAGCACAGCACTGGGGCCTCTGCACGGGACACACTTCAGCCACCTCTGGGGGCACCGTCAAGAGGCTGCCGCTGCGTCTCAGCTGGCAGCTCCGCAGCAAGCGGCTGTCGGCGGCACACGTGCTCTCAGGTGATGCCTTGCTGGATCCGGGCCTCACGTGATGACAGGGATCCTCAGAGGATTGCTTTTAGCCCTTTCCAGCAGGATCTCTCTGTCTTGTCCCACTGGGAACACCTCAAAAAGATTAGAAGGCAGTGTTTTTCTTAGTGAATTTTCAGCCAAACACAGAAGACTCCGGCGTGGGTGTCCTGAATACAGACTAGTTTTTTTAAGCTTCTATTTCCGAAGGGGAGGACACTTGGGAATGGAGATATAGAACAGGATCTTACTTTTTATTCCAGAGACACAATAATGAAGGCTTCTTAACACGAAAAACTTCAGAAATTTTTGTTTCTTTTTTTGCTTAGAAAAGAGAAAGAGGAAGAAAGACAGAGTCACAACTTTTATTCCAAGTATTTGAATCACATTAACCCTGAGACCCTTGACTGCACTTTCCCTTCCGCCAGTGTACCTGAGAGTGACAGGGGATTCAGCCTCTTTTAAAGGAGCCCTGTCACTCCTTACTTGGCCTGATGTGACTGCCTAACCCCCAGGAGGCCACTCCAGGCTTCTGTGCCCCGCGCCTTCCCTCTTGCTGACACCACCAGCCTCCTTCAGCCCTAGCCCTGTAACGTGAGCATACACTGCCCTCCATGGCATCTGTTTAGATAGTAAATCATCTCTTCATACACATTGTCGGCTCGCGCTCTCTCTCTTTGTCTTTCTCTCTCATTCCTTTGCATGCTCTTAGGTTAGACATATACTGTCCCATATGAAAGAAAGAAAGGAGAGAGAGGAGGGAGGGAGGGAAAAAGAGTGGGTGGGGGTTGGGGCGGAGAGAGAGAAGCCCGCTAGAGCAAATGAAGTCCGGTCCCTCCTTGCTTCCCGTGCCCTGTGAGGCAGTCAGTCTCCAGCTGTTCTGGAAGCCTCCACAAAGCAGGAGCATCATGTCCTGTGACACGGAGCCCTGCTGGAGGCCACCGCACCAGCGGGACGGCGGGCCCACTCCCCTGCTATAGTGCTTTGGCCGCCACAGGCTGTGCTGATGACTTCACGGCCACCATTGCGGCATCGTTACAGTGAGACGTGTCTGTGCTTTTATGGACAAATGATCTCCCGGAAGGTGTTCTGGATTGGCACACGTGGGACAGCAGCTGCAAAGTGCTTACTAGTTAACTGTTATCAAAGCTAAGATTGGGGATTGGAGTTGTGTGCACACCCAAATTATTGCCTTTCTAGGAATTTTTATATAACTTGATTATGATAATTATTTGAAAAAAATATCACACGTTGTATCTACTGTAATGCCATTTAGCACATTATGCATTTATTTCCTTGCAATCACTTCTTCCTTGCCAGTTGCCCCACTTGTTTCATGGGAGCTGATAAATAGAAGGCGTTATCCTGGGCAGTGTCTGCTCCCGCAGCTCTGCGTGTGGTGGTGAAAGCGCGCGTAGCAGGCAGGTCATTAACTGACGCATGTAGGAACTTAGGTAGAACGTGAGTGCTTATGTTTGTCACTCTTAGCCCACCTCACGTTGACTTGCTTGTCCCTCCCTCACCTCCTACTCCCCCTTTTCCTCTTAATGTGGCCTGGCATCTTGCAGATCAGAGTTTGCAGACTCCATTCCTACTGAGGCCAGACAGGTAATGGCAGTGAACATGGTGGACTTGGCTCAGGGAGGTGGGCAGCCATGGAGGCTGAGGAGAGCTGGAGCTCATGCTGGCCTTGCCTGGCCTAAAAGAGCAGCTGCTGGTGTTTCCTTATCTTCCAGCTTTTTTCTTTTGAGGGCAGTGTCACTGGCCCTTATATGTGGGACCCGAACTGGGGCTGCTGGCTTCCCAAACCAGCGCTTAACCACCGCACCACTCAGCCGGCCCACTCTTCCAGCTTTTAAAGAGCAGATGGAAAACCCTGGTTGCATGTAAAATTTTTTAAATTTTGAAACACTGGCATACACTGTGCAAGCCCATGCAAAAATGTGATTGCCAGTTTATAACTTCTGCATAGAACACTGAACAGAGTAGCTGTATGTTCCTGTCAGGCATTCAAATTCTATGACATTTACACTTACAAGAAATTGCAAAGGTCTGTGTTTTTCTTATTTGAATGCAGTCTTTCCTTCCCCCATTCTTAAGAACAATAATTTTAGTTTGTGTGGTGCATCGTGATTTATAAATTGCTTTTCATATTTACTCTGCCTTTTAATGTACCTTAACCATGTGCATTTAAGGTTGGGCTATTTCTGCCTGTATCTGCCATAGGATTACCTGATTTTATTCTCACAATCTGTCTTTTTGCTTTGACTTTGATTCAGTAATTGCCTTCGTTTGTGTGACATTTCCATTCCTTTGTAGCTTTGTGAAGACGCTCTCCTGCTGCGTTAAGTAATACAATATCACATTCTGAAATTAATCATTTATGAAATATTTTTATTCCTTGTTGCTGCTGTTCTTTTCTGTGAATAGAGCAACTTGTATATTTTAAGTGACTCCTTATCGTTTTGGGCCAAAACTGATTGTGTGGATGTGTTTGCGTTTCCTTTAGTAGTTAATTTTTTAAATAATGTACCGAATTACCCTGGGCAGTATAATAACATGCCCTGCCCCAGGAAAAGCCTCATTATAGGGAAAAGGGTGGAAGCAAATATCTATGTATTTGCAGTTACACTCTGAGAGCTTTCCCTTTCATCTATTTTTTAACTTGGAAAAATAATTTGTATAATTTTTTTTAACAAAGTAAATATGTTTTGAAGTAATGTTTTCCTTTTATTCCTAGGCTCATTAAACCCTCTCCTTGCTTTCATAAAATACTATAAAAATAGAACTACTTACCTTCTTCCTATTTTGTTTTGTTTTTTTACATTGTGAGTCATAATTGGTTATTTTTCACCCACCTATTTATCTTGAAAAATTTCAAATCCACAGAAAAGTTGCAAAGAAAGAAAAAACTAAGACTGATCCTGATATACTCTTCCTTTGATTTACTAATCGATAACCTTTTTGTCAAAATTCTTGCTTTCTCTCAGTTTTCCTCACCCTGTCTTTGTGGATGTGGATGTGTATATTTGCAGAATCATAAGAGTGACTTCAAATTTTAAAAACTCAAATTGAAGTAAAAATGTGAACTGTTTTGCAGCTAAGAGCTGGAGGAGGGGGTCTAGCCAGTGTCCGTGACGTCTTTTCCCAAAGCGCTACCGTTCGCTTCTGTGTGGTCCTGAGCCCCAGCGGTCACATGGCTGGCTGGCGAGGCTCATCGAGAGCTGGGCGCTCCTAGAACATGGCATTTCTGGTTCAGGAATGGGTTCTCATAATTGGATTATGTGTTTGAACTATCAGCCAAAAGTTAGAGCACATGCCTCCAAAACGTCAAACGTTATCAACTGAAAAGTAAGTTCTCGTGTAAAAGGAGTGTAGCTCAGTTTAATGACTGGAAAATGTTATGATGATCTTTCCACATCACATCAGCATCCGAGTAACGTCACTACCCCGGAGCTCTGGAAGATGCCCCCTTTGGTTCAGGGGCGCGATGTGGAAATTGGCAAGGCAGGAAGGGAGCCCGAGTTGAAATACTGGCTCCTCTACTTACTGCGTGACCTGGGACAAGCCCTTACATCTCTCTGTGGCTGTTTCCTCAGCCTCAGGTTGGATATGATCACAGAATGCATGAGAAAGATGGTTATGGTGAAGTCATATAGTTCACGGCCCATTGTCAGCTTTCATGTGTGTTGCTGCTGTTAATACTGTTTTCATTCTTGGTCACCATACTCAGTTTGGGTTATTGGTGTAACTTCCAGCTGGTCTTGATGATTCCAGCTTCTTCCCATTCTAGCTCATCCCACTCGTCCCCCACTTGGCGCTTGGGTGATAGGGTCAAAAATCAGCTTCATATTGGCGTAGACTCAAGGCCAAAAATGTGCTTTAAACGCCTTTCCTTCTGAATTGTATTTAATTCGACCCTGCAGGCTTCACCCAAAGGGCCTGAGCCTGCCCACCCTGCGCGCGTGTCTGATCACTTCCGTGAGTGTCATGTTCTGCTGCCCCGAAATCCCTCACTCCCATTCCACACGAAGACCAAACGCCCTCAGCAATAAGGACTGCCACTGAGTGAAGTTAGTGCCAAATAATATATTGTGTGCTTTATTCTTTTCTTTTATGTATTTCTTTAATTCTCAACAACCCCATGAGTAAGGGTTTGTTATCCATCTCCAATTTACAAGTAAGGAGACTGAGTCTCAGAACCCTTCAGTGCCTTGGTCCACGTAACAACGCTCAGGAAGTAGTGAGTCTGGGGCCTGAACCTGGGTCTGATAACTGCAGAGCCTGTGCTTTCCGGGCATGAGGCTGCACCGCCTTTTCAGCCTTGTCTGCAAACCCCTGCTCAGCCAGGTGAGGAGACCGCCCTGCCTTCGTGCTGCCCTCTGACTCACCACCCAGATGTCTGCACCTGATTGGCTGCCTGAGCGTGCTGTGTTCTTTGATATCGTTGGCTTTTTTCCTTCTGGGTCTTCCTTTTGTCTGGATGCTATTTTCCCACCTTTTCATTTATAGACATCTTACTTTATGGCTCTGTTTGGATGCCATGTCCTCTGCAAAGCCTTCCCTGGTTCTTTCTCCATAATGACGGCACAAATTTATAGTAATCATTCGGAGGATGGTTATTTACTTCGTCACTTTTAAAGTTGTTCTGCTCCATTGTATTATTCGTTCTTTGAAGGCAGAGGCCATATATTTTTTCATCTCTGTGTCATCAAACACAGACTTTGATGATGCCGAAAATAAAAATAGTTATGATTCTGATTACGATGGTTACTATTTATTAAGTACTTCCTCTGTGCCACATACTGTGCTAGGTGCTTTATATGCATTTTCTTGGTTTCACAGACTCCAAGAAACACACTTTCAGGATCTTTGTCTGCTTAATTATAAAATGAAAATGATGACATAGGCATGGTTTTTGTCTAGAGTTGTTAGGGAAGGATGGGGCCAGGATTCACAGGTTCATGAAATTCCAAAAGTGCTCTTTCCTGCACATCTTTCTGTTAACTTTGCACATAGTAGATATCCAGGAAATACTTGTGGAATTCTACTTTTTTGTACCCCAATTTTGTCGTTTCTAATGCATATTAAGAAGGACACTCATAGATAAAACTAACAAATGACTTTGTAAGTTTAGGAAATCCTTAATCCAGTTGTCCATAAAAGTCCAATTGTAATTTCTTTTATTCCTAAATACAAATAATAAATTCCGTTTTTTAGTTTAAATTGCCATAAAATTGTATTGACAGGTATATTATAGAATGTCTACTAAGAGGTATACTTAGAGTCATTGTAGAATTTTATTCTTAGAAATTAAAAAAAGAAAATTCTTGTGGTCTTGTTAGGGTGCGGAATGTGGGACTTGGCCTAGGTGATTCATCTCTGGAAACCTCATAAGGATGTGGTTACAACCAAACCTGGATAATTCAGTGCTTTGTCGTGGGTGTCCAGGGCTGGTGCGAGTGAGGCTTCTGATGAATAACCTCTTCATAGTTAGCGACAGTAATTCATTGACTTCATCATTGAATAAGTAGCTTTCCTTCGGATTACGACAAGGGATTCTGATACTGGATAGAAAGTTGTACAAAATATGCTCTTCTCTGAATCCTTTCAGACTACACAGTTCTTTAATACCTGAGCAGTCCCATTTTATCTTCCGAGTAGTGTGAAATTTAGTACTCTAATGCCATATTGAAATTCTATCCCAGAGAAAAGTGGTCGGAAGAACATGGGCTTTGAGTTTGCACCATTGTAGATGTGTGTGGGCATGTCATATTACTGCCATGAAGCCTAATTCCTTGTGTAAAGTAAAATTCACATGGACAGCTTAGTGACTATAGTTCATAGTACTGTATTGTGTATTTGAAAGTTACAGAGAGAATAGATCTTAACAGTTCTAATCGCAAGAAAAAAAGCTGTAGCGCTGTCAGGTGATGGATGTTAACTAAACTTATGGTAGTCATTTTGCAGTATATACATATATCAAATCATTATGTTGTACACCTTAAACTAACACAATGTTATGTGCCAATTATACCTCAATGAAAGTGGAAAAAATTAAACTATCATAAAATAAAATGGAATTTATAATAACCACTTTGCATAGTTATTGTCATCTAGTAATATGTCAACCAGTTTATATAAAATTGCTAAAGTGATGCCTGGCACTATTAGTATTGTTAATAGAAATCAGCATACTGCTAATTAAAATTTGCATAAGAAATAGAGTAGCTAAGGACATATTGATGAATGATTATTTTTATCTGCTTTATGTAACTTATTTTAATGTGACACTGTTTGAAAATTATATTCGTTTTACATAGTTTTAAATACCTACTATGATTTGCTCTAGCTGTTTAAAACTTACATTTTTCCTTTCAATAAGACAAAAATAGTTTCCCAACAAGTAAGTGTTAGAGTCAGTCACCATAGTTGATTACTGAAGAATGAGGAAGACTGAGGAGTTTCTTTCTCCCCCTGCTTTGCCCTGCAGAGAAGAGCTGGTGTCCTCCGAGGACTTGCTGGAGTGGCTGCGGCCCTTCTGTGCTGACGACTCGTGGCCCGTGAGGCCCCGCGTCCACGTGCTGCAGATCCTGGAACAGTCATTCCACCTGAGTGAGGCAGACAGCAAGCTCCTCCTGGTCTTCAGGACAGAGACCATTCTCAAAGCCGCGTGGCCCCAGAGACAGGTGAGAGCGTCCAGCCGCTCACGGAGTATTTTCCCTCTTAAAATAATCAGAGGTTGTTTCTTGATTACTTCAAACTGCCTGCCAGTAAATAATCGGCAAATTTCCAATATGTTCATCATCCCAGCTATTTAGCAGTTAAATATGTGCCATAGAGTTTGTTTCTCCCTTTCCACATGTTTGAGTATGTATATGTGCAGTAGATGTTGTCTTAGTGACCTAACATGGCTTGCGTCATTTTTCTCTTCAAATGATGCAGTCAGGATTTTTCACAACGCCAGTTATGGTGGCTCACCCTTTCCCTGGAGAAATACAGATTTCAATGGAAATGCAAGGTGCCATTTAGCTAATTCCTTTCTTTCGTGCTCTGCCCAGCTCAAATGCCCTCTCTTTTCTGTACCCAGACAGAAACAATGTCACAGACACATCGGATCTCAGCTTCTCCATCTTCCAGGCCCACTCAGTCCATCTTTTCTCTGGAGCCTTCCCTGACCATTTCAAACATAAGTGAGCTTTGGATTCCACACTTGAGTTTTAATGAATTATGTGCTGTTTTTGTTATTGTTAAAACTTTCGGCTCCCTACTAGGGTGAAACCTCAGGAGCCCTGGAGGACGCACTTCCGGTCTTCTGCATTCCTTTAAGGATGCTGTGCACATGCGCAGACCTTACACACTTGAATAAATAGGAATGCTAATTCCTAAATCAAAGACATACCTTGGCTGTTGAAGTTTGGCTTACGTTCTAAATTGATGGATCCTAGCGACATGGGATCTTAGAACCTGCAATGTCAGTCAAGTGCTTTGGCATGCAGAGTAGACCGCATGCCAATGAAAGTTAGAAAATAAGACTTCCCGGATAATCTAATCTCCAAAAGAGTTTCCTGGAAATCTGACTCCAACTCGATTTACCTTCTAATTTTAAAGCTTTGCTTCATAATATATATGTTCTTATTACTACATTTAAAGAACAATGAATTTCTTTTTTAAACACGAACCAAATATTTTTGCAACTCATTTCAGAGCATCTTCATATTTATTGTCGTATATATTCTTATTTCCCTCTATGAGATAAATCGGTAAATGCTATTATCTATTTAAAGAAACTGAGATTCAAAAAAGGTGGACTTATCAACAATTCTCTAATCTTGCCAAAGGCTTGTATTAAAAACCGCTAATACCTGAGTAATACTATCTGTTAAGCACTGTGACCTTATCAGCGTATTTAGTTTCATCATTTTGCCTTGAATTGCATCAGGAGACCACTACCAGCCCTTTCAAAGAGTGGTTTAATGAACACACATGCAATAAGCTACGTAGCGCCCCTGAGGTCAGCTCTAAATTGGGTCACGTTATTTTCGCCACGTGGAGCTGTGGATCCTGACTCTTCCCGAAGCGAATGAATGACCCGACCCTTATGCACTCTTCTGACAGAGCCTCCGTTTTTTAAGTTCGCAGCCGTCTCAGTTTCATCCTCCTTGATGGCTGGAGCCTGGCAGGATGAGGAGGCTCGTTTCTCTGGCGGGAGCCTCACTTCATGTTATGTCAAATCTATATACGAAAATGTTCCAAAGCAACACGGCAACCGGGGGCAGGGGAAGCATCCATCTTACCTGTCATGTTGAAGCACTAGAATGCACACGTTAATATTTGGGCCAAAACGCTTCAGACATAAAGTATTTTTTTCTTTTAAGCGTTTCTCAGTGTTCCAGTTACTCTTACAAATAAGTTGCAACTTTTATATGATTTCAGCGATTTCTGGAGTTCTGATATTTAATTCTTCGTAGCTCAACTTCTTCTAAATCCAGGCTGTAAGGCAGCTTGGTTTCGAGTCCCTTTCCATGCACTTTCTGAACGGACTAGACGTGGTTGCACTGAGTGCAAACTGTTTTCTCTCATTTGCGAAGTCCATATGTAGCCCTTCATTTCATCACTGCTTCCTCGGTGGTGCAGACTTTCTCAGGCCCTTCAAAACCATCTCTCCCAGATGCCTCATGACTCCAGTAAAAGTCATCTCATGGCCTCCCCATCATCCTTACTTTCCCCCATGTAAGACCAATTTCCCTGTTCTTGGCAACTTATGATCTGTCTTTCTTAAAGTATTTGGTAATGGAAATAATTAAAATTACTGTGGTGCCTTAATTACGCTATTCATCTATAGTCTTCTCCAAAAATAAATTAAATCCTCCTCCCCCTTTGAAAATGAAGTGTTCCATTCAGCCTGTCATTTCTGACTCAAATCTATTTTGAAGGGCAAGTGAATGTGGTGGGGGAACTTGTCTTTATAACAGTAACTAACCGCCAGCTCTGTGGAGAATGAATGCAGAAAGCCTGTGGCGTTAGCATAGAAACAGCAGCTGCTTCTGGGATGGCATAGAGCTCTGCCCATCACTGAAATCTGAGGTGGTCTCTGTTATGGTTTTTTACAAACTGCGTTGCGTTTCACTGGAGCAGTGACAAGGCCAGGGCACTAGTGGACACACAGAAGCCTGGGTCTCCATCTTCCAGCCACTGCTATTTTAGAGTCTTGCAGAAGATCCTTAGCTGTGAGCCTTGGCCACTGGGTGTGGAAAATGGAACCTTGAACTAGAGGAAACGGCGGATGGTTTGCTCGCCTCATCTGCCATTTCTCCCGCACATTAAACGGTCGTCTTCATCTTTATCTACCAAACACCCCAAAACGTTGATTGCATGGGTTCTCGTTTCTCTTTATTTTTCCCTGTCCCCTTCTCCATTCCCAGAGCTAATATTAAGGATAGCGATGGATTCTTACAGAGTAAAGACAAGAATAGATAATGACATTGCAATGTTCAATTACCAGAAAATATGGCACCACTACTTTGCCGTGACTGGTAATCCTCTTAGGCAGATTTTGCATACATCAAAGAGGGACTTAATATTTAATTATCCTCGAGGTGCCCAAAGTAGTAGCCCCACAAATCAATGTGTTGCTGGGAAACCCGCCAGCTCCTGCAAAATTTAACAGAGTCTGTGGAGCATGCTGCCTCACTGGTTCTCAGGGAGACAGCAATTCCTAGTTTTCTAATGATGAGTTAACAGAATTAAAAATTCAGAGGCTCTCATTTTTCAACAGCTTGAAAGGCCTTCATGTCTATTCCAGAAATGTGCCCCAGTTTGTGGGGCAGGAGGAGGCAGGGAGAAGAGAACAGAAAAGTGGAGTGGGAGAGAGTGGATGTGTTGTGTTAATTGCCTAGGTACAATTTATCTTGAGTTTTTCAGGTTTTGTAATTTTCTGGTTAACTGGTGCATGAAAAATATCGGTCAAAATACTGATGTTTCTTTAAAAAATTCCATACGCCATCATCTCAGTATTTTTTTTTCTGTTTTTATGTAAAAACAAACATGTGGCTTGGAGTTTCATCTTTTAAAATTTCAGTGTCTGAATTTGTAGTTGTAAGTGATAACCAGAAAAAGTTCGTTTTAAGACACTTCTAACCTCATTACAAGTTCATGTATTTCACCTACTTTGAAACATGCCAAGACACATTTGCCCTCCCTGTCAGAGGCCAGTTTGTCCTCATTTGCCTCCCCACCCCCAAAAAAAGCACTTCTTTGTCAGATAGAGCTCAGACAAAGAGTAACTGAAAAGTTTAGCATGCAAAGCAATATTTAGTTCCTTACAAAGAATTTATTGTTACCTTAAGTGTCTTCAAAGCTAAGACTCACTGTCACATGATTTGCTTAATCAAATATAGGATAATATCTGATGTTAAAAATATATGTGCACACATACTCTAATATATCCCTAACAGCCATGAAATTAGATTCCTACAACTAGAGGAGACTTTGAAAGGCGTCCCAGTAACGTGATTATATTTTACAGAAAAGGAGATGGATGTCCAGAAAGGAAAAGTGACTTCCTCAAATTTTAGCGTAAATGTCACCATTTCTACAATGACTGCATCCTAAATTAGTGACCCAGTCACAATCCATTTTATGGCCCTTTTAATTCTCTTCTAATCACTTACCCACTACTGTTAACTTCTGCCTACCTACCCTTGTATGTGTCTGTCTGTTTGTTATATGATGTGTGTCGTCTTCTATTAAAATAATAAATTCCATGAGGTCAGGGATCTTACAGACATTCATTAAATGTTTGTTGCATAAATGAATATGAAATCTTACAAACTTGTCCAAGATCACCTTTAAAATGGCAGGGCCAGGACCCCTGACAGTCTCATGTTCTTGCCACGAATGATGAAGCGCAGACCACCCTGCTTCCCCTCACACGGCGCACAGTGGCTTGCCCGGAATAACGGAGAGGTTTCCTTGTGGAGTGGCCTGGTGCTTTTAGGTTGATACTGTTTTATATTAATTTGCCATAATTTGCTGACAGTGATTTTTGACCAGACAGTCGCCTCTCGTGGAAGCGAACCAGTCGCCAGTATGTCCAGAGAGGAGCGCAAAAGATCCAAAGTGTTAGGATAGAGCACCGTGTGCCTTTTTACCTAAGATGATTAAAGTAGAGAGCGCACCAGTATTTACTAGGTCCTTCAGACGTCTGAAGACCTTGAGAGTCTCTTACGAATAATGGGTCCTTCCCTTTAAAGACTTGCCCTCCGGTGACTGGCACCGTGGGAGGAGAGGGGCCTGGGAACTCGGGAGTGAGTGCACGTATGAAACATCCTGCAAAGCAGTCATGGTCTCTGGGTTTTCCACGAGGCCGTGCGGCCTATTTAAGACTGCGCAGCTTGTGAGTGAATAATAGAACTGGAGTTCAAACCTACTTCTGTCTGACCCCAGGGCCTGTGTTTCTGGCCCAGGACCACGCTTCTTCCCATTTGGCAGCACTAATATATGGCCTCCAGAAAGTGTGCTCTGCTGGTCGTTTCCTCTTTCCACTGTGAATTTACACGGGTTGAATGTGATTAGGCGTAAGGAGTCGTGAGTTTGATCAGAGAACAGACATCATTGCTCCATCTTTTGGGGGCTCTCACTGCTGTGATGTGTAGCGCTGTACATGTTAACTGCTGCTCCGTTAGAACATTCTGGAAAGCGCCATATGCCTAATGACTGTTGTTGGGCAAGGGCATTCTGTGACATCCTCACCGAAGGGTCTTCAGGCTCAGATTATGTGCTCTTCACTCTGGCGATAGAAAAAGAGATGAGGCGATTAGTGACGTGCTGGGCTGCTCACCACACAGACCTCCTTCAGACCCCAGTTTCACCATCACCAGCTCCGTGACCTTGGAAAAGCCGCTGAACTTCGCAATCCTTAGTATCCGTGTCTATAAAATGGAAACCGCATTCAGCGGGTGTGAGGGTTAAATGGGCTAATAGATGCAAAGTTCTAACTCCAGTCCGGATAAATGGGCCCCGTTGTTGTGGGGCTTCTTCTTGGGTGGAGGACATAGATATATAAACCAAGGAGCAAATGCGCTGAATGCCTAGGGCCCGGGGTTTGAGGGAGGACGAGCTGTTCTGCCTGCAGGCAGAGGGGAGACTGCTGGGAGGGGGCTCAGCACAGCTGCATGTAGTGTGTGGGGGAAGGCAGAGCCCCGGAGGTGACACTGGAAAGAAGCAGGCCAGGCTGAGGTGTCCTGCCCAGGTTTCACCTCCATGGGGCCGAGGCCGCATGGGAGAGAGAGGCCTGAGAAGCAGCGTGGGCACACCTGCGTGTTGCCTTTTTCTCTTTTATTTTGAAGTTTGGATATGCTCAGAGCTGAATATACGGGTTTTATTTGCTTTTGCCCTTTTTGTTTTGGAGGATGTATAGGTTTTCTATGTATAGAATATATAGGAAGCCACGTAACTCGGTGGCCGCCGTTTTCTTCTGCGCTGCAGAAGTCTCTGGATACCCTCTAACTGGAATAAAAAAAAAATTATAGTCAAAATAAAAGCTCTGAATGTTCCAGCAAAAATCTGTTTTCACTTAAGCTGAGAAGATGCTACATGCACTGTTAGTTTTCATGGTTTTTAGGGCCTTCTGTGGACCAGACATTAAGCTTTGAATGTATATTACATCATTTAATCCTCATAACAAGCCTTTTACATAGGTGATCTTGTCACTCCACTCAACACATAAGGAAATAGGCTCAGAGCGATTAATAAATTTGTACGGTGCCTCAGTGCTAGAATGGGGCAGAATGATGTATAATCATGAGCTCCCAATCCTAAGAGGCACCACAGTAACTTATTGTTAGCTCAAGGTCCGGTACCTAGAAAGGTGTGTATGTCTGTATGTTATACTGTATTATGCTTTCTTATTCTCAAAGTGACCTGATACATTAGGTATTATTACCTTATTGTTACATGTGAGGGCACTGGGGCTCAGAGAGGTAGGTGCTTTACGTGGTCACAGAGCTGTTAGTGGCCAACATTCAAATCTGAGGGTGAATGATACACAGAGTGGAAACTTTCCAGCTCCATGAATTATGCCACCAATACTTCATCAACTTTAACTAAAAAACGAAGTCTGCCCTTAAAGCATTAGCTTCAATAGCAGCTCTATGAAGAAGACACATATGTATTTATAGGGGCTCCTATGGTATGACTGGTCATTTGTCCTAGAGGTAAACTTTGTAAGGCAATGTCTTCCCTCTTCTTATTTTAATACAAAGCGTTTTCCTCTATCATATGTCTCATTTTTTAAAATGTCTCATAAAAGACTGTATTTAGCCGAGTGAAAACGTGTTGAGTGAAGTCCACCGGCACACGTGGCCGTGCTGTCATTTCTGTGTCCCGTGTCCGGCGCCGTTCCCGCGGCGGGCCTTCTCCCTCCGCGTGGGCTGGGGCCCCTTCAGGCGGTCTCCGCAACACACTCTGCCTTTATGACAAGCAGTGCGAGAGCGAGTACTTAGGAAATTCCCTCAGTCCCTACATCTGCTGTAGTTCTCTGCTGTGGAAATGGAAAAGTCTGTCAGAAAACAGCTCCCCGACTTTCAATATTTAAACTTTAGTGCTGTTTCCACAATTTTATATTTTCTGTTGAATAGAACTCATACTCAGGAATGGATATGATCATAATTTATGTTCTGTTGATATTTCCTCATCTAATAATAATTACTATATTAATAGTTAAACACTGTTTATTGAGTACTTACTGTGTGCCAGGCACTGCTCTAAATACTGCTTAGATGGGTGGTGTAGTCCAACAGCTTAGAGTGTGATCATTTCTGGTTTTCTAAAACTTCGACTTCCTTCATCAAAGATTGTGGTTGGATCCAGGGGACAGTAGACAGTGTTGACCACCTGAAACCTTACAAAAGGTGCAGCTTTACAGACAGGGCCCCTGTGTCCTAGAAATCAGTTCTGTTGCCTTTTTACATCTCTGTGTGTCTATCAAAAGTAGCGTTTTTTTGTTTGTGTTTTGAAGCCCTGCAGACGGAGACAGCTCCGCCTGACTTACTGTGTTCATGAAAGGAATTGCAGTTACCTGGCAACTTTAAATCAGGTGTCATCATGTGAGCCCCTTAGAAGCAGCCTAACAGCTCATCGGCTCCTACGGAAGATAGCATGGTGATTAATATTACTAGGATCAATAATAATCCTCTCCATGCTGGTAATTATCTTCTATTTATAAGGCACTTTTATCTGTGTTGTTATCTATTTCATCTCCACAATTACCTGAAGATAAAATAAGCTCCTGTCAGCTCCTGTAGGGCGGATGCAGATTTCAGGGGAGGCACCTCAATTTCAGATAGTTCTGTTCACGTCCAGCAGTCACAGAGAAATTTAAGGTTAAAGCTGTCGTCCTCTGAGAAGAGGGGACTCAGTCCACTTTCTCAAGGACAGTGTGTCTGATAAGGAGACTGCAGCTACTTGACAAATTGATGTACAGCAAGGACTCAAGTCACCTCATTCAATGAGGAGAGAAATATTGGTTTCAGAGACAAAAGGGAGAGATACTCTTATGTTTGAGTCACATCTGAATTTTGCCATTTATTGTATGATGTTTAGTTAGTGGTGTCTGTATAGAATCTACACGATGCTTGTAAATTTTGGGCATTTTCACCCCCAGCTCACTGGGGAGGGGATGGAGGTTCTAAAAGAGATGTATGTTCAAAAAAAAAAAAACCTAAAAAGGTCCGGCCGAGTGGCGCAGTGGTTAAGCACTGGCTTAGGAAGCCAGCAACCCCTGGTTTGGTCCCACATATGAGGGCCAGTGACACTGCCCTCAAAAAAAAAAAAAAAAAAAAAAAGTTAAAAGAGGTGTATGTTACTTTTGTCTTCACTGGGAAAAAGGACAAAATACAGCAAAGTGTAGTTTTAAAAAAATGGCAGTTTCTCCCAAGTGTATTTTTACTAATCTGAGGAAGGCAGTGCTTAAGAGTCATTTCAAATACTATACTTATTGCACAAGTAAATGTTAAAAGATAAAGTTAACCCATGATTCTGTTATCTTAAAATGGCCATATTTCTTTGTTTTCTTTTTCTTCCTGCCCAGTCTATAGACATAATTCTTATTGGAAGAAAGCATAGCACACATCTGGCATTCTACTTTTTTATATATGGCATATCATGTAGTTGACAATATAAATGCTATCATTGTGTGCCTGCCGTGTGCCAGTTGCTTCACTGGCTCTTTTATTTGCATTCTCTTATTTAATATTCACAACCGTCACATAAATATATGTTACCTTCATCTTACAGACGAGGAAATGACACCTCAGAAAGATCCAGTAATGTCTCCAAAATGACATTTTTCTGTGTTACTTGGACTTAACCATCATTTTTTTGAAAGCATATTTGATCAAACTGCCCTTTATCATTTATTTTGCAGTCTCCTTAGGAGGTATTTTGGAGGGAGCATTTGAAAGCCACGTACGATTAGTTTTTCCTCTATGTTAAATTGCATTCTGTAGTTGTTTCACATTATAGCTGTTTGGGCACTTATGTCATTTCTCTGTACCTCTCATACTTTTATGAAATAGATGCTGGAAATATGTATTTTAATATGGACTGCCTTACTTCCTAGAAAAAAGAGAATCTGGTTCTTTCCTGGGTCCGCATTTGTGCTCAGCCAGGCGCCTTGTTTTCAGCACTTTTAGGAAATTTAAATTCCCACGGCATTAATCCTAACTGCATGCCCTCACAGCATTTGTAAGCTCTGAGATCCGTTTGCTTTAACTGTTAGGGCCTCAGAGCAATTTTTTTTCAGATATTTTGTCAGATTTATGACAGTGATTTTGTTAAACTTAGGGTGGTTGAATTTTTTTTAACCGTTGAAAAGCAATATTACTAGTTGTTATATGAAAACATATTGGGTCAAAACCAATTTCTAGAAAATAAGTAGACAACTTCATTGTTTTTATTATAGTATTTATGCAAAAAAAAAGCTGTATCGGTCATTTGCTATGCTGTATGTTCTCTGCTGACCACTAGGATTTAATTATGGCTGACTGTTTCAAAGCTGAAAATTTGGAGGAACTTTCATTCAAATTAAGAACAAAACAGGGCCGACCGAGTGGCGCATTGGTTAAGAGCTGGTTTTGGGATGCCAGCGGCCCCAGTTCGGATCCCACATATGAGGGCCAGTGACACTGCCCTCTACAGCTAATAGCAGCTCCACCTGGAGCTGGGCTGTGCGAGCCCCGGCGACGGTGTAGGCTGCAGCCCCTGCTGCAGTGGGCTGCCACAGGCTACAGTGAGTGGCCCGCAGCCAGCGTGAGTGGCCAGCAGCTGTGTGAGCTGCCAATAGCCGCGGTGAGCGACATCCAGAGGCCGGCAACCGACCTGCCTCATCCGGGAAGAGCGCAATGACGATACCAACATGGGCCAGTGAAGCAACGTCCTCCGCTGTTAGACTGAAGAACAAAAGGACAGCAACTTGTCTGTTCCCCTCCCCCAATTCCCCAATTTAAAAAAAAAAAAAAGAACAAAACAAGAGTGCCTAACATTCTTATTACTTTTTAGCATTGTTCTGGGGGTCCTAGTCAGTGTAGTCAGAAACAGGAACTGTTTTAAAACTCTTAATTGTCATTGTTTGTAGGTTATATCATTTGAATTTCTAGAAAACCTAATAAAGGTATTGAAAATGACTAGACCTAATGAACAGAACTTATTATAAAGGGGTAAAGGGTAAAGTAAATGATAAATCAATATATATGATAATGTGAAAGTAACTCATAAGTCACTGGATAGTGTCTTAGTAAACATAAGTCTAATTATAAAGACTTGCCTTTTTAAACTTAGTGTGTCATCATTTTCTTAAATAAATTTTGAAGTAAATATTACTCTTCAAAGTATTAACTCTTTCATCATCTAGAATGCCATGTTTATGAACCTTCTCTTAATAAAATAGCCCCCCGGCCCTTATCCTCAGGGATATAGTCTAAGGCCCCCAGTGGGGTCTGACTCCGTGGATAGTAGCAAACTTTGTATACTATGTTTTTTCCTATACATACATACTTAACGATAAGGTTTAATTTATAAATTAGACACAGTAAGATTTATACAATAATTAATAATAAAACAGAACAATAGCTGTAATATACTGTAATAAAATGTGTATGTGGTCGTTCGTTTCAGGGGATCCCTTGCTGAAGTCTTCGTATGGGCTCAGTGTTTTCACATTCCTGTCCATCGGGACACATTTTCTGTTCAGGTCTACCACCCACAAATGTAATGACTTTTCTATCCTGATGAAGCGCTTATGCACTGTGGGGTGGGGGTCGGAGGGAGCTGTGGGGCCCTTTTCTAAAGAACAGATTTTGGGCTTAAGAAAAAGTAGCCTTGGCCTCTTTTCCAGTAGGGTGAGCTATAAACATCATGAAAAGCCTGTGGAGAGGCCATGCTCCATGGACGCTTAGGTGGAGGTTCCTTTCCTTCCTTCCGTCTGAAGTTCCTGAGTTCCTTCTTTCATCATTTCCTTTCTGCTTGAAGAACTTCTTTGGCCTCATCGTTTTCCCTGTTGGTAATGTGTGGCTCTCTCGGGCTGCTTTCAAGACTTTTTCTTTGTCTTGCGTTTTCTAGAGCTTGATTAGGATGTGTCCTGGCATGGATTTCTCTGGCTTACCCTGTTTGGGGTTAGCTCTGCTGCTTGAGTTTGTAGGTTTATATCTTCTACCAAATTTGGAAAGCTTTTAGATACCATTTCTTAAAATTCTCTTTCCACTCCACCCTTTTTCTCCCTTCCTTCTGACCTCTGATGAGAAGTGACCTTCCCTGGGCTCTCGCCTGTTTCTAGGTCAGTGCTCTGGGTGACTTTCTCCTTCTGGGTGAGGGGATGTAAGATACTCGGTGCGCGAGCTCTTCCTGCCGCACTGGAGCCCCAAACCAGCCTGAGTCCTGTTTACCGCCTTGAAGCCTTCTCCTCTGGCTGTCTCTTTCCTTACTCCCGTACTTTATAATTGTGCTTAGAAGACAGGAGTGGGGGAAAAATGGACCAAAGCTGTTTTGTCCAGGCTGGAAGTTCCTTGCATATGTTTATCTTTTCCTTTATACAGAAATTCATTTTAAGTTTTGGTTACCAGAACTTATTTTTTGTTTGTTTGTTTGTTTGTTTTTGTTTTTGAGGGCTGTGTCACTGGCCCTCATATATGGGACCCGAACTGGGGCCGCTGGCTTCCCAAGCCAGCGCTTAACCACTGCGCCACTCAGCCGGCCCAACCAGAACTTATTTTTAAAACAATATAGAACATGATGAATAACATGAGCTTATATAATCTTGGTAAGTTTAGATACATTGAAATATTTTAATATGTGGACACAAATCCTAGATTAGCACGTGTATATCAAAGTATAAGAATTATCCAGCAAAGTGTATTCTTTATCATGTGTTAAAAAAACATGTGCTCAAGGCCATTTTTAGGCTCAGTTTCTTCTCATAAGGTAAAGCTTTTGCAGCTACATTGGTAGAGAATTTAAAATGGCTTTCCTAAGAACTGAGTAACTTAACAATTTGACACCCTTCATGATATGCGGGAGTGCGCAAGTGTGCATACACAAAATGGGTGATAGTGTATTTTTCACATTTATATTTTAAACATGGAGGTCAATGCCCTGGAAAGTAAATTACTGATAATTGCAGTGATTAGTGAGCGTTCAGAAAAAAATGTTTCCTGACAAAGACCTGCTCTTAAAAAGTGGGTATACACATGAGAAAGGTGTAAATACAACGAAATTTATTACTGGACGCTTTCTAAAAATGGAAACTGTTATTTGTACACTAATATAAAGACAAACATATAAAGGTTTAATTTATAGTTTTTTTTCTTTTTGCTTCTCTTATGACAGTTAATGTCCTTAAAATTTACAGGCTGTTACACTTTTCTGAAAAGAAAGAACTCTAAATGATACTTTAGACATGAATCACTTTTGCCTAATCACTCCCTTCTCATGATATGCAGCAAATAGCCTGTATTTCATGTAAAGGAAAAACTTATTCAGCTGCTGCTACTTATAGAAGCTGGAATGTTGACACTGCTAGGAACATTAGCGCCACACCATTCAATTGTTCGCACATATTTTTTACACATCAAACCTTTTCTACAAATACACTCTGTAAAAACTTGATTTTAACTCAGACAGAAAAGAGTGGCCATTTACCAACCCCTTTCCCAGCTGCAGACCAGCAGGCACCTCAGACCTTGGGAGACTTCAGGGATTCTTGGAGCTGATTTTTCAGATAAGGAAAATTCGATTCAGAGAGAGGGGGCTTTACCGAAATCCTACAGCTAAATAAGGCATCAGCGGTCGAGACACAATGTCGATAAATATACCATTTCTGGTTTGTTTGTTTTTAGTATTTTCCTTCTTGGTGGCATCTTGTTAAACCTTATGTCTCTTTTTAATCAAACAAGAACAGCCAAAAATTTATGGCCACTCTAAATATTTGCTATTGCTACTCGGTGCTAAAATATTGACGAATGATGAGTTAGTATCATTCATTCCTTTGTATATACATTGTTTCATTTACTCCATAAGTACTTACTATGCACGTACTGTGTATCAAGCACTATCGTAAGTATTGGGGATAAACCAGTGAACAAATAGAAGTCTCTGTTTTGAAGGGGTTCCCATTCTAATGGAAGAAGAAAGGCAATAAACAAACATGTAATATGTTGTGTACTTGTAAGTGCTAAAAAGGAAAATAAAAGAAGGTGAGGGATTTGAAAGATGGGGTGGAGAATGCTACTTTAGGTAGGGCAGTTACACAGTGCGTTCCCCGGTAAGGTGACATTTGAGAAATTTGAAGGAAGTGAAGGAAAGAGCCCTACGGATATCTGGAGAAAGAATGTGCTGAGCAGAGGAAACGTCTGAGTTCCGCAGGCAGAGGTGTGTGGGATGCACGCAGACTTCCTGAGGGGCCCGGAGCCTGGACGCCAGCTGAGGGGTAACTACGGAGGGATATCTTGAGTCTGAGATTTTGATTTTTGACATTTCTTTATAAATAGACAAGAGACTATTGCCAAACTCCCAGTTAGACCACCAGTTTAAATAACTCAAGGCCTTTTTAGGTTATTGAGCCCCCTAGTTTGGGGACATCCCGATGGGATTATCATTGTATATTAACTCCCCTGCTTGCAAGCCATATTGCCCAGACAGATAAGCCCACTTCCACATCTGTAAAATGAGGCTAACGTAGCGGTGCTGTTCTCCACACAAAACTCTGTGAAGGTCAACTGACTTACTGGCTGATAAAAGTATTTCAAAACCGTAAAATGCTTTGGGTTGTTATTCCTTGGAAGAATTTACGCAGGTTTTGAAGGGTCTGACTGGTCCCAGGGTAAGCAGGACTTTCCATAGTAATTACCCATATCTTCATAGAACACATCAACATTTTTGTGAAAAATGCGGAATTCACAGCATGACTTTTTCAGGCTACTTGGGATCAGAGCCAGAATGGCCATTAAATTAAATGTTTTGGAAACATGCATTAGTATAGATAACTTAGCAAATCTATAGATAAGCATCCATTCTCATTATCCTTTCAGGGTATTATCATCTGAGTCTTAGTTGCCCAATTAGAGAGAATTTTTGTTAAGAGAGCCTGGGAAACAAGAGAACTAGCTTTGGGTGTACTTTTATATTGAAAATTGCCTTTTAACTTAAAATAGCAAACCTTTTGGTCCACAGAGGTTTCGGAGATGTGGTTTGTTTTAGGGACACGTCAATGTAAAGGGAATATCACGTGGTTACTCCCTGAGACAAAAAGTGAATATTCTTTATTTGACTGAGACTTTTACATTAGAAATTGAGATGTGGTTTGTAGGGGAAAAATAAAAACAAAAACAAAACATAGGACTAATGTATTTAGTAAAATCTTTAATTTCAAATTGGAGAAATTTTCTAGACAACAATAAAGACTTAGCAGTAATAATGCTATATTGAAATTTAGAAATGTATTTTGGATAATTAAAACTAAAAAAAATCCTGATAATATTGAATATGGTGAACTCTTATAATTTCACATAAAACAATTCAGTATTTTGAATTAATGTATTGAATGTCAATAAGCCAGTTCTATGGAAATCTCTGTGTTTTATTTATTTATTTATTTATTTATTTATTTATTTATGTATGTATTTATTTATTTATTTTGGTAAAGAACATTGAGAACCTTCCTGTGATTTGTTCTAAACAATTTTTAACTTAAAGGTTTGAAATGGGTAAGGCATGGAGCTTTTGAAGGTTTTTTTATTTTTTTTTTGGTTTGGGTGGGGTGGGGGGTGGTTATTGTATCTTTCCTCAATGCCTTGTAAAGATTTTCAAGAGTGTTTAATCACAATAATAAAATTTGAATTGTCCTGTGAACCAATTCAGCAACTTTTGCCATCAGTTTCAAGTGTGTATCTCAACTTCCAGGTGGACCTTAGTGACGTTGAAAGTGAAGAGAGCCGCTCGTGTCTCTTTGGGGAGCTCCTGGAGGCCAGCCACCAGGAGGGTGACTTTCAGCACTTGGCCTTGCTCCTGCAAGCCTGGCCACCGGCGAGGCAGGAACACGCGTAAGTATTCACGTACGGGTAGTCTTCTTTTGTTTCTGTCATTTTGAAAACTCAGTACCTTCAAAAGAGCGAAATGAAAGAAATATATAAAACACTGTTTTCCGGTTGATTTTTTTGATAAATTTATTGGGGTGACATGGATCAATAAAATGATATCGATTTCAAGTGGACAGTTCTGTAATACACCGTCTCTATATCACATGTGTGCTCACCACCCAGAGTCAGTTCTCCTTCCTTAGCCTCTTCTGCCACCCCCTCCGCTTATCCTCTGGTAACCACATACCGTTCTCTATGTCTCTGCATGTTTGTTTGTCTTGTTCCTTTGTTGCTTTCAGTTTTATATCCCACATATGAGTGAAGGCATATGGTTCTCGACTTTTTCCGTGACTTATTTCGCTTAGCATAATACTCTCAAGAGCCATCATGTTGTCACAAATGGCACTATTTCATCTTTTCTTATGGCCGAGTGATATTCCACTGTGTATATGTACCACATCTTCTTTATCCAATCATCTGCTGAAGGGCACTGCAGTTGTTTCCATGTCTTAGCCACCGTGAATTATTCTACAATGAACTTCGGGGTACAGATAATTTCTTTTTTTAAAATATTTTTTTCCATTTCTTCTTGCCCCTACACCCAAATATTTTATTCAAAAATATCAGAAAATGCTTAGCCTCTGATTCATGTTGTCAACAAAATATTTTGGTTCCGATTTTTTTCACCAGGAGATTTTTTGACTCTCTTTTAACATGGTTTACAATGCGAATGTGAGACTTCTTATGGAATGAATCGATAATTCCCATCGATTGAGAACGTACAACGTTATGTGCAATTTACATGTACGCGTATGATCAGCCCACGCAGCACACTGACCCAGGAAGGTGATGTTACCACATTTTAAAGATGAGGAAATTGCAGCTCAGAAGCTAAATAACTTCAGGCGTCGCATGGCTAATAAGTGGGGGAGGCAGAGTCCTAACCCACCGCTGGCTACCTTCACAGCCCGTGTTTCCTGCAGGTCGTGCTGAGTTTGCAGCTGCCACTCCAAGCCGCGTGGAGTAGCAGTCCCATCCTTGTGCCGCCAGCCAAGGATCCCTTTGGAAGACGTGGCCAGGGCTCCTCTGAGCACATGTGCTGCCTGGCATGAGCTGCCCCTTGTTGGCAGAGAACAGTAGCAGCCGGGCCTCAGTGCCAAGGCTTGTGGCTCCACGCCTCTCCTCGCCTCTGCGTACTCGGCGAGCACTTTGTACCCCAAGCCGTGCATATCTGTGCACGTCAGAAGTTAGAATTTTTCCTCAAAATGAAGCATCCTGTGCCCAGTTTCAGACTGTTAGAGAGCATCTAGAAAAGACTGCACCTCGCCCCGAGATGAGACTGTTTAGGAATTTCTGAAGAGTGGTGGTGCTGTTTTTGTTGTTTTTTAACCAAGTGTTTTCGCAAAGAGTGAAACCAACCCTTTCTTAGACCCCTGTCATTTGGTTGGAGATGGCATGCTGCCAGGCAACTTTTAGGAACAGGCTTTTAGCTTCACTGCGTGAAACTCCACAGTGCAGGGTCTCCCATCATGAGATCTTCAGTCTCACTGGGGACAATTCACTGAAACCATGTTTCCCGTCTGGTTCCCGCTGTCTCTGCCGAGCTGCCTCAGGACCGACGGGTGCTTGTTAAAAGCAGAGTCCCGTGCTGACTTGCCAAGACCAAGTCTCCCTACTGGGGCCTGGGAGTCAGTTTCTAAGCAATTGGAGATGGTGATGATGTGAAGTAGATGCGGATCTCACTAATTAGATTGTCAACAATGCTTTACTGTTTTAGACAGTCATTAGGGTTGACTGTTGGTTTCTTCATACACTCAAAATGGAGCAGTCGAAAGAGAATTTTTCAAATTCCAAGTATGACAGCTCTAGTAGATCAGTGAACTGTGGTGTTACAGTTTTCTTTTACTTTTGGAACACTGACCGTTTCAAATCACTCACCCACAAGAAACAAAATCAGCTTCGTTTAAAACATTTATTGCATTTAAAAGATTTAGTACATTTGTAGAGAAAAAAGGTCTTAATTTTGAAGGTGCATTCTTTTGTAGCCACATATGAAGTGAAATTTGTAATTGCTAAGCTGTGTTTTACGTCTCCTCTAAGAGGACCGGAGGGCAAGTCTGAGTTTCTGTTGCTGCTTTTCTGGCTGAAGTCGGTGTTTCCCCACAGGAGACCATATGTGATGGGGAACTTTAGAAACAAATTCTCAAATGTACCCTTTTTTTTCCCTCCCAGGCAATCTAATGTATGACTTCAGCACTTCCAAATAGCTAAGACAACAACAAAAAATAGGGTTGAGGGGAAGAGAAGGAAAAGAGGGAGGGAGGGTAGGAGAGTGGACAATGATTGAATGTTGCCAGTCAACAAATAAAATTAAAACTAAGAAATTTGCTTCATCTGTGATTGTTATTATAATTTAATAGTATGAACTTTAGATTTGTAGTTTTAGTCCCTTACAGGAAAATGCATGGAAAGTACATTCAAATTGTACTTGTGGGAGATACATAGTTTCTATCCAGTGCATGACAACCGGCTAGTGAAAAATCCATGTTGATGATTGCTATGAAAGGCACATTGCCCAGTGGGGCAGGTGGTGCTGGCAGATCAGTGTTGCTGTGGTGAGGCAACCTGTCAAAGAGAAACCGGGGAGAGCTGAATGCAGACTCTGTCAGCCACTCCGAGCTTTGTACTTTGAAATAAGCAGTGTTGCTTGTGCTCACAGATTGTTACTTTGAACTGAGACACAAAGGCTAGTATGGTGCACCCCTTGTCACTGTTACACTTGACATTTGTCTCAGGGGCAAGGAATGAAATTCTTCCCGGCCAAGGGCCATCTTGAGGTGTTCAGTACCTAGAATCTAGAGCTGTGTTAATGAGACAACACTCTTAATAAGTAGCCAAATCATTTCACAATGTTATGAGTAAAATCAGTACCCTGTTCCGGGGGCTATGGAACGAATGTACCTGCAACTTGTCTCTTGAAATGTAAGTCATGATGTTTTTCATGAAACACGGACTCCTGGCAGCCAGAGAAGGGAAACAAATGGCAAACTTTGTATGTATTTATGTTGCAGAAATAAGAAAACTATATGAAGCTCAGAGTGTGAGCCCCCTACTGCTTGTCCGTTGTTCCCTCGCCCTGTGCTCCCATGCTGACCTCTGCTGTGCACAGCCCTGATGGTCAGTCGCCTGCCCTGAGCCCAGATCATAGCCACATGATAAAGCAAAGAGGGCATTAGGTAGTCAATAGTGAGGTACCTGTTACTGAGAGTGACCCTTTGCCATTGCAAACATCATTAAATAAAGCAACCCTATTTTAAAATTTCTTATTACAATTGTTTCAGCTTTAATCATTTCCGGTGCCTTGCATTTTTCTCCCTTAGAACCAGCACAACGAATAATCCTTGGATGAGACTAGCTACCGTGATGCTAAGCAGATGTACAGCGGAGAACAAGGAAGGACTGGGGAATGAAGTTTTGAAAATCTGTCGCTCTTTGTATAACACCAAACAGATGCTCCCTGCAGAGGTGAGTGGAGATTTTAAGTGGCTTTCCTGGGGGGCGGGTGAAGGGGTGGGTGAGGGAGGGAGTATTCTTCTTTTCTGTATCCCAACTCAGTATTGTCCGCAGTTATCAGTGACTGTACCTGAGGCACATTTAGCTGAGGTTGTTGGTAGGTCAAGGCCCCTGATTTGTAGCAGGTCAAATGAAGAAAACCAGTGCTGAAAGGATGCTGGGAGATGGCTTTCTCTTTCCTGTAGCATTCTGAGTAGTATTCCCTTTACGATCCCAGAGTGTAACCCAGTTTTTAATTCCCTTTGGATGCCCTTTATGTCTGACTCCAATCTGTATTCCAAGGGGTCATGTCACCTCTGTCTGAACCAAGCCAGGTGGTGACATAGTAGTAAGTTTTGGCACTCCTCTGGGCAGGTAACCAAGAACTGTGATTTTTACATACTTTTTGACATTACTATAATGAGATCATATAACCACAGTATTTGTTCCCTATAAACATGGTAAAAACTCAGCCACCTCCATTTTGACCTTGGGTCTCTATTTGATCCCATAATTTGACTGTCACAGAGCTATTAATACATACAAATTCGCACATTCTAAAATGCGTGTATCAGGGCTGGCCGAGTGGCGTGGTTAAGAGCTGGCTTGGGATGCCAGCAGCCCCGGTTCGGATCCCACATATGAGGGCCAGTGACACTGCCCTCTAAATAAATAAATAGAGAAATAAAGAAATAAAATGAGTGCATATTAATTACAGCCCCCTGCTGTGGATCCAACCTCAGCAATGTATTGTTTGAGCAAGTTACATGTCTTAAATTGAAGCTTTTGGATAATGGCACCAAATTGATTAGTTGGTTTTTGACTTTCTACCACATAGGGAATAAACTTGAAAGTGAAATTGTAAATATAATTCTCTGAATCCTCATTGTAATCACTCAAGGAAAATGTTCTCTTTATGAATGTACATAATGGATTGTTTTCTGAATGAGGGACTGGCTAAGTACTTTTTGATTGAGTTTTAAAATATTTTATTTATTTAAGGAAGTGTTCCAACCACCAGAATGGCAAAATGCTTCCATAAAGTATTTAAAGTACTGACACCAAAATCCCTTCCCTCTACTCCAGTGGGACGTGATTTGCTCGTGTCAGTGGTTTATTTGCCTGTTACGTGCTCGGCTATGCTGTGAGCACCTGGGGGGGGATCCTGCTGTGTTGCCTCAGTTCCTACCATGGCAGGATTCAGCACACACCGTTTCTTACCCCCACCGGGGTACGTGATGTAGAAATAACATGGGACTCACCCCTGCCTTCACATACGCTGAGATCAGGCATTGTTGGATCAGGGCCAGGGCCAGAAGTGTGTCCCACCGTGAGCTCTGCTGAATCAGGTTAGGAAAACCTTGTTTAGGACTTGTGGTTACTATATAACAAGCTGGTGGTAATGGTGAGACTGGGATTTTCCAGCCCTCTTGGGCTTTCACGTCCATTGTCTCATGCAGGCTTCACCACCGCCTAGGAGGCTCCTTGATCTCCATCGGATGCTGACACACTAGAGGCCCTGAGGGCAAGGGTCTTGATCCAGATCACTCAGGCTATAAATGGTGGGTCTCAGACCAAGTCTCAGGGCTTAAATGCTGAAAACAAATGCTAACAAGCCAGCCCTTCTTACTACACGCAGGGTGTATGCACATCGGATGGCTGTCTTATGTAGTTGTGGAGGTTTTATTCTGTTTTTCCCTTTTCAGTGGTACTTCCTCAGGAATGGCTGATAGAGTCTAGGGCCTAGATGATGAGTGATTTAGAGATCAGACTGTTAGGAGCTCTTTGATCGCTTAGAGAAGTGTGTTTCTTGTTTTTTACTTGCCTGCATCGATTTGGTTTTACTATAATTAGTTCTAAGGCAAGCAATGTAGATTAGCTGAGGACATGGCCCGTGACATACCTTAGCTACGTAATCAAGGTTTAGTAACAGTTATGTATGTTATCTTTTAGCCACCTAGAAATGGGTGATGGATATACCTGAGTTTACCTGAGTGTCCATAGCAGTAGTAAGTCTTGTCAGCATTACACTCCAAGTTTAGAGAAACCTTCCAGGACATAAAGGGCAAAGTATGTTCTTTTTTTTTTTTTTTGAGGGCAGTGTCACTGGCCCTTATATGTGTGACCCGAACCGGGGCCAAGCTTCCCAGGCCAGCTCTTAACCACCACGCCACTCAGCCAGCCCAAAAGTATGTTCTTTTTATTGACTAATGTATAGTATGTTATGCATTCTGTTTCCTCTTTAAAAAAGAAAAAAAGAGTTGGTGGTTGGTGGTTAAAGAGAAGGTAATAGCTGTAAAGATTTAACTCCCTAAATGGTCCTGCAGGCAGGTTGAGCTACTTTGACAAATGGAGTCCTGCACATGTTTACTCGCAGTGGTGCCGATGATTTCAGAATCATCTCATCATGATTCCTAAGTGTTTTAAAGCGATCAGAGTAGCCGTGAGAGCACTCAGCACACCCCGCATTAGAGTCCTGGTGCAGGCTCACTGGCCTCTCACTAGGACTGGAGCACCTGAAGGCCAAGCGGCCTCAGGTCCGGTCAGCAGAGGGAGCCCTGGGGACGCATGAAATTGCCCCGTCTGACTCCGGACCGGACCCACGTGATCTGAGACCACGAGGAAAGCACACGTGCCCTGGCCCTCCACGTTCTGGCCTCTGAAAGGCGGGGTGAGACCGGGGATCTCGGAGGGCGCCCAGGCCTGTGAGGAGGAGGAGCTGGGCTGCTTGCTGCTAAGGCCACCCTGCCTTCGGGTGAGGAGAAAGGTCCTGCCCTGAATGAACCCCGTGGTTAAGTGGGTCATATCACTTCTCTGCGCCAATTTGATGAGAGGATACGACAAAAAGTAATTATTATCAAATGAGTTCTGTTGCCACAGTGACTTTTCTTCATTTTCCTTATGTTGCCTCAGTTTCTGTCTCTTAATTGAGCACATTTATGAATTTTTTTCTTAGGATGCCACGATTAAAGGAACTTTGCAAATGTTGTATACCATTTTTATTGATCACTAAATGTGCTCAAATCTGAATTAAAATTGTTACAAAGGAAGTAACATTATTACAAAAGGGACATGTCTTGTTAAGTTTATTTACCACATTTGGAAATTCCACAGTCTAACGTCACAGTTCCATAATATTTAATGTGACCGTGGCAGTAAACTTAGCCACAACTCGCTTTCTTTTTAACCTGATACTTTCGGTTGCCCTACGCCCTTAGGTATGTTTCCTAATTGTTGGAGACAGGTTACCTAAAGAGACCTCATTCCCATTTGCCATCGCCCCACTAAGTTCCCGTATTTAGAGATTTTTTTTTCCCTCATGACTCTTTTTGTGATTGCCTGCTGTCACTCGTGGAACTTGTTTATTTATGGTCGTGATGGTTTTACTGACGGAAAATACTACCAGGACAAAGATCACTGTATCCCCCAGGTCACGTGTCCCGCAATCTTGAAAGTTGTGTGTCCTCAGCTTGTACCCGTTGCAATATATTCAGCGTTCCCTGGAGTGGGGTGTGTGTAGAATGCACAGTTGTCATAAACCAGCTTTTGGCATTTACAGATTTAAGATTCCGAGTCAGCTATTGGTGACTGACCCTGAAGGGCCCTGACTTCGCTGAGGCACAGCCTGAACTGAGGTCCCACATTCCCTGGGCGGGCGTGGGAGTTAGACCCCCCGCTGGTGACTGAGCCCGGCTAGTCCCCCTAAACCTCATCGCGGGTGCTCTCTCCCATGCTGGAGGCACTTTTGACACCGTCAGGAGCTTGATACTTAGAGTCACATGACATGCATCCCAGCACACTTGGTGTCCCACGCTCACATTGGAGGCCTGCGACACCTTTGGGTGCTGGGTACCCCGGGACCCGTCGGAGGGTTCTGTGTGGACGGAAGGACCATGGGTGGACCGGTCCTGCTCCTCTGACAGCCAGCAGCCATAGGGACCGGACCCTGGGGCATCACCACAAATCACAGTCCTCAGGGAGAGCAGGGTGCCGGGGTCCTGGCTGGCTCTGGGCCCAGGCCCATCTGCTGTTCTGCATTCAGGGCCTCTCGTTATGCTGTGTCCTGATGGCCTGACAGGTGTGAGCTGGGAACGTGCCACACGAGGTGTTTCGTGGTTCTCTTTAGTACTTCGACCTTTCTCACAGCCCCCAAAACCCTTTATGAAACACAAGAAACTGTCATTTTGCAGCGCACCGGGGGAAATAGCGACCAACATAGGAGTTCACCCTCCGTCGGGTGCAACTGATCTCACAGATTCATTGCACACAAATTTTCAACAGTTAAGTATCGTGGCGCATCACTTCCATATCTTCCCCCTCTACCGTCACCTATCGCCAGTCATGCTTGTGACTTAGTAAAGCCATATTTCATAGCGGCAGCTTTGTGTGCAATGAATCTGTGAGGTCAGTTGTGCCTGACCGAGGGTTAAAGCCAGAGTAAGTACTTAGCTGATAACTGAAAGCTAAGAGATCAGACGTAGTCAGTAGCTCACGTAAAAAGGAAGTCCTCCGTGCTTGGATTCCCTGCCTGGCTGTGAGGCAGCCACCCATTGTGTCTGTGCAAAGGGGTGCGCAGGTTATTTCATTAAAAATTTTCATCAAAACTAAGGTCAGCCGAGTGATATGCTTAGTCTGAATATCGTAAATTGCTAATAAATGCCTGTTTACTAATTATTGATAACTTATTGAATAAGCGGATGTGACTGTTAAAAGAGAGAGAATTAAGTAATACCTTGGTTTGCGAGCATAATTTGTTCTGGAAACAAACTACTCGTGTTGCAAGACATTGCTTGTTTACCACCTTAAAATGTATTACAAATGTTTGCTCACCTTGCGGAACACTAGCAAACCACGTTACTCGCAATCCAAGGCTTTACTGTATGTACAAATATTTTTAGGTATAGTATGTACCAAGCCAGCTCGGAATACAGAGAAGGGAAAATATTCTTGCCCTCAAGTGAGGCATATAGACAAATGAATAATAACAATAATGCAAGATGACAGATAACGTGGCAAATATTTACAAAATACAGTCAGAATATAGGAGTGCCAAACCTGGGACATTAGAGGCACCTGGGGTTTTCCTGTCCCTTTTTAAGCAGAAACTTAAAAGAAAGGGGCTAATCAGAGTACCAGCAGAGGGTACATCCCTTGCCAAGACCCAGAGGCCTGAGAGAACTCGACTCTGCAGCTGAAACCAGCCAACACGGTAGCCACTGGCCATGTGTGGGTATGAAAATTAAACTTAAGTAAAATGGAATAAAACTTACAGTGCAGTTCCTCAGCTGCACCAGCCACCCCTCAAATGCTCAGGAGTCACACATGGCTTGTGGCTGTCATGTTGGGCAGTGCAGACTCAGACATGCCATCCTGACTGCCCAGCCTCCTGGGGGCACTGTCTGAGAAATGTGTGGGGGTGGGAGGTGGGAGGAGGCATTTCAGGAGGGGGATGAAGGAAGCAAGGATATGCATCAGCTGGCGAGAGCTTCCAGCACGGAGCTTTGTGTTTCACCCTCCCAAATAGTGTCTGCAGGCAGACTAAGAACCAGCCTTGCTTTTGGCCCAGATGCTGAGGGGCACGCCTCAGTGTGTCCTGTGTGCCTTCAGGCACACGGAGCACTTTTCTGAATTAGATTCCATAATGTTTCAAGTACACACTTTACAAAACCATGACCCTGCTGGTAGCGATCCTTGCACACAAGCTTGTGTGTGCAGCACAAGCTTCCAGTCTGACGTGAGAAAGCACTGCTGATTTCCAGCGGAGACGTGCTGGGTGAAAGCTAAAATCCACCTGCAGTGTGTGGACTTCCAGGGAGACCTCTGTGTTAAATAGGAGCTTCTCTGTGCCATCCTGATTGTGTCTGTGCTTTATAATAATGCAAAGGAGTTATTCTATTTTTTTTTTTTTTGAGGGCAGTGTCACTGGCCCTCATATGTGGGACCGAACCGGGGACGCTGGCTTCCCAAGCCAGTGCTTAACCACCGCGCCACTCGGCCGGTCTGCAAAGGAGTTATGAAAATATAAATTTGAGCTTTTCTTTTCAGTCATGCTCCTGTTGGAGGAGCTCAAGAGAAATAGCCCCACGGAGGGCAGTGATTCTCAGTTCTTTCAAGAACAGCCCTGGGCCAACCTAGTGGTGTGGTGGTTAAGCGCTGGCTTGGGAAGCCAGCGGCCCCGGTTCGGTCCTACATATGAGGGCCAGTGACACTGCCCTCAAAAAAATAAAAAAAGAACAGCCCTGGCTTCCTGTGATGAGGCCACATTCATTCAGTGTCTGGTGGTCGGTCCCCCTGTTCTCTTCTTCACGCGACAGCTTCACGGAAGCCAGGACTCTGAGGGGGCATGTCACTCAGCAGGGAGGAGAAGCTTGGAAATGCATTTTCTATTCTTTCATACTTTGGTTGTGAAGGATCGTCATTTGTTACCGTATAGAAAAGCCTGTTCTCTGTTGACAGGTTCGGTCAGTATAATAAAGAGCTGAGAATAAAATTTCAGATACGTCTTTGGAGATTAATTTTGATTTTTCTGGACCGCAGATAGTTTTCATGAAGATGGAATATACTAAGTATTAGGTGTTCCATTCACCTTGACATTAGAATTATAAACAGGTGTTTAAATATTTAACTTACTGATTTCCTTTGTTGCAGTGGGCGAGGACTAGATAATTTGATAATATTAACGATCGATAATAGTTTTTAATGTTTGTGAAGCAAATGGTGTATACTGCGCATTGTACGTTATTTATTAAATTAACTCTTATTCACACACATGCACACGCACGCACGCACACAGGCGCGCACACAGCACAAGGTGAGGGAAGGCACAGCGGAGTCGTGCCGGGCCTCCTGTCTCACCCACTTGCACGTGTGTTTCAGTGTGTGAGGGAGCTGTGCACGCTGCTGCTGGGCCAGTCCCTGCTGCTGCCGTCCCTGAAACTTCTCCTCGAGAACCAGGACGAGACCCTCCACGCTGTGGCCATGGAGCACCTCGCCGCCGTTGCCGAGGTATTCCCAGTGCACGTCACCCGTTCTTCTGTTCGAAAGAAATGAATCAGTACTGTCAATACAACCGTGATTTATTTAAGATTGTTTTACCGACAGTATTCTCTAACCACAATTGCTGTTTCTGTTTTGTCTAAGAAGTGGGAATTTGTTTTACAAACATTTACTAAACTCCTCTGGTTCACAAATATTTACAAAACCAGACTCTGTTTAGGTGCAGAGGATACAAGTCCACATGATGGAGTGATTTCTCTAGAGAAGCCATGTGTGAGTCTTTAGGAAGATGTCACAGCAGCCCACGACTGTGGGGGACTCATCCTTGCCACGTGAAATCTGGGTTGAAAGAACTCCCAGCGTCAGATAGGTTTTCTGTGCCAGGAATGCGCGTAGTGGGTGATCCACTAATTTACAGTGAGAAAGTGCCCGCGAGTTCCGTTTCCTGGTGCCCTCTGAAATCTCAAGCTCTATTTCCTCTGTCAGCCTAAGCTCCCACGGCAGTTCCTCAGCTGGAGGAATGATGTGCTCAGCTCGGGGCTCCGTTTCTCCCTCAAGGCTCCTTATCTTGTTATTGTGATTAAGGAAGAAACTTTCATTTCCCTTTTTAAATTTTACTCTTCGGAATTAAATCGCTCAGGGTTGTGTTTTAATGAATTCACATTGTGTGATTCTTACTGAAACCCTTCTGTAGGGAGATCATTCTTTCATTTGAAGTATATTAGTGTGCCTGCTTGTATACTTTTTCTAAAAAACAAAAACGTAAGCAGATGTCTTCTAGGGATCAGAGAGGTGAGGAGAAGCCTAGAGCAGAGGTGCATGCTTGCCACACAAGAGAGAAGAGATTAATGAAAGTATAGGCACGCTGCCTAATGACAGAGAGATGTTCTGCGAAACCCGTCGTTAGGCGGACCCATCATTGTGTGAACACCACGGAACGCACTTACACAGGCCAGCGTGGCACAGCCCCTGTGCACCTGGCTGTGTGCCCGGGCCTGGGGCTCCTGGGCTACAAGCCTGTACAGAGTGCGACTGTACTGAACGCCCTCGGCAGCTGTACACAGTGGTAAGTATTTGTGTATTTAAGCATAGAAAAGGGACAGTAAAAATTGGGTGTAAAAATGGTTCCCCTATAGGGCACTTGCCACGAATGGAGCTTGCAGGACTTGGGGTTGTACTGGGTCAGTGGGTGACTGTGACAACCTAGGATGTCACAGTGCACGACTGGAGACCTTTAACACTGCACACGTTAGGCCTCACTAGGTTTATAAAATTACGCGAGCTTAATCAAGCGCAAGAGAAAATGATGTCATTGGGAGACGCAGTCAACACGAGATGTTTGAGGCTGCTGCCTGTGGAAGAGCACATATGGTTTTACAGCAGAGTTTTGTTTTTTTAAGTAGAGAGAGGAGTACACTCTAAAATAATGATAAAAAAGTATGATAAATACATAAACCAGTAACGTAGTCAGTTGTTATTGTTGTTGAGAATTATGCACTGTGTGTAATTATGTCTGCTGTACTTTCTATGAGGGGCGGGGCTGCAGGTTGATTGACGGCAGCATCTCCACAGACATGTGAGTCGTGCCTCCTGGTACGGCATTACCATGTCTGTGGGGTCACTAGGTCGTAGGAATTCCTCAGCTCCATTATAATCTCATGGGACCATTGGATATAGGGTCCATCATTGAAACACTGTTATGTGTGCACTACTGTATGTCATTGACATAAAATTGTTTTAATGACAATGGATACAGAAAGTTACGTATATGGTTACAAAAAATAGAACATACTTGCATTTGGAAGCAGACATCATGAACCAAATGAGAAAAGTTAATGCCTGTATTCATTTTGAATCATTTCTGAAATGCATAACGCTTCTGGAAAGACTTTGTAAATGCCCTTCGTTATCACTGCTCATCCGTCCTGCCTAGGCCTCTCTGGAAACCAGCCTGAAGTCGGGGATTGAGGGGACGCGCCTGTTGGTGCCTCCCTGTCTATCGGAGGCGCTAAAGTAAAAATTGCAGAGTGTTGGCAATTTATACGAAGCTAAGAAGTACAGTGGGATTTTTTTTTTCTTAGCCTGTTTTTAAAATTGTAAATCCAATAAATTAGAAGGAAGGAAACACCAAAGAAAATCAGGCTGCCAATCTTTAGTGTGTTTTTTCCCCCTCCCCACCATTCTATACTGTATTAATAATATCTCTGCTTAGGTATTCCCACCAAAATTTGCCATGCGCCTCTCCAAGAATAAAGCAGTGATGTATTATACATCGGCTCTCCATATTCATCCTGCATAGAGCTTTCTCAGTGCACTCCTGAACTCCATAGGCGAGTCGTTCAGTTTTCACTTTAAAGCTTCTTTATCTCGAATGCATCTGTTAGAACCACAACTAGAACCAGAGCCCCCTGACAGCTCACTAGCCTTGCTACCCTGCCCCACACACAGGTAAGCTAAGAAACCAAAAGGGAACATGGCAACACCCACCACCAATCAGCCTCCATAACATTTTCGTCTTGTCTACCTGTTGCATGCCCAGCATTGTGCTAAAACTCTATGGTTTTAAAGCAGCCCTGCAGACCGTGGGTGGTTTGCCTGGGGCTGTGATGAGCACCGAAAACCCCTGTGGCCATCAGATGCAGAGGTGTAAATTGCCGAGATCAGTGCTCACCTACCCCTGAGACCCTCACCTCTAGGAATTCAGTGCTGAGGCTTAATTGTGACTTCTCTACAGGAAGATTATCCCATGTGTAACCCTAAAATGTGTTCACAGAAATACTGAGTATCTTCAGACTGGTGCATCCTCCAAAGAGCAAACATTTGACAGTTTTCCGGTTTTTTAAAGTTTTTTAACTTTTTATTTTGCAATCATTTAAAATCCACATTCAGTTGCAGGAAAGAATACGCGCCCCCCCCAGTACCTTCACTCAGTCCCCGTCCGTGGTAAGATCCTGCATGCCTGGAGTATAATATTATAACTAGGACATTGACATCCATCCCGCCCTGGGTCTTGTTCCGATTTCACCAGTTTTCCATGCACTCATCCTTGTGTGTGTCCAGTGTGCAGTGTCACCACGGGTAGGCTGTGTCACCGCTGCTCTAGTCAGTGTGCAGAGGACTCCATCTGCAGGACCCCTCGTTACCCATTAGAGCCTCAGCCACCTTCTCCCTCCCTGCCCACCCAGCAACCAGCGCAACTATGAATCTATTCTCAACTCTGTAATTTTGTCATTATAAGAACACTATATAAATGAAATAAGAAATGCCTATCATTTATCATTGCTCTCCCAGGATCATTAAAAGGTCACATTGGACTTTTCTAAGAGAAAAATTTCAGTGGGCCTTTTTGCAGGACTCCTGTTCAGCTATTTTTAAATCATACTTGGTATTGCAGTGAAGAGTATAGAACGTTCACTTTCTTTCTTCTGTTGTTTTTATTTTGCTACTCTGTTCATTTTGGGGGTGCTGGAGTTCATCAGGAACTTCCGTTTCCCCTTTATTGGTTGCTGAGGGCAGTTCCTGTTGACATTCAAGGAGAAGCCATGAGGACCAGGTCCTCCTGTAACAGGCAGTCGCTCCCTGCACGGTGTGTGGACCCAGGTGGGATAACGCCCCACTTGCTTGCTTTTAGCGTGCATTATTTTGCTATTTGTTACAGGATACTGACAGCTTTATAGGTATTTACAGCTGAAAGGATGATGCTTAAATGCCGGTGCCAGAGCTTGTACTGGCCTTTCCTCCAATCGCAGTGCTCACTTCTTTCTTGAAGCTTCTCTGAAACTGCAGACCTCTGGTGCTGAGTAACCTCTTACATATGGCCAACAGCCTTTTCCCTGGGCCAGACATAGAAAGTCTTTTTTAGGGTTTTTTTTTTTTTTGAGGGCAGTGTCACTGGCCCTCATATATGGGACCGAACCGGGGCCGGTGGCTTCTCAAGCCAGAGCTTCACCGCGCCACTCGGCCGGCCCAGGGATCATTTTTTGATGAATAATTAAAGCCCTTGTGTGGTGTGACTTGCTAGGTCATCCTCTCCATCAGCCTTAGGAGCTTTAGAGCTCATGACTTCCAAACCGTGTTCTCTCCAAGAAGATCTCCCTGCCAGGGGGGTGGAGCTCGTCTCTGGCGTGCTTCCTCCAGGCGCACATCTCAGCTCGTTTCATTAAAGTAGGCAGCTGTGTGTTTATAATAAATTTGCACACTGAAAAGCTCCGTTTCGTAATGGCAGAGTCGTGGTGGCCTCGCTCTAACTGCCTCCTCCTCTGGGCCTGCTGGGTGCCTCTGCCCCGACCCCACAGCCCAGGGACTGTCCTGGTTGACGTGCCTGTGAAAAGAATAATCCATGGGGTTAAAAAGCAAACCTTCAGGACCTTTAGCATCCAATTAAGGGTTTCTTCCTGATGCTAATAAGGACTACCATCTTCAAGCACCATTTTTTTGCCAGGCTTTATAATGGGCCCATCCTCATTTTATGTTCTTGATAATCCTGTGAGAAGATACAGTTCTGGTTTCCCAGATGGAAACACAGAGACTCAGAGGTCATATAGTTAAAAGCAGCCAGAGCTGAAATGTAAACCATAGATCCAGCTTTTAAAGTCTATACTCAACCTTACTGCTTTTTTTTTTTTTTTTTTAGCTGAGCCATCCTGCCACCTGATGGCAGCTGAGCGGCAACTCAGCTCGGGCTGGGCATCGAACTGCTGTTGCTCAGAGCTCAGCTCGCACTCTTGAGCAAGCTCTTAACCAACTGAGCCACTCGGCCGGCCCCCATACTGCTTTTTTTAATGTAACTAGGTGAGCTATATTACAGTGGAAAAGGGCTGTCTCTACTGAGAAACGAGGTCGCTGAAAGCATCTTGCGCCCTGCACAGTCACACTGAAAAGGACAGAGCAGAGCTCGTCTAACAGCTTGCCCAGTGTAGGCTTCCATTTTCAAATCCATGAAGCCACCGGGGCCTGCCCTGGGCAAGCACGGCGGGAGGTGGGGAGCTGTCCCCCATCCCTGGGTCCTCTGTGCCATTCGTTATAGACCTCACGGGGAGAGAGCACCCCCAGAATGAGGGCTGCACCCTTTATCATGAACACGGGCTCAATCCTGCCCAGGGAGTTGCTCAAAAGTACTTGCTTCCACATCCTGCACGTTTTTAACAAAAGGGATTCGTACCCCCTTTGCTCTGGTCACGAAGGCACCAGGACCTTCGTGTTAGTGACCAGTGACCAGCTGGAGAGAGGGCCTTAAGAGTCTCAGTCGGGTCCCACATACGAGGGCCAGTGACACTGCCCTCAAAAAAAGAGTCTCAGAAGAGCATACTGGGATTAACATATGGATGTGGAACCATGACGCCTTCCTTTCCTTCCCCTTTGACTCGCTCAGGTTTCCAGCTAACAGTCCCCCTCCAGAGCCTGTTCACGGCAGGGCCACCTTCCTCCCCCCCAGCATGCCTGATCACAGGGAGAGAGGCTGCCGTCCTGGGGCCTTCTTCAGTGTCTGCAGGGTGATTTGGTTTCAGCCCTAAGGTCAGCTCACTTGCTTCTAAGTGTATCCAAACTAATGTAGGCTGAAGTGACGCAGTCATACAAAGAGGAATCAAGTGAGTTCGACAGATGCCACCTACTGTTAAACTGACCTCTTGTTACAATCAGTGTCCTTTTGGCTCTGGTATCACCAGGCCCTTTTTCTCAGAATTTTAAGCGTACCCACTTCTTTCTAAATATCATTTTAACCTGAGCATGCCTAGGCATGTTCGTTCCACCCATCATCATTTATCCTCAGCCTGTGGCTGGTCTTGTTGATGAAGGGGAGCTCTGCAGCCACATAACTCACAGAATTCTCCTCTGGATGCCTCTAGGACCAGGCAGCTCACCCCTTGTAGGGTGACCTATTGTATTTCTAGACAGCATTTTGATGTTTGATTGAGTTATTTACTGTGAACAGGCATATTAAGCACCCGTTGTACGCAGCCTGGTACTATGTACAGGAGGAAGGAATGGGTAGGGTGTTTGTAAAGAGGAAAATTAAATATCATCCCTGTGTTTAAAGGAATTAGCTCATGAGGAGATTGGTATATGAAATCAAGGAATTAAGCAAAGTAGGAACGGTGTAAATACGAAGTGTGGAACTAGCCAAACTCTGGGCCCTGAAATGGAACGTTCAGTTCTGGTCACAGAGGTGATCAGGCTTGGATTTTCCAAGATGCTCCCACTTTGAGGTCATCCGTCAGATGACCTGTCCTCATTGGGCTTCAAAAGAGGTATACTGTTAAATCCCACGCCAGGCATGGGACTGATGCTAGTCTGAATATCGTTCAGATAAATACAGAATACAAAAAGATTTCTGCAGGCATTTTTCTTATTCCAAGTATACACATGTTGCACTTTTATTTTTCTACCTTCATAGTGATACCATATGTAGCAATGAGTCAAATACCCTTCCCTAAAGTAAACAGTGAAATAATGTGAAATCACCTTCTTTGAAGTAATTGAAATGAGGTCCTGCATACAGAATGCTCTTGGAATTTCAGTTTATCTCATTACTGTAATTACTTTTAGCTTCATATAGATCCATAAAATCAAAGATTTTAATTCAGAGAAGGTTCATTACCTATTGTTGAAACAGGAATTAAGCAGATAACATTTTAATGGCTTGGAAGGCAGTAGTGCTTTGTGCTTTCATCGATTTCTTTCCTGAGATCTGCAACATTTTTCATTCATTCTCAAAAATTAATCACTGACAGAAAAAAACCACTGATAGAGGTGGCAAGCATTTTACTCATTTTATGATACACGTAAGCCCCTTCCCTTCTAGAAAAGTTTCTGCCTGATTTGTTTGACTGTAATAACTTCAGCCATTTATTGAACTTGAACCCTACGTGCGGCAGGGATTGTGCTAGGCACCTAAAAAGCATGGGTTATCTCAGCCCCTGTAGGTAGCCTGTATTTCAGATGTGGAAACAGGGGCCCAGAGAGATTGTCCTTAGCAAGGTCACAGTGGCTGTTTAGCGAAGAAACTGGGATTGGAAATTGGTGTCTCGTCCAAAAGCCTGTCTTCTTTTCACAAGACCACAGTCTCTCTCACTCTAATTCAAGGTTATTTGATCAGAGGAATTAAATCAACGAATCTTCCTGGGCTTGTCCATAGTTATTTCAAACATCTAACTGAGTTCAAAAATGACAGAATACATTTTCTTCCTCAAGCTCTTAGAGCACCAATCAAGCAAATGTCAGGATTTTTTACCGACTATATACCAAAGTAATTGCTGATCGATTAAAAAGTCAGGTATTTTTAAAAGTCAGAAAATAAAAAATTTATATCAGATCCTCCAAGGAATTATAACTTCTATACTTAAAAGCAATAGAAAAAAGTCATAAAGGAGCAGATTATTTGCTGGCAATATAAAAATCCAAAACTTTTAAAAAACAACAAATAACCAAAACAATTGTAAACAACAGATTAGAATGTTCGCTGTAACTAAAATCAGGGTTAATATTTAAGTTACACAAAGAAGAGCTCATTTACATGTGAAAGAAAGATTTTACACCTCTGGTAAATGAGCAAAGGATTTGACCCTTCGCGCAAGAAAAAACTAAAAGTGATAGAAAATATATGGAAAAATTCATCCTTGCAAATAAGCAAATTCAGATTAAAGCATCTTTGAGGTACTATGACATATCTCCGAAATTAGCAAGATGATTTTCTTTTCAAAATACTACCACCCAAAGCTGAGAAGTTGACAGTGAAATGGAACCCTTCTCGGCTGATGTCACTGCTGTGAACTGCACAGGACACCGCTGTGTGACCACACTTGTACTCGTATCCACACCCAGAAAGGTTTGGATGTCATGCCCCATACAGCAGTCTCAGGCCGCCATTCCAAAGGACCAGAGACGGGGCGAATTCAACAACAGGCACTATTTTCTCACGGATCTGGAGGCCAGAAGTCCAAGATGAGGGTGTCACCAGGACTGATTTCTGCCGAGGCCGCTCTCCTTGGCCTCAGATGGCCTCTTCCCTGCATGCTCCCGCGGCTGCCTCTGGCCTTCTGTGGGCTTCATCACCTCCTGTAAGGACACCAGTCAGATTGGAGTAGGATCCACCCAGATGGCACAGTAAACCTTAATTGCCTCCTTAAGGCCCTGTCTCCAAACACAGTCACACTGAGGTCCTGGGGTTAGAGCTTCAACATGTGGATGGGGGAGGGTGTAATTCATCCTGTGACACCCCAGTGATGCCTCTGCTTGATAATGTTCCCTAAGGGTGTAATTCCAATAGAAAACATTGATTTGTACTGTTTCAATAATGTCAAACAATAGCAGTTGAAATATTTATAGCAGAAGTCAAATACCGTGTTACTTCCATTCAGTATATTTTTCTGCAGCCATTAAATTTTTTTAAGAATGAAAACATGTGAAAACATTTTAAAAATTTGTGACATGAGAAAAGTAAAATACAGACATCATATGGCTGTGAAAACACATCTGTGCACATAGATAGTTCCTGGAGAGGACTGGGAGGTAACATAGTTTTCTTGTGGTGATCCAGATATAGATGACTTCTTTCTTTATTCAAACTATTTTCCTTTTGACTTAAAAAATAAAAATAAAAAGTAGGTTAGCACTAGTAATGGGGTAGTAAGACATTACCAGCCTCCTGTGGCAGGTAGTACCCAATTTTTAGTCCCCTAAGTTAGAATTTTAGCCAGAAACAAGGAAAATGAAGACAAGTTGAGGCTTAACAAGTAATCTAGCAACTCAGTGATGTGGCCATATTGCCAGAATGCCTGGGAAGGGTTTGGGACACCTGGGGCTCAGCTGTGCTGAGGAGAAGGACTCAGTCTGGCCCTGGTGCCTGAGGCGGGGGGCTTGTGTGTAGAGAAGAGCTGTCTCAGCTCCCTGGGACTTCAGACAGCCAGGTCTTCTCTGACCCTCAGGTTCCTCTTCTTTAAAATGCATATATTAGAATAGGTCCTTATGAAGGCCCTCTCTTACTTTCTATATTCTTTCATTCTCTGTTTTGACCCAAATTTGCACAGAATTGCCATCCATGTAGTATTTCCCTTGCACATGACAAGTATAAAGTACACTGTGGCCATTCTCTACATCTTGCAGAGAGCCAGAACCAGGTAGAAAGTCAGAAAGGAAATAAAGATTAGTCAGCCGCTTCCGTTTTTTCAGTACTTGATTCCAAGAAGCTAAACCAAAATTTTCCTGCAAACCTTTCCCTGGCCACTGCCCAGGCTCAGTAGAGGTCAGCAGTGTCTGAGTCTTACCTTAGTGTAGGGAACTGCTGAGTGGGCCAGGGCCAAAAGGGAGAGCACTGTATTTTATTTGTGTACTTAAGCCTTAGCCTTCTCAGCCAGAGCAGTGGATGGAGCACTTTGGGAGGGCAGATGCCTACCCTGTCCCTGCCCCTTACCACCCCCCCACCCCTGTGCCAGGACAGGGGAGCTATTTGAAAGGCTGGCCGCATCCAGTGGGAAATCGATTTTAAGGATTTCATTGCACTGGAGAGAAACAGACAGAAGAGGGGGTGAGAGGAGCAGCTGCTGCTGCCATTGACAGAACCCCTGTCTCTTCCTCAAGCCGAGAAATCCATCTCTCCCTTCCTAGGAGCCTTTCCAGCGCCCACACGAAGGGCTAGTGAGTAAACAGAATAATAAAGGTGTCCCGGCCTTGAAGACTTACTCAGGGCAGCAGAGAAAGGTGTCCCCTGAGGTATTTTATGTGCGTGTTTTCTCAAGCGCCTGCCTGCGGCATCCTGGTGCACTCTGGGTGGAAGGATGCTTTATTTCTCAGGGTGAACCAAAATAACAACATGCACAGTCACTCCCAGTCACTCCGATGCCTTGTGCACGTGTGCGTGCCCTTGGAGGTGGCAGTGTCAGTGAGAGGATGCGAGCTTTGGGGTTAGTCCTTCCTGGATTCACTCCACACACCTCTGAGCTCCTAGCACGTGGCCCAGACTATTCAGGCACCAGATTATTCCGGGCTGGGGTGGGGAGGGGAGGTGCAGGCGTGAACACAGGACTCAAGCTCTCTAGAGGAGCTTATTCTGGAGGGCAACAAGCAACAAATAAGCAAACTTGTCACAGGGATGAGGGCCCCTAGTCCAGCTCACCAATCAGCAGCCATACGACATGTGACATGTGACTCTGACCTCCCAGAACCCCAGTTTCTTCATCTGTCAAATGAGATTGTAACTGTTCTAAAAGGATATTTGAAGGCATAGAGAGAGAGAGAGAGCTGGCTTGTGGGAGTAAACATAGTACTAGGGAGGGCAGCGCCTTTGGGTGGGGTGGGAGGATAAAAATTCTTCTTTCCTACAAAGGAAAAGAGCAAGAAGGTGGCAGCAAGAAAGATGTGCTAAACTCATAAGCAGCCCCCCGCTGCGGAGTACTGAAAGCTCTTTGTCCCTTTGGGCAGAAAACCTCTTTCATACCAGTTATTTTTCCTGCCATCTAGCCTCTAAAAACAAAAACAAACTAAAAATGCTAAGTTGAGTTCAACCTGAGTGTCGCCCTGAGTCAGAGGTGGGAGGGCTGTATGCACGAGTGTTGAGGAAACGAGAGGCTAAAGCAAAGATGCGAGAGGCCCTTCCGAGTCCACCTGTGTTCAGACCCTCAGCAGAAATCGGGTCTCTGTCACGAGCTTGTGCCGTGTACAGAAATGTGACAGAGTTCAGTAATGCAGTTCATCCAGCCACATAACAAATGTGGATTAAACCGGATGCGGAGGAAACAGAAGACTGGGAAACCTCTGTGCCCTCAAGAAGCCCCCAGTCCGGCGGCGGGGACACATCACAGTCCTGTAAGCAACACGAGGAGGCACGTAGTCGGTGTCTTGGAGTGTGGAGGAAGGAGGAATCAGCTTGGCCAACAGACTTAGAGAAAATGTCACCAGGGAGATGGCGTTGGAGCCAACGTGTGTGTTGGGTTTTGAGGGTCTCACTAGGTTGTAGGAAGGATAGACAGTGTCCAACAGCGGGCAGTGACTTACGCTCAGAACTTTTGTTTGGCTTCTTGCACTCGTAGACACAGTTGACCTTCTCATCTCAATAGCCTTGACTCCTGTCACAGAAAATGTAGGAGGATCCCATTGTATACAGTTGTATAATGGAGCTGGCTAAACATTAGTTAATTGGCTTTGAAATGCCATGCTATTTCTGAGGTCCCTACAACCAAAATTATTAACAGTGCACGGTGACATTAGAAAAGCCTGTCATGAAGCTGTTTTATGCCTCCGCAATGTAAATGAGCTCGGAATTTTGATACGTGATTAGTGTTAACTAGATTCCATACAAAAATATGAACAGTAATAGAAAATAGAAAAATGTAAGCAAAGTTTCACAGCCGTGGAAAGCTATGTATAGACTAAGACGATAAGACCAGGGAGACAGTACAGAAAATATACGAGCCGAAGGAGCTTTAAAATATGTTTTAAAAAGGCAAGTTCTGTACTAAGCTTTCTGGAGCCTTAAGCAAGACCAAGTTGTAAACACCTCCTGCTGGTTATCCTATTTCTATCAGTGGGGCTGATGGATATGGTTTCTCAATGGAGTAGAAGAAAAGGTTTTCTTGTTCTGAAAAGGATTTTTTTTTTTCATGTGGATCTACACACTGGGAAGTGCTGGGGTGAAAGGCCAAGGACCATGCTGAGAGCACGAAGGCAATGGCAACCTGGTTGTGAAAAGCCCAGGCTTAGAAGTCGGGACTGACCTAAATTCAGACCCTGGCTCTAGGACTTACTGATCACCACGTTAAGCGAATTTCTTACACCTCAGCTTCCTAGTCTGTCAAATGACAGCCTGGAGTGCCGGTGGGGCGTCGGCTGGGGAGGCCTGGAGCAAGCAGTGGGACAGCCTCTGCGCGCAGTCTGGTAGCAGGCTCCATGATTCGAGGGGCGTCGTGGTCCGCGGCTGTGTCTTACGTTAAAAGAAAACTGTGTCTGTCACCCCAGGCTTGACCTCAGAGGCTCGTGCCCTGCGTGTGCGTTTCGGAGCAGGCGCGGTTAGCCTGGGTAGCGGTGTCCGGGATGACAGATGTCAAAGGGCAATGCCCAGCGAAGCAGCGGAGGGGAGGACGCGTGCTGGGGAGAGGTAAGCAACGCCACTCTCACGTCTTGCCTGTCTTGTTTCTTGAAGGTGAATGACTCCAACTGTGACCAGGAGCTCCTTTCCCTGCTGCTGGATGCCAAGCTGTTGGTGAAGTGTGTCTCCACGCCCTTCTACCCGCGTCTCATTGAGCACCTCCTGGCCAGCCCTCAGCAGGGGCGCTGGGACGCCGAGGAGCTGGCCAGACGCCTGCACGAGGCCGGCCACGAGGCGGAAGCCGGGTCGCTCCTCCTGGCCGTGAGGGGCACTCATCGGGCCTTGAGAACGTTCAGCACGGCGCTCGGCGCGGGCCAGCACTGGCTGTGAGCGTGCGGGCCCTCAGCCCCGGTGGGCAGGAGCCTCCAGGGCCGGCTGCTGTTCCCGGAGGCCACGCCGCTACCTGTTGGCTGTTCTCAGTGGTTCTGGCAGATTGAAAATAAAGCTGTACATAAACGATGAGCAAGCTGCCGTGTTTTAAAACTATTTTCTCTTTCTGACAGTGCCTGGTTAACACGCTTCATTACGAAGAGAGACTTGACTTTTTCTCCTATTTTTTTTTTGAACGCCTTTTTGGGTAGAATACCATTAAAGCGTCTAAAACTGCAGTTCAGACAGGTGGATGTGGTGGCGGGGAGGGATGCGTGAGAGAGGGAGTGCGTGTGCGGAATGGTTAGTGGATGGAGCCGATGTCCTGGGATGGAGGGGGGTGGGCCTGGGGTCGAGTCTCAGGTCAGTTATGACTTTGGGCAAAGGACCTCACCTCTCTGAACCGTAGTCTATCATGCATAAAATGAGGGTCATATCATTTGTCTCCCAAAGTTGAGTATAATGTGAGGTGGAGTGTCTGAGGCTCTGTCAGACCCACAGTGGGGGCCCAAGAAGTGTCACTCCTCTGCCCCCCTCTAGTGTTACAGTATGAGTTGTGATTTTAAGGCCACAGCCCGATGGTCTGTACCAGCACAGAAGGGCCGCCGCCTCTAAGTTTTTCAACATCACCATATCAAGGGTGACAAATTCACATACCTATAAAATCTCTATAACCAGGTGGCTGAGGTAGCAGCCAGCATGCACACTCGTTATAGATAGGATGGGCGTATTGGGGTTCACTAATTTGCACTTAGTCAATGATAGTGAGGGTGTGAATAGTAACACCCTTAGGAACACCTACGCTGAAGGAAGGGTGTTGCCCAGGCCAGGAGGGTAGGACCCTTCTGCCTAATTCACAGGCACTTGCCCCCACTGCACAAGCCCGTGCTTGGAGGTGGAGGCTCAGGCTGCAAGTTCTGGACTTAGTTCCCCTGAGAGCCTCACAGCAACAGCCTAGGCAGCAGCTGGGGAAGAGAGCAGGCTCAGTGGCTAAGGGACCCTCAGAGGGTCTCTCTGATGCACACCCGTCTTTACCGTGACCCCAAAGAAATGTTTGGAGGGAGGCAGAGAGGGTGGCTGTGCATTAATAAGAAGGGTTAGTTTGGATAGATGGATAATATCATATAAGACAAGAGTTTGTCATTAGGAATAATTTTCAATTTAGGTAATTTGAAAAGGCTGCCTCTGGTCAGTTTCCATATTGTGCTGTCAGAGCCCGAGGGCTGAACGTAACCCAGCTCACTGTGGGCCTTTGACTTGTGGCATATTGGGGCAGCCTTGCCTCCACATTTCCTTCCGACACTGTCACCAATGCCCTATGAACACCTGTCGGTGTTCCCTCTACCTAAGAATGACATCGCTTCACCTTGCAGTCCATTGTCATCCTCATCATTCTGGCTTCATCTCCTTTCTAGTCCTATGGGTGCAGCTAGAGTCCTCTTAGAAAAAAAGAAAGTTTTCATCGTCTTGGGAGGTGACTTGCTGACCTAATGGTTCATTCTCTTGACTTCTGACCAATTGTCTACCCCGGGATTGAGTTTCTTGCCCAAGCCTTCAGCAGCACCTGGAATTTAGGAAGAGCTTGCACAAGCCTCTAAAATATTCCCAAGGAAAAGGGTCAGCATATTCCTCCCGACTAGGCAACATCTGTCCAGGCAGACCCACGAGACCAAGATGGCCTTCCACTCTGATGGCACCCGCTGTGCCAGATGGCATCAATCAAGCCACTGCTAGGAAGCACACCTGCTGGTAACGTAGGTTCTCTCTACCCTTATGGCTAACTTCCATCATTTCGGGTGACTGAAAACATCAAGTGAGCAGTATTTCCAGATATCATGGTCCTTATCAACGGACTCCATTGGGAAAGTGGACCCAAGGGTGAGCAGAGTCAGGAGTGAGCCGTGGCTGTCAGCCAGCCTCAGGGAACACTGGGACCTCAGGCAAGCCGCTTCCCCTCACCCTCGTTTTCTCATGCCTAAGTAGGGCTAATAATGCCTTTCAGATAGTTGCGGTTCACAGCCACCCAGTTTGCTCTGCGCCTTGGAGCCCCCCTCTGCTAAGGGGTCCCCCTCTGTTGATGGTGCCGGGCCCTGCTTCAGCCGAAGAAATTCTCCACCAGACATATGTCCCAAGCTTTAAATGCATTGACTCAATCCTCATGATAACCTTATAAGGAAATGTGCAGAGAGGATAAGTAACTTGCGCCCCGACACAAAGTTAATAAGCAGTGGAACCCTGGGTTAGCCTGACTTGGACACAAGCCTTTGGCCACAATGCTATATTCACATCAGTCATCACAACTCTTCAGGTCCCGCTGCTAAGAACCTGGATCAGCCTTCTGAAGGGCATTTGACTCAATGCTGTATTCCCACCCCTCCCTCCCATGCATGGACTGATAATACGATGGCAGATGGGGGTTGCTGTGGAAAGTCCATCCTTCGATTCTTTCCAACTGCCCGCTGATGCCTCAGCCTTCCCAAAGGTGGGGCACGCTTCATTGCTCTTCAGAACCTCCAATACTGAGTTGTCCAGAACCCACCCCCTCGCCCTTCTCACAGAATACCTAAGAGCCTTCGTTTAAACCTTCCCTAGTATTCCAGATTTTCCCGAAGGCACAAGTAGATTTGACCGCCATTAACATTCTCTAGACAATTGCTGTTATGGCATCACCTTGCGTAGTAAAAGAAGGATGAGTCAAGAACTGCAGAAGTGTTAATATCCTCTTGAAGGTCATCGGGATCGGTGGTTAACAACCATGGCTGCATGTTAGAGTCTCCTGAGGAGAATTCATACTGAAATCATACTGATGCCAGGCCCCTCACTCCAACCCTGATCAATTGAATCAGAATATCTGGGGGTGGGGCCCCCACAGCCAGTCCGGGGAACTGGATGTTTGTCATTGAGTTGTTGGCCATGTCTCTGCCCACGTGCCCCTCATTCAGAAGCAACCAAGGAAAATGAAAGGAGCTAAACCCGCCCCTTTGTCCATTCTAAGCCTTTTCTGGGACGGTCAGCTGGGAAAGGAGGCTGAAATTCTGGGTCTCTTTCCCGGGCCCTACGTGCAAGGATGAGCAGGGGTTGGCCTGAAATGGAAGGGAGCGATTCAAAAGAGAAGTGAAAAGCCCATTGCCTGTTTAACCTGTGCTACAGTCAGATCTGGGCACGAGGTGGTTCTGAGCTTGGTTCCCTGGGTCTGAACAGCGGAGGTCTGTGGTATAAGTGCCCCCGTCACCTTAGAAACCGGGTCTCTTTGGAAAGAAAACTCATTATGATAAATGTAGCAGGAGAACATTCAAGTGCAGGTTTGCCCTGCTCGTTGGAGAAAGGCTGCATTTTTCTCCAGTTAACTGTAAACGCAGCAGCTCTGCACACATTTAGCTCCACCAGCTGGGGATTCACTCTCTCTTCTTAATAACTCCAAGCTCATTATAAACTGAAAATGGCTTCTAAGATGAGAAAATAGGAAAATAGAGTACGGGGTGTTCCCGGGCTAGAAGGGAAGAAAAGCTAGAAGGCTCTTGACTGAGCACCCAGACTCGGGGTTCTCTGTCCCCCGGCTGTGGGAGAGAGGAGATGCGAGGCTCCATATCCTGATGTTCTAGTGATGTTCTGGGCTTCTCAGACTCGAGACTAGCATTATAGACGGGAGAGCTATAGTGCGGCAACCTGCTCACAGCTGTGAGCCCAGAAAGATGCGCATCAAACTATTACAAGTAACACGAAAATCCGACTGGACGTTGGTGTGAAGCTACTGGCGTGTGAGCCTCCCTCCCTGGTGGCCGTCCCAGTTCTGGATGGTGCCTAGGGCACCGGAAACAGATTCCAGAAACCCAGGCCCTCAGCGGTGGTCAGGTGGTGAGAGAAGCCACAGGGTGTGTGATTCAGCGGCCCTGGAGGGGTGCTCCAGGCAGACCAGCCTGACAAGGGCCAAGGTGGAGATGTCCCTCGGCCGTAGGCCACCCTTAGCTTGGCGGGTGGAACTGCTGTCTGAATGTTGAAGAGAAAGTGCTCGATTGGAGCCAGGGGCCTAGGTGTGAGAGCCGTCTGGTTAATTTATGACCCTGCCAACCTTACTTCTTGGCCCTCTGTGTCTGTTTCGGGTACACCATTGCTGTAAGACAGTCAGCGGTGGAGTGCTTCCAGGGCCCCGGGATGGGGAGGGCGTGTCAGGATAAGGGCTTTGGCGGGGGCAGACAAGGTAGATGACCACAGGTGGACATCGACACGGGTGGGGCCAGCGCATGGTCCCTAAGACCCTCAGGTGACCTCTAATCTCCCTCTGCCCCTTTCTTTGGCACTTGACTCGTCAAGGACTCCGCAGTGCACCTAGCTGGGCTGAAGGCAGGTGGTCAGGATGTTCTGAGTTCTGTCTTTCTGGGCAGAGGACAGCCGCCTGGCGTGTAAATCAGGAGACTTACCTGACCTCTCCTGCCACTCAAGTTCCCCTATCCTGTGGCAGAGTTGCAGGCATAGGACTGAGTGTCGCAGGCCCTGAAGTGGAAGCCACCCTGTCCCTGGGACAGGAGCGCCGCACAAAGTCTTCCCATTTTTCTCTGAGAAGAGGAATTGACGGTCTCTAATGGATACTTAGGTTCGCTTCAACACCATGATCCCCATCGCGGCATTCTCCACACCATGCGTGCTTCCCTCCCCTGCCGCTGTCCAGGTTAGCCCTGCTATTTACAACTTAATTCTTCCCAGGAGATAGGAGAAAGCAGCCTCCTGTCGTTTGGTTATAGCCCCATTTTTACAACTCCTTTACTTTAACCAGAAGACATTTTGCTCTTTGCAAGTGCTAGTAATAAAATAAGGCACAATTTATTGAGCCCCTACATATGTGCATACATTAGCAGTGAGCCACAAACCACTCCAGCAAGGTGAATTGACCTGCCGAAGGTCTCCCTAAGGAGGAGGATTTGAACTCTCGTCGATCTGATTCCAAAGCCCAACGTTTGCCATACTCTCTGACAATTCTGCTGTTCCCTGCCTGTCGCCTCAGTGGCCGTGCACTTTTGTAAAGGGAGCCGACCGCAGCTGGAAAGTCAGCAACCAGTGTTAGGCAAAAGAATTCTCTGAACCATTCCATGTTAGCCTTCTTATCAAAGTGGAAGTTTTTATCCTGACCTAGAGAAGGGATCCCATTTAGAAAAAGACCTTCTAATTCCACGTAACCCCACACAATTGGCAAGAAAACCCAATTTTCCCCTTCTTTAAGGCTCAGTGTGCCACGGTTTACCTTTCCAAGCTCTCTCTGGATAGTAGATGTGAAGAGATCCGTCCCTTTGTGAGGGAGCAGGAAGCCGGAGACTGCTGTGACTGCTGTGATCCTTGGAGGTCCCAACCCAGGCTCCCACCTGCCCTGGTAGGACTGCTGGCCTCAGTGCCTCTGGCAGGGCCTTCAGCCTCTGCCTGAAGGTTGTCTCACAAAACAGCCTGTCCCCAGGCAGCAGCTTTAGTTGTTGGAAAGCTCCATCTTTTATGACCTGTGACTTACCGCCTCCCAGCCATAGGGTGCCCCTGCATCCCACAGGTGTGCCCGGCATTTCCGGTTTGCAGGGATCTTGCCGGATGCTTACCCTGCACCCTACTTTTCATCACCGTTGCCCAAGAGCTGCCCTCTCTGCTCCAGTGGACACTGAGGCCCACATCGTCGCTTCGATTCCACACCGTTCCACCTGGCCTCCTTACTCTAGTCTCCACTCCAAGGCCCTCCCATCAGAGCCACCTTTCTAAAACATGTATCTAACCTTGTCATCCCCCAACATAAAGCCCTCCAGTAGCTCCCCATGGTCTATAAGATTAGCTCCTAGGCGTGGCAATCAAAGCCTTTTATATCATGTCTGGAATGGCTAGTTTTTGTGTATCACACAACATTATAGGTAATCTTCACAATAACCCTATTGCTGGATATTACTGAGTTTTTTTGTTTTTGCTTTTTTAAAGATTTTATTGGTGAATTGGGGAAGGGGAACAGACATGTTGCTGTCCTTTTGTTCTTCAGTCTAGTTGTGGAGGACGTTGCTTCACTGGCCCATGTTGGTATCATCATTGTGCTCTTCTTGGGTGAAGCAGATTGGTCGCCGGCCTCTGGATGGCCGCTCACAGTGGCTCTTGGCAGCTCACACCAACTGCTGGTCACTTACGCTGGCTGCCGGCCACTCACTGTAGCCTATGGCAGCCCACTGCAGCAGGGGCTGCAGCCCACACCGTCGCCGGGGCTCACACAGCCCAGCTCCAGGTGGAGCTGTTGTTCACCATCTTAGCTGTAGAGGGCAGTGTCACTGGCCCTCATATGTGGGATCCAAACCAGGGCCGTTGGTGTGCCAAGCCAGCTCTTAACCAACGCGCCACTCGGCAAGCCCTAGATATTACTGTTTTTAAAAATGCATGTTTTAGGGCATGATGAGACTCACAGGTTAAACAGTAGTCCGAAGTCATGTAGCCAGTAGGTGGCAGAGCTGAGATTGGAACATTGTGGTTTCTGAGGCTCAAACTTTTACGCCGTTTCCATGGGCCAAGCTCTCTGTGTGTGTGTGTGTGTGTGTGTGTGTGTGTGTGTGTGTGTGTGTTCTGTGATTTGTGTAGACATCTGCTATTAACGTCTAGATTTTGGTGTTCCCCCCCCGCCCCCTGTATGCACACACACTGTCTGAGCACCTCCTTACACCCTGGTTCTCTAGTTATTGCCCTGGCGCTGGGAGCGGCCCCTGTCACCTCCAGCACTCAGTGTTCCAGGCTGAGGGGCTGGTGATATTCTGCCAGGATCCTCCACCATTTCCTGGGAGGTGGCACTAATTTCTCAGTGTGTGTGTGTGTGGGGGGGCTGTGGAGGGGTATTGGGAGTCCATCTTTCGTGTGTTCCTTCAGACTGGTCACATCTTCTTGGTTACTAGCTGCTATCCTGAAAGTCTGGGACAGGTGGGTGGCTCCCTTCCCCGGTTTGAGTCCGGGCGGTGGATCCCATCCTTTGCCATTCCTTCTTTATTATAATGGACTAATTCTATTATAATGGGATAATAATAATATAATAATTCTATTATAATGGTCTCATGAGCCCCCAGCTTCCAGATGAGGCCCCCAGCGTGTGAGTGGAGAAACCCTACACCTAGCCCTAACTCCTAGACCCCCAGAGGTGGTGCCGTCACTGCTGCTCCCTGATGCGAACGGCTGCCTGCAGGGTGTGTTCAGCATGGGGAAAGGCATCCCCAGCCTGGCCCTCATCGCCATTTCCTCCCTCCTCCTTTCTGATGCCTCTTCCGAGGGCCAGAAGCATCAAGCCAGAAGATCCCCTGAGGGAAAGGAACAGTGGCTGCCACTGAGCCAAGCTGGGCTCTCGCAGCCCAGACGGTGTGTGGGGAGAAAGAACTGTGGACACTGTTGACAGGGGAAGAGCAATGGAAGGGCGACTCTTTACTCTGGAACCGCCCCCAGAAAGGGCACATGCAGAGGGACCCAGGGACTCAGACACCTGCACGAGCCCCTCCCCCTCTTATTCTTTACTGTCTCTGCTGGGCCTTCTCCACAGGGCAGGTGCGGGGCCGCCTGCAGCCCTGGGTGGACTTATGCTTAGTGGCTCGGCCACAGGAGAGAAAAGGGGACTCCCCTCCCCTTCCACCAGCAGGTAGATGGTGGGACGGACTCCCGTCAGGTCAGCGCTGCGTGAGGCTGCCTGTGGTGCCAGCGGAAGCAGGAGAGGCTGCGGCCTGGCCCTAATTTAGATCTCCTTCAGGCAGCGACAGGGAACAGGTATCTGAAAACCCAGAGGGGGGATGGGGGTCTGTGCAGCTGATGCAGTTTCCACAAGTTGGGATGTTTGCTGGGTAGCACCTGGTATACGGGGAAGAGCACGCTGGGCCCCCAGTGCCGCCCAGCTCTGCCGTTTGCTAGCTGCGGCACCTTTGTGCCTGCTGCTGGCATTCGGCAGCCCCTCGCGCCCTATCACCTTTCTCACTTTTAGACTTGCTGCCAAGGGAGAGAAAAGCAACCCCAGCCCCTTGGCCTTGTCATTCCTTTCAGGAGCACCTGCAGGAGTTGCCATGGCAACGGGATCTGCAGCCCTGCTCTTCTCTGCCCCTGGCTGATTAGCTCCCCGCTGGCTGTGAACCACAGTGCTGTGGATTGTGGGGGCCAGAGAGCTTACCAGCAAAGGGGAATTGCTGTGCGAGTTCAGGACTCTGGGTCCCGCAGGAGGCCTGGAGCTGGCCTATCCCAAGGGATGGGGGTCTCGGGGCCCCTGAGGGGTGGGTGCAGCAGTCCGGGCAGCCTCCCTGCCTCCTGTGGGCACTGCGCCCCTCCCCCACCCCAGAACTCTGCCCCAGCCGTGCGATTATTCGTATCCTCCTTTCCTTATGGCGCTCTTCACAGTTCACGAGGCGCGTTCTCAGCCTTGGCTTCTCAAAACAGGAGTGAAGACAAATACTGTTACCCTCATTTTACAGATAAACAGGTAAAGATGGGGTAAGTGACAGACCCAGGTTCACCGCCCCCTGCACCCCCCCCCCCCATGTAAGCAGCACAGGTGGGAATGGACCTGGCTCGTCCCATGCTGATCCCTTCCTCGCTCCATTAGGTTCCTCTGGGCTCCCTCTCTCCAGCTCGCAGGCTGTCCTTTGCTTCCCTGAGTGACACGTGGAGACCCTATCTCTAGGGTAGAAAAATGGGCTTGATACAGCTTTCTATGAAATATTTAGGTTTTGCTTCTGATGGAAAAAAGGGCACCTACGTTTCATGACCAGTTCAACTTGTTTTCTGCTTAGTATCTTAACCCTCGGGAGGGGAATTGTGGGTAATGATGAGGTAGGTAGTCCAGGCAGAGGAGGCAGGTGATGCTGTGGAGATTGCCGCATAGGTGCTAGGAGCTGCAGAGCTTGGAGCCAGGGTGCTCCGCCGAGGGTCTGTGTGGGGCGGTTTGTCTGGTTCAGAGGGTGGAGAGACAGGCGTCCGCTCAGGTGTGTTATAATTCTACACTCTACACAGTGGGTCAAATCTGCTTTAATGAACAGATTAAGCAAAGTTACCTGGCCAGTGCCGGGGACTAGGCTGATGTGGACTTGAAATTGATCTCTCATTGTCGCTTGGCCCTGGGTTATGGCTGTGGGAAATATGGAGCTGGACTTTGCTCTCAGACAGCTTACACTCAGGGAGCAAAGATGCCTTAGGAAGTTATTTCCCAGAATGGGCACAAATTAGAACCAAGTTCTTAACTTGCAGACCTCCTGACCCCTTGGGAATGGGCTTAGGGGGTCCAAGAAATCCCTGAAATTACGTGTAAAATTATACATTTTGTGTGTGTGTGTGTGTGTGTGTGTGTGTGTGTGTGTGTGTGTGTAAGAGGAGGAGGAGGACGCCCCTGGCTGTCTCAGGAGTCTCAAAAGTCCAGAAAGGCCAAGAGACACTGAATAAGACCCTTTTTGAAGGTGACATCGTGGCTGGATTTAAGCACCAGGTTCATCTTCAGGAGAGCCTGTGTCCAGCAAATAGTCTGCATTTGGAAGGGCGCCCACAGCTGTCAGTGGACATAAACTTGGGCGGCCAGTGTAGCTCCACACACGGACAACCAGAGGGAAACAGAAACAGACTTTGAAAAACCAGCCCCACACTCTGTGCCTGGTGACCTGCGGCCCTGGCCCTGTGAGAGATGCTCCACCCTTCACCTGCTTTCAGTGAAAGGCCCAGGTGGGGGTCACAGATTACAGACTGTCCAGATTGCAGCGGAAACAATGGCATCTGTCTTGGCTTTGCTGCTCTCCCATGGAGAGCAGCCTTCTCCTACCCAGGCTGTCTCAGTTCAAGGAAACAAAAATAACTCAGAAGGCACCATTTTGGGGGGCAGGAACTGGTGGCTTTTTATGCTTGTCACACGTCTCATGAGGTTCAGAATAAAACCCACCACTGTGAAAGAGAATACGAAATAAAAGGAGTTTTATTACCCCGGGCTCTGCCTTGTTGGAGACACTTACCTTTCCATTGTGAAACATAAACCTTCTGTATGTCTTGGCACCAGGAAATGCCTGGTGATGAGCTTTTGTTGATTTCTTCTCCTAGACCATCTGGGCAACCAAGCCGGGATCTGTAGGAATGCTTACGCGGTGGAAAGGCAGCAGAGAAATGGGCTGAAACTTTTTCAACGGTTTTATGCATCTATGGCGATTACTTCCGCAGGAAAAAGAAGGCAGATTTACTAGGTCCAGAAATGCAGAGCCTGTGGATATTGTGCCATAAAATGCAGCATTCAGAACGCAGCCTGGCTTGGAACTGGGCAGGTCTGTTTCCTGGAGCCCTGGCAGGACGCCACCTGCTCCCAGGTTCGGAAGAGGGCCGTCCGGTTCCCCTCGGAGCCGAGCCGGGGGAAACGGCACCAGCTCCCCGGGGAAGTCAGACGGAGCGTGGGGACGGGGTTGCAAGCGGTGGTCTGGAAGCTGCACCGAGGTGGGTAAGATGTGACCCAGGGTCCCACTGAGCTCCTGTGGGCTCTCCCCTCCCTGTCACATTACCTGTCAAGCCCCCTGGCAAATGAGTCTGTACTTTCTCAAAGAAAAATAGGAGCTCTCCTTGAACATATTGAGAAGCGGAACTAACACACATTTACTGAGTCCCTACTATGGGCCAGTCAAGCTTTTAGATGCTTGACAAACAGATTTTTCTCTAGAATTTAAATTTGTCCTGGGAGGTGAAGATTTTCATCCTTATTTATAGATGGGAAAAGGAGCATCAGCATGACCAAGTGCTTGCCAGGGGCACTCAGCATCCCGGTTGTTACATGACGGAGCCCCAAAGTCGGCGTGTTTTTGCTGTATAGACTTCTAATACTTTAGAAAATGAATTGCTCTTCAACAGCAAATCTAATATCCCAGAGCCCTGGAAACGCCCCCAGGGATCCTGAGGTTCACCCGTTTAGTGCGGGGACCCCTGAGAGTTGATGGAGTTGCTTGTGCTTCAGTGTTTTCCCAGCTCCATCACCGATAGCCTGGGTCTCTGGAAAATTCGTCTGCAGCTCCAGGTCTGATACCGTCCCGGTGTCCGGGGATGAAGTGCTGGAACCTGAGGGGACCCGACAGTAACAAAAGCAGGGTCAGATTCTGGGGGCTTTTGATGACTCCATTCTGGGGGCTTTGCGGGCTGTCGGATTCTGTGTTGGGACAGGGCTGGGCCCACATCTTACTCACAGGAGGGACAGAAGCTTTGCCAAATGAGTAGTTGCTCAACAAACTCTTCCTGAATTGAATCATATGAGAAGGTAGAAAGTACAGAGTAAATGAGAATGAGATGAATTCATGCCCCTTACACCAGACACGGTCTTTCTGGAGCCAGCGGGAGCTCCCTGCAGACCTCGAGCCATGGTGTGTCTGCAGCCCCAGCGCTGGGACGAAAGCAGCCCCGTCCAGCTGCAGCGCCCTGCTCCCACAGACGCCCTGTGAACAGCCCGGCAACCTTGCTCCAAGCCCAGCAGTGAGCTGGGAATACAGTGTCATGAAACTCATTTCCATCTGTCAACTTTTTAATTAGGTAGGGAATTTCATGCATGTCTCAGGATGTCGAGACTACCCAATATATCATGTTTCAAACTTGGGATAAACCAAAATAAAAAATATGCCAACTTGCAAGCTGATACTCTAGCCCGGCCTTGATGCTTTAAAATGATCATTACGACTGAATGAGGAGTTCGAGTAATAATCTGTGTGCTGCATGCCACAGCCGGCGTGACATGCTTCACGGCACTTTATTTCTATCCCTGCTGCAGCATGCCAGCGTCAAATACTGCAGTTACGGAGTACTGCTAGCCTCAGAGTCCTTTATATTCAAGCTCCTAAAACCTTAATGATAACACATTAGAACAGCATTTCTTAATTTATAAAATGCTTTTATGGACATTATCTCATTTAATTTATGACTTACATCCTTCCCGTGACTCATAGCCTCTCTGTAAAGAATTATTCTAATTTTATATAGAAGGAAGCTAAGGTTTAAGCGAATTTCCCAAGTTCACACAGGCGATAATCAGCCTAGTAAATGCTTGAGTCTGGGTTTTCTCACCCTACTCACCAACGCCATATTCAACTCTAGTGTAGTGCCAGTGGTGTTAATGCAAACGTTATTTGAATACTTCTAGTGATGGGGAGCTCACTGTCAGAGAATCTCATTGCATTGTTGAATAGCTCTGACTTTTGGAAAGTTGAGGCAAGATCTGGCTGCATATGAAGCCCACACAGCAGAGTGTGTCTGCTCTCTCACAAACGGCCTTCAAAAGTGACGGCTCTGCGGCTGGCCGAGTGGTGTGGTGGTTAAGCGCTGGCTTGGGAAGCCAGTGTCCCCGGTTCAGGTCCCACATATGAGGGCCAGTGACACTGCCCTCAAAAAAAAAAAAAAAAAAGTGATGGCTCTGCATTGTGAACGGCCACCTCAAACCACAGCATGCGTCTCATCCTTCCCGTCTTGATGAAAGAAAAAATAAAAGGAAAAAGATTTTATGAAACCTTTTGCTGAAACACACTCATCTCTGTCTGTAGCATATTTCAAAGGTGAGCTGGTCAACAGCAGCGTCACTGAGGAATTCACGCCCCACCTGGTGACTCCCCAAGGACAGATTTCTGCCAGGAGTTGACCTCTAGCTAACTGGCTGGAGCTCCTGAAGTTTTGGCTGCCCTCATGTTGGGA